>CM066727.1:34266250-35610000 GCA_033961575.1 Aselliscus stoliczkanus | reverse complement strand
AAACTCAGATTTTAAAAATCTATTATACTTACCCAAATTTTACCATGTCTGTCATTCTTCCTTCATTGCCAAGGTTCCAAATTTCCATCTGACATTATTTCCCTTCAGTCTGAAAAACTTCTTGTAGCAGCAATCCTTTTAGAGTGATTTGCTGATAATGAATTCTCTAAGATTTTCTACATCTGAAAATGTCCTTATTTTGCCTTCATTCCTAAAGGATATTTCCACTGGATGTAAATTTTTTTACAGCATTTTAAAATTGTTCCACTTTCTTCTGCCTTCCAAGGTTCCTAGTTAGAGATATACAATCACTTAAAACTGTTGTTCCTTTGCATGCTATATGTCATTTTACTCTGGCTGCTTTCAGGGTTTTTCTTTTTCTTAGGCTTCAGTAGTTTTAGTATTATGTATCTGATAATGGCATTCTTTGGATTCATTTTGTTTGAGATTCTTTGAGGAGTTTTTTTAGTCTCCCACTTCATGTATTTTGCCAAATTTATGAAAATTTCAGCCATTAATTTAGTAAATATTATTTAAGCACCACCTTTCTCCTTTCATACTGGAATTCATGTGTCATGAATATTCAGTGTTTTGTAAATTTATTATAGATCACTTGGAATCTTCCCTGCTCTTATTATTAGTTTTCAAAACTTTATGTTTAGATTGGATAATTTCTATTGACCTGTCAAGTTCACTGTCTCCTTCTCTGTCATTTCCATTCTGCTATTGGGTCCATCCAGTGCATTTTTTCATTTCATCTATTGTATATTTTATATGTAATGTTTCCACTTGATTTTCCCTTGTATTTTCACTTCATTTATTGAGATTTTTTTACATTTTCATTCAATTTAAGAGGAAGCCCAGTAGTCCTAGACAACTATAGGGGTCACTTTCCCACACACTTTCCTCTCTGTAATCTTTCTATTATTTTCAGATGCTCTGCGGATCTTTTTATTTTTTATTTTTTATTTTTTATTTTTTATTGAGGGCAGTGTCACTGGCCCTCATATGTGGGACCGAAACGGGGCCGCTGGCTTCCCAAGCCAGCGCTTAACCACCGCGCCACTTGGCAGGCCCTTCTGTGGATCTCTTTTTATGGTCTTTGTCTATAAAACTGTGCTTTAGTGACCAACTCTCTCTCTCTCTCTTTCTCTCCCCTCCCTCCCTCCCTCCCTCCTTTCCTTCCTTCCTTCCTTCCTTCCTTCCTTCCTTCCTTCCTTCCTTCCATGCTTTGTAGTGTTCAGTCCCTGGAAAGACAGTGGAAAACTCACCATTGGTTCATTGTTGCTTGGAATTCTTCCCAATCAGTCTGGTACTATTTACTTTTCAGAGTTCTCAAATAGCTATTAAATCCACTCTGGAAAGATTTATTGCTTCTTTTAGTGGAAGAGACAGTGGAATATGCTCAGTGCATCTTATCTGAAACCAGAACACAAACTGCTTTTTATACAAACATATATACTTCATATGTTTGTTTGAAGAAATATGGATGAAATACTTCTGGTACAACATCATTAAATCTCACCATTTCTCCATCTCCAAATATTAACATACATAATTTTATTTGAAAATTGCTGCTTTTAAACATCTGAACTGTGGAAATTCAAAGAGTTAATATGTAATTGTATCATTAAGTTATAAAATAAAATGCTAGTCAAATGCTAGGAATTAATTTCAAAAGAATAGCCGTAGTATGATGGTTAACCCTTTGTCATAGGATAACTTCCACATCACACTGTTTCTCTGTTTTAAATATCTTCATCACTGTTTTATACTAATCCAAACATTTCTAAAACATCACCTCATTTATGGAAATATTTCCCAATTTCTTTTCTGAATAATTAAGAAAATTTCTCATCAATTGAAAAATAGCACTTGATTTCAAATAGGATGTTAAATGAAAACATATATAGTTGTGCACCTCTGTCTTCATAGATTTAAAATTTATTCCTATAGGAGGAAAGAAATCAACGCTAACACTTCAGGTCACACACTTTTCACGAATACAAATGTAAAAGAACAATAGACATTGTCTCTGCCTTTTTTTTTTTTCTGAGGGCAATGTCACTGGCCCTCATATGTGGGACCGAACTGGGGCCGCTGGCTTCCTAAGCCAGCGCTTAACCACTGCGCCACACGGCCGGCCTTGTCTCTACCTTTTTATATCAAATACACAACCTCAGGTTCATAGCCATTCAAATACCACATACAGAACCAGAACTAAGTGCTACAAAACTAAATTTCTAATGAAGTTAATCAAAGTTGGTATTTGATAATTTATATTAATTTTGAATCCTGAAAGACATTCATTTACAGTCAAATGTCCTATTATATATTACAATTTTAAACAGAAATAGCGAAGGTTACTTATGTGTTTTTCAAAATTAATATATTTTGGTTATTCAAGTTTTTTTTTAAATTCAGAAATTAACCTCTATGTTTATTGTAGATAAAAATAGGTTTCTCTATGCATCTACTAATAAAATTATTTTTGAAAGAACACTCAAGTTTTATATTGGCAATATCAATATAATTTTATCTAATTACTTCTATTTTGTCACATTCTTGGACTGCGATATATTTTTTATAAAATTTTTTTATCATTACACTTATTTACAATTAATGTAAATCATTCCCCATTTTATCAAATACATCAATTTTGATACAAACCAGTTCCCTTGAGGTACACAGTATAATATGCAACTCAAATTTAGTATCTTAATGAGCAAATTTCCACTGAACTATTTTTGAGTAACTCTATAAATTTGCTCTTGATTAACATCTCTTCCTGATATTAAAACTGTATTACTCTGAAATTTGAAAATGAGTCTGAAATAAAACACTGAAGGCTGTATTTAAGAGTGTTATTTTTCTGACATTCAAATGATCCAGATTATGTATTAGATTTTTTTGTGCTTCTTTTTAAAAATATTGCTTGGGGCCATTGAGATGACTTCAAACTCATCCTGCTGAGAGGCTAAGCAGAAAAGATTAATACAGGATATGTTCTTGCATTTATAAGCACTAAACTAGGTTGTTTAGAATCAGAGCACAGCAAGTCTGAAGGTACATCTAACAATGACTTTAAGAGATTATTACCCAATTTTAAGAAGGAGGAGGAAAAAAAAAAGTCCTCTAGCAATTTTATTCATTTAAATGTAATTGCAATGCCATGAAATAGATCCATAAGCAGACTCCACATGAACAATTATTTAGTTTTTCTATTTTCAAAAAAACTGTTAAGAGGGGCAGTTGTTATTCTATTATTTTTTTCTCCATTATATAAACATATTAAATTTTCTACCATTAAAATTTGATCTTTTATAGGAACTGCTATGATCAAAAATGAAACAAAGGGGCTCCTCCTCAGGTTCATTTGCCTTATTCCACTCTCGTAAATGAGAACTATTTAAATGTACCGGAGAATCACAATTACCTGCAGGGCGATTCTAGCTCCAGCTGCAGCAGCAGAAAGAATTGCCGTTTTAAAGCTGATCCTTTGTTTCCCTAGGGTGAGCTTTAATATTCTCCATTATAAATGCCTCATTCTTAAAAATATGGAGTTACGAAATAGACACTCACGAAAAAGTGCCAAAAGCATTTAAAATGCTTTCACTTCCTGATTTTTATATTCTACTTAAATAGTAATTATCAAAGATATTTTTATGTCTCCTATGAATCTTTATTTACCTACAAGTTAAATTTAGTTAGTTTGAATAAAAAGGTGAGATTACTCACAATTCATCTTTCCAGAGATTTCATTTCTTATATACAGAGGGTACCAAGATAATGTATACACATTTTAAGAAAGGAAAACTGTTTTAAAATTGTAATACTCAATGTATATACCAATAACAAAAGATGAATACAAGTCACATTTGACTTCTGCAATTACAACAGGTGCTCAAAGTGGTTACCATCAGCGTCCAGACACTTCTGGTTATGGCAAATTACTGATTAAGCATAGATACCATCTTTTAAAATGTGTATACATTTTTTTGACACCCTGGTACATAATTAAACTCAGTAAATTGAATTTTTTTCTAATAGAATATTCAGTTTGGTGACATTGAAGATTAAAACATAGTGATATATATATAATTATTTTAAAATTCAAAAATCCCTTTGGAATGTTTTGGTAGAGGTTTACATAATACACAGCTGAATATAAAATAACAGATTAATATGTGAAGTATATGTAGGTGACGCTCTCAGTTCTCTGTTTCTTTTAGTTGCTGGAATTTAAGAGATGCATAAATACTGAACTTACTACTGCTCGATGCATTGACAATGTGGGAAGTAAATCATTACACAATTGATTTTGTAAGGAATTTAAACATTTCCTAAAATTAATAAGAATCTTTAATAAATTTAAGTAAAAGTTTTCCTTCTTAATACAAAGAGATGTTGAGATGTTGAGTTTACCCAATGCGAATAGCCATGAAGAGTGGAAATCAAGTAGCATAAAATTATGTGAAGTAAAGCTGGTTTATCAAAAGTTAGGACTTCATTGGTTCTTAAACTGTATTCTAATATTTTTAAATGATGTATTGAAGATGCTTTAGGATATCTTAGGGCAGAAATTGGAGCGAGCAGATGAATGTGACAAAAAAGAAAAAATTGGGCTCAATACTAGAACACACTTTCTAACAACTGATCATTTCTCTTCATACGTGAAATGTATGACTATTAGGGACATTATAGAAGATTTTCAGCTTTGGGAGAAAAATCACATTAAAATGATCTCTGAGGACACCTGAAGCTCTAATAATGTATGAGTTCAATGTGCCTATTCTACGTTTAATTAGCTTTGCACATTTTTTATTGACTTCATTTTGTTATTAGTTAAAATAGTATAAAGGGAACAAAACCACAAGTATATGTCATTTTTCATTTGGAAAGAAAAAAGTCTTAATAAGGTCTAGTAATAATTTAAAAATATAAGTCAAAAGTTTAAAAGATGTGAATATCATTATTTTCCTATGAAAATTGTTCATGTAAATCATCATAGCTTACTAATAAGATAGAGGTCACTGCAATGAAGATTACTTTATGTGGACAATCATCAACAAATTAAAACAATTTTGATTAATTAGTATTCCAAATGGCTTTTTAAATTTGGATTCTGTTAGAATATTACTTTTCAACTATGTTTATTGATTACATTGTATTATTAACAATAGTTATTTATCATATTTTATTATCTGAAATAGGGGATATGACCTATTAATTTTCAGGTCTAAAATATATAAAAAAATATATGACTATAATAATACTTTCAGCCATTGTCTTCAGGGACGTACAGAACTGTACTACTTTACACATTTCTGGTTAGAGTCTAGGTTTCTAGAATTGACTATAAGGCAATTTAATGATACTCATAGAAAAGTGTTGATAATTTTTTACTCTTGAGGCAGTTATCAAGGGAACTGATCATGGATGACCACATAGAGATAGGGGTAGTAGTTGCTATTGCAGCATTGTATGCAGTGTCTATAATAAACTATATATACTAAAAGTATATACTATGTATACTATATAAACTAAAAATACTAGTATTGTACTATACTTCACTGGGGTTTAGCATGATAAATCCTCACAATTTTATCAGTTCATCGGTGGATTTAAAATACATATTATCAAATATTTTCAGGTGTTATGTAATCCAGATGCCTTGTCAGCAATATCAGAAATTATATTTCACTCCATTCAGTCTTCCACCCACTTTGTTTTCATTAATTGGGGATAAATTAAACAATGACCAAAATTTGACCAAACTCCATGGACATTTTTATGACATCACTATACTTGACTCAGCAGTTTGGAATGCATTCCACCAGTTCATCTATCTTGAATAACTTATTTTTGTTGTTGATCATCTTCAGTTTTTGGTTTCGCTCTTGATTTATCTTTATTTTTCTTAATTAGTTTTATTGTTTTCCTCTAATTCTACTTTGCTGCTCTTCAAAGTCTAAACATTTGAGAAAATTCAGGAATAGATCTGGTTTGGGTAACACTTCAAAGCTTTGTCCAAATCATCCCCCTAGGACAGCTTATCCAAACCTGTAACATTAAATATCATTAACATTGATAAGTTTTAAAATTTCGTCTTGAGCCCTCACATATTTTTTGAGTTATGGAATTAGACATTAAAATATCTACACAAAACCCATTCATTTAAAACATGTATCATAATATTCTGTTCTAGGGTGTGGCTTTAAACAAAGTAGGCAAATTCACTATGCAAATGAAGCTTTCATTATTGTGTGGGAAACATAAAGTAGTGCAATAATTACATAAAATGTCAGTTGATGATAAGTGTCAAGAAGAATATTAAAGCTCAAAACGGGATAGAAAATGTGAAGGTTGCATTTGCACTTACATTTCTAAGGAGACATCTCTGAATGGATATGCCCAAAGGGTCACTATTTTTATTATGCCAAACCAGGTCCTTTCCAAGTAAATTGCAGTATCATAAATAGCATCTTTCTTTTTTTTATTATTTTATTTTATTATTAATAGTTACAGATGTACAAAACTATGCAATAGTTATCCTTTTCACCCCTTACAAAGTGACTACCCCGTCCCTCCTCCCCTGTCCCCCACCCCTGATATCATACATATCTATTACAATTCCATTGACTCCATCCCCACACTATATTTGACATCCCATGACTATATATGTGTTCAATTATAGTCAACATCTAATATTAATCAGCGGCGGCTTCAGATGTACAGTGCAGTGGTCAGGCCTGACAGTGATCTCCCTGACAAGACATGAGTCCATCTGGTCCCCTAAAAAAATATTTACAACATTATTGATTATATTCCCTAAACTATCTCTTCTGTCTCTGAGGTAGTATTGTATTACCAGTTTATGTTGCCTTGTCCCTTCCCCTTCTCCCTCACAGCATCTTAAAAATTACTTGAGCAAAAAGATAGTAATCATCTAAACTTCTTATTTTCCAATGGACATATGGATGCACATGTCCCTTCTTAGTAGTGTTTTGAGTTCCTTTGGATAAATACCTAGAAGTGACATCATTGGGTCCTTCTTTGTCCCTGGTTATAGCCTATGTTTTAAAGTCTACTTTGTCTGGTACAAATATTTTTGCTCCAGCTTTTTGTTTCATTTACATGAAATATCTTTTTCTATCATTTTACTGTCAGTCTGTATGTGTTTTCAATCTGAATTAGGTCTCTCCTATGCAGCATGTGTAAGGCTCTTGTTTTCTTATGCAGCTAACGTAAGTTTCTGATTGGAGTATTTAATCCTATACAAATCAAGTAATTATTGATAGATATGTAGTTACTTACATTTTATTATTCATATTTTCAATTTATTTTTTTTCCTTCTTCTAAAATAAGTCCCTTTACCATTTCTTGTAATTGGTTTGGTGGTGATGAACTCCTTTAGCTTTTTCTTGTCTGAGGTCTTTCTCTGTCCTTTGATTCTAAATGATAGCTTTGCTGGGTAGAGTAATCTGGGTTGTAGGTTCTAACTTTTCATCAGTTTGAATATTTCCTGCCAATCTCTTCTTTCCTGCAAAGCTTCTGTTAAAAGACCAGCTGACAGTCTTATGGGAACTTCCTTGTAGGTAACTAACTCCTTCTCTCTTACTGTGTTTAAGATTCTATTTGTCTTTAACCTTTGGCATTTTAATTATAATGTGTCTTGGTGTGGGCCTGTCTGGGTACATCTTGTTTGGGACTCTGTGGTTCCTGAGCTTGTATATCTATTTCCTTCACCAGGTTAGCGAATTTTTTCATCATTTCTTCAATTAGGTTTTCAATTCCTTGCTCTCTTTCTTTTCCTTTTGGTACCCCTATGATGCAAATATTGGTATGCTTGATGTTGTCCCAGAGGCCCCTTAAACTATCCTAATATTTTTGTATACATTTTTTCCTTTTGCTGTTCTAATTGGATGTTTTTTGATATCTTGTCTTCCAAATTGCTGATTCAATCCTCTGCTTCATCTAATCTTCTATTGATTTCCTCTAATATATTCTTCATTTTAGTTATTCTTCATTTCTGATTAGTTCTTCTTCATGTTTTTACTTCCACTTTTATGTTTCCTATCTCTTTGTTGAAGTTCTCACTTAGATCATTGAGCATACTTATAACCAGTGTTTGAACTCTGCCCCTGGTAGATTGCTTGTGTCCATTTTGTTTAGTTATTTGTCTGGAGCTTTGTTCTGTTGCTTTATTTGAGACATGTTTGGCTCATCATTTGGGCTGCCTTCCTGTATTTGTTCCTATGTATTATGTAGAGCTGCTATATCTGCCAGTCTTGGTAGAGTGGCCTTATGTAGTAGCAGTCCTGTGGGATCTATTGGCACATTCTCTTTGGTTACCTGAGCTGGGTGCTACTGGTGTGTCCCATATTTGGGTGTGTTTGCCTCTCTGAAGGAGTAGAGCCTTAGTTGCAGCTTGTATGTCAATGGCAGTGATTGACCCAAAGACTGATTGGTTGTGAGGACTGGCTGTGACTACAGTAGAGGAGCTGTTTTGCAGGGGTTGACCTTAGAACAAGAGTCACTTCAGCAGGGTCCTGGTGATTGCCTACTCTACCCTTTGCGTGTGTCATCTGTGGAAGTAACCAAGTAGTGCTCCTGAATGATCCAAAGTTGGCCATCACGTGTGCCAGCCCCTGGGCCTGCTGGGAGGGACCCCAATACAGGCCAAGTTCAGGTTCAGACTATGCTCCACCCAGGGCCACCTGGCATGAGTCACAAAGTGATCCACGCATGTTTTCCTTCTGTGCTAGGCTTACAGTTGCCTGAGAGAGGCTAAACTGTGAACTGAAGCCCGATGCTGCTACTGCCAGGCTTGGGGCTGCTTATCAAGTAGCATGGGTCACACCAAGGCCAGATGCTTCTTGTTTGGGGTTTGTGGACCTTTGGGCAAGTCCACAGCATGAATCAAGACAGGCCATTTGTATGGCAAGGCCACTGGAAGCTCATATTTTTTATTTTTTATCAGCTGGTACTCTAAGAACTTAGATGCCAAGAGGGGGATAATAGGACTACATCCTTCTAAATATATATCTTTTGGATCATGCAGTATAAAAGTATTATTTTATGGTCATTCATTTCATCATAGACTAAGTATATATAAACTATTTATTGTATTTAAACACAGAAGTAATATAGTAATCAGATTTTTTTTTTAAATTTCTTTTCAAATTTGGCCTAGAATTTTGGTTTCTTTATGCAGTCATTACATTTATCTATAGAGACAATATACACAAATAAAACTTTGTAATAGTCACTAAGCATAATAAATTCTCTGCAGACACACTCTGTCCATATTAGTTATATCAATCATATTACTGGATACACTAATGTAAAATGCCATACTAAAAAAAAATTAATTAACCTAATTCTAACACATCATGCTTGCCATAAACAACTTGGCAGTGGAAATTAGGTGTATATTAGTGGCTTATATTCCTTTAACATTTAACAAGATTTTTTAATGAGAATCAAATACATATCATATGCTGATAATAAACCCCAGTCAATTGAAAGAAAACTCATTGGATAAGAGCTTTTAAACAATATTACTTCATGAAAAATGAAAATAATTTGCCTGTGAACACCGCATCACTGGACATTTTTTAATGCCATGGATCCCTACCTGAGGTATTCAAGATGGAATCCCTGCATTAATGAAGAATTTACAACTGAAGTTTATCCTCATCTTTAATATCTTTGAATCACTGCTTAGTATCACCTTTATAAAATCTTATAGAAACCAAAAATAAAGACATATTTTACCTCCATTTTCTTTTCAAAATTTTTTCCAAATAATATTTGTAGCACTGTTTTATAATGTGTGTGTGTATATATATATATATATATATATACATATACAGACACACACATATTTAGTATTATAGGGTTTTTATAGTGTATGTATATATACATAAATACATATATACATGTACATATACATATGTATATATGTATGCATGTATCTGTGTATAGTTATAGATAGTTATAGAGATGGTAGTTTTTAATTCAGTAGACAATTGGTACTTCATTACTTTTATCTATTATATTAATTTTATTGTCATTTTGTAAGTATAATTCATATTATTTTTCATAGTTTAGGACGTTTGTTCAAGTGAGATGGAATTCATACAGTCGATTCACTGTCCATTATAACAGATTGTTGCTCTTTTCCAGCACGTATATTTATATTCTTTTTTTGTTGTTGTTGTTGAAAAATCACTCTATTGATTAAGCATGTTAATTACATAATTAATATATTCTATAGGATTATTTATTTATTTATTTATAATTAGTTTCAGGTGTACAACACAGTGCAATAAGATTAAAGACTTAAATGTAAGACCTGAAACCTTAAAACTCCTAAAAGAAAATATAGGGAGTACATTTGCAGACATTACCCGGAGCAATATTTTTACGGATACATCCCTACGGGCAAGGGAAGTAAAAGAAAAAATGAACATATGGGATTATATCAGACTTAAAAGTTTTTTCACAACAAAGGAAACCATTAATAAAACAAAAAGGAAGCCTACTGAATGGGAGAATATATTTGCCAACGATATATCTGATAAGGGGTTAATATCCAAAATTTATAAAACACTCATGAAACTCAACAACAAAAAAACAAACAACCCAATTAAAAAACGGGCAGAAGATATGAAGAGACATTTCTCTAAAGAGGACATACAGATGGCCAACAGGCATATGAAAAAAAGTTCAACCTCACTGGTCATTAGGGAAATGCAAATAAAAACCACCATGAGATACCACTTCACTCCAGTCAGAATGGCTATCATCAACAAATCAACAAACAACAAGTGCTGGCGGGGCTGTGGGGAAAAGGGGACCCTGCTGCACTGTTGGTGGGACTGCAGATTGGTGCAGCCACTATGGAAGTCAGTAAGGAGGTATCTCAAAGAACTGGAAATAGAGCTACCGTTTGACCCAGCAATTCCACTCCTAGGTATTTATCCTGAAAAAACCAAGACACTTGCTCAAAAAAAGTTATGCACCCCTATATTCATAGCAGCACAATTTACAATAGCTAAGACTTGGAAACAACCAAAATGCCCATCAGTAGATGACTGGATTAAGAAATTGTGGTATATTTATACAATGGAGTATTACTCCGCTATAAAGAAGAATGAAATCGTGCCATTTGCAATGATATGGATGGACCTAGAGACTATAATGTTGAGTGAAATAAGTCAGTCAGAGAAGGACAAATACCGTATGATCTCACTCATATGTGGAATCTGAAAAACTGTATGAATGAGCAAAGGAAACAGAAACTGTCTCATAGATATAGAGGAAAAATCAGGGTTGCTAGTTGGGAGGGGGATGGGATGAGGGAGAAGGGGAAGGGATTAGACAGCAAAGATAGGCAACTACAATATTGCCACTGGGATATGAAAAACAGTTTGGGGAATATAATTAATAATGTTGTAAATATTCTGTGGAATGTCAGATGGTCATAGGTCTTGTTAGGGAGACCATTTCATGGATGGAGTAGAGGTTTGATCACTGCACTGTATTACTAAAGTGGAGGTGGTATACCTACTGTAATTGAATATATATAGATAGTCACAGGATGTGGATTATACTGTGGAAGAGAGTCAGAGGAAGAGTAATAGATATATATGATATGGGGGGGAGTGGGGTGGTGTATTGGGGGTGGGGGGTTGTCACTTTGAGGGATCAAATGTATAACTATTGCACTGTGTTGTACACCTGAAACTAATTAAAAATAAAATTAAATTAAATTAAAAAAATAAAAATAAAAATAAATCAACAAACAAGTGCTGGCAGGGCTGTGGGGAAAAGGGGACCCTGCTGCACTGTTGGTGGGATTGAAGATTGGTGCAGCCACTATGGAGTCAGTATGGCGGTATCTGAAACAACTGGAAATGGAACTACCTTTTGGCCCAGCAATTCCACTCCTAGGTATTTATCCTGAAAAAACCCAAGACACTAATTCGAAAAAAATATAAGCACCCCTATGTTCACTGCAGCACTATTTACAATAGCTAAGACTTGGAAACAACCGAAATGCCCATTGGTAGATGACTGGATTAAGAAACTGTGGTATATTTATACAATGGAGTATTACTCCTCTATAAAGAAGAATGAAATCGTACCATTTGCAATGATATGGATGGGCCTAAAGACTATTATGTTAAGTGAAATATATTTATATTCTTGGCAGTCACATATTTTCTGGATATTCTTTTCTATTAGAAACAATGAGTGGAAATGAGAGCAGATGGTCAGTAATGGCTCTTCTAAATTTTCTGTAGTCATACCAATAAGACTAGCATTCACATCTCCTGTGACTTCTTCAGAATATGTGTATTTATTTAGATATGTTTTATTATTACAGGTTGTGTGTGTGTGTGTGTGTATGTGTGTGTGTGTAAAATGCCTACGTTACACATTACAATTAATTGTGAGTATTCAACCAAAATAAAAATATTATTTTTGTGTGTGTAAAGTCAATTGTAAACTACTCTCTTTTTCATTTTCTATTCTTAATTATGAAAGTTGAGAAATATTCTGAAAATTAGTGTCATTGTATGATATAAAAAGACCAGAGATAAATCATCAAAGGGAGTTAAATGCCAGTATAGAAGTTTTTTTTAATCCATATAAAGATATTCAACTTCTATCTAAAAGCTAGTGGGTAAAACCAAAGTATTTTATTTGGGATAATGACATACGAAATTTACATTTCAAAAAATTCACCCTACTGGCATTTTAGAAAATATATTGAAAAAAATACAAAAAATTATTATTGCAAAGATTTATGAAAATAAGGCAAGGATACTTGTGAGGGATAATGCTACCTTAGTCTAGAATATTGTCTATAGAGATGGAGAAAAAAATGCACATATTTTAAATTACCAGAACTTCAAATTGTTTGAAATGAGGAGGTCAGATGTAGGAATGATTTATTATTGCCTCTAATGTTTTTCGAAGATAGCATTGCTTTAATGATCATTTATTATGATAGAGGACAGTGAAGTAAGTATAAATTTGATTTGAATATCATAAGTTCAGGTTGAAACATGAAAAACTTGATGTATCTCTTAGATATTCCAGATTTCAAGGTGACATAAGGGTATATACATCTGAAGTCCAGAGATAGGTATTGATTAAATATTAAATTTGGAAAATGCGATATATTTCAAATTATATCAGTAAATGATACCTCTATATATTGTTGTAGAATAAAAAGAAAAAAAAAATTAGACAGCAAGGCCTCATGACAATCAAAGCATAATAGTTGGTAGAAAATATATAAAGAGGAAAACTAGATATGTATTGTGTTATGAAATCATACATGTATAAAGAAAGAGAACAACTGTAAGGAAAAAAGAGAAAACATGACAAGAGTTTTTAGAAATTGAAAAAAAAATGCAAAATAGTAAATTCATCAAATTCACAAAACCATAGACTAACACATTTGAAATATGAAGTTGTGTTCTGAAAGACATGCTTGAAGTATCTTTCAGAATATATAACAAAAACAGAGTGAAAAAAATTAGAGAAATAAAACATTAATTTATGCACAGAAATATATATATATATATATGAAATTTCCCTAAAGTTAAAATGAGTACCAAGCTCTGGTTGGAAAAGTTCCATCAAATGCCTTACAATGATATTAATGTGGGAGACATTCAACCAAAATAACTACTGAAGTCTTTGATAGTCAAGAATTAAACAAAACAAAACATGCTAAATAAAGTTTTCCAGAAGGAGATAAAAAATAATTTAGAAGAGGGGATGGCCGAGTGGCGCGTTGGTTAGGAGTTGGCTTGGAACGCCAGCTCTGAATAGCAGGTCACCGGTTTGGATCCCATATATGAGGGCAAGTGACGTTGCACCCTCTACAGCTAAGAACACCAGCTCGACTGGTGACGGCGTAGGCTGCAGTGGTGCTGGTCTGCAGCTGGCGTGAGCTTTTGTGAGCTGCTGTCAGCTGCAGTGAGTGGCGATCCAATGGCCAGCAAGCGACTGTCTCACAAGGGAAGAGTGCAATGATAATACCAACATGGGCCAGTGAAGTGATGTCCTCCAGAACTAGACTGAAGAACAAAAGGACAGCAGCTTGTCTATTCCCTTCCCTGATTCCCCAATGCTGTGCTGTTCCCCTCCCCCAATTTCCCAATAAAATCTCTAAAATAATAATAATAATAATAATTTTGAAGAATTATTATATTGGCCTAAAACATTACAACACAAAGTATATATGAATATATATATACACATATATAATATAGTTTATATAATATTATATGTATATTGTAAAGATTTTCATATTGTGTGTGTGTTTGTGTGTGTGTGTATACTTCTAATAATTTTAAATAAAGCATACAAATATTAAACAAATTAGGGTTGACTTGTGAAAGTTTATAAAGATCAGTATTCTGAAAAATGTCAATATATCACCTCCATCTTGAAATCAGATTATTGTACCTTGTATCACCTTACACTAAAAAGAGGCAAGATTATCAGTAGGATTTTTTGATTATAGTGGCAATGTATTCCATGTTTGAGTATAGCATTTACTGTGTAAACCATTAGAATGCTAGTTTTGATGGTGAAAAGAGGAGAAGAAATCTCTGTAGCCCATCCAGGTTTCACTGCACTCTGTTGTTCTGCTTGGTAGTTATAACCCAGAACATATCATGGTACTTAAAGTGTTTATGGCAAATAAAGATACTGTGTGAAATATCAGACAAGTACTTAAGGGAAAATTACAGCACTAGCTTCTAAGGTCCTGATGTATATCCATGATCTCATTTGGCAGTAACTATTTTTGAGAAACAGACTTTGTTTTGCTACTATAATAGGTAAAGACCGAATGCCTAATAGTAGGATATAAAATACCATCCATCCAGAACTGCTCGTTATGAACTCAGTGTTATCTGACACAAAAAGTCATAAGGATGGGAAAGCTCAGAAATACTCTATCATCAAGTGAAAATGGTATGAAAAAGTTTATTTATTTTTTATTTTTTTGCGGGCAGTGTCACTGGCCCTCTTATGTGGGACCGAACCGGAGCCGCTGGCTTCCGAAGCCAGCGCTTAACCACCGCACCACTCGGCCGGTCCTGTATGAAAAAGTTTAGACACAATTACTCTGTGTGCTCAGTGGCTCAAACTCCTTCAATACTTATTCCTGCAGAATTGCTTTTTCTCCCTCAATCTACATGTATGATTTCAAGGAAATTTTTTTATAACCAGTTTACTGAGGAAGAAAATCTCAGACCTTGTTTGTGGGCAATTTTACAAGATAGAATGAGACCAAACAAAAGTGATGACTAAAGCATTAGACATCTACATAGGGTTGTAACAAAAATTAGTGGTTGATAAATTCTGGGAAAGAGACACATACCCATTTGGGCTAAGACTGAAGATATTTGTGTCCCACGTGAATATTCACCAAAGGGCTTCCAAGATGTTCTCATAATAACATGGTATGTTGTTCAGGGTTTTCCAGAGAAACAGAACTAATAAAAGTTCATATAAAGACATTTATTATAAGGTGTTGGTTCATGGAGGCTGAGAAGTCCCATGATATGCCTTCTCTGCAAGCTGGACACCCAGGAATACCAGTGGAGTAATTTGAAGCCCTGAGCACTAGGAACACTGAGATCAGAAAACAGATGTCACAGTTCAAGTACCTAGGCACAAAAAAGAGCAAATCTCTTCTTCAACATTTTTGTTCTATTCAGGCCCTCAATGGATTAAATGATGCTCACTCACATTGAGAAGGACAATCTTCTTTACTGATCCAAATGCTAATCTCTTCCAGAAACACCCTTGCAAACACATCTAAAACAATATTTAACCATGTATCTGGACAACCTATGATCCACTCAAGTTGACATATTAAATGAACTATTACAAATGGGCAAGATATAATGTTATGGGGAAACCAGGCAGCTCATTTTTCCAGTCAACCCAGTATTTGCTCATTGTAAATGCACAGAATGGCTATTAAAACAGAAATGGGTACTATCCATGGGCGCACAGTCTTTCTTATAATAAAGACAGGCAAGGCACTAACCTGCTAAGTGCCTTGCCTGTCAACAGCTGATCCTCTAATGTCAATATTCCCCCAGAGTGTCCAGGCAGCTACCTGTGTCAACTTGACTACTGTCGTCACACTGCCTGTCTGCCCTCATGCACCTCTCCATAAAGATAGATCATTACTTCAATATTATGTTTACTTTATGTATCCCCACTTGGCCTAAAAAGATGGCTGGTTAGCCAAAGACAAATAAGATTCCTCAAGGGAGGAACAACCTAAGCCAGGCACAGCCGCGTGGGAGCCATAGGAGGAATCACATAGAGGAAAAAGGGGGTAGAATCCTTGCTTCAGGTTCTGGCAGGCTGCATGTGAAATGACCTATTGATGTGATAATATCTGTTCTCTGTGTATTTTTATCAGTAAGCTTCAGCGGAGGAATTTCTGTCTCTTAAGAGGTGCATGACCATACCTTCAGGTAATGGCAGCTTGCAGACATGGGTGATTAGGCCCTGAGCTAAATTCTTGCGTGTGAAACTCAGACCCTAGAAGCTACATTAATCTTTTCTTATTTGTAAGACAATAAAAGAAGCAGTCAGGCCCGATTCAGGGCTCTCAGGTCTCAGTCCACGAGGCTGAAGTCCCCTGGCCCCAACTTCATTTTTCTCTTATTTGTGTCTCTCTCTTTCTTAAACTTTCTCCACTCCCACTGCTTCGTCGTGCCAGATGCAACAAACTACATTGGACCGATTTCTTTATGACATTTGCATTGATTTGTCTTCACTGAATTATCATGTATTCTGGATATAAATACACATGTATTAATTCTAATGCTTCTGGCACCATTATCCATGAAATACACAATATCTTATTTATCATCATCATATTTCATGCAATATTGCTTCTGATCAGGAACTCATTTAATAATAATAACAATAATAATAATAATAATAACAATAATAATAATAATAATAATAATGTGAGGCAATAGTCTCACTTGTATTATCAAATATCCCATCAACCAGAATTTCCTAGCTGTCTTATTGAAGAGTCAGTTATAGTATGAGGTGGGAGATTAATAACACATTGAAACAATGGAGTTTTATATCACATGATGTGTTATAAATGAAACAACAACCCAATATGATACTTTTATAACTACAGTAAAAATACATAGATTTAGAATAAAATGGTAGGCGTAGATATGGCTTTTTGTTACTAACACCTAATAATTACTTGTAGAACAGTTCCTTCATTTGCCATAACTTTAAGCTCTACAAGTTTGGATATATCTTGGTTCCCAAAACAGGAAAATACTTTGAACATACTTATAGTAAAAATAAAAAAAATAATAAAACAATGATGTTTATCTGAACTTCAAATTTATCTAAATCTTATATTTTTTTTGCTAAATATGTCAACCCTACCCTTAAGACTTTCCTCAAATATTATGTTTACCAGAGAACTGTCATTTACATGACTACTAAATTTAAAGTTGTAATTTAGTTAGAAACAATTAAACTGTAAACACACTTTATTAGGGTATATTTTTGCATATGTGTGTTTGAATGTATTTATGTATGTATGTTTTCTTTCATAGTACTTATTGTGTTGTAACATATGATATTATTTACTCATTTATTAGTTCTTTGTTTGATCTTTCTCACATTACTAGAATATAAATTCCAGGAATGACACAGATTTTTGTCTCTTGGGAATTCTGAACAAATCTATGCCCAGATAATAGTAGCTATAAAATTGTAATTTTACAAATTAATTAAAATAGTAAATGGGCTGTAATCATTTGCCAAAAAAGTCTAGTCCAATGAATCTGATTGGCTTGATAATGATGAGAAAGACAGATGAAATATATTACCAGATAACAAGAACTATTTAGAAAATCTGATACTATACTATGAGTTTTCTAGGTTCTAACAAATTAAAAATAATTTTTTGAAAGTATCAAAATTTAGAATAAAAAAATAAAATCTAAATAACACCTATACTATTAATATCAAATTGTTCTAGAAATAATCAAATGGAGTTTTTGAATACAGTATAAATATAAGAAACAGGCTGATTTATACTAAAGTATATATATATTCTGTCATAATCTCAGAACACATGTATTATATTAATACTTTTGTATTATATTAATAGTTTTGGTGAAATTGACCACAGAAAAATAATATTCACTTACTACTTTATAATCTACTTAATCTATTAATTTCAGTTAAATAGCTCATCTAAAATAAATTGAAGTAAAACATATAGGGAAACTCTTTAAAATTATAATGTTTTACAACTTGTGTTAAGAAACAGTGCTTAGGTGATATACAAACCCAGAATGCATTTGGATTCATAATAATCCAAATAGAAAATATGACCTAATTACATTAGACTTCACAAAACCTGTATGACAAATATATTTAAAATTTAAGCATAAATTGATTGCAAAAACTATTGGAAATATAGTATACCCAAAATATTAACATTGGTTGCATATTCAAAATATAAAGCACTAAGTAATAACAAACAACTCTTTAAAAAGGTGCTGATGGCCTCATTTCATCTTTTCTTACGGAAGAATAGTATTCCATTATATATATATATATCTATATATATATATATATCTCTATAGATAGATATATATATATATATATATATATATATATATATATATATATATATATATATATATCACAATTTCTTTATCCAATCAAGAAGGACACTGGTTATTTCCATGTCTTGGCTACCATAAATAAAGCTGCAGTTAACATCGGAGCACATATATCTTTACGGATACATGTTTTCAGATTTTCTGGGTAAATACCCAAGAGAGGGATTGCTGGGTCCTATGGTAATTCTATTCTTAAATTTTTGAGGAACATTCACACTGCCTTCCATAGTGCCTGCACCAATCTGAATTCCCACCAACAGTGTACGAGGGTCCCTTTTTCTCCACACCCTCCCGAACACTTGTTATTATTTGCCTAGTTGATGATAGCCATTCTAACTAGTGTGCCATTTGCAACAACATGGATAGATCTTGAGATTATAATGCAAAGTGAATAAGTCAGACAGAAAGAGTTGAGAACCATATGATTTCACTGATATGTGGTATATAAAACTGAAAACAGCAAAGGAACAATATAAACAAATGAAGAAACAAAAACTGATAGACACAGACAGTAGTTTAGTGGTTACCATAGGGTAAGGGGAGAAGGGGTGGTAGAAGAGGGTAAAAGGGATCAAATATATGGTGATGGAAGGAGAACTGACTCTGGGTGGTGAACATACAATGTGGTATATAGATGATGTATTACAGAATTGTACACCTGAAACCTATGAAACTCTATTCACAACTGTCACCCCAATAAACTTTAAAAAAGAAAAAAAAATAGGTGCTGAGTGTCTAAAGGCATTTTAGAAAGAAATGCCAGTAGCACATAAATATTGAAAAATGACTGTCCAGCTCACTATAATTAGACTAATGGAAATGTAAAAATGAGAAACAATGAGAAAATGAGAAAAGTAGCTTTGACATATGCATTCATGGGGATCAGATACATTACCCAATTTTTGAGGGTCAATTTGAAGATCAAACCACAAATTAAGACATATCATTTGAATTCAGAAAGATAGGTTACATAATGCAAATTTCCATGTTTACAATAATAACAAAAAAGTTGAGTGATCATTTTTTTTAAAGACCCAAAGCCTTAAAACTTTTAAGGATAGGGCTGGGCAAGTGGCACGTTAAGAGTTCGCTTGGGACAACCTGGTTCAGATTCCATATTAGAAGCTGCACCCTCTACAGCTAAGACGGTGAACAACAGCTCCACCTGGAGCTGGGCTGCTGTGAGTTGCTGGTGATGGCTTACACTGCAGTGGGACAGGTGGGCAGCTGGCATGTGCTTTTGTGAGCTGTCGTGAGCTGCTGTGAGCCATTCAATGGCCAGGGAAGACTGCTTCAACCAGGAAGGGCACAGTGATAATACCCACATGGGCCAGTAAAGCGACATCCTCCACAACTAGACTGAAGAACAAAAGGATAGAACTTGTCTGTTCCCCTTCCCCGATTCCCCAATAAAATCTTTAAAAAAAAAATAAAAGAACTTCTAAGGATATAAGAATATTTGAATTAAGAATTGGGAATAAAATATGTCTTGCCTTAAAAAGTATTAAATCAGGGCCGGCCGAGTGGCGCGGTGGTTAAGCGCTGGCTTGGGAAGCCAGCGGCCCCGGTTCGGTCCCACATGTGAGGGCCAGTGACACTGCCCTCAAAAAAAAAAAAAGAAAGAAAAGTATTAAATCAAATTATTTTACTCTGTATCTTTAAATATTACTCTAGAAGAGTATTTGTTAGAATGCACCTGTTGAAAGTTTAAATTATTCTAAAAAAAGTATACTCATTTGGTAGTTATTTGAAATTTATATCTTGATTATGTCTAATTACAATTCCACTTTTCTGTTTTACATATTAAATACACTGTAGTCATTATTAATCTTTAAATTTTCTCAAAAATTATTGCTCAGTGCTCAATGTACTAAGAACGGCAGGATAGTAAAAATGGCACAACACTCTAGATGTTGCCCTAAAAGATAGTTTATATATATTTTCAGAAAAAAAAGTTCTAAATCTTTGCTGAAACTTTTTCTATACTTGTTATTCAATTGTTGTCTTTCAGTAAATAAAATTTTATCACAGGGTGCAGGTAAACAAGATATCAAAGTGATCATTTGGTGATTTTCACAATGATAATAAAAAAGTACATTTCCCTCAATAAAACCTCAAGCTCAGATTAAAACATTAAGTATTGATCAGTTTTTCAGTATAATCTTGTAATTCACTGAACAGTTTGTTTCTGGTAGGTTTGTGTAAACTTTATCATTGGTAATAACACCTTTGAAAAGTGAATCATTGAAGCTAACATAACAGGTTTTATTTTTTATTTTTTTATTTTATTTTTTTTGAGGGCAGTGACACTGGCCCTTATACATGGGATTCACACTGGGGTCGCTGGCATCCCAAGCCAGCTCTTAACCACCATGCCACTCGGCTGGCCCAATTTTTACATGCTTGTTTCTACAGAGATTTTCAAAATACATACATTTTAAGCAATAAAATAATAACTGAGAGTAAATAAAAGTTTTAAAATTCATGAAGTAAATAAAACCAAATGTAGTTAACACCAATTTCTAAGGAAAACAAATATACATAATACATAATATTTTGGGGAAAATGGTATTTATAGAGTTTCTAACTACTTGGTATTTCATGCCATACATTATACTTAAGATATTAATTTAATCAGCCATAAATGCCAACATGTGATTGATTGATGGTTAGATTTACATGAAAATATGTGAGCAGGTGAAATGCTTGAGGATATGTAGTTTTGTTGAGCTTTTATGTTTTTATGTGGTCTTTTTCCTATTCTCTATACAAAGTAAGGAAAATATAAATAATATTTTAGAATTATGAAATTCTTATTTCCTAATAACTTATTTTTTCCTCTATTTAATATCATAACTCAAGGCTCTTAATTGACAGAAACGATCCTATAATGCACAAATCAGTTCTCTCACTTCACCAGTGTAATGCTTGATCACTTCCAGTTTTATTATTTTCTTACCTTCCACTTTCTTGGAACTACACAGTTTCATCTCGATTTCTCTTGTACTCCAATTCTAATATTTCTCGTAGAATTTTTGTATTTACACTACATTGTTCTTTGTCTTTTCATAACCTAACTCCCTGCTTGTTCACCTATATTTCTTGGCTCATTATAATTATCGCTTGCCTTTTTTTTCCTCTCATTAGTCAAAACTCTAAAACTGGTTAAGTTTATTTGTTTCTGTTTCCTATGCCTTGAGAAACAGCACTTGAGAAAACACACACACACACACACACACACACACACACACACATCTCTGTAATTTCGACTCAGTTAAAGAAATAAAATTATTATATTATTTACCATTACCATTAGGCCCTACTGCCTCCCAAATTATATTACCTTCCCAACTGTAGACATTATTCTGAATTTAATCTTTATCATTCTCTTGCTTATCATTATGATATATAAATGTATCACACTGTGTGTATTAATTTAAAACATTTTTGGCTTTGGTGTTATTTTGTGAAATCCATCCAAGTTATATAAAAAGATAAATGGCTCAATTTTATTGCTGTATATTGAGTCACCATATGAACGTACCACACAACCTATTTATTCATTCCCTAACTATTGAGAATTTGTTCTCTTCTAATTTTTTTTTTTTTTTTTTGGTTTAAATCACAGCAAATGAAGATATGAATATTCTTTCTGATATAGCTGTAAGGAGCTTCTTTAGAATTCTTCACTAGAAAAGGAATCGCAGGGTCATAGATTATAATGCATATATTTAAATTTATTATAGAACATTTTTGTCAAAAATTGCATTCTAATTTTAATTCAAACAAATATTTTATTACAATTCTTATTATTTGATATACTCAGCATCATTTGGACATTTCAGACTTCCAAATACCTATCTGCTGGTAGGTATAGAATAAATTATTTTGATGGTTTTAATTTTTTTTTCTATTTAATAATAACGTTCATTACCTTTTCAGCTGCAAATTGGACAAATAGTTATCTCTTTAAGTAAATCATTTCTCATGAATTTTTTATTTTTGCTGTTGTTATTGTGTTTATTATTTTTGTTTTATTCAAATGTGTGAGAAGATTTGTTTTAATCTCATGTGTACAAAATTGGATTTGTGATTAACATGTATCAGCATACATTCTCAGCATTGGTTTATTCATGTCTTAATAATTAATTGATTCATTTTAATGATATATTAAGCATTCACAAAATCAGTACACTATATGAGAACTAGAATATTGACAATAGTTTGAATTGCCTAAGTGTTTTTGTATCCCATTCACTCCAAGGAAATGGCAGTACTGATCTTGTCATATTATTTCCTGTCTTTTATATAGATTTAGATTTCTCTCCCTCTCGCTTTCTGTCTCTCTCTCACACACACACATTTCTAAAAATCATATTATTTAATTTTGATACTTTTAATTTTATTTTAAAAAGTATTATGTTGAATTTATTTTCTGAGATTTATTTTCACTTATCACATTGATAACATTCATCAATATATTCTGCACAACTGTAGTTTATGCTACAGTTGAATAATATATTTGTGTATAAATATACTGCAATGTATTTATTCATCCTTTTGTCAATGTTAGTTTGAGTTATTTCAGGTTTATATTATTTTCACTATCCCAGTTTTAGCACTCATTTATAAATTCTCTGCAATACTCGTACAACATTAGCACTTTGGTGCATGCCTAAGATGGATAATATTGGATGTAGGGTTTGTGAATGCTCAAATTTACAAGATAATGACAGCTTATTTCTCAATGTGGTCTGTCAGCATCTGATGTCATTTACAATGCATGTGACACTCATTTTCTTGGATTTATTCTTACCTTACTGACAGCTCTTCTTACTCTGCTTTATAAGTTCCTACTCTTCTTCCCAGCCTTTTGTTTTTTCTTTCTGTCCTCATTTCTCACTTCCTCGGCCCTGCTCACTTCTCTAATTACACTTAATCTTTTGTGATTTCATTTAGTCTCACATATTTTAAAAAAAAGCATTTATACCCAGTGACACATTTCATTAGGATGATTTTTTTTTTTCTGTTCAGTGACTCCAGAAAAATAGCTTACTTTCAAAACTCTTAGGAAGTTTATAGTCCAGAAGCATAGGCTAACTAAAAGACCAATGCTAATCATAGGGATATAGAATACTTCCCCTGTGCCTACACATCATCATTACATTACTAGAGTTCTATTTATAGTACTTATTTTTACCCAGTACATCATGTCTGGCTATTTAAAAACAGTTGTAAAGCATAACAAAAGACAAAAAAAAAAACCCACAATTTGACGAGAACAAGCATAAGAACTAGACAAAAAACAGATGTTGAAATTATCACACTAGGAATTTAAAACAACTATGATTAATATGCTGAGAGCTTTAATTGGTAAAATGGACAATTTGCAAGAACAGATGAGCAATGTAAGCAGAGGGAAAGAACCAAAAGAAAATGCTAGGAAACAACAACAAAACAAAAATCTGTACCAAAAATGAATAATGCCTTTGATGGGAGTACCGGTAGACTGGACACAGTGGAGAAAACAATTTCTGTGCTCGAGGATATATTAGTAGAACCCATAAAAACTGAAAAGCAAACAGAACAAACACTGTATAAAACAGAACAGAATATCCAAGGACTACAAGACAACTGCAAATGTATAACATAATCATAATTTTATGAGAATATCATAATGGGAATATCAGTGGATAAGACAGAGAGGAACCAAAGAAACATTTGAAACAATACCACTAAGAATTACACCAAATTAATATTAGAAAACAAAACACAGATCTAGGAAGCTCAGAAAACAAGTGAATAAATGCCCCCTCCCCCCAAAAAATATACCTAGACTTATCACTTTGAAATTAAAGAAAATCAAAGATAAAGAAATAAATCTTTAAAGAAACCAGATATAAAAACAAAACAAAATAGGAAAAAAAACAACTTACATACAGAGAAAAAAATACAAGAATTATATCTGACCTCTTCTAAAACTATGAAAGCAAGAAGAGTGGGGTAAAATATTTAAAATGTTGAGAGACAAAATGCAATCATTTATCAAAACTTCAATATTCTTCAAAAGTATGTTTCCAATGTGAAGGATAAATACAAACTTTCTTAGACAAAAATTGAGGATATTTGTTGCCTGTAGACCAACCTTGATTGTTAAAGAAAGGTAAAAAAAAATTAGAGACAAGGGTACTAATACAGGTATACTACGATCTACATAAATTAGGGAAGAATATCAAATAAAGAATAAAAGAAGGTCAAAAAGTATCTATTTTTTATTCTTAATTTATCTAACCAAAAACAGTTTATTTAAAATAATAATACAAATATATATTTGAATATATGCTTTTGTGTGTGCATGTGTGTGTGTTTGTGTGTGTGTGTAGTGCCCAAAAAAGGATACACATTTTAAGAAAGGAAAAAAAAATTAAAATTGTAACACAATGGATGAAACTAGCATTCATTTGATTAAATCACCATCTTTTGAGTGAAGTCATACCACACATTGCTACTGTAATTCAATTCAACTTCGAAAAGTAATACTAGATACCATCTCCTAAAATATATATATATATATATATATATATATATATATATATATATGCTTATGCATGTTTATGTATAATTGAAATGAATGATGGAAGTACCACAAAGAACAGAAGGTATGAATTAGGATTATTTTGTTATTATTAGGAATTCACACTACCTATGAAGTGCTATAGTGTTATTCGAAAAAATGTTGGAAAGGCTGCAGTGGATTATGCAAATTGAAATCTAGAATTGAATCACCTGATAAAAATAAAAATGAAGACCTGCCTTATGGCAATTTATGGATCACTAAAGTATAAGATCTTGTAAGAACCCAAGCCATGATGGATACAGATTGTGTAGAAACATGAGAAATGGCGTACGCACAAACGCTGTTTTTTTTTTGTTTGTTTGTTTTGTTTTGTTTTTTAGGTGATCCATCCTATCACCTGTTGGCAGCTCAGTGGCAGCTCAGCTCGGGCTGGGCATCGAACTGCTGCTGGTCAGAGCTCAGCTCGCACTCTTGAGCGAGCTCTTAATCAACTGAGCCGCTCAGCCGGCCCAGCTCTGTGTTTTTAAAAAATTTGAATTCAATTTACTATAGCAAAATGATGCAGTATTGCTGTTGTTAGCTGCCTAGATTTGAAAACGTAAAGAAACAGAATGTCCAAGACAGCATGTAAATAGACCTTCAACTAACTCGACTTGTTGAGGGGAGGCTTTGCTGCAAGGCAAGCATTTAAAAGTTGCAGGGCTACAAAGCGGATTGATTTTAATGCAGTTTTGGCATGTCTCTATTTTCAGCTCTGCTCAGTGATTTAAATGGTACATGACCATGTGTCCTATGATGAAACATTTGAGGGAATCTTCTTGTGAACACTGAAAAGCCAGATTAACCAGATGCCCCTTGCAAAGGTAAGAATTTTTGTTGCTTGGAGATGATTCAAAGACCTCACCTAAAGTGGCCACCTTACGTGATAATATCTGGATCTCAAAGTCCACTGCTACTCCATCCCATCATCGTTTATATCAATAATTAAGGTCAGTTCTCATCATAGTCAAATTTGGAATCAGAGTCCCTGCTCCTTGAGTAGCTCACACACCAAGAATTCTGTAGTGCCTTGCTAATACATTGTTTTGTGCTGGTCTCAGCGTATCAATGACCAGTGTTGTGGCTACACCAGCCCTTGTAGTTCTTATTCTGATTACAAGATGCCCTCAGCAATAACTATCAGGAAGCTTTGGAAAAACATAAAATAAAACAATGTTTCATTACTTACAGGTCCTGAGAATTACATGACATTCCTGGGGACACACAACGAGGTCACAGGGAGAGAGAGAGGTAACATGGGCCTGGGGTTCTGCTGTAATTGGGGTCAAAGTTGGAGACCTAGGGATTCAGGGGGTCAATATTGGTGAATTTAAAACATAATAAGAGTGAGAATTAAAAACATGGGAGAGGAAAAAAGAAGCAGCCCAAATGGTCAGTTGCTGAAATAAACCAAGATCCCTAAAACAAAGGAGTCATGGTGGGGAAGGGGATTGTGCACAGCCTGTCTCTTTATCTTGTCCTGGATGCTGGTGGTAACCACTTTGAGCACCTCTTGTAATTGTAGAAGTCAAATGTGACTTGCATTAATCCTTTGTTATCGGTATATATTGAGTATTATAATTTTAATGAAGTTTTCCTTTCTTAAAATGTGTATACATATTTTTGGCATCCTCTGTATATATAACATAACATATCATAAAATGAAATTTATTATATATTATACATTTATTAAATCAGAATATTAAATAAATAAATAAATAGGAACAAATATCGTACCTCAGGTAAAATTTTATGGTTAAGTGCCACCATCAAAATTTTAAATACTATAGAGGTGGCCATCCCTATTATATTCCAACTCAACTAATTAATTTAGGTTCTAAATGTAAAAAAAAAAAAAAGAAAAATAAATAAATGGTGAATGATAGTGGTTGACTGTCAATTTTCCCAATTTATAGCTTGAATATCAGCTTCTATGCAACTATTCTACCTTCACTTTCACAGATTAAGAGATTAAAAGCCTCTGAAACCTGGTATACAGATGTACTGAAACAATTATTTAGATACCCTTCAAGAAGAAGGCTAAACAATTGTTCATCTTAATAAGGAAAGGAGAGCATTTACACACCCAGTATGTTGTGCTATGGATATTTTAATTCTTTTGCTTTTAGTCATAAAGTACAAAGGACCCTGGACATCCAAGTCTTTCTGCAGAATATCACAGTGATCCACTATATTGGTGACAGAGAATAGATACTTTCCCACTTTTTCCAGTAATCTATTGCTGCATTAAAAAAAACAACCAAAGATTTAGTGTTCTAAAACAAAAACCTCATGATTTTGTGTACTTCAACTGAGATATCTGTCCCTAAAAGATGCACTATGACAAGAACCCAGGAGACCCTGTGATTATCAAAACCAAGGCCAGAGTCAAACCATCATCGCTATTTGCAGCTGTTTTAGCCTACTGGTCGGGAGTGAAGAAGTGAATCAGGGAAAGAAAGGATGCTTCCTTTTGCACAAGTTCCAACATGAGAAACTGAGTAGTAATTCTTCCGGGTGTCTTTAGGAGTCAATATGGCTAACGCATTAAATTTATCACAAACAAGGGGTAAATTCCATCAGACATTGGATAAGGTTCTCCAAAGGATGCTGAACTCTCTAGTACTTTGCTTGGTTTATGGACTTAGGTTGGGAAGAGTGGGGTCCTGAGGCCAGAGAAAGTGCTTGAAGAGGAAATCAAACAACATTTGACTTAAAGAAGCACATCACTATCTCCAACTCTTCCCCAGCAAAACTTTACACTTGTGAAAGGGGAACAATCTTTAATGGCTGTCAAATCATGCTTTAACCTGACATTAATATACCAAGAGAGCTAAAACTCATCATGAACTGCTTCTTAGATGCACTGCATTTGGGATTCCATAAATATGTGTAGTTGGGAAATCCTGGCCAGAACAATCAGACAAAAAAAGATGCAAAAGGCATCCAAATTTGAAAGCAGTAAAACTGTCATTATTTGCAGATGATATGATACTATATAGAGAGAAACTTGAATATTCCATGAAAAACTATTAGAACTAATAAATGAATTCATAAATTCAAATAAAGTAGAAAGATACAAAATTAATGTTCAGAAATCAGTTGCATGTTTACATACCAATAACAAGTATCAGAAAGAGAAATTAAGAAAACAATCCCATTTATAATTGCATCAGAAAAATAAAATATCTAGGACTAAATTTAACCAATGAGGTAAATAACCTGTAGATAGAAAATGATAATACTTTGAAGAAAGAAATTAAAGGAGATACGAATAAATGGAAGCATATCCCGTGCTCATGGGTAGGGAGAATTAACATTGTTAAAGTGTCCATATTACACAAAGCAATCTATAGATTCAATGTATTCTCTATCAAAATACCAATTGCATTTTTCACAGAACTGGAACACATAATCCTAAACATTTTTATGGAACAACAAGAGACCATGACTAGCAAAATAAATCTTGAGAAAGCATAACAAAGGTGGACATATCAATCATGCTACCTGATATCAAACTGTACTACAAAGCTATAGTCAAAATGGCATGGTACTGGCATAAAAACAGAACATAGGTCAATGTAACAGAATTCAGAGTCCAGAAATAAACCCATACCTCTATGAGCAATTAATCTATGAAAAAGACAATACTACATAATGAGGTAAAGACAGTCTGTTCAATAAATTGTGTTGGGAAAACTGAACATAGATACATGTAAAAAAAGTACAAACAAACTAGACTATTTTCTCACACTGTATACAAGAGTGAACTCAAAATTTTTGCACAGTAAAGGGAACCATCAACATAATGAAAAGGACCTATTGAATGGGAGAAGATATTCACCAATGATACATTCAATAAGGGGTTAATATCCAAAATTTATGAGGAACACATGCAAGACAACACCAGAAAACCAATAATCAATTAAAAATTGGGCAGAGAACTAGACCTTTCTCCAAAGAAGACATACATCTAATAGGTATATGAAAAGACCCTCAACATCACTTATCATCAGAGAAATGTAAATTAAAGCCACAATGAAATATTACTACCTCACACTTGTCAGAATGGCTATCATCAATAAATCAACAAACCACAAATGTTGGGAGTGCTGAGGAGGAAAGGGAACCCGTTTGCATTGTTGGTGGGATTGCAAATTTGTACAGCTAGTTGGAAAACAGATGGAGATTTCTCAAAAATTAAAAATAGAAATACCATATGATCCAGCAATTCTTTTTCCCAGTGTTTATCCAACAAAATCCAAAACACTAATTTGAAGTGATACAGGCATCCCTATGTTCACCACAGCATTATTTATAATAGCCAAGATATGGAAACAATCTAAGTGTCTATTATAGACAATTGGATAAAGAAGTGGTACATATGTACAAAGGAGTATTATTCAGCCATAAAAAATAATAAAATCTTACATTTGCAACAACATGGGTTTACCTAGAAGGTACTATACTATGTGAAATAAGTCAGACAGAGAAAGACAAATACCATATGATTTCACTTATTGTGGAATCTAAAAAAAACAAAATAAATAAATAAATCAAATAGAAATTAACTCAGAAAACAATCTCATGGCTGCCAGAAGGGAGGAGGTTTGGGGGGCTAGGTGAAAAAAGGTGAAAGCATTGAGAACTATAAATTGGCAGTTACAAAATAGTCATGGTGATGTACAGTACAGGATAGAGCTTATAGTCAACTGTATTATAATTACTATGTATGGTGCCAGATGGGTACAAGACTTATTGGGAGGGTTTCTCATAAGTTATATAAATATCTAACCACTCTGCTTTATATCTGAACCTAATATTGTATGTCAACTATAATTGATTTTTTTATTTAAAAATGTATTAAAGAAATTTCCAAAACAATGTAGAACAGTGATGCTCTTTTCTTTACAATTATTTTTTTTGAAGAATAGCTTATTTTATCTAAAATATTGTATTTATGTTAATGTGTACATTTAAATTATTTATTTTTATTTTAAATGAACAATAAATATTTTATTAAACATAGAATATAAAAATAGATACAATGACGAAAATTTTAAAAATCCCAACATAATGCATGATGCTAATTACATAACATTCCAAAGGAAAAGAAAAATAGCAAAACTATAGAGATAGCAAAATGATCAGTGATTGCCACATATTTGGGAAGGGGGTGGGATGACTAGATGGAGCACAATGGATTAGAAGGGGTCAGTTAAGCTATTTTGTATAGAAATGTAACAATGTATAAATGTTATTATCCAGGTGTAAATATGTCTACAATATATAACACAAAGAGGAAACCTTCATGTAAACGATGACATTTAGTTAATAATGTATCAATATTGGCTCATTAGTTGTTATGAAAGTACCATACCAATGCCTAATGTTAATAATAGGGAAAACTGGGTGGGGTGTTGAAAGGGTGTTTGGGAAGTCTGTAACTCCTAACCATCTAAAAGTTCTGCTAATTAAAAAAAAAACAAAAAAAAAACAAAACATGTAGCTAATGTGCATGTAAATACAGAGTACCAGGTAATTTCAGCAGAAAAGGGAAAGCCTCTGCTAACCATCTGTTATCTTACTCAATGACTGTTCTAGTACACAGTAGAGACTACAAAAATTCTACTGCTTAATCAATAAATTTCACCACCTATACAGGTTATACCTTACCATTTCCCTCAAACTCAACAAGGAATTTTTAACTTTTTAAAAATCATGGATCTCTTTATTTTTAAATCTGTGATTCTGTTTTCAAAAATTTTGAGAACATCTATTAAACTCTACTTACTAGATAAAAATATTTCTGGACCCATTGAATTAAGAACATAACATTAAACTGTAATAAAGGCAGCTAAGAAATAAAAACAGCCTCTGAAAAAACTGAGCATAGATAGTAACATCAATTAAGTGCTGAGGGGCAGTTTAGTTGGGTACAGAATGATTAAATGATTACTGTTGTCAATAATAATTCTGTTTACCAGAAAACACTAGAAAGTAACCTAAGAGTGTCAGATCTAGTCTCTCCACCCCAACCAAACAACAGTGCTCTCAGCATTAAATATCCCCAAGAAATCCCCATGCCAAAACAACTCAGCTCCTTAGGAAACACAATGTTCTATCTTGTCTCCCTCACATCTCTGCCATTCCCTTGAGTTTATCTCTTCCCAGTCCCATCACAATGGCAAATATAAGAAACAATTTCATGTTTAAAGCTCTGTTACTTTGACTCTAGTAAATTTATATCTTCCAGGGATAAATTTTAAATAGTTGTGTGCTATAATCAAAATGACAATATTTTCTGGTCCCGATATTCTGTCACATTATTTGCATTTTTATTACGGTCTAATTTACACAAAACTACATCCCTTTTAAATGTACACTCTGATGAGTTTGATAAATGAATATGCCTATGTTACCATCCCAACAGTCAAAATATAGAATATTTCTCTCATTCCAGAACGTTTCCTCAGTGACCTTTTATAGTCAATCCATTCCCTGCACCACCCCCAAAGCTCCAAGGTAATCCTTTTCTGATTTCTATTACCATGACTGCTTTAGTCCTTTTTTTTTAACTTCATAAAAGTGTGATAATACAGTTTATTATCATTTCTGCTTCCTTCTTTCATACTTCCTTTAAGGTTTTTGATCCATACATTGCATTTTGTGTATCACTAGTGTGTTTTTAGTGCTGAATAGTTTCATTGAATGAATATGAGTATGCCACACTGCGTTTATAATTCTATTGTTGAACATTTGGCTTGTTTCCAGATCTTGGCTGCTATGAGTAGCTGTAATAAATTTTCTTGTGTAAGTTTTTGTGGTCATATGTTTTCTCATGCCCACAGAATAACTGCAAGTGGAATTGTTTAATCATCAACCAGGTATAATTTCTTCTTAAAAAAATAAAAAAGCAGTTTTTCAGAGCAGGTTTACAGTTTTACAATAGAACCAACAATGTGTTAGCATTCCAATTTCTGCCAATATTTGGTATTATCATATTTTGACTTTTTTTTTATTCTTATGGTTGAGATCTCACTATGATTTAATTCAAAGTTCTCTGAAGAATAATGAATTTGCTCATCTTTTTTGTATTTATTGGCTATTTATGTATTGTGTGGTGTGTGTGTGTGTGTGTGTGTGTGTGTGTGTGTGTGTGTGTATGGAGTACATGGAGTACCTTTTTAAGTTCTTACTCATTTTTCTTTTTTTTTTTTTTTTTTTAGCTGAGCCATCCTGCCACCTGTTGGCAGCTCAACGGCAACTCAGCTCGGGCTGGCCTCGAACAGCTGTTGCTCAGAGCTCAGCTCGCACTCTTGAGCGAGCTCTTAACCAACTGAGCCACTCGCCCGGACCAAACATTTTATTTTATTATTTTTTTTATTTATTTTTTTTGAGGGCAGTGTTACTGGCCCTCCTATGTGGGATCCGAACCAGGGCCACTGGTGTCCCAAGCCAGCTCTTAACCACCACACCACTCAGCCGGCCCTCTCATTTTTCTTTTGTTTTTTTAGCTGAGCCATCCTGCCACCTGTTGGCAGCTCAGCAGCAGCTCAGCTTGGGCTGGGCATTGAACTGCTGTTGCTCAGAGCTCAACTCGCACCCTTGAGCGAGCTCTTAACCAACTGAGCCACGAGGCTGACCAAAGTTCTTACTCATTTTTAATTGGGTTTTTAAATAAGTATTGATTTTAGGAGTAATTATATATTCCAATACAAGTACTTTGTTGGATAAATCTCTCAGAACTATTTGCTGTCACTCTGGTTTTTGCCATTTTTTAAGAATTGAGACTTTGATGAAAATAATGGTTTTATTTTGAAAAATTGGATTTTTTTTTTTTCTTTTATGGTTGAGAGTTTGGCCCTGTTTAAGAAATATATACCTACCTGAAATATGTGAAACTATGGCTACTATATAATGAATACATTATATACTTGCATCCATTACTGAAAAACAGCTTTCTGCTTCTGAATCAAGGATTTTTTCTCAGTGTAATCAGCTCTTTGAGGTTTCCTTATGTCCACTGTTCTTTGGTCTCATCATGGAAGTACATGATTATTATTTTATCCTTTAAAAAATATTTTCATTGGGAAAGTGTTATAGTTATGTTCCAAATTCTGTCAGAAATTGAAGTTTCTGTTTTTCAAATTTTAATAACCATCCCTTTTATGTATCAGTGTCTAATACAACATTGGATGTTTATAATTGTATATCAGACTACTTAGAGAACAGGAGAGTTGTGTATTAAGAGGTAGGAAAATATTCATGACATTTGGTAAGAAATCTAACATTAGTGATTAATCATAGCAAGCATTTATACTTAGTAAACAAAGTTTCAATTGCAAATAAAATTACAGCATTCATAAAACTCATCTCCTGGCACTGTTTAAAACAGTGATTTTGCTCTATTGAGTATATGTACTTTTGACAAAAAGTTCAACGATACATTTTAGTGAAATTTTGAAATAAAAAACAGTATCGATGCCTAATTTAGTGTTTACCATATAACATAAATTAATATTTATTTTAGTCAAAGACTGATTCTATAATATCAGATTTGGATTCTAAAATAGTAACAGTTTTCATTTTTGGAGAGGAATCTTACCTTTATTTCATGAACCCATTGTATTTTGTATTAGTGGTTAGGTCAACTGATCAATTTTCATTTTGCCCTCATCTCTAGGACTAAATCATATTCTAAAAAGTTAAAATATCATCATTAGTTTCTGTCATTTGAAAACAACATTCCTGAATTAATTAAGTTTATTGAAACCTAGTTATCTTTTAAAATATTTTTATTATAGTCACTTGCAAAATCTTGCTTCAATACATTTTCCAGTGTCATTACTTATATTACATGATCAGTACCAAGAGACTTCATTCGAATATCACAATCCCTTGTTGTTATTATGGTTTGTATTTTTGTAAATTATTATTAAACATTAAATATTTATGAGTTTGTTCTAGTTTTCAGTTGTCAGCAATGATGCAGTATGGTGCTAGGGGCTAGTCCCTCTTGTCAACATTGTTATTAATAAAAAAAAATGCATTAAAATGCTCTTTGAAGAATAAGCTGCATGCAGTATTAAGAATGTATGTTTTATATTCCATTAGTCATTGTTGGAAAAGCTATCAAATATCTCAGCAAAATTTTTCATTGAAAATGAAGTCAAATCCATTAATCAATTCAGAACTAAGACAATTAATCCAATCCTGGTGAGATTCAACCTGGGCTAAATATGGTCTAAGACTGTTAAACACATTTATTTATCATCTTTAAAATTCTATTTTTAATATATGTATTTAAGAAACATTGTGCCATGAGAGTGTACATAGTGTAAAAGTACACTATGAAAAGACCCAGTCGAAACAAGTAAAAACCCTCTCTGGGAACATTTGCACCTAAAAAATGTGTTTAACGTAGGTTCCATTTTAGTGTATATGGACAGCTTTCTTTCTGTAATAGTTTTGAGAAATAATTTCAAAATATATGTATGGAGGACTATTTTTAAGAAAGTAGTAAATTATAAAGTACTTGTTTATTGTACAATAATGATAATACTAATTATCCTTAATAATAAATCAAAACATTAGTAAATCAAAATGTGAATTGCTTTCAGTAGCTATGGACCTGACATTTTTTAAATTTTTTTTAAATGTATAATTAAATTATATGCAACTTTCCACACTATCTCATATTTCATTTTGAATAGTCTTAATGCCTAGGCTATATTAAGTTCTACTAGCAAAAAGTAATTGTCAGCCTAAGGTAATACATCTTGATAATCCTGACATCCTTTTCAGTGGAATGATGTTAGGTGTGAACCTGACATTAATAACGTTTCATGGACCATTTTTGCCAGTTTTGATTTCAAAGTATCATCAGATGAAGCGAATTGTGTATGTTTCCCCCAAATAACTCAAAAGGTTTTAAATGTTCAAAATGCTTATAGTGATTTTTGTCGTGTTTCGCATTCCCCTCCAGTCCTTTAGAGTCTCTGCATTCTATCACGGACAGATTTCCACTGCACACACTCTGTTAAGTGCAATATGTTGAAGAGAAACAGGGAAGCAGACTTTAATTTAGGTTAGTCTAACGTAGAGAAATAACCTTTTAAATAATAAAAGTAAAAATATTTTTAGTTATATCTAATCAATTAATTCAAAAGTGTCTCTAATTATTTCTACTAAACATATTTTAAACTAAACATATCAATTCCTGAGTCCACATATTATTATCTTTATCAGATATATTAGTGCTTTATCTCATTGATTTCTAATATATATTTGAGTTTTAGCATTTTTTAACTTAATTCTTAAATTATTATTTTGTATTTTATTTATTTTGTATTTATGTATTTGTTTATTTATTTTAATTAAAGTTTATTGGGGTCAAATTGGTTAGTAAAGTTACCTATGTTTCAAGTGTACGATTCCATAATGTATCATCTACATATCACACTGTGTGTTCACCACCCAGAGTCAGTTCTCCATCCATCACCATTTATTTGTGGATGTGGTTACAATGGAATATTGTGTAGATATATACACAATGGAATACTACTTTGCCCTAAGAAAAGTTGAAATAGTGACATTTGTGACAACAGGGATGGATCTTGAGATTATTATGCTAAGCAAAATAAGTCAGATAGAGAAAAGTTCAGATCTACATGACTTCACTCACATGTGGGATATAAAAGCAACAAAGGAACAAGACAAACAAAACAAAGAAACAAAAACTCATAGACAGACAATAGTTTAGTGGTTACCAGAGGATAAGGGGGGAGAGGGGTGGTAGATGAGGGTAAACAGGATCAAATATATGGTGATGGAAGGAGAACTGACTTTGAATGGTGAACACACAATGTGATATATAGATGATGTGTTACAGAATAATACACCTGAAACCTATGTAACTTTACTAATCATTGACACCCCCAATAAACTTTAATTTAAAAAAAAAGAAAAACAAGAAATTACTTCTACTCTTGTACCCCTTTCCCCCACCCAAAAAAACAAGAAAGACACTCAGCTGTGAACACCAGCTTTTTTGTGTGTTTTGTTTTTTTTAAATGGGGTGGGGTGAAGTAAAAGAAAAAGGTGTCTAATAAGGTGGAACCAAAGGTCAAGAAGCAAAACCAAAAGCAACAGTGACTCATTACTAGGCAGTAAGACAGCCTTACTCCAGGGATTGGCAGCATGTGTCAGCTCAATTTCATAATTGCTTTTGGCCAGTAACTGCCTTTTAGAGAGGCAGACTCTACTTTATGTTGGGTATATGGTGGGTAGGTAACTTGTCACTTATGTCTTCAAATAAAAACAAACAAAAAGCTATACTCAAAAAACTATACTCAAGGAGCTGCACACCCTTTCCAAGCAGAATCAATGGCTCAGAGCTGACAGAGTTTTGAGCACTCATGGAGATCAGAGCTTGGAGTCTCTCTCAGAGATATAAAGAGTTGATGTCATCCTTAGAAGCCTGGTAATTTGACTGGTTGATTGATTTACAGCCAGAGGTGTGTTTATTGGAGTGATTTTGTCCACGATTGACCTTTCTTAAAACTGAGAGTGTATCACTGACTGTTTGGTCGGTAGAATGTTTCACTGATTCAAGCTGTTTTTGATAGATTGACTGTGTTCACATCAAATCTCTCTCATAAGTCTCAGAATTTCTTCTTTCTTGCCCTTGGCACATTCATATAAATACCTCTCTTTTATAATATTGGAATTTGTAGCAGTCTAGGGAAAAGAGATGTACAGGCCTATTAGAGGCCTATTATCCATCTCATATGTTGTTGTAAAGATTAAATGAGGATATATTCTATGGAACCTATAATCTGGATATTATCATATATATGTAAATAAAAATCCAAATGCATTTTTATGGCAACTAAATTTAATTGAGGAAGCAGATCAAAGACGAGAAGATTTGCAACAGCTTACTTAATCCTGAGTTTTGAAAAAAAATAAAATAACTCATCACAAATTTTTAGTATTTCTCAAATATATATATAACATATATAATACATCTGCATATATATATATATATATATATATATATATATATATATATATGCATTCACCCCTAAGAGTGCAACATTTCTGTTTTCTTAAAGAATAAAAGCAATTTGCTATATGAAATATTCCAATGTACCTATAATGTAGAACTTTAGACTCTCAGCAGTCAAACCTCATCAAATAACACCCCATCCCCAAAACACTTTAGTAAGCTAAAAATTATAGGGTACTTTATTTTCCTCAAATAATATCTATGAAGATCTATAGAAAACATCATGCTTAAGGATAGAATATTGATAGAATTTTCAGTACAATTACTAAGAAGACCGATTGTATTTATAGCTTACTTTTACAAATGGTGAACAGGATTAAAGTGGCTAAACTAATTTGTCCAAGGATGTGCACCTAGAAAGCAGCCAAATAGAGTTCAGTTCAAGTTAGTGTGATCCATAGCCAGGCTCTTAACTATGTATGTATATATTTTTCCTTAGTAACATATGAATAAATGAAATCGATCATCTTTTTCCTTCACCACAGTTAATAAGTATGAGTGACATATGCAAACTGTCCCATTCATATTAGCAACAAAGATTACAAAATATGATGGAATATACCTAAAAGTAATGTCCACACTACTTTTTAGTGAAACTATAAAATTCATTTGAGGTATATATGGAGACCTAAATAAAATGGTAGGTAATTCCTTGAACACAAAGATGCAATATTAAGAGGATGCTAAATCTCCCTTCAATAAACCTTTAGTTCTATGAATTTTTCTTTTTTTAATAAGATCCAGTTTAAAGTCTTTGTCTAGCAAATCTAACACATAGGCTCCTTTAAGGGCAGTTTATATTGACAATTTTTTTTTTCCTGTTATGAGGCATTCTTTCATTTTTCTTTGCATGTCTAAATGTTTTTGTTTGCTTTTAAACTGGAAATTTTATATAATATAATGTGGAAAGTCTGGTAATCAGATATTCTTCATGTAGGGTGTGCTGACATTGCTGTTTGTTGTTTTTGTCACTGATGTTTTTTGTTTATTGACTTTCTACACTAAACTAATTCACCATATCTTTTCTTAAATTCAGTAGAATCTCATTGAGAATCCCAATGAGATTTATTTTGGAAATATCATGAATAATATTAAGAGACAAGGAGAAAAAAATATTAAATATGAACAACAGATTGAGGATTAATAAAAAACTTCAAATCAGTAAATAAAATATAATGAATTTTATAGAACAATATAAATACAAATGTATTATTCTATAAAATTGTTTATGACTTTAAACATATGGAACACTACTCAGCTTCACTAAAAATCAGGAAAATGAATATTGATGCAGTAAAGAGACTGATAAAATATAAAATGATTAAAATAATTAGTGCAGGGAAATTAGAGAAAATAGGATCTCATAATACTGGTGAGAGCATATAATATTAAAGGTCCATTTCTGTGTAACATTTAAAGCAGGGCTAGTCCTCCCCCAAAATTAAATCATTGACTATGATTATTGATTGTGATTAATAATTATATTACTTATCCTATACTACTTTTTGAACTTAAAATTTTGGGGAAGTATTAACATATTTATTATTTTTACTTTCATAAATACATTATATACTGATATTTGGTATTCAAAACACATACTCATAGATAGATGATAGGTAGGTAGACAGAAATAATAAACATGAAAGTTAATTCAAGCTTTAAGTCATATTTTCCAATTAATCTTGTTCTGATTTTTCCTGCACTATATCTAAATGCTAAGATATTTTAATGAAAAACAATTACTCTTCTATTTTATATATTTTGCTACTATAAAGTAAATATATTTAGCAAAAGATATTACAGTGTAAACCTTATAATGACCTCATTTTCTAGCATACTAGAACTAGATTTTAAAAGGAAAAGTAATTTTACAAAGAAAAATGTTCCAGTTCATTTCCTGATGTTCCTTAAACACACACATAAATGTACAGGCATGTACATTTTATGTACATAGAGTTAAAATAGTTATTCTTGAATTTATAACAGTTGCATTTAAACTGACACAACAAAACATTTTCATATATTATATATATATATATATTCAAATTTACACAGATATTTAAATATCTCTACTCATGTCTTCTCACAGAATTCAGATATATTCATTCTATATATGCAAAATTGCTCAAATAGGCACAGATGGCCCATGTGGAGGTAAGACTGTCCAAAACTATGCAGAACCTTTATAAGAGTTTATCGGAGCCAAACTGAGTACATGCCGGGAAGCAAAATGTCAAATGTTCCTGAGAATTATAATTGTAGTTTATTTTATACATTTGCGATTAAGGAAGAAAGGTAAGAAACACATCATGAAGGTGGGAGAAGCAAGGTACAAGATAGTTAAGATTGTGTGCTCCCTTGAGGGTGCTTAGCCTCCCAGGGGTCTGGGAAAAGGATTACTTCTGGCATTTCAAAAGTGTGCTAACCTAGATGCACAAGAAAAATGAACAGGGTTCACTTCGAATTATTTTACTAAAGAAGTTATAGGCCTGGGGCATGACTACCCACCATGACGTGCTCAGTTAGGAATTTACAATCAGATCACCCTGGGTGGCTACTTTCAGTCACTGCACTGTAACATACCCCCTTCTCCCCCACACCCCACAGCCATCATGGTTTCTAACAATATGATGGTTACATCCTTATCACCCTGAAGAGAAATCTGAGTCTGTTATCTCAGTTCAGGGAATTAAGTCTCAGAGCAGAGGTATAAATTACTATCCATGTTGTAAATACAGTATATAAGCAAAATGTTTACAAAATCTCTGAGCACCAATGAGGCAGATGGATTTCATTACAGAAGTGCTCTGAGAGCCTGCTATACAGCCCTTTTCAGATTGGACAAAAAGGTCATGAAGAACAAAGAGCGGAAGAGATGGAGGGAGGACAATATGATGTCTCATATTGAGCTTGAAGAAGCAAGTTAAACTTATTTTATATCTTTTGGTCGGTTTCCTAAAGAGAAGCAAAATTAGCACTCAGTTTCTTGTAAACCAATTATTTGGGACATCAGAAAGAATAATGAGGGTGCATAATGCCAATTAGCCAGATATATGACTTTTCAAAGAAATTCAGAGTTTTTCTTTGGTGAACTTAGTATCAGATAAGGGGTGAAGATGATAAACTTTTTAGTGTATTTCCACTCTGACCCTCCAGTTTCAATCTTTCCCCGCCCCTCAATGGAATCTAATATACCAGAGATTGTTGTCACACACCAGCCTAACCGTCTGCCCCCATGTGCCTTTCCATAAAGACAGATCCTTACAGAGACATTACTTCAGCATTATGCCTATTCTGTCTTCCTGTTGGGCCCCAGAAGATGGCTGGTTAGTCAATGACGGACTAGATTCCTCAAAGGAGGAACAACCTAAGACAGACACAGTTGCATGGGTGCCAGAGGAGAAATCACGGAGTTGAGGAAGATGGGCATAGACCCCTTGTGTTAGGTGCTGACACCTTGTCTGTGGAATGACCTAATAAGGTGATAACATCTGTCCTCTGTATATTCTTATCAGTGAGTCCTGGTATAAGAAGTTTCTGTCTCTTAGGAGGTGCATGAACAATAACATCCTGGGTCTTTCGGTAATGGCAGCCTGCAGACATGGGGTGATTTGACTTTGAGCTCAGTTCTCTGGTATGATGTATGGGACTTACAGACGATGGAAAAAAACAATGCTACTTCCTTGTGTGTATCCTAATAAAAGCCTTGCAGTGGCTCAGTTTAGGACTCAGTGGTTGAGGCTTGAATCCCCTGGCACCACCTGCATCTTTACTCTCATTTGTGTCTCTCACTTTCTTAGCCTTTCGCCGTACCTTCTCCACTCCCACTGCTCTGTCGTGCAGGACGTGACAACAGATCCTTAAAGGTACCATCTTTTACATACTTCAAGATGTAAGTACTGCTAGTTAAACTGTGAGGAAAAACCTTTCTTATCACATTCAATGAAAGCATCTGATATTAGCGATATTAAAAAATAAAAATAGGGCTGGCCAAGTGGCTCAGTTGGTTAAGAGCTCGCTCAAGAGTGAGAGCTGAGCTCTGAGCAACAGCAGTTCAATGCCCAGCCTGAGCTGAGCTGCCACTGAGCTGCCAACAGGTGGCAGGATGGCTCAGCTTAAAAAAAATAAAAATAAGGGACCTTAGAAATAATTGCATATGGTAATATTAGTAAACACAATTCCCATATATCACTATATATATATATATTTGTTTTTTTCTTTTTTCTCCCGAAGTATTTGCTCTTTTTTAACTCACAAATCAGGAATTTATCCAATACTAGATCCAATATTGGAATAATCTACTATCAAATAATAGATGCACATTTTTCATTGATCCTTGTTTGTATATATTAGTAATCTTGGAATTCTTCTGTGTTAGTTAAGAGAAAACTTTAAATATGCAATTTTAAACACCAATATTAATATCTGAAAATTAAACTTACAATGCAGAAATTAAACTATTATCTCTATTTTTTATTGATGTAGTGACTGGTGTTTTCCTCAACTACATAAAAATTTAATAACTTCTCTGTTAATTAATAGTATTTTTCATGAAAACTTATTCATCATGTTATAACTAAGCATATTATTTCCAAATGAATAGCACAAGGTACAATCCTTTGAAATGTGAATAGCTAATATCATTTTAGCTATATTTTTTAAATATAGAAACATAACTTTGAGAAGATAAGTTTATTAGGGGATATTAAATCATCTAAACATTTGTTTTGAAATGTCTCCAAAGTTACTCTATTTCTCCATTATTTTAAATGCATGCTTATTTGTTGAAAAATGTTCCATCTTTTATTATCTATTCAATTTACTAAATTCCAATGCATGAAAAAAAGAAATGAAAGCTTTCTCTGTGAGTTCACATATAACCTTTAGTAATCAAGAAATATGTGCAATATGAGTTTCAACCTCAAGTTATACAAGTAGAAAATATTGATTATTGTACATTATTTTTAATATGGAAGAATATAACAGAGAACACGTTTCTGTCAGTAACTTTTGACTCCTCCAAAGGTGTGATAAATTGATGTTTGCTGCTGTATTCAATTAAGTATCCAGTAAAAATTACTTGTGAATTCTTAAATGATTAATTCAGAAAATACTTTGGAATTTAGGAAAATACTAGTGTCAATAAAATTCAAGAGGTACAAATAAAATATATTCCAGATATTTCCAATTACATTATTAATATTTACATAATTCCAAAGATAAAATTTTGAACTTAAAATACAATTATTTTACCTCAATGTCTGGTTACTCAGGAAACTTATAATAATGAACTTAATAAAATTCAACATCTTATCAGTATAATGAGAAGTAATCAAGAAATGATGTGAAGTCACATTCAATGTCTCCTAATTCCTCTTCATAATAATAGAATTTCTAACTTTTGAATGTGACACTCAACTAAAATATCCATCCCTGTCTAATTTGAAGTACAGTTAATAAAATAAATCTTTGTCTTCACTTTGGTAGGGGATGAAGGAATCTCTCTCAATATTTGTGCCTCAGGCAACACTACTACCCATGTGTGGTACAGATGACCTCTCCCTTGTTACTAAGATCTCCCCTATCTCATCTCACCTTACTTCATGGAAACCATGACAAACAAAAGGGCAGGGGAGTAAAAAAGGTGAAACCTGTAATTTTAATGTGTCCCTTTTTTTCTCATTGATTGCAACACTATGCAAGAGAAAAATTGTTTCTTGGTGGCAAATTGACTGTTCAAACTGATTAAATGGCATGCTGCATCATGATTTTGGGATGTAGGAAACATTTCCTTATTTTTTATGATTTAAATGTGGAACTTAAACAGTCTCTTGAATCACTCCATTTTTAACTCCACAGAAATGAACGGCTTTACTTGAGTAGCAGGTGGCTGTCATGGGTACAGGATTCTTGATTGGGGTTTAGATGTTGTATCACGATGTCTAAGCATGGAAGGCTAGATTTCTTTACATATTTTCCTTACCTTTTCACACACTTGTCTCAAACCCTGGGTTTGTGCAACATAATAATCCCAGTGAGTATACCTTGTAGATTTAAACATTCACTTTACTGTGTTGTTTTATTATCCCAAATATGGATTATTAGAAAGCATATTGTGCCTCACACTTAGAAACCATATCCTCCATACAATTTGCACCAGTCATAAAACTAATTTTTTTTTTCCCTCCAGCTTCCTGACTCCACATCATTGGTTCAAAATTCAAGAAATAATGAGAGGTTTATTTACCTCAGCTACTAAAATCACTCCTTTGAACATTCTTAAAGGTTTTTCCATTTGTTACTTTGGTCATCTTTCTTGGGACAAACTCAGCTCTGTTTCAAAATAGTTGTTCCTTGATGCAACTGATCAGCTAAACTTTGTTCAAGAAAATCATACAAAGCTGCTGACTAATCCTACTTTAAATTAATTATAAATCTCAAATGGACACCCAACACTACCACCTATATGACAGCATTTAGTTCTAATTTTGCCACTTCCCAAAATGATAATTTCATGACATTTACTTCTTTAGTGGAACCTTCCACTTCCTCCCTCTCTTCTGTGCTTTCAACTAATAATTTTAGCTCATACTTCATGGGAACAAGAGAAGAACAATCTTGCCTCCAATCAAAATCACAAAGTAATAAGCATCAATATACACAAGCTGCTACTCTTTTCTCTGTCCTATTGTACAAGATAAACTGACCAGGCTCCTATCAAGGCTAAACCTTCTCTCTACTCTGAATTTTACATCATCTCTCTTCAAAAAGTTTTTTTCAATCGGCCATCCTTTTTATCTCTTACAAGACAAATCATATGTCACCTTATATGCACATCATTCACATCAGCACACAAATATATTCTATTTTCTCTGGTTATTTATCTACCTATGAAATATTCTTCTTTGACTCATAACTCAGTCTAGCAACTCATCTATATCTTTGTCTCTGTTGCCCCCTAACTTCTTAGGAGTTGTATTTGCTGTTGTTTGTGCTATACTTCAGTATATCCTATGAGTGTAGCTCACTTTAATTAGGGAAACATACTCAAAAATAAATCTAACTGAAAACACTAATTACCATTTTTGGCAAAACCGCTTACCTTGCCTCATCTTATTTACCCTCTAAGAAATGCCTATCACGGGCCGGCCGACTGGCGCGGTGGTTAAGCGCTGGCCTGGGAAGCCAGCGGCCACGGTTCAGGTCCCACATATGAGGGCCAGTGACACTGCCCTCAAAAAAAAAAAAAAAATGCCTATCAGTCCATGTCCTAACCTGGATAATTTATTCCCCTCAGGTCTAATATCCAAGTCTTAACTTAAAACTCTCAATTCTGTTTGAAAAACCTTAAATCAATACAATTTGCTTAATATTCACTAGTACAAACATAGTCAAAATCACCACATAGGAATCCATGGAAACATGGACTGTCAATCAGCAGCATTACTCACATTCTTCTTCCATGATTGCCTCCCAATATATAAGCTGAAGTAATCATTGTCCTTTCTACCTAATGACATGTAAAGATAATGTGCTAACAGGGTTATATTAGGCCATGCAAATTCTCTATATCACATCAAATATTTAAAAAATAAAATAAAAATATAAATGTTATTTATAATAGCATCAAAAATGATTATGCATAGGGATCATTCAAAATAAAGACGGCAAACCTGCTTAATATAACATTAAGAACATTTAAAAAAATAGACGAAACATAAAAGACTACATAGAGTCTGTTAATAGAATGCCAATTTAGTTATCATATTACCAGATGTCAGTACTTAGTAAAATGCACCAAGATTTAAGATGGCAAAAATATTGGTGCAAAGATTGCAAATCAACCCATTTGAGAAGGTAGGGAACTGATAGCCAAGAAACAGGTTTAATTGCATTGGACCCCATTTATAATACAGTTGATACTCTAGTGCTATGGACAAAAGGATGGTATTTTAAATAAATGGTGCCAAGTCAATTAATTCACATATGTAAGAGAAAGTGGTAAGGATGAGGGAAATGGAAAGAGAGAGAAGAAAATCAGAGTTGAAGGGAGGAAAAAATAGATAATTATAAATTATAGATAATTATAGATAGATAATTATAATTACAAATTAAAATAATAGCTAATTATAATTATAAATTGTAAGAGATAACTATAATTATAAATTAAGATAAGATAAGATAGAGGAGAATTAAAGGAGGGGGAGGAGATAAGACGTAAGGAGATGAGAGGACAGAGAAGAGAGAAAAACTTTACCTCAAATGTATACCCTATGGAAGTATCATTACATGTGGATTATAGATCCAAACATTAAAGGTGAAACCATATGTTTCTAGAAATTGGGAAATAGAAAAGTATGTTCATGATATATATTTAATGAACAAATAAATATTTTGTTATCAGAAAACCATTGCTACTAACCTCATAGGACAGTATTGCTAATACATTTAAGGTCTAAAATTATTAACAAAATTTCTTAAAATGGTGATAAATCTGTCACACAATGAAATATATTTGTATGCCTTTAACCAAAAAAAAAAATGACATGTTATGATTATGTAAAGACATGCCACAAACCAATAATTAAAAAATATATATATTAGAAAATAGATAAAATAGGTTAATATTTGAACAGGTATTTCTTAAGTGAGGATATTCAAATGATCAATGAACATAGAACTTATACTAACTCTCATTATTTTTCAAGACATTGGCCAAATAATATCACAAGTATTGCCCTAATACATACGAGTACATCCAAATGGCTGAAATTAAAGACTGGCTATATTAAAAGTTGTTGAGAACATGGAACAATTTGAAGTCTGAAATATTGCATCTAGGAGCATACAGTGATATAAGCACTTTGGGAAAGTATTTGGTAGTATCTATGATAGATTAATATGTACCATAACCTAGGCTCCCACAGTTCTCTGGTGAATGTCAAAGACAAATTCATACATACAAAATGCACATATGTACAAATGCACTTATTAAAAATGTGTGTATATTTGACTGATTTGTACAAATGCATACACCAAAATGAGCAACATGTACAAACAAATGTAAATGTTAAGTTAAAGGCACATTCATGGACAATTCATAACTAAAAACTTGGAAACAATCCAAATGTCAATCAGCAGTGGAACAGCTAAGTAGTAGTGGCTAAAACGTAATAATAAAAAGGAATAGTACATACCACAGATAATTCTGAGTGCAATAGTCGGAAATAAAATAACCCATATAACATAGTTGCATTTATGTGAAGTCCAAAATCAAGTAAATTTAATTTACAGTGCTACAAGTCAGGATAATGGTGTCCTCTGAGGAGGAGAAGAATCAAAAAGTGGGAAATCATAAGGAGAACTTCTGGAATGCTACTGTTGTATTTCGTGACATGCCAGGTGGCAGCATAGGTCAGCAAATTATATAAAATCTTCATTAAGTTGTTTTCTTAAAATTTGTATATGATTCTTATATTCATGTTATATTTTAATATAAAGTATATTTTAAAAACTTAAACCTGTTATTCAAATTATACACCAAACTAATTTTGAAAAGATTCAAATATGTAAAAACTTAACAAAATTGCTAAAAGAAAGAAAGAATGAGAGGAATTATATCATTATTGATAGGGCCTTATAAATATGACATGATATCCAGAATCATAAATAAAAGAAAGTGGAAAGTAGTTAAGCACAGGGGGCATAATTGAGCAGATTTGACACACATGTGGACAGGATACACACTTTCCATTCTACCTACTTTTATCTCTTTTGAATAGTATTACTATGATGTGATTACTATCACCACTACTGATGATAATAATGCAAAATATTATTTTTATAATTCTTAATGAGATTGACCTAACAACAACTATGTGTATGTTCTAAAAAAATAAGGCACAAAATAAAAAACCTTGGGTATATAAACCACAACTTTTTTATCCAATCATCTAACAAAGGACACTTTGGTTGTTTCCATATCTAGCCACCATAAATAAAGCTATAACGAACATTAGAGTATAATATATATATATATATATATATATATATATATATATATATATATATATATATATATATATATATATACTTTATATATATATCTTTACAGATAAATTTTTTCAGATTTTGGGATAGATTCCCAAGAAAGGGATTGATACACAATGGAATACTAGTCTGCCATAAGAAATGATGAAATAGTGCCATTTGAAACAATATGAATGGATCTTGAGATTATTATCCTAAACAAAATAAATTAGAAAAAGTTGAGAACCATATGATTTCACTGATATATGGTATACAAAACTGAAAACAACAAAAGTACAAGAAAAACAAATAGAAAAATAAAACTCATAGATACAGACAATAGTTTTGTGGTTACCAGACAGTAAGGGGGAAAGGGGTGGTAGAAGAGTTGGTAAAGGGGATCAAATATATGGTGAAGGAAAGAGAACTGACTCTGTTGTGAATACCCAATGTGATATATAGATGATGTATTATAGAATTGTACACTTAAAACCTATGTAACATTGCTAACACTTGTCACCCCAATAAATTAAAAAAAAAATCTTGAGTAGCTGTAAAGAAATAATAAATGTCATGTTCTTACTTTAAATAATTATTTGTAAAAACTCTTTGAACATATTCAAAGTGTGTCATTAACACTTCACAAAAAATATTGTTTGGCAAATACACTTGTTGAAAATATAATTGAACTCAACTTAATCTTAGTTGAAATAATTTATCAAGATCCAAGAATACTGAGACAAAATTTTTCATAGAGAAAATAACAGATGAATAAAGTGACTAATGCAGAGGCAAATAAAAACATTGTTTTATTTTCTCAGAATATATTTTGTTGGTTCTGTTTTGCTCTTTGTACCTGGAGTGAATGCCCTTTTTTGTCATGCCAATCATATATAGTTGTCAACATTATTTAGATTTGTGATGGGTAAAGCATAACATTGCTACATGACAGTTCAAAAGCAAGTAAATCTTTCAATAGCTGTGACTGTGGGACTACCCACTGTTATGTGGGAGGTAAGAATGTAAATAGATGGAAAACAGAATGACAGTCTCTTTATTATTGCCTTTTAAATATTTTTTCTTTTAAAATTAATGTTAATTTTTAACAGATTCATGCCATAAATTAAAATTTTTTTATTTATCAATATTATTAACACATATAGAAATAAGTAACCATTATCACAATTATGATTCAGAACAGTTCCATTACCTTTAAAAACTATGCCTTGTTTCACCCCTTTATGTAATGACAGTACCCCAAATACACATGCTCACATACTTAAATCATGTCAACCACTGATCTTATCTGATGCTGCAATTCTCTTTTTCAGAGAATATATTATAAATGGAATCACACAGCTGTGATTATCATTATGCTGAAGAAAGAATTGTTTCAAATAGCATATAACTGAATGTGTATTTTTTCACCAGCATAATGAATTTAAGGTACATCCATGTTATTATTGGACATCATTGGGCATCAAAAGTTGACTTTTTTATTATTATTAAATTGTATTACATTGTATGTATACACTTACTGTAATCATTCATGCACAAGTATTTTGTGTGAAAATAATTTTTATTTCTAAATATTGATTGATCATATAGTGTGTTTAGGTGTGTATTTTATTAAAAAGTTCCAAACTATTTTCCAGTGTCTATCTAATTGTACATTTTCACCAAGAATGTTTTGAAGTTCCAGTTCCACAAACTTGGAGTATTTGATATTGTTAATATTTTGTTTTTCACCACTCTAAAAGTTATGTGGAAGTATTTCATGTGGTTTTAATTTACACTTCTCAAATATCTAATTATGTTAAGCATCTTTTCATGTATTTATTTGCCATCCTTAAGTCCTCCATGGTGAAATGCTAGTTCAAATACTTTGCCCATTTTTATTGAATTACTTGTTTTGTTACTGTTTAGAGAGTTATTTATATACATTTGTATATATATAATCATATATGTGTGTATGTATGTTATGTGTGTGTGTGTATTCTTTTTTTTTTTTTTTTGAGGGCAGTGTCTCTGGCCCTCATATGCGGGACCCGAACCTGGTCCGCTGGCTTCCGAAGCCAGCGCCCAACCACAGCGCCACTCGGCAGGCCCTGTGTGTGTGTATTCTTTATAAATTATAATTATTTATATATTCCTTTGCTGACATGGGATTTACATTGTTCTAACAGTTTTTTGAAGAAAAGCTAAATTGTAAACTGTGATGAATACAGTTGATTTATTTTTCCATTCTTTTATGTATCATGCTTCTCTTATGAACCTTTTGCCTAAAACTAGGTCACTAATGTTGTCGTCTAGGCATTTTTTAGTTTATGTTTTGTGTTTATATCTATGTTCTTTTTTTTGTTTTGTTTTGTTTTTTTAGCTGAGCCATCCTGCCACCTGTTGGCAGCTCAACGGCAACTCAGCTTGGGCTGGCCTCGAACAGCTGTTGCTCAGAGCTCAGCTCACACTCTTGAGCGAGCTCTTAACCAACTGAGCCACTCGGCTGGCCCTATATCTATGTTCTAATTGGGGCTACTACTTTTGTGCAAAGTATGAGGGATGTTTTCTTGTGTGTTTGTTTTTGTTTTATTTTGTTTGGTTTTGGTACATGGATGTTCAATTATTCCAGTAACAGTTATTGAAAAGACTATCCTTTCTCCACTGAGTTCTTTGTAGTATTGTTGACAATCAGTTGGCCCTGAGAACCAATATTATGTTGTCTTTATTACTGTAGCATTATAACAGTCTTAATATTGGATAGAGTGAATCTTCATACCTTATACTTTGCCATCAAAATTGCTTTAGCTATTCTACTTTGTTGCTCTCCTGATTTGGAAATATATAAAATTTAGAAATTTAGAATAAGAATCTGAAATTTAGAATAAGAATAAGAAACTAACTTTAGAATAAGAATAAGAATAAGAAATAAATTTTAGAAATATGCTAGAATTTGGCTACTAGTTCATGGGCATTTTATGCTTTCCCAGTTATTTAGGGCTTCTTTTATTTTTTCATTAGTGTTTTGTAGTTTTCCACATAACTTTACATGTTTTATTAGATTTATACCTAACAATTTGTGAGCTATTATTTATTGTTAAAAATATTTTACTTCCTAATTGCTAATTACGACTATAAATAAATATGGTTGACTTTTATGTGTTGACTTTTTATCTTGCTCTGTTGCAAAGCTCACTTATAAATTTTAAGGGATGTTTAGGTAGGTAACTTGAAATTTTCTATGTAGACAGTTATATCATCTATGAATAAGGATTTTTCCCCTTATATTGCTTTTATATTTTTAGGGTATTGCCTTTTGCTCATATATTTATTGTTTCCTTCCTTGTACTTGCTTTAGGTTTACTTTTTCTTTTTATTTTTAGCTTCCAAAGGTGGAAACTTCGATTGTTGATTTGAATATTTTTTTTCTAATATAAACATTCACTTCCATAAATTACCTCTAAGCAGTTTCAGCTGAATCCTTCAAATTTTGATATGTTGTATTTTCATTTTCATTTAATTTAACTTAAAGTGTATTTTTAAGTTCCCTAAAAATACATTCCCTTTGACTCATGAATTACACAGAAGTGTAGAAGTGTGTTATTTAATATTGAAGTGTTAAGAGGTTTTTCTATGAGCCTTCTATTATTTGTAATTTCACTCCTTTGTTATTTGAGAACATACTCTGCATGACTCAGAATTTTTAGATATTTTTTTTAAAATTCATATTGTGATCTATCCTGATAAATAGTTCATGTATACTTGAAAAGAATGTGTATGCATTCTTTGGTTATTATTGGGTGTATTAAAAAATGGCCAATAAGTTAGATTGATTGATGATGGCATTGTTCAGTTCTTCTACACCCTTCCTGAACTTCTATCTACTGGATATCTTGGTTATGAAGAGAAGAGTGATGAAATCTCCTGTATATTTGTGGATTTGTCTTCAGTTATTCGAGCATTAATTCTTTAATTTTTTAAAAAACTTTATTATTATTATGATGATTATTAGTTACAGAGGTACAAAACAATGCAATAGTCATTTTTTTCACCCCTTACAAAGTGACTCCTCCTGCCCCCTTCCCCTGTCCTCCACCCCCGATATCATACATATCTATTACAATTCCATTGACTCCATCCCCACACTATACTCCACATCCCATGACTATATATGTGTTAAATTATATTCAACATCTAATATTATTTAGCGGTAGCTTCAGATGTACAGTGCAGTGGTCAGGTCACTACACCATCCATGAAGTGATCTCCTTAAAGGATGTTTTTTGTCAAATTCTTCACATGTTCCCCACTCATATCATTGTGTCCTACAATTATTGAGTCTTTGTTTTCTAGTACATAGTCCCTGATCAATAGTCTTCATTTATATAAAACTTTTTGAATTCTTATAATTTCTGACAAATATATGGACACAGGTAAGACTGAATATAATCTGGAATTTTTTACTGTGATTTCAATTCCTAATATGAATAAACTCCCACGGAATTGAAGTAGAATGCCTAATCAATTGTGATTAACACTATGAATTTGTAAAATTTCAGTTCATTTTCAAGATGTTGCATTGTGCTGTCTCTTTTCATGGACCCAAATGGAATTGATATGTTGATAACATTAAAGATATGATAGCCCTAAGTATCAAACAACATAAAGACAAAGTATAGCACACTTATAATAATAAACTAATTTCTTTGGCATAAAACATTTGGAACAGGGTTCCTCCTATTTGGATTACAAATAAATAATAATAAAATTAAAAGTTTGCATTTTTACAATGCTTTATAGAACTATGTTAATAAATAAATTCCCAGGGATACATTTTTATGAATAATAATGTGCCAGACATATATTGCTAAATGAATTTATATGCAGCTATTGTCAAACTAATTATTTCATGTTTTCATATGTTAGTGAGATTTATTCTATTACTTTTTTATCATAAAGAACTATTAAACATTTCATGTTTAACATATTTTGATGGGTAAATGTATAGGTATGGTGTAAAACTGATGTGCTTTATGATGAGACGTGAGATACACACATATAAGTTATTTACGGATTTCTATATTATTATATATCAAGATAAATAAATACACTTGCTTAATTTTTAGGATAAAATATTTTGTTTGTAAACATTATTTTATTTATTTTCATAAAATAAAATTTCTTTTAGATATAGAATAGTGATAAAAAATCTCATCTATTTTCAAGATACTAACATGAAAAATAAAATAAAATTTTAATGTAGATATAACTGAATTTAGATAATAGTAAATTGAGCATGTGGTAAATGGTTTTTATTGCCTCAAAGCTACAATATTATATTGCATTAAATGTAGATGTTAGAAATTTGTTCAAATATTAACTGATCCATTCCCAGTTATTGGTTACAACATAAAAGGTTTAGCAAAAATATAATATGATTCTTTTTTATCCTCAGGATTAGTAAAATATTAATTGGAGCAAAATGGTGTGATACAACATCCAAAACTAATACAGAATTTTTTTTTATATAGTATATTAAAACATTTTATGTTGAAATGGAGATTATTTTTCTAAGAGATATACCATAATATTTTGTGAAAGCATTTAAATATTAAAATTATCTTACATGAAATATTAGTAACATGGCTTATCTTCCAAGAGAAAAGGGAGCATGATTATATTAATTGGTTTATAGTTTTATTACATATAATAAATGGCATTGGGGGAATCCAAAAGGGCTACCAACTCTTTTGCCTTCATGAATATAATAAGAAATATGAGAGGAGCATTTAAATTTTTCAAGTTCTTTCTTATATTCATGGTACTCTTAAAGAAGACACTTCTGAAAATTAAAATGGAGTATAATCTGATGTACCATTTTATAAAAGTAAGCTCATGCAAGTTCTCAATTTTCTCATACTACATTTAAACCTAATTTTGATGTTATTTTTCAAGCAATTCCAGGATTTGTACTGTTAAAACCTTCATTTCTTTGTAATTTGTAAGTTCTCAATTCACAGTGGCATATGGATACTTCTGGTTAGGTAAAGAGAATGGGAGATAATAAGGTTTAAGTCTACCAACATTTCCCCCCAGAACAATACAGAATAATAATAATCACAATAATAATAATAATAATAATAATAATAAATCATCTAGATAGAAATCATGCTTTCAGAATAAACTGAACTCTAACACAGCAAACACTTCAAATCCCTGCAAACATTCTCTCATATTGCCACATAGCTTCATGAAAAGCAAACATAAGATGATGACTGTGGGGGATATTGCGATACACTTACAATTGATCTCAGATCCCTGGTAATAAAAGTAAGTCTAGCTGAAACGTACTTTAAAAATAGCCCCTGTAGGTCAGAAAATAGAACAGTGTTTCTGAGAACTCTGATCCCAAATTCATAGACAAATATATAGGCATAAATGAAGCATACTGCTTTTTTCTTGAAATTTTTCTTAAGTAGCCACTATGTACCAGACAGAACTAGGGAGTCAGAGAAAATAAAAGATAACATAAAATATAAAAATTAAATATTCTTTCTGTGGAAGACCATTAAATATAATGATAGCCAGATAATTATAGTTTATGAAGAATTCATACAATGTGGCATGGATACACTAGATGTAAACTTGACAAGTATAATAGTAAGTGACTCATCTCATTCTGTACTCTGAGGCAGCACACAGATTTAACATATTATTTAGCTCTCATTTTTAGAAGGGGTGAAAATGAACCCTTATACTACAGTTAATCTTCCTTAAACAAAATTATTCAAGTGGATTTTCTTTTTCTACTTAATATTTCTGTTATTAGGAATATTTTGTCAATGTACACTTTTTATGTATTGTTGACAATTTTAATTTGTTTTTAGTCATGGATAATTTAATACATATGTCCTGCTGGCATCATTAATGAAATAGATCATGCTGGTTAAATACTCCATTAATAAAAAAAAAAATCAAAATAGTCACCTAAAAAAAATATGAGTAAGTCTTCAATTAGAAAAAAAATACATTATTTTTCCAGAGCATTCATGAGAATGCAGTAGATATGTGGGCATAAAATTTAAATATCTACTTATTTAGCTACAAAGAGGAAATAAATTAACAAGAAGAAAATTACTGAAAATTGCACATTTCTACATAAATTGATTTTGGACTTTTTCCAAAAAGTAACTTCTAATGCACAGACACTTCAATAGCTAATACAAGTAAAAACTTGATGAAAGTCAGTAGGATTATGTCCCAATGTACGTTGTTTAGAAACCTATCAATTTCTAAAAGCTATCTGATAGCTTTAACCCTCATGACAATGATAATGTATATGGAAAGAAAACATGCTGAAAGTTTTCTACTCATTAGTTCCCAGATGAACTTCAGTTACACAAATTGATCAAAGAGTAGAGAAAAAACACATAAAAATCCTAATGCCAGCATTGTAATGGTATCAGGTGTTGAGGAAATATTGATACACTTAGAAGGGATAACTTAAAATATTCTATTGTCTCATATTTACCATTGTGTTAGAGGGCTACAGATTATTTTCATCAGTTTCTAAATTATGTCTCCGTTTTCCTCAACATAAAGAGATTAAAAGAAATACAAAATGAACTCAGTAGCAGGATAATGTGGCCGAACATTGACTCTCAGGAGTCAGTCTTCTCCCTCCAGAAAATTTCTATAATAATTTATATTAAAGAATGTTTAATTGGAGATTCTAAATTTTTATTAGATAAACTTGAAATTTCTTTTCACAATAAAATGTATTGTTACCTTTATTGGCATATTAATTTCAGTTGCAGCTTTCTTTTCCGTTGTATTTTACAACATAGTCTAAATGTTCATATCGATTCCATTATATTTACTAGAGCTGCTGCTAAGAGGGGAGGTTATTTGGAAAACAGCAATATCATAACTTTATAGGAATAAATAGAGAAGAAAATAAACAGAGAAAATCAAGTTGTTATTGATTAATCTCATATTAGTAACTATTTTCTTTTTTGGAAATCTTCTGTAAGAGATGCTAAGTAAGTGCGAATGTGAAAAGTCACTTTGACTCATTTCACAATCAAAGGAAAGGAGTGCCTTTCTGAGTATGAAAAATAATATCAAAACTGGGAAAACCTAGCTTTCATTTACTTAAAGCAATATATGTTTAGATTATGCCCCTATGTCTCAACAAATGTAAAATAACAAAGTCATTATCCCTTGAAAAGGAATGTTTAATTTATTTTTTGTGTATATTTATTGTACACTGAGAAAGTCGTATATTCTCTTCTTACTGTTTTTACACATAATATGATTTAACATTTTAAACAATTCTGTGATTTACAAAATATTATCCCATTCTATAGTTGAAAAAAATCTAGCAAAGAAATATAATGTGTTCAATTTCTCATATTTAATTGATAGAGCCACTTCCAGCCCTTTACTATAATATACACTAAATGCCATCTTAAAAATCATGAAGTGTTATTTATAGTATAGTATATGACAGCACACTCATCGAGCACCAAAAACTACTATTCCAAAATATTTTAAAAAATAGATAATTATTTTATGAGGAACTTAATTCCAGCTAATAAATTACACTGAGATACTTCAAATAATTTTGAACCAAATATTTCATTTATATATTATAAATTAGGAGATTTTCACCAATCATTTTTAAAACCATATTATTTGTAAATAATATTTTAGCAGTAAAACTATATTTCAAACAAATATGTAAGAAACTCTCATATGTAAAATTCGTACTTCTCTCATGGAAACAACACTGGTAGCTTTGAATTAACTCTCCGAGAGGAATACTTTCAGGAATCTTGTCTGAGACTCTAGAGTTTTCTGGACACAATTGTGAAATAGCTATGCTAAATACTCACAATGTCATAGAGATTATTATTTTTTTTGACCAATTATTAAATCATATATTAGTTCAAGTATTTTCTAAATGAAAATGTTTATGCCTATGAAATAACTGAAGGCAATAACATGTGTTGTAGCTAAATATATTTGCATCAAATATGTAATCTTTTTTTTTTAAGATCAGATAATTTTTACTTATTTTTTTCAAAATCTTTTGTACTCCACTTTCAGCACATCCATCCAGGGAACAACAATTTCAGCTAAGTGAAATTTTAACAGGAAGAACAGTTTGTAGGTTAAGCTTATAATAAGAAAAACTGTTTTTGTTTAGTTTGACCCAGTCTTGATTTGTGTCCAGAAGCTATTGAAGGACATTTATTGACACTTATTGGCACTGTCCTGTAAGGGACATATTCATTCCTCCATAGAAATTATTTTTAAACAATTAGAAAGAATATGTTAGCTGCTTTCAAGTTGGTATTTTTCCTTGTAGTTTATTTAATGATTGAATAATACTGAAAATACACACCAATGATTTTTAAAAATATTTTATGTATTGTTTAATTAAATCTAAAATCACTGAAGGGTTTATGACTACATCATATCATGCAATTGCCGGTAACACACATTGTGAGATTTCTTTCTTTAAAAATATAAGTCATATTGGCTTATGTTGCATTTGCATGTCTGAAATATCTATTTATACCTCCTATTTCAACCAAGAGATTTTGGATAAATCTCCTATTCTAGGAAAGAGGATTTTTCCAAAACAAAATTATAAAATGTATAGTGTTCAGGAGCACAGTATAGATCAAAGAATTCCCAAGTTGACAAAAAATCAGTTTCTTTTAAAATAATAGGTTTGAAAAACAGATCATTATGGCTGAATCTTGTATAATGAGTCCTGTTCTAGAGATCTGATCTACAATTCTGTTTACTATAATTCTTAAACATTCCTCATGGTTCCATCTTGTATCTATCCCTATTCCACTACAAAGGATCTCTTTTCTAAAACATGATATCATCTTTCATCTTTTACCTGCATTATAATAAAAGTTTCCATATGAGGTCTTTTCTTTAATGAAAAGGAAACCAGATCAGGTAACTAAAATTACAGTATAATAAACACTCTCTAGCATATGTACAAATTTGTATGATAGACTTATTCTTTGCAACCTGGGCCCCAGCCACCATAATCAACATACAGTACCTCAACCAAACACATTACGCTATTATATTTTTTGGTGCTTTTAACTCTAACTGGACTATCCTTTTCATCTTTCAAAAAGACTCCTGTTATGAGCTTTCAGTGCTAATCTACCAATGAAAATGTCCCATATGCCCTGTAACTCAAGCATAGTTCTTTAAACACTGTGTTGCATTTGTAAACAAACGTTTCACAATGAATGAAAAGGATTATTCCTTATTAATTTGTACAGCCTCAGTACCTCACAGACCATGCCTGGTTTTCTTTCTTATCATCATCAGATTGACATGAAAATCACCATAATAACTAACATTTATTGAGTGCCACAAGTTTGAGATAATGTACCTTGGTTTGTTAACTAATACTGGGTACGAGAAGGCTGAATTCAATTCTTCAAATTTATTGCACTTCTATTTTTATAGGGAACTGTTTCGATCTTGTGAAATACAATGCTCATAAAAAGTGAGAGCCAAAGGTATATTTTTCCTGACTTCAAAAGAGGCAGTAAGCCAGTCCGGCCGAGTGGCTCAGTTGGTTAAGAGCTTGCTCAAGAGTGCGACCTGAGCTCTGAGCAACAGCAGCTGGATGCCCAGCCCGAGCTGAGCTGCTACTGAGCTGCCAACAGGTGGCAGGATGGCTCAGCTAAAAAAAAAAAAGAGAGGCAGTAATCTACACAAACATGACTGAAACAAGTAATACCATACAAATGCAAATACACTACATGGGTACAATAAAGGTGAGACTAATTTCACCTCAGAGGGTTTGAGAGTGTTAATGAGTGGAATATTGGATCTGAGTCTTGGACTGTGCATAGAAATTTCATGGGTTGATGGGAGGACTCACTCACTCTGCATTCCAATTTGGATGAGCAAATAAATACTGGAGATATGCAAGAATGAATTAAAATTATAAAGTGACAGTAAATCTGATGTACAAGAGGTGTGAGTATTTATGGGAGATTAAAAAATAACATAAAGTTAAGAAAGCTGATTGTGGAAAGTAGACTTCTACTGGAACCCACAGGAAGAAATCAAGAACACCAGAAACACCATATGTGCGGTGGTAAATAAAAAAGACTATAATCTCTCTCTCTCTACCTCCCTCTGTGTCTCTCCATATATATACACACATGTATACACATATATGCACGTATACACATATATATATGTGTATACGTGTGTGTATGTGTGTGTATGTATATGTGTATACATATTCAAGTGAATATATTCAACTCCATAGCCAGTTACATTAAAAAGGAATTAAAAAACATTCTATTCAAGGGGCCGGCGGAGTGGCGCGGTGGTTAAGCGCTGGCTTGGGAAGCCAGCGGCCCTGGTTCGGTCCCACATATGAGGGCCAGTGACACTGCCCTCAAAAACAAAACAAAACACACACAAAAAAACATTCTATTCAAAAAGGCAAAAGTTATCAGGCTGGATAAAAATGAAAAGATGATCTTATGATATACTGTCTACCCTTGACCTGTGATACACTTTAGATTCAAATATCCAAGAGTTTGAAAGTTTAGGAGAATGGGAAACAATATACCATATAAATAGTAACTAAAGAGAATGATAGAGTGATATGAAATAAAATTGATCATATAAAATGATTATTTCTAGTGGAAAAGAGAGACGTTTCAACAGGATTGAAGTGTCAGTATATCAGGAAGATGTAACAATTATAAATATATATGCAAATAACATGGTCTATATAAGTCTGAATTTCATTAATTTCTTTAAGAAACCACCAAAGCCTTTATTATATCATTTACCTGTGAAGAGAGGTTTAAAAACCTTTACAAACCATACCTCAGTTAATTTTACAATGCAATTTTTTACATATTCCTAATAACTAGCACCTTTTCTTATGAAGCGTTTATATTTTTCACAGCTTTATTGATATATAATTCTATAAAATTCATCCATGTAAAGTGTACAATTCAATATTTTCTCAGAATTTTTATAGAATTGCATAATCATCACAAAAATCTAACTTTAGAAATTTTTCATGTCTCTTAATGTAATCATTAGCAGTCACTCTCCAGTCTTAGACATTATGAATAATGCTGATAGAAATATTTGTGTATAAGATATTTTGTGGACATGTCTTCGTTTCTTTTTGGTATATACCTAAGTGAAGAACTGCTGCATCATATGGTAAATCTCTGTTCACAAATTTTAAGAGCTGCCAAATTGTTTTCCAATTTGTTTGTATGAATTTATATTTCAGAAGCAAGGTAATATGAAATTTTTAATTTTTCCATATCATCACAGACACTAATTACATTCTGTCTTCTGATTTAACCATCATAGTGGATGTGAAGTACCATGCTTTATAATTTGATTTGCATTTTATTAAGGACTGATGACAATGCATATCTTTTTATGTGTTTGCTGACTATTTCTTCCTTCATGAAATATCGATTCAAATTATTTGTTATGTTCTAATTGGTTTATTTGTCTTTGTATTAAGTTGTAAGAGTTGTTTATATGTTCTGGATCCATGTTCCTTATGAGATACATTGTCTGATCTTTTTTATTTTTCCTAATGTGGATTATCTTTTCACTTTTTTAATGGTACAAAACATTTTAATATTTCAGGTAATCTAATTTATTTATTTTTTCTTGCAATGCCTGTCCATTTGATGACATAGCTGTACTGTTGCAGCACATTATTAGTGGCACAGTAATAATGAAGCTTTCAGCAGTAGCTTATATTCAATTCAAGTGGTAAAATCTGCAAGGTGTGCTGCTCATAATCAGTGCCATGGTGTCTTCATCAGGCTAGCTCCTTGTTGCTATTTGGGACAGAGTTCTGTCAATTAGCACCTGAGTTTTTTGGTACAGGTATACTGGTATTTGGTTAATTCACCATTAACATACGAAGTTGTTTTGTGCTGAATTTCATCTGAATCTACCTTGCTGCTTGCATGAAAACAAACAAACAAACAAATAAAAAACCACCTGCTATAGTCACTGAGAAAATGAATAATTGGGTCATTCATGAGATATTAAAGACAATAGTTTGAAAAGATATTGGGAAGTAAAAGAGGTTATGATAATGGTGAATTATTCTTACTAGCCCCAAACTATCTTTTGACAAAAATTTCCTTTTGGGTAAGAAATTACTTTTTCACCCTATGGTTTTATAACCCCAGAAGAAGTTAATCAAGGTATACTTCTTTTTTTGAAGAGAGGGAAGAAACTTGATTAATTATATATATATATATATATATATATATATATATATATATATATATATATATGCAATTAATTTTGTGAACTCATCCTAGAAAAAGTGCTATATACCTCATTAGTGAATATCACTATGGTCACCTTCGAATGCTCTCCCTGGGAAGCTATGCACCAATGACAGTACCTAGTCCACCTTCAAAGCAATTTTGGAACTTTATTTCTGGAATGGCCATCAGAGTTGTTGTCATATTACAATTGATGTCCTGAATGTCATCAAAATGTATTTCTTTCAATATTCCCTTTATCTTTAGGTAAATAGTCATTGGGGGCCAGTTCAGGTAAGTAGGAAAAGGTAGCAACATCATTGCAACAAGTTTGTGAACTTAATTGTCAGAATTTTTGTGCGTGTGTTTTATATATATATATATATATATATATATATATATATATATATATATATATATATATATATATAAAATGCCAATTAAAGGGTGTTTTCTGGAAAATAAACTTTGAAAGTGATTGGTGTTTATTTATTATGATAAGTTTTTCTTAGAAGCCCTGATCTCTATTACTGACATTATTTCAACTTTACCATAGATTTAATGACTAGCTAACAAGTATTGCCCGTATTTTAACAAAATAACTTTTTCTTACAAAATACAGTATAAAGTCGCTTGCAATGGCTTTAAATTTTTTTAAATTTTAAATCAAGTATACAATAATTGTATACAAATTAAAAGGATAAACAGTTTTATTATAAACTTGATGATTAGGTATGTATCAGATTAACAAATTAAGATTCAGAAAAATAAAATTTCCAGCCAATCACCCTAATTTCATAAATGCTAACTTTTTTTAAAGTTAAAAACTAGCCTGACTTTTGTTATCAAGAGCTTCTATCCTAGTTTTTTCAAAGGCATTTTGTACTTGAAAATACTTGTTTTATTGACATAATTAAGTCTGATAGAAACTTGAAGATATAAACAGGAAAAAGTTACAATAAATCTGTCTCTCTTTTCCCCATGCAAATGGCATCTAAACAGTCAGCTCACATTTAGAAGAAAATCATAATCTATAAACTATGAACCCTCCTCATAATGGCATATTGCCTAGAGCTACAACTAGTAATTGAGAAAATGGAGCATAAAATTACTAAAAGAGTATAATATTTAAAATCACAGGAAAACCTAATTAATTGAGAGAGCAATCAACAGCAGTGGAGAGTATTATTTAGAAAAGGATTATAAGAGCGATGGTAGAGGTGAAGATAGGGAGAAGATAAAACATAGAATGTCATTATTTCATTACTTTTTATAAAGTTGGGAAAATGAAATAGCATGATTTTAATAATGTTTAAACGAAAGAGTGATAGCATGAATACATTTTAAAACATCATGTTTCAGAAAAGCTTGTTCAGGGCCCATTGTATTCTAATGGTGTGCTTGGGTTTTGTGGTGTAGACAGTATGTTTAGAGAGCTTCCTCAAATCTTCTTCCCATACTCCCTTGCCAACATTCTCTCCCATCACAGGGTTTTGCTTTGCATCATTGTTTCAACCTAAGACTGTTTTCTCACTTCAAATTTCTCTTCATTTAGAATCATTATTTTCTCAATGTTGAAGGTAATTAGAAGGTATAGTAATGGAAATTATGCCCTTCAAAATAAAAGCTACTTTAAAAAGTATCAGAAATCTATTTTTCAAATTTCTATTTAATTGCATTGCTTTGTATTTATTGTTCATGAGAGATGAGTGGTATAATATCTGTAACTGCTTTCTGTTGCCTTCTCCTTGTAATTTTAAGACCATAGGATTACCACAGGTTCATATATTATTTAAATAACTATAATATCAGTTTTTCAAGAAAGAAATAATGATGCAGGCTAATTTGATTTCCAAATATATCTTATCCTCTAAGTATGCATCATTATACTCATTACCTTTTATTTACAGAAAGTCTGATAATGAGAAGAAAAGATGTCAGTCTAACATGGAAATTTATTAGAAAACACATTACTGTCCTTTGTATTTTACAGTTGCCTAATAATAATATTTGTTTTTTTATTTACCAATTTAAATTACAGTAAAGCTAATTTTATTCTTATACAAGACAATTTCATTAAGTTAAATGTATATATATATATTTATATATATATAAAATATATGTATATACACAGAGTCAGAAGCATTATGTACATGTTTTATTGATTTTATTGTTGATTTGATATTTAACAAAATTTTGTTCCAATCATAGAAAACTACATTTAATATTGTGATAAATATATAACTTTTCTTACTTATAACTTTAATTATTTTTGTATATTTGTATGTGTATAACATTCATTATGTATATCAATTATATCATTGGTATCCATTGATATAAAACACAAAAAAATTTGTATCTCTAAATACTGAATGCATTTTAAACACAATATTTATTTATTTTTGCAGCCAAACACTTGCAGCATATGGAAGGTAATCAGCACAAGAATTCAGGTTGTGAAAAAATATGTAACTAACATTTTTGGCAACAACTACAGCCTAGCCTTTTTTTTTCATTTAATTCACAGAATCATCCTGATATTATAATCCATCTCCATTTTACAGATGAGGAACCTGGGACATTGAGATACAATACTAGCAATTTTGGATGGCATGGCAAAAAATGCAAATGAATTATTGGCCTTCGCAGTGCATCTGTTCTAGTGGGGACCACAACCAACTACCAAGTAAAGAGGCAAATGAATACAGAATTATTAGATAAATAATAAAATAAAGTAATAGGCAGAGAGAAGCTGCTCTAGTTCGTAAGGACAAGAAAGCTTTCCCAAAGGGTTGACATCAGTAAAGACCTCTGGAGTAAAAGGAAGAGTCACCTCTGGAAAGAATCATAAAGAATTTATTTCAGTATAAAGGAATAGCAAGTGCAGAAACTCCAGTGGAGGAGAACAATCCTAGCCTATTCTAGTGTTAGACAAAAAGACAGTGTGATTAGAATTTTGTCAGTGCACATAATATAATAAAGCTGAAAGATTAAGCAAGACTCATATCATTCGGGGACCAGATTGTGCAGAGCCTCCTTAGACATATTGAAGACTTGTGGCTGCATCTTAAAGTCATCAGAGGCCAGTGTGGATTGAAATCATGTCTGTCTTCTCAAGCTCACCTATCACTTTGTTTCATGCATCCTAGTTCAGGGGGCATTTTCATTTTCCATGTTTTTTTCCTCTTCCATAATATTTGGTGTTGTTCGAGAACCAGGCCTCTGCTTTATTTACAGGCAGATCTAGCTTAACACTGCTAAAGTTTTAAGGAATAATTAACTTTAAATGAAAAATTTTAACTTCAGAGCATTTAATAATGGCTACTTCTTCCCCTGACTAAGCATATGAATTAGAATCAGAAATTCAGAAAATATCAACCCAGTTTCACAATCTTATATCAACTTCTATGCTCTAAAAATTGCTTTTAGAGTAAATTGAATATTTAATTGTACATTTTATATAGTATATTCCAGGTTTTCTCATTAACAGGGGGATCTTTCTAACAGCTTATACAAAACAACAAATGTGTATTTAAAAATTCTACTAAAAAGCTAAGATTATATTTAATTGTATTGAGTGCATTGATTACCATTATTTACTTCGGATATTAAAATGTATGTCTGGAATGTTACACTAATATGGGAACTTTTGTCTAATAAATTATACCACTGACAATTCTTCAGAAGGCATTAATCTTAATATGACTTAATGTCTTCCTCAAAATCTATAATTTTATTTCTCTTCAATGCAGTTATTCATATTTATTCCCTTTGTTATTTCTCACAAAAGAAGTAATATCTGGCAAAATATCTGCCTGTAATTGTCATTTGTGCTGATTCTGATAGATATGAAATAAGGCACAGGGATAGGGTAAATGTGTCAAGGCTATTTTTTTTTTTTTTTAAAGATTTTGTTGGGGAATTGGCGGAGGGGAACAGCGTTGGGGAATCGGGGAAGGGGAACATACAAGTTGCTGTCTTTTTGTTCTTCAGTTTAGTTGCGGAGGATGTTGCTTCACTGTTGGTATTGTCATTGCGCTCTTCCCGGATGAGGCAGATCGGTCGCTGGCCTCTGGATGTCACTCACCGCGGCTATTGGCAGCTCATGCTTGGCTGCCAGCCACTCACGCTGGCTGCGGGCCACTCACTGTAACCTATGGCAGCCCACTGCAGCAGGGGCTGCAGCACACACCATCACCGGGGCTCGCACAGCCCAGCTCCAGGTGGAGCTGTTGTTAGCTGTAGAGGGCAGTGTCACTGGCCCTCATGTGGGATCCGAACCGGGGCCGCTGGCATCCCAAAACCAGCGCTTAACCAACGCGTCAAGGCTCTTTTTTTCTTGTGATTTTAACATCATTTTATTTCATAACCCTTGTTTATCATAGCATTAAAAAGTAATTTATGTGGTATTTGTCTTTCTCCGACTGACTTATTTCACTCAACATAATAGTCTCTAGGTCCATCCATATCGTTGCAAATGGTACAATTCCATTCTTCTTTATAGCGGAGTAATACTCCATTGTATAAATGTACCACAGTTTCTTAAGCCAGTCATCTACCGATGGGCATTTCTGTTGTTTCCAAGTCTTGGCTATTGTAAATAGCACTGCAATAAACATAGGGGTGCATATATTTTTTCTAATTAGTGTCTTGGATTCCTCTGGGTAGATTCCCAAGAGTGGAATTGCTGGGTCATACGGCAGTTCCGTTTCCAGTGTTTTGAGATACCTCCATACTGATTTCCATAATGGCTGCACCAATTTGCAGTCCCACGAAGAGTGCACCAGGGTTCCCTTTTCTCCACACCCTCGCCAACATAGTTCGGGGAATACAATGTTGTTAAAATTTTGTGGGGTGTCAGATGGTCCCATGTTTTGTTGGGGAGACCACTTCATGGATGGAGTAGAGGCTTGATCACTGCACTGTATACCTGAAATTGATGTTGTATAATACTGTATGCCAACTGTAATTGAATATATAGACAGTCATGGGATGTGGATTATATGGTGGAAGGGAGTCAAATGAATTGTAATAGATAGTATGATATGGGGGGAGGAGTGGGAGGGGAGAATTGGGGGAGGGGGGTTGTCACTTTGAGGGGTAAAAAGTATAACTATTGCACTTTGTTGTACACCTGAAGCTAATTAAAAATATATATAAATAAATAAATTTTAAAAAAAGTAATTTAGACTCAGAGTGAAAAACCTCAGAAAGACTTCTTTGTGACCTTTTATTTCTTCATTTTTCAATATGTAGGTTTTCTTTTTTACTAATGTCAAAACTACCTGGCTGTATCAAATTCTTCCCTCAGTACCTATACTACTAGATTTTGCATTTTGAAAAAGTAATTGTCAATTTAGATCCGAGTCTCATGTAGTTTTACAAATGACCTTCTAACAGGGAAGAGTGAGAAAAGGCTGATTAAACTCGGACCTGACTTTGAAGTTAGTGAATAGAGTCATGTTGTAAATCAGTCTTAGACTAGTGAAGATAAAACAACAACAATAACAACAACAACAACAACGAAATTATATATATTTTGCAACAGGCTTCTTCAGACTTTACATTATGCAATGTTTAATAAGCCTTTCAGCTTTGAGGGTATGACCTACAGTAGCTAAATTACAGTTTTGTCTACATTTTCAGTAGTATATGATCAAATTTAAATAACTTCTTCAAGATAATTTAGAGATCCAACACTTCTATTTCAGTTCTTTGGCAAACTTGTATTTCATTTATACTGAAAGAGAAAACAAGTCTGTCCCTCCTATACCCTCACTTTATTCCCCATATGCTAACACTCTCACCATTCACTTAATAAAGGATATCTTCTCAAGCATACAGTTAAAACAACACTAAGATGCAAATTTCAATTTTCTTTCCCCTTACAATTATCTTTACTACATAGTTTGTTTTTGTTTGTTTGCTTGATTTTGAGATATAAGACACATTAGCCACCAGATAGTTGATAAATGTTGACCTGGGGTTGACAGTAAATTCCTTTTTTATTTTTTTAAAGATTTAATTGGAGAATTGGGGGAGGGCAACAGCGTTGGGGAACCGGGGAAGGGGAACAGACAAGTTGCTGTCCTTTTGTTCTTCAGTCTAGTTGTGGAGGATATTGCTTCACTGGCCCATGTTGGTATCATCATTGTTGGTATCATCTTCTCGGGTGAGGCAGATGGGTCGCCGGCATCTGCTCACAGCGGCTCTTGGCAGCTCACACCGGCTGTCAGGTGCTCATGCTTGCTGCCAGCAACTCACTGTAGTCTATGGCAGCCCACTGTAGCAGGAGCTGCGGCTATGCCAAGCCGGGGAATCATAGCAGCCCACCTCCAGGTGGAGCTGTTGTTCACCATCTTAACTCTAGAGGGCAGTGTCACTGGCCCCTATATGTGGGATCCGAACCGGGGCCTTTGGCATCCCAAGCCAACCCTTAACCAACACGCCACTTGGCTGGCCCTGACAGTAAATTCTTTTAAAACAGAAGTCTGCCCCAATGTTTCAGTAAAAGAGATTAAAAAGACTTAGAGAAAGACTGAAGGTTCTATACAGTGACAAATTGTAGGAAAAGATAAGTATAGATTGTTTAATTGTTTTTTGTTTTGTTTTGTTTTTGTTTGGCACAGGAAATAGGAGGCCTGGCAATTAAGTTCACAAACTTGTGCAATGATGTTGTTAACCTTTTTTGATATCAAAGGGATTATTCATTACAATTTGTACCAACTGAACAAACAGTTAACCAAGTTTACAATTTGGAAGTGCTGAAAAGTCTGCGTGAAAAAGACGACCTGAACTGTTCACCATCATTTCAAGGCTTGGCATCAGGACAATGCATCAGCTCACATGGCACTGTCTGTGAGTAAACAAATAACTATATTGGAACACCCTCCCTACTCATCTGATCTGGCCTCCAATGACATCTTTCCTTACCTGAAGATAAAGGGAATATTGAAAGAAAAACATTTTGATGACATTCATAACATCAAGGGTAATATGATGAAAGCTCTTATGGCCACTTGAGAAAAGGAGTTCCAAAATTGCTTTGAAGGATGGACCAGGTGCTGGTGTCATTGCATAGCTTTCCAAGGGGAGTACGTTGAAGGTGACCATAATGATATTCAGCAATGAAATGTGTAGCATTTTTTTCTAGGATGAGTTCACACACTTAATTGTCAGACATCGTATATAATAAAACAAAAGAAAATATTTCAAACAATACATTCTACACTCATTAAACAGCATGTATTATATTTCAACGTGATGCTTGTTTTTACAATATTGTAGGAATCAGTTCAAAGTGGTATGCTATTATTTTCTTACTATGACAAATATTTATTTTTATTCAGTGCTTACACTATGTCAAACACTTTTTTATTTTCAGCTCATTTAATCTATAAAATTATCCTACAATATAACATTATGAGTATTTTTCAATTATCACTGAAAAGAAATCATTTGGTTTGCTTCTACAGCTCCTGAATACTTTCGCCTATAATTTTCTCATTTTAAACTCATACCACCGCATGGAATAGCATTATCATTTCCAGTTTACAGATTAACAAACAGAGGTACAGTTACTTGGCTGTGACATAAGAAAAAAATTGAGATTCCTTATTAACATTTGCTATAAAACTTCTAAGAATTACTACCTCTCATACTTCATATTCCCTCTATGTATATCCATGGATAATAGAACCAATTGTATTATTCAGATCACTTTCTTTTCTGTATTGAATGATAAATTAGCATATGCCAAAATAATTAAAAGTCTTTATTTTGAAAATTGACAATAAATTAAAAGATTCTTTAAATGTAGAGTTATCCATTCTTCCATTGAACATTGATTACCAGGAGAGCTGGTGATTTTAATGCCATTTTACATAATAATTTCAACTTAAATGAGATTTTGAATATTTTAATACACTATGTAGTATTTTCAATAGAATCTATAATTGGCATCTCAAAGTAAAAGTTTCCCTTTCGTTTCTTTATGCTTGAGCAAGTTTCTAAAGAACACTTAAATGAACTGCTTTCTAACATTTTAATTATTGATATTAATATTTGACACCAAAAGTTGGTAAATTCAGTTTCCTATAATATTGCCTTCTTCAAAGAGACACTTAAAATAATATATGGACCCAAATAAGTAGGTCAGCTTTTCAAAGAAGCTTTTTCTAAAAAGCTGTCTGATTGCTCCCATAAATGTATTGTTTTAAATATTTTTAGCGTAATAAGATTTTTTTTCCATTGAAGCTGAAATTTTTTCTTGGAAATAGTCTAAAACCATTACGATTTGATAATAACACAATAATAAATGGCAGTTGTGTTACCAAATCCAGTTTGAAACATGAATTGATCATCATTAATCTCATCAGCTATATATAAAAGTCTCTCCTGCCTCAAGTCTTTCCCAAAATTCAGCCTAACTCATATTTTACCTCCAGTTGTGATTATTTTAAAACATATATATAATTACATTAGAATAAATGATTTATAGAGCAATCATTATCTCAACTGCTTCCATGCTTGAATTATTCATGTTTTATAAAAATATATTTAATTAAAATTATCAATACTTTAGTTGCAAAATTCAAAGGGGCAATATAAAGAAAATACTGACAAACTAAATTATACTCATGCCTTGTAAATTCTTACCTGAGGTGATCTTTTAAAAAGGTGTAATATCAAACAAATGTGGTATGTTTCAAATCATCTTCCTCCCCACCCCCAATAAATCGATGTGAAAAAGGGACTTCATAGTAAGACTCTTTATAAATTGAAAAATCTTAGATTATCCTTGTTGTGATAATGAAGAAACATTAATAAACTGTGCAGACTAAACAAGGCATGTAAGACCATTTTCATGAGGGTCTTCTTTTCCGGAGATTCTTGCTGAGACTGATTCCTTAGTATGCCCAACAGATACCTACTCCCGAAGTACAGGTGTAGTGTGGGTAATTACCATTACCTGAGAGAGACCAGTACATCACATTCATTTTTGTATCAAGAACAAGTTTTTTTTCTTTTTCTTTTTCATCAAAAACAACAAAGATATGATTATGAGAAGTCTTGTACTTTAGGAAAAAAGATTGAGGATGAAGAGAGAACAGGAACAATATTCTATGTTAATAAAACAATTTTTTGACCTCATATATCTTAGAAATAATTCTATAAATCAAGAAATGGTTCTATCACTGTTTTTCAGCATTACAGGGGTGAAAACTGTCATTCTTAAATGAACCATTCCACTTTAATGTGTTTTCTCAGGGACTTTCTATGATGGTCTGGATCCTGCCAACAAATTCTGCCTTATCAATACTGTTTCTTATTCTTAAACTCAATGCTTAGGGCCAACTTTAATTGCAACCCCAGATACCACACTGATCTCACCTCCAGGTCTGTGTGTTTGTGTTTTCCTCATCTTGGAGTGCCCCTCTTGCTTCACTTGGATAATGATCATTTATCCCTCACACTGGAGTTTCTATGTCATGACTTATTGAAACAAATTTTTAGTGACTCACACAACCCATATTATCTCATCTAATCTACCCTTCCTCTTATTTTTCCTCATCCCTGCATTGGTAGCTCTTGGATGTAAAACCTCAGTGTCAGATTTCACAAATGTTGGGGAAATATAATGAAAGCTGGCACTGTGTCAGTTTCACTGATTTCTTCTAACATAGTAGCTGGTACATAGTAGACAATTGATAAATGCTTTTTTGATGTATGGAGGATTATCAATATGACTTTAAAACCAGCACTGTATATAATAACACTTTTGTGTGTGAACACATTGAGTTTCAACACAGGCACCAAGGAAACTTTTCTTTTAACCTCTTTTCATGTCTGACCATTTATAAACAGGACATGTGATTATAAACACATGAGTTCGTCTTTTAATATTTGACCTGAAAACAACCTTGAGCTTTTCAAATGCTTTAGAAACTATGCAGTTTCACACTCTTATAAGAAGAAATTAAGAAACATAAGAATGATATAACATATCAAAAATTAAATCACTAGTGATTGACAGATCCAACATAAAAAAAAATAGGGCCTGCTGAGTGGTGTGGTGGTTAAGCGCTGTCTTGGGAAGCCAGCGGCCCCGTTTCGGTCCCACATGAGGGCCAGTGACACTGCCCTAAAAAAAAAAAAACTGTCTCCTTAGTACAACTTCGTTGAACTTAACTTTTCCAGAAACTGTTGACCTGTTCATAAGAATAAGAACATCTGTAATGCAAATTTCTCAATTTTTCAATTCTTGTTCCAATTGGTTCAACTGCTAGCACTATAACTTAATCAAAAGTTGACCTAGACAGACTAGATTCAAATGTCAAATAAGAATAACACTATTTTCATTTAAAAATCTATGCAACACATTTTTCAATACCAAGTCATGTAGCGCCTTTCTAATTTAGAGTTGACTCAAACCTCCCTTACCTACAAACATTATTCCCTGTGTATATTTTCCAATTTAAGGATGACAAAGAAGAGTAAGGTACTAGAATCTCCAGGAATTATGTTAACCGGCAGAATTGCATGCTGATAGCTGTAATAGTCCCTCATTTTTATTGGCTGTTTTTCTAACTCCTAATACATAGTCTCTAGCTTCCTACTCAATCCCTACTCTAAACATTTCCAGTGGATATTTTTTCCAGGATCACAAATATGCTTACTCAAGCTAGTCAAGTTCAGATTTCAAACCTCTCTCACTATGTATTTTAGCTCTCGCTGGGATCTGCTCCTGCTCTGCTGTCATGGGGGTTTCTTAAAATTTCAGCCCATGTCCTATTTCAGACTACTTTCTCCTGTGGGTTGCATCAGCATTGTACAAGGTGCAGTGGTCTTGCAGCAGTGACGCAGGTGTGGATAGATAGATTCAATCTATTTTGTACAACCGATTGTAGTATCTAGAGCCTATAAAATAAAATGAGCTGAAATTAAATAAATTAAGTAAAGACACAATGGAAAAAAATATCTAGTATCTTGAGCCTGGACTCTGGAACCACGCTTTCTGGGTCTGTATCCTAACTCTAGAACTTTATATTTGAGTCATCAAAGGCAATTTACTTTATTGTCAGTGATTCCGTATTTTCACTCATAGAGTGGAGATTGAAATTGCACTTCCCTCATAGTTTTGTTAGGACTCTTAAGTCAGATAAAATTTATTCTTTGCATTATTAATGTAATCAGACGTCTTTATTATCTGTGTGTGGCAGTTATTCTTCTCGTTCTAAGCTTGATGTTTTTCGTCTTTGCACATGTAAATTTACTATTTTCCCACAAGAGCAAGACTTCACCATGTTATTTTTTATTTTTTTATTTTTTTTACCTAATAAACCATAATTTCACATAATATATGACACTTCTGGCAGACAATTGAGGGTTGTGCACTTCACTCTCTGGTCGCCTCTGTAATCATGGTAGCATGTTTTGAGATCTGGCCTCTATCAGCTTGAATTTCTGAATGATCATGATAAACATAGACTGATGGCTGATCAGTGACAGAAATGCTGTGTGAAGAAATCATTTTTGTTTGTTTGTTTGTTTGTTTGAATCTGTGGAGTTTCTCGTGTTCTTCATTCTTTTCACAGTCAAATCTTTCCTGATTTACAGTTTCCATTCCAACCTCTATTCTGTACTTACTCAACCTTTTCTATGTGCTATCAGCTTAATCATCTCTTTAATGTTCAGCTCCTCACATAACTTAAAATATTATGTATTTCCTTATTATTTGATAAGTTAAACACAAATGCAAAGTATCTAAGTTGGAGATTATTTGTATGTTATCATAATTGCCTCTTTGGTAGAAGTGAAATATTTGGATCCTTCAGATGAAAATAGAAAAGGAATAAAGGAACAAGTTACAACTTAGCAAGTTTTAATTCTGTAACATTTGTTGGTATAGGAAGACAAGTTACCTGCATGGTAGATAAGACTGACTCTGAGTCAACAGAAGGATTATCAAAAATGAATCATTGTTTAAGGAAAAATATCACTGTCTTAGTCTTTTTGGGCTGCTCTAACAAAACACTGTAGATTGGATGGTATATAAACAATAGAAATTATTTCTCACAGTTCTAGAGGCTGGGAATTCCAACATCAAGTCATTGGCAGATGTAGAATCTGATAAGAGCCCACTTCCTGGTTTTTAGAAGCCCTATTATTGCTGTGTCCTCTATAACGGAAGATACAAGTAAGCTTTTTGGAGTCCTTATAAAGACACTTGTCTCATTTGTAAACGCCCTGTCATTCATGACCTAAACACCTCCCAAATGTCAAACCTCCAAATACCATCAAATGGGGGGCTATGATTTCAACATGTATTTTGGAGGTAACACATATTCATTCTATGGCAATCAATTATAGGCTATTCCATCATATATACAGAGACAAATAAATACAGATCTAACTAAAAGAGTGACATTAAAGGAACTAGCATTAAGTTTTGACTATGTAATCAATGTTCAGCTGCAGAATGGATAATTGATGAAAGTGGGACTTGGGACAATGCTAGCATTTCATAAAACTGGAGAGATGTAAATTACACACAAAAAGGGACAATTTCGTAGAAACCCACTTCTGGAGTGAACAAGAAAAAGAAAATGTACCATTACATCCAGATCTACCTCTGTTGTTTTGCTCCCAGTATTGCCTTATCCTTAAACTCCAACTAATATTTCTTAAAATTCTTAATTACATTTTATTTTAATTGGCTTTCTCCCTGTTATAAAAGCTTTGCTACTTATTTATTTACTCTGTCATCAGTCCTTTCACATTGTGTTTATATAGTATTTTTACATCTCCAGTCTTGTTATAACACTTATATTCATTGTATTTCCTTAATACAGAGGGTGCCAAAAAAAGTATGCACATTTTAAGAAAGGAAAAATGCTGTATTAGTTCTAATATTCAACATATACTGATAACAAAAGACGAATACAAGTCACGTTTGACTTTTTCAATTATAAGAGGTGATCAAAATGGTTACCATCAGTGTCCAGACACTTCTGATCACAGCGAACTACTGCTTGGGCATAGGTAACATCTCTTAAAATGCATATACATTTTTGGCACCCTCAGTATATTTCTATTTCTTGAAAATAATGCTACCATACATTAATATTTTATTTAATCAAGCCCATTAACCTCTTATTGTTAACATTTAATAAATATCTACCATATGATATTATTAGTTGAGCTGAAATTTTAAATTTTAATTAAAAATGGTGTGCCATGATGTTTTTCATTTGCATCTGGGGTCTAATCCCCATTTTTCTCTGTCAAATTCTGTGTATTAAGAGGCTGACCTATATGAGCAATGTCAACTACAGCCTTTGCTCTCTGGCATTTAGTTTGCTTTGGCTAATGGGGAGCCCTTTGCAAAGATTGTTTATGATCTCCATAAAATGTACATGTTGAAACCTAATCCCCAATGTGATGGTATTAGGAGGTGTTCCTTTGGGAGACCATAGGTCATGAGGTCAGAGCCCTAAAGAGTGGGATTAAAGAGACCCCAGAGAGCTCCCTCTGCCCTTCAGCCATGTAACATTACAGGAGAAAGAGGACTTTCTAATGAGGAAGTGGGTTCTCACAACACATGGAATCTGCAGGTACCTTATTTTGGATACCAACCTTCAGAATGTGAGAAAGCAATTTCTGGTATTTATAAGCCACCTACTCTATGGCATTTTGTTATAGAAGGCTGAACAGACTAACACAGAAATTGGTACAAGAAGTGGGTGTCGTGCAGTAACAAATGGGTAAGACTGTGAAAGTGGCTTAGAAGAGTTGGTAGCCACTGGAAGAGTTTTGAGGTGCATGTTATAACCTACATTGCTGTGAACAAACCTTTAAAGGTGATTCTTGTAAAGGCTCAGAAAGAAAAGAGGGCACTATAGAGAAATCTTCAGTCTTCTTAAAGCATACTTAAGTAGCCCTAAAGAAAATATTGGCAGAAATATGAACAATAAGGGCCATTCTGATGAGATCTTGGAAGGAAATGGGAAACCTGTTATTGGATGCTGGAGAGAAGGTGATCCATGTTATAAAGTAGAGAGGAAAAAATCAAAAATAAAAACAAAACAAAACAAACAAACTTGGCTGAACTGTGTGCATGTCCTGATTTTTTGGATAGTAGAAATTCCAAGAAATGAAATTGGACATTTGGCTAAGGAAATGTTGGTGAAGAAGTGACTTGTTTTTTCCAGACTGCTTATAGTGAGATGTGATACAAGAGAAATAACTTAAATATAGAATTGTTAATCAAATAGGAAAGAGAATAAAGATTTGGTAAAGTCTCAGCCTATTCATATTGAAAGGAATGGGAAAGTGTATCTATACTAAGGGTAGGCCAAGTGACCATTTGGTAAGGACATTAGTCAGCCATCTCAACATAAGCCAAGGGCTACTGTCCAAGGCAATAGAAAAATGACTCCAAAGGCAACTTGGAGATCACTGGGGCTGTCCCTGCTATTACAAGCTCAGAGTACAAGGTCCAATGAATAGAGTGGTTTCAGAGGAGGTGTGCAGATACTCCAGGAAGAACAACAGGTCCTGCTGGCTTCATCTCACACTCCCTGAATCTGGGGCAGTTTTCCAGCTTCTCCAGCTATGGGTTTGCAGGCATGAGGGTCTCACAGATACAGTCGCACCACTCCAGAGGGAGCCGGCAAGGCAGTAAACGTTGGCAGTATGTGCAGTCCTTTACTTTTAGCACAGAGTACATGAGCTGAACCATGGGGCCAAGCCTTTCTTCACCTAGATTGCAGAGGGCTGGGTCCCTGCCTTGAACCCTGCCAAAGCCTCCAATCCCTGAGAGCTACGGAGGCAGGACAATCCCAGGGGCCTGGAAGGCAGAGCATCAGTCAGAGGGTGGTTCCTGAGGCTGTCTGTTAAATGCTGATGGTCCCATTAGTTCTGGATTACTCTTGGACCAGTGACTCCTTTTTCCTTTTGTATTTCTCTCTTTGGGAATGAACATGCCTATTCTCTCATTTGTACTTTGGGAGCATATAACATGTTTTGATGCACAGATTCACAGCTGGAGAGGAATATGGATGAATCATACCTTGAGTCTCACCCATATCTGATTTAGATGATATTTAGATACTTGGGACTTTAGAATTTAAGTTGAGGCTGGAACGAATTAAGACTTTGTGGGATATTCTGATCAACTGGATGTACTTTACATGTGAAAAGGACATGAATTTTGGGAGTACCAGGGAGAAATGCTGTAGATTGAATGGTTGTGTCCCCACAAAATTCATATGTTGAAACTTAGTCCTTGACGTAATGTTGTTAAGTGGAATATTTGAACATGTTTAAGTCAGGAGAGTGGAGCAGATCCCTCATTACTTTTTCCATGTCAGAACACAGTGTGACGACAGCCATCTATGAGCCATGAAGTGGCTCTCACCATACACCAAATCTGCTCCACAGACTCCAGAACTATGAGAAATAAATTTCTGTTTTTTATGAATCACCTATTTGATGATATTTTGTAAGAACAACCAGAACAGACTAAGCCACCCTGGAAGAATATCAAAGTAAGGGTGAAGCGTGGATTTAGTTATTTATTTCTTTGAGTCTCCTTTGTGTAATCATCATTAGCTGGCTGTTTTCCTGTGTGAAATTTATTACTTCAAGTACACTGCACTTCACAAATACACTATTCTGTATTTCTGGGCTCTGACCCCACTTTGCTAACGAGGTTGTTATAGTTCCATGTGGTTAAATAACAGAAAATGCACTATATTTTTGCTCCTCAATAACTTACCTATTCTTTTGTAAATGATCCCTAAATTATCCTATTAATTGTCTTGTTTTAAGTAAGCCATCTGTTTTATGATGGGTTGATTGACTGATCTAAGTTTAGCTAAATATGATCTGGTTGCTGAATACTTCTAGCTAAAAAAGATTTACCTAGGCTAATATTTCATGCATTTGAGATACTATATTGAATATATTTTAGGGCCAGAATGCTAAAAAATATATGAAAAAAATGCTGTTAAGAATTAGTGTTTGACTTACTGTTACATGTAAAAAATATGTTTAAATATTAATAAAATCAAATCTTGAATATTATCTGTTTTCATGAATGTATTTCGACTATGAAAATAATATCAAACCCTAGAGTGAAACTGCAGGCTCTACAAAGTTGTTCAGAATTAGAATCTAGAATTTAGTCACAACATTATTTGGCACGTGCCTGTGACATATCCTATTTCTTTTTTAGTTTTAGTATGTATCCCAACTTCTCTCAATAAATCTAGCCAATAGTGATAATCTCTGTGGAAATTGCAAGCATTTCTTTTTTCCTGTACCAAGAACACTTGAATTAAAAAAAAAAAAAAGATTGTCATTAAAATAAAACAGCTATTATCTTTGTATAAGCAGCACAATCCTGTCTAATTATAGAGGAGGTTAGAAATTAATGAAATGTCTTGTCCCACAGGTTTTAATTTGAGACTGCAGAGAGGTTAAGAATGAGGGGACTCTGATGCATGTCTTACCAGAAAATATATTCTTCAAATTTGAAGCCTCTTCAAATTTATCTTTTTGGGCTGTCCAGTTTTATTAAATGCCCCAGGTAGAGTTACTTCATTTTCTACTCTAAAATGTAAGGAGTCACATCTGATTTGGACATAAAAAAGAAATCAAGATGCCTCCTTCAAACTCATTAGAACACTTTTAGCTATTTTTATTTCTTTCTGCTTACAGATACATAATCATTTAGCAAAGAGAATTATGACATACATTGCATATTTATCCCCTTGATAACAATGTCATCCATAACAACATGTGACTTTAGAGCTTACAATAGTTTTTAGAATACTTCATAGGTTTAGTATGGTTGCTACCATTCATCTGATTTCTAAATATTTCTACTCATATGCAGGAGTAAGTATGTATGTTAGTGTGTATATCTACTTATTAATATGGTTTCCAAATAGATTTTAAGCTGCTTTAAAATAAGGACCTTTATTATATTTTACTTTAATTCAATATTTTATTTGACATAGTATAACACATATGTAATAATGATCCATGATAATATTAATAATGATAAGATTGGGGCTGGCCAAGTGGCACTTTGGTTAAGAGTTGGCATGGGAGGCCGGCTCGGAGCAGCAGGGTACCGGTTTGGATCCCACATGGGGGCCTGTGACACTGCGCCCTCTACAGCTAAGATGGTGAACAACAGCTTGACCTGGAGCTGGGCTGCCATGAGTTGCCAGTGATGGCATAGGCTGCAGTGAGGCTGCAGTGGGCTGCTGTAAGCTACGGGAGTGGCTGGCTGCTGGCGTGAGCTGCCAAGAGCTACTGTGAGAAGCCGTCCAGTGACCAGCAACTGATCTGCTTCACCCGGGAAGAACACAATGATCACAATGCCAACATGGGCCAGTGGAACAACGTCCTCCACAACTAGACTGAAGAATAAAAGGATAGCAACTTGTATGTTCCCCTTCCTCGATTCCCCAATGCTGTTCCCTCCACCCAATTAACCAATAAAATCTTAAAGTAGTAATAATAATAATAATAATGATAAGATTTACTGAATAGTACTTGCATATTACATTTTAATAAAAACCACACATTATTTATTTTAATCCTATTTCAAACCTATGAAATTTTTTTTTTCTGGAACATTACAATGTTTTAAATAAGAAATTAAAATTCATTGGGATCAGAAACTTGTTTTGTTTTTTTTCACACAGTTATCAGATGAAAATGCCTATAGTTTTGGTGATCAGCGCAAGTACTTGATGAGGTGGTTAGATTAAATGGTATATTTTACTCAGTCTCTCAAAAAAATGGTAGTGAGCTTTGACTCATTAAAAAAAAACCAGAAATCTTTCTCAGAAAAATCTTTACAGATTATCAGCTTTAGCAAATTTTTTTTTTTTTTTTTTGAGGGCAGTGTCACTGGCCCTCATATGTGGGACTGAATCGGAGCTGTTGGCTTCCCAAGCCAGCGCTTAACCACCGTGCCACTCGGCCGGCCCTTAGCAAATGTTCTTGACACAATGATTTGTACAGTTAGCATGTGTATGTGATCTCATTTAAAACTTAAGAAAATGAGATGGAACCTGCCTAGGTGAAGACTGTATGGCATCTGGTGGGAGGAGTATCCCACAGCCCAGGACCTGACCTGTGTCATCCTGGCTCTGAAAATACTATGGGAAGCAGAAATGGAGCATGAAGGAAGAATAAAAAAGAAGAAGGGAAGGAAGGAGGGAAGGATCTGGACTTCTACTCATCACACAGAGCAACTAAGAGTCTCACACAACAATTGCTGGAAGGTGGACAGGCCAGGCGAGTCGGGGAAGAAGGCGGCGAGACGTGTGAGGTGCAGCCTGCACTGCGGCTGCAGAGGCACCGAGCTTCAGAGAGCAGATCGGTGAGTGTTCCCACTGCTCGCTCCCTGCACCCCGCAGCCCACCTAGAGTACAGCAAGAGCACAATGATCTGCAGCCTGAGGAAGAAGCCTCAGGTCAGGTGAGAGGGGGAGGAGAGAGGGGAGACATGCAGCTGCACCCACGGCTCCCAGGTCCCCAGAAAGCAGGGTGCAGAGCCCGGCAGTGACAACGACAGGGCAAGATCAATCCCTGCACCCTCCTGGTTCTCTGTGTCCACCGGGTCCGTGGAGTGCAGCAAGAGCACCTCGGCACGCAGACACTGAGGCAGAAATCTGAAAGCGGGCAAGCAAGGGAAGAAAGAATACTGGCAGGGAGGGGGAGAAGCAGCGCACCAGGTGGAGACGCAGGTCCCAGAGAGATGGAACGGGATGTGAACCACGGCAGGGTGCGCCGCAGTCTCCTAAACCCCAGCAGTCCCTCCAGAAGAGCCACAGGAATACCGCGGCGCGCACAGGCTCCGAGGCAGAAGCGTGAAACCAGACGAGAAGGGGAAGAAAGAATACTCTGTGGGAAGAGACGCAGGGCGCCCAAGCAGAGACGCAGGTCCCCGGGAGACAGACCGGAGATTTGAGCCACTGCAGGGTGCGCACAACCCCCTAAACCCCGGCAGTCTCTTTGGGAGAGCAGCAGGAACTCCTCTGGAGCATATGAGGCCAAGGCCTTAGCTCAAAACAGTGTTGGGACTCTGCTGTATTATTTTTTTTGTTTGTTTTGCTTGTTTGTTTTTCCTCCTCTCTTCGACAGAAAGCAAAAAAATAACCACAGAAATTAAAAAACCACCCCCACCCTCCCTCAGAAACCTTGGCACCTGCAAAGCCAGAGTCTTAAACTGACCCCGGCATGCAGCAGTAGAGGAAGACTACAGAGGTATTCCTACCCTCAGGGAGTTGAGAATTGCCGCTCCAGAAGAGGCTGCAGACTACCTACCCCACCCCCACCTTTCCTGCAAGGCTTGGGAGGCAGGGCAGGTTCAGCTGCTAAGGCACTAATTAACAGATTCTTAGCAGCTGGCTTTTGGCAGTGAGGAACCCTTTCATTCTCCATGGCTTTCAACGGAAAGGGTGACCAAAGACACTCATTGAGCCTGCAGGGTGCACAGCCTGCCTTGAAACAGGCGAAAGCAGAAATGGCAGTGACTTTGTGAGAACAACCAATCACACATCACAACCACACTCATGTACAGCAAACCTGCAGTGCCAGGATCACACTAGGCGTCAGGTGGCCATCTTTGTTCCCACAAGACGCAGAGGAATATTTATACAGCAGAGGACAAACTGAAGAGAGCTCGGTGGACTTTAGCCAAGACTGGCACTGGAGACACAAGAATCATCATACCCACAGGCCAACTTTAGATAAAACCAGAGCATTTCTGGGTTTGACGTACAGGAGTCATATCCAAAAGGAAGTTGCTACAGGTGCAAGGGACAAAGGGTCCAAGCCTCATCAGAGGGGTCAACCCTCACACAGCTCATAAACTGCGGACACTGCTGAGCCTCACAGCTAATCAGCCTGGGAGTCAATCCCACCTACTTACAAGCCAAAAGTAATCAAAGCTAAACTTCAACAGGTGAAGACACACAACACAAGGAACACCTCAGATATACACACACAAGAGAATAGGGAGACTGAGTAATTCAAATATAAAGGACACACACCGTATAAGTTTACCCAGAAAAGACTGAGAAACCTGGGGGATCTATCTGTTATATTGAAGTAAGCACAAACAGTAAACCAGAATGGGGAGACAAAGAAATACAACCCAAATAAAAGAACAGAAGAAACCTCCTGAATCAGTGGAACTAGAGGAAATAGAGGTAAACAACCTATTGGAGACAGAGTTCAGAACACAGATTATTAGAATGTTCAAGGACATTAATGAAAATATAAAGAAGGATAGAGAAATCATGAAAAGCAACCAGCTAGAACTTAAGAATGCAATTACTGAATTAAATAACAAATTCGATGGAATGACTAGCAGTTTGGACGAAGCAGAAAATCGAATCAGTGACTTAGAAGACAAGATAGAGATCACCCAAGCAGAACAACAAAAAGAAAAAAGAATGAGAAACATTGAAAATAATTTAAGAGAGCTGGGGGATATCATCAAACGCAATATTCCTCAGATCATTGGAATACCAGAAGGAGAAGAGAGGGAGCAAGGGATTGAGAACATATTTGAAGTAATAATGTCTGAAAACTTCCCTAACCTGGCAAAGGACATGGAAATACAAACCCAGGAAGTGGGTTCCAACCAGGATGACCCCAAACAGGCCCACAGCAAGACACATTATAGTGAAAATAGCAAGGGTTAAGGACAAAGACAGAATCCTTAAAGCAGCAAGGGAAAGGCAGCAAGTTATTTACAAGGGCACCCCCATAAGATTATCAGCCGACTTTTCTACAGAAACTTTGTAGGCCAGAAGGGAGTGGCAGGAAGTTTTCAAAGTGATGAAAAATAAAGGCCTATAACCCAGATTGCTGAATCCAGAAAGGTTATCATTTAAAATTGAAGGAGAGATAAAGAGGTTCCCAGAAAAGAACGAGTTAAGGGAATTCATTACCACCAAGCCAGCTTTGCAGGAAATGATAAAAGGGCTTCTTTAAGCAGAAGAGAAAAACAACCTAACTAAGGAAGACTAGGAACACAAATAACAAAATGGCAATAAATACGCACCTATCAATAATCATGTTAAATGTAAATGGAGTAAATGCTCCAATCAAACGACATTGGGTGGCTGAATGGATAAGAAAGCAAGACCCTGGCATATGCTGTATACGAGAGACACACCTCAGATCAAAAGACACATATAGGCTGAGAGTAAAGGGATGGAGTAAGATATTTCACGCAAATGGAACTGAATAAAAAGCTGGAGCAGCAATACTTATATCAGATAAAATGAAATTTAAATTGAAGAATATAACAAAGGACAAAGAAGGACACTTCATAATAATAAAGGGATCAATCAAACAAGAGGACATAGGCCGGCCGAATGGCTCAGTTGGTTAAGAGCTCACTCAAGAGTGTGAGCTGAGCTCTTAGCAACGGGGTTTGATGCCAGCCCGAGCTGAGTTGCCGTTGAGCTGCCAATAGGTGGCAGGATAGCTCAGCTAAAAAAAAACCAAAAAACAAAAAACAACAACAACAACAAAAACAAACAAGAGGACATAACCCTAGTAAACATCTATGCACCTAACATAGGAGCTCCTAAATATATAAAACAGATATTGTCAGACACAAAAACAGAGATCAACAGTATCACTATAATAGTAGAGGACTTCAACACCCAACTATCACCAATGGACAGATCCTCCAGACAGAAAATTAATGTGGAAACAGTGACCTTAAATGACACATTAGACCAGCTGAGTTTAACAGACATTTTCAGAGCATTTTACCCCAAAGCTACAGAATATACATTCTTCTCAAGTGCACATGGAACATTTTCTAAGATAGACCACATCCTAGGCCACAAAACAAGTCTCTATAAATTTAAGAAGATTGAAATCATTTCAAGTGTCTTCTCTGACCACAATGCTATGAAACTAGAAATCAATTATAAGAAGAACCCCAGAAAGCTGTCAAATAAATGGAAGCTAAATAACATGCTACTAAATAGAGAGTGGGTCACACATGATATCAAGGAGGAAATCAAAAGATACCTTGAGACAAACGAAAATGAAAACACCATGACCCAAAATCTCTAGGATTCTGCGAAAGCAGTCCTAAGAGGGAAGTTTATAGCAGTGCAGGCCTACCTAAAGAAGGAAGAAAAATCTCAAATCAACAGGTTATGCTTACACCTCAAGGAACTGGAAAAAGAACAGCAAAAGAAGCCCAAGGGGATACAAGAAAGGAGATAATAAAGACCAGAGAAGAAATAAATGATATAGAGAACAGAAAAACAATACAAAAGATCAATGAAACCAAGAGCTGGTTTTTTGAGAAGATAAACAAAATTGACAAACCTCTAGCCAGGCTCATAAAAATAAAAAAGAGAGAGAGGACTCAAATTAGTAAAATCAGGAATGAAAGAGGGGAAATGACTACAGACATCACAGAAATACAAAAAATTCCAAGAAATTACTTTGAGCAACTATATGCCAACAAATTTGACAATCTGGACGAAATGGATAATTTTCTAGAAGCACACAACCCTCCAAAGCTAACTCAAGAAGAAACAGAAAATCTAAATAGCCTGATTACTACCAAGGAAATTGAATCAGTAATTGACAAGCTCCTCCAGAACAAAAGCCCTGGACCAGACGGCTTCACAAGTGAATTTTATCAAACATTCAAAAAAGAACTATCACCTATTCTTCTCAAACTATTCTAAACAATCCAGAAGGAGGGAAGTCTCCCAAACTCTTTTTATGAAGCCACTATCACCCCGATTCCAAAACCAGTTAAAGACAGCACAAAAAAGGAAAACTACAGGTCAATATCCCTGATAAATATAGATGCAAAAATTCTCAATAAAATATTAGCAAACAGAATTCAGCAATATATTAAGAAGATCATACATCATGATCAAGTGAGTTTCATCCCTAGTATGCAAGGCTGATTCAATATCCGTAAATCAATTAATGTGATACACCACATCAACAAAATGAAGAATAAAAATCACATGGTCATTTCAATAGATGCAGAAAAAGCATTTGACAAAATCCAACAGCGATTTATATTAAAAACCTTTAGCAAAAAGGGAATACAGGGATCATATCTCAACATAATAAAGGCCATATATGATAAACCTACAGCTAACATCATATTCAATGAGGAAAAGCTAAAACCATTCCCCTTAAGATAAGGAAAAAGACAAGGCTGTTCACTTTCTTCTCTTTTATTCAACATAGTACTGGAAGTTCTAGCCACAGCATTCAGACTAGAAAAAGACATAAAAGGCATCCAAATTGGCAAGGAAGAAGTAAAATTGTCATTATATGCAGATGACATGATACTGTGTATAGAGAAACCCAAAGAGTCCATCAAAAACTACTGTACCTCATAGACGAATTCAGTAAAGTAGCAGGATATAAAATTAATGTTCAGAAATCAGTGGCATTTCCATATACCAATAATAAACTAATGGAAGGAGAAATTAAGAAAACTGTCCCATTTACAATTGCTTCAAGAACTATAAAATACCTAGGAATAAATTTAACCAAAGTAGTAAAAGATCTGTACTCAGAAAATTATAAGACACTGAAGAAAGAAATAAAAGAAGATACAAATAAATGGAAACACCTACCATGCTCATGGATAGGAAGAATTAATATAGTTAAAATGTCCATACTGCCTAAAGCAATATATAGATTCAATGCAATTCCTATCAAACTACCAAGGGCATTTTTCACAAAAATAGAAAACATAATCCTAAAATACATATGGAACTGTAAAAGAGCCCGAAAATCTCAACAATCCGGAGAAATAAGAACAAAGTTGGGGGGATCACGCTACCAGACATCAAAACATACTACAAGGCTACAGTAATCAAGACAGTATGGTACTGGCATAAAAACAGGCACATAGATCAGTGGAACAGAACAGAGAGCCCAGAATGAAATCCAGGCATTTACGGACAGTTAATCTATGACAAGGGAAGCAAAAATTTACATTGGAGTAAAGACATTCAATTCAATAAATGGTGCTGGGAAAATTGGACTGACATATGAAAAGAAATGAAACTAGACCACCTCCTTATGCCATATACAAGAACAAATTCAAAATGGATTAAAGACTTAAATGGAAGACCTGAAACCATAAAACTCCTAAAAGAAAATATAGGGAATACATTTGTAGACATTACCCAGAGGAATATTTTTACTGATACATCCCTGCGGGCAAGGGAAGTAAAAGAAAAAAATGAACATATGGGATTATAACAGACCTAAAAGTTTTTCACAACAAAGGAAACCATTAATAAAACAAAAAGGAATCCTACTGAATGGGAGAATATATTCGCCAACGATATATCTGATAAGGGGTTAATATCCAAAATATATAATACACTCATGAAACTCAACACCAAAAAAACAAACAACCCAATTAAAAAATGGGCAGAAAACAAACAACTGAATTAAAAAATGGGCATAAGATATGAAGAGACATTTCTCTAAAGAGGACATACAGAAGGCCAACAGGCATATGAAAAAATGTTCAACCTCATTGGTCATTAGGGAAATGCAAATAAAAACCACAATGAGATACCACCTCACTCCGGTCAGAATGGCTATCATCAATAAATCAACAAACAAGTGCTGGTGGGGCTGTGGGGAAAAGGGGACCCTGGTGCACTGTTGGTGGGATTGCAGATTGGTGTAGCCACTATGGAAGTCAGTAAGGAGGTATCTCAAAAAACTGGAAATGGAACTACCTTTTGACCCAGCAATTCCACTCCTAGGTATTTATCCCGAAAAACCTAAGACACTGATTCAAAAAAATATATGCACCCCTATGTTCATTGCAACACTACTTACAATAGCCAAGAGTTGGAAACAACTGAAATGCCCATCAATAGATGACTGGATTAAGAAACTGTGGTACATTTATACAATGGAGTATTACTCCGCTATAAAGAATGAAATCGTACCATTTGTAATGATATGGATAGACCTAGAGACTATTATGTTAAGTAAAATAAGTCAGTCGGAGAAAGACAAATACCATATGATCTCACTTATATGTGGAATCTGAAAAACTGAATGAATGAACAAAGTAAACAGAAACAGTCTCATAGATATAGAGGAAAAACAGGTTTGCTAATTGGGAGGGGGGTGGGGAAGAGGGAGAAGGAGAAGGGATTAGACAGCATAAACAGGCAACTACAATATTGCCACAAGAATATGAAAGACAGTTCGGGGAATATAATTAATAATGTTGTAAATATTTTGTGGGGTGTCAGATGGTCACATGTCTTGTTAGGGAGACCATTCCATGGATGGAGTAGAGGCTTGATCACTGCACTGTACACCTGAAGCTTATGTTGTATAATATTGTATACCAACTATAATTGAATATATAGATAGTCACGGGATGTGGATTATACTGTGGAAGGGAGTCAGAGGAGGTGTAATAGATATATATATATATATATGGTATGGGGGGGAAGTGGGGTGGCGAATTGGGGGAGGGGGTTGTCACTTTGAGGGGCAAAATGTATAACTATTGCACTGTGTTGTACACCTGAAACTAATTAAAAAATAAAATAAACAATAGCAATTTCAAAACCAAAAAAATAAAATAAAACTTAAGAAAATAAATATTAATTAACCTCAACTCTTTTATAATCACAAAGTTTCAAAGTTTCAACTATTTTTATAAATAACTACATAAATTCAGCTATAACACAAATACAGTTATTTAAAATGTTTAAAAGTATTTGTGTACATTTAAATTTCTCTTTTCTACAAATAAAATTAAAATTTAAAATTAAGGTAATTATATGTCTTAATTCTTAGTTATCTGAGGATCACATAAAGATATTTTTGCTGGGAATGGTAACAGATAAGAACATTCAGTTTGTTAAGTCCCTCAGAACTTTCTTTAAATGACTTAAATTACAGCTGAAATATATCATATTCCTCAATAATATTTTAAAAAGGTGTATATTAAAGCAATTGAAGAACAAGTATACAATATTTTTTTCTCAAAAATATTAATATTTACCAATATTATAAGCATGTTGAAAAGCCATTATAATTTAGTCATAATAAAAATGTAATTGAACCTACTTTTTTCACTATAGATTTGATAATACTTGGTTGTTTTCAGCTGTTAAAGTTAAAATACACGGAAAGAAAATATAAACAGAATATATGCAACTTCAATATAAAATAAACTTTCCCAAAGGGATATTTTTCTAACTCAATTTCATCCAAACAACTGTGATGATATGTTGTACAGATGGATCAAGAGAGGGCTATAAATATACAGCTGTTAGAATCTGGCACACAAATTCCCAACTTCTGTTTATGCATCATAAAACTAATAACCCGACTTTAATGTTGGGAGTTGCAAATTATTTCATTAAAATTATCTAAATTTTTAATTAAATCAATAATCCTCTCCCTGAATTTGTGCTATGATTAGATTCTTCTTTACTTTTCTCTTGTCTTAAGATGTCTAGTCCTCCCTCCACATTCTAAGCAATCAAATTGGGATAAGAAAAAAAAAAATGCAGAAACAAACAATACCTCCTGATGAATACTTGTTGGTTGATAATACTTTCTATTGTTCTGATCTGTTTACAACACACAGAGTAAAATAAGATGAGAGGATCCTGCTGCTTTACTAAATTTATTTATCAGCACTATTAGTTGTTTGGTGGGGTCTTTGGGATTCTCTATGTGTACTATTATGTCATCTGCATATAATTTTACTTCCTCCTTTCCAATTTTGATGCCGTTTGTTTCTTTTTCTTGTCTGATTGATGTAAGCAGGACTTACAGATGGTGGACAGACACGAAAAAAATGCTCAACCTCAATAATAATTAGAGAAATGTTAATAAAAACCACAACGAGATAGCACTTCATTCCAGTCAGAATGGCTATCATCAACAAATCAATAAACAAGTGCTGGTGAGGTTGTGGAGAAAAGTGAACCCAGGTGCAATGTTGATGGGATTGCAGATTGGTACAGCCACTATGGAACAGTATGGAAGTATCTCAAAAATTGAAAATGAAACTACCTTATTACCCAGAAAGTCCACTCTTGGGTGTCTATCCAGAGAAATCTAAAATGCTAATTTGAAAAAATATGTGTACCCCTATGTTAATTGCAGTACTAGTCACAATAGTGTAGACATGGAAGAAAACGAAATGCCCATTGGTTGTGGGGGTCCAGCCTCCGCGGAGTCCAGGGGTTCCCTCGGGTGGGATGGAGTCAGCAAGGAAAAAAAGAAAAGAAAGAGAAAGAAAGAGAACGGAGACACCGGTAAGAGTTTCTCCAGAGTGTCACCCTTTAATGCAATAACACGTCCGTTTTATAGGGACTCCTGTACAAGGGATTAGTGGTTTGTAGTTCCCAAGATTTTCACAGTCTTTTCTCCTCTGCAATTGTTCTCTCCAGGGTGTACTGTGACTTACTCTTCCATTAAAGGATTACCTTGTCTTTATTATGATAATTGCCATGTAACCCAGACTCAGTTTCTGTATATCACCTAAAGAATGTTTATCATGACTATCTTATGTTAAGGATTGACATATTTTTACATATTGCCTAAAGAATGTTTACTATAGCTATCTTGACTATCTAGAAATTATCCTAAATCCTAGCAGTTAAACACAATCATAAAACTCACAGTATACTTGAGCTATACTAAAAGACTAGGAGTGGCTGTGTTTAGGATGAAAGCAACTAAAATCTATTCATATGTAAATACAATACCTAGCAATCAAAAGGGTCTCACACCTTTCTTAACCTACAGAGGGCTGCATCTGTTTCTCAGTCAGAGCTTCAGTATCTGTTGCTGCAACAAGGCACTGGGCAAAGGAATTCACACAAGGCTAATTAACAAATGCATGGTCAGAGGCTGTCTTTGAGCTGCCTCTTACCAGGAACTCTCATGGCCTAAAGACTTTTAATCTTCAAGGAGACTATTCACAGCAGGGCCCTTAGGCAAATGCATCAGCTTCTCACAGGCCTGAGTTTTCTGGTCTGAGTTTGTCAGAGGTCTGTGCCTCAGTTTCTAAGGGGCTTGAGTCCCCAATATCTCAGTTTAGGGGTCCCCACGGAACTACCGCCTGGCTTGGGTTGTCTCCCCTCTTTTCTAGGAGATCTTACCCGTCTTTGCCTGCGTAGTTAGCTCATTGGGGTATCACAGGAACTTGCCACAAATGCAGTGAATATATTGTCTCCTATAGGAGGAAAGACACATGGGTTCATAGAAGCAGGAGACATTACATGACCAACCATAAGGCAGCACCCCTAATATCCAGTGCTGAGCAGGGCAGTGTGGCTTTGTCAGACACTGGGGGGCTGTCGGCTTCCCACAATTGGTAGATGTAGATGACTGGATTAAGAAACGGAGGTACATTTATACAGTGGAGTATTATCCAGCCATAAAGGAGAATGAAATTTTACCATTTGCAACTATAAGGATGGACCTAGAGTGCAGTACGTTCAGTGAAATAAGCAGACAGAGAAAGACAAATACCATATGGTCTCGCTTGTATGTGGAATCTAAAGTACAGAATAAATGAGCAAACCGAACAGAAGTAGTCTCAGAGATATAGAATAAAAACTGATGGTTGCTAGATGGGAGGGGAATGGGGTTGGAGGAGAAGGAAAATGGATTAGAAAGTACAAATCAGTAGCCACAATATTGCTACAGGGATATGAAAGACAGTTGGGGGAATATAATCAACAATGCTGTAAAGATTTTGTAGGATGTCAGATGGGCACTTGTTTTATTATGAAGACTGTTTTATGGACTGTGTAGATGTTTGACCATTGCACAATACACCTGAAGCTGAAGCTGAATAATCTTGAATGTTGAATATATATGCATGTGTGTGTGTGTGTGTGTGTGTATGTGTGTATGTGTGTATATATATATATATATATATAGAGAGAGAGAGAGAGAGAGGATGTGGAGTACAACAAAGGGAATAGAGTCAATGGAATTATAATAGCTATTTATGAGGTCAGAGGGGTAGTAGATTGGGGAAAAGAGGGTATCACTTTGTGAGGGGTGTAAATGTCTAACTATTACATTGTTTTGTACACATGATACTAATAAAAAAATAAAATGAGAAGAATTTGTAAGCATGGAATTTATTTTTTTTTAATAATTGTTTTTGGGATTATTGAGGAAAAGTGTGCTTCTCCAGGGCCCATCAGCTCCAAGTCAAGCAGTTGTTTCAATCTAGTTGTGGAGGGTGCAACTCAGTGGCCCATGTGGGAATCCAACTGGCAACCTAGGTGTTTTGAGCACTGCATTCTTAACTGTTCAACCATAATGCAAACTCTGACATGAATAATGACTGACACTTAATAAATAGTCAATATATATGCAATGAACATGTTAATAAGCATAGAATATGGCATATTTAACATCCTATACAAAATGTGCTAAATGTGGTTGATCTATTTTCACATTCTACAAAAAACTATTGGGATGTAGCATTATAATTCAGACAATTCAACATTTTAAAAAAGGTGACTAGGATGAGTCACAATTTTGATTCAATATCAGTTCTTTCATAATATTTTACTTATACACCTTTAACAACATATACACTAGTCGTAATTATAGTTTAACTTAGTGTTATCTGAAGGATCACAGTTTGCAATTTTAATACTACCAAATTTTTGACATGTAGAGAAAAAAATTACCTGGGAATTGGCAGTAATTGAAAATATTTTTTATAAGGTAGGAAACAAAAAGGGTATTAGAATTCCCTGTTATGAGAAAGACCAAACCTCAAAAATGAAAGATATAATTTACAACAATCTTTCATGCTCACCTTTTCTATTATGCATTTATACTTCCTGCAAATATTGTTTTATGCATAATTAGTATTTGAAACTGTAAAGCACTTGAGTACAAATTATGCTTATATAAAGTTGGAAATGTTAAAGTGTTTTTAAGAGCTTAAAACTTCAGGTTACCTACATTTCAGAATGATTATAGTAGAAGATATGAAGAAATTAGGTTGAGGAAAGGAAGAGGACAGAGAACAGAGCAAAGGAGTTTGTTGAAATTATACAAACAAGCCAAGAGTGAGATTCTGAGCTAAGGCAGTGAAAAGCTGATTTCAATAAATGTTCTTTATGATAATCACCTAATAAAAACACAATCCCAGGTCCAACTAGATGTAACTTTCTTATATAGGTGTGAAAATGAGATGGCATGTCTCCATGTAATACAATTTTATCTGAACATGTGCATGTATTTGGCAGTGTTTGGGGATGGTTGTGTGGCCAATTGAAGTTTATGAAAATAATTTAAGCTAATGAAATTTTTGTGAGTCCAATTAATCTACAAATTATTTTCAAGGCTTATATAAGTAGCTGTGGAGATAAAATATTATGACAATGAAGAAATACTGGTACTTGTTGTTGCTGATTTTCTTAAAACATGCAATTGAATAAAGATGCCAGAATTAAAATCAGAATACTTTGATGCAATATGGTTTCTATATAATGGGTACCTGGATCTAATGAAAAAACTTAATTTTTATTCATTATGATATTCCTTGTTTTAGTAGATATAGCTGTCTAGTGTTTGAAATCCTGCAGTAAAATGTTATTTTAGTGACATATGAAACATGTCAATGATATATGCACCCTGAATTCATGACAGTAATTCCATTAATTGTAACAAAGTTTTCACCTCCTTGAAGGCACTTTATTTATTTACCTGTGTAACAGCTGTATTCAGCATGCAGTTAGGCGACAATGGATATTTGCTATTTTAATTATATAATGTATCTATTTTGATGAATAAATGAATAAAATAGAGTAGTTAAACATTTAATATAGTTTTCAAACAATTGTCAAAGTGTTTTACAAATCCAACTACTTTAGAAAATTGTTTTCTATTGATATATCTTTGACCAAGTAATTCCAATACTATATGTACAAGCTATTTTGTGCTTTGTACCAAAAAGACATACATAAGAATATTTTAGAGGCATAAATGTGAATAGCTCAAGCTGTAAACAAGTCAATTGATATAATATAATAGGTATAGTGGATATATTATATGACCTCTATATGACCTATAGGTTCAAAAATAGATATGAGAATACGAGTATATAAATAAACATGATCTCCCTGTCTAACCCAGTTCTTACCAATCACTATACATAGTTATTACCAAACTATTGATTGTATTCTTTATGTTTTACATTACATCACCACAATTGTTCTGTAACTATGAATTTGTACTTCTTAATCCCTTCCCCTTTTTCACCTCTCCTAACTGCCCCCCATCTATCACCCCGAGTCTATTATCCATCTGACCCCATACTTAGTTATTACAATAGTACTCACTATTAAGGTCTAAAATGTATATATCACTATGACAGCTACAATATACCATCTGTAGAGAAAGTCTGGAAGAGAATATTATCAAATCTAAAAGTAGAAAAGACAAAGAAAATCCAACAAAATCTTAACATTGGTTGTAATTTTTTGTTTTTCCAGTTTTAAGTAGACCTATTAAATTCTGTCTCCTTCAACCTATTTAAAATTTCTTGTATAAATTTAGAAGTGCCATTTCTTTTTTTTTTTATTGAGCTATAATTTACATATAGCATTACATTAGTTTTAGGTGAAGAACATAATTATTTGATATTTGTATACACTGCAAAATGATCACAATTAGTCAAATTACCATCTATAACCATACAAAGTTACACATTTTTTTCTTCTGATGAGAACTTTCATAATTTATTCTCTTGGCAACTTTCAAATATGCACTACAAAATTATTGACTGTAGTTACCACTCAGCTAATTTGTTTTAATTTGATCATGTCTACATGGTTGGAAGACATAATATTTGCAACCTTTGTGTTGCTCTAATGCTCATGTTTGTTTTAATATTTACTCTTCATATAAGTATATTCAATTATCACAGCTAGTCCTTTAGCTGTGATTTCCCAAGTCATTTCTTGGTTGTTTGAAACTCATCCTCTAGTAATTTCCCAAGATAGACATACGGGCACAAAATGAGCTCTTGCATTTTAAAACCATTCTTATATTGGCTTTATACTCGAAGAAATTTGAACTGATTATAAAATCCATGGATCACCCTTTCTTTCTCTAACTATCTAGTAGGACTTCCTCAATTAGACTTTGATTTTGAATGTTGCTTTTGAGAAAATTAAGGTCAGTTGATTTTTCTCTTATATATAATGTTATCAAAAAATCTTGATGTCTTTTATCTTCAGAGTCCAATGTCATCTGAATATGACAGAGTTATACATTTTTATATAATTGAGGGTACACTGTAACATTTAAATATGTAGATTCATATAACAATTTGAATTATTTTTGCTTTTTAGGTAGATCATTAGACAGAAAGAGAGAAGGGAGACAAGGAAAACCTCTCAGAAGGAGAATTCAAGTGTTGCTTTTTAGGATAGACAGCGTAATATATGAACACATTCAGTAAGAGAGGAAAAAATAAAAATATACAATAAAAAAGGTGGTAGTGGGTTCATTCTTCACTGCAAACAAAATCACTTCCACATTGATTAAGCATATAAACAACCAAAACTATAGAAGAAAATACAATTTACAAAAGTTTGAAAGTATACCAATTAAAATTAATGAAGTAATTTCATAAACTGTTCTAAAGTCAAATATGTTAAAAAAATAGTTTTTCAATATACTCATTCAATTCAATTTGAAAACACAATTTAAAATATAATAATCATGTAGCAGGTGTATCTCAAGCTTAGGTGAAATTCAGGCATGTATGTTCATTTTAGAAAAATTTTTTGGAAGCTTGGCAAAGATTGTTTCTAGGGATCAAATAACCTCTTATCTACTGTTTGGGCCTAGATACACATTGAAAATTGATGGGATGTCCTAACAGAAATTTAAACAAGTGGAGATTGAAAAGTCTCCTGTGAGAAAAACAAACTTAAGACAGAAGCATCTAATTAACGTATGTGATTCATTTAGAAATCTCTAGTCATAGGGATGGGATAGTGGGGAGTGAGTTGGAGAGGTTATTTTGTGGAAGATTGCTGCCAGTGAAATTGCTTTTAATTCCCACGAACCATTGCTATCCTACATGCTTTGGAACAATTAATGAGATAAATGAAGAGGCAAATAATGCATTTGAATTTAAAAAGAGAGAGAGAGAGGTGTACCTATAAAACTGTACAACATTCAGGCTCTAGCAGAACTGCTTGAGAGAACTTATTCACAGAAGATTTAGCAGTGTCCAGCAGATACATCTTAGAAACATGTTGTTTTTATAAATGGATGGCATAAACTAGAGACAGAAGTCTGTCAAAGACTGCATGTGAGAGTTAGTCCTACTTATTACATGAGAAAGGTGCTTAAGGGAGGAAAGCAAAAGTGAATCACTGCTATCAATCCTTTGATTAAATAATGAGTATTAGACAACACACATATAATTATGACATGTAAAATTAAGATATTATTAAGATATACTATTAAGATATATAGTAAGGGCAAAAATAAATTAATATATGCATTCTGTCCTCATAAAGAAGATCAAATGTTGAAAGAATACCGACTGTCTTCAAGCTAATGTATAAATATATTGGAGTATTATAAACATACTAAACCTCAAGCAAACTAATGGGATTGAGGTATAAAATAAGGATATAATTTTAGTAAGTGGCCTTGGAACACTTGTTATAGTATCTGGAGAAAAAAGAAATAATATCACACCTGTATCTCACATATTAACAATAAAGTTAATTTTAACTGTATTAAAAATTCAGATGAAAAATTAATTAAAAATATCTAATTATCTTAATTATGTAAAAATAGATTTGTAATACTATTTTTAGTAATATCTTCATAATGATAATAAAATTAAAAACAAGCCATATGTCTAATAGTATTTTTAAAAAAAAATTGATACTTGCTTGCAATGTGATAATACATTATTTTTTATATAGATTCATATTTATTGACATGAAAGCATAGTCTATATTGCTAAACACAACCTATGATGCTATGCAAGAAATGTGGAAAATAATGAACACTATATATTATGATCATACTTTTTTAGCAGAGCCTGTATATAGCTTCATAATATTATTTTATTATTATGGCATATTTATAGTCAGTCATAATTTATTATATTTATTTCTCGGTGATTTTTTTCCATTTGTTGATGTTTTTTATTTTATTCTGATTAAATATATTCAAGTGACATTTGGTTAATAACATTATACATCTTTCAGGTGTAAAACTTTATAATATATCTGTATACTCTAGTGTGTGCTCACCACCCAAAACCCAGTTTTCCTTCAGTCACCATATATTTGACCTCCTTTACTTCTTTCTCCCTCCATCCCCTTCCCCTATGGTAACCACCATTCTGTTGTCTGTGTCTATGAGTTTGTTTATTTGTTTTGTTTGTTTCGTGCTTTTAGTTTTATATCCCACATGAGTGAAATCACATGGTTCTTGTCTTTTTCCATCATTTTACTTGTATGATATTGTCAAGATCCATTCATGTTATTGCAAATGGGAGTGTTTCATCTCTTTTATGGCTGAGTAATATTATGTTGTAAATATGTACCACAATTTCTTTTGTTAATCTATTTTTTTTAAATGAAATCTCTTTGGGTTAAATAGTGTAGTTACACTTTTACCTCACTTAAGAAAAACTAGATTTTATAAGAAGATCCTAGTTAATCTCACATATTTCATGGTAGATTAAAAACTTAAATTTCTAGAAATTTTCAAAACTAGCGCTGCTCAGAGGAACTTAAAGCAACTACTCAAGCAATTATATGATTCACTGTTCTGCTCTCAGTTTTAAAACTTTTCTCAAATATTCAAACTTCATGATAAATCATAAAATGTTTCTTGTATTCCACAACTAGCACTTGTGAAACTCCATCTGACCCTAGTCAGACCTAACCTTGGAGAGAGAGTAAAAGAATAATTGCAGACTGGTGACCCATCTGGGGGTGGAGGAACAGGCATGATGAGACAGTTGATAGAGACATCTCAATTAAAGTCAATTGCTTCTGACTCTCCATTGTTATTCAGTTTTGGTCTTGTGAAAGAGATAAACACAAATATATAATCTATATATGTATATAAAAGAGAAACATGGACTTTTTAATGAGATGTCCAATGCTTTGTTCAAGATTGAAGTCCATATAGCTTAAGATATTTGAAGAATGTTTGAAAATGTATTGAAAAAGTAGAACATTGATTAGTGTACTCTTTGAGCTCTAAACAATTGGGTTGTTTGTAATCATAAAATATAATTAAAATAGAAAGTATATTGCAGAGGGCCAGCCGAATAGCTTGTTGGTTTGGGAGCAAGAGTTGGCTTGGGAGCACGAGCTCTGAGCAGCAGGGCCACTGGTTCAGATCCCACATGGGCCAGTGACACTACACCCCCTACAGCTAAGATTGTGAAAACAGCTCGACTGGGAGCTCCCGTGAGATGCCGGCCATGGTGTAGGCTGTAGTGGGGCTGCACTGGGATGCCCTAAGCTACCGTGAGTGGCCAGTAGTCAGTGTGAGCAGTCGGCAGCCGGCAATACTGCTGTGAGCTGCTATGAGTGGCTGTCCAATGGTCGGCAAACAATCTGCCTCAGCCGGGAAGAGCACAATGATCACAATATCAACATGGACCAGTGAAGCGACGTCCTCCACAACTAGACTGAAGAACAAAACACAGCAAATTATCTGTTCCCCTTCCCAGATTCCCCAACACTGTTCCTTCCCCCAATTCACAAATAAACATCTTTAAAAAGAAAAAGAAAAAGAAAAAGGGCCGGCCAAGTGGCTCAGTTGGTTAAGAGCTCGCACATGAGTGAGAGCTGAGCTCTGAGCAATGGCAGTTCGATGCCCAGCCTGAGCTGAGCTGCCACTGAGCTGCCAACAGGTGGCAGGATGGCTCAGCTAAAAAAAACAACAAACCTTGTTGCACATACATTAGACAATGTGATCTTTTGTGCATATATATGTGTATATTTTTATGTATATATTCTTAATATTTTTTAGTATTCAAATTATTTCTAAGTTAATTTTCAACATATAAGTAACTTTTATTAAAAACAGAAAGTATGTAATAATAGTATAATAGTATAATAGTATCTGCAGTTTGAACTAGGTATATATGAGGTTTTTTTTGACAAATAATTAATTTATTGTATAGCACTGTGCCCTTGTATGCTCCACATATGTGTTTGCATTAACATATAAAAGTTATCTCATAGAAATTTATTTACACAGAAATATGTATATACAGATATGCATATACACCTTCACATATTGATTACTGTTGTGCTTTGACATACTAAAAAAATGTCAAATGTAAGCATTGACTTAAGTTGACAAATATCTGCAGTTAAAGAAAGTAGAAGGCAGATGGTTTTAAACACTATAGGTACCACAGTGATACACTGCCTTCAGCCATCAAAAGCTTTGATCTGCGGCAATAGATTTTATTTCTTCATTTTTCTCTCTGCAATCTGAATGAGACATTTTTACCCTGTGGTGAAAGGGTACACCGTCTTGCATTCTAATCCAGTCTAGATGAAAACATTATTTGAGTTCTGTGAACAAGTAGCATTGTGAGAAACTTAATTTAATTAAATAATCATTATGCTAGAGATCCTGAAAGAGACTAAGGGAATGATCTCCCTATTGGGCAGTAACAGTGCGGTAAGATCAAGCTCTGGAATCAAATCGCTTGGTGGAAACAACTCCAAAATTGACCAACTGTGCGAACTTTATTTAACTTCTTTATGCTTGATGCTCCTTATCAATAAAAATGAAGTGAAAATTGAGTATTAAATTATATATTAACCGTGTGAATTCACTGTGAAGAAACCAAATAGCTTGACTATAGTCTGGGCTACTTAATAAAATACCATTTTAATTATTTAGGCAAGAGATGACAATAAGCTAAATTTAAGGAATAGACAATTCAAAAAAAAAGTAAATGATTCAAACTCTCACACATTGATGATGGAGTCTCATGCAATATAACTACTTTGGAAAATTTCTACAGCTAAATATACAGCTATCCTTTGATAAACTGATTCTATTCATACACATTGAGCCAACCTTTGTGTGTGTGTGTGTGTGTGTGTGTGTGTGTGTGTTTAAAAGAATGTGCTTAGCAACTTTCTTCATAATAAACAAAGACTGAAAACAACAAGGAAGTTCATTAATGAAAGGATAAACAGACATTTGCATAGTCATACAGCAAAATATTGCTCAGTAATAAAATGAGGGCACTGATACATGTGACCTGATAGTTGAAACTCTCATACATTATGCTGGCTGGAAAACACACACACACACACACACACACACACACACACACAGACACACACACGCACAAGCATATCACAGCATGACACAATTTATATGTTCTAGAACTTGAAAAACAATCTATGGTGATAATCAAATTAGTGATTGTCTCCAGAGAGTGGAGTAGGAACAAGAATAACTAACAAGGTATGAAAAAAAAATATTTTGGATAATTGGAAAGTTAATTCTGAGAGGCATAAGGGATACATCCCTATATTCATCTTGTACAGTAATACAGCTAGAAATTATACATTTCCATTGTGCAATGTATATATTTTTAGAAGCCTGCAAAACAATAATAGTTGTCATCTAGAATGGAATATGGTATTGACGAAGGTGTGGCAAAAAAACAAAATATTGATAATTCTTGTACCTAGGTAATGAATGTTGAAGCTAGTACTTCATCATACAATTTTGTTAATTCTTATATGCTCAAAATTTTTCATAAAGACGTTAAAAATAATTTTACAAGTTAGTAAGAGTCAGTCGTCCCAGCTCTGAAAACTAAGGTAGTACCGTTATTTAACAACTATTAGCTGTCATTCCATAAATATATCTTGTGTTGCAGGCATGGGACTAGCATGATGCATAGATGTTAGCATCGATATGTAAAACAGCTTTAGTAAGTTAATCATTGTATCGTCTTCTACATGAAGCAAAATATTGTCATCTTTTGTCTATCAATATTTCAAATGAAGCAAAAAGATAAAGCCTAATTCTAGATTCTATATTCTCAGCCATATTCTCTGAAGTCTGACTAATTGTCATGCAAAAATCCTTACTAACTAGTGCTCTATATCGTAGGGTTTATGCTTTTATAAATTTCACTTTTGTTTGTTTAAAGAAGTAAAGAAAGCTCAGGGACAATGAAGTAATTTTTAAAATATTTATCATTATGTCTGAAGTAAATTCCTTAAGGTTAGCATTGAAAATATGATGCAAACTGTCTAACAGTTATTTTGTAACACCTGTTTTGTTTTCTTTTTATAAATCATCATGCTACCTAATAAACTGAAAATGAAACTAAACTAATAAACTGAAAATGAAACTACAAAACATTTCTTCAAAAAATGTTATTTTTCAGGCTTGGAATTTGTTATGGGTTACTATTTCATAAAATGGAGCACCGAGTGTGAATAAAGAAATCATATTTATATGGTCAGCATTATGGATAAAATAATTTTGCAAACATTTCATCTGTTACAAGCTTTGAGTCAATAACCTAAAAAAATCTATTTACTTAAAACCATCTTAAAGTTTTCAGTGATATGTGGGATATAAATCTGAAAGCAATAGAAGAACAAGACAAACAAATAAAGAAACAAAAACTGATAGACATAGGCAACAGTTTAGTGGTTCAGAGGTTAAGAGGTGAAGAGGGTGGCAGATGAGGGTAAATGGGGTCAAAGATATGATGACAGAAGGAGAACTGACTATGGGTGGTGAACACGAAATGTGATATGTAGATGATATATTACAGAATTTTAAACTTCAAACCTATGTACCTCTACTAACCATTGTCACCCCAATAAACTTTAATTAAAAAAATAATTTGTCAATTCTGTAATTTACAAAAGACAATTACTTCTTCAAAGCATTTATTCATAATATGATACTCATTTCTTTGTCTCTGGTTTTGCAAATTTACTTAATGCAATTTGTAAAGCTACAGGAAAAAAATGAAAGGAGATGAAAAATAAAAATGTAAAATGCAATGACAAATTTAAAAATATATATCTTTAAACCAAATAACTTGTCAGTATTCTGAGGATTGGGGACAGAAATCATACAGCAGTTATATTTTAAAAAGCTAGAGTGTTTTAAAGGAAATACTGGAAGTGTACAGGATAATTGTTTTGTGTAAATATTTCAGAGGAAAATCAACTGATACTGACATTTCAACATTACCAACAATTGGCTCATTTCTTGTTTGACTCGTCTCTTTTCCTGACACAGAAGTTTAAACTAGATGATACTGAAGTTACTTTCCAGGTCAGATATTTTGTGATTTTATTATAAATGTGAATAACTTTACACAAAGGAGATCTGATTATTTGAATGGATCATCATTCCTTTTATGTATTCTATCTCTACCTTTTATCTATCAACTATCTTTTCATTTTATTATCTATTCTCATGCTGTTTCATAGCTCTACATATGTAGTAAACAATTTGATGTTTAATTTTATCATCCGAAAATTTTCAAAAAATTTATTCTCATAAGGAAGAAAAATAAAAATAAAAAAGAAAATTAATTTTCATAGAAAAGAAGAATCAGTTTATGCCTGTTTTTATTCCTGTAGGACCAGATGCCTTGCCAAAGTTTTTGTGTATGTATTTTTATGACAAATACACAACTGAAAAGAGGTTTAACATCATCAACAATTAAGGATATATTGGGATGTTGGAAAAGTAATGACCATTTTTGCAATGAAAAACATAGAAAAAAAATACATCATGACTTTTCCAACAACCCATTAAAACTGGAATTAAATACCATTGTACCTAATATAATGATCGAAATTTAAAAGATTGATCTTTCTATGTGCTAGTGAGGATGTGGAGAAATTTGAACTGTTATTCACTGTTTGAAGAAATAAAAAATAATACACCAACTTTGGATCATCTACTTTTTGATCCACCATTTCAAGAAAAATGAATGTCAACTTCAGATTCCATTCCATTTATTTCTATTGACTTGCTGTCTATTAGACTTGAATTCATTTTTTTTTGTTTGTTTTTTTCCCCACATGCCTATACTAATCAGTATCCTGTTGAATGTTTGTGGGGAACTACATGGAGATCGCCATAGTTTTCTCTTTTGTGCTTCTCTCTTCTCTCTGCTACTCTGCTCTACAATCTCTATGTACCTTATTCCTCCTAGACTTATCAACTAGGTCTCTTCAATTGAGGGAGTTCATTGGGTGATAGTTCCCTGTGTAATGGTCTGGAAACCCTATCAAGGCAATAAACTGATCAATCATATGGTCCATGTTATTGTTTCCTGTCTCCCCAGGATCACTGTCCTTCAGTCTATGATTTCCAACATTTGAAAACTCTTGTTTTATGTATTTAGTCTCCCATTTTATTTGTTTCAAGTGGTAGTATAAATTTATTCCCTGTTAATTCACTGTCTTATATCACTCTTTATTATCTTCTTTGCCTGTAGTCTTTCAATTTCATAAAATCATAAAAGGTTTTCTGCTTCTTTCCCTTACCCACATCTAGATACCCATATCTAACCCATGAATGAATCCTGTAGGGTATATCATCAAAATATATCAAGATGTGACAGCTGTAAATCAGATTTTCCTAATACTTTGCTCTAAGTCCACATCATGACTCATCCAAACTGAAAATAAAATTGCTTATTTGGTATTTCTCTAGCCATCGTTGCTGCTGTTCATTTAATTGTCCTCTACCAGCATGTAGAATATTGGTCATAAACCTCTGTTAGTTGCAAATGTAGTTGCTCAACCCTATCCCCCCAATCACTTTCCATCAATGAAGAGAGAAACACAAAGTTTATCTATACTTTGAATCCCCTCTAGTTCCCTGCCATAATCCCACCTCCCACCCCAAGATCCAGAAAAGTCTTTGATACATTTTAGGGAATAAAATAAAGTGGTGGTGGCTCAAAGTTAGTTTCTTTACTTTCATTCTTTAACTTATTTAAACAAATGCATAAGTCAATGCCAGACAAGATTTCCCTAAGGTCCATCTTTCCTGGCTCTGTTCAAAACCTTCAGTGTTGTTTAGTTTCTAGAATAAAATGTAATTCTTTATTTTTGCATTAACAATGTTTTGTTGAATTTATTGTCTCAAATAATTAGCTGTACTTGAATTGTAAGGTGCCTTCTTATGTAACCTTTCTACCAGTCAAATTGACCTACATACTTTCTGCCAAATATGTCCCATAACTTCTTGTATCTATTCCTCTGCTTATTCAGTTCTCTTTATTGAGATCCTTTTTTGTTTTTGCACAAGTTAAAAGCATATATGAACTTAGGTCCTCCAAATAGCTGCCTTGTTCACAAAGATTTTCCACATTCCCTAATATTTAAGTTAAATCTGACCCTTATCTGAACTTCTTTAATATCCAATGTGTATCTTTCCAACATGTAAATAATTCTGTATCTATATATATATCATTAATTCATCAATTCGGTCAAGCTCCCTGAGAGGAGGAGCTATCTTTGATTCCTTTTTATGTCTCCCAAACCAGCCCTAGAACACTTGTGCATCTTAATGACTCAGTGGCAGAACCTTCTCTTGCCTCCTAGTGCTGACATCTTTCTAATACAATACTATTGGCCTTAACCCAGCAAGATCTCACCATTGTACAGGGCAATTGACACACAAAAATCAAAGTTGCAGTTTCACAGCATTTTGGCATTTCTTGATAAAGGGGTTCTGGTAATCTTTCTTTAGAATATCATTTGTGCATGTAAAATATCTAATGTGTTATACCTTTAAATACAAATGGAAAAACTGAAGGTGGAAATCTGTAAATGCACTTGTCAATGTAGCACAGCTTGTTTTGTAAATTATTTGTGCTGCCATAAGATCAAATGTTGTCAGTTCTTTTTGATCGTACTCATCTAAGGGCAGTTTGCAGGGTAACAGTTTTCTCATATCTCACTCTCACCATTAGAAAAATATGGTGGATTACTATTAAAGCTGAGCTGCTGGGTTACATACTCTGAATGGTAATAATCGAATGATGAAATGACTGACAAGAGGTTTGACATTTCAATGGAATTATTTTGCAAACTTTGGAGTGGTTGGCTTGTGTGAAGTTGTCCACAATCTATGATGAATGTTTAACATTTCACTGTATTGATGTAATTTTTACTGATTCAAATGCATAATATCTACAAAATATAGTTTCACGATATTGGTTTACACGAGGTTTTTTTTTGACAAGATAATGTTTAAATGTTTTGGGGTTTTTTTTGGTAAACATTTCGTAAGCTGAATAACAGGTAAATAAATATATCATGATAATATGTCTTCAAAAGTAGAGAAAATCCAGATGGATTACAAAGACACTAGGGTAAGCTTGACAATGAACGATTTGATTTCTGATTTTTTTTTTTTTCAGCTGAGCCATCCTGCCACCTGTTGGCAATGCAACGGCAACTCAGCTCAGGCTGGCATTGAACCGCTGTTGCTCAGAGCTCAGCTTACACTCTTGAGCGAGCTCTTAACCAACTGAGCCACTCGGCTGGCCCTGAATGATTTGATTTCTAGTGCTAGTTTCACAACTGAAAATTTATGTAATTTTGGAAAAGTCAATTAACATTTTGTATTTTAGTTTCATAAAGTATGAAACTTGGAAAAACACAATGTCTGTGTTGTTTTCACAAAATTTAGTTAAGATACATTGAAATAACATATATGAATATGTTATAGTTTGCAAACTATAAAGTGAGATAAATAAACTATAATTTTACTAAATAGAATATAACAAAAAGTAATAGAACATTTGGGACAGTGTTTGATAGTTATAAAAGTAGGTAAATATTTTTGTTTTATTTTTAAATCATTCTCACAAACAGGACTTGCTAAGAATCTTCTGAATTTTCCTTGACCTAATAAAGCAGTATAAGATAGCAGATATCAATAAGATCCATGTATTATGGTAGATCAATTAAATGCATATGAAATATTTTTAAGCTTCAAAGCCAATGCAAAGGTTTTGAAAATGTGGTAACAGAGAAATCAAAGAAGACATCAGAGGTCAGATTAATCTTCAGCAGGTCATTAAATAGTTTATAGAATATGATATAGATATAGATAGATATAGATATGATAACTTTATAAATAAAGCAAGAGAAAAACAAATCAAATCTATTTTTTGAAGAGCAAGGAAAAGAAGCTTCCAGAAACTGATGAAGAGGGTGAAAACCAAGTTTGAATTAGTCATAAGGTTTTCAGAAACCACAGTTTGCAAGATCTGGGCCTGAATTTCATTCCGTCAAAGCATAATTTTTGCAGTGACTTTAACAAAAAAACAATAACAAACAAACAAATAACAATCCCAAAAGATAAAAAACAAAATTTAAAAATAATAAACAAAAAACTCCATGTTAATTTTAATGTATATGTTTCCTGATCCAATTGAAGATGAACAGGTCCAAGCCCGATTAAAATGTGACTTTCCAAGTTTCACTGTTATCTTTAGTTTCACATTATTTCCAAATTTTATATCTCTATCTGTGTCTTTATATCTATCTCTGCCTTTATCTCTATATCTATTTCATCTTTATCTATATTTTTTTTTATTTCTGAAAAATGTACCTGCTGCGGGAATTATAAGAGATCTGGTGATAAAAGGTGATTGTAAATCAGCATGTGTCACAATGACAGCTATGCTCCATATAATTCCAATGGGGCTCATAGTAGCCTAACACTCATCTGGCATCCATCACAAAAATAAACTTCCTTCTGATGACTATTAGTCTCTCCCATTTCTGGTAAGTTTCAAGTTAAGGATTAAAACAAATCTGCACTATTTCTGGGAATACTTTAGGGATGGTTTACCTCACATCAGCATAAGTAGATTTGTCCCTGAGTTGTGATTGCAAAAAGGCAGGATAATAGAATGGAGGAGCATGGCCTGTGGACAAAGTCACCTGGACGGACTGTCCCACATACGTATTGGGCACTTTGTGAAAATTACTTTTCCTCTCTAAGCCTCCATTTTCACCAAGGTAAAACAGAGGTTCAAATGTCTCTCAGAAGTTATTTATGCATACAAAATGAAATAGTTTTATTTTTGCAAAAGGCTCAGCATAAGGCCAGGTACACAGGAAATGTACACTCCATGTTGACTAATTATCATTCCCTAGACCTCAAGATTAACCTCATGTTTCCCAAATGCTAACTGTGAATTAGGTGATAGAAACTAGTCAATTCCTTTTTATACTGAGAGGACCCATATGGTCAAGGGGCTTAGAAGTTGTATTTACACTTATAAACTAGGTTAAAGCTTCTCTGCAGTCAGGGACAAAGTCTTATTTGATTTCTTCATCCCCAGTGCCTAGCAAAGTGCCTAGTAAACAGGAGACGCAATAAATGTTTGATGAATGCAGCTATTAAAGGCAAAAGGAAGAGTCAAAACTTGCTTTCTGACCATCAGTTGTGGAAAGTGGGAATAAACCAATTTAGATAACTTTGGTTGTTAAATGAGAAGCAAGTCTGAAGGGCTTGACACAGCTGGCTGTGAATTGCTCTGCGATACTCTTTAGTACTTTGGGGAACTGAAACAATCATGCTAGGCTGGCAAGTTCTCAGAACACTTCTACCGAAAGCAGCTATTATATATTACAGCCTAATGGCTATTGATTTTTCGCATGGGTCTTTTCTACTGCTGTATGCAATGATATATATATTTAAAATATAAAGAATATTCTTTTCTTAATACATGAAGCATGAAGAAACTCACTTTAAAGCACAAAAAAACTCACTTTAAATATTAGCAATAAAAAAATGCACTATTTTTATCACTCAGATATAAGAAACATTATAGTATCATTGATATACAAACTTGCCTAGACAGGTAAGTATACTAAATGTTAAAATAATAATAATAATTGTATAAAGAAAAAGAACGTTAAAACTGCTATTTACATAGAACTATGAGAAAATACATTTTTGCTTTTTAAGCCACCCATTCAGTGGAATGTTATAGCAGCACTAGCAGACAAATACATTAGCCTTGGACAGTTTCCACTTAAGGGGATCCCACTGTAACTCTCTCTCTGTGACGCTCTCTCCTCTCTGATACTTTTCCCTGTGAACTGTCACTGCCATACACTCCCTGGACTTCTAGATCTGTTCTTTGAGAGGAAGACTCAGTAGTGTTCACATACATGACAAGTCTCCATAATTTAATCTATAAACACAATGCATCTCCAAATCTACTTCAAAAAGAATTATTTTCAGAAATAGACAAACATATTGGGTGTCGGAAAAGTCATGATGCATTTTTGCAATGAAAAAACATAAAAAACTACGTTATGACTTTTCTGACAGCCCAATATTTTAAAGTGCATCCTGCAGAATAATTAAATAATAACCATAAAATATGTAAGGTTGGGCCTGTTCAACTCCTTTGTATCACAGCTCTATATCATCCTCTCTTGATATTTGTCATCAAGAAGTTTATTTTTTAAGCTCAATTTTATATTTTCATTATATCGTACTATGTATTTTTTAACTAATTAATGCCATTTTATGTGAAGAACAATCTGTTAGCTTAGCCTTCCACATGAATTATTATTAATGCAAAAATTTTCTGATTTTATTTGTATTTCTTTATCATCGCTACCAGCTATTTATTTATTTGACAGATGTATGCAATATCTACTGATGCTCTTCAATTGCATATGGATATTTAACTCAGATTTTTCCATCTCCTCCCAATACTTCATAATATTACTTTAATGTTTTTATTGGCTAACTCTATACCCACAGATAATAATATTATATCTAATTGCTTAATATCAAAATAAGAGAAATATACTTTTTTGAATCATTAAATTAGTTATGGGTTTATCAACTATATATTTTTTATCTGACAATTATTGCCATCAATATTATCCACTAATATATACAGCAGTGTGGCAGCATGCGTACTCTGTGTGACAAACACTTTCTATTATCTGTTACCTGTTCTGTTTAACATCAGAGAAGAATGACCATCAGAGGCTGTTTTCATTAGGCCCTGCCAACTCATTTCTGCCTGAGTTTGTCCAATTTAAAGTAACTAGTCATTACTTTGCTGGGTAACTAACAGATCTTCAAGCAGATCTCTGTGATTACATGTTTTGCCTATTTGGCGGGTCTTCTGGGATCCAGCAATATCACTTCTTCCATTGTCTCAGTTGTTCCATTATCTATGAAACAGATTATCTACATCAAATTCCCACTATTTTAAATACTTAGAGTAGTTTTTTCTGTCCTGGCTGTACTCTCACTAAAATAATTTATATTGAAAAGTCCTCATTACAACAATAATTCTATACTTTTTCCTGAGGAAATGGGAAAGTTTAAATTGATATTTCAGTAAAATAGAATGGCCCATACATCTCAATGAGTTGAAATGATTTAGCTTGAAGGAGACTAAAATGAGTGACGTTAACTGACTCAATCATTTGAAATACTGAGGAGGACCACAGTCAGCTATTATTAATCTCAATACAGAGATAGAATAAGAAAAAAGATAATATACTCAAGAGTGTTTCAGAATGAGCAAATGCGTGCTGGTAAAATAAACAGATTTTGAAGGAACTGGAATTGAAAATCAGAATGCCAAATAGGGTAGAGCTATTAGATTGTGTACAAATATGTACCAGAAACAGGCCCATCTTACAGAAGTTAAAGATAGTTCTGTTATGAAGGCATATCAAACTACCTAAAGATATGGTGAACAATACCAACAATAACTGGCATCTAGCTAATTTTTTTTCCTTTTTTTATCTAGCTAATTTTTAGGGGAGATAACATTAAAAACTCAGCGGTATATAATTTTAATGCTTAAGTTATTTTGACAGCCTAAAATTCAACTTGTTTACTTTATTAAAAATTAAATTAAAAATTGTAAAAGACAAGTGTGTGAAATCTACTATATAATGTATGAACTTGGTCTAAAGGTCAGATATTTTCCTCTTAATACTTTGTTTATTCCACTATTTGTCCACTTCCAAAAGGGTTTAGAACAAGGTGATTTTAATCAACACATTGTGAAGGTTTTGTGTTTACTGAGTGTATACTTGAATAAAATAGTGGCTATATATTTCCTTAATTTGTATTTATATAATAGAAAAAGGTATTACATTACAAGCTTAGTTACATTTTTTGTTCCAATTCTCCTTATACATTAAGGGAGACTTTGTGGTTGAAACTGTGGCTGTTGGAAGACAGTCTATAGAAATATAAATAACATAATCCACATTTATTGAATTGTGTTAAATAACCATGGTAGGTTATTCAGGTTTATCTGGAGAGGGAGCTAGCTAGAACCAGTGGTTACTCCCTTTACTCAGTAGGTCAGGCTGCATCCTCTCACTTCTAATGGTATTGATCACTTTTTCCCCTGTGGCAGGAAGAGGTACCACTTCACATGCACCTCAAATTCTCCACATTTTGGGCAGCTAGATTTTTCTTAACAACTCTTAGAAACAGCTCAATAGTTTGTTATTCTTCTTGCCTGCCCAACAAGAAGGGAGAACAATGGTATGGAAAAAGATTATCTTCAACTGAATGCTTGACTTCTTTGGGATAAAGGATGGATTAAGGACCTGCGCCTTCCCAACCTAGAAATTTTCCCAGCGAAGTCTATTTTTTAAATCAAACTCTATGACATTGAAGAAGTCATCTGACCTTACTTACATGACACTGATTTGAGGAATAATATAAAATTAGTTACAGTAGAGGCACTGTGAAAATATACTATTTTAAATATATTTATTATATATTATATATACAGGGTGCCAAAAAATATACATGTTTTAAGAAAGGAAAACTATTAAAATTGTAATACTTAATATACATCAATAACAAAAAGTGAACGGAAGTCATGTTTGACTTCTGCAGTTACAAGAGGTTACCATCAGTGTCCACACCTCTGATTATGGCAAACTACTGCTTGAGCAATGTTGACCAAAGTGTCCACTTGGATACATTTTTTTGGCACTCCAGGTATATAATAGGCTTTGTAAAACTAATAGCTGAGCATCATTTCAGTTTTCATAAGGGATACTGAAGGAGTGCTGGTATATTCTAATGTATGGAGCTGCAGGTTCCAAGTGGTCAATATTGTGCGATTGAGAATTGATGGAAAAGGGTCTGCCCATAACTGAGTAGCAAGTACAAACTCAACATTACAGGAGAGTCAAAATGGCATTAGAAAAGAAAGACAAAGCTTAAAAAAATTAGGCCTTTATGGCAACTTAGTGAGGGGCTTGATATTTTCATTGGATATAGAATATACACGAATTGAATTAATCAGAGAAATGGAAAATTACAAGATAAAGATAAAGAGGAAGTTTGCCCTAAAGTTGTCACCAGTTCTGTTAATCTGAGATGTTTAACATACCCCTGACTAGTATCACAGTTTCCCTAGTCTTTGTAATATGCTCATAGCTACCCTGTTTTCCCGAAAATAAGACCTAGCTGAAAAATAAGCCCTTGCATGATTTTAGATGCCAAAATATGGCACTTGGCATACTGAATATTTTAAGCTGAAGGCGTTTGTGGAAAAGGCACCCTTCTCCCTGAAACAGGTAATAAAACTGACATGTGAGGGGTGCGTGCCCTCCATATCCTGGAGTAATCATGCTAGGGCTTCTTCTCTGGCTAGGTCTTATTTTCAGAGAAACACAATATACAGGTAGTAAACGATATTTGGATATGTAGTGGGGTGAGATTCCAGAGTCAGGAATTTGTCAAAGGGTTTTAAAGGAGTTTGAGTTAACCAGATGCAGTGATTCCCAAAGTGTGGTCCACAAACCACCTATGCCAGAATTGCCTGGGAAGTTGTTATAGTATCTATTACTGCATCCTCCACACATATTAAATGAAGCAGAATTCTGGGAGTGGGTCTTAAACAATCTGCGTCACTAACAGGTTTCTGAGGTGACTCATGAATAATAAAATTGGAGACCCTTAGACCTAATGAGATGTTATTGACTGGACAGTTGACTAAACAGATGGTTACATTTCTAAAGAAAGGTATGAGATATCAATCACAAATACCTTTAAATACAGGATTTAAAAAATCTGCTCTGAGTAGATAAGCATAGCTATGCCTGGAGGTGACCTTCAGTTCTGAGATTCTATATTTTTTTCCTTCTAAAGCAGGATTAATCACCTCTCACTGAGTGGGTGTTAGTTCTAAGTATTTCAATTATTTTCCCCTTCCACGTAATTTTGTTTATGAATCATCAAAGCAAAGCACCTTTAAAAACAATTTTCACTCATTCTAATAAATGATCCTCACATATATACAATATCCTTGTTTTTATTCCAAGTTACATTTCATTTTTAAAACCATAATTAATACATGCCAGGTATGTAATTATTTGATAAAAGCACAAATAGGTCCCAGTGCAGACACAAGATTGTTTCTGTTGTTTGGACTTTATCTTTATCTGACCATATTACTCAAGATATAATTCTTGTTAATTGCATATATTTCAAAGGGAGTATGTATTTCAGAACTTGAGAATCATGGGAATCTCTGTGGCTTTCCAGGGTACATGGCTGGCTTCTCTACACATAAAACAAAAAACAGAGAACAATAAAACAAAAACCTTTAAAATGAACCCTGAGGGAACTGTTGAAGGACACAAGTATCTGTAAAAACAGGGGAAATATATTTCTATGCATATTTTTTATATCTTTTTTTTCCAAAACCAAGTATCTTCCACACCTACTGACAAGAACAATAAGAGCAAACAAACAAACAAACAAACCAAAAAAAAAAAAAAAAAACCAGTTTCCCCCCACCCCTTCCTGGAGGAAAATGTTTCAGTCATTGCTCAGTTTATTTTAGTACAAAAACAGTACAGCAGGACACCTATGGCTGTTTCCTATTTTAAAGATGCCATGATCTACTCTGTTTTCAGACAAGCTTAAACCAAATCATGATCTTGGTACATAAGTTAAAAGTTGTTTAGTAGAAAAATTTATTTTACTATCCTTCAGGAAAAATGGGGAAAAAAATGGAGTATAGCTAAAGACAAGAATGCTTTTATGAATATTGTGAACTTTAAAAATTTGCACTAAGAATTAGGAACTGGTTCTTTGAAAAGAAACAAGAAAAAACATTTTAAATGTAGGGCTTTGTAAAAATATTTTTATTAATATTCTCTAGTGACTCTGATTCTTAGGTGATGACAAAGAAATTGGCCATTACCAGAAATGAGGCAAAGAAAGAACAGCCTCGTATCAAAATATCTTTTTATATTTTGATTGAAATGAGTCATTTTATTCATTAGTTGAGAGATCCTTTCAAATGCACAATGTATTGTTTGCAGATTCAGATTTGACAGTACCTTGGTCAGTTACTGAAGGAATTCAATTTCATTTTGTATTAGTGCGACATACAATTTTAAGCATTTCCTTTTCTGTCCATGGATTTTATGAACATAATCTTTTGTGATGGATGCATTCAGATTTTTTATGTATTCTCGAAGAAGCTTCATTTTTTATATGTGTGATATATGGAATTTCTGGCCATTTATGTCCCTGCTATATAAATTGCTATATATTACCTTCGTTTTCACTTTGGATTTATTTTATATTTTATTAATTGGGTTTGAGACCTTTTTCCCCACTTTTGCAATCACACACATATATGCACGCACAACTATACATATTTGCATTGTCTCTAGACTCAAGAAATTTGCCTCATATGTCCTTACAATTTTAAATTACTTGTTCACAGAAAAAAAAAAAAAAAGGTTTTCTCTGAGTTTCATGTCATTACACAGCTGACACAGAAAATACGCTCTAACATTAGGATTGGTCTAAACAACAACAAAAAATGTTATTAAAGGTGAGATAATTATAGATAATAAGTCAGCTATATATAATGTAAAATTTAGATTTAGATGTAACTGCCAGAAACTAGGGGTGAGGCATGACACAGATCCTCTCTGTGTTTCCAGAAGGAACCAACCCTCTCCACACCTTGATTTCAGACTTCTAGTCTCCAGGACTGTGAGATAATACATTTCTTTTGTTTTAAGCCACCTAGTTGTGGTACTTTGTTACCGCAGCTCTAGGAAAAACAAACATGGTATTAAAATTGAAACTATATGTGTATTTACAAATGAATGAAGAGCATTAGGAAAACTCAACCAGGAGATGCTATAGGCAAGTCACATTTAAAAGCACAGGAAGAAGACAGGTGTAGGAAAGCCATGTACCACACCTATGGAGGGCCAAGACAGACACATAGAAGGTGAGAGATGACAACCAAGGAAAAAAGGTACTCAGGTCTCAACAGAGGACAGCCATGAGGTAAACCAGTAAGACAGGTGGGTAAAGAAAAAGAAGTGAAACAGGTGTATGTTAACCAAATAAGTACAATACAGTGATTTAATAACTAGGGTGGATCCAATAGCAGGATTATATATCAGAATTAGTTATTCTATCTTTGTAAAATACTAGTAAAAGGTAAAAATTGAGATTGTGTCAACATATACCAGTCTAGTCTTCCAAATCACATACTTACAAATAATTTCTTTATAAGTCATTTCTCTAGTTCAGCAATGGCCTTAGAGCTTGGGTAGGACTGGTGAGCTTAGGGAAGGGAATAAAGACTTTTGCCTAGGATCAAACTGGTGTTGGAGGCAGATAATTTTGTTGCAATTTAGATAACCATTTACTAAATGCTACCCATTATCTCTTTATAATTTTATGTACCATTACCATAGTCCTTTACAAGTATTATTAAAATTCTAAATTTTAAGTAATTATATATCCTTTGGCTCTGTCTGAAGTTGTGATTTAAATGTTTCTTGGATTCACACCTATTCTTTAGGCCTGGGATTTTCATTCAAATAAACTGTAGAAAATCATATCAAGATTTGTCTAAATGCAACTAGAAATTAAACAGAAAAGTGAGTGTGAAACAATGGAAATAATTGTTAACTCTATTAAATCACTAAAATCTATTAACTTGGGATTTTGCTATAAAGTTAGATTTTGGTCATATTGCCCTAATTCCATCAGTATGTTAGTATTTTCAGGTTAGTTATATGACTCATTCTGTTTTTCAATTTTAGTGAGTAATCTTCTTTTGTCTCTTAGCTTTAGCTGAGACTAGATATAATAGGTATCACCACAGCGACAGAAGAAACATGTTTAATTTCATGTTTATTTTTGTTCTCTATGTGAAAGGACTCATTTCATTACATGTTAATTTTTGATGTTTGGGAAGAAAAAAAAATTTGCCCCAGGATGCTATTCAACATAACCTATAAATATGATTCAATGTCACATAGATTGCACCAATTTCACATACACACACACACACACACACACACACACACACCATCCTAAACAATTATAGAAATCCCACTTGTATATGTAATGTGATGTACATATGTTATATGACAATACATTTGGTTCATTATTATGTTTTCTATATATGCAACAAAATATTACCCTTTATTTAATATCTAATGTTTTCTCCTATGTATTTTATTGCCTTATATTTCTTAGAGAGGATTTTATGAATTTGACCTGAAAGACAAGGAAGTTAAAATGAATAAACAGGACTATATCCAACAAAAATAAAAAGCTTCTGCATGGCAAAAGAAACCATCAACAAAACAGGGAGGCAACCAACAAAATGGAAAAAGGTATTTGCAAATAACACCTCTGATAAGGGGTTAATATTCAAAATATATAAAGAATTCACACAACTCAACAATAACAAAAAACCCACATAATCCCATTTAAAACATGGGCAGAGGACATGAAAAGACACTTCTCCCAAGGTGACGGACAAACAGCCAATAGATATATGAAAAATGTTCAACTTCACTAGCTTTTAGGGAAATGTAAATCAAAAATCACAATGAGATACCACCTCACACCTGTTAGAATAGCTATCATCAACAAGACAAGAAATAGCAGTAGTAGAGAGGTTGTGAAGAAAAAGAAACCCTCATACACTGCTGAAGGAAATGTAAATTGGCAAAGCTTATAGGGAAAACAGTATGGAGGTTTTGCAAAAAATTAATAGATTCACCATGTTTACCATACTCAGTGATCCTTCTTTTGGGTATCTACCCCCCAAAATAAATAAATAAATAAATAAATAAATAAATAAATAAATAAATAAATAAATCCAGAAAACATTTATCTATAAAGATATATGTACCCCTATGTTCACTGCAGCATTATTTACAGCGGCCAAGATATGAAAACAACCAAAGTGTACTTTGATAGATGATTGGATGAAGATGTGGTACACATATACAATGGAATATTACTCAGCCACAACAGAAAACGAAATACTGACATTCCAATTACATGGTTAAATCTTGAGAATATCAAGCAAGGCAAAGTAAGTCAGATGAAAAATGTCAAGAACCATATATTTTCACTCATATGTGGGATATATAAATGAAAACAATGAAAAAACAGACAAACAAAAACTTATGTTATAAACTATATGTCATCCATGTATGATTCTGTCTGCCTTACCTCTTCAGTTCCAATGATCATTATTTCTAACCTTCTCCTAACACCAACCTATCATTATTGAATGGTTTCATGATAAATAAAGATACTAGTAAGACATGTGTGTACCTATTTTACTTCTGGAAGGTCACAGCTAATCTCAGGACTTTGCTTCTCAAGATATAATATATTTATAAATAACTTCAAGTTATACAGAAATTTTTGTGTGGAAAGGGTTGACGTGTATAATATTGAGTCTTCCTATGGTAAGAATGTTGATCTTTTCTAATTATTTTAGGTCTTCTTTAGAGTCTTTTGAGAATTTTCTTCATAAAATTATTACATACATCAAGTTGGATTTATAATGAATGTGGTAGTATAAGTTTCTGTCTTTTCTTTGCTGAAGGTTTTCGTTAATATTCTATTTCTTGGTATTTTTTATCAGTACATTTTAGGATAAGTTTGTCAATCTCCTGCTCTGCTTTCATGCCTAAAATAAATCTTGTGGGACTCTTATTGAGATTCCACTGAATCTGTAGATCAAATTGGGAGATGGAAATTTTTACAGTATTGAATATTCAAATATGTGACTATAATATGTACCTCAATGTATTGAGGTATTTTATATTTTATCTGTGCTATATTTCTCTATGTAGAGCTGGCATAATTCTCAATACAAGTATTTTTAAGTATTTAAAGTTTTTAATATATTAAACATCTTTTTTATAACTTAATTTCTGATGTTTTGTAACTACAATGTAGAAATAAAGTTGATTTTTATATTGATCTTTATCTAATGACCCTGATCATTTCACTTATTAAAAATATTACTGGCTGTAACTCTTACAGATTTTCTATATACACTGTAAAGTCATATATGAATAGGGTGTTTTTATGTCAGCTTTCCAAGACTTTGTACCCTTTATTTTATTTCCTTGTGAATGTACTGGCGAGGTCTGATAGTAAAATAGTGAATAGAATAACAGTCATCTTTTTTATTGCCAATCCCACATAGAAATTTTAAATATTTTACTGTAGGTCTGGGTCAAAAACTTTGCCTGTGAAGGGGCAGATGTATGGATTTTCATCTTGGGAACCCATAGAAACTTTGTTACTAAAAACTCTGACAATGGAATAAAAACACAGCCAGAGGTAATATGCAAATGAACAGCTGTGGCTCTTTGTCCATATACTTTTATTTTATAACAGAGAGGGTTTAGATTTGTCCTGTGAGCCATAGTTTGCCAAATGTTTTCTAAAGATGTTCCTTTGTGTCAATTTTTTATTAGTTTTGTACTATAAATGTATGTTGAATTTTATCAAATGCTTTTGCTTGATATTTTGTGATAATAGTTCTCTTTAACTCCTTTATCCCATTAGTTTTCTGAATCACAGTAATTGGTTTTTGTTTGTTTGTTTGTTTGTTTTTTGTTTTATTTTTTTGAGGGCAGTGTCACTGGCCCTCATATGTGGGACCCAAAGTGACTGCTGGCTTCCCAAACCAGCGCTTAACTACCACGCCACCCGGCCAGCCCAAGTAATTGATTTTCAAATGTTAAACAATGGTGCATTCCTGGAACATCATTCAATTGGATGTAATAAATTATTTTTGTTTTTTTCAAATTTTATTGATGCATTTCGATTTTTAAATGTATTTTGTTAGATTTTTGTTTTGTTTTCCAGTTCTACTTTCTGTAACTTTTCTTCCTTGTAATATTTTGTCTTACTTTCCTATCAAGATAATGTTAACCAAGTTAAATGGGAATGGGAGCATTTACTCTTATTCAACTCTCTGGCAAATATCTAATGTGTGTTATTTATCCATTATTTGGTAGTTCTTTTATGGTGAAATCATCTGGGGACAAATTTTTCTTAAGGAGTGGTTTTTAATGGCAGATCAAATTTATTTCATATATTCAGCACTTTTCTAGACTTTTTTTAATGCTTTGTTGTGTCAGTCATACTAGTTTTGCAGGGTTTTTTTTTCTGCGTCCATTTCATTAAAATTTTCAATTTTGTGGACAATACTTTTTCATAAAATCATCTTGAAAAAATGTGTGTAACATCTGTGAATAGGCCTTGTTTACATTCTCACATTCTTCTTTTTTATCTGTTGTATTCCCCTTTCTTTTTATTTATTTTTCCCCTCCCCCTAAGATTTATTAGCCTTTCCAAAGCTAAGCTTTGTCCTTTTTGGCTACTCTCTATATGTATTTTCTACTTCATTAATTTATTTCTTATAGACATTATATTCTTATATTTATTTGTGATTATTTTTACTCTCCTGTGTAACAAATTGAAACAGATCTTTAGTTTAACTGCCCTTAGCTCCTCACTAGTTCTGAAAGCATTCAGGTTATGAACAGAATGATTGTTGGTCCAATATTATGCAGTTAGTCACATACTGTCGCACTATTATGGCCTCTCAGTCAGTATGAGTTATGTTTACATGGACATTGAAATGCCCTGTTCTTCCTTCAGTCTTCTTTTCTTATTTTTACTTGACCGACTACCTGGATTTATACTGCCAATTCTCACTTCAAGTATGCAGTCAGCTTAAGACTTTGCTAGTGAATTTAAGACAAACATATCTATCATGCTAAAAACATCACTTTTAATGGGTAATGAATAAAAATATTCTCAACTTACAAATGATTCAGTTCTTCTATAATAAAACCTTTTATGGGTATCTGCCCAACTTGAAGGCAGAAGATAAGAAAGCCCAAGCTAGGCAGTCCAGAGAAGATAGCTTTTAGGAGTAGAGACAAAGTAGAGAAGGGGGAGAATGAATTCTCATGTGATCTGAGGATTTAGCTGAGAGGAAAATGTTTCTTCCCCAGTACTAATTTCTGTGTTATAATTAAAGACAGCTCCTCAGAAATTAAATATTCATTTCCTTACAGAGATTGATTTTACATTATTTTTTTATTTTAAATTACATTTTGCCAAAAAATGATATTTAAAACTCTATAAGCTGTAATGTGTATTTTACGCAGAATTTTCATTTTGGCATTTTATTAACACAATCATTTTGTTTCCTTTATGAGGTAAGATAGACATATTAAGTCATATTTACATAACCTAAAGTTGAATTGATAGTAGGCAGTCATGATATCAATTTTTTCAATATTATATATTTTTTTTCTACAGGAATATTTCCACCTTACTTTCCTCTCAGTGACATTAACAATAATAATATGGATCAAATATGCTCATTATTTCTGAATATCTACTTACTGGTTTTATAATCAGCCAATGTTTAATAATCTAAAGCCTACCATGGAGCCGGCCGAGTGGTGCGGTGGTTGAGCACTGGCTTGGGAAGCCAGCGGCCCTGGTCCAGGTTTCACATATGAGGGCCAGTGACACTGCCCTCAAAAAAAAAAAAAAAAAAAAAAAAAGCCTACCATGAATTTATTTTTGTGCTAACGTAAAGAATGAGATAGTGAAGAAAATAAAATCCATTGCTTATCTCCCTGAAAAACTTCTATTCCATATGAGAAGTCAGGAGAAACATAAATAAAATAAAGGTTAACCAAAGCAGGGTCTTCATTATATAAAACAACTGCAAATATTTGCTTGGATTAAAATTCAATTCTTAAACATATGGTAAGCATCCATTTCACACAAAGCTATATGATAGATGTGTCAAATTGCAATTAAAAAAGGTTTGCGTATGTCAAGCTAGGCTCCATTCATCAAAAGCTCAATCAATTTAGGTGAGAAACAAGACTTAAGGTAAACAGATCATTTTCTAGAAAAAGTAAAGCTAGAGTTATTATCCGATAATGTAAAGAATTGATTTCCACAGGCAGAAATGGTGATTTCTAGTTAGCATATGAATACAGCAGAATTGAAATTTGAATAGATAAATGTCTATGCACCTTTGGAAAATAGAAGATATTCAAGTTTCTATAAAGGCTATCTTATGGTAGATGAAAACTGGCAATAAAGATTTTTAAAGCTGTGATAAGGTTTTTCTGTTGCGTCACTGTATAACATTTCAGACTAAAAAGTAGCTGTCATTGAAAAACTCAGACATAAATTGATTCAAAACTGAAACTGACATATACTTATTGTTAAAATCTTGATTCATTCTGTAAGAATTCTAATCACATTATCTATGAAGTCAAGTAAACTATCTGTTCCTAAACATATATTATTTTAATCCTTTCATTCTTATGATTGGTGGTCATCATTGGCATTTGCTTGCTATTTCTTAATGCACGAAGCACTGAACTTAAATTGAAAAGCAATACTTTTGTGAAAAAATATCTATAACATTCAGTTGTGTATCTCATGTCTAAAACAATCAGTTTGAAGAAGGAATACTATTAGAGTATTATCTGAAGTCTATTCCATTCATTTATCCTCCTGTATCACATAAAATTTACAATTTTCTCAAATAGGATTATCAGATACCTGAAGAAATATTTTCCAATTAGTAACATTTTAGAGTTATGCCTGACACCCATATTGTGAAATCACAGAAAAGTTATTTTGAAAACTCAAATATATATAAAAAATGTGTAGTTGAGAACATGGTATTCTTTCCTTTTTTTTTTTCCTTTCTTTTTTTTTAGAGGGCAGTGTCACTGGCCCTCATATGTGAGATCTGAACCAGAGCTGCTGGCATCCCGAGCCAGCTTCCAACCACGGCGCCACTCAGCTGGCTCGAGAACATGGCATTCTTGATCACAAAATTACCCTAAACAGACCCAAAGAGTTAGTTTCCCTCATACCTTTGTTTCATAAAAATTATGATTTTCTTAGAGAAGAAGCCTATTTTGCACATGTCTAAATGCTGTGTCATTTAGCCAATTAAAAGCAAATCTCTCACTCTTAATGATTTTACTCACTTAAAAAAATAAATCATTTGTATTTTGCATTCATCAAAATTATTAGTTATTTTTTTAAAAGAAAGTTTGGTGGTAGCCTTAAACATGACACTAGAGGGTAAGTCCTTATTGCTAAAGACTATACAAATATAGTCTTTGTAGGTTGAAGTGCAGTAACTACAACATATTTATTTTCTTTTGACTACTTAGATTGAAGATATAATATTTAAAAAGAAAAAAAGAAAACTTTGGCAATTTTATTGAAAATCCTAGAATAGAAAAATTGTCTCGAAAAAACCCAAAAACTTAAAATACATTAAGAAAAACTGACAATTTTTACTGCATAAGAATTAAGTAAATTTTTATAGAAATATTACATTCATATAGTCTAAAGCAAAAATAAATAACTACCTGAGGGAAAATTATGATAGAATATTTCTAAGCTTAAAATGAGCTAATAAGAAAATGATGCACCATAATATATTTATAGAAAAGGTGTATAATTATGTCCAGACAGGCAGTGGACTTATCATTCATAGACTGTGTAGATGCATGACCACTATACTGTACACCTGAAGCTGAATAATAATATATGTCAAAAATAATTAAATATTTATATATTAATGGGATGTGGAGTACAGTTTAGGGAATATAGTCAGTGGTATTGTAACATCTATATACTATGTCAGAGGGTTGTAGACTGAGGAGGTTATTGTTGCTTCCGGCGCGACAGGGTAGGTGGGAGTGGAGAAGGGATGGTGAAAGGTTAAGAAAGAGAGAGAGACTCACAAATAAGAGAGAAAGCAGTTTGGGGTCAGGGGACCTCCGCCTCATGGACAGGAAGCCCCAAATCAGGCCTGACTGTTCCTTTTATTCTCTTACACATGAAAGGATCAATGTATCTTCCACAGTGTGTGTGTCTCACACCCAAGAATTAATCTCTGGGCCAAATCATCCATGCCTGCAGGCTGCCATTAACAAAAGTCCCATGATCTGCTTACATGCACCTCCCTAGGAGACAGAAACCTCTTAAGCCGAAACACACTGATAGGATTACACAGAGGACAGATATTATCACATCATGAAGCCCATAAACTGGCTGTCAGCTCTAAGACTGGGGGTCTGTGCCCACTCTCATCAACTCCGTGATTTCTCCTTATGGCGCCCACACCACTATGCCTGTCTTAGGCTGTTCCTCCCTTGAGGAATCTTATTTGTCTTTGACTAACCAGCCATCTTGTGGGGCTAAACAAGGATACAAACAGAGTAGGCATAATGTTGAAGTAATGATCTGTCTTTATGGAGAGGTGCATGGGGGCAGACAGGCTGGTTATGTGACAGGTTATCACTTTGTCAGGGTGTAAATGTCTAACTATTACATTGCATTGTACACCTAAAACTAATAAAAAGTATATATACATATATTTAAAATATTGTAAAGGGAAAGTAAAGGTGTATAAGCCAGTAGCTAATAAAATAATTACAATTGTACAACCTCAGTAATAATTCTTTTTACTTATTAGATTGTAATAATTCAGGTTTGATATTAATTAATACTGGTTAAATTTTTTCCCCACAAATATAATCCTTAAAATACAATGAACAGTGATTTCTACAGCTTCATAACCAAATCCACACTTTCTAAATAATAATGCAATTCTATGTAGTACTCTACTACTTATTTTCTTCACCTTTAAATAAACTGAAGAACACTTGGGGAAATTCATATTGTAAAAAACATAAAAAGAGTCTTTATTTTTATTTTTTGGGCCTTTTACAATTTTTTTTTAGCTTTGATTTGTTTTGATAGGAGTAAGAATGTTAAATTCTTATTTGATCATTTCTATAAGAACTACACTCCACTGGTCAAACAGTTATTATGGAATATCTGCAATTTGTTAACATTTCTATTATACTACTCAATCAGTTAGAAAAAAATTACCCCTAAGAAAACTGGATCCACCAGGGGATGAAATACAGCCCAAATATATTTATTTCATGATCCTCTTCAAAGTTCCAACTGTGATCAACAGTGTGCTATAGTACTGTTCTCTGTGAAGGTATTGACATTGACCCAGGGTCAGTGTTCGATTATACCTCAATTTTCTGTGCACTTTCCTTTACTCAGTGTGCAGTTAGGTGGCTCCAAAAAACTAAAAGGAAGATTTACCATGCCTGCTTATGAATTTATTTCAAGGTTCTCCCTTTACTGGTTCAGGTTTAGGAATTGCATGAGACATCATGATTTTCATCTATCATGTTAGCTTAAAGTCCTGTCTGTGTTTAACAAAATCAGATTAGTTTGATTACACAGATCTTGTGAGGCTTAACAAACTCCCCCTTATTCTTTAGTCATGGGGCTGTCATAAACAATTAGCTACGATCAAAATCTCTGTGGATTAATTTTAATTCTCAGTTTGATTGTCATTTTCTGTTAGTGTTCCTATTTTACCTTTGAGGTTAATTCCAGCTACCTGAATTGTGCTACCCAGGTGTCTCACCTTCCCCACTGAATCTAGGGAAACCGTCTCCATGGAAGAATTATCTCTGGATTACACAAGGCAGCGAAACACATGTTTTTCAAATAAACTGACCGTTTTCTCACCAATGTCCTTTTTAGTGCTTTGTTGGAATTAGTGCTTCGTAGTCACTCTCATGGGCCATAGATAAGGAGCGGATGAACACAGCTATAATTTCTAGTATTCAAAGTATTTAAGATAATTTTTTTGGGCTGGCTGAGTGGCACGGTGGTTAAGTGTTGGCTTGGGAAGCCGGTGGCCCCAGTTCAGGTCCCACACATGAGGGCCAGTGATGCTGCTCTCAAAAAATAAATAAATACATAAATAAATAAATAAATTAATTAATTAATTAATTAATTAAGATAAATTTTTCTATATTATTATTAAAACAAACAAAAAAATCTTGTGTCTTACCTTTATTTACCAGAGGCTACTATTGAGGAAAGTCTTCAGAAACTGGGACCTCTAGGCAGTGCAGGCATATTAATAAGTCATTACTATCAAACTTATGATTAGCACCCTAAATATTAACTTATGTGGCAGTGCCAAAAAAACACCAAAACATATCCTGGTGGTTTGGGTCAAAACTCAAACTAATCACATCCTTAGAATTTGTTTCTTGTATTTCTCATCCTGGATTTGACTTACTGCTTGGTGTTTTAATTATCCTCCTCTTTACCCTGTTCATGAGGGAGGGATTCCAACTCCAGGTTGGGTGGGTAGCTGGACACCCAGCACCTGACATTGAACAGACAGAAATGACAGCAACTTCTTAATCACATGTACTCACAGTTGGGAGGAGAAGGACACAACAGCATGTCAGGCAGGGCCCCACTGAAGTGCACTCAGAAACAGTGGACAACCAGGCATGATGGCAGGCATGCTCTGTAGTTTCAAAAGGTGAGATGTCCTCCAGTTCCCTGGGAAAATACGATTTATTTGTTTAATCCGTAAGCTGACAGGGAACTCAATTTCTTTACTAAGGAAAAGCACTAGATATATCTGATCTTCTAAAAAAACTATGGTTATTTGACAAGGGGACCTTATCCATGGGAGTCAAGTGGAGAAGGGAAATTGTGCTTAGGCCATTTGAGATCTTATTAATTTCACCAGATATCAAAGGAGTACATACTACTGGACCTTGATTTTAGGCCTTACATCACAATTCTGCCTCTGTGGATATTTAGGTCAGAAAAATAAATAGGTAAATATGAAAAAGGAAGGCAGTTATCTTCCCCTTGAAAGACAATTGTCTTAGGCCATGATACAAGTCCTCAAGAAGGTAGAGGAATATCATATGCCTCTAACAGAGATAGAGGGGCTTAATTTAGGAATTTGCATGCTCTTCATATTCCAAATTCTCCCAAAAGTCTCTGTTTAAATTATCATGTTTCATTGTTTTTTTAAAAAAATATTTTTACTGAAATATAGATAACATAAAATATTATATTAGCTTTAGGTGTACCCAATAGTTATTCAGCATTTATATACCTAAAAAATGATCAGCTTCATAAGTTCAGCAACCATCTGACACCGTGTCACACTATCACAATATTGACTATATTCCACATGCTGCACATTGTATCCCCATGACTTATTTGTTTTATACTTGGAAATCAGAACCTCTTATTCTCCTTCACCTCCCACCATTTTTAATTTTTTTAAATTATATTTGACAATCAATATTATTTTATATTAATTTCAGGTGTACAGCATAGTGGTTAGACATTTATATAAGAAATGAACCCCCTGACAAGTCTAGCAACTACCTGGCACTATACATAGATATAATCATATTATTGATTATATTCCCTATGCTTCACTTTACATCTCCATGATTATTTTGTAACTACCAAGTTATACTTCTTAATGCCTTCACCTTTTTCACCCTTTCCCCAACCCACTCCCATCTATCATCCCAATAACTCTGGTACCCATCTGACACAATACATAGTTATTACAATACTATTGACTATATTCCTTAAGCTATACTCTGCATTCCTGTCAGTACTGTGTAACAACCAATTTGTGCTTCTTAATCCCTTTCCCTTTTTCTCTCATCCCCAACTCCCCTCCCATCTGGCAAGCATCAAAATGTTCTCTGTATCTATGAGCTTGTCTCTGTATATTTCATTGCTTTTTGATAAATGTTCTAACTTTCAGATAAGGGACCTGGCAATGTATCGCATTTAATCAATTTAGTTATTTGACAACCTACAGAGCTTGATTATATATTTTATGTTTAGTATTTTAGTTCCGTGATGATACAAACATGATTCATTTGGGGCTTTTATTTAAATACTGATTTTCTTTAACTTTAGAATATAAAACATCTGGCATATGATTTAATTTTTTAAGCTCTCATTGCAATCAGAAGTATCAGCTCACTCCATATTCCTTCTATTCTTCATGTCTTTTATATTGTTTAATGGCGATAGCTATTTAGATAACTAAGGTCATCATATCAAAATACACTTCACTCTCCATAACTACAAGTATTCATTTCAGTAGATGTTTTGTTTCTATATACCATAGACCACCATGGTTACATCTGTGCAGATGAACTATTTTTAAACTCATCCAGACAAGGTCACCAATCCATATTCCCATTTTTGTTATAATCAGAATCTTAAAATACTTTTATTTAATAATTATATATTAGTTAGGATTCTGACTTGTAGACAATTCAAGCTAAATTCCCTGATTTGCTACACAGAGAAATAAATTTATTAATGTGTATTTACTCATAGAAATATTGATAGAGATGGAGAAAAGGCCCATGGAAAACATCGGTAATCAATAATCAGAATAATAGCACAAACTGATTTGAAAGAGAACACTGCCATTGCCATCTGTAATCCTATTATATGGCTTTAATAAAATATCTTCAACTACCAGAAAACTTAATGTAACTATAATCTCTATTGATGGTTTTGGATGTCAGACTCCTCAAAGCATCTTTCTCCAGTACACAATGCCTTACTCATTATCCTTTTCCTTAAATAGCGCCCATGTAAACTAAAGTGCAGGTGGGTCTGATTGATAGAATTTAGGTTACATTACTTCCTTACATATGAAGAACTTCAGAAAATATTATTTATTAGATATTACTTTTGAAAGTCGGGCATAAAACATTCAAATCTGTAAAAAATATGGAGTGATTTACAAAAGAATTTATCTGAGAGTAACAAAGATTCACTACAGGAACTATTTCCATTATGATACGGTTGAATGTTAAGTCCTCCTTGTGGAGAACTCTACTATATTAAAGAATATTAGTATTTTTTCCTTTGAGAGTCGTGTGTGTGTGTGTGTGTGTGTGTGTGTGTGTGTGTGTGTATGTGTGTTTGTTGGGCTGGGGTCATTTTGTGTGTTTGTGTGTATCTATGTATGAGTATCTTTTATACTATTTACCTTTAGGAATATTGGAAGAACTAAGTGACCTCAGTGCAACTCTACATGTTTAAATGTTGGACAAACTTAGAATGCACTGATCCATGACTATTTTATCAGATTTTGAGAATCCTTTTGAAGGACCTTGAGGAAAATTTTACAACAAATAATTAAGGGAAATTTACTGTGAAATGAAGAAATTAAAATGTGTAGGCAAGTTGAGAGGACAGTGTTCTCTATGTCGGGTGGGAGCTGCTCAGGTCAAGAGAAGAAGGTGATTTCAGAGACTGCTCAGGCAAACATGAAAAAAAAAAACTGCACTGTTTATAATGGGGTATTCATGAGGATGTTAGTTTGAATTTGATAGTTCAACTTAAATGGATTACAAAAAGTGGTACTTAACATATAATTCCTTTTTTGCCATCTGTAATTGCATAATTTCTCCAAACTTTACCACAGTGTAAAATATATAGTATTCCTTTGTGAGCTATGGAGAAAATGGAGAAGGAATGGCAAAGAGACATAAACCCTGCCCAATATTAATTTCTCTGCTGACATCCATTGAAATGGATCAGCATTCTATGAAGGGCACTTTACCCAATATATCCAGAAGATGAACAGCCACAAAATGGGTGAGCAACTATCCATGTCAAAGTTGAGAGATCAGTGAAAAGAACAAAAGAATACAGAAAAAGTAACAGAATGACATATAAGGATGCAAAACTTAGACCTGCCTCAGTTTTGAAAAAGCATGTGTATTACATCTCCCAGACAAAAAGGAAAAATAAAGGGTACTTTGCTCACTTATAGAAATAAATAATAACAACAAACTTGATCAAAATGTACATGGCTGGTATCCAAAATAAATAGAATACTGAACATATTTACTGACAAAATATTAAACCCATTTTGCAGTGCTTGCATTTGAAGATATGCAATCTTATAATATCAGAATGATGGAAAAAAATTGCCATTTTTTCAACATAAGTAGACAAAACAGAAATTCAATAAATTTGACAATCCTTTCACTTGTCTTTGTTTTGTAAGCCAGTACTGAAGTTCAGCCTTCTTTGTAAGTCAACTTCTTTCCTTTCAATTGTCTACCTTCCTTTGGCAATCTCTGAAGGAAAACTAGACAACTTCCTTTTCTCTCTCATTATCCAATATAAGAAATTTATTTTATTTATTTTTTTCCATGTGGGAGTCGAACCGGCAACCTTGCTATTAAGAGCACATGCTCTATCCACTGAGCCATCTGGGCGGGCGGCAGCACAGCTCAAGTTGCTGAGTTCAGTCGCAGCTGCAGGTGGTTGTAGACCACCATCTAACAGGCAACCTTGACATTAGGAGCACATGCTCTCACCAGCTGAGTCATCCTGCTACCTGTTGGCAGCTCAGCAGCAGCTCAGCTTGGGTGCAGCTTGGGCGAAGCTCACTGGCCCGTGTGGGAATCAAACCAGTGATCCTGTTGCTCAGAGCTCATGCTCGTAAGCAAACTCTTACCAACTGAGCCACTCTGCTGGCCCTCAAGAAATTAATTTTAAATAAAGAGTTGAGTGAAGAAAAATACTGACCTGAAGTTTACATTATGTAGGATTTACCCAGAATTATTTGTAATTTAACTAAATCATTATCTCAGAACACAGCCATGCTCGTCTATTATGATCTCTAAATGTTTATACAAATGGGCTCAAAGGGGAGGTACATGAGGCCTATGAATATTCTGAAATAGCCTAACAAAGTAGAAAAATGTGGTGAGCACTCTTATTAGAATTAAGTCTACGTTATGATAGCCAGGCAATAAGGTACAAATCAATGGGTAAGTGTAGCTGTTGTAGACAACAACTTGGACATATACAGTGTTTCATGAACTCAGCAGGTAGGTGCTTCCTTCAGTTCCATGTGACTTAGATTATAAATAAATTCATATTTTCTGTATTTCAAGACTATATGTACATACATACAAAGCCTTGCAATTAAGTTCTGAATTTGTTGCAAAGGTATTGCTAATCTTTTTTGATATCAGAGGGGATTATTCATTATGAATTTGTATCAACTGGGCGAACAGTTACCAAGTTTACTATTTGGAAGTGCCAAAAAGGCTGTGTGGAAAAGTTACACAACCTGAACTTTTCGCCAACAATTCATGGCTCTTGCATCACGACAATGAACCAGTTCACACAGCACTGTCTGTGAGGGAGTTTTTAGCCAGTAAACAAATAACTTATTGGAACACCCTCCCTCCTCACCTGATCTGGCCCCAATGACTTCTTTCTTTACCCAAAGATAAAGGAAATATTGAAAGGAAGAAATTTTGATGACATTCAAGACATCAAGAGTAATATGATGACAGCTCTGAAGGCCATTCCAGAAAAAGAGTTCCAAAATTGCTTTGAAGGATGGATTAGGCACTGGCATCAGAGCATAGCTTCCCAGGGGGAGTACTTCAAAGGTGACCATAGTACTATTCAGCAATAAGGTATGTAGCACTTCTTCTAGGATGTGTTCACAAATTTGATTGTCATGCCTCATATATCCATCATTTGAAAATAAATCATTGTACAATTTAGATTGAGCCTAAGATGAGGCAATTATATAAACCCATCAAACCACATAATCATTCAGCATAGCCTTTCATTTTGATAATGCATATAAAAGCAAACATATTCAAAAGTATTCAAGAGTATGAGAACATTTTTTTTTTAAAAGAAAGAAAAACTGAATGATCAATAGTTCTTAGTTTTTGTGTAATGAAGATGAGGTTTCCAGAATAAATGAAAAAAAAAACAAAAAATAGCAACAACAACAAAAACAACATAGGCCTTTGAGACATATATTTTCTAGTTGAAAACAACATAATTTGCAATAATATTCATCAGGAGGGTAAGGTTGCAGAGAAATTTTTCTTGGAACTCCCTGAAAAATATGGGGATTCCAGTTCATTTAATCACCCAGAATTAATAGCTTGAAGATAATTCTAGTTGAAACAGGAAGCCAATATAAATCTGCCAAGATAGGACTAATATGTTGTTTCTTCACAGTGAAAGTTAAATTACGATCCAACAATTTCTACACATGCTGTAATTTGGAGATAGTCTTATCAAAAAAGCCATAAAACTAAATAGCACAGTAATAGGTTGTTATAGCAACTGTGATGCAAAATAAATAAATGAGAACTTCAAAAGAGCAAATTACACAAAACACATAAAGGTGTGGCATAATTCATAAGGCATTAGATTCATACTGTTTTTTTTTAAATCTTGTTAAAATATGAATGTACTCTTTTGAAAGTGTCAGCTGTTCATAAGCTTAAAGTTACATGTTAAAAATGAAAAGTAAAATAAATTTTTTGTTTGCAAGATGGTGAACTCCCATCCAAAAGGAGAACAAAAGATGACCTTACTGCTCACATGAGCTATAAATCTGAATATCAAACATTAGTAAAACCATCCAAGCACACATAATTTTTAAAAAATCAGATCTTCCTAAAACAATTTTTTCCTCTCAATTTCTTCTAGTCTTTCTCTGCAGTGCTCTCTTCCTCCTTATCCCTGAGCTCTTCATTCTTACTTAGAATTCAACATTAAAAAGACAAAACAATATTATATATCCCACTACAATTAAATAAGTAGAGTAATATTGTCTCTATTTTAGGTGAACGAAAATGAACTCTAATAATATCCTACTTTGCTACAAAATTTTAGTTTTAATATGCTTCCTTGTAGTTTTCCTTGATTACAAAAAGATAAATATCTTATTGTACTTTCTTCAATAGTTCCTACCACAGTATTCCCAAGAAAAGTATATAGTGGATTGACTACGTGATATGAGTTGGTTTATTCATGAATTAATCAATAACTAAATTTCAGAGACTGCATCTGAAAAATGTCAAAACATCTGTTGAGCATATTCAATGTGATCCAGCATTCAATAGTTTTGAATAAATATCCAGAAATCGAATTGCTGGATCATAAATTAGTACCATTTTTAATTTTTTGAGGAACTTCCATACTGTTTTCCATAGAGGCCACACCAACTTGTATTCCCACCAACAATATGCAAGTGTTCTCATTTCTTGCCAATGTCTTTGTTCTTTTTTAATAATAGCCACCCTGATAGGTGTAAAGTAATGTCTCATTGTGATTTAACTTTGCAAGTCCCTGAATATTAGAGACATTGAGCAGGTTGTCATATACCTGTTGACCATTTATATGTTTTTCAGAAAATGACTCTTCAATCTAGCCCTTTTTAAAAAATCAGGTTATTAGAGGTTTTGTTTGCTATTGAGTTGTAGGAGTTTCTTATATATTTTGGAGATTAATCCCTTTTTAGATATATGGTTTACAAAGCTTTTCTCCTATCCAACTGGTTCTATTTTTACTCTGTTGATTTTTTCCTTTACTGTGAAGAACCTTTTTAGTAAGATGTAATTTCATTTGCTAATTTTTTTGTTCCAATATCCTTGATTTTGTGTAATAGCCATTAAATCATTGCCAAGACCAATGTCCAAAAGATTGAAATTAGGATTTCAAACAGATAATAGCACTCCAATGTCCGTTATATTGCTATGCACAAAGCCAAGATGGGGGTGGGGAGGGGGGGAAACAACTAAATTTTCACCAAGAGATGAATGGATACAGAAAATGTGGCATACACATACAATGGATACTATTCAGCCTTAAACAAAAGGACATCCTATGATATATGACAACATGGATGAAACTTGAGGACATCATGCCAAGCGAAATAACCCAGTCACAGAAAGACAGACATTGCATGATTCCATTTATCTGTTATCTAAATTAGTAAAATTCATAAAATCAAATTGTGGACTCTTGGTTGTCAGAGGCTGGGGAAGGGAAAATGGAGAGTTACTCAGGAATAAGCATACAGTTTTAGTTAAGAAAGACCAATAAGCTGTAGAGATCTAATTTGGAGATCAGTATAACATTTTACCTATAGTCATCAATGCTATATTGTACACTTGAAAATTTGTTAAGAAGGTAGATTCCATTTTGAGTGCTCCTACCACAATAAGTAAATTAAAAAATATATATAATCCAGCATTTAATCTAACTTGATTCTAGAGAAACAAATTTAAGGTGAACTAAATAATTAAATAACATCATCTTTTGACATTGTATTTTACTGTGAGCCAATATAACAAGAAATCTCAGAAATTAAATTATAAATTAGCCTTTTGCTTTGTATGTAGAGATTATTGGATTTGTACATAATATACTTCAGGATAAACAAAACAACAATTTTTAGATGGAGTAGATGCTATCTACATTGTATCTAAAACAAAACTCCCACCCTAGAGACAATATTAAACTATTGGAAACTAAGAAGAAAATACTTAATACCAAGTGTGAGATAAAGATGAGAGAGAGTGAGAGAGAAAGAGAAAGAGAGAGAGAGAGAGAGAGAGAGAGAGAGAGAGAGAGAGAGAGAAATATATTATAGATTTCATCACATGCAAGTATTTATGGATTCATTTGCTCTTATTCTTATCATATTTTAAATCTTATCAGTGTGATATATTTTGTGTTAAACCCAGTCAGGTGTCTTCATAAAATCAATCATTCTCTTACTCCTTATTTCTAGAATCCCAGGTTTCTTTAGGGAAGCAAAGAACCCAGATTAATGGTTTTCCAGGCTTCCACGAAATAATGAATAGAAATGCAACATATGCAACATGCTTGTGGTAGATAAGAAATAAGTGCAAGTGTTGGTAGGGTTTCCAGATGATCAAATATTTCTCCTGATGGAAAGGTAAAGAATTAGTTAGTATGAACATTTTGTCTTTATCCTTCTTCACTCTTCTGATTTGGTGGGTGGTTACCTTTGTGGAGACCATTCTGTGAATATGAGAGTATGTAACCTCCATGAGAAGCTAGGCACAATAGAGTGATAAAAAGTACAGTTATGTTGATAATATCATCAAGCTACATCATCAGTCCTGGTTTATTCAGTTCCGTGGCACTGCTGTTTTTAAGTGAGATAAAGAAACCCGTTTGATAAATTAGCAAGCTGCAACAGAAATTTGATAGTGGTATATTGGTGTCCTAAATATTCTACTCATACATAGGTTTTATCACATTAAAAAAACAAAATATTTTTTTATCTTTTAATTTTGTTCTAAATGACATCTGTCACATAACAATAAGTCAATATTTGTCCTGAAAAGGTGTATTTATAAAAATAATAATATCTATATGCTCTCTGTAAAAGGCCCTTGCCCTCACTACTTCCAGATTTTCTATAATTCTACCAGAGCTCAAATAGAAAGGGAATGGTTAAAACACAGATTTAGTGCATATTTAAATTCATCTTTTGGACAATTAATTTTTCTCCTGGAAAATTTACTGCTTTATATGAAATGCTTGCAAAATTTGATGAAAATACAGTTGGTCCTTCATTTCTACTGGTTCCAAATCCATAAATTGAATCAACCAAGGACTGAAACAGTATTTTTGATTTGCAGTTGGGAATCGCACGATACAGAGGGCTGACTGTGTGCTTTGTACTATAGAATTTTATATAAGTAAATTGAGAATCTACAGATTTTGGTACCCCCAGGGTACCTGGAACCAGTCTCCACCACAGATACTGAGGGACTACTATGCTTGATCAGAGTATCCCAGATAGTCTTGGAACAAAAGTGTAATGGATTCAAGTACTTTCACCTCAATTAGCATCTCACTTTTGAATTACTTTTGCATACTGACACTGCTTTTTGATCAAAAAAGGTCATTACATGAAATGCATTTACACTAACTTGCACCTTTGCTGCACTATGTTTAATTTACTAATGAAAAAATTAGATGTAAGTGAACTGGAAGTATTTAAGCTGAAATCTGTTAGGCTTTAAATTACTATAATTAAGTCTCCATAAAAACGTAAATGGATTTGAAATTCCTGAGAGTTTCACAAGCCAGTTCAAGCAAATATTAAGAAAGCCCTACCTTATTATTGTAAATATCAACTTGAGGTATTAATTTTATTTTCTTGTGGCATTTGGATGCTCTTAAATTCCATCAAGACTTTTTTTTTTTAATCTCTATGTTCCTTAGAGGAATATATTACTAAACAAAAATAAAAAATAAAAATATGAATAAGTTATAGACAAGGGAGGGTTTTTAAAATTATTTTTATTACCAGATACCACACTTCTAAGAAAAAGAAACAATAATAATACCAAAAGGATTTGAAAGTAGAAAAGTTTTATATGTAAAATGCTTTTAGAACAGAATGTAGCATGGACTACATATAGCCTGGACACTCTGATAGAGTTTATGTCACAGCAAGTCTTTTCATATTATTTATAAAACCAATTACATGCTGATTCAAAAATCACATTTCACAGCTTGCCTTGTCAGATTACCACATGATTAAGACTGGCAATGATTCTTTTCTTTCTTCCTAATCAAAACACCTAGCCATTTTCTGAGGTCAGATGAGTGTGAAAAAAATGACTGTCTTGGTAGTTGTCTGTTTCATGTTTTTGTCATAACTCCTCTTCCACATTAGGCAACCATGACCTCCATTCTATTCCTTTCTGCTGATTCCTACTTTACTCCCGGCCTCATCACCTACAAATTCTGCTGTGATGATTGCCTGAGTCTGTTAGGAACAGTCTCAGAGTATCAAGTTTAAAAAAAAAAAAGAAGCTGTTTTGCCAATAACTCCTACAAGCATAGCATATATACTACTGAGATTTTCTCTGACAGAACTAAAGACAGGATATGCACTCAGATTGTCTAGGTTCAAATTTTTGTCCTACTCTGTGTGAATTTGGTCAAGGTCCTGCATTTCTCTGTACCTCACAACCTTGGACTATACATTAGGAATAAAAATTGTGCTTACCTTATAGGGTTGTTGTAATAATTGAATCATGTGATGTACATAAAACCAAATCTAAAATTAGGATTATGGCTCTCACATATTAATCATATTGTTACTTTTCTAATCATACGGAACTATTATATTCTTATATACATGATATAATATAAAATTAATTTGATGTTTTAATAACACTAATGACATTATTCAGAAACAAATTCACATGGAAAGAGTTCAGGCTGACATTTAAGTAATTTATCAGTTTATATGTTTGGCTAAAATTGTGGAGATGTAAAATGAAATATAAAATAGATGCATGAATATACAAGCACACATTATCAGAAACAGAAACATGGGAAAAAGAAACAGCAACAGCTTTTAATTGTATCCACCTAGGTTGCAATACCTGTTCCTCCTTCTGTGATTAGCTGATTGAAGATATGTTACTTTATGCCTAAGAGCTTTTATTTTATTAAACAGAGAAAAAAATATCACTTACCTTTTATTTTGTGACACAAAATAAGAACTTCATAAATAACATGATATAATATTCTTTTCCTAGTGCTTTGCTGTTTTCTTGTATACTGGTGTCTTGTTGCCTTATGTATTCTTACCGGCCTCAAGATATCTGGTGGGTAAATCTTCAGACTGTTTTTCTTTCATTATTTATCTCACATTGTAATTTATTACATTGTGCACACCCCTCTAACTAGTCCTTTAAAATGTTTTTTTTAATTTCATGACATGAAAAATTTATGATTACATTCTTTTCATGATATTTTCACTTCAATAAAACAAACTTTTAAAATATACACTTAAGAGAGGAGACCCAAGACGACAAAGTACATAAAGACTATGCCTGCTTCCTTCCATGAACATATGAAAATTACAACCAAATTGTAGAACAATCAACCTGAAGAACCATGTGCAGCCTGGTTGAACACAAGTTTTATAAATAAGAATATAATGAAGAAACCATATCAAGACTTGTATGAGGGATGGAGATGCAAAATGTGCTGGCCCCAAACCTCCATGTGGCAGTTGTGAATCAGGAGAGATACCTCAACCACAGAGGTCTCCCTCAAAGGAGTGAGGGACCACAGTCCCACATAGGCTCCCCGGCCCAGAACTGGTGCAGGGAAGAGGAGGCCCTGCAACATCTGGCTGTGAACAACAGGGAGGATTCCGACTGTCTGGGTGGGGAGAGAAGGCTCCAGAACACCCAGATGTCCTCTTAAACAGCCTGAACACAGACTCACTTGCTCAGAGGCACTCACCCTGGTCTATGGTGGAAGGATAGTGAGACTTGAGGGGCATCAGAGGCTTATGATGGAGCAGACTGAGGAGTTTTGCTTTGGGGTGGGAAGGCTGGAAGACAGTCAGCAATTTCCCTGTGTGGGTTCCTTCTCCTATGCAACTGGCAGGTAGGTGCCATCATTCCTGTGTTGAGCCCTCTTCTCATGGGCAAATCTGAATCATATTGGTATGGTGAGCTCTGCTGCTCCACCCTGCTGACTCACTGGTATCCAGCCCTACTCAACTTGGCCAACACTAAAGGTAATTTCTGGGCAAGCAGCCAGCTCTGCCTGCATTACACTCTTTCTTAAAAAAAAAAAAAAAATGAGTCCACGGGCTCCAGGTGAGCTGCGACTGGCCTCTGCATGCTCTGAGACTTTTGCTCAGTAGCTCCAGTCTTGACACTGGCACCAAGCCAAAAGCTATATCAACCTTGTAACCACAGCTCTTCCCTCTCTAGTGACTCCCTGAGATCCTGCTTTACCCACTTGCATACCACATGAGGCTGTATCAGTAGCTGAACCTTAAGGGAGCTGGAAGGTGGCAGCAGACCTTGGGCTATCCTGACATTTTGTGGAGCTGCCACAAGGCGTGATACTGGTGGCAGACATCCTCAGTTTGCAGTACGGCCTCTCCTACACTCCTCTAGGGTTAGCACAGGCAGGGAACAATTGCAGATCACTTTGTAGCTCTTACCAGGTACTCCCCAACCAGTCACAGGCAGTGGGGTGAACTGGGCATGCACCAAAGCCCCTCACAAGAGGCCCGCAAACCAACAAACTTGAAGGTTGCCTTCATACCACAGCAGTGCACCATCCAATTAGTCCCACAAAAGGCAAACCCAAAGGATGGTCTCAAAAGGCACCAGAAACCACTGGGACACATCCTATGTAGTGGAGTAAGATTCCCTACACAGCAGCATGTAAGCTGTGGACATGACCAAACATCTCTTGGTCAATCACACCCGCTCGTGTGCCAATAACAACCAAGGCTCAACTATAATAGAAGGGCATACACAATCCTCACAAGGGACATTCCTGAAGCACAAAAAACAGATGACCAGGGAGATTGTGCCACAGGGCCCCAAGGGGCACCTACTACATAAGGCCACCCTACCAAGATAGGGGAATGTAGCAGATCTACCTAATACATAGAAACAAAGACAGAGGCAGCCAAAATAAGGAAACAAAAATACATCCCAAAGGAAGGAAGAGGAGAAAGCTCGAGAAAAAGTAGTAAACAAAATGGAGACAAGCGACCTACCAGATACAGAGTTCAAAATAATGGGTATAAGGATGTTAAAGGAACTTAGTGAGAACTTCAACAAAGAGATTGAAAGCATAAAACAGGACATAGAAGCCATAAAAAAGAAACAGTTTGAAGTAAAAAATATAATAACTGAAGTGAAAAATACACTAGGAGTCACCAGCAGGTTAGAAAAGCAGAGGATTGAATCAGTGATTTGGAAGACAGGGTAGCAGCAAACACCCAATCAGAAAAACAACAAGAACAAAGAATCCAAAAAAAAAAAAATGATAGTTTAAAACCCCTCTGGGGAAAAACAAAAACAAAAAAACACACATTAACAACATTCCCATTGTATGGGTACCAGAAGAAGAAGTGAGAAAGCAAGGGACTGAGAACCTATTTGAAGAAACATGACTGAAAACTTCCCTAACCTGGTGAAGGAAATAGACATACAAGTCCAGGGAGTGCAGAGAATCCCAAACAGGATGAACCCAAATAGACGCACACGAAGACACATCATAATTAGAATAGCAGAGGTTAAAGTCAAAGAGATAATCCTAAAAGAGGCAAGAGAAAGGCAACTAGTAACTTATAAAAGAGCTCCCATAAGGTTGTCAGCTGATTTCTCAAAGGAAACTTTGCAGGCCAGAAAAGATTGGCACAAAATACTCAACATGATAAAAAGCAAACCAACAGCCAAGATTACCCAGAAAAGCTATCATTTAGAATCAAAGAACAGGTAGTTTCCCAGACAAGAAAAAGTTAGAGTTCATTACCATCAAACTAGTAGTACAAGGAATATTAAATGAACTTCTTTAAGATGGAAAAAAAAAGAAAAATAAGATCAAAATTATGAATAATCAAATGGCAATAGCTACATATCTATCAACAATTACTTTCAATGTAAATGGATTAAATAAATGTTCCACTCAAAAGACATATAGGGGGCCTGCCAAGTGGCACAGTTGGTTAAGACTGGCTTAGGACCACAAGCTCTGAGCAGCAGGGCTCCAGTTTGGGTCCTGCATATGAAGGCCAATGACACTGCCCTCTATAGCTAAGATGCTGAACAACAGCTCAACCTGGAGATGAGCTGCCAGGAGTGGCCGGCGATGGCATAGGCTGCAGTGGGGCTACAGTGGGCTGTTAAGAACTACCGTGAGTGACTGTCAGCCAGCGTGTGTAGCTGGCAGCTGGGAGCCACCATGAGCAGCAGGCAGTCCAATGGCCGGCGACCGATTTGCCTTACCAAGGAAGAGTGAAATGATCACAATACCAACATGGGCCAGTGAAACAGCATCCTCCACAACTAGACTGAAAAACCAAAGGACAGCAACTTGCCTGTTTCCCTTCCCCAATTCCCCAACGCTGTTCCCCTTCCTCAATTCCCCAATAAAATCTTAAAAAAAAGAAAAAGAAAAAAGACATATAGGATGCCTGAATGTTAAAAAAAACAGCCTTACATATGCTGCCTATAAGAGACTCACTTCAGGCTGAAAGACACACACAGACAGAAAGTAAAGGGAAGGAAAAAGACATTTCATGAAAACGGAAATTTAAAAACAAAACAAACAAAAACAAAGCTAAGGTAGCAACACTTAAACCAGATAAAATAGACTTTAAAACAAAGGCTATTACAACTATTACAATTCCATTGACTCCATCCTCACACTATATTCCACATCCCATTACTATGTATGTGCTAAATTATACTTGTAATTGTAATAGTTATGTATGATATCAGGGCTGGAGGGGCAGGGGTGGGGGAAGGGGGGTGTCACTTTGTAAGGGGTGAAAAAAATAACTATTGCATTGTTTTGTACATCTGTAACTAATAATAATAATAATAATAAAGTTAAAAAAGTTAAAAAAATGGCTCTAACAAGAGACAAAGGACCCAGTAATTCCATTTGAAGGTATTTATTTGAGGAAACCCAAACATTACTTCAATGGAACATGTGCATTCATATGTTCATTGCAGCATTGTTTACAATGGCAAGAGTATGCAGACAACCTGGGTGTCTGTAGATGAAAGAATGGATAAAGAGGAGGTAGTACATATATACAATGGAATATTGTGCAGCCATGGAAGGGAATGGGTTCTTGCAGTGTGCGTCAGCATAGGTGGACCTGGAGGGTGTTGTGCTGAGTGGAGTGTCAGGTAAAGAAAGACAGATGCAATGAGATTTTGCTTACATGTGGAATCTAAAGAACAAAATAGTAAAACAAAACAGCAACAAACTCATGGATGCAAAGAATATTTTGATGGTTCCAGATGGGAGGGTGTTGAAGATGAGTGAAAAAGGGTAAGGGATTAAAAAGTCCAAATTGGCTTTTACATAGTAGTCATGGGGATGTAGGATATTTCATAAGGAATGCAGTCAATAATATTGTAATAATGATGCATGGTGTCATATTTGTGCTAGCTATCGATGGGGTGATAGACGGGAAGGAGTTGGGGGGCAGGATATAAAACATGAAGTGCAAACTGATAGGTACAAAGTAATCATGGGAGTGTAAAGTAAAGAATAAGGAATATAGTCAATAATATGGTAATAACTATATATAGTGCCAGGTGAGCATTAGATTAGTTGGGTGGATCATTTCTTAAATTATACAAATGTCTAACTACTATGCTGTACACTTGAAATTAATATAAAATAATACTCAATGTCAACTCTAATTGAAAAAATTAAAAAAGAGGGGAAAGGTGAAGGGGAACAAAACCTTTAAATCTCCAGGTACAAAACATATAAGTCACGGAGATGTAATGTACACCATGGCAAATAGAGTCAATAATATTGTGAGAGCATAGTACAGTGTCAGATGGTTGCTGGACTTATTGGATGATCACTTCTTTAGGCATAGAAATGTTGAATAACTATGGTGTATACCTGACACTCACATAATGTTGTATTTTATATATAGCTATAAGAATCTTAAATAAATGAAATAAATTGGAAAAAAAAACACATTTATTTAATAAGGTGGAAGGATATTAAAATGGAATTTGTACATATTAATTAGATCCCAGGCATTTTAACTCATATGATTGATATTCTTAGATAAATATTTACAGTTTTTAAAAGTTGATAATGCCATCATGCAATCTTTTCAATCTCTTTAATTAATAAGTAATTATTAAATATAATTTTATAGGAATGATCCCTTTATTAATTTACATATTATATTGTATTCTGATTTGATTATACACTATTCTGGAATAATGCAAGATGCATAATCAGTGGTGATTAAGAAAAGAGACCTAATAAAAATCTCAGAGAATGGAAGTATAAAAGGAAATGTAGACATTACTCAGTCCACTCAATGTAGGAAATCAACGTAAGAAACATTCCCACCACAAATATATGTGTACATTTGTTGATAGGGGAAATAGAAGCAGGAACATATCAGAGAATTTCAGGGGAAAAAGAACACATGACTTAAAAACCGTAAGCCCTTTAATCATTTCCCAATAAGCATGTAATCCATAAACTTATCATCTTTTTGTTAAAAAATAAGGCAAAAATGCTCTAGTCACTAAATATTCACTAAAAGGCAAGATTAATTTTAGCCTTTTCTCATCATATGAATAGAGTCATTCTCCCAGAGAAAGTGCCTGGTATAAGTATTAAAAGGATCCAAATTTATGTGTACCATATGCTTTGGACCTGCTTATGGTAAAGGCTGAAAATTATTGCAGCGAAGTGGTGATTTGTGATCAAAGGCTACAGCCTCAACTAGTCTAAGGAAAGGGACACATCTGCTAAGGACTAGAACAGAGTGAGTTCAGACACCAGGAATTAAAAGCACTGCCATCCCAAGACATCTTTAAAAAAGGGTATTTCTTCTACCTTTCTCAAGGATTCCAGAATTCTGTGCCTTACTCCTGCCACCTGCTGGTACAACATATAACCAAAGGAGCTGACAAAATAGATTTTAATGTGAATTTCACAGGAAACACAAATTGTTTCAAGTCTCTTTAACAAAGGAGCTCACATTTTGTCTGGAAAGTTAACTATGTTTTTCTTAAAATTTGCCCTTCTTTTAAAAATTATATAAATATATTCAATGAAGGGAAAATGGTAGCAAGCATTTTATACCAATTTTTTATGTTTTGTAACTACTTTAAAGGCTTGATATCAAAATATTTTTATATAAGGAGTTTATAAAAGTATGCAAGTAGCAAAATATATTTTATAGAAAATGCAAATGGGGCTTTTAGAACTGTTAATTTGAAAAAAAAAAAAAGTCTTCTATCTCCTTGGTTTTCTCAGCTTCTTGGCTTCCCATGCCTTCCATGCAAATGTGAGACAGGGAATCTTAGCCACAGCCAAGTCATGTGAGGAGAAGCTATTGTACTATTGCTATACAATGATGATACACAAGACAAGCTAAATCTGCGCTGAAAGAAATTATAGGGACACTATGTAATTATGGTTTTCGAGGAAACCTATATGATTAGACTCTGAAGAATTTAAAGAAATTGTTTTTTTCTTCTTTTTTCATATTTTGGGACAAAATCTTTGTCTCATGAAAACTGAATATTTTTCCTTTTCAGAAGAACAAGGACAATTATATACTCTGAAACATAATTAGTATAACACTGATTAAAGGCAAAAGGCACTTTTAAAAAACACTTATTAGTCATGTTTTTTTTTTTCCATTATGTCAAGAGACTGTCCTAGGCAAAGGCAAACAAAAAAAAAAAAGAAAAAAAAATTCACTGTAGCTTACGCCTTATTTTTCAGCATTTTATCCGAATTTAAATTGTTCATGCTGATTAAATCTAAGTCAGTTGAATATATTTGTAAAGTCTGTCCTATTTTCTCAGGTAATTATGAAGAAAGTGGAGCCTGAGGCAAGGACTTCTTTGATAGCGTTTTGCTAGAGAATGGGACCCAGAGGACCAGGGAGGACAAGAATGAAGCAAGGGACAGAAAGCCAATATGTAGATTCACTATGAAGCTGCAATGGCTGCCTCCAGTGGGATTGATGGGTGGATCTGGCGGGAATGTCCTCTGGGAACCCCTGAAACTCTCCTGAAACGATGATTGGGAGGGCTTGTTTCATCAGCTTTAGTCTCCAATTTGTATGTTTCACTCCTAAAGGTGTTAAATTCTGGTCACCTCTATGTTGTGTACACATGAGCGCCTCAAGGCAGAGATGAGATGCAAGTGGTGAGATATGAACTGGAGCACTTTCTAGTTGCATCTACTTGAATTGATTGGAATACACCCAGAGTTGATCATTTTTGCAGCTGGTGAAGTAAGAGTATAGTGATCCAAGAGATCCCTTTACACATTTTAAATGATACTTGTGAGTTACAAAAGTTTGAAAAGGAACTTGTACATTTTAGTTAATTATCCAGATATTTGCAAATATATGGATAAATGACATCATATGAAGGAAGTATCTGAGCATCTGTCATTTGTATGTAGAGTTATAGAAGGAGAAATACTTGACAAATCAACAAAACAATGGCCAAAAGTATTCTTTGTGTGTTTGCTGATTTGTTTTTAATTTATAGTGTGTTACACTATAAATAAATATTTAAATGGGGGATGGAAAAGAGATGTCAACTTATTGTTACCTTTATATTCATAAAACACTAGCTCAAAAAATCATAAATACATATTGTTTCATTAAATACTTACCAATCAAATTGCTTTTCTTTTCCAGTTTTTGTGTTCTTTTTCATTTGATTGCATCATATTTGCATAAATATAGAATTCTAGAACTTAAAGATACTACTTATTTCACTATAATATGCTGCCATTAATTTTCTTCTCTTGTTTCAGTTCACTGTTCACAACCTAATGCCCATGACTCTGAAGACCCTCAAATGGCCACTGACAGCAATGGTTGCTAGAGGTGCCACTATAAATGGAGTTGGGTGATTTCCAATAGGATTATGTGCAGTAAATTGTTTTCCATGTTTTATCAAAACAATCAAGGCTTGATGTCAAAGAAGCTAGGGTCTTTGTCTAACGGTTCCTTCTTCATTGCTGTCCAATACATTAGCTTGTTTTCCTTTGGTGAATAAAATCCTGGGTCAATAATATGTGATGACATGTTTGTGATCTATTGGTCTCTGGAATTTAGGAGAGCTCTTTTCTTCAACTTTTGTAAATATTCTGCTACATAAAGTTAAGATATGCTGTCTTTTGTTTCTGTTTTGTTTTGTTTCAAATATCAGTGAATTCTTTTAGCTTTATTTGCAAAGTCCGCCATTTACATTCATATACAATCTATAAAATACGGTCAAGAATATAATTTGAGTGGATATATGTGATGTTCTATTCCTCATATATTGAGTATAAAAGTAAATATGGATACAATATATTCCATAACTCATTAAATAAAACAAAAATAAAATAAATTTAAAAAAAGAAGGATCTCCCTTATAGTAGAATACAAATATATATAAATCCTCAAAAATCTAGACTAAAGTTAGTGGGTTAAATGTTGATGAGGAACAAGATATTTATATAGTCTCAAAATAGATATCAACAGCATACTTACACATTAGTTAATTATTAATTAACTTTACTTAGCAGAAAACATGTGGGCAATTCCTTAACCAAGTGGTAAAAGCTAAGATTACCAATACTGGGGGGAAGAGGGGGCAGGGAATTACATCATGTGTCTTCAGGCATGAGATACTAAGAATGGCACAATATTGATGGAGCAGTATGCCTGACAAAGAACATAATATAAATATAATAATTAGGAAACATAAGACAAAGTCAACTTACAGACACAAAAAATAACTGGCTTATAACTTTCAATAATGTCAAGGGCAAGAAATAGAAATAATGGTTGTGGAACTCTAAGAGATATGAACTAGATATCATGTATGATCCAGTTCTAGATCCTGGAAGGGAACCAGTACCTAAAACTACAAAGATTTATAGATGCTTCTTCAGGCTGCAGGCACCACCTGAAAGTGGATAGGTAGAGAACAACAGCGTCTCCCTGGAATATTGATGAACAGTGATGAAGGAAAATGCTCCCAGTGGGCAATATTTCAAGCAGTACTATTTCTTTTACACTTTGCTTTGGATAAGTAATGGCCAGATGTACAATTATTTGTTGATTTATGGGCTTAGCTAGATAGTCAGGGACTTGGAAGGAACATGATTAGAGAACTGGTAACAAAGAAATTTGGGAAAGAGTTATGTGGGATGGATCTGAATGGGCAAAAAACCATGAAGGTAGTTGTCCTTTGTAAATGCTCACAAAAAGATGAACATAGCAGAGAAGGATTTTAATGATCAGGTGGATAAGATAACCTATTAAGGATGCTAGTCAGCCCCTTTTCCCAGGAATCTCTGTCATTGCCCATTGGGCTCATGAACAAAGCGGCCATGTTGGCACAATGGAAGTTACGCATGGGCTCAGCAACATGGACTTTCACTAACCAGGGTTGTAAGTGCCTACTCCGTGAGAAGCAAAGACTAACACTGAGCCCCCTGATAAGGCACCATTCTCGAGGTGATCAAGGGTTGATCATTGGACTGCTTCCATTATGGGAGGCGCAGCATTTTGTATTTACTGAAATAAACAAGCTGAATATGGATTTGCTTTCCCTGCATGCAAGAGGTCTAAATTACCCCATATATTTATTGGTTTCTAATAGGACAGTCCTCTCACTGCTATTTTCATTCAAAATGTCATGGAAATTTTGGCTTTTTGCATGTTTGTATACATAACAGAACCAGCTTAACAATGTCAATGAGAAAGCCAGTTGGAATATTGATAGATCCAAGTATTATCTAATAAATTCCATATTTGAAGCACATTTCTATAACTGCACTGTTTACATGAAAATTTTACAGATGCAATAATCTAGTAGAGTTAAATAGCACCTTTCAAGAGGGTAATGTTACAATTAAAAACAAAAACAAAAACAAAAACCTTAACTCAAAAATTAAAGTTGTGGTCACTTAATATTTTATAGTAAACAACACCATTTTCATTTTACGTATTATATATATTTTATTTTATTTTATTTTTTAGGTAATTATTTTTATTTATTGAAATTAATACTGAAAATGGAATGTCCCAAGTGGTTAGAGTGAGGCAATTTGACTATATATCTTATTTCTTTTTTTTTCACATAAAAATTAATATTGAAAAGAAATACATAATTTAATTAGTCTTTTCTAATGTCTGCATATAGAATGATATAGGAGAAGTTATAAAAAGTGAGTAAAAATAAAGCAGCCAGTTTTCTGGTTTTGTGTTTTAATAATCTATTTTCTACTCTGCATGCATAGATAGAGTTATTTGAAATATATCAATTTAATTTAGTTTAATTTTACTTAGCTTGAATTTATTAAATATTCTTATCAAACTGTGATTTTAAGTCAGCATTACCTATTTGTAAAGGAAACAAACATGCTTTTACATGTTCATCAGCCTCCAGGATTTTCACTTGCATTGACTCCTGAATTGCTTACAACAAATGTTTCAGATTAGATTTCTCATCACCATTTAAAAGAATAACCCTGAAGTACATAGAAATTAATGAAATTGTCAATTGTTTTACAATTATGTTGGTGACGTCTGTAATTCTAATTCAGGTATCTTATCCCCACTGAACTTTGCATTTTAGCATTCGTGTCACTAAAAAAATATTATGTGTTTAAAATAACATTTTTTCATATTTATATCTACAAATAGCAATATTGTTTTCATATATGTAGCAAAATAGTTTTGAAGTCTTGAATTATACATTTTCCTTTAAAATTCCAATTTTTCTGGTGAAGTATTAAATCTCATCATTCAGGGATTTAAGATCAAATTAAAAAAAAAGTGTATGTACCTGATATTTCCATTTAATAACATATCATCAATGATCAATTTACACCTTCAACAACACAGTTTAGTCATAATAATGCAGATTCAATACTTATACAAACTTATGTATTGTGCAAAAGTTATGGTGCCCTATGACAAAGAGCAATATGTATCTAGACAATATGTATCTAGACTATATTAGACTATAAAGAGCTAACATCATTGTGCATTTGTTGGGGGAAGCAACAAAACATGAACATGACCTAAGTACATGTTATGAATAAAAATAGTCAACACATGATGAATATCTAAGCAGGATTTTTTTAAAGCTCCCCCCAAAACATTGGCATTTTTAAATTTCTCCAATGATCCAGAGAATATCTGCACTTCCTAAAATCTGGTGTCAATGATGACATAGGGTGTTCTATGTCAGTTCTATACAGTACACTGCAGTTATATGCACCTTTATTTTTTAATAATAGTTCTAATACTTAATTATTGGATGTGTTATTCAGTTTCACTTTAGGTGAAAGAGATGCTATCTTTCCTTAAGGTCAAGTTTTAAGTGCATGCATTGGAAGTCAGCACCAGGCTGAGTCACTGGGCTGATATTTGAGTTAATTTCACAGTCTATCATCCATCATCATCCTCAGGTTTACTCTCAGTTAGATATGAAAAACTCAGGGGTCCACTTTCTGCAGTTGTTTACAACTTAAAAAATGTGTTTGAAACATATGCTCATTGGAGCCTAGGACTGAGGGTCATTCCCGAATTTGAACCCAGACATAGCTAAGTAAAGTTTTACAATATATTATTTTATTTTTTCTCAACAGTGTTTCATTCTCTGACCCAATATATGAAAAGCATGTTTCTACTTGATCTTATCCATCTGAAAACAGCACTCTTTGAATTTTGTATTGGAGGTATTACTACCAGAGATAAAAACTATGTCCATTGTGCAAAAGATTCCAGAGACACAAGGCACTCACTGACACTATTATTTTCCTATCTTCTTAAGCATTCTGCCTTAGTTTGTGTTATTACATTACTCATCTGACATGAAAATCGGTCCTAAGACATTTCAACACTCTAACAAGTATTTTCATTTCCTATTTTCTTATCAATTTGTAGGGGTTAATGCTTATCAGACTTTCCATTTCATTATAACCAAACAGTGATAAAAATTTTCTTAAATTACACTTTATGACAATGAACAACTCATAAGATAATTTAAATGCAATTTGTTGTACAGAAACTATTTTCTTAAAAAAAATGTTAATTGATCTCAGTGTTCAGACATTAATTTAAGAATACAATGCTATGTAATCAAGCCTGAGGAGACCCTGTTTATACTGTCTCTGAGATAAGATTATTTCCCCATGGTATAATGATCTCTAATGAAAATCAAAAGTCATAAGGACATGTCAACATAATGAATTTTAAGCTTGAAATAAAACTTGTAAAATAGAGATAATAGAAATGTTTAGTCCTTTCAGAGGGAAAAGAAAGAGCATGACATAAACTAAAAGTTTCATTGGGGATTATTATGGTAATTACACACATATTTGGAATAGTTGTTTGCTCCTTGCACTTAATTGATATTTACTTTAATTGCTTAATTCAATACAACTGTCAGAAGAAATTTACTGAGGATTTGGGGGGCAAATTATTTATATTTTAACAATTATGTCAGTAGATACACTACTAAGATTAGTTTAAAGTTTTTGTGAGGGCATATATTAATAATATGGAGAGTAAGTCAAATCTAATCACTGTATTATTCTATTTTCAAAAATATTTTGAGTCAAATTGTCAATTTGAACTGTGAATACAAAAAAATTATAAAAATGCATTTAAAGGTATATAGGAATCAAATATATATATATTTGTTTTCCCAAATCATGAATATGCTTTGAAATGAAAACCAATATCTGCTATAAGGCATCATAAGACATACTGTACTAGACATAACAGGATTGGTAATTAAGATTTTATTTAAGTATACAGGCTGGCCGATTGGCGTGGTGGTTTAGCGCTGGCTTGGGAAGCTAGCGGTCCCGGTTCTGGTCCCACATATGAGGGCCAGTGACACTGCTCTCAAAAAAAAAAAAAAATTATTTAAGTATTGAATATTTTAAAAATTGTAAAAATACATTTAAATATTATGCATATATATGTATAATTTGAAACATTGATATGCATATATCTATATAATTTGAAATATATATGAACGATACCAAATATGAGCTCTAAATAAAAGTAATTATAATTCTACAAATAAAAAAATAAATAATTATTAAGTGTTTTGGTTAAGCAGTGACTAAATATTTCATAACCTCTTTTAACTTAGAATTAGTTTATATTTTATTTTGAAGTAATTGAAATAAAATAATTAAAACTGATTATTTGGTACTTGACTAAGTTTAATTTTCTAAGAATTACTTTTATACAAGCCAGTTGTATCAGACTAGAGAAATGCAAAACTATAAACAGCTTTGGAGAGTGCCTATAGTTACTTTTACATTTGCTTTTCAAAAACAATTCTTTGAATCAGATTGAAAGCTGATAGTCTTTACGACTAAACTTTTCGATGTCTTTTATTTGTGTGTGCATTGTGTAAATGTTACTGCCAGCATATTAGAGAAAATGTTGAAGTATGAAGATTAACTTGTCTTCTCATTTATCTAAACTAAAAATGTGTGTTTCTGATTGAACTCATTAAATAGAATTGTGTTGCCCCTTTCTCCTATATCTTTGGATGGAGAATTAGGGTTTTTTTAAAAAGTAGTAAATTCAAAGACCATATTAAACAAAAAGTTTGTTATCCTAACTTCCTGGTTTTCTGGAATCTATTTTGTCCACTATGAAAAAAAAAGAAAAAAAAAAAAAGAAAGAAAAGAAATGAAAAAAAAACAAGATAAAGAAGAGGAAAGAGGAAGAAATGAAAGACAGATATTTCCTTCTACTATTTAGAGATCAGAGAAAATATTTCTTTAAAGCCAATGTCTAGAGAAGAGATATGCAGTGAGATCAATTACCAGTGGGTAAAGCAATAAGTGGACAAACTGTTTTTCGCTGAGTATATTATTCAACATATAAACATGCAGATGGCAAGAGACATTTTAAAATGAAAATAAATGTTACATAAATTGTATTACAGCAGTAGTTGAGCCAATAAATAATAACATTTGAAACCGTATTCAAATCTGAAAGTAAAATAACTCTAGAAACTTGAGTAAATTAGAAAAGATGGCCTTATCAAGGAAGATATGAGTAGAGTAAAAGCGAATCCATTTTCTGGAGAATCAGAGTACAACACATGCAAACAATGTGTAAATTTACATAGAGAAGAGTGAGTAATCTAACTATTTAAACAAAATTACAATATACAGTCCAGGTCAATAAGCAAAAGACACAGTTTACTTACATTCTCTAAGCAGGAATGATAGAGACATTGACTTGAAAGTTTACTATGGGATTGATCTACCCAATCCCTGACTCCACATACACACAAAGTGGGATCCTAATTAGTTTCGAAGTTCTGAAACAAAACTAATACTTCTAAGTGCTATGTATATAGTAAACATTAAAAAAATAATATCTTGCATTTGGGGGATTGTTAAAACATGTGAGTATGAATGGAGAAAGAGAAAGCAAGCATATCCTCATATAAGATAAATATTTGGTTATGGATTACTTTCATTTCCCTGAGCTACTCTACCTACATTCTGCAAAATAGAAGCCGAGTTTCTTATTTGAAGTTAGTGATACTTTCATTCGCTATGTATTTTGAGGTAATATTTTGATATTTAATATTTTTGTAATTAAATGCTAATTGATTTTATACTATAGCTTTTTCTTAGTTTGCCAGTTTGTTACCAAGGGATTACATTCAGGAGCAATTGATAACAATTAGCACTAAGGCAATTCTTTAATACATAAATAATGAATGATGTACAAACTAAGTAATAATGAGGCTTCTAACTAGTAAGGCAGTGATTAATTATGTTGATCTCTAGGATAAACAAACACAAATAGCATAAAGCATGAAGTCAGAATTTCATTCATTATAAATTGTTTGTAATACATTTCTAATATTTTCAGTTTAAAGATAGTTATTAATGAGCTTGTTACCAATAAAAAACAAAACAAAACAAAAAACACTGAAATCAGAAATCAGGTTTTCCAGGCATTGTAAAAAATGATCATTCCTAACAGGGATATTGTAAAGAACACAGACAAATATATTTGATTTGTATTGCTGCATAACAAGGTAACATCAATCTGAATGTTTACTAATAGTTTTATTATCTCATGTTTTTTTTTAGGTTAAAGAGTAATAAGAGAAAAATGGTTTTCTGCTCAAGGATTTGCAGGCTAAAATGAGGATGTAGGCCAGCTTGTGTATTTTTAAGCATTGAGAAGAATAACTTGAAGCTTATTTATGTTGTCAAAAGTCACTTTCTGGCAGTTATATGACTGGGGTGCTCATTCTTTTTTGGTTGTCAGCTTAGTTTGCTCTCAGCTCCCAGAGGCTACAAACATGCTTGCCATGTGAATCCCTCCATATTAAAAGACAGCCTTGGTAAAATCTTTCTGTCATTGACTCATTCTCACACTCTAAATCTCTTTCATTAGGAAGAATTCAGTCAATTTTTAAGGGATCCTCTAATAATTAGTTTAAAGCCATTGGAGGATAATATTCCATTTTAACATAAACTGATTTGTGACCTTAAAGATATCTGGAAAATCCCTTCACACCAGCACACAGACCACTAATTCAATGAGTTGGGCAAAGTCTACTTACCCCAGAGAAAGAGGATCTTAAGAGGACAACTTAAAATTCTGCCTAACATAAGAAGCAAGTGGATTGGAAACCTAAAGATGTCTAAATTATGCCCATGTATTTAAGCATGACTGGAGCATTCTTCTACTGTCCACTAACATGGTAGAGGAAACCTATATTATAACTTGGAAATTGATAATGAAAATAAATTATTTGAGTTTTATTTTTGAGAGAGGTTTGAAAGATCTTGTTACTTTTTACCTAGATTCCTTCAAAGAAAAACTAGGATTTGTGAATAGATAACTAAGGAAATTTGAAAACACACTAATACCTAAGTGTGATGAAAGATCCATATTAAGATCACACTGAGCACATGGTGATATATAGATGACAGATGATGTATTGCAGAATTGTACACTTGAAACCTATGCAATTTTACTAACCATTGTCATACCAATAAGTTTTAATTAAAAAAATACAAAAGATCACACTGAGGACTCCCTTTTAAGAAGCTTGCCACCACTCTTATTCATGCATAAATAGCTCTTGACATGGAATTATTATTCCTTGAACATTCCACAGAATATCATGTCTGTTCCATTTACCACTTTATTCTTCTTGTATGGATTATCAGGCTATTCTGGATGTGTCTATGGCCCTCCTCTATTTCCAAAGCATTTTGTTGATATATCAAAACCTGTATGAAGTGTTACTCGAAAGAAGTCAATGTTCTTTTTTCTGGGATCCCACAGTAACTTATGGACTGAATGTTGGAATCCTCTTAAAATTGATATGTTGAAGCCCTACCCCAGTGTGGCAGTATTTGGAGTTGGGGCCTCAGGGAATTAGATAAGGTTAAAAAGGTGGGGGCCCCATGATGGGATTAGTGTCCTTAAAGAAGAGGATAAAAGACCAGAGCTCTTTCTTTCTTGGCCATGTAAGGACTCAGTGAGAAGATGGACATTTGCAAGCTAGGAACAGAATCAGCCAGCATCTCCATCTTGGACTTCCCAACCTACAGGCCTGTGAGAAAATATACTCCTATAGTTCAAGCCACCTGCCTTATTGTATTTTGTTATGGAAACAAAAACTGAATAACACATTTGTACACATCTCTACTTTGGAGTTTATTATATTCTATTTTTTGCTAAGTTCCCATGAGTTCTTGATTCCATATTTACAAAAAATGTTTTGCAGTCATCTGCAAATGATAGATACTTGTCATATTGCCTGCCTCAAAGTGATCATTCTGTAAGATATGGCAAAATATAATTGAATAAATAAGTTAAATGAATACAAGTCAATTAGAATAAAATGATAGTTTGTTTTTCTCTACGTGCCAGCATTTTCTAATTACAAAATTTGCTTTGCTAATTATCAAGTAATGTATAAAAAAACTAATAACTATCAGGGCCTAAAAGATTGGAGTATAATCACTACCTAAGCAGAAAAGAATTCAACTTTTATATATTTCATCAACACATGGGAAAATTTATTTGCCTGCCAAAATATCACCTTTTATCATCTATAAAATTATTTCATTTTGATGGGTCCTAGTATCTGCTCATAATTTGGTAAAATATCACTGTTGGAGAAAAATAAATCACGTTGTTTCTAGGCCTATGTACAAAATTCTCTTGGGTCATTAAGTAATATCTACTTTCTAAAAATAATCAGAAGATAGAATGAGATAAGAATTTAAGTTTCAAAGGGCAAACTTACATTTCAGAGTAGTAAGATCACAGAAAGGAAAAACGAACTTACTCTTATGTCTTCATACAGCCCAGATGGAATTTTGAAGGCATTATATTTTATTTAAAAGTTCAACGTCATCAATACCATATAAATATCTCTATATAATTAGAAATGGATTTCCTTAGTGAATTACATGGTATATTCTTGGTACAAGTTAAAGTTACATAAAGTATGTAATACCTTGGTTTGCAAGCATAATTTGTTTGGAAACAAACTGCTCTCATTGCAAGATATCATTCATTTACCAAGTTACTTGCAATCCAAGGTTTTCCTGTACTTGTTTTTCTAATTAATATGCCCTGTACCATTTCAAGAAGAGCATAAACTGTTATTTTTGTCTGATGTTAAAAGACTGTTTGAAAAGGATGATTCAAATAGAAGTTTCAAAAATTTAAACAATTTTTGAAAGTAGGACTAAAATGTTTCAATTTGTCATCTTCAGTAAAATATTTATTTAATATAATAATTATACATGCACTGAAGTACATGGAAATCAAGAGTCTTTCACTAGCCCACAAAATAGGAAGATAGAAGATTTGTGAAATTCTGATTCTAATAGTTTCAGTTAAAAAAAGCAAAGAAGTCACAATATATACCATGCCATAATGTGTGATAGGCAAAGTTTTGGGTTTACACATATTGATTAAACAAAATTTAAATAGAATGATTTTCTATTTGTGAGTTTTACAGTGAATTGTTTCATTTTCCAAGGTTGTATATTTCCTATACACAACTATAATTATATAGTATATAAAATGTAACTATAATGCCCAGCTCTTGACATGTAAAAATTATTTTCATTTACTCAAAACTTATTAATCAGGTTATAATTCTCATGTCAAATTTTCACCCAATAAACTCACTTAATAATCACAACTTGATGTTTTGAGTTCTGTGTGCCTGACTTTGTGCTTATTTTGCCATATTTATCTCATTTGAGCATACCAAATATGAAAACAGGCCTCATATTCTACTTTTTATAAATTAAGTTTATAACTGAGGTTAAGAGAAGTTAAACTAACCGTTCAACATCAAACCACCAATAAGTGTGTTAAAGCCAGAATTGAAAAATAGGTATGATCTGCTTAAAATCTGAGACATGTCACAATCTAAACCAAAGAAATTATATTCAAATTTTCTTTATTTCTCCCTCAGCCATTTCACACTAAAGTTAGAATTGTGGCATTGTATATGGTAGAAATGAAAACGGGAGACAAACAACCTCACATTTGTAGTTTACCTACATAAAAGACAAATAAGAATTATTGAATTGGATGGTTACCAATTTTGTATTGAAGGGAGATAGAAAATGACATATGTAAATTCCTGTAGCTCTTTTTAGTGATACCACTAATAAATGCAATCATTTTCCAAACATACAGTTTCATTTATTTCACCCAATTAATCAATTATCCAATTTGCCAAGCTGGACTACATGCAAAGACAAATTCTGGTAGGATTTTCTAAGTAAAATTTACTTCCTTTTTAACACTGAAAATCATTGTTAATATTGAGGAATTAAAAGCAAAGAAACAAAAGATACTTTATGGATAGTGATAGGCAATTCTAATTTATTCTTTGTTACTGCACTCAACAAAGCTCTTACATATTTCCAAAGTTATAAAGGATAAATTCCCATATCCCCTCTATTGTTTGGAGATTAATTTTCTCCTTTTTATAAAAGAATGAAGAGCTTTCAGAGACTGGTTCAAATTTTTGAGCTAATATTTGGACTGACTCTTCAGACATTAAAAATATTGTAGAAATTTTATCTCATGCTATGTATTTCTAACTCTTGGAATATGTAAATTGGTGGGTAGAAGGGAATGTTGAGGGGACAGCCAGTCTTTATGTTCTTGTTGTCAACTATGACCACACTATCAGGGTTCATAAAGACATCACAGGACAACCTGCTAAACCTATCAGGTGCTCAGCTGGCTGATGTCTGAATGTTCTCCGGTGGCTACCAGAGAGAGTTAAAATAATTACATATAACATTTTCCCACTCTCCCATATCTCTTATCTATGAGACCCTTTCTTCTTTTCCACATAAATGTCAACCTATCCACTTTCTAATGCTCCCCAATATTCTCCCTAATATTAATTTTATTTTGACAGATTGTCAGCTTGCCTGTGAGTTCTGCGGACCCTTCACAAATGGGTTTGAGAAAATAAGGCATGACTCATATAATTTCTGTACCTCCTGAGAAAATGAAAAGCTATACTTCAACTGTTACATTTTTAAAATTTATAATATTTTAAAAGGGAGTAATATAATATTTTGTATCTATTTAATCAATATCTGTGTTGTCACATTTTTATAATTCCCTTTTTACTTAAGACCTCTGATTTCACTATAAAAGTCCATGTCTCATAATAAGCAACAGAAGCACTGAAAGGAATGAAGGGTAATTTACAAAAACATTCTTCTTGCAAAATTCAGAGGTATTCTACATACTAAGGCCTTTATTGACCTTATGTCCCAATCAGCTCATTGACCATTCAACATTTAGAAGCACACTACTCTGGATATCAGATATTTGTTCATTCATATAATCAATGCTATTGATCCCCTACCATTTGCCACAAATACCCTAGAAACCGTGTTGGCAGTAGTGAAGAAGAGAAAAGTTTCCTACTCTCATGGAACTTATATTTTAGCAGGGCATCAAATATAACAATGCATAGATGCTTCATTACATTATATACTTTCTGGAAGTGTTAATGCTATGAAAAAAATAAACATAGTACATGATGCAATGGTCTACTTGGGTGTTGATTTGAGATACAACTTAGACAATGAATATGGTGATGAAGAGATATTTTGAAGACACCTAAATGAAAGGAGGTACTAAGCCACCTGAACATAATTTAAGGTGAAGAAAACACCAAATATAACAGTTCAGAATCTGGAGCAAGTTTGGCTTTGTTCAACACATAAGGTAGCAGCATGGTGGTGAATGGTGAAATGAGTAGGTGATGAGTTTGAGAACACCTGGCCATTGGGACCTTGATGATTGCAGAAAGGATTTATTTTAAGTGTGATGGGAATCAGTTGGACATTTATAATCCTGAAAGCCAATGCTAGAGTCTGTGTTGAAAAATCAGTGTTAATAAGATGAGTGAAAATAGATAAACCAGTTGGAAGGCTACAGCAGAAGTTCAGGCAAGAAATAAGGAAGCAAATAAAACTGATTTCAGTGCTGACGTGTAAAGAGCTTAGAAGTTGTCACTTCCATTCTTACAATAAGAAAAACTTGAGAAAATTGAAAAACAAAGTGAAACATTTTTTTTATTGGACTCATTAGAGAGAAAAAACTGAAAAACAAAATAAAACATGTTTTTCACAGACCCATTATGGAATTGAGGTCCCAGGGCAAACCATCACTCTGAAATCTGGAGAAATACACAGAAACAGAAGATCACAGTTAAGAGCAGCTTCCCTGGAGCAAAGAAGCCTCTGGAGCTATAAATTGATAAGATTAAATCTTAATTTTCATGAATTGCTGGAGGCTAAGTGTGGCTAACAAGTGGGTGAAAAACTCCTAGGAACTGAATAAAGCCTTAGCATGCCTACACACACACACACATTCTTTTGTGGGTTTTACCTCCAGGAATGCCACTAGCTTCTCATGATAAAGAGGCAAGGGGAAAAAGCAAAACAAAACAAAACAAATATAATATCCTCTCATGACTCTGACAGGTAGAGAGGAAAACCATTGTGAAATGTGGCCAGACTATTGTCATAAAGACCCACTCTCCAGGAGAAAGGACTATATACACCCTTATCTCACCTAGGGAGAAGAAAATATACCAACCTCTAGCCCTCTCTAGTCCTACTGTCTTACCTAAGGGGAAGAGACCTAAGAAATATTGTGAAAGTTGCCACCCAGGAACACAGGACAACTAAAAGATGGATCTAACCATAAGCTTATAGAAAGCCTCTCTCCCTGCACACCTCATGACAACCTCAATAGCTCCATTATAATAACAGGAGATTATGGTTGAAAGAGAAAGAAGGTGCAGACTTTAGGTAAGGAGGAGTTGTTAGAGAAACCCAAAGAAAATGGTGAGAAAAAAACAAAAACACCAGAGGAACTGAAGCCTTTGACACCTACAGTAGGAGCAAACATAATTACAGCCCAACTGCTAGCCAAAATAACATAACTTCACACTAAAGGTCTTCAACCTCATGTCCTCTTCAGGACACATCATGTATGACTTTCAACAAAAATTCTCAAAACATGCCAATATAAGGGGGAAAAAAAAAAGTCCGAAGATTTGCAAAATAACCAGATTTGGATATCAGATGTTGTGCTTCTACAGTTAGATGGCTTTTATCAGTCATCCCAAAGAGACACCTCTAATCTTGATTTTTCTCTCTGAGCTTCAACTCAGGTATCAAACTATGCAGACAAAATTTCCACTTCCTGTGTAACAAGGATCTCAAAATAAACTATTAAAGGAGAACTCCAAGTGACAACTATAATTAGATAGTAACCTAGTGTTTCCTACTTTGTTAAATCGTGCAACTATGTTACCAGGATCCTGATATTTCAGTGTGTCTCCCTGAGTGCCCTGGCCCAAAAGAAATGTACGGACCGGAGTTTGCAGTATAGAAATAGGGTATATTAGAGAATTGGCCAATCCAGACAACAGGGAGCAAATGCTCAATAAGACCCGACTCCCAGATGGCATGTAGGTTACAGATTACATGAGGCAAAATCACAAGACATATGGGTTAGGGGTTTCTGGGTAATGCTAGAGCTGATTCGTCAGAGGTGAGGTAAGGCTCATAAAACATTTCTTCAAGTCTTGAGAACAGCTCTGAGGTCTGTTCCTGTGTTCCTATGTCTGGTTTCATGGGAAAGTAGCCAGGGGATTGTTTCACCTTAGGGCTCAGGAGCTGAAAAATAACTTATGTCAAGATGTTATCTTTAGCCGGCCTGAGGTCTGGACCATGTGACCATTAGTCAGGTCTGATCTATTGTCTTCTTCTACCTTGGGGGTTGCTGATTATCGGGGAAAAGGCTACACCTGAGTGTATATGACAATATTCCCACTATCAGAAATAAGTAGGGATATTTGAGTGGCAGTTTCCAGACTCTTCCTTATAAAGTAGCTTGGGGATAATCTTTGTTTTGTTTTTCTCAATTTTTGTTTTTGTTCTTTTCTGCCAGTACTATGGTTAGATCCAAGGACAGTGACTCTCACATATGGACTTGCATGGGCTGTGAATACAGCAAGTGTAGCAATTTAGCTACTCTACCATTAGTTCTTCAGCCTGATTTTCCATCACAGTTGGCTTTCTGGTTGCTGAAGGACAGGTAATGTTTCAATGCTTATATAAAAATCCATCTGACTTTCACACTATTCCTTGGATTATTTTTTGGCTGATTTAACCCTACAACTTACTTTTTAAAGTATTTTAATAATGGTTAAAAAAATAAACTGATTTCACTGTCCTTATAGTTCACTTTCTGTTTATTTATTATTTTTATTTCAAAAACATTAAATTGCCCAGTGAATTTCTTTCGACCTGTAAGCTATTTTAATTCAACTCAGTTAGATGTTTGGTAATTACTACCTGAAAAAGAGGAAGCTAGATCATTTATCCACCAAACTGTGCAAATCACTGGTTAAACCCATGAGACTTTCCACTGTAAACAACCAGGCTCAGGTAGCTAGAGTGATTTCAGACAAAGGCTGGTAGTTGCTGTCAGTTAAGTCTTACTAATGTACAGGAAAATGAAAAGTAAATTCCAGGGACATTGCCAGGACACTGACTTCTAGACAGGCCCTTCACATCAACACTGCAAAGTCTCTTTCTTTTCCAAGGTGCAGGTCAGGCATATATGTGGACCAAACACTTCCAAAAGTGGGGAATGATGAGGAATTGCTTCTTGAGTAAGCTGTGCTTATTTTATTTACTAGCATTCACTAAAAGACTGCTTAGTGTATTTCTTTTAACAGTGAATTGAAAGAAAAGAAATGTTTTTGATAGTATAGTCTAATCTTTACTGAAAATTGAGGTGAAAAAACATAAAAGATAAAATAACAATATAAACCATTTTGGAAGTAATCAATATGTGAGGCTTTTTAAGAAAAGTATAAAAATGCCAGGTGGTTTAACTCTAAAAACCATTACTTTGCACATGTTAATTAGTTGGAAATGTTTCATTATTGGAACATTAAGAGTAGTAATGGCAGTAGAATAATTTGAAAGTTCAGGCTCACGTGATTCTTAAAGAGGAGTGATCTATTCACATTATACCTTCTGAGTCAGATAACTAGGGCTGAGAATTATTGCTTTAGCTGATATTGTGCAGCATTTTCTAAACTATTAGGGCAATGGCATTGTAATGTAATGAATCAGGGAACCAGCAAATCTAAAACTGAATGGAATTCAGAACACCTGATGAATTTTGTCAATTATTGTTTGAGCAGTGTTGCAAATTTACATTTTAAGACAGTAATATTTCACTACCTAAACAACTTTGTGTGAAATGTACATAACATAATGTTTGAAATACAAAGGTGTAATGACTGAGAAAGGATTATTCCATACAATAAAAAATGTCCAACTGTATAGCATAAAAGGTACCTATAACTACCATTATATTTAATTGTATTATTACAAAGAGGCAGAGAGCAAAACATTGTTTTGAAATTATATTACTTTATTTTAGCACATGTTCATTTTAAAGTAGATTCTTTGTGGCATATTTTGTAAATCTGAAGCTAATATAATATTCTATGCCAACTATAATTTAATAAAAATTATTTGGGGATGCCAAATTTTGAAGAAAATTCCAATATAGACAAATATGTTTTCTGACATTTCTAATATGGATGACCAGATTCAAAAAATGTATTCTCTCTGTTTCTTTGTTTAAAACTTTTCTTAATTTTCTGTTTTAATACCTCTGAAAAAGGAATGGGTCTTACATTTGATATATTCTAGACAGCAACACATATTTCCTTGTTCAGAAGTAATTTTGCCATGGATATATGTTCATTTGATGTTATTTGTGTTGACTGTATCATGCCTGCCTGAATTTTATTATTTAATTTCACAATTTTTCTCTCATGAAGAAAACATATACATGAAAAATTACATTAAACAAAGCAAACAGTTTAACAAAAATTTATAATGCAAGCACCCATTAAACCAAAATCATATGAATAAATACAACGTTGACCATTCCCTATTACTCATGTGTCCTTCAAAGTCAAAACCGATATGCTACCCAAGAAATAACTAAAGTAACTACTATATTGACTTCGTTTATTTTAAGTCTTTCTCTCTCTCTCTCTCTCTCTCTCTCTCTCTCTATATATATATATATATATACTCTCTCTCTCTATATATATATATATATATATACTCTCTCTATATATATATATACTCTATATAATATTCAAATGTATATCTAACATAAAATTTATTAATTGTTAATTATTATATAGTAGTCATAAAATATACAGTCTAAATTTTCAATCTTTTGAAATTGTTGAGACAATGCAGGATATATGGTCAGCTTTTTATTTTATTTTACTTTTCTAAAGCTGTTCAATTAAAAAAAAAATTGAGATTTAATTCACAAGTCATACAACTCATCCATTTAAAGTGTACAATTCAATGTTTTAAAGTATGTCCATAAATATATGCAACCATCTCTCTCATCAATGTTGGAACATGTTTATCTCCCCCACAAGAAACCCTTAACCTTTAGCTATCACCTTACCACACACTGACCATACTCCACTGCAGCCCAAATTAACCACTGGTATGGTACAATTTTTATAAATATTGCATAAGAAAATATTAATTAAAATCCAAATTTTATTCAGGTTTCCTTAATGTTCACATAAGATCTTTTTTCTCTTCCACTATCAGGTTACAAATCACATTTATTTGTCATGTCTCATTAAGGTCTTCTTAGCTATTACTGTTTTTCCGATCAAGTGGGGCCTCTTCTATATTTGAATGCATCTTGCACTAACTAGACATAATGGGCTTTGAGCATAGTACAACTACTGCTTGAGATGACTGATTTGAGTTTCATGTACTCTGTGCCTACTTTCTGTCTCTACTGCTTTCCCTCTTCAAGAATTTCATATGAGCGAATCATGTAATATATAGTCTTTGTGATTGGCTTCTTTTATTTAGCATGATTCTTTTCATGGTTCATCCATATTGCAACATATATCAGTATTTTCTTTTTTTGTGGCTGAATAATATTCCATTGTATGGACATACCATTTGTGCTTATCCATTCATAGATTAATGGACATATTGATTGTTCCTACTTTGGGCTACTATGAAAAATACTGCTGTAAATATTTATAGTTTCTGTGTGAACAATACTTTTTTTTTTTTTTTTGAGGGCAGTATCACTGGCCTTCACATGTGGGACCGAACCGGGGCCGCTGGCTTCCCAAGCCAGTGCTTAACCACCGCGTCACTCGGCCGGCCCTATGTGTAAACAATATTTGAATTGTTCTTGCATTTATATTTAGGAGTTTAAATTGTCTTGGGTATATGTTTAGTACTGGAATTTCTGTGACATAGTTGTATAATCATATGAGGCTCTTCCATGTTTTCCAATGCAGCTGTATCATTTTTCCTTTCCACCAGCAATATATGAGGCTTCTGATTTCTCTACATGTTTGTCAACATTTGTTATCTGATTTTTTTATTCTAACTTTCCTACTGGATATGAGGGGGTATGTATCTCACTATGATTTTAGTTGCATCCCTTGATGAGTAATGATGTCAAGAATGTTGCCATGTACTTAGTGGATATTCATATATTTTCTTGAGAAATGACCATTCAGATTCTTTGTTCAATTTTCAATTGGGTTATTTTCTTTATTGAATTATAAGAATTTTTTTTTAATATATTTTAATTGTAAGGCTTATCAGATATCTAATTTATCTTATTCTACCAGTGCATTTTTACTTTCTTGACGGTGTCATCTGAAGACTAAAAGTTTTATTTTTAACAAAGTATATTTTTAACAAAGTGTAATTTAGCCATTTGTCATTTCTAGCCTATACTTTTTTTCAGTTATGAAGAACTCATTGCCAAACCCCAAATCATAAATTAGCCGGATATTTTCTTCTAAGTTTTATAGTTTTTGATACATTTTGAGTCATTTTTTGTTTTTGGTTTGAGATCAAGATGAAGTTTATTTTCATATGAACCACTTGGTTTTCCAAGAATTATTTCTTGAGAATAAATTATTTCTTGAGAATAATATTCTTTCAAGTTTGAATTAAATAGGCACTCTTGTTAAAAATAAAAACCTACAGGTAGGGCCGGCCGAGTGGCGCGGTGGTTAAGCGCTGGCCTGGGAAACCAGTGGCCCCGGTTTGGTCCCACATATGAGGGCCAGTGATACAGCTCTCAAAAAAAACCAAAAAACCTACAGGTAAAGGTAAGATTTGTTTCTGTAATATTCATTTTATTTAATTGATTATATGGCTTTCTTTGTGTCAGTAAAACACTTTCTGGATAACTGTTTCTTTGTAGTAAGCTTTGAAATTGGGAAGTGTGAGTTACCCTACTTTGTTCTCTTTACAGGACTGATGTAACTATTCTTGATCACTTGCAGTTCCATATGAATTTTATAATTGAATATCAATTTATGCAAATAAGTCAATTCTCTTAAGAATTCTTGAAATGCAATTTAAAAAAAGCAATATACTATATTTTGTCTTAAGTTGATATTACTTCTAGGTAAATCTTGCCATTTTCATAAGTACTTGCAAGTAAAGGCTCCCTAGCAACTGTACATCTGCAGGAATATTGATAGGGTTGGGGTTGGGAGGTTGTCAAACTTGGAGGCATGGTTTCCCATGTTAATTTTAGTTTTCTTTTGAGATCTGCAGAGTCTGAACAAATTCTAGTAATATTGTGTAGTGGGTTGAAATGTTCTGCTTATGGGTTAGTTCCAAGGAGCTGTTACCTCCTGTTTTAACCCTCTTACATGCCTCAGTTTTTTTTCCCCTCACTGCCTAACACAACTGTGAGGACTCATAGAGTGCTAGCTAACCAGTCTTCATGTGCACATCCCAGAAGAGTCAATTATTTAATTACAGTTATGTGGGAATTTCCTATGGGACACTGCTAATTTTGAGGAGTATCCTCTAAAACCTCCACATATTACTAGTTACCTAAGGATACCCAAAATTTGAGCTGGAGGGAGTAAAAGGCCCTTATCTTCAAAGATGTACAAATTTAGACTCTTGTTTATCCAGCAAAAGCCTTTGTTCAGACTTGCAGTCAGCAATTCCAATTGAAAAGCCAAAATTAAAAACCAGTCAGCCATTTTTTTTTTTTTTTTTGCCCTCTAATCCCTGGGTTATCTCAACCCTTTAACCTTTAATGCCACATCAAGGTTTAAAAAAACAAAGCAAAACAAAACAAAAACAGCTCAAACAAAGTCAAGACCTCTGACCTTAAAACAGAGAGGCCTTGTTTTTCAACTGATGAGAAGCAGGGGACCAGTGGGCCCTGCTGGTATCTAGGACTGTATCTGGGTCCACAGGGTGGTTCTGGGTGGGCCTCTTTGGAATCCTGCTTGCTGCACCAACTACATGTTTGATTTAAGAAACAATTAAACCTGAAGAGAATTTTAATGAGTTCATTTGTGCCAAACTGATGGCAATTACTGGGAAACAAAATTTCAACAAAGCATAGTTAAATTTTTATTTGTTTTCTTTTAAAAACAGAGTGTTTTGGAAACTAAAACAAGAGATTTTAGTATGTATATATTTCTAGATACTATCTTAGTTAAAGGGATTGTTTTCTAAGGTAAATAACAATAAAAGAGGATTAAAAACTTTATAATTTAATAAATAAAAAATGTAATAACAAAGAAGTACTTCAAAATAAGGATTTCAAGTCAAAATTGATCCATGATCACTTCTCTTTTTTTGAAGTCATATAATGAATTTTATTTCCTAGAATATATGTATCAAATAAGATATATAAGTAAATATGGAATAAGCCAAACTTATTAGGTATTGTCCTAAAAACCCCTCTGTACCGATATGGAAGAGAGATAAAGAAATGGTTAATTATTGAGTAAGCATTAACCAGTTTACATTCATATAAGGTAGCATGAAAATGAATTTGAAAAGCTACACAGAATATCACAGAATTTTAAACAGTAAAGTAGAAGCAAGAACAATTAAAACTTCTCTTATCTCCTTAAGGGACAAATGAGTTGTACCTCCTGATTGAAAGTCTCCTGTACAGCTCCTCAGAGACCACTATGATAATTCTGGTGGAACATTTTTACATATCTAGAGGTTATTTGGCCTGCAAACTTGGAGATAAATCTACATTGTAAAAACTGAAGACTGAGCTTAATCCCTAGAGAGATTTATCTCTATACTGTGTTAGAGTCAGGTTCACTATGTCTCCAAGGAAACACTCCACAAAAATGAAGAGAGTAAATGGTCTCTTATCCATTTATAAGTGGAGAAAATAAGTTTCATTTACCCTTACAATGTCTCCAATAGAAAATTAATCATTGTTCAGAATGAGCACATATTTCTGGCTTAACTGTTAAAAGCCTTTTGTTGCCTTTCAACTATTGGGTTGTCGGAAAAGTCATGATACATTTTTGCATGAAAAACATAGAAAAAAATAAGTCATGACTTTTCCGACAACCCAGTATATTAAAACTAGATGCACTGCAGAGAGCTAAGAGTAGTACAGATTCAAATAATTCTGTCCTGATGGATGCATGTCCTTTTAGGGAGACCACTTCATGGACAGTGTAGTGGCCTTACCACTGCTTTGTACATCTGAAGCTGCCGCTGAACAAAATTATATGTCAACTGTAATTTAACATGTATATGGTCATGTGATGTGGAATATAGTGTGGGGATGGAATCAATGGAATTGTAATAGATATGTATGATATCAGGTGTGGGCGTGCACAAGAGGGGGAGAGGGGAGTCACTTTGTAAGGGGTGAAAAAAATAACTATTGCATTGTTTTATACATCTATAACTAATAATAATAATAATAATAATAATAATAATAATAAATAATTCTGTCCTGTAAAGATGTCCACACTGACTCCCCCTACCCTAACCATCCCCAAAAACAAAAGAGAAAAAATATTCAGCAGACATCAGCAAATTTATTTTAATATGCTTGTTCTATAAATGTGTATGCTATTTGCATTCTCCTTTGAACTTATTGAAAATACCTGCCTCATTCATTCACTAATAATAACTTTAAAAATTTTAATACTTCTTTTATATTTGTCTGAAAGTCATGATTTTATCTATACTGAAAAATATTTTTTTTAAATATCTTTTAAATAGGTTTGATAGTGAGAAACTTGAAAATAGATTCAAACTGACTTAAAATATGCATAAGAAAATACAGAAAATATTTTGGTCCATGTATCTGTGTATTCAGATCAGGAGAGCAGCAATGTCACCCTGGTCCCAGGTTCTTTTCATTGATTTAACCTATTTTTTTTGCAATTTTCTTCTTCCTGAGGTTGGCTAACTTAAAGTTCTTAAAGAGGACCAAAGTTTTTTTCTCCCCAAAAAGTGTCCTTTCAGATATTAAGCTCGTTATTAAGAAACAAAACACTCAGAAAGAACATTTGACTCTCCTCTTTTCCTGTCTAAGAGATTAATATGTACAGCCTGCTCCAGGGAGGGAACCTTAGCAGATTCATTTTAGCATTAGATAGGAAGATCCAAGCTGGGGCCTATGAGCTAGGTTCCCCTACTGTGTCCCATTGTTTTTGGACTGTCTAGCAGGAATTTGTTTGCCAAGTACTTTCAGTTCTTTTCAGCTACCTGTGAATTGCCCGTTTTTTCCCTTTGGAAATCCCAGGTCCCTTCCCCCTTTTCTCCTTTGTCCTTAATGGTATGCTTACATAAGTCTTAACTACCCAATGTCTTTGGGGGTCTTGTTGCAATGCCACTTCTGAAAGTACTTTCCTATAATAAACTTTAAATATGTTCTCCCACTAATCTGGCTGTTAATTTGATTATTAGCCCAGGAAGAGAACCTAGGTGATAGGAGAAAAATTACTTTTATTGACCCCTCATTCTCAAAATAGAAATGAACACCCTTCAGATACCCAACCATATTTACTTTAAGCTTGAAAAGTGTACTTGAAATAGAATTCTAAGCAACAATCCTACGGTTTTCTCTGAATGTGTTGCTGAACAAAGTCAGTGGGTCTGTTGCCTGTCACTCATCAAGAAGCCAAGTCTGAAAAATGGGGGTTTATTTTTGTAGAATAAAATGGGTTTATGTGTCAGGTAACCAGATGAGACCAGAAACAGAGTTCCGATCTGTCTCCCAAGTAAGGACTTGAAACATATTTAAAGAATAAGTGTAAGGAGAAGCTATACATGTTCATTAATTCTAAGTCAGGGGTCTGATTGGACAGTCATGTAAATAAGCCAACAAACTAATGTAAGGAATGTGAAAAGAGCAAGAGGCAACAAAGAAATTCCAATCTTTCAGAGTTTGATTAGTCAGTCCTATGTGTGTCTATATTTGGTCTAGAAGCCAGGTCCTTATTGACAGACCTCTAGCTTTTTAAGGGCTTTGTATGACATTAGCAGGATCTCTGTTGCTAGAATTCCATAAATCTTGGTTTTGCTGTGCTCTTGAGGTTAGCTTAGGGTCATTTAGCAGCTAACTGCACCTGCACAAGCTTCTGGGACCAGTTTGATCCTGCCTGGTTTGGTGACCTCCAGCATGCTATGAGGAGGCCTACTCTTATCTCTTAAAAGACACTAAAATAGATAAACAAAAAACAAACAAACTATTAGAGTCTGGTTTCAGTGTTAGGGCCTTTTTCAAATGCACAGATTTAATTTTCATGTTAATATGTCAATAGATTAAGAAGGTAGATGCTCTAATGGGGCTAGTCTAGATCATGCGTTATATCTGGGTAACTGGGTAAAAATATTTGGATATTGTTATCTAAGCTCTTGGAAAAAAGGAAGACAGAAATATATTTCAAACACAAATGAGGATATGTAAAAATAGTTAAATTATAAAAAGCTGCTCCATTTGTTTTGTCAAGTTAGAAATTGTTGTGAGTTTTATTTATAAATATTAGTTAGCATTCATATGAGGTCTGACAATTAAGCTCACAAACTCATCCTAGAAAAAGTGCTATATTCCTAATTTCTGAATATCACTATAGTCACCTTTGAAATATACCCCTTGGGAGGCTATGCACTGATGCCAGCACCAAGTCCTCCCTTCAAAGCAATTTTGGAACTCTTTTTATGGAATGGTCATCAGAGTTGTCATTATATTAACCTTGATGTCCTGAATGTCATCCAAATGTCTTCCTTTCAATATTTCCTTTATCTCTGAGTAAAGAAAGAAGTCATTGGTGGTCATCAGGTGAGTAGGGAGGGTGTTCCAGTACAGTTATTTGTGTACTGGCTAAAAACTCCCTCACAGATAGTGCCATGTGAGCTGGTGCATTGTTGTGATGCAAGAACCATGAATTATTGGTGAAAAGTTCATGTCTGTTGGGAGCTGTCAGAACCCCAATATGTGACAAGGTTTCATGGTTGGTTATAGTCTCCACTCCTGTGAACCCATGTGCCTTTCCTTTACATCGGATCCTATAGGAGACAGTACTCTCACTGCATTTATTGCAAGTTTCTGTGTTACCCCAATGAGCTAACTACACAGCCAAAGGTGGGTAAGATCTCTAGAAAAGAGGGGAGACAACCTAAGCCAGGCTGTAGTTCTGTGGGGACCCGAGAACTAAAAAATAGGGGACTCAAGGGCCGGCTGCGTGGCGCAGTGGTTAAGCGCTGGCTTAGGAAGCCAGTGGCCCCAGTTCGGTCCCACATATGAGGGCCAGGAAAACTGCCCTCAAAAAAAAAAAATAGGGGACTTAAGCCTCTTGGAAACTGAGGCACAGACCTCTGGCCACATAGGCCCAAAAAGCCTGGCTGTGAGAAACTGACAGCTAGCCTGTGAGACACTGTTGATAACATCAGCCCCTGAGCTAACTTGCCTAAGATAATCACAGTGAAAAGTCTCCCTAAAGACCAAAGGTCTCCAGGCGATGAAAGTTCCAATAAAAGACACTTACTGACCATGACTATGTTAATCAATAGCCTTATTTGAATTCTTTGCCTAGTGTATTGTTGTAACAATAGATACTGAAGCTTTGAGTGAGAAACAGATGCTACCCTCTATTGTAAATACTATAGCTCTTTGTAGGATAAGAAATGTTTGAAACCCCCTTTTTAGCTTCTAAGTAATCTCAGAGGAATAGACTTTAGACTCAGCCACTCCTAGTCTCTCAGTAATAGCTCAAGTATACACCCTGTGAACCTTACGATTGTGTATTAGCTGCTAGAATTTGGGATAGTTACTAGATAGTCAAGGTAGTCATGGTAACCATTCTTTAGGTGATAAATAGAAATTGAGTTTGGGTCACAAGGAGAACATCATAGTAAAAGACAAGATAATCCTTAAAAGTAGAATAGGTCACAGTTTACCCTGAAGAGAACAATTACAAGGAAGTAAAGACTGTGAAATCCCTGAGAAAGAAAAAACATCAAGCTCATGTGAAACATAACTTGTAATTGAGGTAATGGTCAAGAAACCCTATAAAAGAGATATGCTGTAACAATAAAGTGTGATACTCCTACAAAACTCCAGTGTCTCCACTCTTCTTTTTCCTCGCTGACTCTGTCCCACCCGAGGGAATCCCTGGACTCCACGGAGGTTGGACCCCCACACATGTCATCTAACTTTTTCATGCAGCCTTTTTAACACTTCCAAATAGTAAACTTGATTAACTCTTTCTCCAGTTAATACAAATTCATAATGAATAATCCCTCTGATATCAAAAAAGTTTGGCAACATCATTTTGACTTTTGATTTGGTCTGACAGAAATTTTTTGGTTGTGGAGATTTGGTTGACTTCTATTGTGGACTTTGACACTTTGTTTCAGGGTTGCATTGGTACACCCATATTTCATCACCAATGAGAACATGGCCCAAAACATTGTCTTGCCTCTCCCAAAGGTCTTGGCAAACTTCAACTCTGCTGTTCATCAGTGAGCTCCTTCAGAACTATTTTTGCACACACCTTTCTCACACCAAGATTTTCAGTTAAGATTTCGTAACTGTTTCTCTATCGATGCTTCCTTGGTCTGCTACGCTTCTCACAGTCAGCTGACAATTTTGATACACAATACGATCAATTTTTGCAATGTTTTCATCAGTTCTGCTCATTATAGGCCACCCTGACCTCTCTTCTCATATTTTTAATCCATATTCTCAATCACTTTTCAGAGAAGATAGATGAGATGCAATAAAAGTCAGTGTGCTTGTATACTATAATTAGATGTTTGACAAGCTATGGGATATTAATGAACAAGGTTTACTTTATCGCAGTATCAGATACATGACACAGAGTCAAGCAAGTAATGGAACTTATTATAAAATCTATACAGATGCAGAGATGCTTACTTTAGAAATGTTACAAGCAAATTTAGGCTTTTTTAGACCATGAAGATAATGTCTTCTGTTGCAGCTCCTATGGCCCTAAATAAACCAAGGTATATCTTCATTTTAACAAGGAAAATATTATTCATTTTCCAAGGCCCTTTTGTATGAGTGTAAACATTGGATTCAAAGTAGAGTTTTAGGTCTGTTACATTACTACAAAGCATGATACCAGTATGGCTGATTATAGTAACTGTCTTTCGAAACCATTGAATGATATGAATGACTGCCCTTTGGCAAGTTAATAACAAGTAGCCTTGTTTGGAAAATCTGGCACTAATTCACATTATTGTTTTTAAGGCCATGAACAAACATTTGAAATATAATTTAGTGGGAGGAATGATGGAGTGTTCTGTTATATAATACCCAAGTTCATAAGAGTGCTGTGATTTTTAGTTTTTTTTTTTTTTGTTTGTTTGTTTTTTGAGGGCAGTGTCACTGGCCCTCATATGTGGGACCCGAACTGGGGCCGCCAGCTTCCCAAGTCAGCGCTTAACCACTGCGCCACTCGGCCGGCCCATGCTGTGATTTTTAGGATTGCCTTTTCCCACCATAGGCAAAATTAATATGGCATTTCTCAAAACAATGAACAGGTACACATTTATAAATGTATTCATATAGTTCCATTTAGCTTCTATGGAAATGAAAATGAGCATGTAATTATCTAACTTCAGGAATGGAGGAAATTATATAGAAGAGAAAGTGGATGTATTGAAAATAGTATCTGGCTAGCACTGATTTATTCTGTCACATGTATCCCCTAGAACATTTACAACAATAATTTAAAAGATTAATTATTTGAATCTATTATTAGAATCTGGGTTCATTGCCACAAAGTACAATAACAATAGAACAAAGGACTGTGTCCTGAAGAATGGCACACATAATTTTATCACAGTCTCTAAATATAATGAAAAGGTGATAGTTAGATGATAAGATGGAGATAGAGACAGAGAGAATAAACCCCATCCTCCCAAAAAAGTAAGTATTCTTATAAGCCAAACACAAATATGACTATGAGAGAGGAGGCGTATCTCTGATCTTATTTCACATTTGAAACATCTGGTGAAACCTAATGTACATAAATTTCTATTTTGAAGTTCACATGAGATTAGGAGAAAAGAGATAAAGTCTGGCACCTGCCCAAAATTCAGGGGCAAATAAAACCTTCCACATGAATATGAACCATAAACTTCAAACAGGGATGAATCAGATGTAAGTTCACCCTGCAGAATGATCATTGAAGATAATGTTCCTGCTTGAAAACTGGAGCTGGATGGAAGGAATCAAATCTTGACTATGATTAAGTGCATTGGTGTTCCAAATTCAGACTACCTATGTACAAAAATGCTCAAACCACAAAATATGTCCATGAATCAATATTCAAAAATTGTGTCTCTACTTGCAAAAAGGGTTCAGTGAAAGATTGCCGCCCTAGCCATCAATAAGACTTTCTGCTTTCCTCCTAGTCGACTCTTACCCAATCCTGGAAGGTACTTGAGCCAAGGCTAGAAAAGAGAGGGGGATCTATAGTTAGAGTAGAGAGAAGCACATGACCTACTTGATCCTTTCATTCTCATTATAGGTTCCTGATGAGGAGCAACACTGAAAGTGTGAAAGAGAAGACTTCTGTTAAATGAGATTTGATAATTTTGTTTGATAATTGATAAGTTAACCTAATTTGAGAAGACTTATGTATGTAGTTTTCATAATTATAATTTAATTACTATAATTACACTGTTATTATAACTAAAAATTACATGGAAAATCACTAAGGCAATACACCAAAATTCAAATTATGTATGGGCCTGTTTCTGTAAATATTTTTGTGCCAATGACACAGTGTTAATTATTATAATTTGATAATAAATTCAAATATATTAGTGGGAGAGTCAGTTTTTTTTTTTTATTTGTTTGTTTTTTTGTTTTTTGTTTTAGCTGAGCCATCCTGCCATTTGTTGGCAGCTCAGTGGCTGCTAAGCTCAGGCCAGGAATCCAACCGGCAACCCTGTTGCTCAGAGCTTGCACTCTTGAATGAGCTCTTAACCAACTGAACCAGTCGGCTAGCCCTGAGTCAGTATTTTTTAACCCTCTAAATATACTTGGTTATATAAGGATCTTTGTTTATTTATATGAATTTTAAGGACAACTTGTTACAGAAATTATTTGCATTCTGGAGTCCCATTTATTTTAGTGGGGAGAATGCCATAGTAAAAATATTAAATCTTTTCATCCATGAGCATAGTATAGCTTACTCAATGTTTAATTCTTCTTTTACATAGTATATCTAAGAACTTTTAGTGGGTGATTTCCTAGCAACCATATAGACCGAAACAAGTAATCCTCAGTTTTCTCTTCAAATAAATTTTAAACCATTCAGATCTCCTGTTGACATGACAAAAAGGTACTATTTAAGGCTGTTTCTATATATCTATATTTATATCAATATCTATTTATATCTATCTATATCATCTGTATCTAAAGATACCAACTTTACAGGCTTCTCCTTAGAGCACAATACAAAAAAGTCAAAAAACAATCATATATAAATTATATGTATATATTTCTAATGAGCCTGTACAAAATTATATAACCATAGTATTTCTAAATAATTGAATGTAGCATGCAATTATATAGATACTTTTATAAAATATTCATTAATTTTTGACACAGCATTTCTGAGTGCTTTAGATATATAGGTATATATTTTTGTCCAAAGTTAAGAATTTGAAGTTAAGCTTTATCTCCTAGGAATTTTTCTTATATTAATCCAAAGGATAAATTTACACTCAATTTTAAAGAATTCTAGATGATTCTACCAATCAACAAAAGTGTGAAATCTCTATGTTTAAAAAGAGATTGGAGAAGTATAGTTTTTAATATATTTCCCTTTGGCAACAATTACCTAAGCAACATAAGTCAAATATTTTCCTTCTAAAATATTCTTGGGATAACTATCACTTTTTTTTCTTTTTTTTTTGTAGTCAGAAAGTAAAGGTAAAACTTTTTTGAAAAAAGGAATCTCTACAGGGATTCTCTTTCTGCACACAGCAGGGTTTGACCCCATGTAGACTTACTCCCTGGAGTGAGTAATTGCCCAGCTGAAGGAAGGAATGAAGAATGACTTTATAGCCTGAAATGCAGAGAGAAACCACAGAGACTTAAAAGACAAAAGGAGATTGGGTTGTAACTTTTCCTTGATTCTTTTTCTTTTTCTTTTCCTGCATGGCTGTGATTTAAATTTTGTGGCCTTGTACATTCCATGTACTGCTTCCTATCCCTTCCTTTACTGTGTGTCAAACTCACTTTCTTATAACTAGGAAGGGAGAATTTTTTGTCTATAAAAACAGATAGCATATAGCTCAGGGTATCTAAAATCAGTATTGTGTTAAATAGATATTTCAGAGGAGGAGAAGAGAAAAACTGGCTTTTTGTTTCTTTTTAAAAAAGTTTTTGACATTTCATTCTCTTGTAATTCCATATCAGTACAAAGGTATCAAAATTGTAATGAAAGAAACTAAAGGGAACTAAAAAATTTCCACCCTGAAACTGATTTTTGGGAGATTGATTTTAAGCTGTTTATTAAGAAACAAGACTCAGAAAGAACTTTTGGCCTTCCCATTTTCCTACCCAAGACACTCAGCCAGAAAAACCTGCTTTAGGAAGGGATACTTGGCTCAGACACCCTAAGAATCTTTACCCTAGCATTGTTGAAGGAAGACACCAATCCTATTAGCTAGAAACCATACCCCTTTTGTTCCACTGTTTCTGAGTTGCCAGCAAGAATTTGTCTGCCTTGTATGTTCAGGGTCTCCCTCAGCTATCTGTAAATTGGCCCATTCTCACTTCTGAACTCAAATGATCCATCCTCACTATTTCTCCTCTGTTCCCAAATGTCTTATACCATGGGTGCCAAAAAAAAAGTATACAAATGGAAACTTTCATCCACATTGCTCAAACAGTAGTTTGCCATAATTAGAAGTGTCTGGATGCTGATGCAACTCTTGTAATTGCTGAAGTCAAACATGACTTGTATTCATCTTTTGTTATTGGTATATATTGAGTATTACAACTTTAATAGTTTTTTCCTTTCTTAAAATGTTTATACACTTTTTTTTGGCACCCTCTGTACACACAATGTTGCCTTACTGTCTTTGAAATTTTCATGCTTATGTGAATTCCCCATGTACATGTATTAAAATTCTGGGTTTCTCCTATTAATCTCTGTTAATTTAATTATTAGTCCAACTAGGAGAATTCAGAAGGTGGGAGACAAAGTATTAATACTTTTTAGCCCCCACAAGACCTATAAGATATCATTTATGAAAGTCCTCATTTACATACATCATCACTGGACAAACTTCACAAGCAAATCAAATGTCATATGAAGTTCATTGAGAGTAGAATGACACTTTGAAGTGTTAGTCAATATTCTGTTTAAATTATTTTCTGTGGTATGTGGTTCTAAGTATGTGAGTATTATATCCATTCTTGCATAATTTCAGTTTGTTTTTCACTCTAAAATCGTTTTATTTATTTATTTATTTATTTATTTTTTTGAGGGCAGTGTCACTGCACCTCATATGTGGGACCTGAACCGGGCCACTGGCTTCCCAAGCCAGTGCTTAACCACCACACCACTCGGCTGGCCCTAAAATTGTTTTATTAGACTTATGATATCAAAAACATCACAAAGAAATAATATATATATGTATATATATATATATATATATATATATATATGTATATATATATATATATATATTTATTTTTTTTTTATTTTTTTTTATTTTTTTTAAATTATGGGTGCCTGCCAAGTGGCTCAGTTGGTTAAGAGCTCACCCAAGAATGTAAGCTGAGCTCTGATCAACAGAAGTTTGATGCCCAGTCTGAGCTGAGCTGCTGCTAAACTGCTAACAGGTGGCAGGATGGCTCAGCTTAGGGAAAAAAAAAAAATCATGAACAGTGACAATCATACTTTAATAATTCTAATTTTCAAGAAGTCAAATACCATTACAATCCTTTTCAATGTTTCGAAGTGCCAAGGTATTACTGAATTTGCCTCAATATTTAAATTATACCACAGATTTGTAAAAAAAAAAAAAAAAACTGAAAAATTTTGAAAAGTGTCTTACTTAATCCATCGTGATTAAACACTTCCCTTTAGAACTGTATTTGAAATATTCAAATTTAACAAGTTGTTTTATATGTAATGACGATGGGTTAAATAGTTATAATGAATAAAATTCTTCTATATTCTGCATATTGATTATTTGTTCTGAGTATACCTCTAATGAAAACACATCAAGAGGTATCTGAAGAGTTATAGTAAGCATATGTATGAGTGGAGGAACCAAAAAACGCTAGGCTAGATGTGGTAAAGAATCTTTTTAGAAAGGACCAAGAAGAGCATATAAAGAAATGTCTCTTAAACTCTGGTGTGGGTTCTCCACTATTTCAGTTCAGTTGAATAGATTTCAGTTCAACCTCATCTATTCAATGCTATTTTTAGTTTATAGTCATGTCTACAATCTCCACCTCTACCTCTAGGGATCTCTCTCTCTCTCTCTCTCTGACACACACACAAATAACAAAAACAGCACAGGGATGGGAGGATAGGAATATTTCATTGAGATGGAATATATAATATAAAGGGAAACATATGTGCAGTGGTTCGTGGTTCACAAAATCTTTGTGAGAAATAAATCTGGATTGAATTCATGGGAAGGTGTGGAGGAATCAGGAGAAAAGAATAGGGTAGATCCTTAAGTGATAACTGTTGGGTCTCTATGGAGAAATCTTCTCCTGTTGGAAAATCTTCTCCTGTTGTGTGGGATATGAGATATAGTCTCTGTCTCTCTGTCTCTGTCTCTGTCTCTGTCTCTGTCTCTGTCTCTCTCTCTCTCTCTCAATAAGACAGATATGATTGAGGTGATTGTATGTCTAATTTCAAAACCAATAACTGCCTTACAGTGAATAGGTGCAATACAATGAATGCAAATTGGCAAATTTTATAATTGTCTGACAAATTCATGTTTGTAGACCTATAGAAAAATTCTACTGAAGATCCATTCTCAAAAGTAATTTTATTTAGATAAACAGCATGCTTTTTTATTTTGCTTTTATTTGTTTGCTGCTTATCTAAATATTAAAAGTTATCATAAAGAGTAATTTGTTGCTACATATTCAAGAACACTAAGTTTCTGACCTAGCTGTTTATAGCATCTGAGTATTTTTCTTAAAAGCAAACTGATTGTGTAATGTGCTCTATTTTTAATTTTAAATAATTGCTGAAAACTTTCTATATTATTACATTTTTTTGTTTGTTTGTTTAAAAGTTTTGGAATGTTCAGCAACATCAATTAAGTCTTCTCTGAAGAATATAATTTTTTTTTTGAAAGAACATTCTACCCAAAATAAGGAGGTTCCCGGTAAGGTGAGAATAAATTTAGTTAAATGCAAGAATTTTTTATTCCAATTTTGATTGAAATTTGTAAATATTGCATGTCAAATATTTGTACTAATACTGTTTCTTGTTTTTGTTTTCCATCCATTCATTCTATTTTTCACAAATGTTTTCTAACAACACTTCTTAAGTTGTCACTGTTTATAAATATTTAAATATATTACAAAGTACACAGTACAAAACTGTTAACTTTCTCATTTTCATTTAATTCAGGTAAAGATTATGAATTTATCCAATTAAAAATATGAAACCACCTATGTGGTCACACAGCAGCTTAACCAACTGCCCTCATGCACCTTCCCATAACAACAGATCCTCATAGAGACATTACTTCAACATTATGCCTACTCTATCTTCTTGTTTGGTCCCAGAAGACAGCTGGTTAGTCAATGACGGATAAGTCCCTTCATGAGAAGGGCAACCCAAGCCAGACACAGTTGCAGAGATGCCATAGGAGAAATCACGGAGTTGAGGAAAATGGGCAAAGCCTCCTTGTCTCAGGTGCTGACAGCTTGCCTGTGAAATGACCTAAAAAGGTGATAACATCTGTCCTCCATGTAATCCTATCAGTGAGTCTCAGCATGGGAAGTTCCTGTCTCTTGGGAGGTGCAGGTAAACATATCATGAGACTTTCAGTAAAAGCCGCCTGCAGGCCATGGGGTGATTTGACTCTGAGCTAAGTTCTCTGGTATGATGTATGTGACTTACAGACCTTGGAAAAACACAATGTTACCTCCTTGTGTGTATCCCAATAAAAGCCACAGTCTAGCCCGATTAGGGGCTCTTAGTCCAAGAGGCTTTGAGTCCCCCACCTAGCACTGCTTGTTCTCTCTTAATTGTGTAATTATATCTCAACCTTTCACCATTCGTTCCGGACTCCTATGGCCCTGTTGTGTGGGATGCAGCACTCCTAAGGATTCTTCTCACATTCCACATGTCCAAAGTACAATCACATAATTTTAAAATTAAATAATATTTCATCAATTAATTTACTTACATTTATCTTGTTTTTGTTGGATGAATTTCAATAACTTCTTGCTTGCATGTTTGGTTTCATTAATTGCAGTTCACTACAAAATTTCAAAAGTTTAATAGGTTGGAGCTCCATTTGGCAATTTTGAACAAAATAATAATGGTTTGTTAAGAAAAGCATTGTACACCACTGTGTGTTACTAATTCTTTAAAGTTTTATAATATCTTAAAATATAATTAACAATGAACAGTAAAAAGATAAAATGAACATTGTCATGCTGGAGTATTTTTGAATATTCCATATCAGTATTAGTCTCCTTATTTGAAAATAAAAGAATCATGTGTGCATATGCACATGGGAGTGCAGGTGTGTATGAACATGCATGTGTGCATAAATTTTAATAACTTAAACTTCTCATTAATTGGTGCAGCTCATTAGGATAAAATCATGAGTTAAATATTCACCATAACCTATGGAAAGGTCATTTTGGCTCCATAGTTTTCAAATTTTAATAAAAACTATTGTTTACACAATGACATTTGCCTCAGAAAATTTCAAATACATTTTATCACTGCAAAAATAATTGCATTATTGATGTAATTTTTAACTGAATTGATGACATATTTTGGAATGTCATAGAATCCACCATTAATTAAATGCACTCTTAGGGCCAGCCAAGTGGTGCATTGGTTAAGAGCTGGCTTTGGGATGCCAGCGGTCCCGGTTCAGATCCCACGTATGAGGGCCAATGACACTGCCCTCTACAACTAACAACAGCTCCACCTGGAGCTGGGCTGTGCGATGGTGTAGGCTGCAGCCCCTGCTGCAGTGGGCTGCCATGGGCTGCAGTGAGTGGCCGGCAGCCAGTGTGAGTGGCTGGCAGCCAGCGTGAGCTGCCAATAGCCGCGGTGAGCGACACCCAGAGGCCGGCGACCCATCTGCCTCATCCGGGAAGAGCGCAATGATGATACCAACATGGGCCAGTGAAGCAACATCCTCCGCAACTAGACTGAAGAACAAAAAGACAGCAACTTGTTTGTTCCCCTTCCCTGATTCCCCAACGCTGTTCCCCTCTCCTAATTCCCCCAATAAAATCTTAAAAAAAAAAAAAATGCGCTCTTAAAAGCTTTATTTTGATTTCAAAAATTGGACGAATACATTTCAACCATTTCTGCAGTTACTTGATTTTCTATATAATGCATTAGATGATACTATTATAAAATGGTCTGCCTTAAAGTGTTTCCAAATATGGTCATGTGCTAGTTGAACTTCTATGTTCAAAATGACAATTCAGTTTCTTTATATATATGTGAAACTTTGATTGGATTATCAAAATTATTTTAGAAAAATAATCATTTGACCTAAATAAATTTGTAAATCTTCAGAGTGTTATGGAAATGTTAATTTGCAGTTGCACATGTGACATTTTCACTATATTCTTACATTAAGTACTCACTGTTGACGTGGATAGTGCTGCTTCTGCCACATATTTCAGTCTTCTGTTTTCAGGGATTCAATGATATCCCCACTGCCTCTCTCTGTCAACAAAGATTGTGTTTATCATGAGCTTTTTAAAAGGAAAGGCAATAGACATTATGTATTTCATTTAAAATGCAATATCTTTTGTTAGCTCATTTTCACCAATGGAGGGTTTTAAAAATGCATTGTAAACCAATAAAAGACAAGTAACTTTAGACTTGCACTATATAAGAAATGATGAAACACCATATTCTTACTCAGTTTTAGCTGCTATAACAACATCATAAACTGGGTGACTTAAACAAGACATTTATTGCTCACAGCCATGTACGCTGGGAAATCTAACACCAAGTTTGAATTGACAGACTCAGTTTTTAGTGAGGGTTCACTTCCTGATTTATAAAATGTCTTCTCACTGTGTCTTCACATTGTAAAACAAAAAGGCGAGAGATCTCTAGGATCTCTTTTACAAGGGCATTAATCCGATTCATGAGGGCTCAACTATCATGATCTAATTATTTCCCACATAATTGCCCTCTAATATCATTACCTTAGGGGTTAGAATTTCAACAAATTAATTTTGGGGAAATGCAAACATTCATTACAATCATCATGGAAGCTTTCAGACTATTTTTTATATTTATCATATGATTATACAAACTCCATTTCTATGCTGTTTGGGAAATAAAACAATCCTTCCAACCAAAAGGCTACTCTAACAATGTAGAAGACAAAAATAACACAATTTATTAGTGCGTACATATATTAATTTTTTATTTTGCTCCGATAAAATACTATAAACTTAATGGTTTAAACCATATAAATTTATCATCTTTGTTGTGCAACAGAAGTCCTGAAATCAGGATGTCAGCGGGGTTGCACACTTTCTGTAGACCAAGGGGAGATTCTGTTTCCTTACTTTTCCCAGCTTCTAGAGGTCAAATTCCTTGGCACATAGGCCTACATCACTCCCACCCCTGCATCTGTCATTTTATCTGCTTCTCTGTTTCTGCCTCTCCTGCTTCCCTTTACCTTAGGTGAACCTTTGTGATTACATCGGGCATAGCTGGGTAATCGGGATAATCGTTTCTATCTCAGAATTCTTCATTTAATGATATCTGCAGAATCCTTCTTACCACATTCACAGATTGAAGAATTGGGCATTTTTTGAAATTTTTATTCATTCTACCAAAGTACACACTAATAATATGCATGGAAGATAACACAAAAGGGAATAAAATGGATATAATTTCACTTTATATAGCAAAACAGAAAAACAAAAACAAAAAAACCCAAACATTTTCTTATCTCCTTGAGATACCAGGAACTATACCTCCCAGCAACTTCCTTTACATCTTCTCACAGACCATTGAGCTAATTTCAGTGGTATATGTTTACATACCTTGAGGTTATTTAATATGAATTTGTAGACATACCATGGCATTATAAAGCCCTGAGAAATAAGCTTAGTCCCCAGAAGTATTGTTATTCCACGGGTTAGAGTAAGGACTCCAAAAAAGGATAATTTTTTAAAGAATTCAACTAGAGATAAGACATGGCTAAAACTAAATGTTTGCTGGAAAACTGAAGGGCCTATCCAGAAGCAATCCTAGAATAGAGCAGGCTTTGCTTACAGAAAAGGATAATGAAAACATGCAGAGAATGCTCAGGAAAATAATATTAATTTGGAGAATAAAACCAAGCTTGAAGACTCAGAACAAAATATTCAGTGTTTTGAAATATGTCAGGCAAAGGCTTACTAGTTTGTGTTTGGTCCTTAGGTAGTAATAATTAACAGATTTTCAGTAATGGCATTTCAATGTAAGCAAATACATAGTAATATATTATAGATATATACAAATCATTCCCACAATCTGCTTAAATTTTTCAAATGGCACTATAAATGATGTCTTTAAGATAATCTGGTTATACAGGTATGTTTGGGTGTCTATATGCATGGTGATATGAACAGAAATATTGAATACCTGTAATTTGACAATATATTATCAGTGGTCTTTTCAGTGTTACCTAATAATTTTTTGTCATTCAAAAGTCTTAATTTGTAATATATATGTATATAATACACAGAAAAAGTACAGCAAATTATATTATCATTTAGATAAGATCTAAGATAAGAAGAAAAATTTTTAAAAAATGGTGTTTTAGTATTTCTTAAAAGCTTAATTGGAAGGAAAATGAACTCTTCAAATATGCAAGATGATTTTAAATGGGAAAAGAAAAGATGCAAACTATGCTGCCTTATTGTTTTCAGGATATCAAACTTTACCAGTATGCCAGGATTTCCTTGGCCCTTTATAGCTAGAGACAGAAAGTCACCTTGAGCATCTCATCTTTTGTTGCGCTAGGAAGACATATGATTTTTCTCTTTTATTCATGCAAATATTATACCAGAAGGCATATTTACACAAAGTGAGGATATAAAGGGATCTATTATGTCCTAACAAAGAGAGTTCCTTACAAATTCTTCCTGCTGCAGGGTTGTCCCAAAGCCAGGAATGGGAATGTCCACTACACGCTGAGTAGCCTTTTGGGAGTGTAGGGCTTTACATTCTCACTCCTTTCACTCAGTAGTTCAAATCTTTAGGACCCCTCTGACTGGCTGATGTGTATGGAGAAAAGAACACAAGTAAGAAGAAGACATCTTGAGGGGTGGGAGCCTCTTGGTGATTCATTCATGATCAACACAATGGACTGAAATTCATAGAAGAGAGTTGGCTTTAGCAGAGCATATGGCTTAGAACGATAGTAGTATTAGGGGAAAATGTAAGGGGTGAGTGTTTGAATAGGAAGGGGCTGCTGGGCTCATACAGCCACCCAGTGCTTGGGAAGTGGTTTGGAACAATCAGATTACATTTGTAGTGGAGGGAATGAGTAGTCATCCCAAGGAGCTGGGCTCACTCAAGTCAATGAGAAGCAGCAGCATACCAGATTGATTAGACCCCATATTTTCTATCTATTTGGAAACAGAATTAATTTTAATTGGATTTTTTTTTAAAGCGTTATAACTTTGGTCAACAAAGAGTGGTCTCCAAGAATAAAGAACTTCCTATTAGTAAGGATAAATTGGGGCAAGACAAGAGAGGAAGGATACAAATAAGCAATATGTATTATAAAACATAGATTGGCCCGGTATGCATCTGTGAACTGACCTAAGACAATTGGGCTATTCACAGTTAATGGATATTTTAAATTTATCCTATAAGCCTCCTTTTCACAAGCATGCTATCAGACAGTATGATATAAGGAAATTGAATTTCAAACTAAATTCTGCCACACCTGTAAACATTTCTTTTTCTTTTTTTTTTTTTTTTTTTAAGATTTTCTTGGGGAATTGGGGGAGGGGCACAGCGTTGGGGAATCAGAGAAGGGGAACAGACAAGTTGCTGTCTTTTTGTTCTTCAGTCTAGTTGCGAAAGACGTTGCTTCACTGTTGGTATCATCATCGCGCTCTTCCCGGATGAGGCAGATTGGTCGTTGGCTTCTGGATGGTCGTTCACTGCAGCTATTGGCAGCGCTGGTGCCAGCCACTCATGCTGGCTACAGGCCACTCACTGTAGTCTTGGCAGCTCACTGCAGCAGGGGCTGCAGCCTATTCCATCACCAGGGCTCACTCAGCCCAGCTCCAGGTGGAACTGTTGTTAGCTGTAGAGGGCAGTGTCACTGGCCCTCATATGTGGGATCCGAACCGGGGCTACTGGCATCCCAAACCAGCTCTTAACCAAAGAGCCACTCGGCCGGCTCGACTCCTGTAAACATTTATTAGCAAACATTGATTAACAAACAATCAAGGAAATAGCTATAAAACCAGATTTGTCAGCTTAAAAAATTACGACTTCTCTGGATTTTAACATTCATTTCTTCTAGTTTAATCACACAACAATAAATTCATATATGCAGTTGTGATGCAGTATCCCTCCATCTAGGTTACCATCCCCAAGAGGAGAATATCCTAAGTCTTTCAAAAGCCAACTAAGCATCCTGATCATCTATGTTAAAAAGATTTGTTTTTTGTTTGTTTTGTTTTTTTTAAGAAACAACAGGCCCAAAATGGAGTCACCTGTGCTAAGCCCACATCCACAACAAAGACTTAACTACAGGTTCAGCCTCCCCCAGGAATGTAACCTTTGAGCTGTGAATCTGAATTACTTGGTCAATATTAGTGAGGTAATCTGCCTGATAGACCCTCACCTTCCCCTAAAGGAAGGTGATTCCTGAAATAATTGATCTTTAATAATAACTTCCTTGTCTTGCCCCCTTTATACCGATTAAAGTCTTGTATTTTGTATAGATCCCAGAGTTTTGTTCTATTTGCTAAATGGATGCTGCCCAATTCATGAATTGTTGAATAAAGTCAGTAATATCTTTAAATGTATTCAGTTGGATTTTGTTTTTTAACAGTTTTAAAGTTAATTACAGATCATATCATATATACAAATCAAGTTGACTAAGCATAACAATATCATTGTTTTCTGGATTACTTGGTAGTAATCACTTCCTTTTAAAACACGAAAACAGCATTTGTGGGAAATATCTGGGCATGTTCCTGGTAAGAGTAGTGGGAATTTCAAAAATAATTGGGATTCATAAGTTAGCTGTGAATTTTGGAAGCAGGAAGAAGCTAAACTATAGATATTTTTGAAATGGTTTCTGAAGTTAGTTAATTTTGATGAGTGTAACAGATTTGTGATAAGAGTGGGAAAATTGGTGTTTACCATGTCTCAGTATTAGTCTACATCTTGATCTGATTGGTGATTATATCGGTGTGATGATTCAGCAAACTGTGCAGTTAGATATCTTGTAGTGTTCTCTATTAGTCGCATATCAATAAAATGTTTAATAAAAATAGTTTACAAATTAAAAACAGAAACAATAAAAGTATGATGGATGCAGAGTGGGGAAGTTTTCTTTCTAATTTACTAAAGTGAATCTGTAGTTTTGCCTAAACCATGCTTCAGCTTCTACATCAAGAGTGGTTTAAGGATTTCCAGAAAGAAAGTGAGTCCTAGAGTACATTGACTAGAGATGTGAAAGGTCTTTGAAAATGCTCAGTTTAGCTACAGTGTAAGGTGATGAAGGCTGGTGGCATTGCAGGAATTGAGGAGGGAAAGCAGGCGGCAGATAGAGAATTGTTTCACGTTCCTAAATCCACAAGCTCATGTTATTCTTCATGAGATATAAAGACTTTTAAATTGTATAGAATCAGTAGGAAAAAGAACAAGAATGATATCCTAGATACAGTTCTAAAAGTACTGTAATTATAGGAAAAACGAAGTATGTTTTTAGCAACTGATATTTTGCATACACACACACACACACACAATTAAATAAAATAAATGTAGGTTATAAAATATTGTTCAGTTGTTTATTTTGAATTTGATGCAATGGAGTGCCGGCCAAGTGGCTCAGTTGGTTAAGAGCTCGCTCAAGAGTGCGAGCTGAGCTCTGAGCAACAGTGGCTCGAGGCCAGCCTGAGCTGAGTTGCCGTTGAGCTGCCAATAGGTGGCAGGATGGCTCGGCTCAGCTAAAAAAAAAAAAAAGAATGAATTTGATGCAATGGAAAATGTAAGATATGACTATTCTATTGGGTCAGGATTTCAGGCCATTATTTAGTGCCTGACAGGAGTTATGCATTGCAGCAAGTTACTAATCAAAGTTATATCCGGGATCAGGATTTGATTGTAATAATACTAAGTTATAATACTAAGGAGATGAACTTGCATTGTGTGATATCAGTTTCTGATAGGATAAGAGACAGTGTGCCAAAAATCTAAAGTGGGATTTTGTTTGTTTATTTATTTATTTATTTATTTATTTATTTAAGAGTTGGCATTAGTGTTTTATTGGGAAACTGTGTTTTTCCAAGACCTATCAGCTAAAAATCAAGTAATTGTTTCAATCTAGTTGTGGAGGGCACTGCTCAGTGGTCCATGTGGGGATTGAACCAGAAACCTTGGTGTTGAGCATGGTGCTCTAACATGAGCTAACTAGCCACACCTAAAGTAGGATTTTAGATAGTGATTACACAAGTAGCAGCAAAAACCATTTCTAAAACTCACGTTACCATGTCAGTAAGCCTTCTAAAGGGCTACAGGAGAAAAGTAATAAGTTATTTAAATAAATTTATTTATAGATATTGTATCTTACATGAGTCATTGCAAACTGGGTTCATCAGAGGGCATGCTTAAGATATTTTGAGTCAGTTCTCTGGTTACAAGTTTATAAAGAGATTCTAGAATATTGAATTTATAATTTTGATAGTATATGCAATTATGATGCCTAACATTATATTTAGAAGCTATGCTCTGGAAATAAATTAATCGATGATATAATCACATTATAAATTGTAGTATATAACTCATAAACATTTAGCAAATATGTTTCTTAAGGTCAGTGGAGTGCTATAGGTATTCATATGACAGTCTCTTCAAGACAGGTTTTTAATTTAAGACTGTATAGAAGAGTATATGCTTTATCATTTATGTAAAATGTGTGCACATAATTTTTTAAATATATACCTGCACATATGCTAATGTATATATGGAGTAAAAGAGAATCTTTATTATCTATTTATCTGGAATATCTCTGGAAAGAGGCACAAGAAACTGGTTACTGGGTGTTTCTATATCAGGAACTAGAATACAGAGTAATGGGAGTGTAAAGAAAACTCAATGTTTGCATTACATCCTTTTGTTTATTGGCATTTTGTGTCATATATATGCATTCTCTATTAATATTATTTAACTATCTAATCAAAAATTAAAGGAAAGGAGGGGCTTGAATGCAGCCTTCTGGAAACAGACCTCTGAGAGGTCAGGAGATTGCATGTAAGTCTGTGATCTAGTGTGATTAATAAACATTGGGGGGCCGGCTGAGTGGCACAGTGGTTAAGCGCTGGCTTGGGACGCCAGCGGCCCTGGTTCGGATCCCACATATGAAGGTCAATGACACTGCCCTCAAAAAAATAAAATAAAATAAAATAAACATTGGGCCATGAATACCATAGCAAAAATAATACAATTATAATGTGAAGAAGACAGAAATACTAGCCATCGGTTTATTGTTAGTCTGGAAATACTAATGCTGTCTACTAGGCTGATTAAATTAGAAACTGATCAATATGAACATCATGTTCTATGAACACCATTTCATCATATTGGGGAAACATGAACCCCTTTAATTATGTCCTAATTGAAAGAACAGTATGCTATTATACAGTAGTCCAGAATGTTTTGTTACCTTTAAGTTACATAAGTAAAGTACTACTAATTCTACCATTAAACATTTATCCACTCCCTAACTTTTAATATATTTTATCCACCTGACACCAAGCTGACCAAGGTGTGTAACTACTTTGAACCTACTTTAAAGAAGAATCCAATATGTTTACAATTATGATCAATGCTCTTGCATAATTAAGCATTTTACATTTTAAATTATTTTCCAAATATTAAATTATTTTTAGTTAGATAAATCAATAGGTAGATAGATAATTTGGATTATAAGGGAAAACATTTAGAAAATGTTTTTCTTTTAGTTAATTTAGATATTCTGTTGTGATAAAAAATATACTCTCTTATATTAAGAAACATAATCACAGTAGTTAGCAATAATTATCAAGGCAGTTGGATAGCACCAGCACTCAGAGAATATAGAAACCCCACAGGAGAAGGGATAATAATTATTAGTAATGCCAAGTAATGCCAAATAGATGTCTTTTAAAGAAAAAGACAGAACAATTTAAAAAATGGGCTCAACCATATGTATGTTCTTTATTTTGATTGAGTATGCTTTAAAGACTCCTATAAACAAAGAATATACATTTATGGGAAAATTTGATTGGCATTAAGTAGTTTTAATTGTTGATAATTAGAGTGAAATGATATACCTGTAGATATTATTGGAAAAAGATCAGAAAGTTAAATTAAAAAATATCCCCCTAAATTGTTTACAATGATATTTTCCACCATGAAATAATGGTAAGAGAACATATGTGAAAATCATAGCTGAAGGTGATTATAAACATTATAAAGGAAACAATCTCTTGTTAATATCTTAGATTCATTTGAAACTCATATTTTGCTTTTTCTTCTGCAATTAAAACTTCTAAGTTTAATACTCTATTGATACCCATTTCAGTAAAAATGGCTAGGCTCACATGCTCTGAAGCCATATTAACGAGCTATGTAATTTATAATTTGCAGCTTTCACAAGAATAAACAATACAGTGTGTTTGCAAAGTAAATCATCTGAATAGAGTTATCTAGATACATTAACTGAAATGGTGTTAATTTTCAGTCCATCCACTTAACAGACTTAGGCAGTTGATTGTGTATTTTTGGATCAGTTACATAAGAAATAAATATATAATTGTGAGGAGTACATATGAGGAAACAAATGTACAAAGTTACATTGAATATCACTGAGGGTTTTAAGACCTTAGGCCATTTTCAGCTTGTCTTTTTATCTGCACAGGGGTGATGATTAGGTTTAGTTTCTCTTTAACAAAGTATTGGTCAGTTATCAACATATAATGATCAACTACTATAATAGAAGAACATGGGTAAACTAATAAGTTGACAGAGGGGAGAATTCAATATTGGTAGGATCATTTGAAATTGCTAAAAAATAAGTGAATTATATATAATTATTTTATTTTTCTCACTGGTTTACTGTGTTTAAAATGCATTGGGTTATGATGATATCCAGCATTTTTAACATGAGTAAATTGCTATTTGCAGTCAGTCATTGGATAGCATAAATATATTTGCAATAATAGACAATGCTAAAAATGTCATATTACCACTCAATTATTTGATAATACATATAGAAGACAAATTCCTGGAGATGTAACTGGTGAATCACAGCATATGTATGTGTATTTTAAAAATTGCCAAAGATTGGCCAATTCCCCACCCTTTCTCCAAAAAACTGTAGAAGAAATTCAGGGTATCAACAGGAGCATATGAGAGTTCAGGATTTTTTATACCCTATCAGGCAATGTGTATTATAAATTTGGCTTTGCTATTTGATATTTCAAAAATGGCATCCTATTATTTTAATTTACATTTACTTAATTATGACCAAATTCAATATCATGACATATGTGCATTAGTAATTTAAAGTTATTTTTATGTAAAATGATTGAAGTATTATTTTAAAACAATACTACTAGTAAAATGCTTAAGATTGTTTGAATATATCAAGGGATTTGTACAGGTGTTAAGCATAGAAATTACTGACATTTTTCCTGTTGTCATTTATTTTATTTATTTGGTTTCAGGTAGTTTTCTGTAAGTTTTATAATTTTAATAAGGTCATAGTAAGCAACATTTTCATGTAAGAATTCTGGGTTTCCTGACTTGAATGTCTACTTAAAAAAGGAAGTTTCTTTTTATTCTATTTTATAAAGTAGGACAAAAGAGAATAGCAACAAGGACAGTGAAAATCCACGCCTTTAATGCCAGTAATTTTTTCACTGGTATGACCTTTACTAAAATTTGTAGCCATAAACTGCATTTGAAATTTAAGTACCCGTTTTACTTTATGTAAAAGCTTTATTGTAACTAGTATAATATTATAATTTTTTCCTAAATTGGATTCACAATATTAAATGTACTTAGTCATAATGTTATTTTTAAAACTTGTTTTGGAGATATATATATATATATATATATATATATATATATATATATATATATCTCCATATCAGATATACTATATATGTAGATTTACCAAATATCTCTCTCTATAGATTTATGTTTATGTGTAAGGCCATAAATGAAACTGATATCATGACTTTGGATTGAGCATCAATATTATATCAGCCTTGAAAAATTAGCTGAGGTACAGGTGACTTTTCCATATTCTTTAAACTTTTTGTAAATCTAAAATTATTTCAGAATGAAAAGTCTAACAAGACAAATAAAAATAAAAACAATGTAGTAACTATGACCACATGCACAACATGGAAAAACTTCTATATATAATGCTGAGCAAAAAATACTAGATACCAAAAGTAAATGCAATATAATGCTCTTACATTTGGGTTCAGTTTGGGTAATGGCCACAAACTCTGGTCTTCAAGCGTTGTAATATATATAAATTCCTTCCAGTAAAATTACCTAGCTTTCCATTTTATCTGTTGTTAAATTGTTTCCATTTCCCTTTGCTACATTTAATTTTTTTATTCTCTATTTTTTAACAGATACTCAGTGTAAAGGGACCATCACAAAATTATGGAAAGCATACACTGTGTTTTGCTTTTCATTATGCACAGATGGGAAATAATAAAAATACAAAATCTAAATAGAAAGGAAAATTTATATGAAAGTAAAACCTAGCAGCAGGCTAAATTGAAAAAAAAAGTAAAACATTTCTTTTTAGCACATAATTTTTTTAAATATCATAAGAAAAGATTAAAATAACATAGTTCTCTTTATTTAGCTTTTTATAGAGTAAGAGTAAAATGTTGTGATTTCCTAGGTTATGGAAACTTGTAATTTTAACAATAGAAAACAGCCTATGAATTGATTTTGATGTCAGTCTATAGAAGACTAACATGTACTGAAACTTTTCAAAAATCCTCCCATTCATTTGCCATATTAATTGAATTTTTTTACGTGCCAGTGAGTTTAGAATTTTGATTTAAAAAAATACAGGATGATAACAAAGCAAAATAGATCTGTCTTCCAAAGTTCTATAGCTTAGAGGACAAAACAGCCACAACACAGGATGACTGTAAAATAGTTTGTTTATTATTATTTTTATTATTGGGATTGATGTCCTCCAATAATTTGCTTGAAATGGCCGTACACACAAGCTTATAGTAGCCACAGGTAAGAAGGGCAAAATTATCTCATTTGCTTTTCACAGTATGTAAAAGAGAAGGCACTCCAATGAACTGAACACAGTCCTCTGAGTTTGGAGCATACCTAGATAAGATTAGTTTTCTCTTTCATAATTTTGAAGGAAATTTTCTCATTTTTTAATTGCTATGATAATGGAAACCCAGGATAAATAGCATTTAAGGTTGAAGTTGTGGAGAGTAATGATATAAAGGTACAATAGAAAAATAAATGTATAAAATAATAAAGTAATCAAAAATAAAACTTCAGGGCCGGCCGAGTGGCGCGGTGGTTAAGCACTGGCCTGGGAAGCCAGCGGCTCCGGTTCGGTCCTACATATGAGGGCCAGTGACATTGCCCTCAAAAAAATAAATACATAAAAAATAAATAAATAAATAAATAAATAAATAAATAAATAAATAAATAAAACTTCAGTTACGAAAGATTAAACCTTGACCTCCCATTGCTACCATCTGGCAAACAGCCATTAAGGAAGTTGTAATGGTTCCTGTCATCATGGAATGCAGTAGTGTCTACATGGCACTTACTTAGATCCAGGAATTGTCCTATGTTACATCCTTCAGGACACTGAAGTCTGATACCTGGGCAATCATTAAACTATCTGATAATAAATCTTTCTCGAGGATGAAAATGGATGCAAATAAATAAGAATACTACCTAGAGTTATTTGGATTTTTAATAAAAAGTTCTTAGAACAAAAGTACCTTAGTCCAAATAATAACTGAGTGGTTTCAACATAAAAGGGAAAATATTTGAAGAAAGAAGAGTCTTTTTGCAATAGCCCCTAAACTTCAAAATTATAGGTCAGCTTGTCTGTCTTTGCAATGAAATGGGGGAATTCTAGCATTGCAACTGCATCAATTTCTGCAGTAAGTGATTCATGAGTACAAACTGTTCACTGAAAGGTATAGAGCATGCCTTCAAAATTTTGTTTCTTTGAGAGTGCGTGTGTGTGTGTGTGTGTGTGTGTGTGTGTGTGTGGGTGTGGGTGTGGGTGTGGGTGTACATGAATATAAGTTGTAGAGGGGCAGACAGAATGTTGATATGTGCTCCTCTCAAAATAAAAATGTTATGTGTATACATAAGAAAATCTTTAAGTGAGTAGTAGTTTATTTATTTGTTTTTCCACCTTACAGATGAAGGCCTGAAGCCAGGACATACATTTTGAACTTATTTCAACAATAGAGATCACAATGCAAATATTATATTTCACAGCTGTAGTTTTACTCAAAATCAAGTGTGTTTCTGGCATAGTATAGAATTGTTTCTGGGTTACCATTTGCTCATTTTTGTATTAATTTCTGATTTTTAAATATATCTGCATAAGAGTATAAATGATTTTTGAAATCTGAATCATATGGTAGCACGTTTTCCTGCTAAAATGTGGAATATATATATATATATATATATATATATATATATATATATTTCAAATGCAAGGGTAGAAGTTCCATACGCCTTTCTAGAAAGCTATCTCATTTTGTGCTTTGAGAAATAACCTTGAGATCCTATAAACTAAAACAAAGCAAGAAAACTTTGCAGCAGCAACCTGTTCTGCCACACCATGGCCTTGGAGTAAGGGAAGGTCAAGATCAGCAATCATCTATCTCCATAATTTCACTAACAATTGACAAACACAATTTAGAAACTGCCAAAAAAGTAAAATCGATCTTGTTGTTAGTGAAAATTGTATCTATCATTTTAGATTTCTCTACTATAGTATGATAAAAACAACAATAAAGAATTCATTCACATTTATCAATGAGTATGAAAGCACTACTTTGTAAATGGTTTGATTCAATTTTACAGAACAGAAATCCCATTTAAATGATATATCTTAGAGAGATTTTGAAAATGCTCTCATATTGTATTTTTTTTAATGAAAAATAGCATAATTTATTGAATGCTTACTGTGTACAAGATATAGTGCTAAACACTGTAAATACCATATCTAATTTTTGTTAACAAAAATATTGTCATTCCCATTTATGAAGACCTTGAAGTTTAAAAGGTTAAGCAAGGCATTCAAAATCACACAGCTGGTACCTGGTGGAGCTGGAATTCAAACCAGTTTCTTTTTATTATACTATAAATATTGCACTTTTTAAAAACTTTTATTATTATTGTTATTATTATTTACAGATGTACAAATCAATGCAATAGTTATTTTTTTCCACTCCTTAAAAAGTGACTCCCCCCTCCCCCCTTGCCTGTCCCCCCACACCCGATATCATACATATCTATTACAATTCCATTGACTCCATCCCCACACTATATTCCACATCCCATGACTATACATGTGTTAAATTATAGTTGACATGTAATATTGTTCAGTGGCAGATTCAGATGTACAGTGCAGTGGTCAGGCCACGACACTGTCCATGAAGTGGTCACCCTAAAAGGACATGCATCCTTCTGTTCCCCTAAAAAAAAATATTTACAACCTTATTGATTATATTTCCTAAACTGTCTCTTCTGTCTCTGCAGTAGTATTGTAGTTATCAATTTATGTTGCCTCGTCCCTTCCCCTTCTCCCTCATGCCAATCCCCATCCCATCTAGTCCTCATCAGTTTTTTCTTTGTGTCTCTAAGACTATTTCTGTTTACATTGCTCATTTATTCAGTTCTTTAGATTCCACATATGAGTGAGATCATATGGTATTTGTCTTTCTCTGACTGACTTATTTCACTTAACATAATGTTCTCTAGGTCCATCCATATCATTGCAAATGATACGATTTCTTTCTTCTTTATAGCTGCATAATATTCCATTGTGTAAATGTACCACAACTTCTTAATCATCGTCTAGCAATGGGCATTTCGATTGTTTCCAAGTCTTGGGTATTGTAAATAGCACTGCAATGAACATAGGGGTGCATATATTTTTTCGAATCAGTGTCTTGGGTTTTTCAGGATAAATGCCGAGGAGTAGAATTGCTGGGTCGAAAGGTAGTTCCATTTTCAGTGTTTTCACATACCTCCATACTGACTTCCATAGTGGCTGCACCAATCTGCAATCCCACCAACAGTGTAGCAGGGTCCCCTTTTTTCCCACAGCCCCGCCAGCACTTGTTGTTTGTTGATTTATTGATGATAGCCATTCTGACTGGAGTGAGGTGGTATCTCATTGTGGTTTTTATTTTCATTTCTCTAATGATCAGTGAGGTTGAACATTTTTTCATATGTCTGTTGGCCATCTGTATGTCCTCTTTAGAGAAATGTCTCTTCAATTCCTCTGCCCATTTTCCAATTTTTTTTTTTTTGGTTTTGAGTTGCATGAGTGTTTTATAAATTTTGGATATTAACCTCTTATCAGATATATCATTGACAAATATATTTTCCCATTCAGTAGGCTTCCTTTTTGTTTTATTGATGGTTTCCTTTGTTGTGAAAAAAACTTTTAAGTCTAATATAATCCCATATGTTCATTTTTTCTTATACTTCCCTTGCCCTTGGGGATGTATTGTTTTCTTTACATTTACTAGATGCAGCTATAGTTTTGGGACATAATTAAGGAATATACAATTGAAAAAATTGAAGATGCTAATTTATCAGTATATTTAATTCCCTTATAAACTCATACTGTCTTTTGGAATTTTCTACACATTAAAAATATTGGGTTGTCAGAAAAGTCATGGCATATTTTTTCTATGTTTTTCGTTGCAAAAATATATCATGACTTTTCCAACAACCCAATATATTATAATTGAAGGAAGATGGCTGACAACTTTATAGTATAAGAAACTTTTTAAAGATGAGAATAATAATAATTTGCATCGTTAATTTAAATATTTGGCAGCCATTATATATATTCTGAAAAAAATATTTTAAACATTGACACATAATATTTATACAAATCATGGCCAGTTAGAAAGTGAGGCCGGCCAAGTGGTGCCGTGGTTAAGCGCTGGCTTGGGAAGCCAGTGGCCCCGGTTTGGTCCCACATAAGAGGGCCAGTAACACTGCCCTCAAAAACAACACAAGAAAGTGATAGCAAGTTGGAAATTGGTGCATTGGCAAATTTTGTTATTATTATCATTATTATTATTATTTCTTAAGGAAATACAGTTTGCCAAATAACTGTAACTACATACACATAGATTCACAAAAACATGTGACATATTTTTTTTTTAAGTTAATGCAATGGATCAGTACACAGTATTTTAACATGCTTATTTTCAATTATTTAAGACCTTCTAACCTATTTAAGGGATGGGTATGGAGATAATATATACACTCAAACACATTCATCTCCACTCTCAGTGATCACACCTTGAGAATATACAATTAAATATATTAGAAATTAGTATAAAGTAAGAGTTAAATGTTTTCAGTGTAGTGCCTGAGATTTTATCCTTCAGAAAATAAAAAAAAAACAACATCTGAGGTTTAGCTCATGGGTTTTTTACTTTTTCATTTTTTTATTTTATTTTATCTTTTTTTTGAGGGCAGTGTCACTGGCTCTCATGTGGGACCCGAACCAGGGCCGTTGGCATCCCAAGCCAGCACTTAACCACTGCACCACTCCGCCGGCCCAGCTCATGGTTTTTACATATATGTTATATTTTTTGGCTCTTAGAATTGTTTGCCCCGCTTGTGTACTGTTTAACATTACAAGGAAATTAAGAATGTTAACTTAAAGGAATGTTTAATAATGATTAATATTTAATTAGTATTCTTAATTTGCTGTTCTGAATCTTAACTATACTAAGAATTATTTAAACCCTGAAGCTGTTTGTTGAGAACACTTTGACATATATTACATGATAAGAAGTAGGATTATTTTACAACATTTTGTATTTATCAATATGCATGTATGCATATACATATGCATGGGTCTGTGCTTACATGTATGCATTGATGTATATGTATATCTACACACACACAAATATAATGTATACTATAGCAAAATAGGATGGAAAGTAGTAAAATATAGCTACATATTAAATATTCCACTTAAGGCAAAGGAATTGTAAATCAATATTGTAATTAACATATTGTGGTTTGTAGCAATATAAAAAAATTCCTTCCTTACAAAGTATATGTTAAAACTCTTACTCTAGGGCCCACTGAGTGGTGCATTGGTTAAGAGCTGGCTTGGGATGCCATCGGCCCTGGATCGGATCCCACATGAGGGCCAGTGACACTGGTCCCTGCAGCTAAGATGGTGAACAACAGCTCCACCTGGAGCTGGGCTGCTGTGAGTCCCCTGATAGGCATAGCTGCAGCCCCTGCTGCAGTGGGCTGCCATAGGCTACAGTGAGCGGCTGGCAGCAGTTGTGAGCTGCCAAGAGCCACTGTGATCGGCCGTCCAGAGGCCAGCAACCAACCTGCCTCCCCTGAGAAGTGCGCAATGATGATACCAACATGGGCCAGTGAAGCAACATCCTTCACAACTAGACTGAAGAACAAAAGGACAGCAACTTGTCTGTTCCCCTTCCCCGGTTCCCCAATGCTGTTCCCCTTCCCAATTCCTCAATAAAAATCTTTTTTTAAAAAAATTCTTACTCTAATATGCTAAGGAACATTCTGTTTTTGAACATACTTTTGCTATTTTTCTTGCCAAGTTCTGCTGATAGTTCCCTTTATGTTTAATGAAGACATTATATCACTGTCATATCCATTACAATTTCCTGCTCTAATCACAGAGTATTTGTTTCAGTTTCTATTCTTTTGTTTCCCTTATAATGTAGGGATTTGTACCACTGAGTTGGTGAGGAAAAATGAGATTAAACACAAAAAAATGGACTGGTAAAGTACCTATAACATAATAAAAGCTAAATTAAAGTTGATATCATCATCATCATTAGTAGTGCTAATAGGAGATCTGTTAGCAATTTTATGTTAACAGTAGTGTTGATCACACACACTGACTATCTGTAATGCAATATTTTGTGCACTGAGGTGAAGGAAGTATTATGTTATAATCCTTGTAGCAAGAATGATATTTTTCTTACTGAGATCCAAAATAAATATGATTCTTAACACTCTGAAGACAAATGGGGACTATGATATTACCCACATAACACATTAAGTTCTACCTCTTAATTACAATTAACTTTGGTGTTAGTTTCTTTGCATGTTATTTGACTCAGCCAGTGGCTTAAGTTATATATTTAAATAAGTTATTAAACTCTATGTTTTCAGAATAGTTATGAGTTTACAAAAAAAATGAGCAATTAGTATAGAGAATTTTCATATACCACTTTCTCGCGACACACACAAAAACACATACATTTCCCCTATTAACATCTTTCATTAACATGGTATATTTCTTACACTTTGTGAGCCAATATTGATAGAATATCACTAACTAAAGCCTACAATTATATTAGGGTCACTCTTCAGGTTGCACATTTTGTGGGTTTTGACAAATGCATAATGATATATATCCATTGTTACAATATCATACAAAATCATATCACTCCTGTAAATATGCCCTGTACTCCACCTATCATCACTCCTTCCCTTGTCCCCAATCCCCTAGAAACCATTGGCCTTTTTATTATCTTGCTTTTTCTACAGTGTCATATTGTTGAAGTCAAATACTGTTTATTTATTTTTCTTATTAGCTGCTCTCATTTTAGCAACATGTTTCCTCCATATCTTTTCTTAGCTGATAGTTTATTTTATCACAGAATAATATTCCATCCCAATCGAGATGCACCACAATTTATCCATTCATCTATTGAAGTACATTATGGTTCTTGTATGTTTCAGAAATTTTGAATAGTTTTGTTATGTTTTACAAAAACAGAAACAAAAACAAAAAACTGAGATATATTTATTTTAATTATTGAAATTTGCCTTTCACAAGTATTATAAGCCAAGTATCCCTTTTTTTATTTTTATTTTTTTTTTAGCTGAGCCATCCTGCCACTTGTTGGCAGCTCAGCGGCAGCTCAGCTTGGGCTGGGCATTGAACTGCTGTCGCTCAGAGCTCAGCTCGCATTCTGGAGCGAGCTTTTAACCAACTGAGCTACTCTGTTGGCCCTAGTATCCCTTTTTCTTAAGTGAAACAAATTAATTTCTGCAGGAATGTGCCAGTAAAACTGCTACAACTATGCAAACTAATAACTGGTATAGTCTCTTTTCTGAGTTTTTTTTACCTTGCAGATCATCCTTTAGAGTAGCTGTACATTTAAACAATGCGCAGAAAGCCTTAGCCATTTAAATATAATTATGCTAAGACACTGAGAAGGATGAGAATATTTTTTCACTATACTGTATATGGGCATATTACTATTACAAGACATGAGTGTTGCAGCAAAATCAGAAAAATATCTTTGCAATTTGTTTTTAACTTTTACTTGTTTTCCTCATGCTAAAAAATTAGCTCCACAGGCTTACCTGTTTTTATCACTGGTAAATATCTACTGTATAAAATATGGTTTAAACATTACAGAATACATATTTATGAAATAAAGAATCATTCCTGGAATAGAAAATACAATATGATTACTCCAAGCCCTGACAAAGTGAATCCCGTAATAGTATGAATTCTGGGAACCAAATTAAAGTCCATGAGAAGAGAAGATCCCATATTGTTATCAATTTATGCTGAAAAAAAGAAAGGCCTGTATTGTGTATTGCATATATGCTTTGTGTATATATGATAGTGTCTGTCTGTCTATCTATCTATCTATCTATCTATCTATCTATCTATCTATCTATCATCATCATCATCATCTGTTTACACAAGTTATTGTTAAACTCTGACATGTAGGTTTTTAAAAGTTGACTTTTTTGTTAGATTGTAAAATGGCTACAAATTCTTCTCCTTGTTGCAGCTGAGTCACAAAATTATGGACTAAATAAAATGATTTTATTTAAGACACTAAGTTTGCTTTAGTTTTATTATGTAGGAAAATCTGACTGATACACTCTTCATGTTTTTACACTTTATAAATAAAATAGTCCCAGGTACCACTTCTTTTTAGAAAGACTGAATTATGATGCGGTAATGTGAAGCTAATATATTGCATGGATATAGAAGTGGGCTAAATAACATGCAGACTACAGTGGAGAATACTTAGTAATCATCTAATAGCTTTACAAATATGTACTTAAAATATTTCCTTCATACTCTCTTGTATTAATAAAAGTTTTGTTTCATTATTATACTCCACGAGGTTTAAGTTATTGCACGCATTTATGTGAGTTCAATGAACACCTATGTACAGTATTCCTCATTTTTATAATCTACCATTTGAGATTTATTCTTATATTTCTGGCTTCTTTTATTTAATGTATTTTTTTGTCAAACACATGGATTTACCTTATTTCTTCTAAAAAAATTCACTTGTGAGTACACATTATTTGATTAATTGTATAGTATTTTATAACACTGTAGATAAATTTAAATATAAATAAAATTTATATTAAAAAATAAATATAAATTAAATTTACATTAAAAAATATATAAGTAAAAAAATAAGTTAAATATAAATAAAAACACCATAATTTATTTTTATTATTTTATATTTTTACTGGGATATAATTTACATACAACTTTATGTTAGTTTCAAGTGTACAACATAAGATCCGGTATTTGTATATGTTGAGAAATGATCACCACAATGAGTCTAGGTAATAATCATTACCATATGTAATTTCAATTTTTTTTCTTGTAATGACAACATTTAAGATTCACTCTGTAAGTAACCTCAAAATATACAATATACAATATTACTAACTATATTACATTACATTTCCAGGAGTTATCTCATAACTGGAAGTTTGTACTGTTTGACTCCCTTCACCCATTTTGCCTACCCGTCAACCCCAACTCTGGCATCCATTGATCTGTTTTCTCTATCTATGACTTTGGTTATTTATTTATGTATTTATTTATTTTATTTTTTTTTATTATTTTTGAGGGCAGTGTCACTGGCCCTCATATGTGGGACCGAACCAGGGCCGCTGGCTTCCCAAGCCAGCGCTTAACCAACCGGGCCACTAGGCCAGCCCTCTATTTATTTATTTTAGATTCCACATATAGGTCAGATCTTATGGTATTTGTCTTTTTCTGACTTTTTTTACTTAGCATATTGCCAGCCTCAAACAATAGCAGGTAATAGTGCCAACCATTTTACAAGAAGCTCTGGGATGTTTCCAGGTCCCTGGATCAGAGGTGGGCAAAAGCCTCGCCTTGTCCTAAATCACCAGCCAGAACATACTGTGGGCTCCAGGTCTAAGGTCAGAAGAGCAGTCAGCATGAAATGTGGTTTCAGCTCATGAAGGAGGAGGCCCTAGCTAGGGGTTCTGGAAATGGAGCTTTCTTCCTGTTTGCTGATGTTACTTATAATAAATACTCACTTTTCTGGATAGAGTGAGTGGTGTGCACATGTGATGTGAAGGACTGCTGCTGCAGCCAGAGAAGGCAGCTTGAGGATGCAGTTCACACATAAGCATGGGGGAGAGCAAAGCCAGCATCATTACAGAGAAAGAGGCTGAGCACCATTTTTTTTTTTTAATTAAGTAATTTTTTCGCTGAGCTATCCTGCACCTGTTGGCAGGTCAACAACAGCTCAGTGGCAGCTCAGCTCGGGCCTGGAATTGAACAGATGACCCTGATGTTCAGAGCTCTTAACCAACTGAGCCACTTGGCCAGCCCTGAGGCTGAGCATTTTTTGACAGAACTTTCATTGCTTATCTCATCTCTGGACATTTCAGATACAGGAGCAAAGACAATGCTAATACAATTTAAGTTAGATTTCCTCCCATATAATTGAAAGCATCCAAACCAACTCTTAAGATTGTGAAGCTCATAAATCTTATGTCCTTCTTTTCTTCCCTAGGTTTTTTTCAATTTCTTTTTCTACATTTTGAGGGAATATATTTGAATACAATCTTTATAGCTTTTTATATTTTTCTTTAAAGTATAAATTCTATTTTTATTTTTTTTAGGTTTCAGAGTTTTGTTTTGTTTCACTTAATTTTTGTTTTTCCATGGCATCTTATTTTTAAGGAATGTACTTTTCCCCAAATATTTTATTGAATTTAAATTTAGCTTACTGTAAAATCATTGTTTTCCTAAATTATCTTTGCTTCCCTTGGTTCAGGCTTTTATTTATTTGTATATTTACTTATTTAGCTTATTCATTATTATTATTAATTAATTGATTAGTTGATTACTTATCTTTGCTTATTTTTCTCTTTTGTTTTTTTAATTGTTTTGGTCAAGCTTAGTTAGGATTCTCCTTTAGCATAAGGATATTTAATTCTCCTTAATTTATATATTAAGCCCAGGAAACGTAGAGACGAAATATTCTCTTTGCTGATGGGTAAATCTAGGCATTTCAGGCCAGACCATTCCTGTGAATGGGGACACTGAGCTTTCCAGCCATCACTTTTGTAAATCAATTGGTAAAATCACTAAGATGAGAAGATAAAAATGCTGTTGGGCTATGGATTCTCCCTAATGACACCACAAGCTCTCATCTAGGAAGGGCTCATTTACAGGCATTCATATCAGCATTAGATTACCTCTGGAGAACTCAGGCTCCTTATTCTCTGTGTATGTTCCTGCTGGGAAAATATAGGGCCCTGAACTGGAGCAGACTTTTCAAAACAGATTGAGATGATTCCTTTGGTTTTAACATGAATTTCCTTACAACTCTTTGCTGCCTGATGACTCTGAGCTCAGAATCTCTCTAGAGTCCTCTGATATCGGTTTCTCTTTCCTTTTATTGGGCAACATTGACCACTGTGTTTATTCTGGCTTTGATGCTTGTTTTTGTTTCATCTTTACTCTAATGCTAGTGCCTCTCTTCTCTCTCTCTCTCTCTCTCTCTCTCTCTCGTCTCCTTCTTTCTCTGAAATACTCTAAAATCTTTGAGAACTCCTTGTGTATTATGTGTTTATTCCTTTCTCTGTTTCTATACTCATATGTCATCATGGAAGGTATAGAAGACAAAGGAATGCTCCTCATCTGGCATGTTGAACCTTAAACCTTACTTGGAATTTCAATAACCCATCACACTGCTTTTTTGTTGCACAATTCTAAATTAAATGAAACTATGCACTCAATAATTAATTGCTTGAATAATTTCCTAATGCATTCTAAATTGTCAAATTTAGACTAAAAATAAAAGAACAATAAGGACAGGTTTTAGCATTTTCAACTGTTTCACTTATATCTCTCCCAAAATTCAGCTATGAATTCCTATATATGTGATATGTCTCCTTACTTGTGAGAAAGAATTACTGTCCTATATCTGAAACTAATATAAAAATGTAGTAAGATAGCATTTGATTATATACAAACGATGTGGCACCGCGAAGATCCACATTACCTCTGGGGTGATTGTAAGGACCGTATGCCTTTCTCTAAAAAAAGATGAATTTTGTAAGTAGGGCATTGCAATGGCAATTCTTCTCCTAGAGATATGTGCTTTCTCTAACACTCTTATAACCATATGTGCACATGCATCCCTGATACAATAAAAAAATAATAACAGATTGATCTTGTATTAAAATTAGAAAAAAAAGAGAAATTGTTATATACCAGCTAAAAATTCATAACAATCAACACATTTTGTTCAACTCTAATTTTAAAGGTAGTATGGAAATTATGGAGAAATAAAGTAAAATCAAAGTGTTCCCTTCAGTCTCAATTAGTTTATATTCTCTTATGGAAATAGCACTGTTATATTTATGGTAGCTCTTTTTATTAAAAACCTCTTAATGCATAAATATACTGTTCAAAGAGTTTATATAATGAATTGTTTATTAAATCAATCAAAACAAAAACACTTTTCAAGTTTCCTTCTTTAATTAATTAACCTTGTCCCCTTTTTTATTACAGGCCTTTGCCATCATCAGATAAATAAACTCAGATCTTCCCATCTTAAAAAGAAAAACAAATAAATATTGTCTCTATTAAAATCTTCTTTAATGTCAATCATAGGACATATTACTAATAGAAGCTTCGATATTCTCCATATACAGTTTTGTGCTCCAAGGTATCCTTTTAGTCTACCCAGGGTAGGTAAAGTTAAAACAAAGTTGAAACATAGGTCAAACCCTATGTCTCCCAGAGTTCAGTAGTAGGCTGTCTCTACTCCGAAATAGAATTCACTCTCCTAGCAATAACTATCATAGCAAGTATAATAAATTCCAGGTCTTTTTCTCTGGCTCAGGCAGCTATATAGATTCTAGAAGAGAATATACAACTTTTTCTTGAATCTCTTTATATACATGTCTCTCAATCACCACAAAGCAGATATCTCCAAACTTTAGTCTTATTTGCACTGAAAATCTTAGTATAGTACTGCATTGCCACATATCTGAACAACCTTCCTGTTACACTGTAAGCTACTTGAGGAAAGAAACTATTTTTTTTGTGTCTTTAAGTCTTCTATGTTTAATACAATGCACGCTACATAAAAAGTGATTAAAACACATATTTAACAAATGAATACATCTGTGTGATTTTAATATCTTCCTATTATGACTTTTGAATTTGTGTATATCTATAACAAATATGGTAAATAAGAAATAAGTGAAGTATGATATCATTGTCTTCTCAATACTGTTAGCTAAATTATTGAGTCAATTATAAACCTAAGATTAGCCGTGTGGCAACAACTTATCACCAAGCTAAACAAAGCTATAACTTGCACCAAATGCTTTATATATTAGGAAGTAAGAACATTGCATGATATTGTATTAGGTTTAAACATTAAATGAATACTGAAATATCTGAGGGAAGACCTCATGGATTTTGGTCATAGGAGTGTAAGGATCATAAACAAAACTCTGGTTGATAATCAGTCAAATTGCCACTCCCCAGACCACTGAACACAATTATAATGAATGAAATGACACAGCCAAAAAATCATTACTAGCAAAAAGCACAGTTAGACTTTATCTCGAATGAAATAAAAGAAAATTTTATCTGATCCTGTTGAATATGTCAGCCAGGAGAAACAGAATAATAAAATTAATAATGTGTTCCCTGATAATACAGGAGTAAGCTGAATGATGAATCAGATAGGATGGCAGATAGTGAACCTGGAAACCTTGGAACTGATACCAATAAGAATAAGAGGAGTGTTTATGAAAGGCAAACAAATGAAAAAGTGAAAATGATAATGGACACAATGATGGTGATTTAGGTAATACTGAGAGGCTTATCTTTGAGAGAAATAAAGGAATAATGAATGCCTTACATTTGTTCAAAGTGAACATGAGCCGAATTAGGAAAAATGAAAAAGAACATTATCTCAAGGTTGCAATGCTACATATTGTGAATCAATGTCTGAAAGTGGTTGAAGTTTCATAGTTACAACTTCTATGGAATTATTCTTAAAGGGATGGTTCTTATCACCAGCTACTATGCATTCCATGTAATAATACGTTATATACTAGTCTACACTGAGGTAGAACATGTATAACGATAAATGTAATAGTTTAATTTCAGGAATCAACTTATATATTTATCTCAGTGTAGCCTGGCTCATTACTCATTATTCTTTTCAGGTTCCTGTTTTTTCATTTGTTTGTTTGTTTTGTTCGTCTTTTGTTTTTTTTAGCTGAGCCATTGTGCCACCTGTTGGCAGCTCAGTGGCAGCTTAGCTAGGGCCTATGGGGGAATCGAACCAGCGACCCTGTTGCTTAGAGGTCACACTCTTGAGCAAGCTCTCAACCAATTGAGCCACTTGACCAGCCCCACAGGTTCTTGTTTTAAAGCAAACTTTCTGGGAACCTGTTCCTACACAAGCCATTCACCACAACACAGAAGACAGGGTCAGTTCTGTTCAGCCCAAAACAGTTACAGCTTTCCCCAGTTTCGGGCAGCCCACTTCTCTGGGTCCATGACAGATCCTGCTTAGGATCTCAGCCATTTCTAAATAAACAACCACAAAAATATTGTGGAAAAATAGTAATTTAGGTAATTCCCTTCCATTCATTCTACTTTCCTTGGAAACTTCGTTGCTTCTACTGCAATCAAATATTCTTCAGGCTCCTCTGTCCAATCTGCCCACACAAGTCCCACTGTGCCACCTTGGTAATCATATCTATTTTAAAGAAACTGACCTGAAAATGTAAAGTTCCACAGGATATTCTCTCAGCACATAGGATTAATGAAGTCTTTTGCTTCTCTTGCAGCAATCTATCTTATTAAATAAGTTAAATGATACTAAACACAACTGTCAATGGTCTCCGATGCCCATTCCATCTATCATGGTACCTATTCGTCTAGATAGACCATATACTTTCTTCTGCATCCCCATCATTGCAACGTAATGTTTATACTTTCAATATCAAAGAAAATTCTTTCTGATATCCAGTTATAAATACGTATGTATCTGTGTTACATCTTTGAAGATGTCTTTAATTCTTTGCATGATTCCATTGTCTTCAATTCTATCATGTTTCTTATATGAAATATTTTTTATTATATGCACCCTAGACTCATGGTTGATCACCTAAACTTTACTTTTATGTAGAATTTCTTATCCAAGTGTTCTTAAAAATATAACTTAAAGTGAAATTTAAAAGTAATATTTTATTGGGATGTGCAAGACTAGGGGAAAGAGAGAGAGAGAAAAGTGAGGATATGTAGAGAAGAATGGCAAGTGGACACATTGTCCACTGAAGAAAAGAGACAGAGCCAGTCAATCACTGTGGAGGATATAGCTGGTCAAGCTGTATTCAAACAGTCTATGAAATGAGGGAATGGAGAAGGAATTTATCTGCAAAACCATCTCTTATTCCACAATGATCAAAATTTATCATAAAGGGAATTAACTTTTCTGCAGTTCTGGTAGTGGTCACTTGACTCTTTCAACAGCCATCTTAAAAACCGGAAACGTTAATACATTGTTTAATTCTGGAAGAAGTGGGAAGAGCCAGACTTTAACCCTTGATGGAGGGACTGCTCAGCCTTGCACAAAATTATTTGTTGTGTTGCCTGGAACAGAATAAACAGTTGAGAGTTGGGAGACAGCCAAGACTAGGAAAAGCTGAGGTATTTCATACAAAATCTGACTGTATCCCAGTCTTAGAGGAACTGCACAGTGGATCAATTTTCTGATCTATCTAATGGTTTTGATAACCAGAAAGTTGAATCTTACAGTTCAAAATTTTGTGTCACATGAAAAGAAAATCCCAAATACTCTACAATTCCTCCAAGAGAATAGATGTGAAACAACTACTTTCTAACTCATTCAATGAGGCTAGCATTACCTTAATACCAATACCACACAAATATATTACAAGAAAAGGAAACTATAGACCAATATCTCTTATGAATAGAAATATGAAAATCCAGAAAATAATATTAACAATTTGAACCCTATGACATATACAAAGACTTATATACTATGATCAAGTGGGATTTATCCCAGGTACGTAAGTCTGAATCAACATTTAAAAATCAATTAATGTAACCCCTCTCATCAATAAGATTAAAAAAAAAAGTTTTACCAATAGGTGCAGAGAAATACTTTGAAATAAATCTAACTTCTCTCTTGATAAACCTTTCAGGGAATTAAGAATAGAGGGAAACTTCCTCTACTTGATAAAGAATATTGGCAAAATAACTACAACTAATACCACACTTAATGTTGAGAAATTGGAATCTTACCCATTAAATTAGCTAAAAGACAAGGCTGTCCCTTCTCCTCTCTTATTTTCAACATTGTATTGAAAGTACTAACTAATGTGCCAAGACGAAGAAAACATAAACATGCATATTGAGAAGAAAGAAATAATACTGTCTTTTTAGACATGATCATCTATATAGAAATATAATAAAATCAACAATAAAGAAAACCTCTTGGAACCAATAAGCAATTACAGCAAGGTTGTAGGATACCACATTAATATAAACAGTTTCCTATATATTAGCAATTATGACATGGAATTTGAAATTAAAAACAATATCATTTACATTAGCGCCCAATAAAAAAAATAAATGCTTACAGATGAGGTAACACATACCTATGTACAATACCTATAGAGGAAAATGGCAATATGCTAATAAAGAAAATAAAGGGACTAAGTAAATGGAGAGATATGATATGTTTATGGGTAAAAAGCCTCAGTATTTTCAAGATGTGATTTTTTTTCTTCCCAAATTGATCCATAGATTCAATGAAATTCCAATTAAAATTCCAGCAAGTTATTATGTGGCTATGGGCAAATTGATTATAAAGTTCATATGGAGAGACAAAAAATCCAGTGTCGTCAACACAAGATTGAAGAAGAACAAATTTGAAGAATTGAGGCCATTTTATGCCAACACTTATTCTACAACTACAGTAATCAAGAGAGTATGGTATTGCTGAAAGGACAAATAGATCAATGAAATGGAATACAGAGTCTAGAAAAAGACTCACATAAATATAGTTAACTGTTCTTTAACAAACGAGCACAGGCAATAAAATAGATAATCATGGAATGGTGCTGGAACAATTGGACATCTGCATGAAAAAAAGAAAACAAACAAAAAAACCCAACTAGATATAAATCTTACAACCTTAACCAAAATTAAGTCAAACTATATCACAGACCTAAATGTAAAATACAAAACAATAAAATTTCGAGAATAATAATAATGTAGGAGAAATAATAATGTAGTAGAAAATCTACAAGACCTTGGGTTAAGCAATGGCTTTTTAGGTATAATATCAAAGGCACGATCCATGAAAAAACTAATTGAAAAGCTAAAATTGATTAAAATTAAGAACTGCTGCTCTGGAAAAGAAAATGCAAGCAGCTTAGAAGACAAGACAAAGACTGGGAGAAAAATCTGTGCAAAGACATACCTGATAAAGGACTATTACACAAAATACTAATATAAAAATAACTCTTAAAAAATAACTCAGCAGTAGGGGCAGGTGTTTCACTCGGTTAGAGCGCAGAGATCATAGTATTAAGGTTGCCATTTCGATCCCAACATGGGCCCTGAGTTGTGTCCTCCACAACTGGATTGAAACAATGACTTGACTTGATGGATCCCGGAAAAACACATTGTTCCCCAGTAAAATTTTAAAAAAAGTCAACAATAAGAAAATAAACAAACTGACAAAAAATGGACCTAAGGCTTTAGCAGACACCTCACCAAAGAAGATATACAGATGGCAAATAAGCATATGAAAAGATGCTCCACAGCATATTTCATCAAGGAAACGAAAATTAAAATCAATGGAGATACCACTACATATATAATAGAATGGCCAAAATATAGAACATTGATCACAAGAAATGCTGGAGAGGATGTGGACCAACAGGAATTCTTATTTATTGCTTCTAGGAATGTAAATGCTACAGACACTTTGGAAGATATTTGGGCATTTTTTTGTATTTTTCAACCTGAACATACTATTACCATAGGATCCAGTGATTTCACTTCTTCGTGTTTAAGCAAAGGGATGAAATATATTTTCACACAATAACCTGCACATGAACACATAAAGCTGCTTTGTTCATAACTGCCAAAACTTGGAAGCAACCAAGATGTTCTTCAGTAATTGAATGGATAAATAATCTCTGATACTCTCCATAGCCAAACAATGGGATATTATTTATCACTAAAAACAAACGAACTAGCAAACCTGTCACATTATAGCCTGCATGTCTGCCCCCATGCACCTCTCCATAAAGACAGATCATTACTTCAATATTATGCTTACTGAATATATATGCCTATTTGGCCCCAAAGGATGGCCAGTTAGTCAATGACTGATAAGATCCCTCAAGGGAGAGGCAACCTAAGCCAGACATGGCTGTGTGGGTGTCCATGGGTGTCAGTAGGTACCAGTGGGTGCCAATGGGAGGGATCACGAGTTGACAGAAATAGGGTGTGGATCCCTTGCTTCATGTCTGGCAGCCTGCCTGTGAAATGACCTATTGATGTGATAATATCTGTCCGCCATGCATTCTTATCAGTAAGTTCTGGTAGAGGAAGCTTCTGTCTCTTAGGAGGTGCATGACAATAACCTCATGGGACCTCTGGTAATGGCAGTTTGCAGGCATGGGAAATTAGGCCCAGAGATTAATTCTTGGGTGTGAGACTCACAGACCGTGGAAGCTACATTGACCTTTGCTTATGTGTAAGATAATAAAAGGAACGGTCAGGCCCGATTCGGGGCTTCCTGTCCACGAGGTGGAGGTCCCCTGGCCCCGAACTGCATATTCTCTTATTTTGTGTCTCTCTCTCTTTCTTAACCTTTTCACCATCCCTTCTCCACTCCCACCTACCTTGTTGTGCGGGATGTGACCCAAACCATGAAAAGACATGGAGGGACCATAAAGACATGTTGCTAATTGAGAGGCCAGTATGAAAACTCTGCATATTCTATGATTCCAACTATTATATATGACATTCTTTCTGGAAAAGGCAAAATTGAAGTTACAGTAGAGATTAGTGGTTTCCAGGAGCTGCAGTAGAGGCAGAGATAACCAGGGGTTGCAAAGTTTTTTGCTGTTCCCTGAGATGGGAAACAATGGCTAGAATGGGCTGGAGTTGGCCATTTCCCTTCTTCTAGGTCACTTTTGCTCTGATAATACCCTAGCAGTGTAGGCTCTGGTTAACTAGTTCTCCTGAGGACAGGCCTTATTAAGAACAGAGCTCTCAGAAGTATTTCAAAATCCTTTTCCTATCCCTCTGCTGGAAGCCTGAGGGTATTTTTCTCCAAAATTAACTGTTGGAACCTGGTCAACTTACAGGAGGTAAGGCTCACAAAGGTGTGGGGGGACCCCTATAACTGGGTTCTCAGGTTTTAAATCAGACTTGTTTACACTGTGCCTCCAGCAATTCATCAATTAGAGTTCAGGTTTCCCTACAAGCCCTAGTACAAGCCCTAGTTCTCCCTATCATTTACATTCATTAGTCTCTTCTCTGGCAAGCCATTGCTCCCTGTGTTTTCCTGTTTGTCTATGTAATCTTTGGATTGCCCTGTGTCTTCATGTCTCTTATGGATCACAGAAGGGTTGTTTATCCTTCATTATGTTCAGGTTTTCACTGGTAAGGATGAAATGACAAATTTCAAGCTCCATACATGCAGAAACAGAAACTGGAACTCCCAAAGATTTCAACAAAAAATAGATTTCTCAGTGATTATTATATTTTGTTATTTTTCCATATCTTTTTTAAACTTTATTATTATTATTATTATTATTATTATTTACAGATGTACAAAACAATGCAATAGTGATTTTTTTCACACCATACAAAGTGACTCCCCCTCCTCCCTCCTCTACACCCCCACACCTGATATCATACAAATCTATTACAATTCCATTGACTCCATCCCCACACTATATCCCCCATCCCATGACTATATATGTATTAAATTATAGTTGACATATAATATTGTTCAGCGGCAGCTTCAGATGTACAGTGCAGTGGTAAGGCCACTACACTGTCCATGAAGTGGTCTCCCTAAAAGGACATGCATCCTTCTGTTCCCCTAAAAAAAAATATATATATTTACAACCTTATTAATTATATTCCCTAAACTGTCTCTGCAGTAGTATTGTAGTTATCAGTTTATGTTGCCTCGTCCCTTCCCCTTCTCCCTCATGCCAATCCCCATCCCATCTAGCCCCCATCAGCTTATTCTTTGTGTCTCTAAGACTATTTCTGTTTACATTGCTCATTTATTCAGTTCTTTAGATTCCACATATAAGTGAGATCATATGGTATTTGTCTTTCTCTGACTGACTTATTTCACTTAACATAATGTTTTCTAGGTCCATCCATATCATTGCAAATGGTACGATGTCTTTCTTCTTTATAGCTGCGTAATACTCCATTGTGTAAATGGACCACAGTTTCTTAATCCAGTCATCTACCGATGGGCATTTCGATTGCTTCCAAGTCTTGGCTATTGTAAATAGCGCTGCAATGAACATAGGGGTGCATATATTTTTTTCGAATTAGTGTCGGGTTTTTCAGGATAAATACCGAGGAGTGGAATTGCTGGGTCAAAAGGTAGTTCCATTGCCAGTTTTTTGAGATACCTCCATACTGACTTCCATAGTGGTTGCACCAATCTGCATTCCCACCAACAGTGCAGCATGGTCCGCTTTTCTCCACAGCCCTGCCAGCACTTGTTGTTTGTTAATTTATTGATGATAGCCATTCTGACTGGAGTGAGGTGGTATCTCATTGTGGTTTTTATTTGCATTTCCCTAATGATCAGTGAGGTTTAACATTTTTTCATATGCCTGTTGGCCATCTGTATATCCTCTTTAGAGAAATGTCTCTTCATTTCCTCTGCACATTTCTTGATTTTTTTTTTTTTTTGGTTTTGAGTTGCATGAGTGTTTTATATATTTTGGATATTAACCCCTTATCAGATATATCATTGACAAATATATTCTCCCTTTCAGTAGGCTTCCTTTTGTTTTATTTATGGTTTCCTTTGTTGTGAAAAAACTTTCAAGTTTGATATAATCCAATATGTTCATTTTTTCTTTTACTTCCCTTGCCCTTGGGGATGTATCAGTAAAAATATTTCTCAGAGTAATGTCTGCAAATTTGCTCCCTATACTTTTTATTTATTTTTTTAACAAAAGAGTTAACCGACTTCAGGGCAAATTTTGATTATGATTTCGTTCCTTTGGACAGAATTGTCTGTCTGTCTATCTATCTATCTATCTATCTATCTATCTATCTATCTATCTATCTATCTATCTATCTATCTATCTATCTATCTGTTTTCTTCCATTTCAAATAAAATGGATTTTCATATCTTTAGCTTGGGTTCTATTTTTCTGATAAAAGAGTGACCAAAGCTCACAATAGTATTATATCTGCCACTTCACATATTTAAATTACCAGCCTGGTTCCGGATGTTTGAATTTTCCCTGGCATACAGGATTCTTCATAATGTTTAACATCGCTTTCTCTTGCTATTGATATATTGGGTAAAATTGGAAACCACTGAGGGAAGTAAACTATTATCTACTGAGTAATAACAAATTTACTGCATGTTTCTTATTGTTAGTATGAGTGTTAGAAAGTGGAATATTATTTCCAATATCTAACTATAGAATGAGAATAGTCTGAAGAGAACATTTTATAACATGCCTACCGATGTCAGACTCAATAGCATTTGGTGGGCCTATTCTACTTTGTCAACATAAAAACAATTTGTAACCACAGATGATTTTTATACTTCAATATAAGAAAAATTTGTATGTTAAAAGTGAAATTGCTCTAGAAATAATAAAATACTTAGGTCATTTCCAAGATCATTGTATTCCATAGAGGTAATAGTAACATATAGAAATAATTGTGAAGCAATACACACGTGTGCCTTTTACTATTTATTTTTATGTCTTATTACATTTCATAAATTTACTGAAGAATTTGATGTAAAAAAAATACATAAAAACAGGAATATTTTTCTTGTTTTTTGAACAAAGGGGAATCTTGTATTCCTTGAGAAGATTGTTTGAGGTACATTGTTGGTTGTGTTTATATAGCCAAATGGAAAGTTTTATTTTTTGTTGTTTAATGAGACTAATTCATGAAAATTATTGCCTTTTAAAAATCATTTATCTATAAATTAAGTATTCATGATAGACTTTATAAAGAAGACTGTTGTGGAATTTCTGAAATAAAATATAATTAGCCAAAGTAAATCATTCTTGAAATACATTGAATTAATCATACTATTACTGGGATTACTTTGACAATATTTTACTAAGTAAGTGGTTTTTATGAGTAAAAAAACCCAAAAAACTCATGCTTTATATTCTGCTCTCTTTTTTGTATACTCCTCAACTGATTCAATAGTTTGTCTTAATTTCTCATCTCCAATTAAATGATGAAGCTATTCTAATTAGATTAGTCTTTCAAAGCTACATAGAAAAATTGTTTTTTTAACATCAACAAAGACTGGAGGCCATATAATCATATGTGTATGTATATGTATATTATATATGTGATTATAAACACATACACATGTAAGTATTTATATACACTTATAAAATACATATACATATACAAAATCTGTATTACAATGGTAAGTAAATTCTCTATGCATTGATTTTACCACATGTTAAATGGGAGTAATAATGTGATTTACAGATTCTAAGAAGGAATATGTACATGAAACACTTAGAAAGGTGTTATGTGAATATTAGCTAATCTCTTCCCACTTAAGTTCGTGCATTTTCCAGAAATGCCTGCATGTTAATCATCAGTGTCTTAAGCTGTGCTTCAAAATTCTGTTAGTCAGAACAGAAGCAGGAAAACACTATTTCTCACTGCTCTTCAATATTTTTGGGGGGCAGGTCTGACAAATGCAATTAAAAAAAGAAATATTAGTAGATATTAATAATGAATATGTTGGAAAATATTTACTTTTTGCTGAAAATATAAATACACATTCAGAAAGTCCAAATATATATACTATTGACCTAATAAGATTTATTATTAGGTAATAAGAACTAATAAGACTTATTATTAAGTAGCCTATCTTATAAATATCAAGACACAAATTTTTCCTGTAGGTGTGTCATGTACATAAATAAATCATTTAAATAAATGTGAAGTCTAAAACTCATTTCTGACTGACATTTTTAAATGAATATAAATAAAAATAATTTACCATTAGTTATATACTACAAGTAATAAAATTCTTGTTTAAATTAAGCCAAAAACAGTTCATTATTAAATTATTTTAAAGAAAAGTCATAATGTTAATGCATCCAAAAAGAAACATTGCATTTTGGTAAGTGAAAGGACTTATTTTAATGAAATTTGTGATTCATTAATAAAAGCTCATATACCAGGGGATAAACAGAAGCATATTTATCTTGTATAGAAATTATCTCTGTTTTAGAGCCAACATCTAACTTAAAGTTGACATACTGCTTTAATCAAATTAAAGTCAGACACAGAAAATAATGGTCACCATTATTTGTATTGAGTACCATTGTTCTTAAAGTTCTAGCCAACTGAATAAATAGTCAGGAAAAAAATGTAATTCTCCTACTCTTTTTCTTTCTTTTTTAAAAATCAACATGCAAATGGCTTAACTTTAAAGAAAAAAGAAAAACAGAATTAAAAATTTCCTTAACTTTCAACCTCAAAAAATTGCAGGTCATTTTTCTGCTCTTTTTCTTTGCATGTCGATAGGCCTTCTGCCACTGCCTTCCAGCTTTCTTCCCCAGCTGCATTTCTTTTTTTAAAAATTATTATTATTAAAGTATAGTTGACATGTAAGTTTCAGTGCACAATATACTGATTTGACATTTATATACTTCACTAAATGATCTCCAAAATGAATTTTGTTAACCATCTGTCACCATACAAAGTTATGACATTTTGGTAAACATTATGACATTGTTATTGATACCTGTGAGGGTCCTTTTTGTTTACTAAGGAATCAATAACTTAATGCATTTCAATAGATCAGAGTTCAACTGCATTAGATTTGTAGTATCATCACAGAAAAGTTATAAGAATTTCTTATTTTTTTTAAACTTTTTATCTGAAAATGTTCAAACTCAGGAATTTTTAAAGAATATGTGATTAGCGGACTGTCAAGTTTGTGAGGGGCCTGAGGTTTCACCTGACTGCTACTTAACAAGTTAGCTTGCTGCAGTTTCATGACGCTGACAGAAAACACAATACTTCTGGGTCACAGAGAAAGAACTTTATTGCTCATAGCATAGTAAGCAGCATGAGTGTCATTATATATGTATAAGTGTCATTTTTCCTGTCCACAGATCCCAGGGGAACAGTGCTGATGTGCCCTGATGACACTTCACATGTAGTTGGTCACATTACAGGAGGACTGTGAATTTAGAAAACATGGATTTTTCAAATTTTTATAAACCAAGATTTTTTTTAGCGGGGAATAAGCATGCCTGCCCTTCACTCAAGGCCATGGTAGTCATGGTTGTTTGCTGAACCCTGTTCTACATCAACACCGCTCTTTCATTTTCATACCAATTCGAAATGAACAGTTTGCTAATACCATTTATTAGCATTGCATTACTGCATTTGACTTTTACAATGTCTCTTTTTTTTCAAACCAGAATCCAGGATCCAGATTCTTACATTGTATATTGTTATTATGTCATTTCATTTCTTTTTAAAGTAAAATGATACATGCCACCTTTTTGTTTCAATGACTTGGACTTATTGAGGCAATCAGACAATTTTCCTTATAGAAGTTAAATATTCTGGATTTATCTATGTCCTTGTGGTATCATTTAATTTTGTATCCAAAGAGGAGGATAACTCTAAACATTAATTAGACTCAGGTTAAATATTTTTTGCAAGGTTCTTCATAGTAATTCTGGGTACATAATATCGCATACCATTAGGCAGCACATATTATAGGTAATCTTTTAGTGACATCAATTTTAATCATTTAGTTGAAGTGATGACTGCTAGCTTTCTCACTTACAAAAACATCTTCCTTTTTCAATTTGGAAGTAATATGTGTAATAATAAAGAACCATCTTCCAATCAATGCTAACATTTATCAATGATCTTTGCTGAATTTGTTTCATTAAAGGTGACAAAATGGTGATTTTATGTATATATATATATATATATATATATATATATATATATATATATATATATATATATATATATATTTCCTATTTATTACTTGAAAGCCTTGCATTAACAATATCATTAAATGTGGATGAACAACAGTTTTTCTTTAAAAAGTTGGTTTAAAACTTTATCTATGGCTTGTTTCTCAAAATAAGTTGGGTTCATGGTACCTACAACAGTAGCAATATTTTTTTGTTCTTGAATATTCCAGTGGGCAGTCAATATTTAGTTGCATGCATATATTCTCCAAAATTCAGGTAGTGAGGCATCCTTAAAGCTGGTTTTGGTGTCATATCAAAAAAGCCTATTATTTATTATGTACTTTCTTGATCTCTTACACAAAATATCCCATAATCACATAGTTCTTTGTGATTCATAGTTCATAGTTCTGAACCTCCTAAGTTTATGTCCCTTCATTTAGATAAATTCCTGGGTGGAATGTGGTTCCTTGCTTCTGAGTGTCATTTCTTCTAGGTTCTATCAGGAGTGAAATTTAGGAAATAAATGTTCATGACTGATGATTAAAATTTGATTTTCCAGATAAATTTAATCTTTTATAAAACTCTTTAAAATTTTAAATATATTTATTGTTTTACCCTACATATTTTGTTCTTAATTTCATTTACATACTTAATATAATCTAAGGTAAAATTCACAAAATAGTTTAAATAGCAAGATTAATTACTAAAAATTAAAATTTCTGAAGGAAGTTTTTTTTTTTTTTCTTTATGAACCATTTTTCTTAGAATTTGAACTGGTGGAGTGATCAAATATTAAGGTATAAAAATGTCAAATCATTATATTGTATATCTGAAACTAAATTAATTAATATACTATCATATGCCAACTACACCTAAATAACATAAATAAATAATTGTCACATCCTGCACGGCTGGGTCAAGCTCCTCGAGAGGACTGACGGGGATTGGGGAAATAGAAATAATAGGCAAGAGACCAAGGATAGTTTAAAAGCAGTGTTAGCCAGAAGACTCGTGTCTGATGGACAAAGAGCCCCAAATTGAGCTTGACTGCAGCTTTTATTAGGATACACACAAGGAAGTAAAATTATTTTTTTCCACGGTCTATAAGTCCCATACATCATTCCAGAGAACTTAGCTCTAGGTCAAATCACCCCCATGGCCTGTAGGCTGCCTTTACGGAAAGTCCTATGACCTGTATACGTGCACCTCCTGGGAGACCGAAAATGCTAAGAGGTCTAAAGGCAAGATACACATATGGATCAATAGACTAAAACTAAGATTCCAGAAGTAAAGTTTGTATTTATGGTTATTTGATTTTTAACAAGGATGCCAAACCAATTAAATGAAGAGATTTTAGTCTTTTCAGTAATGGTGCTGGGATAATTTCTTTTCCACATACAAAAGTGTGAATGAAGACAGAGCCCTTCTTCAAACCATATCAATAATAAACTCAAAATGAATCATAGATCTAAATGTAAGAGTCTGAACCATAAAGTTCTCAAAATAAAATATAAGAGTTAATCTTGTGACTCTCATTTAGCTACGGTCTTTTTAGATATGTCAACAAAAGCACAAGTATCAAAAGGGGAAAAAGAAGGTAAATTAGACTTCAACATTTAAAAATTTTATGCTCAAAGAACATTATCAAGAAAGGTAACGCAAAGAAAGGAATACAATACTTGCCAATCATACATCTGATGAGGAATTGTATCCAGACTATAAAGAGGACACTTATACCTCAATAATAAAAAGACAGATCATGCTATTTGTCTCTTATCTGTGTGTACACCACTCAGTGGTCTTAGAGATCTTAATTAGAATCAGATCCATGTAAAACAAGGTCTGAATTGTGCACAGGAGTTTGTAACCTACTATTGGGGTTGCTTTCCAGGTCTCATTTCTCATTGATCATGTAGACATTTTCTGGTCCTTGGAACTCCCCCTTTTTGTCCTTAGCCTAGAAGCCACACACTTCTGCTATAACCCTTTGGTCTGGAGCCATACAGAAAAAAGATGCAGAGAAAAAACAACAACACAGGTTATCCTCAAGGAACAGCAGATCCACAGAGGACTGAACATCTAGCCAATAACTTGATTTAGCAGCATGGTGAGAAACACTGTCAGAGGACCTAGATAAGCAACACCCAGATTCCTAACAACAGGAATTGTGAGATAATGAATGTTTTTCTTTTAAATGGCTATATTTAGGGGTAATTTATAGAATAACAACATATAAAAAGTATATTCAGTGATTTTGAATTAGACATTAGAAATTAACTATAGGATTGTGCTACTTGAAATTTTCTGAAGATTTATACACAGCATTTTGGTTCACTAACATCTCTGAGGCAGTTTACAGGTATTTGCAAACTATTTGTATCTGTCAAAGATCATAAAAAATGTCTAAAACTCTGTGCTTTAAAAATGGCACTTAAAACTTTTAGGTACAAAACAAAGTGTTTGGGTGGGTTATTGCTAAATATGAGAAAACAAAGGTGGAACAACAAACCATAGCTAAAATTAGTGTTGATATTACTTGTTAAAAATATAGGTAATTTCAATTTTTTTAAAAATTTTAAATAATGACTCAACTACTTAACATTTGGGTGGTGGAAACTTTACTACTGACACTAAAATCATATATAATGCTAAATTCTAGAGGTTATAGAAGGTACTATGGAAAAAAAAATATATGTATATATATATTCAAAATTTTAGTGAATTAAAAACCTTAGTATTACTTTTGTATATTCAGAGATCCTATATATTGCACTGACTAAACTACAGAAACATTCCTTGATTTTATATAAACTAGGGATATTTATGTTACATTTCAATGCAAGAATATATATATATATATATATATATATATATATATAATTCTGAAGATATGAGAGCCATAAAAAATTTAAAATCTGTGTTAATTTGCCTTTTGTGTCGCATCATTTTAGAATAACAAAGACATACAACCATGATTAGTCTCTCAGGATAAAATATTCATAAAGAGCTAGATCTGATATATATATGTTTTGCATTAAAAATAATCTATTCACTGGTTACAAATGTCCAGAATGATATCTACTAACTTCATTGATTGAATCACTCCTTTTATTTGATCATTAATCAATGTGCATGTCTTTTGACTGCAATCAAAGAATTAGTGATTTTTTTAAAAGAATAGCCTGACTGCATTCAATTCATATTCAGTAACTAGTAACTAACTAGGTACTGTAATTGAAAAACCGTTGACTAAATCACTTGTTTTCTGTTGTCCACATTAACTTGTAATGCAGTTTTAAGGAAAAGGAAAGCAGAGGCATAAGTCTTAAGCAAACAATTTTAATAAATATGCTGAACATGGAAACAGGATTTGATGCCTTAGTAAGTTGTGACAGTAATCAAAATAAAATTTAGTTATAGAAGAAACTATTTAAAAATTAATAATAATGTTGGCTTTGCATGTTTTATTATGATTGCCTATTGTCTTTCTGACTAATCTAATTTTCCTATTCTTATTTAAATCTCTGCTTAAATGATAATTTGCTGGAGAGGATGTTTTATCTAAGAAACACTCCAGTATATTTCCCCATATAGTATAATATAGTTTTTGTTCTGTTTTGTTGTTCTTTATGACAGATTTCACTATGTGAGTTTATGTTTTTCTTTGTTTATTAATTCTCTCCAAGAAGACGGGTTTCACTTCCAATAGAGAAAGAACTTGGCCAATTTTACTGATTATTTTATTATGGATGTTTGGCATGTGATATGTGCTCTTTACATTTTGAGATTAAAAAAAAATCTCTTGAATATTTGTCTCTCACCAAATTAGACTGTCTACTTGGCTTGGAGGGATGGAGAGAAAAACACCTCTGTTTTGTTCTCACTGCTGAGCCATGCCCCTAGTACTTAACTGGAACTCGGTAAAAGTAGGTTGACTATATGAGAAAATGACTGCAGAAATGGACAAATTTAATTCCCTTTTCTAACTTCTACAGACTTGGATCAGAATTCATAGGAGAGACAACAGCAAGTGAAAACCTGAAAGATTTGTTTCACTAAAGAGTTGTTGTGAATCATTAGATTCCTAGAGTCACCGTTGTGGGGTGAATTAAGGCATTGTGGATGACAGTGCTACATGGAGGTACAGGGGAGCTACTTCTGCACATGTCTGCATTGACACTGCTGACAATTCTGCAGGAGTTAATGTACTAATGTATTGCCGCAGCTGCCAACAGCTAAGATGTATGGTCTGCAGTAAATATAACCACAGGGAATAGGAGCCAGAACCAAAAGGGGGAAACAAACAGGGAAATATTGGATCCAGACTGTGGGTAGCAACAATGGTGGCTGTGAGCAGTGTTGGGTAGAAATGTTAAAGAATCCTGTAAGTTTCCAATCCCAGGCACTGAAAAAAAAAATGAAGACACGATATTTGCCATTGTGCTAGTGAAAGCATAATTTTTCTCCCCAAGGCTACTAATGGCAGTGCAAAAACAGGTGATATAGATATATTAGAGGAATGTTATATTCAAGGACACTAGAGTGCATAATATGTAACCCAGAATTTTAGGGAATATTTAAAAACAAAATAAAGACATCCAATGGAAGATCTGCACCTTGAAAATAAGTCCTTCAATGAAGTCATGAATAATTACTCTTCACCTATATTCATGCACAGCTTATTACTTATACTGGTGATTCTCACAAAGAATCTAAAGGTTGCTCTAAATATTGATTTTGAATAGAGGAATATAAAATTTGGCCATGTCAAATCAAACTGCATAAATATAGGCATTTTCTAGCTATAGAAGGATACACTAACTTCACTGAGAGAGTGGTACAAAGAAGGCTTAGAAGGTATAACATGAAGCTGAAACCTGAAGGATAAGCAAGAGTGAGTTAAAAAAAACAAAAGGTTGTGATTGTGAGAAGTGTCCTATTATGCATTGTCATGTGCTGTAAGGCTCTGAGCTTGGAGAATGCATAGCACAAAGGAAGAATGGAAAGTTTCATTGCATTGTGGACTGTAGGGTAGTCATATTTAGAATATAGGATTAAAGGAGGTCAGAACATAAAGATTATTTTCGGCATTATAGAAATTATACTCTAGTTCATCGCTACCTCTTACAATAGCTCTAGCACTGCCAGTGGATTAACCTGTTTTCCTGGACAAAAGTAATAAGGAAGGAAACTGGTTAATATATATTTTATCTTGTTTAATGTCATTCTAATTGTATTAGAACTGCTGAACTCCCAAAAACTGTATTCTATCCCACTTTCAGGAAACAACTTCCTATATTTTCTAGTTGGACCCTACTTTTACTATAGTCCAGCAATATTTTTATTCCTTGACAACCATGAAATTCATGACCCATCATTTCATAGTTTCATCCACAAAGTCCTTGACATCATCCACAAAGTCCTTGACTCTATGTTATAATTTGTACACCCTTTAAAAACCCACATTCTGGAATCCACCTATGTTTGCCTTGGTAATATTGTTTTTGTGATGACTTGATGATATTAACCACAATTCTCATAACTATATGAACGATTGATTTTACAAATTATGTTTTCAAATGTTTGTTGGAGGCGCAATATGGCATCTCAAATATTGTATTTTCATTATTCAGGTTTTCATCCCATTTTTTTCAGTGGATCATGTTAAGGTATGCTAGTTACTATACAAGCTCTTCTTTTGATCTAGCAATAGCCTGCTATCTCAGCTTCATCTTTCAATGTTGAATTAACATTCCAGAACTCTGCTTCAGAATCTAGAAAAAGCAGTCTCTGTGAGATTTTGTAAACACATTATATTCTATTCACACCATAGTACATGTTTTTCATGTTAGCTATGTCTGAAATGTTTTCATGCTGTGTTTTCTTCCATTGAGAATTCCATATCATCAATTCGATTATAATTCTATAATCAACTCTTCTAGGTATATTTGCTTAATATTTGCCAAGTTCCCAACTAAAGCTGCATTGAATGCCAATCGCAGTCTCTTATGTCTTTAATGTGCATACCTCTATGAGAATTCACAAAAGTTAGTGCTGAACTTTCTATGTGGATCTTCTAAAAACAGATAAAACTCTAAATCCATAGGGCACAAAATAATATGTGCTACAAAATTATGACAAATGTTAAAAAAAAAAGTAGGGAGATACCTGGTGAGTGTGTTGACTTAAATGATCATAGTTTGCTTTTCTTCTACAGAGATCCAGGATATATAAATTACTAGAAACAGAACACTTAGGTTTGGGTCAAAATGAAATATCAGAGGTAAGATGTATTCTCCCCATAGAAACACCAAAACATTGGGCAGAATATGTGAGAAAATTTTTTTTTATAAGATACTAGATATCAGATGATAAATGGAAGTGATCTGGCTGAGAAAGGAAAACAAAAAACAAAAACAAAACAAACAAACAAGAAAAACTGAGGTGAGCCTTCTGATTGGCCCAGAATAATGGTTTCATATGGTTTGCAGATCACAGTGAAGAAAGAAAGAACCTGGAAGAAATGTGATCCCCTTCTGAGTTTTAAAGAAAACACTGAGGCTCCAGGAAACCCTAGCCTGAATATTTCTTCACTCCTGACTAATCAATCATAAAAATGAGATGTCCAAAGGTACAAATTTTACAAGTAACTAAACTGTTTCACAGAACAAAGTTCAAGAATAGTTACAGGGAGGGCCGGCCGAGTGGTGCTGTGGTTAAGCGCTAGCTCGGGAAGCCAGTGGCCCCGGTTCGGTCCCACATGTGAGGGCCAGTGACACTGCCCTCAAAAAACAAACAAACAAAAAGAATAGTTACAGGCACACAAAAATTATCAGGCATGATAGGAAGTAGGAAAATGTATCATATAATGGCTAATGACAGAAAATTGACACACATATTTAAATGAGAAGAAAAGGATATTAAGATAATTATCTTAGGTGCATTTCCTATGTTCAAACATAAGTAGAAACATGAAATATATATGTGTGCATGAGTGTGTGCATGTGTGTGTGTATGTATGTGTGTGTGTGTGTGTATATATATATATATATATATATATATATAAAATTATGCATATGGATGTGAAAACTACAATGTGTGAGATAAAAAACAAAAACAAAAAAAAAGAAAAACCACCAGGTGGGATTATACACCAGAGAGGGAAAGACTGGTGATTTTGAAGTAAAAATAATACTAACTATTTAAACTGAAATATATAGAGAAGGGTGGAAAAAAAGAGGAAGAATCACTATTGAACTGTAGGAGAACTTTAAGAAGTCTAATGTAATTGCAATTTGAATCTGTAAAGGATAAGAAGATCTTAAATGACAATAAAAATATGTGAAAAAATGCACCAGATTTTTCCACATTTGATGAGAACTATAAAACTACATATTCAAGATATTCAATAAAACTTTAATATAAGAAACATAAATAAATTATACCAAGGTGCAACCAAATTAACTTACTTCAATCCACTGATAAAGAAACAAATTTTTAAAGCAACCAGAGAAATAGAGATATGTATAATATAGTGGACAAATATCAGGTTGACAGAGATTATTTGTTGTAATAATGCAAGTGAAAGGGTTAGAGTGTAACACCTTCAAAATTTTACAAGAAAAAAAGTCAACCTTGAATTCTTAAATCCTACTTTGTTTCTCAAAACAAAGGCAAAATAAAGACTTTCAGACACATGAAAATATTTATCACATGTCAACTCACACAATAAGTAATGTTATAGGGAGCAATTTAAGTAGAAAGAAATTATAGAAGAGGGAACTAATAAATAAAAAAAACAAACATGAAGTATGGTAACCACAAGGGTAAATATGAAAAATTATTTTTTAATATTTCAGTGTCTTTAAAAGTTAATTGACTGTAATTACATTTAATTCAAAGTAAAATAAAAAAGAACATGGCACTAGGCTTTATAGCATGTAAAAGTAAAATGTATGTCAACAGTATCACTAATTTAAGAAAAATGAAATGAAAGTATGTAATTGAATGCTTTTTATATTATATATGAAGTGGTGAAATGCCATTTAAATTAGGCTAGTTGGGCCCGGCAGAGTGGCGTGCTGGTTAAGCACTGGCTTAGGAAGCCAGCGGCCCCGGTTCGGGTCCCACATATGAGGGCCAATTACACTGCCCTCAAAAAAAAAAAAAAAAGTTAAATTAGGCTAGCTATGTTAAGGGCAGACTGTACACGATAAATCACAAAATAATTACTAATATAATGAATCAAAAAGTTATACATAGCTTAAAAACGAACAAAGGAGATAAAATGGGAATGTACAAAATTAATTCTAAATGAAGGTTGATGGGAGCACAAGGGAATCAAAGAGGAGATATAAAATATAAGAAACAATGAACAGGATGATGGATTTACACCTAACAGTAACAATAATCACATTGACTATACATGGTCTACATAGTCCACTAAATATACATATGTACAGATTAGCCTAAAATAAGAAGCAGAACCACACATAAACTACCTACAAGAAACACACTACAATTTTGAACACACAAGGAGGTTAACAGTAAAATAATGGGTAAAGAAATACAAAGTTAACTGTAAACAAAAACAGGCTAAATTTGTATTTTTAATATTGATGAAATTATTACAAAGGAAATAATATTGCCAGAAAAAAAGCTGGTATACTCATAATGATAAAAGGGTTCATTATTTAAGATGATATAGTAGTTTTAAATGATTTTGAACATATTAAGAGAGCTTGCATATACATGAAATCAAATCCAGTAGAACTGAAAAGAGAAACAGAAAAATTCAGTTATTTTTGGAGTTTTCAATACACCCTGAATAACTGATAGTACAGACAGACAGAAAACCAGTATGGACATAGAGGGCTTTAAAGATATTATGATCATTTAACGTTTATAGAATACTCAACCCAACAACAGCAGAATAAACATTTTTTTCCCCAAGTATACATGGAATATTCACCAAGATAGAATATAATCTGGACCTTAAAATGTCTTAATAAGTATAAAATGGTTGAAATCATCAAGTTTGCTCTCTAACCATAGTAAATTTTTATTTGTAACCAATAACATAATGACTGGCAAAATCTGAAAATATTTGGCAACTAAATAAATAGCATACCTGTAAATAAAGTATATGGCAAAAAAGAAATTTAAAGTAAACAAGAATTAATATTTTCAAACTCAATGAATATAAACAAATGTGAAAACAAAATTTGGAAGATACAGCTAAAAAAGTACTTAGGAATTTCATAGTGCTGACCACCTGTAAAAGAAGATCCATGTGTAATTTATGACCTCAGTTTCTAACTTAAAACAAAGCAAAACCTGTGACAAACACAGGTAAAGTGATAATTGAAAAGAGGAAAAACAAGGGTATATGTCTCTGAAACAGAAAAAAGAAAAATGATAGAAAAAATAAATAATGTTCAAAGATGGTGTTTTGAAAATATTGATATATAGATATCTTCCAGTCAGACTAATTTGGACAAAAAGAGTAAATTCAATACCTGTTTTAAGAAATAGAGTGTAATCACTGGAGATTCTGGGTAGAAGAGTAGTAAGATCATTTTCAAAATGTCTTTATGCCAATAAAATCAACAACTCACATGAAACAGACATATTCATTTGAAAAAAATATATCAAATTCCATACAAGAAAATTTTTAATAATTTGATATCCTATAATATTTAAAATATTAACTTGTTAAAAACCTCCTTATAATTGAAACTCCAGGCTCAGATGACTATATTTAAGACAAATACCAGGTACTCAGGAATAAAGTACTATATCAATTATTCAACATATCTTCTAGAAAATTGAAAAGATGAGTGTTTTTCCACTCACACTATGAAGTCAGCATTTGTCCACACCAAAACCAGACCAAGAAATTAAAATACCACAGGCCAATATATGTCATGACACAAAAATATCTAAATAAAATGTTAGCAAATAGAAACCAACAATATATAAAAATTATATGATGAGTAATTAGGGCTATTTAGAAATGCAAATTTAGTTTAGTCTTCATAAATCAGCCAATGTAATCATCCATATAATAATCTCTCTCTCTCTCTCTCTCTCTCTATATATATATATATATATATATATATATATTAGATATAGATATATAGATATAAATATAGATATAGATATCTATCTATATAATCTATCTATCTATCTATCTATAATAATAACCTTTACAAAAATATTCAGAAGCATTGTGAAAAATTCAACATGCATTTCTCCTAAAAATTCTCATTAATTATGGATAAAGAAAATTTTCTCAACCTGATAAAGAGTATCCAAAAATCACACTTGATGTTGAGATAGTGAATCTTTTCCTTCAATCTCAAGAAAAAAGACATACCCAATCTCACTCCACCCATTCATTATGTTCTTCAAACTTCTAATTAGTTTAATAAGGCAGGAAAAAGAATACATCCAGATTGAAAACGGAAAGGTAAAACTATTTTATTTGCAAAGAAAAGGTCTCATAAATTGCTTATAATAAGAATATAAAAATAAATCTCAGAACTCAATATTCACAAAAAAGCAACCCAATTAAAAAGAACATAGAAAAATGTTTGAATACATTATTTGCCAAAGATACAAATAAAAAAGGAAAAGAAGTTAGTCGTTTTTAGTTATCAGGAAAATGCAAGTTAAAATCCCACTGAGATAAAATGAAATTAAATCCCACTGCATAGTAATTTGAATGGTTTACATTAAAACGACTGACTGACCATACCCAGTGCTGCAGAGGATGAAGAGGAACTGAACTTAAAACTAAGTTCAATATTCGATTCTTAAACTGCATTTCAACCCTATTTTCTCTTCTGCAAAATATAGATATATTTTCCCTAGAGATAATTTGAAAATACAGTACTTTTTTTAATAAGTATATATTACTATTACACCATTACCCCACTCTCCCCAAATACTCTACTATCCAAATATCAGCACATTCCTCAGCTATCTTTGTCATTTTCTTTCCCCAGTCATCAAGTAGAGTAAAATAATATAAGACGGTAAAATCACATAATTAGAAAATAACATGCAATTTTGTGCACTAGATATACAATGAAACATGGATGTGAACTAAAAATAATGAAATGCAATACTAAAAACTTAAATTGCTCCATAGTAACTATGCACTATTTTCTGTAATAAATACTTTCTGGCATCACTTCCCTTATTTTTCCCCAGGATACTAAATATTAGTTGTATAATAATCCACATTTTATGATGAAACCATGGCTCAGAGTGATTAAATATATGATCACATACAGCTAATTCACACAGGATTTTTAACTGTATAAAATAGTTTAAATACCTGATTAGAGAGGTCAGGTTAAATAAATTATGATAAATTCATAAAATGGAATAGAAAACAGGTATTAAAATTCTAATAATCATAGTAATGATTCTTAATGATAACTTGCCACTTGAAAGTCTTTTATGGTAAATATAGATTTATATAATCATGAGTGGATTCACAAGGAAATGTGTTCCAGGTGTTAACTGATAAATGCAGTACAAAAGCCGGGCACACAAAATGATTTTATCATTCTCTACTGTGAATGCATGTTTGCTTACATACACAATTTTGTTAAAACTTGCAAAGATAATATTTTTCCTATAAGCATGTTTATATTTTCACCACATACTCTTCTTAGAGCATTGCGTCTGGCACACTATAGGTATTCCATGAATATTTAATACCTACATGAAAAATATAACACCATAGTGAGTGAATACTTTTTTACTTATGGTGTTCAACAATAGAACTGAAATAATCAACTTTTTTTTCTAGAAAAGCATACAAGAACATGAGAAATGTTTAAGATTTATTATTAAGTATTCTTATTCTGCATGCTATTTAAAAGTGGCATGTAAACTATACCAAAATGAAACTTATCAACATAGACAAAGTTCTAGATTCTGCCATACACACTCTTGAGTTCTGAGAGACCACATCATGTTTCTGTTGCTAAAAGGAGAAACTCAAGATTTTTTTTTTCCTGATCAGTAAAGATCAATCCTACATCAATTCTTATTTCTGTCTGGTTATTTAAATCAAATTATAAATGTTTGCAAATGAGAAGAGCAGGAGTTTATGATAAACACAGATTATATCTTTCAGAGTTCTTTTCTTGGAACAGATACGGAGTCTCCCTAACTAAAGCCAAAACCAATAATTAAAACAAAAGCATGGCAAAACAAAGCAAAAATTATTAAAATGTTTCTGGGTGACTCACAGAAATGAGGTAGTAGAATATCACAAAGGAATTTGGAAAGACCAAAATCAAGAAAGTGCCCAGAATTTCAGTTAAAGAAATTTGGAAAAAAAAAATCTCTTTGGAGTGCTACAATAAATTGATTCAGGAAAAATTCATAAAAGACTACATAAAGAGAACAGTAAACTATAAAGTAATATTTAATAAACAAACAAATAAATGTAATATTTAAGGAAGGAAACCCCGATTGAGTTCATTATGTGATGGCAAAGCAGTAGTTCATGTGCATGACTTGTGTCTCCCATCATATATCATATGCAACCCTTTCCTCTTCTCAGCATCTCAGCAGCACAAAATTATTCTCTAAATAACATGACTCAAACTTTCAATCAACAGAAAAATGTTGGTATAAATTCTTGCTTTGATGTCTTGGCAGTCAACTTCCATTAACATGTAGTAAAAGGCATACATATATAGGGTGCATCCCAGGAATTATCTAATTTCTTTCCAAATACCCCTTCTCTTGACATCTCTGTCATTGCTTGCTGAAGGAGTCTTTCAAATTTCTGATCATTTGGCTAGAAAATTTTGCACTCTATAATTTTGTCTTGTGTAAAATAAGTACGTAAGTCCATTTTCTGTGGGTAGGTAGATAGAGATGTATCTATCTATCATCCATCTTTATAGTTGGTCAAAATTCTGTCAACTAATAATGTTTTTTTCTTTTCTACTACTTACCCTTGACCTTGAGTTCTACCACTAAGAATGGCTAAAAATATAGAATAAAATAAATTATTTGTTTCCTGGTTTTCTTGGTTTTTCAAACCTATAGGAAGCTGGCAGTAAAATCTACACAGCTACATATATATGGGTTTAAATAATGCAACCAATAGGCACAAAGTAAAGAGAGTCTGGTTGTGAAAACTATATATATAATTTTCTAGTACCTTTAGTGATTATTCAGGTCTCATACTTTTCATTAGAATTCTCTCAAGGTGTGTAGGTAACTATTTTAGTAATTATGAATCCCTGATTATGAAACAAGTGTATTTGAACTTAGCTACCAATCATAAACTCTTACCTGATGCATACACAGCAGCATTTCATCTTTAAATACAAAAGGTATATACAAATTGGATCCAAATAAGTCTGAAAAGATGAAAATAAATTACACAAGCATGTGTCTCAGAGTACCATAATACCTACTCCTGCTATTCTGCCTCATCTCTATCACAGCCATGGCATAACCTCCTAGGGTGTCCACTATGACTAGCAATATGAGAGAGAGTAAAAAATGTGGCCTGGTTTGCAGCTGTATCTGCATCATAAACCGGCATCATTTAAGAATGAATGGCTCCTGAAAAACAGCCATATGCAGGGCTGGCTATAAAAACAGTGTAGAACACAAAACTTTAGAACTTTGAGCAAAATATATGATTTCCACTTTGTGAAGAAGGAAAAGTGGCCAGAGGCACAGGTCTTGGGCAGTGACTCATAGGCAGTGCTAATGGGTTGATCTGATAGTTTGGGTCTTAAGAAGTCAAGATTAAAATATTGGTGACTAGGAGTTATGAAAAGGTCATCCGAATATATCTCTTAGAACAAAAACAAAGTATGAATTTGGTTTCCATAAAGATGCCCTTTAGAGGACATTCTCTGCACTGATGTCTCTCAATAATCAGGTGGATAAGAAACACTTTCCTGTGAATGTCATCTTTATTGCGTTCCACAGATTATTCAATAGGCACAAGTACAATGTGGTCACAGTGGCACAACTAGAAAGTGTAGATGGATTCAACAAAATGTTATAGCCATCATCGTATCTACTACCACAACATAGGAGCAAATCCAGTTTTATTCTGTTTCTCAGAATCATACAACCCAGCTAGTAATAACCTCATGATCAAACTTCAGTAACCAATATTTTCTGTAACTGGGTTAATTTAAGAGAAATGTAGCTGTATTCTCTGGTTTAAGCATTACTTTTTGGGAAGCAGAATTCCTATGTATACTGTCCCCAAAATTATGTAATGAGTAGCAAACATTCTGAAAAAACATGGGTTTGTGTTAAGCAAGGTAAAGCTTACTAGGTACACATTTGAGTCCAGCCTGCCCACCACAAAAGTCAATGTGGAGCTCCAGTCACCTGGGGATAGGTTATATTGTATCCCTTTTTCATGAAAAAGCCTGAAACATGTTCTTCAAGTGGTATTTACAATACATAATGTAAACAGGCATATGCCTGCTCAAAACACTTTTGTCAGCACCATACACTGTAGAACTACAGGAGCCAACTCATTTTTTCCTCCATGGTAATGGGAATGAAATGTTCTACAACCTAAAAAAGGGAATGAATAATTGCTGAGCAGCAAAATTGGCGGGATGTCCTGTTTTTTTTTTGTTTAACCCTCTAGATCAAATTGTTGGGATGTTCTAGTTTTTCTTTGTTTAATTCTCTCAAACAGCAGCTCGTGAGACAAATGCGGCTCTTTGGGTACATACATGTGGCTCTGAAGTAAAATTGAAAAGGAAAATAAAACTATCATAGTTTCATTTATAAAATTTTTAAAGGATATTATTCACATAATGGTGATTTCATTTGTTTTATGGCTGTCAAGTGATTTTTAAATTGTTGTAAGGGGCAGGATTAGCTCTTCCATCTCAAAAGTTTGCCAACCCTGCTCTAGATCAACTTTTTACTCTTTAGACCCTTGCAGACTTTGTTCACTGGGCATGCTTATTGCATGGGTTCTATCTGGATTGGACCAAGGACAAACATCAAGAAAAAAATAAAAATAGGGTGGAGGTTGAAGCCAGGTGTTTCAATTTTTCACCTGCTATGCCTCTTTTGCTATACCTTAGACTATATCCCTGTTGTATCTCACATATCCTGCACTAAAGTTCCCTCTTCCTTGGAAGGCCAAGCTTGTTAGGTAAAAAGGTCACATCGAGATATATCAATGCCAGCCAACTCCTGGCTGTAGCAGGCATTCTAGCCCAGGTACCAGGCACAGAAATTAAGTGACTTTGGATCCTCTGTATCAGCACAGTCATTGCCTGAATATTACCAAGTTGGTGTAGTTGATACCATACATATCAAAGAAATTTCCGACTGAGCTTTCCCTGAATTTCTGACATATAAAACCCTGTGACAAAAATAATTTCTTAAACCATTAAATTTTGGGTTAGTTTTTTATGCCGCTATAGAGAACTGAAGCAGAATTGGATAATAGAATAATGGTGGTATACAAACTCCTAAAATATATAGCATTATTTTGTAATGGTAGTAGGCAGAAACTAAAAGAGTATATATAAAAATTGGGGCCTCTATAAGGGTGTTGAGAGCTTGAAGAAGAAAGAGGTAAATGACTTTGCAGTATGGAAAAAAACCAGAAACACTTTTATGTAGTAGTGTTGGCAACATTGTTTGCTGTAGTAATATGGACTATAGAAAGCAGATCTAACAGGGAAGATTTCAGGCAGGATAAATAAAGTCCCCACTGACTTCTAGCTGCCAATGAAAAAATATAAGAAAGAATAACTGCACAGGTACTGGTTCCATTTCTGAGAAAAATATTAGAGGAAGTATGAAAGCAGGACTTGCTGGTTTGAAAATATAATTGGTTCTCATCTCTCCTTCCTTGTAGCAAAAGTTTTTCAAACTGAGGAATGACATCAAGGTAAAGATCAAGTCCAAGGTGCTGCTGATAATCACGGCCTTAGGGCTAAGATTTCAGGTGAGGGAGGGGCTGTAAGAACCTTTGTTTAGATCCCAGAAAGATACATGGGCACACCTAATAGGGTTCTTAAGACTTTAGTGTGTTATACAGCAGTACCCATGCTCTCAGCCCAAGGTACAGATGATTTGGTCTTTAAAAGCAAGGTACAAAGAAGTAATAAAATCAGTTATAATTAGGTAAAAAGGAAGCCCCAAACTGTTTTTAAAGTAATTATACTTGTTCAACTGAAGATACAAAATTAAAATAGGCCTTTGGATCCCCAAACTTCTTTAAGCAAGAATCAAGCTGAGAACGCTACTCATTTGAAAACATTGTCATTTAAAAAAAAAAAGAAAAAAAAAAGATGCTAGAATGAGAAAGTATAAAAAAGCAGAGAGCACGTCCAATAGTGAAAAGGATCACTCCTAGGAAGCAAGGCTGGTCTGTAATCACTGAACTAGCAACATTTTCTCAGCTAGATCCAATGACTTCTATGTATCTCCCTTCAACACTTCATCCCCATTTTTTGATTGAAACTGTCTTTTACATTATCTCATTTCTATCTCAAGGTTGTATATTAGATCTATGGATTGAAAATAACCTGTCTTTTAGTTTCATGGAATTTGAGATTAATAGAAGCTGTGGTTTAGAAAATATAACCAAAGAAACTCATTTGCACATTAACAAGATCGTGAGCTCTACTATACTTGTGCTGATATAATGGAATGAGACTTTTGGGGGCTTGTGTAGCAGATAAGTATTTTCTGCATCTGGGAGGCATGTGAGTCAATGGAAGCCAGAAGGCAGATTGAGAAAGCTAATCCTCAATTGTTCCCAATCAACCACAACTCCTAATATTCACCTGGAGTGTAACCAAAACACACTTAGTAGAAATGTAAGAATGTAGTATGAAGCAAGGTTCTAGAAAGCCTTGCCATTTCCATGTTGATCTTTTGGAACCTTCTGAATTGCCACATAAGATGTGCTGATACCTTAGGGAAACCTAACCCGTGAGAAATATCAAGGCAGACATACAGAAAAGCAGTATAAATAGAGAAAGCAATACTGTCCGATCACCAATAGCTTCAACCATTACATCACAGGTATGTCATCTTGAATTCCCCGTTCAAGATTAGTAACCAGCTGAACGTCAATAAGTGTATCATACATATCGATAAATGGCCCAGCTGAAACTTTTTTTGAAATGCTGATCCACAAAATCAAGAGCAAAATATAATGGTTCCTTCAGGCTATTAAATTTGGAGTAACTTACTATACCATAACATGTCACTAGAACATACTTATCATTAAAACAATTAAAGTAAACTGTAATTCCAATGCCACTACTATTTATGTGTTGTCCTTTCAACTTATAATAGAAATTTGAACCCTATAAATTGTTTGATACATTAGTTGATTATTTGAGTTATTGGTTTTTATAATTGTTTTTACATCCTTGCTTTGCACTGCTGACACTATGGTATCTACAAGAAGAACTGGAATTTTAATATTTTTAAATTCCAGAAGCATAAACATAAGGTATATATAAGCTGTAAAAGGCTTTATAAACTGTATGTCTAACAAAAAGTTTAATCATTAAACATGAATCAAGTTAACTAATGATACATATCTCAGGTGGTCAGACCCAAACCATATTTAGTACAAAATGTGCAATTCATGAAGCTGGCTGTTATAATTAGTCCAATCCCAGGAAAATGTTTATAAGTTCACAAGTCAGCTATTTTCCAGACCAATGGTCCTGGTGAAAAGTGAGTGACAGGAGGATAGGTTAGGCAATGACATATCTTTTTATCTACAGTGTCTTCAAACTAAGAAGTAGAAACAAATCCATGTGGAAATTCTGTCTCTCTACATAATGAGATCACAGATTAAACCTGTAAACATTACCTGCATTTCTCATAGCATGACCTCATTCTTGCTCTTCATCACAAACCCTTTCAACTGCATCCCCATACTGTTCCCCAAGATCAATATAATTAATCTTCATTTTAAATATGATTTCCTTCATTTTCATGTTCATTATAATACGACTGATTTAGGATAGCTCACCATTGCCATGGCAACCAGGAGTGCTGTGGATGTGACTTACAGTCTTTACCAATTATGTATTTGCTTTGGATTACCTCAAAATAATGAACACATTAATGTAAAATATTCCACATTCCACCTCTCTTTTAAATCAGTTAGAAATTTAATAAATAAATATAAATAAATAAATAAATAAATAAATAAATAATTTAAAATTTTTTTTAAAAAGATCAGTTTCTGGAGACCTACAAAATGTCCCCAAATTAGGATTTCATAATTCCATCATTACTTTTAAATCAGGAATATATGCTTATTTTTGCCATGCCAATAAAAATTCTCTCTAAATTACACCTCATAAGGCCGGTCAAGTGGCACGGTGGTTAAGCGCTGGCTTGGGAAGCCAGAGGCCCCGGTTCGGGTCTCACATATGAGGGCCAGTGACACTGCCCTCAAAAATAAAAATAATAATAATAATAATAAATTACACCTCATATCAAAATGTTTATTTCATAGTTGTTTGCTATGGATCAATGGATGATCTGAATCAAGAAAAGTATTAATTCTTTACTTCTACATAAAAACAAAAATATTCTGATTTGTACATTGAAGATATGCATCTTTTATTCCTATAACAATCTTGGAGATAACTGCTCATGATAATTTTTATGTTCTGGGAATATAAAAAGTACACAAACCATGCAAAAGAGGAAATGGCTTCAAGGTGAATGTTTAAAATTGGTTTTTCATTTTATCCTGAATGAAAGCTGAGCTTTGGAGAACAATTGATGGAACCACTGATATGATGATACCGATCTTCTCATCCTTCATAATATTAAGTAGGTCAGTGAAAAAACAACAAACACTTTCATAGGATAAATCGGCCTGTATATTATTTTGTAATAAAAACATTAAAGCATTGAGTTTTATTGTGATGATTCCATTACTATAATACATTAAAATAATATGGTTGTAACATTTTTTCTAGTATAAATTTTAAAAAATACATATTTAAATATATTCAATAATTCTTATAACTAAATTTATTTGTGATATTATTATTTCTTTTAATCCAAAGATTTAATTTGTAGCTGCAATTTATATCAGTTAAAGTATTGTAATTTAAAAATGTTATAGTTCAGTAAATGTAGCAAACTCTGTCTGAAAAAAAAATTCTGATTTTGATGACATGCAAAAATAAATGCAATTCACTGAGTGAAATTGATTGCTCTAAAATACATTTGTATAGCTCTATGTAAAATATTAAAATTCTTCTATATGAAAATATAATACATTGCAAGCATTGGTTTTACAGAGTTTATTTTAAATGCTTTAGAGTGATAAATTGTATATTTCCGTTCTTCTTTATGTATAAAGCATTGGTTGAGATCCTATTGTGTGTACTAATATGTACCTTATCCCAAGAAATCATAGATGTGCAAGAGAACATGCATATGCTCAGTGCTTCAGGGGAATTTAAGTGGTGGGAAGTGGTGGGATTTTAAGTGGTGGGAAAGCTATCCTGTTGGAGAAATTAATTAATATTGACCTAAGCATTGACAAATGAGAAAGGAGAGAAAATTAACTCAAACTGTTGTTATATGTTAAGTATTTATGATATTTATTTATATAGATACATCTCTCTATCTATGTATCTATCTATATATGTGTGTATGTATATATAGTAGTGCTATATGTGTGGGTGTACATGCACAGCCAAAACTTCTGCATCCACAACATGATGTTCTAGGAAAAGACTGCTTGATTTTGACCTTCAGCTTCACCACTTCCTATCTGTGTGGCATATAACGATATACATAACACATTTTTCATCTAGTAATGGTACCTATTGTATGACTTATATTAGACAATACAAAATAACATACTTTGAATAATGAACGACATTTGATATTACATAGAATTTAATTTTATAAATTAGGTTGGGTCAAAATAGCAAGGATTGAAGAGATCCAAAATGGTGGAGTAGATAAACACTGTGCCTGCTTCCTTATGTGAACACATTAAAATCACAACTAATTTATACAGCAATCAACCTGGAGAAAGTCTAGCTCAACATAGTTTGATAAGTAAAAATACACAGAAGAAGCCGTGTTGAGACTGGTAGGAGGTGCAGAGACGCAGAATAAGCTCCAAACTCACTTTAGTAGTTGAGAATCAGGAGGAATATTTCAGCCGCAGAGGTTTCCCCTGGAGGAGTGAGGGACCCTAGACCACTACAGCAAGCATCCTGCCCCAGAGTACTTGTGCTGAAAAGAAGAACCCCAACAACCTCCAGCTGTGAAAATCAGTGAGGATTCTGACTATTTAGTTGGGAAGGAAAGCTGCGGGAAAAACAGAAATCCTCTTAAAACACCTGTGCACAGACATTCTCGCTTGCAGGCACTCAGGCACTCACCTTGGGCTCCAGCGAGGGGACAATGACTCAGGGGTATTGGGGACATACAGAGGCAGACCAAGGAGTGTGGTTTCAAGGGGAGGACTGGATGACAGTCAGCATTTTCTTGGTAAGAGGTCCTTCTCCCCTGCAGTCAGCAGTCGGGCACCATCTTGCCTTTGTTCAGCCCGCCCCCACAGGCCTAATCTGAATCTGATTAGCCCAGTGAGCTCCACTGCTCTGCCCTACTGACTCAGCTGAAACTCTGAACCACCCAACTCACACACCACTGGAGGCAATTTTTTCTGCTAGCAGCCAATTCCTCCCACAATGCACTCTTTCTTAGAAAACTATTCAAGTACACAGGTCCCAAGCGAGCAGCAACTGGCCTTTATGTACTCTGAAACTTTTGCAGAGTCACTCCAGTCTCAGCACTGGCACCAAACCAGAGTTTACATTAACCTGGTAACCACAATTCTCCCCACTCTAGGTACTCCCTGAGACCCTGCCTCACCCAACTTGCTTACCACACAAGGCATTAACAGGGGCTGAAAATTAAGGGAGCCAACAGGTGGCAGCAGGCGTCCAGATGTCATGGCTTTTTGCAGAGCTACCACAGACCTGGTACTGGTGGCAGCTGTCCTTGGTTTGCAGTGTGTCCTCTCACATGTGCGTCCAGGTTTAGCCCAAACAGCAACAATGGCAAATTGCTCTGTAGTTCCTACAAGGTAGCCCTCAGACCATCACAGGCAGTAGGTGACCTGGGCCTGCACTGGAGCCCTTCGCAAGAGGACCCAGAAACAACATACTTGGAAGTTGGCTTCAGGCTATAGCAAAGCACCACCCATTTAGTGCCACAAGTGGCACACAAAGTGTGGTTTCAACAGGAACCAGTGTCCACTGGGGCAAATCCCAGTGGGATTTGCAACCCATAAGCTATGCGTGTGGCCAAACCCCACAGCCAGTCAGCCTGGGGGTCAGTCCCACCAACTAATGTGCCAATAGCAGCACACACATAATCCACACAAAGGACTCCTGGCTCAGGTGACTAGGGGAGGCTGTACCCCTGAGCACCACAGACCATCTACTACATAGAGCCACCTGGCCAAGACTTGGAGACATAGCAGGTCTACCCTATATATAGAAATAAGCACTGAGAAGCAGCCAAAACAAGGAAACAAAGACATGTGTCCAAATGAAGGACAGGAAAAACATCCAGAAAAAGAACTATACAAAACAGAGGCAAGCAACCTAGAAGAGACTCCAAAACAATGGTTATAAGGATCCTCAAGTAACTTAGTGAGAACTGCAACAAAGAGGTTACAAGCATAAAAAACATATAGAAGCTATAAAAAAGAACCAGTGAAGATTACAAACACTGCCATGAAGAATGCACTAGAAGGAGTCACCAGCAGATTAGATGAAGCAGAAAATCGACTTATTGATTTGGGAGACAAGGTATCAGAGTACACCCAATCAGAACCAAAAAAAAAATGAGGATATTTTAGGAGACCTCTGGGACAACATCAAGTGTAACACCATTCATATCATACGGGTACCAGACAGAGGAGAGAGAAAGCAAGGGATTGAGAATTTATTTTAAGAAATAATGACTGAAAAGTTTCTTAATCTGGTGAAGGAAATAGACATGCAAGTCCAGGAAGTGCAGAGAGTCCCCAAAAGGATGAACCCAAATAGGTCCACATCTATACACATTATAATTAAAATGGCAAAGGCTAAAAACAAAGAAAGCATCCAAAAAGCAGCAAGAGAAAGGCAACTAGTAACTTATAAGGGAGTTCCCATAAGACTGTCAGCTGATATCTCAACAGCAATTTTGCAGGCCAGAAGGGATTGACACAAAATACTCAATATGGTGAAAACCAAAGACATACAACCAAAACTACTCTACCCTGGAAGGTTATCATTTATTGTAGAATCAAAGACAGATAAAGAGCTTCCCAGTCAAGAAAAACTGAAGGAGTTCATCACCACCCATTCAGTATTACAAGGAATGTTAGAGGGACTTCTTTAATATGGAAAACAATAAATGCATAAAAATTGTCAATAATAAAATGGCAATAGCTACATATCTATCAACAATTACTTTCAATGTAAGTGGATTAAATGCTCCAATCAAAAGACATAGAGGGCCTGAATGGATAAGAAAACAAAACCCTTACATAAGTTGCCTACAAGAGAGTCACTTCAGATTGAAAAACAGACAAAAGGTAAAGGGATAGAAAATACATTTCATGAAAATGAAAAAAAAAAAAAAAGCTGGGGTCACAATACTTATACCAGACAAAATAGACTTTAAAACAAAGGCTATAACAAGAGACAATGAAGGAACCAGTAATCCCAATTCAGGGTATTTTTCTGAAGAAACTCAAATGCTATGTTGAGTGGATGTGTGCATCCATATGTTCATTACAGCATTGTTTACAATGGCCAAGATGTGGAGGTAGCCTGGGTGTCTGTAGGTGGAAGAATGGATAAAGAGGAGGTGGTACTACACACAATGGAGTATTTCTCGACCACGGAAGGGAATGGGTTCTTGCCATCCGCATCAGCATGGATGGACCTAGAGGGTGTTTTGCTGAGTGGCGTGTCAGACAAAGACAGATGCAATGTGACTTTGCATAAACAAGGAATCTAAAGAACAAAATTAACAAACAAAACAGAAACAAACTCATAGATACAGAAAAAAATTTGATGGTTGCCAGATGGGAGGGAGAGTTGGGGGTGTGGGTGAAAGAAGGTGAAGGGATTAAGAAGTACAAATTGGTTGTTGCATAGTAGACATGGGGATGTAAGGTATAGCATAAGGAATATAGTCAATGATACTGTCATAACTATGCATGGTGTCTGATGGGTACTAGATTTGTTGGGTCGATAAATGAGAGGGAGTTAGGAGGCAGGGTGAAAAAGTTGAAGGGATTGAAAAGTACAAATTGGGGGGAATATAGTCATGGGGATGTAAAGTAAAGCATAGGGAATATAGTCAATAATACGGTAATAACTATGTATAGTGCTCGGTAGGTACTACTCAGTTCAGGAGGATCACTTCTTAAATCATATAAATTTCTAACTATATGCTGTACACCTGAAATTAATGTAAAATAACATTGAATGTCAACTGCAACCGAAAAATTAAAAAAAGAGGGAAATGTGAAGGACAATAAGAGGTCCAAATTTCTAGGTGTAAAACAAAAAATCATTGGAATGTAACATATAGCATAGGGAATATAGTCATTAATATTGTGAGAGCATTGTAGTGTCATATGGTTGCTGGACTTATCATGGTGATCTCTTCTTTAGGTATATAAATGTTGAATAACTATGTTGCACCCCTGAAACTAATATAATACTGTATGTTAGCTATATTTTTAATAAAACCTTAAAAAATAAGGGTTAATAAAAATAGAATAAAAATAAGAAATTAAGTAGTGTGTTTAATTTTTATCATTCAAAATTGCTTTTCATTAACTGTCTCATTAGTCAAGTAACAACATTGCTATGAATTTTAATGCATTTTTTTTTTTTTTTTTTTTTTTTGAGGGCAGTGTCACTGGCCCTCATATGTGGGACCCGAACCGGGGCCGCTGGCTTCCCAAGCCAGCGCTTAACCACCGCGCCACTCGGCCGGCCCTTGCATTTTTTTTTTTTATCAATCCTCTATTTGGAGTAAATGTTAGCACTTGACATATCTCTATTGCATATAGGTGAGTACAAATTGAAAATGAATGTAACACCTATCAAATCACATCCTGGTGGACGATAGTCTATTAGGTTTCAACACCTCTGAATCAGGTCCAGCATTTAGTATTGAAGGACATCTAAGACCTAAATTAAGATTCATTAATCAAAACTCACCATGAAAAATTGTGACATTCAGATGTGCTCTCTGTTTGAGCCCAGGGTGGACAATCTGTTCACATCACATCATTTTCTGAAACATTGCTCCTAAATCTCTGACCTTCTGTAGTCTCACCTTTCATCAGTATTTACTGCTTCTCTGAACTAGTTCAAACTAGTATGAAAAAAAAGTCAGATTGTGGCTAAAAGAGGCTACTGGATTGAGAAAATAATTACACAAAACAAAGTATATACATTCTCAAATACTTTTGCAGTCTTCAAATTAACTTTCCCCTAAACAGATATTTGGTAAACTTTTATGATGTACATAGCATCACTGATAGTGCTAGAGTTTGTTTACTAATTAGTATAGCAGCTGACTTTTTCTAGAGTTTTCTCTATGTCCAAATTAAATTAGAAAGCCTCCTCTATTAATATGCCTAGTTCATAGTCATTATTTATATGGTTTTAAATTTTATTTTGACAGTATGGGGTAAGAATTAAGTTCACGAATTCATCCTAAAAAAAGTGCTACATACCTCATTGCTGAATATTACTACCATCACCTTCAAAGTACTCCCTTTGGGAAGTTATGCACCAATTCCAGTTACTAGTCCACCATTCAAAGCATTTTGGAACTCTTTCTGGAATGACCATCAGAGCTGTATTATCCTTGATGTCCTGAATGTCATCAAACTGTCTTCCTTTCAGCATTTCCTTTATCTTTGGGTAAAGAAAGAAGTCATTGGGAGCCAGATCAGGTGAGTAGGAAGTGTGTTCCAATACAGTTATTTGTTCACTGGCTAAAAATTCCCTCACAGACAGTGCCGTGTGAGCTGGTGCATTGTTGTGATGCAAGAGCCATGAACTGTTGACGAAAAGTTCAGGTCATTTTTGTTTAGTTTTTCACACAGCCTTTTCAGCATTTCTAAATAGTAAATTTGGTTAACTCTTTGTTCAGTTGGTACAAATTCATAATGAATAATCCCTCTGATATAAAAAAAAAGTTAACAACATTATTGCAACAAGTTCGCGAACTTAATTTTCTGACCTCATATACAAGTGTATGACAAGTTGTTCGGTAGCTGTGTCTCTGTGGGAGGCAATGATACCTTAGATACAAATCACTGCTCTAGAACAATAACAATTACATGATAACTCAACATATTAGTATACCAAATACAAACCACACTTATTCTAAAAGCATTTTTATATGAATATGGATGTAGAATTCTGTGTCATTTCAGTTTTATTAAAGTTACTGTTTGAAACTTAAAAGTTTGTTTATGACATATGGTGTTTAAAAAGCCTATGGAAAAATATTACTATTTAGATAGTTTAAAAATTGTTCAAATATTATGGAGACTTTGAACTCATATTTTATTGAAAATTTGGATCAATGAAACTGATATGCTTGCTGATTATATATAAGTAAGACTGCTTGATTAAACTTTTTATCTGAGAAGCAACAATTCCAGATGAGAGGAACTAAGTGCAATGAACTCAGAACTTTTCACAAAACATTACAGACATAAGTTTCACATTCTTATTTTGTCAATAACTTAATGTTATCTAAAACTACAAATAAGTGTTCTAGTATTTGCATGGTTTAAATGAACAATAAGATTTTGTTTTAGTACCTGAAGTGGGAGCACTACTTCTTACTGAATTCTATAGGAATAAAACACATAATATATATTGAATGTATATTTAATATTCCAAAATCCAAATGACAGTATGCAATATCCAATAATAAAATTTCAAATGGTGCAATGCCTTCATATATCCTGGTTTGGAGTGTGGGGTTCTTTTAACTTAGAAACTAATGTCAATATGTATGTAATACAAAAGCACTGATGATGTAACTGATGTTAAATACAAAGATATATATTGGTTTCATGCATTTGCTAGTGAATGATCACTATTTAGGACATTAGTTGGGAAATACATACTTGGATATCTTTTATACCATCATTTTTCCTTCTCTTTTGAATCATTTCCATCACTGTTTGTGCATATGTATACAATTAGAAACTCTCTTTGACACCAATTTTATCTCCATCTACCAAACTGTTTCTTTGCTCTCTTTTACAACAAACTCCTGGAAAGGATTTTCTATACTTGAAGTCTCCATTTCTTCATTTCTACTGATGTTTTCTACTATCTATTCTTACCCCTTAAGAAGTCTTATAGTCATATGGCTTTAATTATATAACAAAATTTTTATATATTCAGAAACTCCTTCAACTGAATTCCAGCTCTGTACCTAAAACTGTACTCGTGGCATTTTCTCTTAATTATCAAATGTCTCAAATTTACCATGTCCCATACTGATCTTGTTTCCAATCCAAACTCACAGACTATTGACATTCCAGATTTTTTTTCCCCATATCACTGTATATAATTTAGTTCCTTTGTCTCCAAAGCTTGACTACTTGAGCTTTTGTTTTCTGTAACTCACATGCAAACTATCTCCCTTTTGGCCTACTTTTAAAACATATTTAGTCTCTACATTTCTCATGGCTTCCTTAGCTTCCACTGTATTCTCAGCTGCCATTATGTCTTATTTGTACTAAGGTGACAGCTTCTAAGTTGGTTACCATGATGTACTAGTGACTTTCTTACATTTTCCTTGTCAGTGGCCACTGAGCAAAATTTTGGGGATCTGTTTGCTTTGCTTTTTTTTCATTTTATTTTCCCTGTAGCAGTGAGGGTACTGCTTTTAGCATAGAATTAATCAATCCTTAGCAGACAAAGGAAAAATGAAATCTCTTAAATCTATCAGTCACCCACATCATTATTATCTGTGTTTTAGCCTTTGCCTTCACACAAACTGTTATAATAGTTTCATATACTCTTTTTTTTTTGAAGGCAGTGTCATTGGCTCTCACATGTGGGACCGAACTGGGGCTGCTGGCTTCCCAAGCCAGTGCTTCATATATTCATAAAATTACTTTTTCCTTCTTCACAAATCCCCACCTCTACTCTGTATTCTCTGACCAATCTCAATATATTTCAGAACTAAAGTTAGATGTGTCACTTTTAGGAGAATATCAAGCCCCTAATCTCTATACAGTTATGCTGAGCTGGGTAGCCTTTACAAGATTCTCTAGTTTCAATGCATTAAAAAAATCATGTATGAAACAGAAATAACATAACAATATGTACATCATTGGGTACATATCATTTATGTGATGTGTTTGTACAATTGTCTGGCATAATTTTTAACAGTGCAATATATCTTAATATTATTGTTTTATTGTAATGATTATGTTCATGTATTTATATTTACTTGAAGCTGTATGAAAAAAAAAAGTTCCTGCTTTTAATAGAAATTCTTATAGGGAGGGAATATTTGTCATTTAGGAAAATACTTTTATAAATCAATTGAAATAAAAAAAATGATCATGGATATGAAGTAATGCCCTGAACAAATAGTAAAAAAGATAGATAATGCCCTTTGCATTAAAAAGGGAAAAGGATTTAGAAGTGGCTTTGAGAAGGAAAGAAAATCAGAGCAGTGGATTGGCTGAGCATCATGGCAAGCTGGCCATGGTACTTTTGAGAACTGAGATGTGTAAAACTCAAAATTAAATGATTTGCTTTGAGGCTGTTTAAGTTCCATGTGTCTCACCCCCAAAATAAATGTAAAGACATGTGGCCTATGCATGGAATGGTGTATATTGCCTGTGTTGATGTTTTCATTTGTGGGAGATTTGTCTATATTAATTATGTAAAGGGCCTGAGCTCCAAATTTTAATGTGTGTCAGATCAGAAATCAAAGATAAAGCTGTAGATTGGAAGATGTACATTCAGACAGGGAAGAAAGCATGAGCCAGAGATGACCATAGGAACCTACGGACTCAGGCATTTATTGGGAGAATCCTAACAAAGAACATGAAAGGGGATAATTTAAAGTATATCTAGATCTCAACTGTCAGTGATCCAAGGTAGTATTTGTATAACATTTCTGTTCACCAGGATGAAATATAAGAAGGTTTTCCATGTTTGTCTCCTTTATTAAACTCTCTGATTTTTAAGAAAGGGTCTGAGAATCTTTTTATATATACACTATCGATAATTATAGAATCTTAAACAGGTGGTCACTCACACATATTTGTTTTGACTTTAATCCTATACATTGGCCAAGTCAGGAAAAATGGTGTAACCTCAGTGTCACAAATAGTTTTCATCCATTGCTATGATTTTCTTCATAAAATACATTGCCTATTTTTTGGTTCTCCCAAATCCTGTTGGGATATCTAGAAAATATTGCTTATGTAAAGCAAAATCTGTTTTGGCTTTCATTCCCTGTGCATTGATGGCATTATTTAAAAAACCCAAGATGGAAATATATGAATAATAGGGCCCTTGTATCTTTATATACAGGTAAGTTTAGCCTACTAAAAAATAATTGGGGATACAAACTAGGAAAGCAAATTTCATAGGAATTGAAATTGTATTCCTTTATAATAAAATGATAATGTATTATAAATATATTTTCCATTATAGATTTATGAATCAATATCTTTACCTTCTAATTAAAAAGTATTTAAAAAAGATTATTTTATCAATCTTTAAAAATGTGTGATATGTGGTTATCAAACTTATAATAACTATACAAAACAGTATTTTAAATGTGTGAAAGATTATGTGACCTTGGGTTTGGTAATTTCTGCAATAAATTTTATAGTATCATCACTGTACTCATTCCCTTTATTCATGAAGGTTGATGGCAACATATAAAAATACACAAGATTTGGGCTGGCCGAGTGGCGTGTTGGTTAAGAGCTGGCTTGGGATGCCAGTGGCCCCGGCTCGGATCCCACATATGAGGGCCAGTGACACTGCCCTCTACAGCTAAATGGTGAACAACAGCTCTACCTGGAGCTGGGTTGCTGTGAGTCCCAAGGATGGCATAGATGCAGCCTTCTGCAGAGGGCTGCCATAGGCTACAATGAGTGTCCGGCAGCAAGTGTGAGCAGCTGGCAGGTGGTGTGAGCTGCCAAGAGCTGCTGTGAGCAGCTGTCCAGCGGCTGGTGACTGAGCTGCCTCACCGAAGAAGAGTGCAATGATGGGCCAGTGAAGCAATGTCCTCCACGACTAGACTGAAGAACAAAAGGACAGCAAATTGTCTACTCCCCTTCCCCGATTCCCCAATGCTGTTCCCCTCTCCCAATTCCCCAATAAAATCTAAAAAAAAAAAACAAAAAAAACAAAAGAAACAAACACAAAAAACACAAGCGTTACTCTATTTTGTAAATGTGTTTGACCATGGAAAGTACAATATTGCTAATACAATTTCTTCTTCCAAGTTCCAATGTCATAACATTAATATACAAATAAGATGTTTATAGCAATAACTCATATCACTTATATTTTTTTGGTGTTTTAATTTTATGAAATATAATTTTATATCATGGACAAATAATAATATGGATTCCCAAGGTCTTTGAATGCATCCGTCATTGAGTTATACTGTTAATTGCATGTAAATCTTTTTAGTGATTACCTTTTTTTTTGAGGGCAGTGTCACTGGCCCTCATGTGTGGGACTGAACTGGGCCGCTGGTTTCCCAAGCAAACGCTTAACCACTGCGCCACTCCGCCGGCCTTGGTGATTACCTTTTTCAGTGCCTTTTGATACTCTTTTTCAACCTGTCGAATCTCGTTTATGGTTTTTATTTTTTTATTTTTTTTTTTAGGGCAGTGTCACTGGCCCTCATATGTGGGACCGAACCGGGGCCATTGGCTTCCCAAGACAGCTCTTAACCACCGCGCCACTCTGCCGGCCCTTCGTTTATGGTTTTGCTTCAAAAGTATCATCCTGGAACTTCCTTTCACTGAAATTCTTGGTTAGAATATGTTTCTAGATATTTTGCCATTGTTTTTGTTCGTTTGTTTGTTCTTTTAGAAAATGTCTGCCCCAACTTATTTATCTCCATTAGGTAACTAAATATATTCACATATAAATTTATCTTAGGAGTGAATGACGGGTACAAAAACAAACTAGGGTTGATATATTACTTTATTCATTTATAACTGAAAATCAAGTTGTCTTAATCTTTCTTCTAACAGCATGATTGATACAAACTCTGTTGTTAGGTTGATGGCTATCTGTGTGAGAGTCATGTGCTTTAAAAGTATTTTATGTTTATAAAATGTATTTCTTAGAATAGTTTTGGATTTATAACAAAAGCACAAGATAGCACAGAGAGTTCCCAGACTGCACACACCCACTGTCTCCAATTATTATTAGCTTATATATTATGGTTTGTTTGTGTTTTTATTTATTTATGTATTTAAACTTTATTATTATTATTATTATTATTATTATTATTAGTTACAGATGTACAAAACAATGCAATAGTTATCTTTTTCACCCCTTACAAAGTAACTCTCCCCTCCCCCTCCCCTACCCCCACCCCTGATATCATACGTATCTATTACAATTCCATTGATTCCATCCCCACACTATATTCCACATCCCATGATTATATATGTGTTAACTTATAGTTGACATATAATACTATTCAGCGGCAGCTTCAGATGTACAGTGCAGTAGTAAGGCCACTACACCGTCCATGAAGTGGTCTCCCTAAAAAGACATGAGTCCTTCTGTTCCCTTAATAAAAATAAAAAAAAAAAGAAAATTTGTTTTGTTTTTTTTCTTCCTTAAAATACTGTAATTCTGATAAGGAGGTCACAATGTTTACCCACACTTAGGGAAATGGGTAGTCATGCCCCATCTCCTCAAAGGCCAGATCATTATATATGTTATCTGGAATTCTTCCACATGAAAGACATGTCTACTACTCCCCTCCATTTAGTTGTTTATTCAATGATTTATATAAGCCTGCATATCACTATGACAAGCAAGGCATGGATATTTATTTTATATTTGGGTTATCCTTAATACTACTTTATTTATTTTGTTGCTCAAATTGTTTTAGCTTTGGCAACTGGGAGATCTGCAAGTTGACTCTTGTCCTTTTGACACATCTCATCATTTTTAAAATCCCTTTACTTTCTGACACAAAAATCCTCCGGGCCCCTTTTGCATATTTCCGGCCCCAGTCTCAGCACCATTTTTCCAAGAAGCACTGGTTCCTCCTATTAGACAATCATATTAAAAAAAATATGATCAGAGTGCTAAAATGTTTGTGTGTGTGTGTGTGTGTGTGTGTGTGTGTCTAGCAGCTTTGCTAATCTCCTGTTTACTTAGGTGTTCTTTAATTTTGTTATAGTGTATTTAGGGGTGAATGTATCTGTTTCCTAATAATGTAGTAGCACATTTTATATTAAGGTTTATATCAGTTTTTATCTTTAGAAGATTTTTTTTGTCAATTTATCTTTCAGACAGTCCCTGACCGTTTTATCCCTTTCTTGCTTTTATGTATGCAATATGTCCACAATGTTCTCAGAGAAAATTTTTTTCATTTTTCATCTTTTTCTTTTCTTTTCTTTTCTTTTTTTTAAGAGGGCAGTGTCACTGGCCCCCATATGTGGGATCCAAACTGGGGCCGCTGGCATCCCAAGCCAGCACTTAACCGCCACGCCACTTGGCCGGCCCTCATCTTTTTCTTTTTTAAAATCAAATTTATTGGGGTAATATTGGTAAGTAAAACTATATAGGTTTCAAGCATACATGTCTATAAAATATCACATATATATTATACTGTATGTTAACCACCCATTTTTACTCTTCTTGATGAAATATATATTTTTATTTGTGCTTGATTTTTAAATTAATATTCTGCTGTTTTTTGCTCGTTTTGTTTTCCATTCCTATTTATGAACAAAATACTAGATTTGCTATTTTAGTATCTGCTATGGTTTTCCTCAGCTGTTGTGTAAGAAGTCTACATTCTGGACAGGCCCCTCTCATGGATGGGAAGTCTGAGCTCTTATTCCTGAGTAAAAACTGTGACTAGAGAGGTCTTTTCTAGAGTGCATTTTAGGAGTTTATAATCTAATCTAGACATCAGAATAAGCAAGTACTGTATTCTGGAGAAACAAATGGCGATTTTTGTTGCCTTGCTTGTTATGGTTTATTTTAATTGTAATCAAAGTTTAATTATCTCCACTAGCATCTTTGCAAGATGAAATGTATTATTATAACACGTGAATGGAAAGCTCTACTGTTGACAGACCTATAAGCACATTCCCAATGCCTCTCACTTCCGAGTGCTTAGATGTTAATTATTACAGTGAGACTTTCTTTAAAATTCTCTTGGGAATAGTGGTTGTCACCATTTGAAGAGTCCATATATGGTGATCTTGAACTGCAGCCTTTTACAGCATGCTTATAGAATGAATTTGTCTTCTGGTAATAAAAATCCTAACTCATTCGTATTTAAAATAATGGTGGCTATTATTTATCAAAATGTATAAAGGGGGAGTATGTATTTAGCTTGCAAAGATGTGATACTTGCACCTTCAATGTGGCAATCTTCCAAGTACCAGTGATGCCTCCCCATGTGATTGTGAGGGATCTGTCACAGCAAGCTTCATATTTTTCACAATGTTCATGAGAGCAATCAAATCAAGGTCTCTCTCTCTCTCTCTCTCTCTCTCTCTCTCTTTCTCTCTCTCTCATAAAAACAATACCAGAGGCAGAGGCCTGGTTTGTATTATGCATTTCCATAAACAAGGTAAAAACAGATCATCATAATTAATTTCCTAAATACAAGTCACTTAGTGAAACTAGATTTCTGATTGCAAGTAATAAATTTTTAGGCAACCAATACCAAACATTTTTTTCTATTTTTTACTTTAAAAATAATTCTCAGACAATTTTCTGTCTCCCCGATCCTTTTTATTATTATTCATTTATAATACTTTATACCCACATATTTTGATTTTAATATATTTTCAAATTGAGTAGATATTTTATTTTTATTTTAGAATGAAAGATCTGAAGGTCTGAATTACTTGAATAATTGACATAGGGAATTACAGTTCTGTCTTGAGGAATTGACATCAATACTAAGAACTGAATGTAAGTCCTCCCAAAATGAAAATATCATGAAATAATGTTTCTATTGCAGTCAGTAATGGCTCCAGGATGATCAAATTTATCTACAAATGAATTAGTACAAAAAGTATAGGATAGAAATATTCAATTAATTTTAATTCACATTTAGTCTATAATATCATGCGAGTTTGAATACTTTAATGTGCTTTTCTTTAATTAATTATATAATATTACTTTTTTCTATCCGATAAATACATAAAATTTCTGTTCTGAAGTTATTTACACAAATATGCACTTTGATCTCTTCTTTTAAAAATTAAAAATGTTCTTATTGCTTACGTTCAGAATGTAAATGTTTTAGCAAATTATGCTATGTGAAATACAGAGTTCATTATGGTTCAATTGTTTCGAAAGAATATTTTTAAAGAACTTAGCTTATTTATAAATAAATACCATCTTTGATAATTAAAATAACATGATACTTACTTGAAAAAGTTGTACCAACTTGATATAATTAACAGTTAGAAAGCAGTCCCATATTAAAACACCTGACTACATGCTTTGGGATTAGCTATCACCCCTGGAAATTCCATTCCCGTGAGTTTCTAGCCTGTGATAACAAACAATTTAATGGAGTTAATAAACAGTCTGATAAGTTAAAATATATGTGATTTTGTGAAGAAATATGATTCTTAGATATAATAAGCAATCAAAACAAGGGAAGAGTAAAGGGAGGGCCCCAACTTCAATGGATAATATATGGAAACATTTACAGATGAAAATGCTTCAAGTATCAATGTAGTTTTTTATTTAGCTTTAATAAAGAAGCAACGATAGAGAGACCACTCATCAAAGAAGCTTTTGGGAGCTTAATTACAGTCACATAAAATAACTCTTTCAGTTGTTAAATAGAAATTGAGTAAGGAAATCTATCATTACATTTTTAATAATGCACTCAAATTGAAATGTTTAGACATTTTCAACATTTAGCAATGTTCTAAGAAAAAGTCAGCAGGTTAAAAATTAGCATATTTCTTCAATGCATGATAATTTAGTTATTAATTTACATAATTTTCTTAACACAAACCACTTTCTGAAACACTCAATTTCATAACGTTAATGAAAATCTAAAGTCTTAATAATAATATAGTGCTATGAACATGACAATTTGGTGAAATTATCACATAATTTAGCTTTTTGCTTTCAGCCACCAAGTTTCAATTGTTTTTATCAGTGTTTTGAAAAAAAGAAAAACTCCCTAAAACTATGAAACAATTTAGGATTTTAAGTTTGTTGATATGGTACTAGTCACTTCCCATAGTGCATTCATTTCAGAGAGAATTATCATATAAATAATTACTTTAAAACCTATAGCTGGGGCCGGCTGAGTGGCGCGGTGGTTAAGCACTGGCTTGGGAAGCCAGTGGCCCCGGTTCGGTCCCACATATGAGGGCCAGTGACACTGCCCTCAAAGAAAAACAAACCTATAATCATATTCAATGCTAGTTTATTTTTTAACAGCCCTGTGAAACTTTTTCATACATTTTGAAATTTCTGTGGATATTCTTTTATATTTCTCTGGTAGCGCATTTTAACTACCTTACATCAATTTTTATTAGAAAAACTGCAGAGACAGAAGAGACAGTATAGTGAATAAAATCAATAAGGTTGTAAATATTTTTCTTAGGGGATCAGAAGGACTCATGTCTTGTCAGGGAGCCACTTCATGGACGGTATAGTGGCCTTACCACTGCACTGTACATCCGAAGCTGCTGCTGAATAATATTAAATGTCAACTATAATTTAACACATATATAGTCATGGGATGTGGAATATAATGTGGGAATGGAGTCAATAGAATTGTAATAGATATGTATGATACCGGGGATGTGGGGACAGGGGAGCGGAAAGGGGTGAGTTACTTTGTAAGGGGTGAAAAAGATAACTATCGCATTGTTTTGTACATCTGTAACTAATAATAATAATAATAAAAAAGTTAAAAAAAAGTCAGGTAACTTATCTGGGGGTTACAATTAACTTCTTAAACTTATAATAATCAGTATTTAATAACTACAACTTTAGCTTCAAAGTATTAAAAAACTCTGGTCCTATATATCACCCTCCCCCCCTTTATGTTATCACAAATTATAGTTTTATATCTTATGTCATTAACATAAATGTATAATAGTGTGTGATCTATTTGCTCTTTGAAATCATATAAAAAGGGAGAGGAGTTAAAGCAAAATATAACTATATAGATACATACAAAAGCCAATTTACTAAAATAAATTGATGACTTAATGGAAAAAACTGAGGTCAAAAGATAATAGTTATGCACATTTTTCCTAGTCTGAGTTCTATGTGAATATTCAGATTTTTAAAAATACAGTGAGACTTTGGACAATTATAAAATTACCATCTAATGAACAGTTTAGTATGTTCGACACAACAGTTGAAAATATTTGGTCACCTGTTATTTGACGTATGCATAATAGAATAATTTTTTTAGTAATTCTGTAATTCCTGCTCATTTCTTAGAGTTTTATGATTTTCAGACATTCTAAAATCTCAGCTTTCCTACTGCTATTCTTTTTTTTTCTTTTTTTTTGAGGGCAGTGTCACTTGCCCTCACATGTGGGTCTGAACCGGGGCTGCTGACTTCCCAAGCCAGTGCTTAACCACTGTGCCACTCGGCAGGCCCCCTACTACTATTCTAGACAAGACCTTGTCAACTCTGGCCTAGATTTTTGAGTATATGCCTAAATCCCTTCCTTCAAATTAACTCTCCAATATGCCTAGATTCTCACCTGTGAGAAAAACTCTCACTGCTTGCCAGGGACAGTGAAGTTGCACATGAGTTATATTCTTCAGGAAAAATGAAGAATGACTCTGAGGGTGTCTCAAAGGCTAGTAGGACTGTCACTGTCACCAAGATCCTAAGTGAGGTAGATTCTTTAAATGAGGTCAACACCTCCTCAGTTCCAGATGTTAGAGTCATCTATTTGGTTCCAACATGTTGACTATTGCTCCTGCAGGCCAAGGTGAGGAAGGGAGGCATGTCACAATGATGGTTCGGGCATATGATAGACATGTAAACCAATGAAGGAAAATTGAGAATCCAGAAACATACCAAAATGTCAATGGTCAACTAATTTTTGACATGAGGGTAAAGACACTTTAACGGGGCAAAAACTAGTCATTTCAACAATTGTTGCTGGGACAACTGGATATCCATATGCAAAGGAATGAAGGTGAATCCCTCCCTAATTTACACAATATATAGAAATTAGCTAAAATGGACCTGCTTTCTAAATATAAGAGCTACATGTAAAATTCTAGAAGAAAACATGGGAATAAATCTTATGGCACTGAATTTTGCAATGGGTTTTTAGCTATGACATTAAATCAAGAGCAACAAGGAAAAATATAAATTAGACATCATCAAAACAAAAACAAAACTTGTAGGCATAAAAGGATATTATCAAGAAAGTACAAAGTGGGAGTACATCAAACTGAAATGTTTTTGCAGAGCAACGGAAACCATCAACAAAATGAAAGACGGCCTACTGAATGAGAGAAGATATTCACCAATGACACCTCACATAAAGGATACTTACAGATTTTCAAAATTTATAAAAAACTCATTCAACTCAATACACACACACACACACACACAAATACACACACAATCAATTCAATTAAAAAATAGGCAGAGTACCTAAATAGATATTTTTCCAAAGAGGGCATAGAAATTGCCAATAGTCATATGAAAACATTCTCAATGTCACTAATTATCAGGAAAAATGCAAATTAAAATCACAATGAGAAATTACCTCATACTTGTCAGGATGGCTACCATCAATAAATCAACAAACATCAAGTATTGATGAGGAAGCAAAGAAAAGGGAAACCTCATACACTATTAGAGAGGTTGAAAATTGGTGCAGCAGCTATGGAAAACAATATCAGGTTTCCTCAAAAAATTGAAAGAGAGCTACTTTATTACCCAACAATTTCATTTCTGGGTATTTATCTGAAGAAATACAAAATACTAACTTGAAAAGATATATGCACCCCTATGTTTACGGAAGCACTATTTGCAATAGCCAAGATATGGAAGCAATCCAAGTGCACATCAAAAAACGACTGGATAAAGAAGAGGTGGTGCATATAAACAATGAATATTACTCAGCCATAAAAAAGGAAGAAATCATACCATTTGGAACAACATGGATGGACCTAGGTGAAATTATGCTAAGTGAAACAGGTCAAACTGAGAATGACTAACACCATATAATCTCACTTCCATGTGGGATACATAATCATATAAAACAAAAACAAACTCATAGATACAGAGAAAAACTGCTGGTTAGCAGAAGAGAGGGTGTGTGGGGAGGTGGGTGAGAAAGGAGAAATACAAATTGGTAGTTACAAAATAGTCCCAGGGATACAAAATACAGCATCGAGACTATAGTCAATAACATTACAACAACTAGATGCAGTGCTAGGGTACACTAGGCTAATCGGGGGAAATCACTGCATTAAGTACATAAATGTCTAACCACTATCCTCTGCACCTGAAACTAATATAAAATAGTATTGCAGTCAAAGTTAACTGAAAAAGTTAATTTAAAAAGCAAAGTACAAAAACAATCTACAGAATAGGAGAAAATACTTGAGCGTCATATGTCTGATAAGTGTCTAGTATGTGGAATCTATAAAATACACTTACAACTAAAAAAAAAAATCCAATTAGAAATGGGAAAAAAGACAATAAAGGACATACCTCCAAAGAAGATATACAAATACAAATAGAGAATAAAACATGAAAAGTTACTAAACGCCATTAATCATTAAGAAAATGCAAATCATAGCCACAATGAAATACAACTTCCTATCCATTAGGATGGTTACTATAAACCACAAGAAAAATATGGAAAATTACAAATGCTGACAGAGATGTGGAGAAATTGGAATGCATCTATATGATTAGTAAGAATGTAAAACGACACAACTTTTGTGGAAAACAGTTTTGCACTTATTCAAAAAGTTAAACATAAAATGACCATATATTACAAAAGGTTGAAACAGTCCAAATGGATAAATAAATTGTGATGTTTGTGTACCATGGAATATTTTTCAACCATAAAAGTGAATGAAGTACTGGTATATGCTACATTGTGGATGAATCTCGAAACATGTTAAGTGAAAGGTTCCCAACACAAAAGGTCTCTGGTTGGATAATTTCATTTTTGTGATATACCAATAACAGATAATTAGAGTTAGAAAGCAAATCGGTAGTTTCCAGAGGCTGGGGGGAGGGATGGGTAGGGAGTGATTGCTTAATAGGCACAAGATTTATTTGTAAGGTGATGGAGGTGTTTTAGAACTTGATTTAAGTGCATTACAGAACATTGTTAATGTACCAAATATCACTGAATTGTATGCTTTAAAACAGTTAACTTCATGTTCTATGAATTTCACAAAAAGAGAAAAAATATTTGTTTATTTAAAATTCAATTTGACTACATAGCCTGTATTTTATCTGGCAACCCATATATATCACATTAATCGAAGTAGTTATCAAAACACTATACAACTAATCAAAACACTGTAAAAGTTAATGAATTACTTTTTAATTTTTTTTTTTAAGGATATAAGTATAGTTGGTATATAACCTTATATCGGTTACATTAATTTCAGGTGTACAATATAGTGATTCAAAATTTTCAAAGCTTTCAATGTGATCAACCCATTAATTTTAGTAATCATTTGTCACTGTGCAAACTTATCATGATATTATTGATTATATTCCCCTCCCCTTTTCAACTGTTTCTCCCACCCCCTCATTCTGGTAACAATCCCTTTGGTATCTGTATGAATTGTTTTTTAAAGCAGGAAATGGTTTATTGTTTTCAGTCATTATTTTAGACATCATTATTTCAGTCATTATTTTAGACAATAAATAGACATTATTTTAGACAAATTGTGACATTTAAAATGACACAATTATTCCATTAGCATAGAATGGCCATTTTTGCCTTTTCCAAACGCATATGCAGCTACACAAAACAAAGTTTAAGGATCCTTGTGCTTACATAGAAATGATGAAAAAATTCTGTGGAAAAGTCAATGCTCTCATCTTGACTTTTGTTATTTAGGAATCGCTATTCTTATTCACCTTATACTCCTGTGTTCCTCTCTTATTTTTTTACCGATGTAGCATAAAATTAATAATAGATGCACATTGATATATTCTCAATTTTGATATTACTTCCACATGATTTTCCTGAGCCACAACACCTGCGTTTCTTAATCTGTTGCCTTTTGCTTTTATGACCCAAAGCCATGAGACAACTGAAGACAGGGCTGATTGAAGTTTTTATCTTATTCTTCTATTAATTTAATAGAACATTACTAATATTTTATTTTTCCAATAAGGATAAAGCTAGTAGTGTTTTTGTTTGTTTGTTTGTTTTGTTGTTGTTGTTGTTGTTGTTTTACAATTTTCTTACAGTAGAACAAAACAAGGCCCAGAAGATGTGGCTGTACACATAAGCTCAGCTCAAAGTGCTGAGATGTTTCTTTGATGGTGGGTTGGGGTTACATGACAAGCATCTCAAAACATGATTTTAAGTTGCTTAGTGAATTTTCCATGCAAGATGATTCCACTAATAGGAGGTCAGCATGGATCAAATGCTATTTTCCTGCTGTGGATGCAGGGTTAGCTGCAAGTGAGCACCACGTTACTACAAACCATGATATTCACAGTCCTGAATGAGGGCTGAAAAGGAGAAAGAGATGAGCTCAGTAAGTCAGAAGGAACAAATCCTTCTTGGTCTTTTAGTTCTAGAAATATATATATATATATATAATTCAATTTGACTTACTTTCTGAAAGCAGTTGAGTCAAATTTAAATTTTATAGCACCTTTATAATGGAATTGATTTTAATAAGCTAATTCATTTATTTTGGATTTCCATTTCTCCTAATCTCTAAGGACTTGGTTAAAATGCTAGAGAAGTGGTCCAATGCCTGTCCTATACTTGAACATGTCATGTGTCTTTAAAGCATAAATAAATGTGTTTTTTTTAATCTCATACACAATATATTTGGCAGAAAACAGATTTTGCCCTTCAAGAAAGAGTGCAAATCAATAATTTTGTATGAGATACAATACTGATCAAAGCAAAGCAATGTGATTCTGATATTAGTGTATCTGAACCTTCTGAGCTTTGCAATAAGACATTCCATATTGGGGAAATTAAGTTATGCTATGTCTCTTAATAATAATGAAGACAGCATGTATCTTAGTTAAATTTGGTCCAGCCAAGTGGCTCAGTGGTTAAGAGCTCGCTCAAGAGTGCAAGCTGAGCTCTGAGCAACAGCAGTTCGATGCCCAGCACAAGCTGAGCTGCCAATAAGTGGCAGGATGGCTCAGATTAAAAAAAAATTTTTAAAAAAATGAATTAATTAAATTCAAGTAGAGCTCATGCAGTACAAGACATTGAGTTTTTAAACAGTATTGGCCATAAGCTGTTGGTCCTAGGAAAGATTTATTGGAAATACCATGGTAATATCAAGCTGGAAACATAATCTGCCCTGTGCTCTGATCAGAAATCACCAGCTTCTTTCAGATGAGCTTAAAGATCCCTTCTCATTGCCATAGCAGCAGAAAGAATGTTGATGCTACTTAGCAAGCCAGGCACCAAAGAAAAGCCTGAGCAAGGATTATCTCACTATAAAACCAAATGATAAAATAATGTTTCTTAGATATAAAATGAAACAAATCCATGATTTTGCATGATGCAAGGCATAAAATTGAAGTTTTGAGAAGAAAAAATAGGTTTGATTCAGTAGTTAGAGATAGCTATTTCCTTTACCATAAAACATATTGTTATCCAAAGCCTACATCTGTTTTTGGTGTTAAGACCAAGGAGATGCAGCAGACAACCAGGTAAACCTGCTGCCTAGAGACTTAAACCCCATTAAGCAAAGTTACAGTGAAGGAAAAGAGAATAACAACAGAGTGCAGATGCTACCATAAGCTTCCAAGGGGCGTAGGATAGAGGTCGAGTCTATGTCAGACTGAATGGTTTAGGATTGAGAAAGAGGAAATGATGAATGACCAGGAAAAGAGGAAAGCTGCTCTGCATGGCTAAAGCATAGGGTATATGGAGTGGGAAAAGGGGAAGAGGGATGTTGAAAAAGAGAGATGTTGAAAAGGGGAAGAGGGATGTAGAAAAATCAGGAAATTGACCTGAATGAACTTTTACTATAGAAGACTATTATTTTTTTAAAAAGATTTTATTGGGGAATTGGGGGAGGGAAACAGCATTGGGGAATTAGGGAAGGGGAACGGACAAGTTGCTGTCCTTTTGTTCTTCAGTCTAGTTGTGGAGGACGTCGCTTCACTGGCCCATGTTGGTATTATCGTTGTGCTCTTCCTTGACTCTTGGCAGCTCACAGCAGCTGCCGGCTGCTCATGCTGGCTGCCAGCCACTCATAGTAGCATACAGCAGCCCACTGCAGCCCCACTGCAGCCTATGCTGTTGCCCGCGACTGATGGCAGCCCAGCTCCAGGTCGAACTGTTGTTTACCATCTTAGCTGTAGAGGGCACAGCGTCACTGGCCCTAATGTGGGGTCCGAACCAGGGCCCTGCTGCTCAGAGCTGGCACCCAAAGCCAACTCTTAACCAACATGCCACTTGGTGGGCCCCTATAGAAGACTATTCTTACTGTGATTTGGAGAAAATAGTAGTGTGTCAAAAACAAACACACGAATAACAACAACAATAAAACAAGTAACAAAAATGATGTCAGTGAAAATGGAGAGAAATGAAAAGACTAGTGAGAAAGAATTTAGAGAGCAATTGGGTATAGGAATAGGGAAAAGGAGAGTCAAAAATGAAATCTTGGTTTCTGAATTGGGCAACTAATTGGATGGTAGTACAATTCACTTAGATAGGGAACATGGGAGAAGTAGGTTTATTTTGGGGCATGTTGAGACTATGATGCCTATGGCTCATGCAACATTAATTGATCCAGAGGCTCAATGTTCTAAGTATGGACTAAAATCTCAGTGGATCAAAAAGACAGGTTTATCGCTCATTTGTGCCCCATCCTCATTATAGATAAGTTGTGTTCTCTGAATTCCAGATGTTTACTTATTCCAGTGGGATCCATCCTGAATTCAAATGTTTCATGGGAAAACACTTAGAGGTTCTAATTAACCCTATATATAAGAGGTATGCTTTCAGGAGCACCATGATGACTGTGTTTGTGCACTGTGCTTTAGAAGAACTTTGACCTGGGAACACACATTGTATTTTTATAAACTGCTATTCTAATCTTATTGTCATTAACTATTCCTGTGTAAATCACAATAATTCTTAAGAGAATGAGACTGTTCAATCAGTGTCAAGCTCTGTCAAATATGCTTCATATTTAAATGTCCAACAGTAAAATTCTATAATTTGCAGTCAAAATTTCAGTCATTTGTCTAAAAGTAAAACTTTATACTTTCATTGTATCATTATGGTGCCCAGGCTCCACCTTAACATTTTTTGAGAATTAGAGTTAGACCAATGTATTTACCCTAGGATTCATGTAGAAGTACCAGAAAAGAATTTCTTATCCTTCAAAGTAAATTTTTCTTTGCAGTGTTGTGTTCTTCTTATCCAGTGCACCTGACTAAAACAAACTCAGTCCAGAAATGTTATTATTAATGTTGAACATTCAAATTTAAATTTTAGAAAACTTTACTTCCATGACTCTTCTAGACTGCTCTACAGGATTTCTCACCGCCTTTCCAAAAGCCAGCTGTGTGTCCTACTGAGCCGAGAACCATGCACCAGTTACCAAGCACTATTTACTAATCCAAAATCGGACTTCAAAAAATTTGGTCCATTGTATCTTGGTATTGAAAACCCTAGATAGAGCAAAACTTTACTCACATAGAAAAAAGGCAGCAAAATGAGCGTCAGTAGTGGGTGTTGGTCCTGCATCACTCACAGATCTCTCCTGGCAGCTGACACAGGGCAATTTGCCTGTCTGCCTACACACACCCCTCTTGTTTCACACAGGAAGGACATTGACATTTCTCCTTGGTAAGGAGGTGTTTCAGGTCCACGGCTCATTTTTATATGGCCATGCAGAGGTTGAATGACTGTACATGAAACTGTTATTTCCCACCACATTTCATGTGAGTTCTAAGATAGAGAGTTTTTTAAGACACATGGAAGGCCCCATGTAGCATAAAATTGCCTGTGGATGAATTAGGACCTGCCTGATCTGACAAGTTAACTAAATTCTATACCTCAGCTGTTATTTTTGTTGTTTTTATTGTTTTTCATTTCTAAAATAGGAATAATATCCAAATTCCAAGAACTGTTGTGAAGGCTAGATATGCTAATTCATGGTAAATCCTTAGAATTATGATTGGCCCATAATGAATACTAACTAAAAATTATTGTAATTATTATTATTATAATGGTTGTTAATATTAAATGTGTAGTCACATGTCTTTCATGTAAACACTAGAAGACCTAAAAAGATTATTCCTGGACCAAATGACATCTGCTAAAAGATAATTGGCTATAAATATCAAGGGGAATAAGTAAATGCTAATTTTATATTATATTATTTTTATTAATCATGAACTTAATAGTATTATGTTACTTACTATAATTTTTGTATTCAATACTACACCCCTTTGTTAATGGTAGAGCATCCCCCATGCTATCATATCATCACCCAAAAATTCGCTCCAAATCTTGAGTCTCTAGAGCTAAGAAAGAAACAAACCAAAGAAAGAAACTTCAAATACACCTCCAATATTAGTTATTGGCAAAAAGTTCTCAATGTGAGATTTGTAAACACATTTTGGAAATTAAATTGCTTGTCCACATACTATAAGCCTACTCTATTTTCTTCTGTCAAACTAAGAAAACAGTTTCTAGAAAAATGTGATGTATAGTTATGACATATATATTTGCTTGTATTACTTAATTTAAATATATTCAATAATTTGATTTTAAAATGGAAGAAAAAAACACAATAGTTATGATTTATCATTGGACCTTCAAAAGTTTAATTTAGTAAACAGGGAATAATATTTCATTTAAAATTTGTAATTAAAAAATAATGCAATATTGATATTTCAAATGGATTTAACAACTTAAGTTGATTTTAAATAATATCATTAATTAAAAGTGCAAAGTATTTAAAAATATACTTAAGTTCAGAAATATTTGAGGCCAATAATAATAGAACATTTCATTAGATAGAGAAAAAAGAGATATAAACATGTGACATCATGTCTTTCATATAAGAAATATGGAAAATGATTATCAATAAAGTTAATTTATTGATATGAAAGGTAAAAGTAATACGAGGCAGAAAAAAAGCAAGGAATGTGGAGTAAACTGTGATTTCTGAATTAAGTGTGTTGCAATGCAGAAGACAATGTGAAAATGAAGTTACTCATCATCTTATTGCATACTGAAGAATAAGTGAGTTTATAATAATCTTCTTTATATACCAGTGAATAGATTAGTTATCATCTGAGGAGACCCTGAATTGTCAGGGGAAATTCAGTATAAGAATATTTTTTTTAACCTTTCAAAAGCAGACAGAGGTCTTTCAGTGTGGCATGCTTATATGGCAATCAAGTAAAGAGCAGGAGGCTCCTCAAGGAATAACTGCTGGGAAACTAACTCACTCAGAATTTATAAGAGTTATCTAGAAGCTTGGTAAAATTCAAACTCACACAATAAATTACAGGTACAAAATGTTGGGCCATAAAAGAAGATATGTTGAGTAGAGATCATAAACTACCAAATCACTCACATTCCGAATGACATTGATAGTCAGTATCAGCGAGAGAAGCCAAGGTCATTTGACTTCAATCTGGGGAAATCACTGGTTATTCAAGGCAGTACATAAAACATCCATCTTCCCAGGTCAGTACATGCAGCCACCAAGGGGGAAATATTTCATTTAGATAGTCACTATTTACTCATAGAGTAATATTTGCTCTGTTAGGTAAAATCTTTCATCTCAAAGACACAAAGATTTTATTTTAACTAAAAACAAAAAAAGTTATTAGGTAACAGGGATATATTATTCTAATGTGGGTATAAGAAAACATATTTCTACCCTAAGAAAGAATTACTTATTGTGTAACTATTAATGGGTTCTTAAAGTTTGCTGTTCTCTGTTTGCAAAATTTTAGAAAATATTCAAAAGTTTTTTCCCTGGGAACTTAGCTTTTTTAAGGAATGTGAGAGGAAAAACATATGAAGTTGGCACGAGGGTGTTGCAAAATGAGGTTCGAGAAAAGAATTCTCATTTGAACAGTTGAAACTTATTTGAAAAGCAATAGAATACAACATGACTTTCTCTTCCTGAAAGTTCATTCTATATATGGAGAGGTTTAGAATGGTAGAGAGAACAATAGTTTGGAGGCTATCTCAGTAAGCAAGAAATTACGGGCTTGGAAAACACCAACTATGAAACAATGAAAGTGGGGACAACTGACACAAGAAAAATGTTTTCAAAAAGTCAGTACATCTCTGATAAGACTGGAAATTGAGGCTACAAAGTTTGTTAAATGTGAAGTGATTCTTTTAAGACAAAAGCACAATCCACACATTTCTAATAAGTAATCAAATAAAACCTGCACATTAATAGAGGCATCAGGAGAAAAAATAAAATGAATCAATACAGAAAGTAATAAAACAACAATTAAACAAGAGAACCTACATGTGTTAACTGACAAGACACATGGACATAAAAGGTCTTGATAGGAAAATGCCAATAAAGAATCTGGAATAACTAAATGTTACCTGTACCATTATTTGTACATTTAAGAACCCTTATGATAATAACATCAGTTTACCAGCATAATCCAGGAAGATTACACTATTTTAAGGATTACCAATCTTAATTCCATGTGCGATCTTAATTCTCTCTTTCCGTGTTATATAACATATTCACCAATTCTGGGGAGCATGACAAGGGCATCTTTAGGGGGTAGGGGGAGCAAGGTGTGGCATTGTCCTTCCTAGTGCAATTATTTATGATTGGTAAAACAAGTATCTTTTGTTGAAAAAAAAAATGAAAATTAAAAAAAAAAAACTATTTAAAAAATGTGAACAGTTATTTCAGTGAGATGAAACTGAGCACAGAGATGAAGGGCTTATTCATATAAAGAATCAAATCTATTCCTTAGAGATCTCTTACTTGTGTTTAAAAAAATAGCTTAAATTTCACGAATTATCTCAAATACAACATTTTCATTTTCTACTACAGTAATAAATAAGCATTAATTAATAAACACTTAATTAGAAAATTAATTTTCAAAACATATTTATTAATTAAACATCTGCTGTTTTAGGCTAGGTACTTGAATAAAAGACCAGTGCGTCATTCAATTTAGCCTTAAGACTTTTACAGGTTCAGAAATATGATTTAGTAAAAACAAATATGTGAAATCACATAAAGAAGAAATTTCACTTCTATTAAAACTAAAAAAATCAGCCACAACCCTAAATTTTTAGTCTTCCAAGAAAGGAAATACAAGTATGGCTATTGTTATAGGCAATTTGGACCATTTCAATGTGCTCACTCTAATTCCTTATACATAGCATCTAAGGTATAAAATGATATGTGCTTCAAGAAAGACCTGCTAAGCCCCATTGTCAGACACTAAGTTGCACAGACAGGGCTGGTGTGGTAGGCCCATAAATGGTGCCCAGAGATGTCTGTGCCCTAATCCCTGATGCCTGTGAATATCTACGATACATAGAAAAAGGAACTTTGCAGATTTAAAGTTATAGACCTTTAAATATAGAGATAACTCTGGGCTATCCTGAAGGGCCCAATCTAATCACAGGCACTCTTTTTTTTTTTTTTTTTTTTGCATTGCTCGTTTATTCAGTTCTTTAGATTTCACATATGAACGAGATCATATGGTATTTGTTTTTCTCTGACTGACATTTCACTTAACATAATGTTCCCTAGGATCACATGGACTCTTACAGGCAGATGCCTTTCTTAGACTGGAGTCATGACAGAAGTGGCAGGAAGTGATGTCAGAAAGATCCCATGTGTGGAAAGTATTTGATGCGTTATTGCTGAATCTGAACTAGAGGTCTCCATGTGTAAGAAGTGGAATCTTCTAAAGCCAAGGGAAGCCATCAGTTTACTATCAGCAGGGAAGCAGGGAGCTTCTAGGAACCAGGCTTTGCCAACAGCCTGAGTGAGCTTGGAAGGGAGGGGATTTTTCCCAGAGCTTCTCTCTACCAACCCAACCAGACTACAAATTGAATTTGGCTTGTGAATCATTGAACAGAGAAATTTGTCACACCAAACTGGACTTCTGACTGTTAGAACTGTGAAATAATAAATTTGTGTTGTTTAAAACCATGAAGGTTAAAGGAATAATACTATTCTTAAAAGAAAATGAAAGGGAATGAAATAAAACAAACATAAACACAAACATCCTTAAAAGGAGTATAGCTATCAAATTGAATAATATTCAGCAATAAAAGGGAATCATTTACTGATGCAAACATCGAAGGAGATGAATCTCAACATTATGCTGAGTGGAAGAAACCAGAAAAAGAGTGCATACAGTATAATTCCATTTATAAGAAATTCTAGCATATGGAGATTTTATTTACAGTGATAGAAAGCAGATGAGATCCTAGGCTGTTAGGGTTTAGGATGGGACTGGGGGTTGTTTGCAAAAGGGCACAAGGGATATTTTGCACAAGAAATATTTTGAGGTAGTAGATGTATTCCATATGTTTATTGTGATTCTGGTTACACAGGTGAAATTTTCAACTCAGAAAACTATAATTACAATATATATGCTATAGTTTACATATATTGTACTTAGGGGTCTCTACTTTTTGTTGTTCAATCATCCAAACTACTCTGCAAATGGGAAAAAAAGATCCATTTTAATTATAAATTAGACCATCTTAATTTATGATTTAAAAGTGTGCAGTGCCTTGCTTCAATTCCTTCTAAAGTAATGATATTATTTTTAATCTGCTCTCCCCATACCTAAAACACTTAAATAAATAGTGCACATGATTTTCTTTATGTGAAATGGCTGATTTCGCTACATCATTTAGGTCTCCTTACTAGACAAACAAATACATAAAAAAATTGTATATCTAAAAATCATTTATTTTGTTCTTTTGACCCTTCATTTAATATATCATGGGTTGTATTTATGTTTCTTTGATTAACTTTATACCCCAGTGTACTTCAATGTAAACTGAGTCAAAACAATATTTCTACATTTTTCTCATCACTATATTTTCAGTGCCTAACACATTACCTTCCATAAACATTTTCAAATTATATTTGTTGATCAACAAAAAGGGTGAATGAAAGAAGAAATATATTGATATAAGTAAAATATGTCTATTATTTTAATGAGTCTCAGCTTATTTTTTTCAGCTATCATTTTATTTATTATTTATCTATGGAAAATAATAAGCAGCTTTCAGGCAGGCAGAAGTTATGTCATATATCTTTATCACTCTAGAACCAGGAGGAACAACCTAGTATTCAATTCATATTTTTAATGAAAATAAATTAATATAAACTGTAAACTAAAATGTAAAATTGTGAGTTGTAATCATTTTCCTTTATATTCTGCTTGATTATATTTTTCAAATCCTTACTCTCTAACATGGAATTAATTAAAATGCATTTAAACCAAATATTTTTTAATTGTAATTATAACTTACATTTTAAGATTAGTTAATAGAAATGACTGTAAAATATACACTATTTTTGTCATTTGTTGGTGCAATGTTTAAATTATTAAGTATCATCAATTTAAAGTAAAAAAGTTATCAATCTACTGTTCATATTGCTATAAAATATTTTTTTCAATGAATCATAAGTAGATATTATCAATCTGAAGTGATTTATCACCAAGGGAATGATGGAATTGGAAAGTGATAAAATTAATGTAATTGTTTTAAAGAAGATGGCTATCATTGCAATGACTTAAATACTGGAATAAGCTAAATGTTTTCTGCCAGTGTCATAAGAATATAACTTTTAGAATTTTAAAAAATTTTTTTAGAAAGGAAAGAAAAATTCAACCTAAATTTCTATTATGTTTGTAAGGGTTGTTTAACTAGTTGTCTTAAAGCAGTTTGTACATTACATTTTCTGGATACAGTTATATTGCCAAATATCCAGGATATCTTGTTTAGGTAGAAACTAAGTTTCATTAACATCCACCTTCAAATGGAAGGTGTTCATGCATTAGGTAACGGTAATATTCCCTGAAGAATCTGAGAGATTATGCAGACAATGATAATGATGATAATGTTCTTCTGACAAGGAAATGTCATACCATAAATGTGTCATTTAGAATTCAACATGAATAAGGTCATCGCTGAGAGAGAGATTTTGTTTCCCTTTTTAGAAAATGACCTCATAAATGTCTTCAAGTTTCCATGTTCTGATATAAATGGCACTTCTTACTAAAACAAGAACTTTTAGTAGGTCATTCAAAGTTAAGTAAGTCCTGCAAAATGAGGGCTGTGGAGACCACGGCCATAAGAGGTTCATTGTTTTCCTAGGAGAAAACACTTATAAAAAGGGCAAAAATGCCAGTCAGCAACTGCTTTAAAGTGTGCATATACTGTAGCATCAATTTATTACTTTAAAACTGTTAGTTAAGTCCTTAGTATGATCCATGCATGATTTTAGGTGCAGAAGATTAAACAAACAAACAAACAAAAACAAAACAATAAAGAAATAATCAGTTGCTGTTAGAATAAGTGATGCAAAAGAGAAGTGGGGTATTGTTGAGAACTTACCTGAGGTAGACTTTAGGGAAATGGAATAAGTTCATAAGGGAAACTTTCTATTCTAAAGTACTATGTAACCTGCATCCTACATGATGAACATAAATTATATAAGTAGGGATGAGGGCTGAAATGAATGGTTGCCATTGTATGTGAAAGTTATGAAGCAGAGCCTAAAAAATATCACAGAAGTATTGGAAGTACCAGATCGTCTAGATTTAAATTCAATAAATGAATTACCGAAAGCCTCTGCCTTTAGACATATTTGATATGCATGCTTATTAAGAATCACTTAAGTCAATACTGGGCACATTTGTAATGGTGATTCCTGGATTCTGTTGTTCTCAGCTCCCAATTCAAAAGTTTCATTACATACATATATGAAGCTCATCTACTGGTTGTTTTTAAATATAATGCCCAAAGTATAATTTGCACATAATAACAGTCATCCATTTTAAGAGTATTATTTTATAATCTTTAACAAGTGTAAGTATTCAAGTAACCACTAACAACATTCACAGTGTCACATTTTCATTGCCAGTGAGGCTTCCTCCTGCCCTGTGCTTTTATATGAGTAAGTCCATGGGAGATAAACCTCCATAGGATTCTTATATTTCTTCATATCTTGTGAGTGAGGCACTGACTGCCCTTTGTTCCAGATTAAATTTTCAAAGATATTTTTAGAGCAAAAGGCCATGGAGGAAAGAGAGGGTACCTCCTTTCAGAGTAAATGGCAGGCATGCTTATTGTCCAGTATAATAAAGGTAACGTGCTCCACCAGGGAAAAAGACAGACATGCGCATTGCCCCTTATAAAAAATTCAAGTTCCCAGAGCTCAGACTCCTTCTCTTGTAACACAACTGAATACTTGCAAATATCCTCTGACCCACTGCTCATAGCCATGTGGGAATTTGGGCTGAGGAAAGTTCAGGCTAAAATGCTGATACTCTTCCTATTGCTATTCAATCGTGGTGAATAATCAACTGAATTTCATCTCTGACCCTGGAGATTTCTCTCTTCTACCGGTATTCAAGAAATTATGGCAGGCTCAATTGTTAGGTTTCAAATAGTAAAATATCAGACCCTTCACAGACCTACACAATTTGGGTGACAAATGACTGGTGCTGAAAAAGACAACCTTTTGGAAGAGCATATTTGAGAGTATTATAGACCAATTATTGGGATTTGAGAGCAGGCCATTGCAATAGGTAATGAACTTGCTGATCAAACTAGATGCTCATCCAGGCAATAAACTGTCCTTTAATTCATTGTTTTCGAATGAAGAGGAATTTGGGAGCTGGATGTGGCAAATTACTAAAGGGAAGGTTCAACACAAATGTTGCAAAAAGGTTATTCTGGCTATGCTCACTCTCCTTTAGTTGGAGGTCTTTCTTGATAATCTGGTTGTTAGTCTCAGGTACACCTTATTTCATAAAATAGAACAAAAATTTTTCCTAAGTGTGAAGAAGTTCCTCACCCATTTTCAGATGAAATTACAGATATACACCAACATTGTATGCGAAGGTGAAAAGTTCATGACTGCTATAGGCAGACACTGGGGCAAATATTAGAACTTTGAATGCTTTGTTTGGGAAATGAAGAGGCAGACTGTGTAGTATATGCTATAAATAAATGCAACAACTGGGAAATCTTATTGCTTAATCTCTCTTCAGTCTATCATACTCAACAGTATAACAACTGAAAGGAAGAATGAATGTCCCAGACAGGTTTGTTTTCTTTTTTTTTCCCGTGTGTGTGTGTGTGTGTGTGTGTGTGTGTGTGTGTGTTTTCTTTCCCAGTGGACCTAGTTGCTTTCTTGGAGACAAACAAACTCCTGTGGGAAAATACAGATAAGGAATTGACTAGTAAGTGTGTTCTTATTGACCCAGGTTATATGCTGATGAAGTTGATTTATTGAATAATGAGTAATTGACCCAAAGAAATCTGGATAAATTGTACAGTCTCCCTGCCCTAACCCCTCACCCCCACAATTTACAGTCTTTACTTTGTCACCAGGCAAGACTTCAGAGATATAATTTTAGTAATGGGATGGCAAATATGCTGGATTTATCAGTCACTAAGAAGCTTTCTTCAGTGTGGGCCAAGTTCATGTAGTTACAGTGACTGCCTCGTGGCTCTAGCCAGAAAGCAATGAAGCTTATGGTTTCCCAAAGCTAAGATAGATGGTGATAGTCATGAGTATCCTACCATTTGATAAAGAGTAAATAGAAAGTCAAAAACATTTGCAAGCTTGCTTGTTTAAGTTATGAACCTCCATCACACCAATTACAACCTTAAAGCCTTGTTGAAGGGTATGGAGCTACTCTTTCATCACACTTCCTGATTTCTTCTTTCCCCTCTGTCCTTGTTTTAGCCACTTTAAGGTCAGAAGATAATTAGAAGTGTGGCGGAGGTCTCTCTGTGCTCAAAGAAGGCTGAAGATCATAAAGACTAATTTGAGTATGTTGAGGAATTTTAAGGAGAGACAAAAACCAAACATATGGCTCCATTGGATATGAGCACAAAATCAGGACTATGAAAGGAATAGGGAATTAAATTAAGCAAATAGAGTTTGTGCAGGGTTCACAGTGAGGAGGTAAAGTTAGGGAGAACTTGAGGGTGAGCCTTTTAGGTCATGCACATTTTTGTTTCTTCTTCATCTTAATGTATATTTGCAATTGATATGCTCTATGTGTGAACTTCCCAATCCCATAGTTGCCAAAGGGAATCTTCCTGTTTGGGGAGAGTCCTATGTGGACAAATGATGATGAAACACATGAATTATTCCCCAATCCCCACCTGTCCCCACCCAGGTGGTCAAACAACATTGGTATAGAATCTCATAAGAAGAAAGGGAAATCACAGGCTTAACTCAGGACTTCAAATATGCAGGGTTTTAAGAAACGTGATATGTTAATATAGCAGTATTCTACAGCTAGTAGAAAGGTTAACTAGGAACTACAGGTTTACAGTAGATTGTTTCCTATTGAATTCATGTGTTTCTATTATAATCCTCATTGTTACAGTCCCTGTTACTATAACTGAATCATTGCAAAAAATCAAAGGAACTTGTTGTTTTGGATGTTGCCAACATCTTCCTTGTCACACATCATTGGCGATATGAATATCACTTTACATTTACTTGACAAAACTTCCAACGTAGTATGCAAGTGGGTCAGACTTGGTATAAGTGACTCTACACTCTAATATCCAAACACTCAAAATTAACTGATAGGGTTCACAGTTGGAGACAGAGGTTAATGTGACCTTTGGGTTGTTTCCTTTTGGCTAATTGAATGTAATATAATTCTGTTGTTGCTTTTATACTTGAATGTTTTATAGACACTTCACTGTTCTTGGCAGTTCTCTTATCCATATTTCTAGGTAGGAGGTAGATTAAAAAGAAGTCTGACTTGGACATCAAAAATTTTTCATTAACTTCCTTTTATTGCCACTCTGTTCTTATGAGCTAACCTCTAAATTGCTATCCAATGTAAAGATTTACCTCAGTTCTTCCTATAATTTAATAAATAGGAAGACTTTGGAGGGGTATAGAACAAAGTCACGTAGGTAGATCGTGAAAGAGTATAGATTAATGTCATGTTTTCATATTTTGAGGTTTGTGGGTTTCAATTTATATGCTATAATAGATACAATAATGGCCTCCCAATGTTGTCCACCTCCTAATCCCTGGAACCTGAGACTATGTTATACTACATGGCAAGGAGAATTAAGGTAGTAGATGGAATTAAGGATGCTGCCAACTGACAGTAAGTAATAGAATATTCTGGATTACCCTGATACAGCCAATTAAACAAAAAGTGTCTGTAAATGTGGAAGAGAGTGTCAGAAAAGTGCAATGAGAGAAACACTTGATTGGCTGACTGTTGCTGACATTGAAGATGAAAGAGGACATGGATGTGGGCTGCCTGTAAGAAGAACAAAATGCAATAAGATGGATTTGCCTCTGGAATCTTCAGAAAGGAGTAATGTCTTGCCAATACTATGATTATTGCCCAGTGAGGTCCATTTCAGAGTTCTGATGTCCAGAACTTAAAAATAATGTAATTGTATTGTTTTACGACACTAATTTTATAGTAACTTATTGTGGAAGCAATAGGAAAACTACATATTTCTATATGAAGGTGATAACCCTCAAATTCAATCTATGCAGCTCAATACCTACAAAGTTAAAGCCAAATACAGTTTGCATTTGAACATTTTGGTTAAGCTATATTGTGTGTGTGTGTGTGTTCTATGCAGGTATCATTTGGGTTGCAGTATAACGTCATTTATTCTGAGGCAATTTCAGTACAGCAGTTAATGTTTTTTTCCTAGGATGGTAACTGTGGAAATAGAAGTCTATATAATTTTTACATATATAGATATAGAGTTGTTATAATTAAATTTTTGATAGTTCCCCAAGTCCTGTTATCCACAGCAGTTGAAGAAAAGTTGTGGGTGAGAGAAGTATCATGGATGATTCCTGTGCAACTAGCTTGAACACTTGCATTGCATTGATGGAGATTCAATACAGAGACAGACAAAAGACTAACACTTTAATGAAGATAACTTAAGAATTGGATAATTTGGACTAATTACAATCAAAATCTTATTAAAATGTAGCACATATTTAATGCACAAAGTATCATAATCCCATATTAGATGCGTTGAAGGTGTTCCACAATGTTTTGGCTTTCCTTGATGGAAAACAAAAACTTCACCTAAACTAACCATAAGTGGGGTTAGCAAGGAGATGAGACACAGGTAAAATTTAAAAAGGATGTAGAATCTTGCTTAAATCATGGATATAAAGAATCTGTGTCCATATTTAGCTAGTTAAGTATACCCTAGGAGAAGAATATGCCAGGACACATGAACTCAACTATATTAGGCCCTCAAATCATTACAATAATTATTGCATTATACTCAGTTTTTCAGTCAGCCCCATACTTGTTCCCCTACACCTTAAATATTTTCACAAATATCAATTATGGAACTAAGTTTATGTTTCAAAATGGAAAATATTATAACCATTAATTTCCTACTCTATAAATGCAAGGAATAGATAAAACTACATGTAATGTTCTTTAAATTATGCCACACTTTGAAATAGTGGCTGGCTAGTTTAGCTCAATAAAAGTAACCATGCCATGGAATTATAAAAGCAGTTATAAAATGTCTTACACAAATAAAACTAATATTAGCAGGCTGATATTTAAGGGTTTCTGAAAATGGCCTGATATCATTTCATTTTAATTAGTGAAAACAGATAAGTAAAATTTCACTTGCAAAGTATTTATGTATTTCAGTTTTCAATTTTTGGGAAGTACTTTTTAAACTACAAAATTCCAATTCAAATTAGATTCATTTTTCAAAGCATCCATCTTCATATCCTATGGCCTTGCATCTGGGGATCTAAGAGGATTTCACATCTTTTCATGGTTTGCCCGAGGCTGACAATGAGTCCAATTTCTACTCACTTCTGTGACACTGCGCTTTTTTGAATGAATACCCGTAGCTTTACCCCTGTGGGGCAAAATTCCTGACCTATTTATTATTCTAAAAACAAAGCATCCATTTGCTCAGCAGTTACTCTCTGACAGTTTTTACTGTCCCAGAGGTTAGGAACATATCTAAAATAAAAAAATAATAATAAAATAAATTACCTTTGTAATGTGATTTCTAAAGCCTCAAATAATCAAACACATTGTTAAATGAAAGATTGTGATCATTTTAATGTTTTTCCCTAGGACTCGTATTATTTTCTGATAGTTGGTCCTTTTCATAATTATTTCCATTTAAATTGATATTTGAATGCAATTTTCAAATATTTTTGAGCCACTTTAATTGCTCTTTGTCCTGAGATGTTTATTAATACCATTTTGTCTTTTCAATGTATAAAACTAATGCACTGGAACAGGAAAAAGAATGAGATTTTACTCTTCTCTCACTTTCCCAATTGTACCCCCAGGAAATACAGAGGGATATATACTTGCTACTCTCTGTCTAATTACTCCCTCTTCTTGTATTTTTTGTTTGTTTGTTTGTTTGTTTTTTGCAATTTAACACATTTTTTTGAAATCTAGCTAGGAAATCATAACAATAGAATCCCTGGTGTATATTAAATACTTGATTCAGTAATTATTTATTTTTATTCATAATATAGAGATTCTGATATGGTAGGGTATGATGCCCTATTTATAAGCAGGTGATATTACCAGGTAGGAAATGATGGTATAGTGTTCTGCCATGTATAAACATCATGCAAGAAAATGTTTGTATTTTACAAGAATGGGAAAATAGTAATAGTAATGGTAGTGAATATATAATCTAAGTCATTATAAAACTAATTACATATGTTAGAACCACACCATTACTTAGCATGCATTTGCTTATTAATTATACCCATGATAAAGGAATGTAATTAGGAAACAGAATTGTGTATTTATTCTTTATATCAGTATTGAGAATTTAGGTAATTCAGTAAATCTGAGTCTTAAAACGGTGTAATTTGTAAAACCAGTTATCAACAATCCCTGCTCTAACAAACTCAGATGGATTTCATGAGAAATCAGTGATTTTGTGTGAAAGTATTTCACATATTGCAAGGTGATATAAAATTTTTAAAAAGCACTAGTAAGGTTATTAACAATAATTTATGGGACCCCTTGTTAGATGCAAATATGAACCAGGAAGACACAAATGGAGGGCATGAATAAGAATTGATTATATACTGAGTTTCTTTAATGGAAAATTCCTCACAAGTCTTTACATATACTGTAAGCTTTGTTAAATTCTATATGAAAGGTTTTATGAGAATGTATTTCTCTTAAAAGTCAGGAAAGTCATATTTTGTCAGGTAGAAGAATACAGGCTGAGAGAAGCAGAAACTTAAGAAAAAGGCATTTGAGAGAACCCAAGGAGACATTAAAAGCTGAAGCTGTAAAGAACATACATTTAAGTAGCTAATATGAAATAAGTTCCTCATGTCCAACTTGGACCTCAAGGATTTCTGGCAAAGCTAACAGGTGTCAGGATGAGAGCTTGAGTGGAAAGTAGCCTGTCAAAAACTTTTGTAGTCACTTTGTCCCAGACATAGTCACATAGTTATCTTCAAGTGCCTTATAAACTAGATCATTCCATATTGTGAGGTCTTTGCTGAATACTGTTAAAAATAATATTCTTTAAAAAACAGCTAATATCTAAATAATATAAAAAGAGCATAGATGTGTACCCCCCACACACAAATTTACTATGTGCTAGATAATATATTTTATACAGCTTATCTCATTAAATCCTAAGAACACACTGATATGGTAATTGTTATTATTATTTTCATTTCAGAGACCAGAGGAAGAAAAAAAAATCGTTGTGTAATTTGCTCAAGTTTAGGCAGCTAGTAAATGTTTAAAACCAGAATTTACAACCAGGCAGTTTGAATTCAGAAACAGGGATCTTGAGAACCATGAAACACTGCTTCTCTAGATAGAGTTCAGTTTTACTAACCTCTGAATGCTGTTTACCCACACATTTACATTATGATGTTGGACTGATTATCTTACTGCCTCACTCAGTGAGATTATACACACACAAGTACATGCACATGTGTGTGTACAATGTCAATGGGATACACCTCAGGAAGCTGCAATAAGAACATTGTTTAAAAGAGTGTGGCAGGAATTATGCATTATCTGAATCAATCATTTATCTGTTGGGAACTAGAATTCAGGAGTGTTTTCCCTGTACCTAACTGCAAGTTATTTTTCCCCAGAAAGTATCAATAAGTATTATACAATTCTTGACACTTGATAGAAAAAAAAAAAAACAGAGAAGAAACTGGCACCTTTCAGGTACAGAAATGGATTAAATACAGATACATTTAGTAGATTCCGACATATTATTTACATGTAAAGCAGTACAATAACAACATAAAAGGCAATGATCATTAAGGTATGGACATTGTGCAATTTCTAATAAAGTAACTGCGAACTCAATGTAATTGCTATTTACACTTTGGTAAAATGGAGAAAGCTTTCCCGATGGTACAGAGTATGAATTGCAAGGGACAGTTAGTTTACAGTGCTTGATGCAAAGAGACTAGGATATTAGTTATACTAGGACAGGAACTTTTCCATTAACAACGTGGGCTAAATTATCTCCAAATATATAAATATAAGAGACTAAAATATAATGAAATACATATAGTATGAATAAAAATTGCCAAAATGGAATCATTTATGTTAGATCTAAAAAATGGATCTGGGAAGCCATAAAGTTTATGATACATGTTCCACCTAGCATGCCTTTTTCGTGAACTTTTGAACTTCTGAGATGTACCTGAACTATATCCTCTTCTCATCTTGAAAAGCAGACCATCTCTGTCCATTACTTTGAAAGGAACCAATCCATTTTGCCAACTGGCATCCTTCGTTTTCTTATTGCACTCAACCAATCCCTATTAATTAGGCCAGAATCCCTCATTTACCTAAACTGGACCAGATTGAGGACAGCACATGAGGTCCAAGCCTTCGTAAGTCCTGCTTTTTTCTCTTCGACCTAGAGCACTCTTTAGGTTTCTACCTGAATCTGTGTTTCTGGGTTGTCATCTCTGACCTCAAGTAAATGCTCTTTAGTTCTCTTTTAGCTTAAGACTCTTTCTTGGTTAAGAGTAGTACATCTATTGTATGACTTTTTCATTATATATTTTCCTCAAAGCTTGATATTTCCATTGGTTTCTTAAATATTTCTTGAAATGCTACTGTTTCCCATAGGTCCTATCCCAACTCAGTTTTTCACTTCATCCTAGCATGCCCTGTCAGGGTGATGTTAATGGGAACCTGGAATTCAAAGCAGGCATGACTATGTTAAGTTCTTTGCTCTTTATTAATCCCTATCTATTCCTAGAAAGAAAACTTAGAGCTATATACTAAAAGAACATCTCATACTGTATGTTACATGGACCAATGGAATAGTACCATTAACATTAAAGATCTTTCTATAAACTTACTTAGCAGTGGCTGCCAGAAATATAAAGGGGTTTATTAAACAAGAACATTTCTTTCTCAGTATATATGAACTCAGAGAAATGTTAAAGGCTTAAAAATGTGTTCCATACAGAAGCACCTGATTCCTATTCCCCAAATATAACAGGGCTGCAATTCTTAGACATGCGCTTTCCTCCCCTCCCATATTACTGTGTTTGCATTAAAGAATGTAACTTTTAGAAGAACCTGTTCTTATTTTAAAAAACAAACAAACAAACAAAAAACCACAAAAAACCCCACGTCAGCCATTCATATCCATCTAATTAAATTTTAATATCATTGAATGTTTAAATTAAGGTCTAATGGTAAAAATAATTCTGAAATACTTAAAAGCTTGGATGTGAATTTGTACATTTTTATTTATAGCTATTTATTTATACATAAATATACACATTTTAGTATAATTTTTAGAGAATCCATCTGTGAAATATTTATAGAAGACCTCAAAGGTGTTTTTTTATAAGTAGAAAATGATTACAGATAAACTTGCTACAAATTTATAAATATTTACATCTGATAAACTGTATATATGCATATCCTGTGTATACATACTATATATTATGCACACATATACATTACTCAAAAATATATATTCAGACACATACAAATATACATACACATATGTAGAATAACTTAAGACGTTCACTGTAGTTGGTTAAACTCCTTTTGAGCAAAAGGCTATATCTGATATGAGGATATGAATGCTACCTTATCCCCTGGCAAATGCACTAGGATAAAAGCTAATTGATTCAAGGAATAACAAACAGAATAATAATAATGTTTATTTTATTGTAGTTGTATATAAGTAAAATTAGAAATGTACATCTTGTAGCTTTTCAGTAGACCTATATCTTGATCTATCACTAATTTAACAGAAAATATGTTTTTTTAATTTTCAAATTTATTTTTAATTAGTTTCATCTGTACAACACACTGCAATAATTATACTTTTTACCCCTCAAAGTGACAACCCCCTCCCTCAATTCGCAACCCCACTCCCCCCCATATCGTATATATCTATTACACTTCCTCTGAGTCCCTTCGACAGTATAATCCACATCCCACGACTATCTATATATTCAATTACAATTGGTATAAAATATTATACAACATCGACTTCAGGTATACAGTGCAGTGATCAAGCCTCTACTCCATCCATGAAATGGTCTCCCTAACAAGACATATGACCATCTGACACACCAAAAAATATTTATAACATTATTAATTATATTCCCCGAACTGGGAATATGTCTTTCATATCCCTGTGGCAATATTGTAGTTGCCTATTTTTGCTGCCTAATCCCTTCCCCTTCTCCTTCATCGCCACCCCCCTCCCAACTAGCAACCCTCAGTTTTTTCTCTATATCTATGAGACTATTTCTGTTTACTTTGCTCATTCATTCAGCTTTTCAGATTCCACATATAAGTGAGATCATATGGTATTTGTCTTTCTCCGACTGACTTATTTCACTTAACATAATAGTCTCTAGGCCCATCCACATCATTGCAAATGGTACGATTTCATTCTTCTTTACAGCAGAGTATTCATTAATACTCCATTGTATAAATGTACCACAGTTTCTTCATCCAGTCATCTACCAATGGGCATTTTGGCCCTTTCCAAGTCTTGGCTATTGTAAATCGCATTGCAATGAACATAGGGGTGCATATATTCTTTTGAATAAGTGTCTTGGGTTTTTCAGGATAAATACCTAGGAGTGGAATTGCTGAGTCAAAAGGTAGTTCCATTTCCAGTTTTTTGAGATACCTCCATACTGACTTCCATAGTGGCTGCACCAGTCTGCAATCCCACTGACAGTGCAGCAGTGTCCCCCTTTCCCCACAGCCCCGCCAGCACTTGTTTGTTGGTTTATTAATGATAGCCATTCTGACTGTAGTGAGGTGGTATCTCATTGTGGTTTTTATTTGCATTTCCCTAATGGCCAGTGAGGTTGAACATTTTTTCATATGCCTGTTGGCCTTCTGTTTTTCTTTTTTAGAGAAATGTCTCTTCATATCCTCTGCCCATTTTTTAATTAGGTTGTTTGTTTTTTTAGTGTTGAGTTGCATGAGTGTTTTATAAATTTTGGATATTAACCACTTATCAGATATATGGTTGGCAAATATATTGTCCCATTCAGTAGGTTTCTTTTTGTTTTATTGATGGTTTCCTTTGTTGTGAAAAATTTTTTTTAAATCTGATATAGTCCCATATGTTCCTTTTTTATTTTACTTCCCTTTCCCATAGGGATGTATCAGTAAAACTATTGCTCAGGGTAATGTCTGCAAATGTATTCCCTATATTTTCTTTTAGGAGTTTTATGGTTTCAGGTCTTACATTTAAGTCTTTAATCCATTTTGAATTTGTTCTTGTATATGGCATAAGGAGGTGGTCCAGTTTCATTTTTTTGCATGTGTCAGTCCAAATTTCCCAGCACCATTTATTGAATAGATAATCTTTACTCCAATGTAAATTGTTGCTTCCCTTGTCATAGATTAACTGTCCATAAATGCCTAACAGAAAATATGTTAATATTGAGATAAAACCTGGGTTCCGAGTAGTGTTGTTTTATTGTATATTTTTAGAAAAGTGTAAGATTATGCCCCCAAACAACTTCAAGAACGATGAGCTCTCCTAAACTTCATTTTATTTTTTAAAGTTGACTTAACCAGCTAATTATATTTGAATACTTGATTATGTGACTTAAAATAAAATTAGAGTATTAATTTGGAAAATTATCAATTTTATTATATCCAATATTGGGAAATTCCCCGCCCTCCACCATTGTTTTGCTATAATAAATGTCCATAGACAGACATGTATTCACACAAGAAAAAGTATGGCTTGGATGAGAAGTCATAAATATTATCTTTAGCAAGGGTATGAATTCATCATTGCCCAGAGAACAAGGAGGCAAAATTGTTTTCTTGTTTCATTTATTACTCTTCATATAATTTAGGTGTGTCATAATTTGTATAATTTATAGACAATTTACTATATAGTCATTTAACTTGTTTTAACTCAATTTTTTCATATTTTTAAAAATGAAGATAAAATAATATTTCAAGAAAGGAAAGAAAGATATATGCTCAAGATTTAGAATTTCTCCTCATGGCTTGGCCAGAAAATTGCCATCTTTGATGATTACTCCATATTATTTATTATCATTTAGAATCACTGATTCTGGAAAGTCTAGTCTTGAGAGTTACTGAATTACAGTAGCTGTATTCAAAACCTCACAAAATTAGTAAATGGAATTTGAAACATTAATATGAGGAAGTTGGAATCCTAAATATTAAATTGGACAAATTTATTAAAATTCAGGTTTTCTAATTACCCAGAAGTCCCCTAACATTAATAAGATTCACTTGAGGACTAATTAGCTCTTCTCTGTCTTATGATAATGTTTCTGTTTTGCTTAAAGAATCATTAGCTACCTCATCTGAGATAAATAACTCCTCCTTTACAACCTTAATGCTCTCATTCCTGCATACCCATTAAAGGAATTAAGTAGAACTCAGACTAACACAGAGGACTAATGACCAAGCAATACTCAGAACTAAAAGTCCTATGCTTCAAAACTTCAACATTTTCACAATTTCCATTAACAAAGCAAGATCAGGGATAAATTTAGATCATTTACAATTTACAAATATGTGTACTTTTTTTACAGTCTGTTTTCAGAATGTTAGCTTAAGCAGATTGCATCTGAATCTTTGCTTCTATGAAAGAAACACCATATCCCTGAAGATATTGCCAATATAAGCATCACTACCAAAAAGGTGAGAGACTCAGGAATGGCAGTTTCTATCCTTATCCAATTACTTTGCCCACGTTTGGCCTGTCCCAAAAGCAGATAGTCTTGAGATTCTGGCAATGGACTACTATCGTTTTGATCAGACGGTGTATCCAACGGAGTAGCTGCCATTCTAGTTATGTTCTCTTTGCTGGAGAAAATCAGAATAGTTCCCTGGATTCTGCTTTGTGGCTATCGAGTGCCAAATGCTTTTGCAGATAACAATAAAATAAGTTCAATTTTACCTAAAGGTATAGGAAGTACACTTTAATTATTTTGTCTGTGTGCCAAAATAGCTCTCCTGATATATACTATAACTTATTGAGGAATCACGCTAGTCCACTGAGTGGTGAAATGATGTTTATGGAACTGGCTAGACAGAAAGTATAAGCCACACAGGATGTGTCTGTAAAACATCCTTGTCCTAGAGGATGGGATGTATACCCCACCAAATTTAGAATCTTCCCATCTCCATCACCTACCTCTATGGAGGGTCTAGTTGTCTAGAGTATATTAGGTTTCCTTCTCAAAAAGTAAGTCAACTAAACATAACTCGTATCCTCAAGACAATGCTTGATGGTTTCTTAATTTTGCTGGTAACATAACTACATTCAATTTTGTGATTCTACGCTCCATTTCACTTACTCTTTAATATAATCCTTGTTGGCAAAGACTGTAATTTAGTTCATAGGTTACAGGATAAGAAAGCGATTTTTAATAGAAATGATGTGGACATTGCCTAAAGATAGATGTGACTGATGGTGCTTGGATTTTCACTTTTAAGGAGTTAATATGTTTAATTTCAAGTAATATGTTTACTTGAAAGAACACAATGTTATGCTATGCATGAGCGTGCTATTGGTTGCTATCTGCAGTGGAAGACTATAAGTATTATAGGAAGAAGTCTGTCTGTGGAGGTATCAGAAGCAGATATTTGGCCTATTGTTAATTACCGCATATTGGCTAACTTAGCATTGATTCTATCCATCTATATTCAATAAATCCCTGCCAGCTTGAATTCACATCACATAAGTTTTGTCAAATAGAAACACAAGAGAAAGACAAGAAGGATGGAAGTCAACGATGTGCTTTGGTGGCCACATATAGGGAAACAGTTTTTGGCAGCAATGGTATTTGGTGTCCTTGGGTCACCTATGGTAAAGGGATTACACCTTGGTCCCTAGGATCACATCAGAAAGATGTTGAATCGGTAGGGCTCTAGGACTATCAATAGCCTTTATCATAACTAGCAAGATTTAATTTCTTACTACCACAGTTGTTTATCTGTTTACCTGTCTCTGTGTGTTTGTATGCATTGAGGGGAAAAAATATTGCATATATATTTTACACTAGTGAAAATTCAAATCTATTGATTTCTAGCACTTCCTGGGGGATAGATATGTGTGTGTGTGTGTGTGTGTGTGTGTGTGTGTGTTTATGTGTGTGTGTGTGTGTGTGTATATATATATATATATATATATATATATATATATAGAGAGAGAGAGAGAGAGAGAGAGAGAGAGAGAGAGAATGTTGGCCAGCATTCTAACATTCTAGTAGCCCTATTATGTTTTGAAAGCCTATATTTTTCATATAATTACCTTGATTTACCATTTCACTTGCTCATTAAAGGCATTAAAAATTACCTGATGTTTTATCTATATTAAAATTACCTCCTATTTTGGACATTTAATTTTTCAACCCCAATTCATTTACCCTAGTTGAAAATTCTTTCATTTAGAACTCACCTAATACCTGTGGAAATATTATTCTTTTGAAGCATAGTATAACTAAAAATAATTCGAATTTTGTGCCACCTATGAAAGAGAATTTTAGAAGGAATGACGTTATTTTGTAAGTTCTGTTCACTCCATCTTAAATCACATCTATCATTACTACAGATTATCTTTTAAAATCTGCCAAGAGAATTTAAAAGCTAATGAGGCCTTTGATGGAAGATGTAAGACAAGAAGATTCACTCAATTACACTGTAATATAAAATGACAAGGCTAAACTTTTCTTGCTTTATTCTTGTGTCCTTGTTTGCCTGCTGACTCACTCTGTACACCCACACACATGAGCATACACATACACAGATGTAGGCATATATACACACACAGTCATAAATATTTCTAGTTACACTCATTATTATTAGTCAATACCTCAAATTGTCCCATATTAAAAAAAGAAAATCAGCAAAAAGGTTATCAGATTCATTTATCAGGCTACCATGAAGAAAAATACAAGAACATATTTTGTGACTCAAAGTAGTGGAATGGGTTTGAGGGTGTTGAGTAAGGTATTGCACTTGCTTCTAGAAGAAAACAAATGAGAAAGAAAACAAGGAACAAGAAAACCAGAAGAAAAGTTAAGTGCCAACATCTCCCCCATACCTAGGCTATGAGTTTTTAAGAAATGGCTATTCTGTCCTTAGTCGGCCTCTACCATAGTGCTCACACCTAGGTCTGGGTGCCTAGTTGCTACTCACTTTTCTTCCCTGAGATCAGAACAAATCACCCCCATGCTCCCAAACAGGGCCCTGATAATAAACTGACCCTGAAGTTCTGGCAGGTGATCGAGCACCTAACATAGGGAAACCCTTGATTTTATACCAACTTCCTACATTAATGGCGCAGTAACATGGCTCTGAAGGCCAAATTCACACATTTGCCCACCATCGATTTGGTGGCACTGCTTGTCATGCACAATTCTGGCAGAACCTGGGGAGATTGGCTTCCTGTCTTATCTTCCTTCTCCAGGGTCACTCTCCATCACCCTCCAGCAGCCAAGCACAGATGAGCTCCAGCTTCACCTAAGGTGTACCCCCTTCTTTGTTAAGGAAGACAAAAGGAACAATAGCCATGGGTGAGAGAGGTGCTGCTGGGCTATTCCCGCCACTTAAAAAGTTGTTGAAATGCGATGACAGATAGAAAGATGCCTGTATAAACCCATAAATAGGACTGTTATAAAATGTAGTTCATTGGAACCGGAGTCAATATGTGACTTTAGCTGTTTGTACAGTGTACAAGCCTGCTGGAGGTGGGGGGTGGGGATCTTTGCTTAAATCATAAAGGCCACAAATTTCCAAATGTGTTACAGTGAAGGCATTCTTCTGAGTAGTTATTGTTTATTTGGTACATCATGCTAAGTGCATTATGTGCATTGTCTAAATAAATCATCAGCAATTACTCTAGATAATAGATATTATTTCAATTATCTTGCCTCTTTGTATTTAAAAACAAAATAATCCTGTTCACTTTAACTTGGGTTTTTATGTACCAATAGGGATTAATCAAGAAATTCAAAAGGGCATGTTTGGTGACTTGCTTTATTTTGACTCCATTCTTGTTCACAGGTAAAACAATGTGCTTGCTCCCACTTGGAATCTCTGCTTTTGACACTGTAATGCTGAGACAGGATATGGGCCCTCAGTGGGTCCTCGTGGTATTTGCATCCTGGATATACAGAGGGCATATGTCTCATCTGTACTCTGCTGGGTTACAGGAAGTTGGGAGGCAGCCATATCTACATGATGAATTTCATTTATTACCTTTCATTTAGCAAAGACAGTAATGTTTTTTTGCTGTAGTTAATTTTGTCCGAGAGACAATTGATATGGCAGAGTCTTCTTCACAATATGAATTTTTTTTTCTCTGTTCCCCTCCATTTTTTGTAACCCCCTTGCCTATTTGGCATCTCAAAAGAAGAACGGACTAAGGGAGACCTCTTTTAATATGGAAATGTGGTCTGGTCATGTGGTCAGTTATCATCCCTTTCTGTATATAACTGAGTCAGTCTGGTTTCCAGACGAGAAGTGTGCAAGACTAAGAATTCAGGAAAACATGAAGCCGTATATCAACTATGAAGAAAAACCTGCTTCCTATACCTGTTGAGACGTATTCCAATTACAATTGTTTATAAATGCCATAACTTATCTTTCTTTTAACAAATTGCACAATTCTTGGCAAAATAAATGACATTATCTATATGCTTCAGAGAATTCCCCAATTTCATTATTGTGTGTGTAAGAAAGACAGAGAAAAAGTGATAGAGATGATTAAATAGTTCCAAAAGGTACAAAGTTCTTGTATGGCATGGATATGCCTTCCTTCCTTGGTGATGATTAGACTATTCCAGGAAGCACTGTGTCATTCTGGGGAAGAAAAAAAAAATCCTGTTTAAACTTTTCAAAGGAGCAATGTACCTAGATGATTATCCCTGGGGTTAGCGTCTGTCTAACTCCATTTCGCTAAACATTTTTTTTCTTCACTTAAAGCTTTGGCTATAAAGTAAAAAATGTACTAAACAATAACAACAAATGATTAATATTTAATTTAGAGAAAATTGAAGGCGGAAAAACAAAAACTCAGTCTTTATGTAAGCTCCAAGGTGTCAGGCCTTCAAGGGCTTTTCTAGTTTTATGAGAATTTGTGCTACTGATTTTTATATATTCTTGTTTTTGAGATGAACGATCTCTGAGGAAATTGTTGAATTATAATGGCATTTCACTCTCATCCCTCTCCAGCTCAAATCAGTTTTCTAAGCTAATGACAACTTGCTGCTTTGGCTAACTGTCCTGCAAAATAGCAGCTCTGCTTTCCTAAAAATTGTGTGCTTATGATGAGTCAATGATTTTTCTCAGTGTGAAAGTTATCAGACCCCTATGTTTCGATGCATTTGCTCATTAATTCAAAGTATCTAAACCTAAACTGTAAAGCCCTCCTAACTGTTAATTGTATTATTGATTATTTTGATTATCTTGCTTGAAAATTATTTGTACTTTTTAACTAAATAGAAATAAAGTTTACACAGAAACACAGAGAGACAGAGAGAGAGAGAGAGAGAGAGAGAGAGAGAGAGAGAGAGAAAGAGAGAGAGAGAATGCCAAAAAATGTACACACACTTTAAGAAATGAAAAGGAAAAAAAACTATTACAATTATAATACTAAATATATACTGATAACAAAATATGAATACAAGTCAAGTTTGACTTCTGCAATTACAAGAGGTGCTCAAACTGGTTACCACCACTATAGAGACACTTCCAATTACAGTGAATTATTGCTTGAGAAACATCGACCAAAGTGTCCACTTGTATACATTTTTTTGGCACCCCAGTATATGACTGTGTGTGTGCGTGCGTGTGTGTGTATATATTTGAAATGATATTTCTGAAAGTCAAGCTTTAAGTAACATCCTTGAGGGAATTGGAAATCTAGAAAAATAACAACTTTGCTACTATTGGTTATGACTAAGTAAGGTCATGTATTGGGTTGTTGGAAAAGTCATGACACATTTTTCCAACAGATGGCACTAGTTCTTTTTTGAAGTACTAGAGTCATTCACATATATGTTATTGCAATGTCATTTGACAGCTGACAGACAGTTCTAGCTTCATCCTTCAAAAAATTGAGCCATTTGGTTGAATTTCAGAGATTTTAAAGCAAGTTGAAGATGGAAGACCAAATTGGGCATTTTCACCATATTTTACTGTTTTACTTCCATAAAGGAAAGAATGCTCATCAAGCTTGTGAAAAATTGCGTAAAGTTTATGGTGACAATGCTCTACATGAATGTCAGTGCCAAGGATGGTTCACGAAATTCCATGCTGGTGATTTTGATCTCAACAACACTCCTTGGTCAGGGAGGCCCACCAAGGTTGATGAAGACAAAATAGAGGGATTAATCGAGTCAAACCCATGTTATATGACATGAGAGATTGCAGAAACATTTAACATCCATCATTCAAACGTTCATGACCACTTGAAGACTGGGATTTGTAAGCAAGTTCGATATTTGGGTTCTGTATGAACTCAAAAAGTTCATTTGACGGTACATATAAACATCAGCGATGTGCTCATTAAACGTGAAGAAAACGATCCTTTTTTGAAGTGACTGATAACTGGCAATGAGAAGTGGATTGTTTACAACAATGTGGTGTACAAACGGTCTTGGTCCCGATGTGATAATTCGCCTCAAACGACATCAACAGCAGACATTTGTCAGAGGAAGGTTATGTTCTCAGTGTGGTGGGATTTTAAAGGTATCGTGTTTTTCAGCTCCTACCAAGGAACCCAACAATCAATTTGAATGTGTACTGTTGGCAACTGAACAGTGTGAACAAATCCATCATCCAGAAATGTCCAGAGCTCATTAATCATAAAGGAGTTGTGTTCCATTGACAATGCGAGACCAGACATGAGTTTGATCACCTGTCAAAAATTATTGGAGCTTGGATGTGATGTGTTGCACACCCTCCATACTCGCCTGACCTTGCACCATCAGACTTCCACTTGTTTTGCTCTCTTCAGAACTCCTTGTGTGGTATAACGTTCAATTCAGATGAGGCTGTAAATCAGCACCTTGTTCAGCTTTTCACCAATAAAGACAAGCCTTCTATGAACAAGGAATTATGAAGCTCACTGAAAGATGGCAAAAGGTTATGGAACAAAATAGGCAATATATCGATCAATCTTTGTTCTTTATAGAAATAAATGACGTTTGAAAAACATAGACAAAATACGTCATGACTTTTCCAACAACCCAATAAAAGAGAGCATTATGATGACAATTTTAAGTTTATACATTCAATCTGGAAATTAAAACAAAACATAATTGTGCTCTGAAAGTTTATGCAATGTGGACTGAAATAGAAAAATTCAAAAGACCCCGGGGTGTCTTTAAGAAACATTAATCTATGTGTGATCGTAAATCCAGGGTCTTATTACATTGCCACAAAGCATACTATAAGAAAAGCAAACAGAAGTATATTTCTTTCTATATGTGCAATTTATAATTCTTTCAATAATACATATTCATTAAGCACTGAATATACACTATTGTTATGGTGCTAGGGACACATTTGAAAACAGTCTCTTCAACTATTTTCACAATGTGCGTATTGTTACAACAGAGGGAAATTTAACTATGCTGTTATAGTCCTTGTGTATATTTATTCACCCTAAACAGGAAACACACACACACACACACACACACACACACACACACACTTATAACTTTGCTTTGTAAATCTGCACTAAAATTGTAATCTATGTGGTAAGATAATTATGTTAGGTGAAGGAGGGATTTGGAGTTATTCTTTTATGTAGTTTTTACTCCAATTAGCTATTTCTTCCAATTTTTCTAATCTGACTCCAAGAGTGAGCTTCTCACTGTAGACTTATCCACAGTCGTCAGCAGTTGTTCCCTGCCATCCACACAATCACTAACAATAAGCAGTCTAACTGTGTACAGACAACTGTGAGGGGTGCCCTTCCCCTTCCTGTAGAAGGTGGACACATGGACATTCAAGTGTTCAGATAAAGGTTCAATGTTGCATAGGCCAGTAGGTGAGATACCAGGATTTGCCTTCTTCTCATCTCCAAATTTTGAGAGAAAGAATTATCTCTTCTTAACTTTGGATCTACTTTTTCATGGTAATTCAATAGAGGAAACATAACTTTTTAAATAAATGGTTCTGGTGCAATTGCACATCAATAGGGGAAAAAGAGAACTTTGATCGTGTTGAACAAAGGATTTCAACTTAAAATATATAAAGCACACTTCGCACTCATCAGTTAAACACACACACAAACAAACAATGTAATTAAAAGTTGGGAAAGTTATAAGCACACGTTTCACCAAAGAGAAAGTGCTGAGCTTCCCAGTGCCACAGTAGCCAATTAAAGCAACAGACTCAACATCAAAGTGTTGTTTTTCTAAACTCTTAACTGTGATAGTGAAAACAAGAGACCGGAGAAATCACTGCTTCTCCTTTTTGCATTTCTTCTATCTACCCATGCACGGGTTGAGGCTCAGTTGGTCAGGAAAGGCATGGGAGTCTTCTCAGTGTTGAGGGAGCTCAGAACCAAAGTCCAATACACTTTGTGGGCCATAGGTTTGCCAAAAGGGTGAAGGGAGAGCTAGGAGTGGAAAAGTGTTGGGTACTGAGTCAGGAAATCTATCTTCAAGTTTTCCCCCTTCTCCTTCCATAAGGAGTCTTCAGTAGATGTGACTGAAGATGACTTCTGCCTGAGGACTCAGATACAAAGACCAGCAATGAAGGCACCTGGGCTAGGAAGGCAAATATGTAAAAGAATATGACTTGCTGGGGGTGGGGCGTGGAGGTGGGGGTGTGGGTTTGAGTGCTTGACTGCAGCTCCGTTTAAGGAGTGCACCAAGTCTGATGTGAGGAGGATGATTTCTGATGAGGACTGTCAGGGAAAGCCTTAGTAATGACAGTGATCAGACCTGAAAAATCAGTTTGTTAATCAGAAGCCCAGCTCCTCAATTTTTACGATGATAGATGAAGATTGTGTTCAGATAAGGGTGGTGAAGAGTTGGGGTACAGCATTGGATTTCAGGAAGAGAAAATAGATATGCAAATTGCTGAGCCAAAATAATAATAGTCATAATAATTATAATAATAATGATAATAAAAAAGGAGGAGGAGGGGAAAAGAAAAAATGGTTTACTAAATGAAATAGAAGAAGGCTAGTAAAACTGCTGGCTATTGATCAAATGAGAGCTAGGCAAGGGGAAAATTGGAATGGCAATAATCACTGCAGACATTGGTTGGGAGATGTTCAAGATGGTTGGGAGGTGTTCTAAGAGCAATAGATATCTTCGATCAACAAACTTTTTTTTTTTTTTGAGGGCGGTGTCACTGGCCCTCATATGTGGGACCCGAACCAGGGCCACTGGCTTCCCAAGCCAGCGCTTAACCACCGTGCTGCACGGCCGGCCTAAGAGCAATAGAAATATAAATGGTTATTAAGTGGGAGAGTTACATACTTCACTTCACCATTTTAAAAGTGACTCCAGTTGCTTGTGGAAAGTAAATTATAGCGACTGCTAGGCAAAATTAGAAGTGGGATGACCAAGAAAATGCTTCAGGAGACATGTTGGTTCCTTAGAAGTAGGTAGCACAAAAAAAAAAAAAAAAAAAGAAAAGAAAAAAAAAAAAAGGAAAAGGGTTAGTTAAATCGAGATATATGTCTTGGGTTAGAATTGTTATTCTTAATTTGTTTTGGTGTGTGAGATTAAAAGACAAGTTAAGAATGATAACTAGTGTTATGGCATGATCCACTGAGCATGTGGATTTTTCTTTGTTTGCTTTGCTGTATCACTGATTTTGGAACAATGGAGGCAAAACAAATTTGGAGGAAAACAAATATCTTATTTGGTCCTATTAGGAGATTTATATAGAAATCAGAAAGGTAAGGGAAATAGGGAATGATGGAAAACAGCTCTGTAGTAAATATTGAATTGTAAGGAAATGTAAAACATATATAAAAATACTGAATAGTTTAGAATATTCTTATTGACTTAGGACAGATAGTACCTAGTTTATTTCTATTTACAAGTTAAGGAATTTTAGAGCATGGTTGTAGCAATGGATTGAAAATAAAAACTGAAGATTATGCCAGGTCTTCATTTATCAACGATTAAGTTCCTCATTCACTAGGGCAGGGCACTGAATTTCTGTTAGATTTAAAACTCCCAGAATGACCCTATTGAGAATTAGTGCCGAACGGCAAATGTTTTTTGTTATGAGGCATGTACAAGGACAGATTCAAGGTGTGATTTAAAAAAAGTTTTCCTTGTAGCATAGGCTATGATACTGTGTGTAGAAAATATACTAAATCATCCACTGACTACCTTTTTTCATGTCTCATGAAAATATGTACTTATAACAAGATGTTCATCTTTGAGATATATGTCAAATAGTTTTATGGGGGAAAGAAAGTAAGATGAAAAATGATGAATTTCAAGGTTGTATTCTTTTAAGCTTATGTGGCTACTGATTTTTATTTTTATAGGTAATATTTTTTTATGGGTTCTCCCACTAATTGGGGAAAAATTGCACAATAATTTAATGATGTGTATCTGAAACTCTAAAAACATATTCAATTTCATAACAACCTTGAATGTTATATGGTTTAATACTTTTTGACTGATGAAGTGTTCGAGTCTAGAGACCATAGGCAACTTGTTCAATACCGTAGAAAATACTCATGACTGGGTGTGGATTCACACCTAACTCTCAGATTCTGATTCTCACATTCTTTCATTTACTTAATTGTATTTAACATTTAAAATAATAACAGTGGTAATAATAACAACAATAATAATTTATTTCCAAGCAACTTTTTTGGAATTGGATAGAATTTAAATTTTTTAATGGAAAATATTGTACTGAATTTTATCACTGAATATTTTTTCCAAATATTTTCTAAAGAAAATTAACTTTATATGCAGAGTGATCCCCATGTATATATTTTCTGTGTGTGTGTGTGTGTGTGTGTGTGTGTGTGTGTATAAGTAAAATTAATGACATGGTTAATAGAATCTTTAAAATTATTAAAATTTGTGGAAAATTTTCTGTATAATCTAATCAAAATGAATATGGAATTAAAAGAAACTATATATATATATATATATATATATATATATATATATATATATATATATATGGTTGTTAGGAAAGTCATGATGTATTTTTTTTTGTTTTATATATAAAATTGTTCAGTAATATAAATTAGGCCCCCAATATATAACAAAAACCAAAGAAAACACATAAATGTTTCTATTTCTCACATCAGTTGAGCTCAATAACTGAATTTGGTAGGACATAATATTAATTGTGTGAGACTGACATAAAGTACAAAAGTTGCTACGAATCAACCATAAAGGATGACCAAATGGGTAAGTCCAATTAGATTTTCATATGGACAATAATAGTAAAAGCTGGAATTTATGTGTTTATATTTATTGCTTATTTTTATTCAGCAACTCTTATAAAGCAGGTATTTATATAATTGGGAATCCATTTTGTTCTTAGAATAATGCTATCTCTTTATAAAGAAAATAAGTAGAATTTTGGAAAGCATTTATTAGTTAACAAAAATCTAAAGTGTAAATATTAATAAATTATACAAATAAGGTCTCAAAATTATACTATAGAAATAATTAACTTAAAACTAGCCATATAATCTACGTTAAACAGTTCTTAAATGTATAAGTCAGGGAGTAGTGTGTTTCACAATGAACCAGTAAGGTGTCTTGATCTATCAAAGCTGCCATTCACAGAGTAACCATGACATACCATCCACCCATCACGTTCATTTCTTTATTTTTCTGCACTCCCATGACTGCAAGTCTGATTTGTATATCATGTGCAATACCGTTTCAGTCATTTTATGAAATGCATATTTGATTGATTCGCAGAAGATGGAGCTGAAGCACTGCTCAGATTGTCTCCATTTAGGAATCAAAATGCTAATTTGCAAAATTGAAAAATGAAATGCAAGACTTAAGCAAACCCAATACAATTAGCAATTCTTAGGAAATAATTAAAATGAACCATAGATATTCACCAATTATAATCTTCTTTTCTTTGCAAAAACCTAATACATTCATGATATGTTGATTATAAAGTAACCTAACAATTTTCTTCCAGAGTATAATTTATTTGAAAAGTGGAAGATCTATAATAGGGCACAACTTCTTTGATGTTGTTATCAATCTCAAATGTTTACATGAAGTATCCTCTGTGATTTTAATTTTCAATTTAGTTTTATTAAATATATTTTATTTATAAAATTTCATGTGGCATTAAGAGAAGAACAAAATTATATATTTTGGATTAAATATATTGGACATAATTTTAGAGCCACAATTTTGATTACTTTATAAATGAAAACACAAATATTTAATTTTGATTGATAATATGCTACAATAGCATAACTGTAAAATGCTAGTCTCAGTTTACTCAGAGTATCTTACAAAAAGGATGAGGTTTAAGGCATAAGATGTGCCCTTTCAAATGATAAATAAGAACCTTGAGAAACTCTCCAAAGTGTGAGGCAAGGATTCAGCTTTAGGAAATTCAGTAAAAAATATGGGTGTCAATAGCAACAGAAAGAGAGACAATTGCAATAGCTAGTAAAGCTTCAATAAAATTATGCAAATGAGAGTTTGGCACCTTCAACAAACCCAACTACCCCATATAAATGCAGAAAATTTATGAAAATGGGGTGCCATTGGATTTGAAGGGATAGAGTAGAAAAGTAAATTGTCTAGGTCACATTGCTATAACAAAATACTATAAATCAAATATCTTGAACAAAGATACTGATTTCTCACATTTCTGGTATCTGGAGAGTATAAGATCAAAGTATGGGTAAATTTGGTTCCTGGTTAAAACCCTCTGCTTGGCTTTCAGACAGCCACAATCTCAATGTGCCCACATACTGTAGCAGAGAGAAAGAGAGAGAGAGAGAGAGAGAGAGAGAGAGAGAGAGAGAGAGAGAGAGAGAGCGCTCTGTTTCTGTTCCTCTTCTTATAAGAACGCTGATTCTATCATGAGAATCCCTAGCCCCATCACTCCAAATAAAACTATTTACCTCCCAAAGGTTACACTTCCCAATATCATCACACTGGAAGTTAGGACTTCAACATATGAAGCTGGGTGGTGGGGGTGGGACATAAACATTTAGTCCGTGATAAAACAGAATAGTGTGCAACACACCACAAACTTTCAGATGGGCATTCTCACAAGTAGAATGAAACTTTTCCAGATTTAAAAACCCACTGGTAGCATGAGGAGACTCTACACCTGTTGAATACATGGAGAATAGGGGCCATGAGCCCAGAACTGTGCTGGACTCTAGGACCTGGGAACAGCCCTCAGCTTACAGACAGAAGGAAATGTGTATCTTTGTCCTATAGCCATAAGGAACTAAAAATCTGTCCAAAACCTAAATGAGCAAGGAAATAGATTCTTTCTTTGAAACTCCAAAAAGGAGATTACCAGCACCTTGAAGTAAGCCCATTGAGACCCTGGTCAGAACACATAGAAAAACCTAGAGAATGGTAATATAATAAATTTTTGCTGATTTAAACTCTTAAATTTATGGTGATTCTTTATGGTGGTCATAGAAAAGTAATGCATGTACTCACGGAAAAAATAAAATGTGGAAATCTATAAAAGATTACCACTTAATAATAAAATATGATGGTATTATTTGCAATGTTTAAGAAAATATTTTACTCATTAAATAAATATAGGCTCTTTTGAGAAAGACATATCAGACAAGAAAGGACTTAGGAAAAAGATATAAATGAGAATTTTCTTTAGGCATTTTTGTAGTATTATTCACGTTATCCTGAGGTATTTTTAAGTATAAAGTATATCAGTAAAGAATATAAGAATGGTTATATATCCACCATCCTGCTTTGCTACATGTTAATTATTATAATATTTCCATTATTATAATTTAAGAAAGTTTTCTAGATATATTTGAAGTCTTCAAAAAAATTCCTCTCCCATGTTTCCCTTCATGAATTGCATCCTGAATATGGTGTTTACTATTCTCATGCATGTTTAACATTTAACTAAATATGCAGTTATACATCGGAACTAGTATTAAATTTTAGTAAAACTTGATCTCTTCACCTGTCACTATATTATTTGATAACATACATATTAGTAAATATGCTCCCATTGTGTTGATTCATGGTTAATAATATGGCCCTACCATCTTCCACTGATAAACATTTAGAGGGTCTCTCCTCTCTCTCTCTCTCTCTCTCTCTCTCTCTCTCTCTCTCTCTCTCTCTTTCTCTCTCCATATATATTTGGTTATTGAAGACAGTGCTGCAATAAACATTAACATACTTGGTTTTCCTCTTTGGCACATATGTGTGTCTATATGTTTAAATAAAAGAATAGAATTGCAAACAAGTGATATGCTTATCTTCACATTACCAGATATTGGCACATTGTTTTTCCAAGAGGTTTTACTATTTACACACCCAATAAAAAGTATGAAAATTCTCATTTTTCCAACACGTAATCATTTGATTTTTGTCATTTACTGAAAAAATGTGTGTTTTTAAAATTATGTTAAGATGCTTATTTCTTTGAAATAAATTGTCGAGGTAGGTTATATTTATTATTTTATTTATATTCTATAGATTGTCAATTCATAACTTCTATTCACTTTTTATTTTATTCCCAGTTGATAGATAGATAGACAGAGAGATGGACAGACAGGAAAAGAGATTCTGGAAACCTATTTTCGCTCTTTAGATGAGTTGCAATTGACATCTCTAGATATATTTTTTCTTTGGCTTTATCTGAGGTATATTTGTTGAATAGATGTTTTTAATAAAGGCAAGTCTGCATCTGTTCTTGTTTTATTCTGTGCAATGTATCTATGGATGAGAAATGAAGAGTATTAAAAAGAAAGTAGATTGCTAGGTTCCTAGTAATCCTAGGAAGTATATGAGGAATGCAGTTACTTCCAGATTGCACCAAAACAAAGATTATATGTTTCCTGTGGGCCACAGAAGAAACTGAGGCAGGAAACTGCAGTGCATGCCTTTAAAAAAAATTATCCCATTTGTGACAGCCATTGCCTATATCAAGGAAGCTATAAGTGATGGGCCTCCTTATTGGAGGCTCTCTAAAATACCTACAGAAAACACTCCTTGAAGGAATATTGAAGTCATTATTTGAAATAGGCCATAACTATAAATAGCCAGTGAAGAGTCAACTATCTCTGTCAATTATATTTCCTAACTCTCTTGTTTCTCTTGTTCTAAATGTGCTGAAGCTCAAGATATCTGCTAGAATAAGGAATGAGCTTAAATGAGGAAATCGAAAAAACCAAAATATTCACATCCCATGGTGATTTTTCAGGCTAGGGATAGACTTGACTTCACTTAAATTAAATAAGTTCAGAGTATTCATATTTTCTTGAAATGTATTTTATTATTCAAACAATAGATTGTCTTCTATTGACTTGCAAAAACAGACATTTCATCCTAGATAAGAAAAACAAGTGGAAAGAGTCATTTTGGAAAATAATACAGTAGTTTTATGCTGACCCCCTATGTAGTTTGGCTCATTCAAAAGGCTGATCTATATGCATGGTCCAGGAAGACCTCAAGGAGTGGAACAGCCTTTCTGTTCCAAGCAGAAGGTTACCAGCATGTCTAATGGAGTTCTTTTAACTCTCTCAGGATGGAATTCCCATGGGGAATAAAGATATTATTTGAAGATACTTTGTTTTCTACTACTTAAAACATGTGCTTTAAAATAGACTTTCAAAATATTTCTATTGCTCATAATGAAATTTAGCTTGAAATACATCAACAATGAGCTTTCCATATTTGATGTTACACTTAGTGGGTTCTGGGTATAATGAGCGAAAGAATTTAATAGTAGAATTTTGTTTGTATCTCACCTTCTACTGAAAACATATTAAGTATACTACTTCCAGGTTTTGCTGCAAAGAATTATATCAAAATAGATCAATGCTTTTGTGTCACTTTTTTCCTGAGTGTCCATACGTATCTTGGATCATTAAAAGAACTTTGTAAGTCCTCAAAATGTCCTAACAATGACGTTAGAACTTGTAAATGGTAGTTCTGAGGCCAAGTGCTACATCAACTTATTATGAGACACTATGAAACCCTTTATGTTACCACATTAACTAGTGATTATTTCTGCCATTTCTCAAAAATATCACATACCTTTGGAGAAAGCTCACATCTGTAACAAAAATGTCATTATTGATAATATTACTGTTGTTTCTAAAATTGCTCTCTTTTGTGATTTCTTGGATATTGTATTCACTACTCTGAATGTTTCCCATGAAATAGGTGATACAATTTCATTGATAACATGGTAACAGCAACATGTTAAATATTTCATAGTAACAACTACTGTGGTTACTGACACCAAGTAAAGAGCTGAACATAATCTCCTCAGAAGGCCTTTCCACATGATGTACAGTGTGGATGTGAGGCATTGGCCATCAGGCTTAGACAGAGAGTTCAACTGTTAAAAACATTCCTTGAATTTTTCTACTGACAAATTTTTTGGGTTATACAGTTCCCTAATTAACGAACATCAACATGCCTCTTCTCTCTTTGTCTTGTCATGTCTTCTCTTCTGCTGGTTCTTTGGTTTCTACTACATGTAAGACCTCACTTTGTCTCTCTAGCCATGAGAGACATTAGAACATTCAGGCCTAATGTGCAATTAGAAGAGATATGACATTCTACCTAAATGAGTACAGAAACACACATACATTTTCTGCTAATGTTAATTGTCCCATATCATTGTTAGAAGACATATATATAATGCCATGTGGTATCCATATTTTAATGCTCCAAAAGTTTCTACATTACAAAAACAACCAAAAACTCACCAAACCCAAATTCTAAGGAAGTAGTCATGAGGAAAAAAAGAAAACTTATCTAAATGAAAATGGGAGAAATTTCTATTTGTCATAAATGCATAGAAATGACCCTACCCAACTGATAATAACTATGAGTAGGAAGTAACATTTCTTGAAAACTATCATGAAATTAATTTATTTCAATTTCTGCAATATCAAAACTGGAAACAAGTTCTATATCCAAAAATATAATATAATTAAGTAACTATGATATGATCGAATTACATCCAGCCACCAGTGTGAGCTGAATTTGTATGGAGAAAAAGAACCACAACATTATCTGTATGAAGGAGACTAACAAAAATCTTGATAAAACAGTAAAGCTTTGGGGGGGATAAATTGTGTTTCCTGGTGTCTCACCATGATTTTAAGTCAAATTTTTTACTTTACACAAATATTTGGTAAATCTCCACTCTATCTTATTATTCTATATTCCCTCAGTTTACTTAATCTAAAATAAAAGTGATGCTGTTTTTATTAAATAAAATAAATTCAATGATCAAGTAACTAAACAGAGAAACAAAAAGTAAGTTAGCACAGAACCCTGAGAAAAAAACATAAATTATATCTATTCCACTCTTTAAATATTTGGAGGAGTTATTTTTTTATTATTTCAAACACAAAAACATGTAATTAATCATAAATTTTGCTGAGATAAACATAATTCACTTTCAAAAACAAATTTGATCCATTTAATTACTTGTCCCTTTCAGGGAATAAATTCTACAAGGTATATTTAAACTTCAGGTACAAATGGCTATATACATTTATATGTTCACATGTATTTTGAGAAGTCCTCACATAAATTCCATTTATTCCAATTATTATCAAATATGTATTTAGTATTCAGTATGTACCAGGCAATGTTTGCTTGCATCTCTCATTAATAGATCGGTAATATATTATTTTGGGTATAAAATATAATGGGAGCTAGACTGTAATAAAGACTGTAAACAAAAGTTTTAGACAAGGATTGTGTGGACATTTCTAATGTATAATTGTATGAATTAGCCAAGTTTGAGAAATAGTGATTTGTAAAAAAATAACATTTAATGTTTGTTTAAAAAATGTCTAGAATATTTTTCTCTGTTCATTCTTTGAATGTTGGCAGTATTTTTTAACATAACTTTATGATCATAAGATGACTTTCTGTGTTTCAAGTATCTCATTTATAGTAAAGATAGGAAGGATCAGGTAATTGCAGCAAGAACTCATTTTCTGCTCAAATCTGTTCTTTTTATAATGCAACAGAAACTTCTTCAAAGCTCTTTTATGACCTCATTAGCATGTAATGGCCTATTCCAAAGCAAGAGTGGAAGGAGGGTAAAAGGGAAAGGGATTGAGATAGAATAAACCTGTGTGTGCACACACATGCATGTGTGTATTTGCAATTACAAAGGATAAACAAAAATGTATATAGGTTCATGTATCTACATAAATAAGTCTACCTCAACGTCACATAAGAGAAGAAAGAACATAATATCAATTTTATATGACATTATATGTGTTGTTATGAAACTTTATGAAATGTATATATCCTACTTTAATTTTTGGTAATTTATAAAATGTAAGAAATTTATTATAGCTTTATTCAGCATTATGATTTAAACTACCATACTTTATTTTGATACCTTTATCATTATCATGTAATAAATAACATCAGTTTAAAGCTGCTTTTATTTTTTTATAGTAGAATTTGTTAATTACTATTGTATAAGTTAAGAAAAATAGGAATATGTTTTGTGTTATGCCATGATATATGATCACCTTTTACAACAGTGCCTGAAACAAATAAGTATGTCTTGGATGAATGAACACAAGCATGTAAAATAATTATATTGTTGCCTGGACCGTATTATTAGTATTAACAGTGCTATCTATTTCTCATTTAAAAATAGTTCTATTCTATAACTGCCTTTAATCTATAACAGTAACCAAAGGTCATTAAGAGTAAAGCTTTTGAAAGGAACTAATAGAAAAAAAAGGAAAAAGAAAACAAAGTTACATTTTTAAAACTCTGATTAAATTATGAACTTTTAAAAATTTGTCACCCCAATAAATTTAATAATTAAAAAAAATATATATATACACACACACACACACACACACACATACACATAAGGAATAAATAATAAAATCCAGTGCATGTATTTAAAATTTTTACTCTGAAGAAAAGCTATATACATTCAATAAAAGGTCAGTTCACTAAACTAATTATATGGAAGAGAAGACAGTCATATTTTGACAGCTTACATAATTTTTGTATGATAAATAGAGCATTGCAATAGCATTTTGAATTATTGTGTTGCTGACATTCTGTGCAAACCTTTGGAAGATAACTCAATATGTGTCTCCTGTCATCACTGAAGGCTAATAAGAGAGATAATATTTTATAGCTCTATAAATGTGAATACAAAGTAATAATTAAAAGAAAATTTCAGAACTATATTTTAAAATTTTTTGTTGAGAAAATGATAGTTTTCTTTTAATTTATGTCCTACCCGGATGCCTTTATAAGATATACACACACATGACAGCAAGCAAGAGCTAAATGCCTGCAAAATACTGTCCTCTCAAACAGAATGCATCATTCTTTTTTCAAAATATTGCTTTAGTACACATTTGAGAGAGAGAGCCAAATCCTAACCACTAGATCACCAGGGATTTATCACACATTTGATGCTGTATATAAGGAACTTGTGTTAGTACTTAAAATGCAGAGGAGTACTATATACAGAGTGACAGAGTAAAGAAAAATCATAAACACTACTTACTAATAGCAGATATGTAGAAAACAGATACCGGACACATAATAGATAACATTATAATGTCTATGACAGAAAAGAAAACAGAAAACACAAGCAATCTTCCATAAATAAAGGCTTGTGTTTTCCTTTGTGAAAAAGACAGGGAGGGAGGAGCATAGGGACAAAGTCAGCAATGAGTGGTAATAACATTAACATTTTTTGAAATAATACATATATATTAAGCAGAAATATATTTAGCTAAGGTATTATTCACGTGCCAAGGAAGAGGTAAGACATTTCTGTACAGGCAAGTATCAGAGAGCTATATGATTACCTGATGTATTATAATCAAATAAAGATCACATTTTAAAAAAAGGAAGTAAATTAATGACAAAATGCTTAAAAATAGGACTAACATTTCTAATATCGTGGGCTCAATCTAAAAACAAAGACAGGAAAAAAAATATGGCAATGAGGGTGTGCACTGTAATGTAAGTGCTAAAAATGGACAGCTTAAGGAAAAATGGCTTTATAAGTGAAATCATTATAGCATTTTACTTTATGTCTACCTGTCTCAGAGATAAGCAAGTAGGTATGAATTGGGTTGGCCAGGAAGAAAAACAGTTTAACTATTTCATCTTAATTGAGAGCAAGGGATATACCATAATATTGTACCGACATTTTTTTTTTTTTTTTGAGGGCAGTGTCACTGGCCCTCATATGTGGGACCGAAGTGGGACTGCTGGCTTCCCAAGCCAGCGCTTAACCACCATGCCACTCAGCCAGCCCTGTACCGGCATTTTGAAATGCTTAGATTGGGAGGCATACTTATTATCTAATATTAGATTCTCCACATAGAAATGTAGTTGGAAGGCAGGTGGGGATGAGGGAGAAGGGGAAGGAATTAGACAGCATAAATAGGTAACTACAATATTGCCACAGGGATATGAAAGACAGTTCGGAGAATATAACTAATAATGTCGTAAATATTTTGTGGGGTGTCAGATGGTCACATGTCTTGTTAGGGAGACCACTTCATGGATGGAGTAGAGGCTTGATCACTGCACTGTACACCTGAAGCTGATGTTGTATAATATTGTATACCAACTGTAATTGAATATATAGGTAGTCACGGGATGTGGATTATACTGTGGAAGGGAGTCAGAGAAAGTGTAATAGATATATATGGTATGGAGATGAGGAGTGGGATGGCGAATTGGAGGAGGGGTTGTCGCTTTGAGGGGTAAAAAGTATAACTATTACACTGTGTTGTACACCTGAAACTAATTAAAAATAAATAAATAACTAAATAAATAAAATGTGGGAAAAAAAATAAAAAAAGAAATGTTGATTGAACCATGTCTGTCCAAGTAGGAGGGGAACATCATAGGGATGGATGGAGTGTGGAAACAGCAACAAATATGATCAAATCTGGGACACAGGGAACAACAAATATAGCAATCTAGGAGGTATAGACGATGATTGAAAAGAACAAGAGTAAAATGCAAATGTACTAAATGAGGGGAAAAACTAAAACACTGAAAAATAAGAGCTATGAAATAAATGATATTTATTCACTAGTATCACCGTGTGCGTTCTGTGTTTCTAATGAAACCCTCACAGTACTGTGTTTTGAGGGTGGATACAGCGTTTCAGCCATGACAACTCCCATTTTCTATTTCTTTTTTTTTTTTTTTGAGGGCAGTATCACTGGCTCTCATATGTGGAACCGAACTGGGGCCGCTGGCTTCCCAGGCCAGCGCTTAACCACCGCGCCACTCAGCTGGCCCCTGACAACTCCCATTTTCTAAAGCCCTTAATGCATTCCTTTTCCATAGGACACCCAGCAGGTGCAACATCATATAGTTGTCATGCTAGTTGACAACCACCTAGCCCAAATTTTCTAATGCATCTTCTCTCTTCATGTTTGAACTTGAAAGGAAGAGAGGTTCTCTAGTTTATTTCTTGAAAAGTTCAAACAGTAATTGAAACACACGAGCTGATTTTGGTGCCTGATGTGCACTGAGAAACTTGCTTATAATGCCCCAAGTTTCTGATTTGAGTACTTCCTACAACTTCAATTCTTCCTTCATAACCCATTTATCACTGGGGGTCTACCACTCACTGACTGGAATCCCTATTCTTGTTGACACACAAACAAAGAAAAAAGTCTTAGAAATCATTCATCAGTGCTCCTTTTTGCTCACCACATCTCTCTGCCCCAAATTAGGACTTAACCAAATCCTACTGATTTCATCTCCTCAATAGGTGAATTCATAAGTTATATCATTTTTGTTCATTATCCTCTATACATTGTCTATTGTAGAGAATGGTAAAATATTGATACTTAAAACCCTGATTGAAAGACTTTTAAGGGTAAACTTAGAGAAACAAAATACTACTTTAAAATTTCCTTTTTTTGAGGGCAGTGTCACTGGCCTTCATATGTGGTACCCAAACCAGGGCCACTGGCTTCCCAAGCCAGTGCTTAACCACCACACCTCTTGCCCGGTCCTAAAATTTCCTTTTCAATTAAATTATATCAAGTTCATTTTCTATGACTTGAAAAAATAAGCCTAATAGAGTACTACAATTATTTTATGAGCTTTTTATTAACATTCTTTTTATTTGGGCTAGTATAGTCCTTGAAGTTAAAAACATTTTTGTACCACTTTATAGGCAGTGATAGCCAGATTGTTTTTCAAAGAAAGTTGCTTGAGTTAGTAATTGAATGCTCATATGAATACAGAGTAAATTTATGCACACTTAATCATAATTACATAAGGATATGATGGATGTAGGAACATGGCAGTATATTTTTTAAATTTCATTTGTCATTAAAATCTTAATCGAGAATAAATGTTGACGTTGTCTACTGGGTAATGCAATTTCAAGTCTTAGAACATTTTACTTTTAATAGTTTTGTTTTCTTATTTGACAGATGGCTATATGTTGTTTTTGTGAAACATTTTTTTGAAACTCAAACATCATAATGCATAATAAAAAAGTATATAAATAAGTATAAATGTAAACTACCTAAGTTTTTTTCCTGTCTTATTTTTAAGAAACAGAGTAAAAGTACTTTACATCTATATGGATTTTTCATATAAAATGCTGAGAAACATCAACCACGTGTTCAATCAACTAAAACAAAGGGAATCCTAAATAACACCATATTATCTTGTATATTTCTCAACAAATAAGAAGAAATCTCTTGAATGTGTTCTTATTTTTCAATATTGCTAATTAACTTGAGGATTATAAAAGATTTAATTTTATTAGGAAAAAGTTACACAATAGAGCAAAAAGACTTTTTCACAAATGATACTGATTAAATTTCATATATAAAAAATCCCTTCTGTTTGAAATACAAATATATAACTAAATTTATTGGCTATATTGTAGAGTCTCTATCATATTGGTTTTTAATTATACAAGACAATTATATGTACCACCTAAAACCCATATATGACACAATGCACACATGCTCCTCTATCTATCCATCCTTTCTTTTTAATTCAAATCTACATAATAAGGTATGTTGACTGAGTTTAATTCTAGGATTCTACTCTGTAGGTAGAGTAACGCCTACATTATATGCCTTCAGAAGTGGCTTTGTGATATACTGTTATATGTAATGGATAAAGCAATGATACCTCCAAAAAAAGATCTACCAGGAGAATAAAAGGATGAGATTGTACTCCAGTTACACATCCATAGGAGGAGAGGTAATGAACTTATTTTTATCACTTGGACATAATGAAGAGTAATACTGATGGAAGTATTATTGATTCAGATAAGTGGGGTTTTGTTTGTTTGTTTTTTTATACTAAAATACTACAACAAAGTAACATTAGTAATTTTACACTATCCACTATAATTGCCTATTGGAATATTTACTATTTCATTTATTAATTAACATGACATTCTATTAACATATAGAAATACATCACTTGCAGAGCCGGCCGAGTGGCTCAGTTGGTTAAGAGCTCGCTCAAGAGTATGAGCTGAGCTCTGAACAACAGCACTTTGATGCCAGCCCGAGCTGAGCAGCTGCTAAGCTGCCAACAGCTAAAAAAAAAAAAAAGAAAAAGAATGGGAGAGTACATTTTGTTGAACAGCTGTCATCAAATCAATAAATGATGGGTATATAATAAGTAAATGAAGGATAGGGTGGTAGATAGAAGAGAAAAAATAAAAAGAAATACATCACTTGCTGATTACAGACCATGTTCTGCATTTTGGAACTTTTGATATTCTTTGAGTATAATACCATTGTTATTAATTTCCATTACATACAAAGACATTTTATACATAATCTTACATAACACCTATAACAAACTAATGAGATAACTATTCACAAAAGAGAAACTTCTAGTTCAACATGAGAACTTTGTCCCAAATCACACAGCTTTTGGTTATAACTGAGTTTAATACCTTAAGCAAGGAGAATTAGTAGGCAATTACAGCAGCATGACTACATTGTTTGGCGCTAGAAACACCATAGTCAGAAGTGGTATATACAGACTATAAAGGGAAAAACAACAACACCCAGTGTGGGTTTCAATTTCCTCCATCTCTACACATGACTCACTTTGGGCTTTACTCAATTCTGGGCTTCAAGAATCAGAGCTAGCTAAGGGAATTTTCATGTATGGAGTTTCTCAGAAGGGATTTCTTTCTCCCCTTCATGAATAAATATGAACCAACCAGTTATGTATACATGTGAAACAGTTCAATGTAAGCATCAAAGTGAAAAAAACGTGATGAAACAGAAGCATATATTTTAGTGGCTGCATTTCATATTTCTATCACATTTAATGTTTTGTTTATTTTAAATAAAACTGGATCCATTCACTCTATATTAATAAAAAACTCTCTAGGACCTGCTGAGTGGCGCACTGGTTAAGAGCTGGCTTGGGACGCCAGCGGCCCCGGTTTGGATCCCACATATGAGGGTGAGTGACACTGCCTTCTACAGCTAAGATGGTGAACAACAGCTCTACCTGGAGATGGGCTGCTGTTAGTCCCAGGACAGCATAGCTGCAGCCCCTGCTGCAGTGGGCTGCCATAGGCTACAGTGAGTGGCTGGCAGCCAGTGTGAGTGGCTCGCAGCTGGTGTGAGCTGCGAAGAGCAGTTGTGAGCGGCCGTTCAGAGGCCAGTGATGGATCTGCCTCACCCGAGAAGTGCACAATGATGATACCAACATGGTCCAGTTAAGCAGTGTCCTCCACACTTAGACTGAAGAACAAAAGGACAGCAACTTGTCTGTTCCCCTCCCCCATATCCCATTTCTATAACATTTTTGCTACCTATTGCACAATTTTATTTCTTTGATGATATAGATTACCTTATTTATTCCTATGTTTATTTGGCATTAAATATATTTTCTAAAATTTTAGTATCACTTTAAGTTCCCTTTCATTCTTCTATAAGTTTGTATTTTTCTTATTTATTTTAAGATTACTTTATATTTTCTTAATATAAGTTATTTTCCTTTAAGTTATTCACATATTCAAAAATACATTCAGCCACATTATATGTCATGTTGTCACTATTTTAATGGTATCTGTTAATGAAAAGTCATTCTTTATCTTTTATGGCTATTATTTCATAAGACATATTTAGGCAATATCACCAAATGGTAAAAATAGGAATATATTTTCCTATATTCATTTTCAGAATCTTTATAGTTTTACCTTTCAGTTTTGATCTACAATTTACCTGGAATTGATTTTACTTATGGGATGATAACATTGTCATATTGCCCATTTCCCTGATATTGATAACCCAATAAATCCAACACAATTTATTTGATAGTTTTTAATTTCCTCACTGTTTTTCAATGCCAACAGACAAAGAACTCCTTATGCATGCATTATTTTTATTGGTTATTTTGATACCCCTTGCACAATATCACAATATCTTCTACATTGTCATAATAAACATTTGTTTTTCTTTTCTTGAAATTATATGTTGGCATAACACATGCTAAATCATTCTTCAACTTGATAATATTTCTAGTTATCACTATTGCTTTGTATTTTCATGTAAATATTAGACCTTCTTTCCTGTTTTCCACAAAAATGGGACATTGTTTGGGTTAACATTTAATCTAAACATCAACATGGAGTGCACTGGCATTTTTACACCTTATTGTTATTAAGACTACTCTTCCTATGAATATTTCACGTTAATTTTTCTTTTAACAATGCATATATTCCTGTTTGTTATAGATTAAATTATATGTAAGTAATCTTTTCTGTATTTTTTAATAGAATGTATTGAGATACATCTTTTTGTTTGTTTGAAGTTGCTGCTTGTTCTCACTGTTTTATAATTTTCCATTGAGTAATTAGATTATACTTTAAAAACTACCCACTTGATGGGAAAAAAAACTGAGCTACTATCCATACTATCAAGTACAGTGTGAGTTATATTTCCAAACAGATGTTCCTAATCAGTTCATTTTTATATCAATCTTTGAGTGACTTAATCTGGACTCATACTTACAAATCTTATGAAATATTTTTCTCTCATAAATCTCCCTTGCTTATTTTATGTAAATGTGGTCTGATTTCAAAATACATTTATGAATTCCTAACATTTTAGCTTCTCTTACACTCTTGTTTAAATGATATTCTTAGATTGATAGAATGGTTAATTTATAATTTGTTACTTGACATTACAATCAATTTCAATTAGATTGCTGATAGAGGTATTTACTCTCTTCATTATCTAGATCTAATATCCTGAGGAATTCTCAATCTTTGCTTCATTTTCTGTTTGCACATTATGGGGCTATTTCCAAACATTCATTATAAATCTTTCTCCTCTGTTCTTGTCATATTTTGATATTGCCACATTGTATATAGTGAAAAGGAGAGGGTAAAACAAATCTGAATTAAGTATTCCTGATAATTCACTGAAAATTATTTGCTATTTAATTTATTATCAAAAATTTCATATTTGAATACACTATAAAATATAGAATGAGCAGGTTGATTTAACAGCATAACCTGATGTCAATGAGTATCTGAGGGTATTAAATTTAACAAGAAGGGAAAGGGGAATAAATAACCTCAAAAGAATTTATTTTAATAACTATTGAATATTTCACACAGTCTCTTTTAGTGAATTTGAGCCTGTTTTACCACTCTGAAAACTTTATTAAATAGTTATTTTAATAGTATAATGCACATATCTTTTAGTTCATGAAACCACAATTAGACATTTCAAATTCCTCAATTAAAAAACAAACTCAGGTCATAGAGTATTAAAGCATTTGTTTCATAGTCTAAATCCGTACCAAGTTTACTCAAACACTAGAAACTACATTATAGTGAGAGCCAATGGTTTAAATGCAATATAAAATTTCTCCTTTTCCTGGTCTTAATTTATCATACTTACTCTCTTCCTTTACTACATTTAAACTTGAAGATGCCAAAATAAAATAAAAAATCAAACACTGTCTAACATTACAATATATCCTCAAGAAAAACAAAACTTTTACCAAAGTAGAAATGGAAGTTGTGATTTTCTGGATGTTACAATTTCTATAATATATTTATAGGAATTATTTTTGGCCTTATTATGTTATTTTCTCCAGTATAAAACTTTGATACTGCTTGAGGTATTGAATCGTGTACAATTGAAAATTGTATTCTCTTTGTGACACAATCTATTACCTGAAACTTAAATGTCTGTGAGATTCAAGTATTTCTTATAATTTTCAGCATGATTTAGCGGTTATAATAGAGTAGGTATTCAGCAATGAAAAGTCTTCCAAAACACACTATTTTCTTATTTTTCTCCAAAGATATTACTTTGTGGTATTTTTTTTTCTTCAAATTTAATTTTACCTTATAAACCTGCCACAGCATTTGGAAGCAATGCTGAAATTTATCTATGCATTTTATTAAAAATAAAAGGATTTAAATGCACAAAGGTAAATGCCTAAAATACTACACGGAAGTAGTAAGAAATTACCTTATTCACTTTGCTCAGTTTTTAAAAAAATAAAATAGCTCTAATTATTCTGTAATTCTTTCAGTTACACTGGATATCAGTAAAATTCTTAACAATTGTTATTTTCATGAAATATTTAATGTGTTATACCCAGAAGAATACTGTCTTTTAAATGAATATAATTTGTTAATGGCAGTTTTGAGGGCTTTGTTTCAGCAGGTATATTAATTATTTATATGAAAGAAATTGTGAGAATTAGGTTTATTTCAAAAGCCTATTGGTAGTAATTTATTTTTTAATGGTCATATTAATTAATTAGAAAACATGATGCTATTTTGACTATTCTTGTACTTTCCCATTGAGAGTGCTATTTGCATTTGTAATCAGTGTTAATCTTAATTGTATTAAATTATCTTTCCCCACAAACACATATTTCCTGATATAGTGGGAGAAAACATCTCTAAGATATGTGAGGCAGCACCTGATATTGCAGCAACCATGATACCATGATATTTATTTTATACTTTGCTATTTTAAGTTTTTTGTTTTGTTTTGTTTTGTTTTTTTGTTGGCAGTGTCACTGGCCCTCATGTGGGACCGAACTGGGGCCGCTGGTTCCCAAGCCAGCACTTAAACACTGCGCCACTTGGCCGGCCCAATAGTTTTTGTTGTTGTTGTTGTTGTTGTTGTTGTTTTTGTTTTTGTTTTAGCTGAGTCATCCTGCCACCTTTTGGCAGCTCAACGGCAACTCAGCTCGGGCTGGCATCAAACCGCCTTTGCTCAGAGCTCAGCTTGCACTCTTGAGCGAGCTCTTAACTAACTGAGCCACTCGGCCGGCCCCTATATACTTTGTTATTTTATATTTCAGGATATAATCTAAGACTTTTTAAATTTGTTGTTCCAGCTATGGCTTCTGATCTATGAGCCCTTACAGTTTGCTGAATGGAGAATGGTATTAAAGCCTAAGATCTGGGTGGTAGGTGTGCTCCTTGCCATTGGATTGCTGTTGTTTCTAGACTCTCAAATGATAGAGAAATACAATATGTATGTAACATAATGTGCATATACACATATTAATATTACTACATGTATCCATCTATATATATATTAAAGAGAAGTACGTATTAATGAGTGAAACTCTAATCCATAATTACATGGGTTATTCTAGCCTCCATCCCCCCCCTTTTTTTTTTTTTTGTAAATCTTGACACCAACTGTGAAAAAAACTAGCTCCTAACAACTGCCATCCATTTAAAAATTTGTTCAATTCCAGCATGCATGACAGTGGTGTGAGAATTGTTAGCTCATACCCTATAGTAAACACATATAGCAACTAGATTACAATGCTCATGTACAGTTCTTTGGTTTAGTCTTAGAATTCATTCATTTCCAAAGTTACTTATGTCAGCACTTCCCCCAGCCTCTTCAGTGAGGTTATATATAAAATTAATAACACAAGTAAAATTATGTATGAATATTTTAGAAAACAAAATGCAATGTAAAAGGTTAAAAGAAAGTACGTAAATAATTTTTAAGGAATATGATTAAAATAAGACTAAAATGCAAGTGATAATACATACAATTTTATAAAAAAATGTTAAATATTAGGTAAAATTGAATTATTTATTGAGCTTTGTTTTCTATTTGTGTTACCTAATATTTTCACTGCAATAGTAAACATACTGAATATTTTATTATTTTCCTAAAGTTAACAGATAAAACTTTATTTTTCACACACCAATTCATTAGTTCATAGTATAAGGAAGAAAGTGGGGAGATAGAGGGAGGAAGAAAAAAATTAGGAAGTCTCCTTTTACAGAAAAAAAATACTGTAAAAAACACTTCATTTATGTAACTGAAATACTGAAGATCACCATTTTGAAAGTTGTAACGCAATAAGTAAATAGTGAAATAATTATAAATGGAAGCTAGTAGAATAAATGGAAAGACACTGAGGCATAGGTTATTCACATTGTTTAAAATTATCACCTCATAAATTATTATTATTATTATTAATTTATTTGTTTATTTTTAATTAGTTTCAGGTGTACAACACAGTGCAATAGTTATACTTTTTACCCCTCAAAGCGACAACCCCTCCTCCAGTTCGCCATCCCACTCCTCACCTCCATACCATATATATCTATTACACTTTCTCTGACTCCCTTCCACAGTATAATCCACATCCCGTGACTATCTATATATTCAATTACAGTTGGTATACAATATTATATATCAGCTTCAGGTGTACAGTGCAGTGATCAAGCCTCTAATAGTAGGGGAAATAAGAAGCAGTAAATATGTTAGGACTCTGAATACTATGAGCACTCAAAAGTTTTGAAGGTTATTCCCAGATCAAAGATTTACACAGAGGATAATCTTCTAGAACTATAGATAAAGGTATAGATATATTATAGATATGCAAAGTTTTTAATTTATATTTGTATTATTCATATATAATTATCATTTTCCAGACATTTGAGAATAGCCAGCACAGGGCAATGATTAACTGAGAAGGGAAAATAAATAAGGCAAGTCCTATAATTGACCATGATCAGTGCCTTGTTAGAGTTCATACAGATTGCAGGGCAGGAAGGGGAAACAATAGGCAGAGCTCAGTGGTCTCTTCGTATTACAGAGGCAGAGTCGGGGTGAGAGGGCAAAGTTGGCTTGAGTTCACAGAATAGAGAAGAGAAGGTGGAGGGCCACACACAGAAAGAGTGCTGTACGGATTTTTAGAAGATCCCTCTTGATTCTTTGTTTGAGGCGAGATCAGCACATGGGTGTAAGAAAAAATTCCAAAGTCATGATAAGAACCACAAAAAGCAGTAGGTGAAACAATTCCTTAGGGCCACATAGAGATAAAAACAGTTAATGTGTTATCAAGCCAAGTGGAAAACCTCATAATACAAGGGTCTTCAAGTAAATACTCAGAATAGAAACGTGCAATTAGTGGGACACAATTATTACTGAGAGACTGTGCTGGTCCTGCCTAGCAAATCTTTAAACAATCATAAAAGAATCAAAGTTTTCCCAATAACTTAAACAAGTCAAAGGAAAAAACAGAGAAACAAAAAACTTGTGAGTATGTCTTAAAAAGAAAAAAAAAGGATAGATACAACATAAATAAACACAGATGATAGCAAGATAGGTAGAAAGCTAAATATACAGGTATCCAGAACCTAACAAAAGTGAAAATTTACGATGTTTGACATCCAGTCAGGTTATCCTGCATATAAATTACATAAATGTCTGATCCCTATACTGAAACGAATACAAAATAATATGGAATATCAACTGTAACATAAAAAAATAAATCAATAAATATCCTGAATATTAAAAGTAGGACAACTTAAGTCATCATAAAAAAAAAATTATATTCACTCAGAACTGACTTGGAACATACACACATGGTAAAATGAGTATACGAGGGGAATTGATAAACAGTTATTATAACTATAATCCAAATGTTCCAAAAGGAAGAGGAGAACATAGGTAGATGTGGAAAATATGAAAAATACCACTGCTCTCCCCATAGAAAAAGAAAGCCTGAATGCTTGACATAAAAATAATTCACCATTTTGGATTAATAGCAAATTACATTATAGAAGAAAAGATAAGTGAGCTTCAAGATATAGCAAAGGAAATTCCATAATGAAATAATAGTGGAAAAAAAAAAGTTTGAAATAAATGCATAGAGCATCCATGAACTGTGATATAATTTTAAAGCAACCAAATATACATGTAATTGAGGTCAGTCGCCAAATAGGAGGCAGTGCTAGCCAGGGGACTCGGTGTCTCTAGGACAAAGAACCCTGAATCGGGCTTGACTGTGGCTTTTATTGGGATACACACAAGGGAGTAGCCCTGGTCTGTGAGTCTCATATATCATACCAGAGAACTTAGCTCAGGGTCAAATCACCCCATGGCCAGCAGGCTGCCTTCACCAAAAGTCCCATGATAAGTTCACGTGTACCTCCTAAGGGACAGAAAACTCCCATGCTGAAATTACACGGAGAACAGATGTTATCACTTTTTAAAAATCATTTCACAGGAAGCTGTCAGCACCTGAGACAAGGAGTCTTTGCCCATTTTCCTCAACTCTGTGATTTCTCCTATGGCACCCTTGCGACTGTGTCTGGCTTGGGTTGCCCTATCTGCAGCTAGGGATGTACCCGTCACACAGGAAGATAGAGTAGGCATAATGTTGAAGTGCTATCTCTATGAGGATCTGTTGTTATGGGAAGGTGCACGGGGGCAGATAGCTAGGCTGCTGTATGACCATAGGAGGAAGTGGAACAGAAACATAGTTGCAGAAAAATGATAAACATTTCAAATTTTGTGACAACATAAACCTACAGATCAAAACATTTTAATACACTCCAAACAAAGGAAAAGATAAAGAGGTTAAAAAATATATATATAAAAACAAAACTATGGTAAGCTAGTTCATAATCAAAGTGCTTAAAACCAGTAGTATAAACATTTTTTTCTTTTTTTTTTTAGCTGAGCCATCCTGCTACCTTTTGGCAGCTCAACTTGGGCTGGGCATCAAGCTGCTGTTGCTCAGAGCTCAGCTTGCACTCTTGAGCAAGCTCTTAGCCAACTGAGCCACCCGGCCAGCCCCCACTAGTATAAAGTCTTGAAATTAGTCCAAGGAAAAATAGAAGATATATTATATAAAGAGTAAAATTAAGACTAACAACAGACTCTTATGGAAACAATGCAACCTGGGAAATAGTGGATAAACATATTAGAAAAAAGAAAAAAAAAAAAAAAAAAAGAAGTACCTGTTAATGTAAGCTCACAAACACAGCAAAAATAACTTCCCAAAAGAAAATAAAAAAGAAAAATATAAGAAGTATTGTATATAGATATAAAGGAAATTGTTATTAAGGAGGAAAGACAGTCTCAAACATTTATACCATTTATAACAGATTTATATTTCTTTAAGCAACACCTGGGAGAAGTTATGGTGCTACAATTAACAATTATAGTCAGAGGTTCTAAAATTCCTCTCTCAATATTTAAGATAAAGTAAGTTAGAATATAAGAGAGGTGAAATATACTAGTAACCAAATTGTTCTAATTCACATTAATATGCATCTATTCAACAGAAAAAATACTTTTTAAGTGCATACAAAGTATTCTTCCAGACTGTCTATATTCTGGACATTAATCAAATACCACTAATTATAAAATGTATCAAATTTTAAGAGTATATTCTCTACAGTGAAATTAATTTATTAATAAGTATCAGAAAAATACCTGGAAAATCCTCAAATATTTGGAACCAAAATGCACTTCTAAATATTACATGGGTTAAATAAGAAACTGAGGAAATTATTATAAGGACAAATCAGGATGAATTTTCAACTAAAAGAAAATTACACATATATGAATAATTCTATGATGCAGCTCAAAGGGTGCTTACAGGATAATATATAGTGCACAGCTTCTCTGTTAGAAAAGAAAATATACTCAATGCATAAGCTTTCACCTTTAGAAACATGAAAAGAGCAAACTGAATCCATATCAAACAGAATAAAGAAATAAGATAAGAACACAATATAATAGAAAAATTATTTAAAATCTACTAGAGGAAAATAAATTAATCAAAAAGCTGTTCTTAGCAAGATAGATAAAACTCACACATTTTAGTCAGATTTATGAAGAAAAAAGGAGAGAAGACACATATTACCAATAGGAGGACTGAGTGACAAAACATCGCTACAAATCATAGAAACATTAAAAGTATTCTAAACATAATATTAACACATGTATATAAATAAATTTAAGAAATTAGGTGAAATAGACAAATTTCTTGACAAGCAAAAGCTACTCAAAAGTTCCCACAAGTAGTCATAGGTAATGTATAGCTCTGTAGTTTTTAAGAAAATGAATTTGTAGTTAAGTTTTTCTAGTAAATCACCAGGCACAGATGAAATTACTAGTGAATTCCAGAAAATATTTAAAATGGAAATAATGCCAAGCATACACACCCACAGAAACTAACACAGACAAATACACAAGGGGTGCCAAAAAAAATGTGTACACATTTTAAGAAAGGAAACAACTATTAAAATTGTAATAATATATATTAATAACAAAAGATCAATAAAAGTCATGTGTATACATTTTTTGGCACGCCCCACCCCATATATTGATTTAAATAACTATTCAAGTATAACGGAAATTCACATAAGTTTTAGAGACATGAAGAGAAAATGACAGCTGACCAAAAGACAGGTTTCTGACACACTTCTGCCTCCCATTTTCTTATTTTTTTTTCAACTCTCTCTCCTTAGTACTTCCTTCTCCCTTCTCCCATTTAGAAGAAATCCAACTTGTTTTCTTGTTTGATGTTTGTTACCATTTTATAATCATTAGAATGATTGCCCAAATATTCATCTGGCTTGATCATACCTTTATTATCTTATTCTCTTTTAAAACCTAGTTGTCAGGTTATCCTTAGTCTGTAAATATAAAAATTTCAATATCAACTAGGTATCTCCCTAAAATTATCAAATCTAGAGGAAAGAAAGCAGGGAGAAGGAGGGAGGGGTGAGAGAGTGAGAATGAGAATGACAGATATTCAATACTCCACCCTTTATATTTGCATGCCATATGAATCTGATATAAACTCATATTGTCCACTGCCTAGTAAAATGATAAAAAGAAAACCTACCTTCAATAGAGATATTTAAAACTTTTACATATAATGTATTATTTATAATTATTTATGTTATAATATATTCAGATTTAGATTTACTCATTTGTTCTGGATTTTTATTTTCTGTGTTGTTAATTCTTTTTTTTTTTTTTTTTTTTTTTGAGGGTAGTGTCACTGGCCCTCATATGTGGGATCCGAACCAGGGCCGCTGGCGTCCCAAGCCAGCGCTTACCCACTGCGCCACTCGGCCGGCCCTTTAATTCTTTTTTTTAAAGCTTTTATTGGGGAATTAGAGGAGGGGAACAGCATTGGGGAATTTGGGATGGGGAACAGACAAGTTGCTGTCTTTTTGTTCCTCAGTCTAGTTGTGGAGGACACTGTTTCACTTACCTATGTTGGTATTATCATTGCTCTCTTCCCGCTTGAGGCAGATCTGTCGCCGGCCTCAGGACAGCTGCTCACAGTAGCTCTTGGCAGTTCACATAGGCTGCTAGCTGCTCACGTTGGCTGCCGGCCACTCACTGTAGCCTATGGCAGCCCACTGCAATAGGGACTGCAGCTATGCCATCGCCCAGGGACTCACTGCAGCCCAGCTCCTGGGGGAGCTGTTTACCATCTTAGCTATAGAGAAAGGGTCACTGGTCCTCATATGTGGGATCCGAACCGGGGCCCCACTGCTCAGAGCTGGTGTCCCAAGTCAGCTCTTAACCAACGCATCACTCGGGTGACCCTGTGTTGTTAATCTTTGATATTCTTTTTGGGTAGCAATTGAAAAAATATTATATTTTCAATTGTTGCTTACAGATTAAAAAATGCTCTGTGGTTACCGAGGCAAATCAAATTCTCATGTCTATTTATTAAGAACACCATTTTTTTTTCTTCATTATACAGGTCATAACTTCTAATGTCTACTTTACCTGAGTGAAACAGTTATAATTCTATTCTGTGATACATGTTAAAGCATTAACAAATGACAACAAAACTTCCCAAACTGTTGAGTCTTAAAAATTAACTCTGGGAATTTTTCTTTTGTTATCTCATGACAATTCCAGATGACTAATGTGTCAAATAATGGTGATGCTTAGATCCCTGGAGTCATATATTTAACAAACAAAATATGTAATCAGCCCTCTAATGTACTGATTTGTGTTTGTTTTATGTGATTGCTTGGTAGTTTAACATTATTGGATGGAGTAGCTTATCCAGTTTTCAATAGACAGTTGCATTTAAAATAAGTTTTTTGATTATATGAACAGGAAAAATAAAGCATAATTAAAAACAAAAAGTATTTCAAATTTGATAATATATTCAAAATCTACAAAAAATTAAACATAGCACAGTCAGAAAATACAGAGTTTTATTAAACGAACAGGTGAATGAGGGCCCGGCCAAGTGGCACAGTGGTTAAGCGCTCGCTTGGGAAGCCAGTGGCCCCGGTTCGGGTCCCAAGAAAATAAAAACAAAACAAAAGAGGTGAATGTGAAAGTGACCTGAATGATTTTTCTTTACCAATTTGAATCTTGTTCTTTTTAAAACTGTACCTCCTATTGCTTTTTTTTTAAAATAATAATTAAATTACTCATCATAAGCTATAAGACTCTAAGTGATCTTGGCCTTTGTAAAATAAAAATAAAAATATCATGATAATTTGTTTTTTTCTTGGTTTCAATAAGCAATCATAAAATATATAAAGAAATGGTGTATGAGAGAGAAATGCTCAGTCTCTGATTCCATCTTGTTCAAGCCTGCCTTGTTCCCAAGGCCATCAGGCTAATAGCTCCTGCTTTCTCTTCCATATACTCATGCCAATCACTGAAGGGATTTTGGTTGGTGCCTGAGTTTTATAATACAAAATCAGCCACTCCCCTTTCCTGTTCCCTTGATATAAAATAAGCCTGAACTCTGTACTTTCTAATTCTTTCTAAAGATGGATTTGAGGATTAGGTCTCCCATCTTCTCAGTTGGCACCTTCTCCATCAATAAACCTTTCCTTACTCCACACTCTGACATTTTGAGTTTTGGCCTTTCAAAGCATGGGACTTTGGACCAGTAAGAAGAGGACTGAGAAGTTACCTAATATAACAATTTCTTTGTATCTAGGATGATAAGGCACACAAAGTGGAATATTTTTGCCCCAAATCACATTATTTAATAATTAAATAAATAAAGAAAACAAAAATCTTCTGAAACTGTTTCCACAGGCTATGAGAAGATGGGCGGGGGGAAGGAACAAGGAAGTACAGGAAACAAAAGTGGTGATAAGATCATTCTTAAGAAATGGTTAGCATGGTGGGCAGGAAAAATCTCCAACCCGTGTCCCCATGACAATTCCTTTAAGGGAATCCCACCTCTCAAAGAGAAGCAGTGGTCACAACAACGGGACCTGCCCTGGGATCTACTGTAATGCCACCCCTAATTAATATGTTAAATTCTCATTGGAATATAATCCTGTTTCTTTGTTTTTCTGTGCAGTTGTCCATTTTCCTGTCCATGTCCATCATTTTGGGAGTGTTGTCTTTTTTTTTTTTTTTTACTTTAATAAATCCTCCACTTGTTTGGCTTCATTTGCATGACTTTGTACATCCTGGAATGCCTTCCTGTTGATACAAGAACCCCCTTTTTCTCCAGTAACAAAACTAAGCACTACCATCTGACATCACTAAGCACTGACACCTGACTAAGCACTAGGCACTGACATCACTGCAAGAGTCTTAGTTTTTTATTTCATATTTAATACTTAAAATAATATATTATTATTTCGTAACAATTGCATTGTAGCATATTGGGATCTGATACACCAGATCTTGTGAAAAGCTTTTCTAATCCATTCAGACACAATTGCTAGAAATATACATGCATACACAGGTGAAAAAGAGGGTGAAACACCAAAAAGATATAACATCAGAGACTCAGTGAGATCCTTAGACCTGAAGGGATAAGGAAAGAGAATGGTTTTTCCAGAATCTGACATTTTTCCTGGTATATTGCTAGATTATTTCATTTGGAATGCATTTCATAATTTTTGTAAGGTATAACTTTATGCCTTACTTTATAATTTTTGTATGTGGATATTAACCTCCTTTTCTAACATGTGAAATAATTTGTAGTAGAGACAATGTCACATTTAGGTTTGCAGCATTCTAACACTAGAAATTTGGATTTGCCCAAGGTGAGTGCTTAATGTTTAATGATGTAATTACATATGTTAAAGAGAAAACCAGACTCTGAATGCTGTCACTTTCACTAAAACCCATAACAAACCTAGATTAAATACCTGACATAGCCACTATTTCAGTCTCTCACAGTAATATTACCTTAATCAACCAGTCTGGAATTTTCTGGTCAACACTGACGAGGTGATTTGTCATGGTGACCCTCTCCATTCCTCAAAGGAAGAAGAGGCAGTCTGCATCCTAAAATCACTTGCCATTCCCTTCCTCCCACAGAGATGTCTCATCTGAAAACAAGCCTTTGTTGTTGTTGGTGTTAATAGCTCCCTTGCTCCACACTTCTTCCTATAAAAACATTCCATTTCATACAACCCCTCAGATCACCCTTCTACAATAATTGCAAGATAGGATGATGTCTTGATTCATGAATTGCTTAATAAAACCAATTAAGTTTACTCAGTGAGTTTTGATTTTTAACACATATTACATATACTTTATATTTACATTGATTATTTCAGAAATTATATTTCACAAAGCCTGAGTTTATCAAAGTTGATGTTTGGAGGAATATGACCTTAAACAGGATGCATTTCTCATAGTTCTTTTCAAATATATTAGTAACCAAGAAAAATTGTACTGAACAAGAAAAACAGGTAAGGAAGCCTATATTTAAGACTACTGCAAGAGGAGGGAGAGATTGATCTGAACTCCTCTGAAACAAAAGGATGGCTAGGAGATTGTACCATCATGGGTGAGCTAGTAAAAAAGTACTGGAAGACACAGGCAGGAGGGTGGCCAGTATGACTACAACCTCTGCCTGTGATAATTGGTACTTATCACTTAGGCTCCTATTCTCTCACAGAGACTGTGAGATACAGGCCCTATCTTTCTTGATACACACATTTGAAAAGATGGCTCCCAGGGTCTTGAAAAAGACATTCCTGTGTTATAAAGCTGGCAAGAGGCTGAGAGAATATTTACAACCCAAAGAGACAACAGCAAGCTGTAAATTTTCTGATGTAAATGCTATAAGAAAAGTGATGTCAAAGACCTAGAGTCAGGAAGAATCCTATCTAAGGTTTAGTTAAGCTGAGGGGAATATTAAGGCTTTCTTGGTCATTATACCATGCATAGAGTTGATGTCAAAGTATGTAATCATTATAGTTAAATTTTTTTAACATAAATATTAGTTCAGAGTTTTTTAAAGAGGACTAGTACCCCATTGTGAACAATTTAGAAAATTTTGACATGATTTATATGGTTATTGTTAAAATGTTACAGATGTTATGCGAAGGGGATAGTTAATATCTTCCAAGAATAGTTTTAAAATGTAAAGCTTAATACATACTCTGAATTAATTTTCATTTCTAGCATAGCATTAAAACCTACCTATTATTAAAAATATGTTAATCATTCACAATAACATTTTACCACTGTAATTTGATTCCTCATTTATTCCATTATTACCTTTATAATTATTATTTTGCATTAAAAACAAAAATATAGTTATAAATGGAAAGGGAAGTGAGGGATAAAGTAGGAAAGAACACATTTGAGAAGACAGCATTATTAACACATAGCCGATAAGGAAATGAATAAAACAAACACATTTATTTCTTAATTCTTATATAGTCTGCTAGTCTGCCAGCAATAATTTGAAAGAAAAATTTCCATCTTGAGTAATGGCAAATTCATACATATATTCATACAGAAACGGATGCCTTACCTGCCGTATACACAGTTTGTGCTCTCTTAAAAATAAATTTACTTGCTAGACATAAAGAAAGTTGAAAATATAATTGCATTGAAATTGGAAATATTTTCCTTAAGAACTTTACATGCTAATGAATGCTCATAAAATACTTCATAAAATACTTCCTCTTTCATTGCAGTGCATACAGGTCATAACAGCTCTCCTGCTACTAACCTCTAGGACTCCAGCCATGTCTCTGAAATATCCATATCCACACTTTTGTAAATAACCTGTTTTAAATAAACTCTGCTCACTATCCGTCTTTCAAGCATATTTTTTTATTGGGAGCCTGAGCAACGCAGTTACTGATACTAAAAATGGCCTGAAAAATACAACACCTGAATAGGGTTTGCGGATTGTCTTTCACTTCCTTAGTAGTTAGTTTCTCTTGCTGATTCCCCACCTCTCCCTTAATCAAAATCTTTGGCTTCAGAGGTAGGCCTCTACTAGCAGATAAATTAGAAAGAAAGTTCATGATCTTGGTTCAAAGATAGATCAAATAAGTATGCTGGTTAGAAGCACTGACTGGATAGTCACTGAACTAACATCTCAATAATGCTTCTGAAATTCGTCTTAAAGAAGCTTTTCCCAGTTAGCACATATTGGACTTGCCTAACTGGTCTTTCTACTTTGTGTGATAGGAGAAATGATCTGTTGAGAAATGAAATTAGGGAGATTAGTTGATGTATTAGCTGGCTTGTCAAAGACCTGGAAGAAAAAAACTGCATTTCTTTTTTTTTTTTTTTAGAAGTTTTGGGGAAGAGGCTCTGAGAGTAAGCACAATATGAGGTTACTCAATTGAAAGTAAATGCCCAAATTTGTCGTTCATGTCAGAACAGTTCCTAAATACGTAAGCAGACAAAATTACTCCTGTGTGGATATATGTGAGACTTTACCACTAACTACCTCATTCTTGATCACTGGGTCCAGACAAAAATAAATGACCATAGTGAAATGAAAGGCATGGATGCATAAATCTTTTTTTTCCCCTCAATAAAGCAAATTGGGCTTTTGTCCCAGCTGCATTATCAACACACTAACTATAAAGACAAATCCTATGCTGTTGAAATGACACCATCTCGCAGAAAGATTAGTTACATTGTTAGAGGAAGGGTGTTTCTCTTGGATTTGCCTTCTTTGCGTACAGTGTTTCTATGAGCCCTTACATTCCTTGAATGACAAAATTTCATATTTATTGCCAAAATGATAACCTATAAAATATTTTTACTTTCCATACTCCATATTTTCGGCTCAATGAAGCTGGGTATTTTAGGACAAACGTTTCTAGTAAAAAACTAACTAAAATCTAAGGCTAGTCCATGAAGATCTTCCATTTCTCATGCAGCTGAGCTATGAAGAACCTTAACGGGGTTACTGTGGTACATAAAGTGATTAATCCCCTTTACCAATGTTGCTTTGCTAAAATACAATTGGAACCAGGAGAACTATATTTGGAATCCGAAATTACCTTGGATTTTTCTCTTAAGTGCTACAATAAATCAGAGCAATGAAAAAACTAGGTTGATACAATAAAGACCACATCACTAAGCCTCTAATCCTGCAGAAGTAAATGATTGGGTTTATTTCCTTATAACTAATGTGCTAATGGAAGACAGGAGGATATAAAAATGGTTGGGGGAAGAAGTCAGTTGTGATTACCAACAAGGATTGTGACCAGCTTTGAGATGGGTATGTAAAACTTATGTTTTATATCTTTAATTATCTTTATATATGTATGTATGTATGTATTCACAATAGTCAAATTAGTATATGTTTCACCCTATTTGAAGAACAGAGTGATGGTTAATATGTTAGCTTTTAATTGGAATGAGACTTGATTGCAATATCAATGATATTGATAACAATGTATCTTTGTGGCTTCTTTTCATTGGTAATGCATTATATTCACCTAAACTAAAAACAGGAGAGATAATAAAGGAAAAACAAGGTGATTATGCCAGATATTTTTATTTCGCTTTCTTTACCCATTTTTCATTCTCTTGGAAACTGCTCTCTTCCCTGGAATACTGACTTTTATGAACCTCACTGATATATTCCAGGGCTTATGACTTCACTTTGACCTTAACTTTGGATAGTCACATGAGAGCATTAGAAAAGGAGGAGAGAGAGTTGCTTGCATTACTTTGCCTGGCTTCCTTCCAAAATAAGCATTTAATAATTATGCATTGATTAATTAGGTAAACAAAAATATAGGCAAATTATAAGTTTTCTTAATTCAAGGATTATTTTCTACAAGCCCCTTGATTAAAAAATAAAGAATACATACTTAAGAAAAACAATTGTTTATAAAATACCAATAATTTATTCATAATTTATTTTCATATTTAAGAAGAGTCATATCCATCATCAATCTATCAAAATGATGTTTACACGTTGAAGTAAGGGGAACTGGTTTATCATTGATTTGCTTTTAAAAAAAGATGGAACTACTTCCAATAAAATTAATTATTCACAAATTCCTCTAATTTATGTTTGTTGCCTGATGCATATTAACCTAAACAATATTTTGAGAATGCCTTAACCCCTTAATCCAATAGGGAAAACTATTAATGATAATTTAGTTTTCTTTCTTTGTTTGTGTTAACTTTTTTTTTTTCCTTTTTTTTTCAGACAAGCTATTTTCACCTGGTTTGAACACAAACAAATATGAGTAGTTCTTAGAAAGGAATACCTTTATAGATTACTTCTGGGACTACGTACATTAGACAGAGACCCTGAATAATACAATTTAAAGCCATAATTAGAAACTTATAATTGAAATAGGGAGGTGGGTTGGAAAGAGGAGTTGTAGTTCTAAAAAGAAGAGATGATTCTGCTCTCAGGAAAATGGAAAATTGCTAGTCAGAGTCAACAAAGAATTAAAGATGGAGAAATATGATCAGCATATATATTTTTCTAAAATAAGCTGTTTTCAACCTATGAAAATTGCTCTGCAATATAATATAGTTCCAAACATATTGGTAGATTGCACATGAAGACATTTAGAGCACTGATTCAGTTATCATCTATCTATAAGTGCTTTGACAGTATAAATGATTTTATGTTTGATGTGGAGCCAGTGGTAAGGAGTGAAGGTGGTTGAAATGACCTTCAGTGCAATTTATAAATACACTAGGAAAAGTATCAAAGATAAATAGATGAAAATAAAACATTTTATCTTACAGAAGCATGTTTGCCCTTTGCTTTCCCAGTTTTGTTGTTATACATTCAGAAAGAAAATGTTTTGTTTTGAAACCTTCCTCTGATATATATGTAGGTTTTGCTGATGTCAAAAAGAGGTTTTGCCTTTTCTTTTAGTTGAATTGAGACTTGAAAAAAATTACTCCACTTACCTATAATTTTACTTTATACTAACTTTCAGAATTTCAAGGGAATAAGAGAGTAACTTTTTCATTTTTTTTGATGCAATCATGAATAAGGTTGAATGACTGCTGAATTATGGTTTTGATCCAGTTCATTTTGTAAACAGCTCAGTTTGCAACAAAATGCTCAACACAGAGATGGTCTATCTCTTTTCATTAAAATCCTTATCTTTGAAAAGCTGTGATTTTATGCCCTCACTGTTCCTGAACTTTTCTTTTAGGCTGCTGGTAACAACTTACATGTGGGATACACTGTGACACCAAAAATATGTCATGGTGTTGTTCTATTTCTTTTAATAATCATAAAAATATGCTCTTTTTATAATCACTGAGTTCCCATGCCTTGTAGCTTTTACAAAGTCAAGTATTAATTATATATATATAACAAAAAATTCATAAAAATCTATTTCTTAACAGCTTATTTAAAAAAATTGATTATATTTGACAAATAAATGCTATAATAAATAACATTGAAGTACCATATAAATTATATATACCATGCACACACACACAACACAGGGCTCCAAAAAAATGTATATAGATTTTAAGAAAGGAAATAACTGTGTTAACATTACACAGATGAGGGCCGGCCGAGTGGCTCAGTTGGCTAAGAGCTCGCTCAAAAGTGCGAGCTGAGCTCTGAGCAACAGCAGTTTGACGGCCAGCCCGAGCTGAGTTGCCGCTAAGCTGCCAACAGGTGGCAGGATGGCTCAGCTAAAAAAAAAAATCACGCAGATGATAACCACTTTGAGCACCTCTTGTAATTGCACAAGTCAAACATGACTTGTATTAATATTTTGTTATATAGTGATTATTACAATTTACACACAGACACACACACACAGACACGAGGTCTGACAATTAAGTTTGCGAACTCATCCTAGAAGAAAATGCTACGTACCTTATTGCTGGATATCACTACGGTCACCTTTGAAGTGCTCCCCTTGGGAAGTATGCCTGCGCCTAGTCCACCCTACAAAGCAATTTTGGAATTCTCTTTCTGGAATCGTCATCAGAGCTATTGCCGTATTACCCTTGATGTCCTGAATGTCATCAATATTTCCTTTATCTTCAGGTAAAGAAAGAAGTCATTGGGGGCCGGATCAGTTGAGTAGGGATTGTGTTCCAATACAGTTATTTGTTTACTGGCTAAAAACTCCCTCATAGACAGTGCCATGTGAGCTGTTGCACTGTCATGATGCAAGAGTCATGAATCGTAGGTGAAAAGTTCAGGTCATCTAACTTTTTCACCCAGATTTTTCAGCACTTCCAACTAATAACTTGTATGTCCAGTTAGTGCAAATTCATAATGAATAATCCCCCTGATATCAAAAAAGATTAGCAACAGTGCTGCAACAAAATTTGCGAACTTAGTTGTCTGACCTCAGATACACACACACACACACACACACACACACACACACACACACTATAGCACATACAGGTGCCAAAAAATGTATACACATTTTATGAGATGAAAAAAACCTGTATTAAAAATTTTATATATATAAACTTTCTCAACTAAGAGAAAAGGCAAAACCTCTTTTTGACTTCAGCAAAACTTACAAATGTATCAGGAAAGTTTCAAAACAAAATTTTTTCTTTCTGAATGTATTATAATGAAACAGGTAAAGCAGAGGACAAATATGCTTCTGTAAGATAAAATGTTTTATTTTCATCTATTTATCTTTGATACTTTTCCTAGTGTATTTATAAATTACACTGAATGTCATTTCAAGTACCTTCACTCCCTATCACTGGACCTACATCAATCCTAAAATCATTTATACTGCCAAGGCACTTATAGAATATATATTATGCATATGCATTATATTATATATATGTATATATATGTGTATATGTATATATATATGTATATATACACATATATATATATAATATATACCAAACAGTTACTTAAGATAGCCTAAAAGAGCAAAAAAATAATCAAATTGAAGAAAGGCAATACTACTGAACACAACTTTACATTTACTGTGAAATCTGGTACTTAAGAGAAGTAATTTTCAAAAGATAATTAGATCTATATAAATATACATATGTTGTAAGAAACTCCCATGATATGTGAATTTTTTAAAGAGGTTTCTGTTTCTCACATGTATTTATATCATTTTTGACATCTGTAGTGGGTTGAATCATGGTGTGATAACATGTAGAAAACCAAGGATTTCTGGCAACAACCAGAATCCTAAAAAGAGGCAAAGAAGGTCCCTAGAGTCTTGAGAGGGAGCATCTCCCTGCTGAAAACTTGATGTCTGAATGCTTTGCCTGCAGAAATGGGAGACAATGCATCTGTTGTTTTAAGGCACTACCTTTGTTGTTATTTATGATGGCAGTCCTAGGAAACTAATACAGCTATCATTATGAAGCTGTGAAATCAACAAATAAATAATGACTTTTGGGGAAAAAATACTACATGCTATGTTAAGTAGCGACTCTATTTTTACTCTAAGTGAACTACAAGAGGAAATTGTGAAAACGCTGTCACTAAAAAAAAATAAATATATATATATATGTTTGTTTGCATGCATATGTGTATGTATATTACAAAAGTAACAGGATAGGTGAAATAATTCATGCACTTAGGTTATTTGGGCTAACTTTATTCGACTTGCATAAAGAAAGAAAGATGCATCAGGAGTGTGTGTGTGTGTGTGTGTGTGTATGTGTGTGTGTATATATATTATATGTATTGTATATTATATATCATATATTTAAAACATATAATATATATAAATTTAATTTTTAACTTGCTATTTAAATATATTAATTATTACAGGCCAGTTCTTAAAATTTTAAGATTTGATTTTCAATGTGTACCCAGGGAATAACTCATGTCTAGTGAAATATAAGTTCTCAATAAATATCTCTGGATTTATATATATAGTAGCTATTAAAATAAGTAAATAGGAAGTCCCTCTGGCATAAATAAAAAGAAAAAAGAAAAACAGAAAAGCAAATCTGCCTACTCCATCAAAGCTCAAGTAAAGCCAAGTTTTTAAGCTGTTTGTTTATTCCCCCAATAAAAGAATATGATTTCTCCTTCCTCTACCTTCCAGAAACACAATTATACATAGTCAAATGGGGATTATTCTTGCCTGTTGTGATTTTCACAGAATATATTCAACTACTTAGATTTTCTCTGCCTCTAGAATTTAACATTGTAAAACCAATTCATGTCTTCATCAACATTAAATTCATACAAGCATTTCATATAGCCTGTGCTTAATGTATGTTATTGATTGAGTTACATAATAACTTTTATATTTGCCTTCTAGAATCAATACATATTCCAGATATTTCTTGTGTGCCAAGAGCTATACACTTTATAACTAAACAAAATGAAAGTGATTATTGGTGTATAATAGGCATTATCAAGGTCATTTTAACAATAAATCATTTCCAAGTTTATTTAAAAGAAACACTTGAATGTCTATATTATAAAATTCACTTAGTATTACCTAATTTATCACTGATTAGAATTGGGTCATTTTTGAAAAGATACACTTTTTCCCAATCCATATATTTTCTTTCTCTAATAATTATGAAGACTACTTTAATTAAGGTTTGCAATATGCAGAATGCTGTATAAAATATGCCTTGCTATTTATAAAAATATCCCTTGTATAACCACTACTTGCTATTTGCTACCTCATACACTAGCTGGCATTTTCTAGCCTTGTGTATTTTGTGTAACAGTTTCAGTGTTTTTAATCTTTTAAATAGTATCCAAAGTAAATGTCAACCAGTAACATGTCTACATGTTTGTTTCTTTTAATTGTAATGCAAAATATGCAATGGAATTTAAAAAATAAAGAATATTAATTTCATTTAATAATTGAGCTCATTTCATAGTTTTCAAACTAATTCCTATAACTGATGAGAAATAACATTTATATTTCAGAACCTGAACATACAGATGCCATATGTGAATGATAAGCATATTTAATATTCAAAATAACTTGAATGAACTCCTAATTGCTAGGGTTATTTGACTCTACCTCTTCTTGCATTTTGCTTTGTGTATTTTAATTTTAATGTGAGTTTTGTAGAATTAGATGTTGTGACAGAAAAGTATCATAAGTATCTTTGTAAAATTTTTTTCTGTCTAGTTTAACCCTGCAGGTTCCCTGAATCCAGTGGTATTGTGAGAGTAGCATGGCTAACCAGAATTATCACTTACAAAACAAAAGTTCAATGTTTGTACATTTCATCTTGGGAAACTGAGGAAAAATGAGGAGTGGAAAGGCTGGAGGAGAAAGATCCTAGTACCAGTAACACATCAGTTTGCTGTAATGATTAAATAAGAATAAATTTTATGTTAAGTGGATATTAAGAAAATTTTGTATTAACAATAAACATCAGAGACAGGGGCAAGATGGTGGCTGTGAGGAGGGCTCCATGAAATCTCCCCTGGAAATATCCACAATTTGAACTCCTAATACGCTTCAAAGAGACATCTACTCATCACACAGAGCAACTAAGAGTTCCACACAAGGATTGCTAGAAGGTGGTCAGGCCGGGCGAGTAGGGGAAGAAGGCGGTGAGACGCATGAGGTACAGCCCGCACCCGTGGCTGCGGAGACACGAAAGCAAAAAAACCCAATAACGCACCCACTCCCACAAACTTTGGCCCCCACCAAGACAGAGTCTTAAACTGACTCCTGAATGCAGCAATAGGGGCAGACTAGGAAGATATTCCTACCTGCAGGGGGTTGAGAATTTCCACCCCAGTAAAGGCTGCAGAGTGAGACTACCTACCCCACCCCCACCTTTATGCAAGGCTTGGGAGGCAGGGCAGGTTCCCCTTCTGAGGCACTAATTAACAGATTCTTAGCAGCAGGCTTTTGGTAGTGAGGAATTCTTTAATTCTCCACAGCTGTCAACCAAAAGGGTGCCCAAAGGCACTCATTGAGCCTTTGGGGGTGCAGCCTGCCTTGGGACAGGCAAAAGCAAAAAGGCAGTGACTTTGTAAAAACCACCAATCACACGTCACAACCACACTCAAGTACAGCAAACCTGCAGTGCCAGGATCACGCTAGGCATCAGGTGGCCTACTGTTCCCACAAGACGCACAGTAATTTTCGTACAGCAGACAAACTGAAGAGAGCTTGGTGGACTTTAGCCTAGACCGGCACGGGTATTTTTGGTTTGTTTGGTTTTATTCTGTTTTGTTTTCCCTTTGTTGGCTGCTTATCTTGGTTGTTTTTGGTTTTTATTTCTATTTCATTCTTATCATTTTGTAGTTTTTAATATAGGCATATACACAGGTGTATATAGGTGAATATATGTCCATATATATGGGTGTGTAGACAAATATATATATATATATATATATATATATATATATATATATATATATATATTTCTTTTTCTTTTCTTTTCTTTTTCTTTTTTCCCCACCCTCACTTTCTCTCTTATTATATTCATTCTTCTCACTGCTATACTTTTCCTCTTTTCCTTTTATCTGCAAATTTTATTTTTTTAATTTTTATTCTTACTTTTTTATTATTATTATTTTAGTTTATATTTATTTTTTATTTTTTAGGTATAGCTAATCGGTTTCTCATGTTTATTCTATTTTTTATTTCAGGATAGTGTATATTATTATGTTTCCTCTTCTGTTATTATTGTGTGTGTGGTTTTTGTTTTGTTTCTGTTTGTTTTCTTCATTAGTATGATTGATATTTCTGTACAAGTTGACTGTAGTTTGATGGTTGGTTTTTTTTACTTGTGTGAGCATTTGGTTTTCTTTGGTGGCTGTGGAGGTTGTTCTTGTTGATCTGTTATGCTCTAAAATCATTCTGCAGCAGTGGCTCCAAACAAACAGACACAAGAATCATCATACCTGGAGGCCAACTTTAGATAAAACCAGAGCATTTCTGGGTTTGACATACAAGAGTCACACCCAAAAGGAAGTTGCTACAGGTACTAGGGCCCATAGGGTCCAAGTTTCATCAGAGGGGTCAATCCTCTCACAGCAGCTCATAAACTGCAGACGCTGCTGATTCTCACAGCTAATCAATCTGGGAGTCAATACCACCTACTGACAAACCAAAAGTAATCAAAACTAAAACTTCAACAAGTGAGGACGCATGACACAAGGAACACCTCAGATACAAGCACAGGAGAATAGGGAGACTGAGTAATTCAAATATAAAAGACATACACCATATAAGTTTACCCAGAAAAGACTGAGAAACCTGGGGGATCTATCTGTTATATTGAAGCAAACATAAAGAGTAAGCCAGAATGGGGAGACAAAGAAACACAACACAAATAAAAGAACAGAAGAAACTTCCTGAATCAGTGGAAATACAGGAAATAGAGGTAACCAACCTATGGGAGACAGAGTTCAGAACACTGATTATTAGAATGTTCAAGGAAATTAATGAAAATATAAAGAAGAATAGAGAAATCATGAAAAGCAACCAACTAGAACTTAAGAACACAATTAATGAATTAAATAACAAACTTGATGGAATCACAACCAGATTGGATGAAGCAGAAAATCGAATCAGTGACTTAGAAGACACAATAGCAGAGATCACCCATGCGGAACAACAAAAAGAAAAAAGAATGAAAAACATGGAAATTAGTTTAAGAGTGCTGGGGGACAACATCAAACGCAATAACCAATGGGTCATTGGAGTACCAGAAGGAGAAGAGAGGGAGCAAGGGATTGAGAATATATTTGAAGTAATAATGTCTGAAAACTTCCCTAACCTGGCAAAGGACATTGAAATACAAGCCCAGGAAGTGCAGAGAGTTCCAACAAGGATGATTCCAAACAGGCCCACTCCAAGACACATTATAGTGAAAATGGCAAGGGTTAAGGACAAAGACAGAATCCTTAAAGCAGCAAGGGAAAGGCAGCAAGTTACTTACAAGGGTACCCCCATAAGATTATCAGCTGACTTTTCTACAGAAACTTTGCAGGCCAGAAGGGAGTGGCAGGAGGTTTTCAAAGTGATGAAAAATAAAGGCCTACATCCAAGATTGCTGTATCCAGCAAGGTTATCATTTAAAATCAAAGGCGAGATGAGGAGCTTTGCAGAAAAGAATACCTTAAGGGAATTCATTACAACCAAGCCAGCTTTGCAGGAAATGCTAAAAGGGCTTCTTTAAGTAGAAGAGAAAAACAACCTAAGAAAGACTACGAACACAAATAAGAAAATGGCAATAAATACACACCTATCAATAATCACATTAAATGTAAATGGATTAAATGCTCCAATAAAAAGACATAGGGTGGCTGAATGGATAAGAAAGCAAGACCCCAGCATATGCTGTATACAAGAGACTCACCTCAGATCCAAAGACTGATACAGGCTGAAAGTAAAGGGATGGAGTAAAATATTTCATGCAAATGGAACTGAGAAAAAAGCTGGAGTAGCGATACTGATATCAGATAAAATGGACTTTAAATTGAAGAATATAACAAAGGACAAAGAAGGACACTTCATAGTAATGAAGGGATCGATCCAACAAGAGGACATAACTCTAGTAAACAACTATGAACCTAACATAGGAGCCCCTAAATATATAAAACAGATATTGTCAGTCATAAAGACAGAGATCAACAGTAACACTATTATAGTAGGGGACTTCAACACCCCGCTGTCACTAATGGACAGATCCTCCAGACAGAAAATCAATGTGGAAACAGTGACCTTAAATGACACATTAGACCAGCTGGATTTAACAGACATTTTCAGAGCATTCCATCCCAAAGCTACAGAATATATGTTCTTTTCAAGTGCACATGGAACATTTTCTAAGATAGACCACATGTTAGGCCACAAAACAAGTCTCAATAAATTTAAGAAGATTGAAATCATTTCAACTGTATTCTCTGACCACACTGCTATGAAACTAGAAATCAATTATAAGAAGAAATCCGGGAAGCTGACAAATAAATGGAGGCTAAACAATATGCTATTAAATAGTGAGTGGGTCACAAATGAGATCAAGGAGCAAATCAAAAGATACCTCGAGACAAACGAAAATGAAAACACCACGACCCAAAATCTCTGGAATGCTGCGAAAGCAGTCCTAAGAGGGAAGTTTATAGTAGTGTAGGCCTACCTAAAGAAGGAAGAAAAATCTCAAATCAACAGGTTATCCTTACACCTAAGGGAATTGGAAAAAGAACAGCAAAAGAGGCCCAAGGGGAGTACAAGAAAGGAGATAATAAAGACCAGAGCAGAAATAAACAATATAGAGAACAGAAAAACAATTCAAAAGATCAATGAAACCAAGAGCTGGTTTCTTGAGAAGATAAACAAAATTGACAAACCTCTAGCCAGGCTCATCAAAAAAAAAAGAGAGAGGACACAAATTAGCAAAATCAGGAATGAAAGAGGGGACATGACTACAGACATCACAGAAATACAAAAAATTCTAAGAAATTACTATGAGCAACTATATGCCAACAAATTTGACAATCTGGAAGAAATGGATAATTTTCTAGAAGCATACAACCTTCCAAAGCTAACGCAAGAAGAAACAGAAAATCTAAATACCCTGATTACTACCAAGGAAATTGAATCAGTAATTGACAAGCTCCCAAAAAACAAAAGCGCTGGACCAGACGGCTTCACAAGTGAATTTTATCAAACATTCAGAAAACAATTATCACCTATTTTTCTCAAACTATTCCAAAAAATCCAGAAGGAGGGAAGGCTTCCAAACTCTTTTTATGAAGCCACTATCACCCTGATTCCAAAACCAGATAAAGACATCACAAAAAAGGAAAACTACAGGCCAATCTCTCTGATGAATATAGATGCAAAAATTCTCATTAAAATATTAGCAAACAGAATTCAGCAATATATTAAGAAGATCATACATCATGATCAAGTGGGATTCATCCCTAGTGCGCAAGGCTGGTTCAACATCCGTAAATCAATTAATGTGATACACCACATCAACAAAATGAAGGATAAAGATCACATGGTCATTTCAATAGATGCAGAAAAAGCATTTGACAAAATCCAACAGCCATTTATGTTAAAAACCCTTAGCAAAGTGGGAATACAGGGATCATATCTCAACATAATAAAAGCCATATATGATAAACCTACAGCTAACATCATACTCATTGGGGAAAAGTTAAAACCATTCCCCTTAAGATCAGGAACAAGACAAGGCTGTCCACTTTCTCCTGTTGTATTCAACATAGTGCTGGAAGTTCTAGCCACAGCAACCAGACAACAAAAAGAAATAAAAGGCATCCAAATTGGCAATGAAGAAATAAAATTGTCATTATATGCAGATGACATGATACTGTATATAGAGAACCCCAAAGACTCCATCAAAAAACTATTGGAACTGAGAGACGAATTCAGTAAAGTAGCAGGATATAAAATAAATGTTCAGAAATCAGTGGCATTTGCATATAACAATAAAAAACTAATGGAAAGAGAAATTAAGAAAACTGTCCCATTTACAATTGCATCAAGAACTATAAAATACCTAGGAATAAATTTAACCAAAGAAGTAAAAGATCTGTACTCAGAAAATTATAAGACACTGAAGAAAGAAATCATAGAAGACACAAATAAATGGAAACACCTACCATGCTCATGGATAGGAAGAATTAATATAGTTAAAATGTCCATACTGCCTAAAGCAATATATAGATTCAATGCAATGCCTATCAAACTACGAAGGGCATTTTTCACAGAAATAGAAAATATAATCCTAAAATTTATATGGAACCATAAAAGACCCCGAATAGCCTCAGCAATTCTGAGAAATAAGAACAAAGTCGGGGGGATCACGCTATCAGACATCAAAACCTACTACAAGGCTACAGTAATCAAGACAGTTTGGTATTGGCATAAAAACAGGCACATCAATCAGTGGAACAGAACAGAGAGCCCAGAAATAAATCCAGGCATTTACGGACAGTTAATCTATGACAAGGGAAGCAAGAATTTACACTGGAGTAAAGATAGTCTATTCAATAAATGGTGCTGGGAAAATTGGACTGACACATGTAAAAAAATGAAACTGGACCACCTCCTTACGCCTTATACAAGAACAAATTCAAAATGGATTAAAGACTTAAATGTAAGACCTGAAACCATAAAAATCCTAAAAGAAAATATAGGGAGTACATTTGCAGACATTACCTGGAGCAATATTTTTACTGATACATCCCTACGGGCAAGGGAAGTAAAAGAAAAAATGAACATATGGGATTATATCAGACTTAATAGTTTTTTCACAACAAAGTTAACCATTAATAAAACAAAAAGGAAGCCTACTGAATGGGAGAATATATTTGCCAACGATATATCTGATAAGGGGTTAATATCCAAAATTTATAAAACACTCATGAAACTCAACACCAAAAAAACAAACAACCCAATTAAAAAATGGGCAGAAGATATGAAGAGACATTTCTCTAAAGAGGACATACAGATGGCCAACAGGCATATGAAAAAAAGTTCAACCTCACTGGTCATTAGGGAAATGCAAATAAAACCCACCATGAGATACCACCTCACTCCAGTCAGAATGGCTATCATCAATAAATCAACAAACAAGTGCTGGCAGGGCTGTGGGGAAAAGGGGACCCTGCTGCACTGTTGGTGGGACTGCAGATTGGTGCAGCCACTATGGAAGTCAGTATGGAGGTATCTCAAAGAACTGGAAATAGAGCTACCGTTTGACCTAGCAATTCCATTCCGAGGTATTTATCCTGAAAAAACCAAGACACTTATTCAAAAAAACTTATGCACCCCTATGTTCATAGCAGCACAATTTACAATAGCTAAGACTTGGAAACAACCAAAATGCCCATCAGTAGAAGACTGGATTAAGAAACTGTGGTATATTTATACATTGGAGTATTACTCCGCTATAAAGAAGAATGAAATCGTACCATTTGCAATGATATGGATGGACCTAGAGACTATTATGTTAAGTGAAATAAGTCACTCAGAGAAAGACAAATACTATATGATCTCACTCATATGTGGAATCTGAAAAACTGTATGAATGAGCAAAGTAAACAGAAACTGTCTCATTGATATAGAGGAAAAATCAGGGTTGCTAATTGGGAGGGGGATGGGGATGAGGGTGAAGGGGAAGGGATTAGATAGCAAAAATAGGCAACTACAATATTGCCACTGGGATATGAAAAACAGTTTGGGGAATATAATTAATAATGTTGTAAATATTCTGTGGAATGTCAGATGGTCATAGGTCTTGTTAGGGAGACCATTTCATGGATGGAGTAGAGGTTTGATCACTGCACTGTATAACTAAAGCGGAGGTTGTATACCTACTGTAATTGAATATATAGAGATAGTCACGGGATGTGGATTATACTGTGGAAGAGAGTCAGAGGAAGAGTAATAGATATATATGATATGGGGGGGCAGTGGGGTGGCGAACTGGGGGTGGGGGGTTGTCACTTTGAGGGGTAAAATGTATAACTATTGCACTGTATGGTACACCTGAAACTAATTAAAAATAAATAAATAAATAAACAAACAAAACAACAACAACATAAAAACATAAACATCATACAGTCTTTATAATAATGTCAAAATTTGATGGGAAAAACAACCAAGACTATTTCTATTAATTCATACATTGATTTATAACTTTTAATGCTTTTACCATTATTAAATGAAAGTCATATATAAAGTTTTAGAATGAGATATTTATTGGAAGATAAAATGAGATATTAGACTTTCTTCTATTTGTTAGGATGTGTTTTTTTTAAATAAAAATCACTACTGTTATATGTAATCATTTTTATATGCATGTAATTCAAATGGTGTCATAGAAAAATGCAAGTGTCAAGTACTTTTTTAAGTCAAGATGCACAAACATATTGAAACAGATTTTGCATATATATGATTGTTAAACTCCTACCCAAAGAATTATTAATGCATCCTTAGCAGCTGCTACTTCTTTTTTGAGGAAAGTGTGAGAATAAAATTTGACATGTTGCAAGTCATATGACCCAATCCAATAAGGTTGATTAAGGCATGAAAATGAGTCACTAATACCCAAATTAGTAGATTATTAAAAGAGATATGAATATGCATGTTGAAAAGTTAAATATATTTTCAACATTTCAAAGACTTAAAATATCTTGAAAGCTGTCAATACAAAACTTTTACAATATTAAAAACCCACTTAAAATATTTTACAACGTTAACAATTTTATTTTCACTAAGCTTTTCACTGTGATTTCAAAAATATTGTTATAGCATTGTTCAAACAGTGTAAAAAACTGAATAAATGTTAAAACAGCCAATGCTCATTATTTTGAATCTAATTTTTAAAGCTCAAAAGTATATAAAAATATGCCTCAGTTTTATTTCTACTGTCCCTACATTTGATCTGAAGTTATACTATCCTTTAATTACAGGTAAAACATTTTGTGGTTCCATTTATCTTTATAAACTTGGCATTAAAAAACATATGTCATGCACTGCGTATTTAAAATATGTATATCATCTGAATGTATAAGATAATAAAGGTTTTGAGCAATTCACTTGACATGAAAAAAACAGAGTGTTTGCACAAATTTAAAATTACATAGCTTTATTTTCAACTCATAATCATTTTCCTTAATTTATTTCATGAATCATGTACTTTTCAATTGTCTGTCACATTGAGTAACAAAATTCATGAGTTTCCCTGAGAAACTTAAGTACATTAGTCATTTTAAAAATTGCCTTTTGAAACATTTTTCTCAGTTTTTTCCTTTGCCTGAAGAATCTATCTTACTTCTGGCTTTCTTTTTCCCTAGTTACTGATCATTACTACAGAAAATCACAAATATTTGCTGACAGATTTCACTGTTAATTATAGTTTCCTAACCTCAGGCATCTCTTCACAGGCTGTTCTGGTGTCTAACATCATGTAACAAACTGCCACAGAATATAGTGGCTTAAATCTTTGAGTATTCACAGCTTGACAGTTGTATGTTGGGATGTTTCACAAACTTGGAGTCAAATATCAGCTGTAGCTAAAGTCATCTGAAGGCACAATTTGGTCAGATATTCCAGATGCCTTCTTCATTCACATGGGCAGTGCATGAGCTCAGCTGAATGTAACAGCCAACAACTATAGCTGACCAGGAACTAATCTTCTGTCTCTGTAATTCTCTCTTTCCCCCTCCCCCTTCTCCTTCCCTTCCTCTTACTTCCTCTCCCCTTCCACTTCCTCCCTCTCTCCTCCACCTCTTCCCTCTCTCTGCACAACATACCCAAGCTACTAGTATCCTTTTGGAGGAATGTTTGTTTCTATTACTGGTATTTTCGATGGTGATAAAGAAATACTAGAAATAATGTGTGAAAGTCATCTGGCCAACAGTGTTAGAAGATCTCATGGAAGATACCATTTTTCCTAAACACATTTTTGTTTTGTTTTGGTTTGTTCTGTTTTTAAAGATTTTATTGGGGAATTGGGGGAGAGGAACAGCGCTGGAGAATCTGGGAAGGGGAACAGACAAGTTGCTGTCCTTTTGTTCTTCAGTGTAGTTGTGGAGGACATTGCTTCACTGGCCCATGTTGGTATTGTCATTGCGCTCTTCCCCGGGTGAGACAGATGGGTCGCAGGCTTCTGGATGGCTGCTCAAAGTGGCTCTTGGCAGTTCACACTGGCTGCTGGCTGCTCACGCTGACTGCTGGCCACCCACTGTAGCCTATGGCAGCCCACTGCAGCAGAGCCTGCAGCTATGCTGCCCGGCGACTCAGAGCAGCCCAGCTCCAGGTGGAGCTGTTGTTCACCATCTTAGCTGTAGAGGGCAGTGTCACTGGCCCTCATATGTGGGATCCGAACCAGGCCCTGCTACTCAGAATTGGCATCCCAAGCCAGCTCTTAACCAACATGCCACCCAGCCAGCCCCTAAACACATTGTTTAAATAAAAGTGCCCATATGTATGAAACAGCTATATTAAAACAAAATTTTAATGGCATTCAATGTTGCATAATCCATCCATCCTTCCACCTTCCTATTTTTCCTTTTAACATTTGCTCTTCCATACCTTCCTTCCTATCTTTGTTATATCATTATTAAATTATTTTTTCTATTTGAAATATCTATATATTAAGTTGAATTCTTGAAATATTTTGCAATTTGATGTAACTATTCAGTTATTTTTAATAATCTAATGTAACAATCTTCAAATTCTCCTTTACCTGCTAAGGCTTTTCAATTTGTAATATCTCACCACTGAAACACCAGCAATAAGTTTCAATTCTTCTTACTTTCCTACTTTTTTCCCATCTTTATCTCCTTACTGCTTTCCTTCTTTCCTCCATTCCTTCCTTCTTCCTTTTGAATAATTACCAAATTGTGCTGAAAAAGTTCTACATGTACAGTACAATGACAGTCAAAAATATTATTTATAAATTACTTAACATTTGGGTTTGGCTTTAAGTAATTCACACTTATGATGATGACACTATCAAAAGGCAGCAGAAATAAATCTATTAAGGCTGTAGTAGACAACTTTAGGTACAATATAACCACTGTCTCAATATTGAATCTCACTACCCTTATTTTTAAAATATATAACTTATTGTCTTTATAATAGGAAAAGACAGTGTTTAGTCATATAATATAGATAATTAATTTTCAAACAAAATTAAAAGTAACATAATTTTCTACATTCTTCCCAATGCATGTTAATTATTTATTCTATTAACAAGTTGGAATCAGATTTCTAAAGCATTAGGATCATGTATTTATGGATAAAATAAGGAAATTTTTCTATTGCTCCATCATGAGCTCTACTTTTGTTGGCCTAAAGAATGACTGTTCTTCATTCTTTCTCACAGCTTCGTTTAGTGTACTAGCTGAACTTCACTCTCTAGGCTGGCAGGAATACTTTTATATTTGATATTTTGATTTCTGAGGAAGACTCTCAACTTTTTTCCTCATGTAGTTTAAAATCAGGCTCAAAGTTCCATCCAGAAAAAAACAAAATACATGGCTTTATAATTATACAATGTTGCAAATGATCAATTCAATATTTTTAATAAGTAATGAAAATAAAAATTTAATAATTCTCATCTGATAAAGGAATTCTCTAATGTTGGACTATATTTATCTTAGCATATAATTATAGGTTGATAGCATGATTTAATCTTCTCCGCATTTCAAAAAAATAATTGTATCTGATCTATCCTCACTACTGAAATATCGGTTTCCAGTCTAATTTTTTTCTTTCTTACGTATTCAGGCTTTTCTTTCTGAGTAGTTTTTAAATTCAGACCATGTCTAGATGGTTCTTCAAACTATCTAGTAATTTATTTACACATGATGAATTATTTCATTCCAGATATTCAGAGGTAATAATGATCTCTTATAGTTTAGTGTGTTAGAGCATATTTGATTTGTGATTTTTGATTTCATGGTTTTTTATGCACTAATTTGCTTTAATTCACTGGAAAATAAGTAATCATAAATTGATCCTATAAAAATGTTATTTTATAGGAGAAAGAAAATTTTAGAATTAAAATAAAATAGAAACCAAAACTTGTAGCAGTTAGTGCTAAAAGACACCTGTTCTTTTAACTGTGGAAAGGTCATTCTTAGAGAGCAAATCACGATGCACGGCAGGAGATAACTACAAAGACGTAACATCTTGAGATCAGATTGATGTTAGCAAATATTGATCACCTACTAGCACCTCGATTATCTAGAATTACTATCCCAATTAAGCACTTGTCATTATAGTTGTGGTTTACTAGGCTTGGTAAGATGGAATAGTTCTAATTAAGAGGACTCCTTAATTAAGCATCCTGTATTTAAAACAGTTTAATTCCTCCAAAAATAGTGTCCTACCTCAATAAAATTTAGATCCATTATTTATTACACTATTTTTGCTTATGTAGTTACGCAACAATTTTTATCATAAATATTTTATAACAGTAAAGAAAAAAATAACAAGTGACAGGAATGTCCTAAGTATAGCAAAATCCTTTTCTCTTAATAATAACCTATAAAATTCCATTCTCTGGCAATTGTTTTTAAATTAATTTTGGAATTTCCATACAACACTTGAATTTTCATTTACATTTTTAACCTCTTAGAAATCATAGGTAGCCAATTTATTTTTGTGTAACTTCTGTTAAGTTAATGGAGTGTTGTTTTTCTACTACTTAGTTCACTCCTGTTATATTTTATAACTTACTAAAGCTGTTAAGATAAATTAGTTAAAATTGAGATTTTTTCAAACTGAAATTAATAGAGTCCTAATTGTATGGAAGAAGTGTATGCATTGCTAACTGGAGTGACATGTGTCATTAGGATGGATTTAAATTGTGTGAGGACTTGTATCCAAACCTTTACCCCTATTGTATATATATAGAAATATGCTTATTATGTAACTAAAAACTGAGTTTTGGAAGAAAGGTTCAGAGGAAGTAAGTGTATTATATATTAACTGTTGCATAACAAATCTCCTCAAAACATGCTGACTTAAAACACCACAAAGTATTTATTTCCATAGTTTCCGTGGGTTGGAAATTTCGATGTTGGTTCACTGGGGGTTCTGGGTAGAGTTCATCATGAGACTGCAGTAGATGTTAGCTGGGCTGAAGTCTTCTGATGGCATGTATGCATCTATTGAATTAATTTCCACAGAAGTCACACAAGAGAAACTTTACCTACTTGGAAAGCTGGTGCTGACAGTAGGCTAGGAGCCTTATTGAACCTTTATTTGGTCATTTTTTATGGGGTATCTTGAGTCTCAGTATGGAAGAAAGCAAGCAAGCAACCAAACTGTATGTCTCATTGCTTTTATAACCTAGCTTCATATTAAAGTGATCACATAGGGACAGACAGCCCTGGTGCAGGGTAGAAGACAATGAAATCACTATATAAAGCAATCTTTATTTGGACAGCCTTGGAGGCTGCCTATGTCTATAGGTTAGTGTTGCTATTCCAAAATTCTTTTGCCTGGTTTTCAAGGTTCAACTTTCAATTCTGCCATTGATTGTGTGACTTTTGACAATATATTTAACCTCTCTAACCCATTTTTTAATTTAAAATAAATATTATGAAGTAAATTATACTGTATTTTTATGAGGACTTATGAGCTAATATTTGAAAAGTGTTATTAAAGAGGGTGCATACAGTAAGTTTTCTATTATGCTTGCTATTTCTTTTTTTTTTTAAATTTTATTGGGGAATTGCAGCAGGGGAACAGCATTGGGGAATCGGGGAAGGGGAACAGACAAATTGCTGTCTTTTTGTTCTTCAGTCTAGTTGCAGAGGACATTGCTTCACTGGCCCATGTTGGTATCATTATTGCGCTCTTCCCGGATGAGGCAGATCGCTCACCGGCCTCTGGATGGTCACTCACTGCGGCTATTGGCAGCTCACGCTGGCTGCCAGCCGCTCATGCTGGCTGCTGGCCACTCACTGTAGCCTATGGCAGCCCACTGAAGCAAGGGCTGCAGCCTACACCGTCGCTGGGGTTCACACAGTCCAGCTCCAGGTGGAGCTGTTGTTAGCTGTAGAGGGCAGTGTCACTGGCCCTCATATGTGGGATCCTAACCGGGGCCGCTGGCATCCCAAAACCAGCTTTTAACCAATGTGCCACTCGGCTGGCCTATATGCTTGCTATTTCTATTTTTATTTATGCAGTGACATCAAGAGTAAGCAATTTTTATTTGCTTTTTTAGAAAAAAAAGTGTAAACATAGCCTGAACATCTCATATTCAAATACTGCTGGTCCTCAACAGAATTGTTGTTTCAGTGTGAAAAAGCTTGTAAATATATTGTCTATGATAAATGAAAGGAAAAACAATGAAATGAATGATCTTATGAAGGGATGATTTTTATAGAGGGAGGACCAAATCACATATGAAAATTAGAACTCAAAATACTATCTCTTAATTTACCAACATTGTATATATATTTAACCAAAAAAGGAGACTATATTTTGAAAAGTAATTATATTTACAACCAATATTATATTTTTCATCACCAGCATATACATTGTCACCCTCAGACTACAATGTACACTGTGTGTCATGAAACAGATTTATGAATCAATATATTCAAACAGGTCTGAACATGATTGGAAATATAGAATCAACAATTAAAAAAACAAACCAAAACCAAAGCATGAGCTTGTGGTTAACTTTAATACTCAGTTTTGAATTTGAAGTCAGGAGAGGAAATGGCAGTCTCAGAAATAATTTCTTGCTTATGCCTGATATAATTTCCTGACAAAATGAAAATAGGCTATAAACTAAAAATAGTCTCTATGTAGTTTATGCTAACTTCAGATAACTGCCAAAAATAACAACGTTAAATAAAATGCTTATTGAAAACCCACTGTCATCATTTTCCTTTGCTATTAATCTTAATTTGCTGGTGAATTGGCTTGGAAAGAATCATATATTTTCATAACTATCATTAGCAATAGGAAAGATTTAGAAAAAGTACAACAAACTGATATCAATTTATAACTCATGAAAATATATGGGATTATTTAAATATTGAATGAGAGTAAAATCTGCATCCATTTGCAATTCATAAGTTCCTAGCACTGATGACTGATAAAATGAAATTACTTGTTCCAACCATAATCAGTTATCTTTCACATCAACAAATTCTGTATCTCAACATCTATCACAAAATGAGGGAATGCACTTTTCTGAATTATACTTGACTACTGTAAATTATACAATTTATAGATGAAGCTGTTGCAAATGTGTCATCAAAAATTTATTTTAAAATATTTCAAAGGAAACCACAGAAACACTAACAACAATAACAACACTTACACACACAAACATGCTCCTACACACAATCCACTGATCCGTACTTCTTGGTTATAGAGTTGTCTATGCTAACGAGATAGATGAGCAAAATAAAAAAGTGGTTTAAGTAAGTGCCATGTTTATCAAAGACACATATAGCTACTCTCATCAAATTGCATTTTCCTATTTTTCACTAATTTCACCCACAATGACTATCCCTCATGTGCATCTAGGTTTGTAGTTATTGAAGGCTGTGCTTTGTGATATGTAAGCCTTTATCTAGTGCAGGACTTTATTCACAAAATTTACTCAATAAGTACGTATAGAATGAATAGATATTGGGCTTGATAAAATAATGACTCTGTTAACATTGCCATCTTAAATCATTAAAAGTACACTGCGTGACCTGCACCTGATGAATAAATTGGTGCTTGTGAAGTTTAATATATCCATTTAATAGTGCTTCACCTTATAAAAATATTTTATTGTAATAGAAAACCTGGCATGCATTATCAGCCATAAAAAATCATTTTTTTCCTGTGTCCTCCAACTTTTCATTTAATTAAATCATAAAATATTATAATAAAAAATACTGTGGAATAAAAATAACCAAAATAGAAATAATAATACAATGAAGAATGCTATTTTTTTCAAAAACTACAGAAATGTCACATTGATAGGAGACCAAGTTAATGTTATGCTATATATGTTCAACAATAACTAAAATCAAGTATTAGAATATATGGCTGTGTTCTGTATTATAAGAAATTTCAAAGGTGATCATGTCATAGACTGTGTAGATGCCTGAACAATGCGCTATACACCTGAAGCTGAAGTAGAATAATACTGAATGTCAGCTATAACTAAGTATATAGGTATGCACAGTATTGGGATGTGGAGTACAATATAGGGCAGATAGTTGATGGAACTATAAGAGCGACATAAAATGTCAGAGGGGTACTAGCTTGGGGGGTGGGTTATAAATTTATGAGGTTAAATGTCTATTGCATTGCTTTTGGCACCTGAAACTAATTAAATAAATTAATTATAAAAAAGATAAATTTCATAGAGCATTATTTACTATTTTTTGGTTTAATTGCTAGCCTATTAGGATGCAACATGTTATCTCAATAGGAACCAAATCATTTGTAAATACAGTAAAACCTTGGATTGCAAGTAACCTGGTTTGCGAGTGTTCCACAAGACAAGAAAACATTTTTAATACATTTTGACATGGTAAACGAGCGATGTCTTGCAATACAAGAAGTTTGTTTCCAGGACAAATTATGCTCACAAGCCAAAGTATTACTGTATATCATTTATATTCTTAGTTTGGGTCACAATTAACATTATATAACACCTCATAAAGCAAATCAGTGTACCTCATGAACAACCTTTTCTTGTGATCGGTGTTCATCAGAGAAATAACAGAGACTCTTTTGCTTTATTCTATATGTATGTATATAATATGTGCAAGGTCTGACAATTAAGATTGCAAATTCATCCTAGAAAAATTCATCTCTAGATATCACTGCTGAATATCACTATGGCCACCTTTGAAGTACTCTCCTTAGGAAGCTACGCACTGATGCCAGAGCCTAGTTCACCCTTCAAGGCAATTTTGGAATTCTATCTGTGGAATGGCGATCAGAGCTCTTGTCATATACTACCATTGATGTCCTGAACATCATCAAAATGTTTCCCTTTCAATGTTTCTTTTATCTTCAGGCAAAGAAAGAAGCCATTGGGAGCCAGATCAAGCAAGTAGGGAGAGTGTTCCAACACAATTATTTGTTTACTGGCTACAAATTCCCTCAGAAATTCCCACACTGGCTACAAATTCCCTGTGAACTGGTGCATTGTCATGATGCAAGAGCCATGAATTGTTGGTGAAAATTTCAAGTCCTCTAACTTTTTCACACAGCCCTTTCAGCACTTCCAAATAGTAAACTTGGCTTGTCGTGTCCTGCATGACACAGCAGTGGGCGTGAAGGAGGGATGGCAATAGGTTAAGAAAGAGAGAGACACAAATAAGAGAAAAATGCAGATGGTGCCAGGGGACTCCAGCCTCATGGACTGAGCCCCGAATCGGGCCTGACTCCTTTTATTGTCTCACACATAAGGAAAAATCAATGTATCTTCCCAGTCTGTGAGTCTCATACCAGAGAATTTAGCTCAGGGGCAAATCAACCATGCCTGCAAGCTGCCATTACCAAAGATCCCATGATGTTATTGTCATGTACCTCCTAAGAGAAAGAAACTTCCTCAGCCGGAACTTACTGATAAGAATGCACAGAGGACAGATATTATCACAATAGGTCATTTCACATGCAGGCTACCAGAACCTGAAACAAGTGGTCTACATATGCCCTTTTTCCCCAGCTCCATGATTCCTCCTATAGTTCCCATGTGACTGTGCCTGGTTAGGTTGTTCCTCCCTTGAGGAATCTTACCTATCTTTGTCTAACCAGCTATCTTTTGGGGTCAAGTAGAGATACATAGAGTAGTCATAATATTGAAGTAATTATCTGTCTTTATGGAAAGATGAACGTGGGTAGACAGGCTATCATGTAACGACATTGGTTAACTGTTTGTCCAGTTGGTACAAATTCATAATGAATAATCCCTCTGATATCAAAAAAGGTTAGCAACATCATTGCAACAAGTTCACCACCTTAACTGTCCAACCTCCTATATACACACATATGTATATACATATTAAAAATATAAAACATTTTAAATGACATTCATTAGTTTATATTTTTAGTGTTCCTGATGGTGATAAAATATAAGTGGATCAAACATGTATAAAATGAATTAGAAGCAATGATCCTTGTCATGAAATATTCCACATTAAAATTAAAAATAGAAAAAAGAAAAGAAGAATACATTTGAAGATTTTCAAAGTCAGCAGAGCACTTAGTAGTTATTTTGCAATGGTGATCCCATGGTTTCATTTATACCTCAAATGTATTTTTTTTTATAATTTATTAAATGTTAAATGCTGACTTTGTGATCAATATTGCCAATATATATGCCAATATGTGTGTATAAATAACTGATTTTATTATATTTTATTCTACACTAGCTTTAAAGTAGGTCAGGTTGAAATATTATAAAGGTAGGCATTAAAATATGGAGAAACAATGATATAGAACATCAACTGAAATAACTAACTCAGCATAGCAAATAATGCAACAAAGTGTGTAAATCCAGAAAATTAATGATGAGGTAAAAGATCCTTGATGAAAAGAGTGGAGGAGAAATGGTTGGAACATAAGCATAAAATGAAATATAATAGAAGACACACACCGACGTAAGTGTTGACTATTCTTCAGAAAACCAATAATAAATCCACAAATTTAAAAAGGGTTCCAAATTTCAAGAACACGTCAGTATCAGTGGAAATACAACCAAGCTGGTATTGTTCCTTTCTTTTATAGTATATGCTATAAAGCAAAAATTATTTTTAGAAGATTGCATCAAAAGTTATTTTCTCCAATAATAGGCTATCTGCAGTAATAAAAATTCCAATATACCAGCCATCATTCATGAGTCAGTAAAAGTGAAACTCACTCTTATGATTTAAACTTCAGATACAAAATATATTTGAGGGAAAAGCTTAAATAATTGGTAAATTCTATGAAAATCATATAAGCACCATATAATAATTATACAGTCAAGATTTATTTTGTATATTTTACCAGGCACTGTTCTGAGTCTTTAACATGTACTATGTATTTCTTTTATTGTTAGATTTATTTGGACAACATATTATTATTAATTTTTGACTGAGGGTAACAAAGCTTAAGAAATGAAATGTTTTCTTATGACACAAGGACACGTAGCTCATACGGAGTGTAATCAAGTTATGAAACCATTCATTTGGCTTTTACAGGCTAAGAATTTTACCACTGTTCAATGAATCCTACCAACACTGAAATCTGCATCCCAGTAGAAAACACACAGAAAAATAGGAGTGTTTGATGACTCTAGGAATAGTTTTATTAATAATCTAATCATGATAAAAATAAAATCCTATATTCTGTAATATAATAATTATTTTCTTATATTGAGGATTTATAATAAAAAGAATGAAGGAAAATTTAACTAATAGCTTGACAAAAGAATTATTAAACAAAACTATTGAATTTTGTTTGCAAATTAAGTATGAGTGTTATAAGAATAAAACCATAAGAAAGATTGCATCTTAGTAGAGAAAGATGCACATTGCTCTATAAGTATAGGAGATTTTATATATATATATATATATGTATATATATATATATACATATATATATATACACATATATATATAATAAGTTAATGACATTAAAACAAAGTATTCTACATGCATTAAACCACTAGAGATGTACAACAAATTCATCAGTTGATTTTTTGTTGTTGTTATACCAGCTTTATAGGCTATTCAACTGAGGCCAAAACAGGATGTATAGTCTACCCATCTTCAGAGAAAAAGTTTCATAAATCAATCTGCTTCTTTAGTGAGCATTCCTAATGCCTACTGCTTCTCAAATAGAAGACAAAAGATTCAGCAGTATATAGTTTTAAACAACTGTATTCAAAGAAATATATTCCTGACCCTATTCATTATGAATTTGTAACAGCTGCACAAACAGTTACTAACCAAGTTTACTACTTGAAAGTGCTGAAAAGGCTGCATGAAAAAGTTAGACCTGAACTTTTCACAAATGATTTATTGCTCTTACATTATGACAATGCACCAGCTCACATGGCATTGTCTGTGAGGGAGTTTTTAGTCAGCAAACAAATAACTATTGGAAAACCCTGCCTACTCACCTGATCTGGTCCCCAATGATTTCTTTCTTTACCCAAAGATACAGGAATTATTGAAAAGATATTTTGATGACATTCAGGACATCAAGGGTAATACACGACAGCTCTGATGACCATTCCAGAAAAAGAGTTCCAAAATTGCTTTTAAAGGTAGACTAGGCCTGGCATCAGTGCATAGCTTCCCAAGGAGTGTACTTCTAAGTTGACCATAGTGATATTCTGCAATGAGGTATATAGCACTTTTTCTAGGTTGAGTTTGTGAACTTCAGTGTCAGACATCATAGCAGCTAAATCCAGGATTGGGAAAGCGGGCAAACAGTTCTTGGAACTGTTGCAAAAGTAGCATGGCAATAAGAAAGGTGACTATTCCCCTTCTTTCAGATATTCCTCCACATCTCAACATAGGTTTTATAGTAAGCTAACACAACTTAAAATTCCTTCTTAATCCAAATAATTATCTTTGTAGTATGAGAATTCCCAAAACTATAAGGATTTTATATCAAAGGGAAAAACAATTGCTACATGTGACTGAACCCCAAAGGGTTGACTTTTTCTGCACAGAGAAAGTAGCAGAAGAAGATAGATGAGACATTCATAGATGCACTATTGTAAAAAGTCAAAGCTCCTCGTTAACTCCAAGAATATCTCTATTTTGTATTCTGGACCAAAACAATGGAGCCCATCTTGACAAATGGGTGTTCTCCATTTCTTGCAAACCACAGCACTGATTAAAATATCTGAAAGAGATAACTGCTTCATCTTTGGATGTAGAAAGTCACATTGAAGATTACTTAATGGTCCTGGATGTTCTTTTGGAATGATGAAAAAGTACTGAAACTAGAGACATAGTGGTTCCATAGCAATATGAATGTACTATATGCCACTGAATGTACTACATGCCGCATTAAAATGGTTCATTGTGTGTTATGTGAATTTCCAAAGTTAAAAAAAAAAATCCAAGATGGTTAAAAATAATCATTTCATTTTCCTTAAATATTCAATAATAAATTTGCTGAGTCCTGGAATTCAACCCAGTTATTTGGCCTTACCCAGTATCTTTAATAAGAGGTATTATTCTTTCAAAAATCTAATCTGTGCAATCAAAAGCAGAAAAATAAATATCCACCTAATGAAAATTGCATTTTATTTTTATTTTTTTTGCTTCTGAGTCACTTTAATCATTCAGTGTGTATTGTTGCTGGACTGAACAAGCATCATTTGTGGGCAAAATAGCTCTAATTAGCACAATATTAAGCACTAAGCTGATGGGCAAATATCTCAAAAGAGTTCTAAATTAGCACTAATTTACATCACCTCCACTATCAAAGGCTTTCTTTAGCAGATCTGGAAAGTTTATATAAGATTTTCTAGTGGACTATTTAAATGACAATCATTCCTCTAGATAGGGTATTATACAACTAGCAGGCTAGAGCAAACAGCAAATTGAAGATCTTGCAAAAGCATATTTATATGTGAATTTTTACACACAGGGGCAGAAAAAATGATAATCTAAAGCTACTGAATTACTATTTAATTAACACGGAGACTCCAAATATGATTAAAAGATAAGTATATCAACATATGCATTTTAGTGTTTCCAAAGCAAGTAGAAATTTGTTCAATTGCTATCAAACTATAATACCAGTATCTGAAACATCTTTTTATCATAAAGTAAACTTACTTAATGTAGACAATTAACTATTTAATGACCAGAAGCCTTCAACAGAACTTGTACTAGTGGCATTTATAAATTTAAAAATATTTTTTCTATGAAGAAACTGAAAAATAACTATTATGTATATAGACATGTTGGATATCATGTATACAGGCACTTTTTGCATGAATTAACTCACATTATTACATTTCAAAAGAATTAAAATATTTTTTTAAATAACATTTAATAACTCAACAGTAGAAATAAATGCATCTGGACATGTAATCTGTAAGGTTCCCATTACATATAAACTAATATTAAAGAAATTAGATGGTGCCATTTATAGCATTCTAGCTTTTTATTCCAGGGGCATAAAAATACAAAGTACATATAATTTATCTTCAAATATTAATTATGGTTAAACTGATAATGATTTCTGTAAGAATTTAGGGAAATAAAAATATAATCAAATCGCTTAGGTATGATTCCTCTTAAAATATTGTTGATGATATGTAATAATTAATGTAGGAGTTAAGAAAAGTAGGTGGGAAATATCTGAAAATGTCTAAATAACACTCATCACATTCAATACTACCACCTTGCACCAACACAGCATCATTTTTATCCTGTAACTTTGTAATAATGCTCTTAGTGTAACTTTTCTTTTGGGTTGCTCCCCTTTCATTTCTTCTTAATGCAGTAGCTAGTATAATCCTCTTAAATTTAAATCAGATCATATCATTGCTGTGCTTGTAATTATCTACAGTTTTCCCATCTCATTTTATGCTGTATTTATTACAGTGACCTACAAACTACAGAAAAAAAAATGATTCCATACTATTTCCTATTTCAGTGACTTGATCTTCCATTTTACTCCCCCATATTCACTTGACTCCTACCAAAGAATAATCAAATTTGACAGAGAGATTTTTGCCGGAACAATTGGAAGACTTGATTTGTCAACAGTTTACAATAAGAGACAACAGTGATGTCCTTTTCATGAAATATAAGGAGCTCAGTTTTCTGAGTGTTAAATTTTAAAAAAATCTAAACCTTCAAATGTAAATATTGAGTTTGCACGTGGGTGTATAGATATATGATTCAGGAATTGAGTGAAGACATGTTGGTGCTCAAATGTATATACATGCAATGTACATGGATCTCAGAATAGATTTCTAACTAAAATATGGCTGCTGTTTTCCTTTTTTAGGGCTGCCATATCAAAGTACCACAGATTAGTGGCTTAAATAACACAAATTTATTTTCTTACAGTCCAGAGGCTAGTACTCTAAGATCAAGGTGTGGGAAGAGTTGATCTCTTTCAATGACTCTTTCCTTGGCTTGTACATGACCATTTTCCACCAGTGTTTTTATATGCTCTTCCTCCTTTTACTCCCTGGGTCCAAATGTCCTTTTTTTTTTTTTCTTTAATAAGGAAACAAGTCATATTGGATTAGGGCCCACTCTAATCATCTCATTTAATTTTCTTCTGAAAGACCCTATATCTAAACACAGTCACATTCTGAGGTATTGGACATTAAGACTTTAATATATGAATTTTGAGGAGATACAATTCATCACATAACAGGTGATCACCACTAATCTGTGTTTTTGGGAGAACCAAGAAGATATTTTCTTCATTAACACAATAAAGAATGCACTGTTAAGTGTGGTGTAACCCAGCATCTTTGAAAAGTCATGTGCTAATTTTCTACTCTAAGTTTCAAATAACATTAAAAGATACTGTATGAAATAATGAGTGGCGGATTCCTGGAATATCAATGTCCAGGTAGAAGCACATAACTGTCCAAGGAAAGTGAATATTCATAATGGCTATCGAGGCAGGAGTGGCAATGAGCATATTTTATTCTGAAGGTATCTAATAGAAACAGTGTTCTATGCAGCGAGATGGAAAGTCAGAAAAGCTGGTAAGCAGAAGGCTGATCAAGCCACCATGGTGGTTAATAATACTGTTTCCCAAGTCTCCCAACCTAAGCCATTTTCCATTGATCACAGTGGGGAAAGAGCATCGTGAGGAAGAGTCTGTTTGTGCTACTGTACAGGCCTCCGATGCTTCTCTGAGTGGGGCTTTTGTAATTTGCCAAAGCAACTGTGCACCAGAGAAAGGAGGCACTAGAAATTTTAAAAATTATTTTCAGGTATAATATCTGAGCTGACACTAAAACCAAATGGTAAAATAATTTGGACTGATTAATATATAAACACAAAGTAATAAATGGTTTGGGCTAAGTTGGTCACCTAGTCCTTGGGCACTCTGTGTTGATTGGCCAGTCTTCAAGTAAGTACTTGGGACAGATATGCTTAGCCAATGAGAGAAGTTTCCCATTGGACCCTTGTGTTAGGAAGCTGTAAAAGGAAGCTTTGGAAACTATCAATCCTCTGCCCAAGACAGCATATCAAAAGCAGAACCAAATTCTAGAAAGATTTACAGAAAAAACATCAACATCAAGGATTTTAAAGACACACAGAGACTCGTATCCATAAATGCTCCTTGTAATTCACTCGCTGAAACTGTATGAAAAGCAGAAGGATACCGTACCATTAACCACTGGCTACAGAAGAGCAATACAGTCTCTGACATTTTGTATGCAGCTTTTAGTTGGGTGAATTTTTTTGTTTGTTTGCATTTTAAATGCTCCTTACAAGAAGGATAAAAATAAAAATAAAAATATCTTAAGGCACGTTCAGTAGTGCATATTCAGTGTCCTGCTGCAGGACTGTTTGATCTTCTGCATTTGGACATAATATATTGTGTAGGGCCCTTAATCATCCTGATATTCTGTTTTAATGACATTATGCTACCTTTAATCTGATGAGTTGGAAGTGGCAAGAACTGTAAATTCTGTGGTAAAACAAAATGCTTGCCAGAGTGTCAAGATGATCTCTCAGATATTTAAAATGGATTCAAACTTGGTGACATTTTTACGAGTATAGGATTTTGAGTAATCTCAAACATCCTTTCTAAGGATGTAAAGCTCTTCTACTCCCCCAAAAAACTGATTTCTACAACTAGAAATAGATATTTGAGGAACCTATTTGGGTTTTGGAGGCAATTTATACCAACGTGGGGCTATCTTCCTGACTTTTGATAAATGACTACAAATTCTGCTAGTTTAGAAAGTCCCTCAAAGCAAGAGAGACCACTGTAGTAAGAACAGGCTGCTGAAAGTAATGTTTTGTTTTAGGACCACGGAACTCAGCAGAGCAAAGGCGAGATCAATGTGTGGTACTGATGCATGTTGTGTGGGTTTTGTGTTACAGCCCATTAGGAGAACAGCTCCTAAGTTTCCTAATGTGAGGCAATAAGGCTATGGCCTCTGTGGCAGAAAACAAATGTCCTCTTTAGAAACAGCTCCTAGGATGACAATGGTAGAGATTGTGCTTGATCGTAGAGCACCTAGTGACTATGTAATGATAGCTCTCCATTGTAATACTGGGTGTTACTGAATCCACTGATTCATAATTTTAGGCAAGCATTATGAAATCCACTCTGCCATGGAAGTTGTACATTAGAGACCAGCCTTGAGCAGATATAGACATATATCTATATAGTCTCAGATTCCCACGTCACTTATTTCCTATGTACCAAGACCTGTCCTTCAACTCTCAACTATTGCTTTATGGCATACTCTCCATGACCCACTAAGGGGAGGAAAGAAATGAGGCCTAGTTCACATACAGATCATCAAATATACTAATAATAGCCCAAAGTGGATTGCAGTTTCATTCCATTCCATTCTGGCTAAGCCCTTGAAAAACTATGGTAAGTGAAAAAATAAATAAATAAATAAATAAATAAATAAATAAATAAATAAATAAATTTAAAAAATAAATAAATAAATAAATAAAGCTTGGTGGGCAGAGCTGTGAGCAACAAACTCAATGTTCCACTCAAATTTGATGGGGAGAGGTCTAATTCATGCTTTAGCTTTGATAACTCACTACAAGGGAAATAATGACTTGGCCTGCATAGCCAGGGGTTTTGCACAGTACAACCCTGCAATTTTGAGAGGAAAGTGACATGGGAAGAAATGTGAATGGACCAATGAGAATGACAAAGTCTTGTGGTCTTTGTATCTCACATTGATGTCCACCAGAGACCATCATGTAAGGGATGCAATCAGGTAGACAGTATGAGTGACCTAGTGAGGTTAGCCAGCCTTTCTCCCCCATATCCCAAATGTTTGCACAATCAACAAATGAAAAGACTGTCCATAGTAGCATTGATGGTGGCAATGCATTTTCTTAACATGGACTCCATTTTATCCAGGCTTATTCAACAGCTCCACTACTAAATACTAAATTTATCAGCAGTGCTATTCCCGAGTCCTAAGCATGACACTAATTTACAAGGTAATAGCACAGAAAGACTTCTTAAGCAACATGATCTGAGAGTTTACAGAATGTCTTATTCAAGTCAAGAGACCCATTTTACTATTAAAGGTGAACAATAGTGGGATCACAGTGATGTTGTTAACACTCATCTTATCTTATACCATATTACTGGAAAGCAAAAGGCCTATTAAATCTAGGCATATCTATATCTATATCTATATCTATAATGGCCCATTAAAACATACTTTGAAAATTCAGATGCTGTCCTAAAAATTACAGTGTATGTTCTAAACTATGAGTCAATATATAGTGTCAAGGTTCAAGTGAATTTATAGGGTCCAGAAATCAAGGTGTTGAAGATAATGTTTTTTTCTTTCACCGTTATGCCCAGAGACCTACTTATGAAACATTTTCTTTCTGTCCTAGAAACCTAAGACCTGGCAGGTTATAGTTCTTGGTCCCTTGAGGTCCCCACAGAGAATTTCTTTGCGTGGAAAAAAGTTAGAACTTTCACAGATGTGGAAGTGAAGCTGTGACACTTAACTGGCAACTTTGGATTTCTCATGCCAGTAGACAGGTCAGTGCGCTGACACACATATTGACCCCGAGTTCCAGGAAAAACTAAAATAGCTACAAAATAATGGGCAGGGTGAGAGACTGTATATGAAGTTGAGGGTATTCAGTGGGGGTTGTCTTGGTGCTTGTATGTTAAATTCTAATTATGAATAATGAAACACAGCATTCACTGAGAACTGTATAGTTTCCAAGGCTCAGTGCCCACAGGCAGGCAAACAATATCATTTGAAATGCTACTTAAGTATATGGAAACTCTAAATTTATGGTTGTGTAGAAAAATGATAAATATCCAGTTCTGGTTTAGGATTGCCTTTGGCAGGTGGCTATGGCTTAGGCTGATATCTCACCTAACGATTTTTAAGATATTGCAATTGACCACCTTCTTGAAGGATTGAATTTACACTTACTTGATCATGGAATATGTATGTACATGCTATTCTCACATTATTAGAATAAAGTGAACATCCACAAGAGAGTGTTAATTGACCTGTGTTGCCAGGGCTAGCCGGTACCCCAATCCTAATTCACCCCTGATTAATTTGGCCCCTCAGTCTCTTTGTCTTGCTCAATGAAAGTAATCCCCTGCTGTCATCATGATGTAATTTCTGATCCTTACTAGCACTCAGAATGCCCAGGGATAAGGGAAGGCCTCTCTCTTCTGCCTTGCAGAATTTAGGCTGAGCTCAGCAGTCATGGTTTCCCAGTCCAGCTGGACTCAAGGACCTCTATTTCTAGGATCAGAATATAGGTCACATCTCAGGTGAACAATCTGGTTACCCAAGGGATGCTCAAAATGTCCATTAAACCTAGCACAGAAGTAAAATTTAAAAACATACACAAATAATATTTGGTAAATATACCTATGATTTATGTGTATATAAGTACTGAAGAGTCTCTATTTTTCACCATACAATTTAAATAGCATAGTTCTTAATTCAAAATGCCTTAAATCTTAAATCTACTAATACTGCCTGTAAAATTATGGGACATTTACTTCAACTTATTTGGTTCATTGATAGAATATTAGAGCTCATAAGAATTAAAAGAGTTGTTACATGTAAGTTTTTTTGTTTGTTTTTGTATTTTTTTTTCAAATTAATGCATGTAACAGAACATACACTCAATTAGTGTTAGGTAATAAAACATTTATCCTATTTTTTCATAATTCTAGACATGTAGTTTTACCTGTTAGTTCTCTACTGATCTCTACTAGCTCCTAAGAACTTATTTCAATTCATATATGGTAAAGAGTCTGGGTAAGGGACTGTTTAACCTTTCCATCTCAAGTTAAGACAACCTCTTCCAGTATAAAAAGTAGTAACTTTTACTTAGTTTATCAGTTATTTCAGGATTTAAATTCAGCCAATCAAAGTTCATCTCCTTTGAAAGGCAAATAGCATTCTCATCCTTCCCAGTTGGGTGTATTAGTAGGAGGATTATGTAACTGCAGGGGGCACAATAGTTGTCCTATCTCCACAGGTTCCAGGGAGAGGCTCCACCCAAATTGATCTCTGGGTGTTGTTTTCTATACTCAGCATCTCTTGGTTTGACCACTCCCACACATATCCTTCTGGGGTGTGCTGCCATTTACCACTTTTCTTTATGGTCTAACAAAAAACAATATATGGACATTCTGTACCATCCTAGTTCCCTTCCTAGAGCTGTCCACATCTGTCAGCAATCATGACATGACCTTACTTAGCCTCGGCTGAGCAAAAACAAGAGACTATAGAAGTAATAATGTAGGGCTTACTTTGCCTAAGTACACCTTCCTACCTTTATTATTATTATTATTGTTATTATTATTTTTATTAGTTACAGATGTACAAACAATGCAATAGTTATATTTTTTTCACCGCTTACAAAGTGACTCCCCGTCCCCCCACACCTGATATACATATCTATTACAATTCCATTGACTCCATCTCCACACTGTACTCCACATCCCATGACTATATATGTGTTAAATTATACTTGACATATGATATTGTTCAGCGGCAGCTTCAGATGTACAGTGCAGTGGTAAGGCCACTATATATCTGATAAGGGGTTAATATCCAAAATTCATAAAACACTCATGCAACTCAACACCAAAAAAACAAATAACCCAATTAAAAAATGGGCAGAGCAAATGAAGAGACATTTCTCTAAAGAGGACATACAGAAGGCCAACAGGCATATGAAAAAATGTTCAACCTCCTACCTTTTTTTATCTTCTGAAGTGATAGCCTGATATTGATGCATGCCAAGCTGAGAAATGCTTTGTCCCCAAAGTTTCAGATGAGTCACTGGTCATCACTGACTTGTATCCTCAAACCTATTAGAGAGGATTCCTTCTATCATTCAACTTCCAAACCTTTTAGGTTTCAACACATGAATAATAAGAACCACATTTCCATTATACATACTCACATTTATAATTCTACTTTTTTTTTTTTAATTTTTATCTGAGCCATCCTGCCACCTTTTGGCAGCTCAGCTCAGGCTGGCATCGAACTGCCGTTGCTCAGAGCTAGGCTCGCACGCTTGAGCGAGCTCTTAACCAACTGAGCCACTCGGCTGGCCCTAATTTTACTTTTTAATACCTATCATTCCAAAAAAGAGATCAATGTAATTCATGTTTGAAGTAGATGGTTATGCTGCCAAATCCTGTTCTTTACCTAGTAACTATAATATTTTCAGTCAGAAGAATCTAAAGATTTCTGAAGTTATTTCTCTTCATTTACTGATCTATTCTTCTGATAATTTTGAATTTTACAATATACCAAATTTTTAGCTAGTGAGCAGAAATACAAAATTCATAATAAAATATTATATCATCAAAGACTTAAACATTTAATGGGGTAAAATTGCAATTTGACTCTCTGTATAGTCAATGATACTTAGAAATACAATAAACTATCCTTATTTGTATGTAGAAGATGATATTGCTTTAAATTACCTTAAGTGACTGTAATACATTTCATATTGTTTCCCTTAAAATCAAATGATAGAGGGGGAGTGGGGTGGAGAATTGGGGGTGGGGGGTTGTCACTTTGAGGGGTAAAATGTATAACTATTGCACTGTGTTGTACACCTGAAACTAATTAAAAAAAATAATCAAATGATACAGAAACAAATATATCAGGAGAAAAAAATCTTAGCTTTGTGTTCAATCAAAATGAAATCACAACCAATTTTGGCAAAAATGTTCGAGTTTCCCAGGAGAAATGTTAATGCATTCAAATATATTCAATTATTTCCTAATGAGCATATTTATACCATAAAAAATTGTATAAATTTATACCAAAAAATGCAGAATATTTCAAATAACAGAATTTCTTTTGTTAGCTAATTTGTTTAATTCAATTTACCATTATATAAATGAATCTTTTTTTAAAATTATATTCTATTTTTGACAACACAGTCCAAATTTTGTATTACACAAAACACGAATAGAACTTGTAAACTTGATATATTTAGTAAGTTTGAAACAGTCAGTGTATCAAATAAGAGAAGGAAATAAATATATTTTCATCATACACTCTTGTTCAACTTCTTTCTCTTTTATATGTTGCCAGGATTTCTTATGGTTTGTCATATTTTATTACTCTCAGACATGTAATTATACCCTCTTTTCTTTATCATCATCATTTATAGCTTTACTTGCTGGTCTGAGAATCTCACAAGCTTGCTATAATTTTGAGCATTCATTTAGAGTATCTTATTTTCTTATTTCTATTATTCACAAAATTCTTTATTTTTAAATTTAGAACAGTACACCAATTCAATGATAAATAGTTAACGCTTAATTTTTAGTCCAGGTTACTTTTTTTTTTTTTTTTGAGAGCAGTGTCACTGGCCCTCATATGTGGGACCGAACCAGGGCCGCTGGCTTCCCAGGCCAGCGCTTAACCACCGCGCCACTCGGCCGGTCCAGTCCAGGTTACTTTTATGTTTCTACTTTAAATAAAGAAAGAGAGAAAGAGAGAGAGAGAAAGAAGCCCAAGCATGTATAGTTGACTCTACATTTGTGTCTCTACTGTAATTTGACTCTACTGTAATTTGAAATTCATACAAAAAATTATGATTTTCCTTTTCCTCTATAAACTGACTTAAAGTTAGAAATCTTATGATTTTTTTGAGTTGTCAATCACCTGATTTTTCCCAGATGGCCACAAACATTTTTAAACTTATTTGCCATCCTTAACTTTTGTATTGTACACAATTTAAAAGTCCAATACTATTTCATTATTTCTTAATTTAAGATGAAATATATTTATTTCCTTTTATGATATGATGAACAGGTTTTAAAAAATAGAAATTTGGAATACTTTAAAATTTGGAACATATAATAACATTTCTAGTAGCTTCCAGTAGAAGTAGCTTTTCATTCATTTATTTAGAAAAATATATATATATATTTATCAGTTGCAATTTATGTGTGTACTCTACTGGAACTACAGTTATTTTCAGATTAATTTGGCATGATTATTACTCTAAGTTATCTGGCATATTTCAAAAGAGTTCATACTATCTAATCTTTCTCATTAAATCAAAATATATAAGTCAAGTTACAGGGAATTGAGGAAAAGAATAGGATATAATTCTTAATATAAATACATGTATTCATTCTATTCACACTAGTGTAAATCTGATTAGGGAATTATTTAATCCCCCACATTCAGCCTATCATTTAGAACTAGATGCCTATCATATTAGAAGAAACACATGAGATTTTCTGTTGAAGATGGATGGAATGATGAATAGATGATGATAGACAGGTAGAAAGATAGATGATAGATAGATAGATAGATAGATAGATAGATAGATAGATAGATAGATAGATAGATAATAGATAGATGATAGATGGATGACAGATAGATAAGATCCTTATACAGTATGTAGAATCTGAGGGCATACTACTAATGGTGAAATAATTCACTACAAGATTTTCTTTTCTATTTATTTATGGAAAATGATATATTTTAATCAAATGCCTACATTTGTAAATAGTCATAAGATAACAAAGCTTTCATGGAATATAATAAGCTATTTTTCCAGAGATACCATCTTTTGATTCAGTACCTGCATTTTTTTTTCCACTTTAACTATCAAACAACTTGCCAGCCATCGTCAGTCTTTTTGTTCCTGCATCTCACTGAATGGAATTTGAAAAATGAAATGATACTTTGCATATTTTTGAATTATCATAGTTGTTCAGTGTAAGATTAAATACTTCCAAACAATATGGTTTTCAGCATATTGTATATTTGGGACTTTTATATAAAATGGTTATTTACTAATTTAAATGTATATGTTGCATCTCACATAATACTCATTGTCCCATATAATTTTTTTAACATTGGAAATTTAACATTTTTTTCTTATTTTATTGAACTTGGTTTTCTTTTTTTTTTTTTTTTTTTTTTTTTGAGGGCAGTATCACTGGCCCTCATATGTGGGACCCGAACCGGGGCCGCTGGCTTCCCAAGCCAGCTCTTAACCACCGCGCCACTCGGCCGGCCCTGAACTAGGATTTCAATTCTACTTCCTCACAAAATTTTATACTAGCATATTATATATTTTATACATTAAAATATTTTATTGATACTGTTTGTACACATAGAAGAAAATTATTTAAATATTACCAACTATTAAGATAAAATAAAATTACTTTTCATATATTTGTAAATATTGATACATGTCTACATCAATATCTGTATGAAGCTATGTGGTTATTGCTCCAAGCAGTCATTGTCTAGTTCTACTATGATTGTCCTCAGTTGCCCTGATTGGATCTACCTTCAGCAAAGGTCTTGCATTCAGCTATGAAGATGGCAGGTAGCTGACAGTCTCAACTGCATTGGTTCTGTTTCAGCATTGGGGCTGAGACCGCACATTTTCTGTCATTGGCCCCAGCCAATAACTGAACATAGCAAGCTTACAAAGGCTGGTCATTTTTGTTCAATGCAGAACTCCTCTATTGGGTGGACAATAACTATTTCAGAGCTTCTCATCATGATGGCCAACAATTTGCTAGATGTGCATATTAGTCTCAAGCTCTACCTATCTATCCAGTCCCCTTCCATCTTTTGTTTATGGGTTTCAGATCTGCATGGCCTCCTGAAGTTTTCTCCTGTGCAATTTGGCTTCCTCACTTTTTATTTTTTGTAATCATAGTTATCAACTATAAAAACCTTTCCAAATGCTAGGTTTATTTAGGGTCTGGTACCAGAGATAATGAACTGACAGAAGTTCCCCATATCAGGGTTTAATTCTAGTTATAATTTAATATCCCCTGAAAAGGTAAAAGTCTTACAATGGTTTGCTTTAAATTTTGATGCATGTGACAATATGAGTATAAGGTTATTTTTGTTATTTTTTTTTGTGTGTGTTATAATTTGTAAAATTTTACATTTAGATTTAGAGTTGTAAAGATTATACAGATAGTTCTGGTATATCTTTCACAAAGCTCCTCCTAATGTTAACATTTCACATAACCATGGCACATTTATCAAAATTAAGAAATAAACAATGATGCAATGCTGCTAAAGTACAGGTTTCTATAAAATTTAAGATGTTTGTTAAAAGATTTTCTGCATAACACAGTTTTCAATTCCATCATTGATCTAGGATAACAAGTTGTTTTTAGTCGTCATGTCTCCTGAGTCTACTCAAATTTGCAACAGGTAAACAGGTATTCAGTATTTCCTGTTTTGTTTTTTGTTTTTTTTTGTTGTTGTTGTTTTTTACTGACCTTAACATTTTTTTTTAATGACCTTAACATTGGAATACTGCTGTCAAGGATTTTGTAGGATGTGACTGGTTTGGGATTTTTCTGATGTTTTCTCGTAATTATACTGGGCTTATGGATTGGGGAAAGAATATCATGAGACAAAGTGCTCTTCTCATTGCATCATGCCAACAGATACAAGGTATCAACAAGGCATCAACGTTTTTGTCCTGTTAACCTTGATCCCTGGGTTAAGGTGGTGTCTGCCAGGTTTATCCACTCTAAAGTTTGATTTTTCTTTCCTTATAATACCTTTGTCTGGTTTTGGTGTTATAGTAATGCTACCTTCATAAAATGAGTTGGGCACTGTTATCTCCTCTTATGTTTTTTAGAGAACATTTTGTTGAATAGGTATTATTTCTTTCTTAAATATTTAGTTGATGAAGGCTTTGGTGCTCAAGGAGGGAGAGGAGATGTGAGGTCTTAATGGAATTTCTACAGAGGCTGTTATTCCCCTTGCCCAGCAAGCACTGCAGCAAAGCTTTCTGTGGTTTCTCCCTGTTCTGCCTTGTAAGTTCCTAAGGAAGCTCTTGAATGGAGAATCTGTAAAATATACAACATTCCTCTCATGACTGCAGTCTGAAGGCTCTTCTCACTCTTATTCTATTCTACACTTGGTCTCTCATAAATTTTTCTTTTTTTTTTTTTTCATTTAGCAGAATCTTCTTTCCTATTTAGGTGGTATTCAGCAGCTTTTTTTCCTAGGTAAGTAAATAAGGGATCCTGTTTCTATTTGCAGGCATCTCTCTACACATTTCAGGTTAATCTGCTCTGATACCTCAGCTCTCTAATAAGTTCAAGAAATATGATTGGTTTGCTGTTTGTCAGACTTTATTCTTGTTACAAGGTGGCAATGAAACTCTTCTCTGTTCTCTATATCTAATTCAACGTGGAAGTCTTCCGGATATATGTATCCGTATTTATTTTCCTTCATTGCTTTTTCTTCATCAATTTCAATGGAAAGATAACTTAAACACTGAATAATCATTAGATTTGAAGAAGTAAAATGATGTGGAAAAGTTATACCGCTACATAATCAAAGAGCAACTTAAATTATATTTGTTAACAATGCCATTGTACTTTTATAATATGAATTACACAATTAGAAATTTAAGGAAATTAATTTCTTATTAAAAATAAAGCAGAATTATCTAATCTGAAAGAAAAAATAATCTAATCTCAATAAATGTGGGCTTCTATTTGAATTTGGATTATTTCATAATTAAGTGAAAACAGATTTCTGGATATAGGACTCCTTTATTTTTTTAATTTTAAATTTGGGGAAAAAAATAGTTTAAACAATATTTCTTTTGCAGGATTAAATTAATTAGCAATTTCACTGTACTTTTTTCCTTTTTAATTATGACTTCAACTCAAGGAAATATACAATACATAGTTTTATTTTGTTCACATAATAAAATGTTATATACATTACAAATATTAAATGTTTTAAGGTTTTACATTATAACATAGCACTTGATTTACTAGAATGATGTAATACTTCCTGCATAATTCATTCATTTAAATGATAAGTATTAAGCCACACACAGAGAGATAAAGGCACATGTAACTTTCATATAACCTTAAGCTATAAAGTTGAGCTTAGGTTATATGACAAATGTGTGGACTTCTAATTGCATTTGTTAAGCTATTTGTAGACATTTATAATTAATGTTCAGTTATGTCATCATTACCAAGAAGAAAATTGTATTTCATCTGGTAGCAGTTAATCATTTCAGAAACTGACTCACTAATTATTTTTTTGTTACTGAAATGAATTTAAAATGGTGAAACTTTTGAGAGTCTCTGTATTAAGAAAACTTAAAAGCTTTAAATAACTTGTGAAATAACTTGTGAGACTGGCGTAAGCAAAATTTTCTTCCTTCCTCTCTTCCTTCTTTCCTTCCTTCCTTCCTTCCTTCCTTCCTTCCTTCCTTCCTTCCTTCCTTCCTTCCTCTCTCCCTCCCTTCTCCCTCCCTGCCCTTTTCTTTATTAAACTACAGAGGAATATTTGACTATATCAATATGTCCTTTTAATTTATAATTCCAACTAAGATTATTTAAATGGATCAGTTACTAAAATATGCTGGGTAGTGTTTTTTATATTACTTTTCACTCCTTTATTTCCAAATAAATCCATATTTTAATATCCTTAAAGTTTACTTTTAATTACATAAATTAAATAGGAATTCATTTTCTTATCAAATAAAAGCATTGCATACATGGCTGAAGAGTTTCTTAATCTACCCATATTCCAAGACACATTTAAGAATTATTGGGTTTCATTTTAGAATTTTAACAATTCTGTGTGATAAGTGCATAACTGTGGTATGACTTCATAGGATTGTATATCCAGTGCTATATTTAACTTTTAGTTCTGTATTCTCTGATAATTTTGTAGATCAACATTCTACCATAGTAATTAGGCTTTCAGTTTTGTTTATATTCAATTAACTTCATTATCTGAACTTCTATTTTAATTTTAATTTTTAATTTCAACAATTACAGTTTTAAATTCCAAAATATTTATACCACAACTTCTTTAGCCAATATATATAATAGAATACTATTCTGCCAGAAGAAAAGATGAAATAGTGCCATTTGCAACAACATGGATGGATCTTGAGATTATAATGCTAAGTGAAATAAGTCAGATAGAAAGAGTCGAGAACCATGTGATTTTACTGACATGTGGTATACAAAACTGAAAACAACAAAAGAACAAGAAAAACAAATGAATTAATAAAACTCATAGACACAGACAATAATTCAGTGGTTACCAGAGGTTAAGTGGGTAAGGGGGTGGTTGATGAGGGTATGGGGTTCAAATATATGGTGATGGAACAATGAACTGACTCTGGGTGGTGATCAAACAATGTGATATATAGATGATGTATTACAGAATTGACCCGAAATCTATGTAACTTTGTTAACAATTGTCATCCCAATAAACTTTAATTAAAAAATCCAAAATATTTAATAATTTATTATTGTATGACAATTTCTGCTTAATGGACACGTCTCCTTCATTTATTTCTTTGAGAAACAAACTAGATACACTTATTTTAAAGTTCATTTTAAGCATACTCTTACTTTTCTTTTGCTGTATGTAATTCAGTCTTATTGTATTTCTTATAACTCATTTAAGACAGCAAACTTATTCAAATGTTTGTTGATTATTGAATATCCACTGAATTTCCCACATAGTTCCTCTCTATGTACGACCTTTGCCTAAGCCTACCATTAGTGAGAAGCTGTGTTTTTGTTTGCTGTGTTGTTTGCTCATTCGAAGAGTTATGAGGTGAATTTTGTGTGCATAATCATTTAGCAGTAAATCAGGTCACATTCCAGAATTCAAACTCATAGCAGTGAATTCCATATTTATATTGTATGAAGCAATTTCCCATTAGATAAACATTATCTAAAGCAGTAATTTGAATGGTGTGTCTTTATGATCATTATAACATATGCTTTAAATTTAAAGTCGTACAAGAACTAAACCCCTATAACTTTGTACTATATTTAATGATTGGGCATATTTAAATGATATTATAATAAAATAATTTAATATTCAGCCTCCAAATCATTTTTTTCTTTCTTTTTAAAGGAAGCTATTACTATAGTTTAAAAAACACTGAACTAAATTAATAAAGCCAGTTTAAAAGACATCTAGCTAAAGAAGACAGACTTCTGGGAAAATTCCCCAGATACTGTGTAGACTGGGTTATATATTCCCAGTATTTGTCCTATACTGTATTTTACTTTCATTGACACGTTAATCACAGATTATAGTAATCAACTGCCTATTTTTCTGCAATCCTAATTAAAATAATAGAGCAAGTATTTATATCTTGGTCACTATTTTATCTCCATAGTCTGTCACATAACAGTTACTCAGAAAAAGTTTCTGAATAATTGAATGAATTGTAGAAATGTTTCATATTGTTTTTAATTACACAGTAACTAAGCATTTTTACATATGCTGAATAAAAACAAAAATATATTTTCCCCACATTTAAATAATTAGGAGAGATAATTGGTACATATCAAATAATTTACTTTTTTAAAAAAGTGGATGAAGGATACATATTTTCTTTTATGGCACCAAATTGCACCCAATATAAAAACATGGTCTAGTGAGTCAAATGGCCTAATGAATAAACTGAAGTTTCCACCACCTTGATTATATGCATAAACTATCTCAGGCTTACTGACAGGCTGCCACTTGCAAAATTTGTTGTTTATAGTTTTGTCTATGCCTCCTAACAATACTTTGTTCGAACTGAGACACCCTTTCACACTTGCTGCACCGGAGTATAAGTCTGGGCTTCACTGATATTGAAAACTCTATTTTATTGATTCAGATTGTGCTTCAACACACCCTTGAAGGATTTCTTGTGACAATCTATTGCACAGCCAGTTTCCTTGAGTTCCTCATACACAGGATTCTTTGGAATCATACTGCCAACAATTTTCATCACATGAATAGGCTTGCAGAACAAGATAAAATGAAAATATCTTGGGTATTCAGAATATATGAGTATTAAATGACTGTACCATTTGAAACTTTTATCAAAGTATACTTCAGAAAAAAACTTGATTGATAAAATGTTTTTTAAAGAATGCAGCTGATCTACGAGTTTGTTTCTGATTTGTTTGGTACAGAGAGCATTTTGATGGTTGCCATATGGGAGGGGATTAGGGGTGTAGGTGAAAAAACTGAAGGGATTAAGAAGTACAAATTGGTAGTTACAAAATAGTCATGGAGTAGTAAAGTATAGTATAGGGAATATAGTCATTAATATTATAATAATTATGTATGGTGTTGGACGCATACTAGATTTATCAGGGTGATCACTTTGTAAATTCTATAAATGTCTAATCACTATGTTTTACACTAATATAATATTGTATGTCAGCAATTGTAATTAAAAAATAAATTAGAAAAATCATGAATTTGGGTCTAACAATTAAAAAATGGAGCTGATTAATTCTAGATTATACAGATATTGCAAAACAGAAAGCATTGTCATTGCATCATCATCATCATCATCATCAACGCTTACATTTGTGCAGCATTTCATAAAATTATTTTTTTAATTGATAATGAAACTGCCTCTTAGATTAGGTTACTTGATTAGTTTCAATTAGCTGCAAAGGAGCTAGTCTAAAACTACTACCCAGAATTTTTAACTGAAGATGTTACCACTGAATGTTACTGATTATGGAGTTTAAAAATGCTTGGCATACAAACAATTGTTACTAAACTATTACAATTTGTAGTTATTTAAAAATATTTTGTATGATATCAAATCATGTAAAATATTTTGAAGATGTTAAATTGAAAATGACATTTTTTAATTTCTTTTGGTCCATTAATCATTCAGTAAATATGTATTGAACAAATAAATAATGGATTAACTCACTGGAGTTAATGGAGAATTTATGCTATATAAAAATAATTTGTATTATATTAACATGCAAAGTGAATATTAAAAAAATTCATAATCTTTAAGAAATATGTATTATTTTATAAGAAGAAAAATAAAGATAAATTTGCACTTGATTCTCCCCCAGAATTGTTTTTCAAGTGTTGAAAGGAAGTTACTAATCAAATGTTATATTCCACAGAGTGGAAAATTCTTGCAGTTTTCAGGAACTGAAGATTTATAAAATATAACATGTGAACTACTTAGGAAAGATATTCTTAGCCATTATTCAGTTGAACTCAGATCCAACAGATGCAGAAACTTCAGTAGGATTTTCTGGTAGAAAAGGAGAGGAAGAAGAAACATTCTATAGGAATTATTGTCCCACTAAAAGTCCCATCAAATGTAAACCACAGTTTGAGGCACAGGTAGTAGATGGCAGATAGCACTGGACATTTTTCTAAAAACATGTTACATATATTATTTCAATATGCTAGAACTAATGGAGCATCAGAAAAGAAATAATTCCTGGTCTATACTATAACTTGCCTTAGCTAGTTTTTAATTAATTTTTTTTATTTACAGATTGTTAAAATCTTGAATTAGAATAATGAGCAGCACTCTGTCCATATTATTAATATTCAGATGGCATTAAAATCATAATATCAAGACAAATACCCAAAAGTGTGATCTTATTCTCTCTCTCTTTGTAGGAGATTTTGTTTTTTCAGAGGAAATTCACATAGAAAGGAGAAAAAGAAAAGTCAACTTTATGCAGTGATTTTTTTTTTCATTTTAATGTATTTTTATGGGAGTGATGTTTAAGTAGGATTTTGCAGACATTAACTAAATTTATTCATCATATTTTGAGCAAAAAGATATATTCTGTATTATTGTTTGATCAACTTGAAAATTTGCAGAAAACTCTCTTTGAGTACATATTGTACTTTTCCTCTGTTTGAGGGCATATGGTCAGATATACAAGTTTTTACACATAGGATGTATGGTAGGCAATGTTCTAATCATCATCCCCAATGTCCCTTGCCATTGCATAACCTTATTCCCTTTAAATGTGGTGTAGAGGTTGGGGATATGATAAAATGTCACTCCATGTTTGTGTTATTTTATATCGCAAAGGAAGACTATATAAATCTAATCACATGAGACCTTTAAAATTAGAGTTTGTCTGTGTTTTCCCTGACTGGGAGCAGAAAAGGAAGTCAGAGAGATTTGAAGGCACGGGCATGCCATACCTGGTTATGAAGTCAGAGGTGACCACACATCAAGGAATGCAGGTACCTTCTAGGTGGTGAAGAAAAGTCCCCTACTGACTTCAGCAAAGAAATGGGGACCTTAGTTCTACACTTCCGGTTACAAAATTTGGCAAACACTTTGAATGTTCTTAGAAGTGGACTCTGGGAAGAGTCCACGGATAAGAGCCAATTCTGGTTGACATGTGGCTGTGAGCTTCTGAAACACTGCAGAGAAATCAGTTGTGTCCACCAAGACTTCTGAACTACAGGGATGTGAGCTGATAAATGGGAGTTTAAGTTGCTAAATTGGTAATGCTTGTTAGCATTAGAAAATTAATACATGTGTTAGGCTTATTTTTAAACTGACCTTTATTGAGAAAATGTCAGTTTCCATGAATTTGTTTTATGAAGTATACTAATACACATCTTAAGGTCACTATATGTATTGGGTTGTTGGAAAACTCAATGCAATTTTGCAGCTAAAAACATAGAAAAAATACGTCATAACTTTTCCTAGAACCCAATAGTTTTAATTTTGTTTTTATTTTTTGGACTAATGCTTGTTTTCTATTTTTCTTTTTTTTTTCAAGTTAAAAATACTCTTCATGGTGATAAAAAGTACATTACATAAATTTACCTGCTTAAACAAATTTTTAAGTGTACAGTACAGTTTTGCTAACAATATTTTGTCATTTCTCCTTCTTGTGACTAAGTTGGGAATATTCATAACAGAATAACAAACTACCATTAGGAAAAAACAACAACAAAATAAAAAGCTTGAGCCAACTAAATTGTGGAGAACATAAAAAAAAGTATTGCCAAACAGGATTCTGCCTCTTTATTCTCTTGTACAAAATTTGGTAAGATGTATATATGTGAGTATGCATATGATATGTATGCATTCTTACATAATTATATATATATGTATTTGGATATATATATATAGCCAAAAATATACATTGCCAAAAAATGTATACACATTTTAAGAGAGGAAAACTCTTTAAAATACTCAATATATACCTATAAGAAAAGATGAATATGACTCCTGTTTGACTTCTGCAATTACAAGAGGTGCTCAAACTGGTTATCATCAGCATCCAGACACTTCTGATTAAGGCAAACTGCTGCTTGAGCAACGTTGACCAAGTATACACTTGTATACATTATTTTTTGGCATCCCCGAATATACACATATGTGTGTGGTGTGCTTAGCTCAGTTTCTAGCTGTAGCTCCTATTTCAAGGTTTCTTGCATGGTTTCTTTTTGCACAAATGGAAAAATTTATACTTCTTTATATGTACATGAATTAGAATGTTAATGAGTTTTAAAACCTAAATGAAAATTTTAGCATGATAATCTCTACATAGTACAAAGAGATAATAACTTACAATTCGGTATTTTTTAAAATATATCTTACCAAGTAGATTCTTACTTCAATGGTTAAATGAATACAGATATAAATAATGATAACTGCTATTAATTTGTCAGAAAAAATTTTCTGAGAAAATTATGATGCAGAGATTCTAAATAAAGCATTTCCTGAAATAGGTCATTTTTTGCATTCTTTATTTTCTTTCACCATATATTTTGTGGAAAATTTCCATAATAATGTGATTTTGAAAACATAAATGTATATCATTTCAAGAATAATGTCTGCAGTCAAGAAAAAAAAACAGATTAATTTTGGAATTTTGAATATTATTTCCCTAGAAATAAAGGCCATGGGTTTGTACAACATAAAAATAAGTCTTTTTATTTAAGAAATCCATATGTGCAGAATCATTAGGAGTTTAGGTAAAATACATAGCCAAAATAATATTTTTAAAAAGTAACTGGCTAAACTACTAAAGGAAACTTTTAAATACTTCCATGGAATAGCAGAATGGAATCTCAATACAGAAATCTGAAAACCAGCAGGTGGCATCAAATGCTCTGGATTCATTGGAAGCAGTGGGGAGAGAAACCTCAAAGAGACAAACCACATCTTTGATAACAGTGCCCCAGGGAGTATTGGCAAATACATCTGAAATACCAACTTTCATAAAATAAGCAAACTTTGTTTGCAGAATGCATATTTCCTTTCATAACTATACCTAAGAATCTCTCCTAAGACAAAAGATAATAGAGTTTCCCCTTTGTCTTTGGACACCTAAAAATATAAGGAAAGATGGTCTTTATCTGAAACCACAGAGGGTCATTGAATACCCAAATATGACTTTTAAACTTAACCTAACTCTATACTTTTACAGAAAGAGAGTTAAATTACTTTCCAAGGACAATTTAACAATTTTTTCTTGAGTACTGCATAGATGCGGGGAAAGGAAGAGGTACAGGCAAGCCACTAAAAAACCATTTGTGAGAAACAGTGAGCTTGAATAAAGGCCATTTCATGGTGAAAATATAGAGGGTCCCAAGAAATGTATACACATTTTAAGAAAGGAAAACAAAACTGTATTAAAATTAAGCTGATGTAACTACTTTGAGCACCTTTTGTAATTGCACAAATCAAATGTGAATTGTAGTCATCATTTTGTTACCAGTATATATAGAGTACTACAATTTTAATAATTTTTTCCTTTCTTAAAATGTGTATATAGCAGAGTAATACTCCATTGTATAAATGTACCTCAGTTACAGTACTGTACTATAAAGAAGAATGAAATCATACCATTTGCAATGATATGGATGGACCTAGAGACTATTATGTTAAGTGAAATAAGTCAGTCGGAGAAAGACAAATACCATATGATCTCACTATATGTGGAATCTGAAAAACTGAATGAAAGAGCAAAGTAAACAGAAACAGTCTCATAGATATAGAGGAATAACGGGGTTGCTAGGTGGGAGGGGAGTGGGGATGAGGGAGAAGGGGAAGGCATTAGACAGCATAAATAGGTAACTACAATATTGCCACAGGGGATATGAAAGACAGTTTGGGGAATATAATTAATAATGTTGTAAATATTTTGTGGGGTGTCAGATGGTCACATGTCTTGTTAGGGAGACCACTTCATGGATGAAGTAGAGGCTTGATCACTGCACTGTACACCTGAAGCTGATATATAATATTGTATACCAACTGTAATTGAATATATAGATAGTCACGGGACGTGGATTATACTGTGGAAGGAACTCAGAGGAAGTGTAATAGATATATATTATATTGGGGGGAGGAGTGGGGTGGCCAATTGGGAGAGCGGGGTTGTCTCTTTGAGGGGTAAAAAGTATAACTATTGCACTGTGTTGTACACCTGAAACTAATTAAAAATAAAATAAAAAAATAAAAAATTAAAAGAAATGTGTATACATGTTTTGGCACCCTCTGTATTTGTACAAAGATGCAAATAAAATATTCCCATCCTCTTATTGTAACTATTCCATTCCACCAAAGAAATACAAGTATGCTATTTCTCCCACTTCATATCAAATATAATCACTGCTTTTATTTTCTTGACAACACTTCTGAATTTATAATATGAAATTGGAACACCCAAAACCTTACTAAAATGCTACCTGATTGAGCAGAGTGGGATTTGAGTTTCCAAATGTTTAACAAGTTCCCCATTGACTTCAAAGCCCACCGCTCTTCACGCCACTTTGAAGAGTAAGATCGAGTTTTCCAATGAATACACAAGATCACACTGGAGTGTGCCCCATTGATAGCAAGAATGCATAAGCTATTGACGCCATTTGTTCTCAGTGTTTCTGGGTGATGCTTGAGGCAGCCAGGGCCAGGATTGATTTCTTCCAGTTACACAGAGGTTTATCCACACAATAACCTCATGTGTGTCCTGGCATGAAAACAGGCTTAGACATACCGTTTCACCTAGTGTATGACTAAGTACAAAAAAAATACCATTCCTAAAAAATTCCTTAAAACTAAAATGAGTAGTTCTCTAAAAGTCCAGCAGTCTTGAATATATTAAAGTCACTAAGAATATATGTGAATATTTTTTCTTCTTGATTACACAATGCATTTTAAGAGATTGTAACCTTGAAATCCATCTATTTCCAACATTCAACATGGTTCCAATTATATCTTTAAAAATTTGCACAGGGCCGGCCGAGTGACTCAGTTGGTTAAAAGCTCGCTCAAGAGTGTGAGCTGAGCTCTGAGCAACGGAAGTTCGATGCCCAGCCCTAGCTGAGCTGCCGTTGAGTAGCCAACAGGTGGCAGGATGGCTCAGCTAAAAAAAAATTAAAAAAAAATAAAATACATTTGCACATACAACATTTGTATAATTCATTGCTTTGGAGTTTTAAAATATTAAAATAAAGACACCTTTCTTTTATTAAATGGCGGTCTTTTAAATCATTAAATTAATATTCCTTCAATCAGATAGTAACATCTTCTGCAATAGAGATGAAAGACAGTATCTCCCAAATCACCAGTGCATAATTAAAGCTTTATGAAGGCAGCCACAGGAATACCTGTTCTAGAATTTCCTTTAAATAAAAGACAAAAGGAGAAAATATTTCAGCCTGTTAGAAGTCACAAAATAATCTTCCTTGGGACATAGTGACTGAAAGGGCACCAAGAGACTTCTATGCTGTGGGTAGTGTTCAGTTTTATGATCTGAGTGGTGCATTGATGTTGTAAAAAATCAGTATAATGTACCTTATGTGTACTTCTCTGCATTGATAATAACATTTTAAATGTGTAAGTAATCATATTTTTTCAAAATTTAGTTTTGGAGTTTTCCTGAGGTCAAGCATTTTTTATTTGAAACTTTTCATTCCTATTCATTTGACTGATTCTGTATCATGTATGGTTGTTGCTCTTTCATCAGCTATCATATATGCTATTTTGAGTAATTTTTAATGGAAATTTTCTGGATAATATTTAATGGTAAAGGATCACTCATAAGTTGGAGGATAGTTATGAATTTGTGTTGGAATATCAAGGTCTGTATGGTGCTTATGCTCAGTAAAGGACAAAATATAAACAATTTTGATTAGCAAATTCTAATTGTAACCTTTAAATTTGCTGAGAGGATAGGTTGCAACTATATATTTAGTGTTATGTTTTCAAAGAAACATGGAATGCTTTCCTAAGTCATGGTTTCCACAAACAGGTTTGATTCCAGATAGATAATTGCACTACTGAGAACTTTCTGGCTAATGAAATGGCTGGTTTATCATGCATAAAGCCCTGATAATCAGAATTATAAATCACTGAAAGATAGCTTGGCTTGGAATCATTGACACTCTACTACAAAATATACCCTTTAGTCAAGACAATGAGATCTAATGTACACTACAGGTTTTTTATGAACATATATACACTTAAAACCACTTTTTCCTAACATTCACTATGGCAGTCAGACATAAAATTAAATTTATTTCTGGCATCTAAGTCTACTTTATCCTGACTGAGAAAAATAGATGTTCCAAAATGTCCACTTTATGAATATTAGTCAACTACGATTTTTCCCTTTACTCCAAGGGAGGGGTTTTTAGTAAATAAATAAAATCAGCATTTGTTACAGGAAGCAGGAAGCATTTTACCTTAAGTATATGAGTGAATATATAAGTAATCCTTAGTCACTTATACAATACAAAATTCAATAACAATACAAAATTACTGATTTTTTTTTAGAGTTTGTTTTAAAATATGCATCCTAGTTCTATGCCCAAACTTAGATCTGAAGGACACAAAGAAAGTATTTTTTCCTGGAAAAATCATTGAATGGATCTGGAGTAATTCATCCATATTTTCTTTCTCATTTGTGTTTTTGAGAGGTTTGTGCTTTCTGGAATGACTGGATTTAATAAGAGTTTTGATAAGTATGTAGAAATACATATAAGTTTCATAAAACACCACAGTGTCAAGGAGTAGGTAGATTTTATTCATTCATTCTCTGGTAAAGTTCTGAAATTATATTTTTGCCTCAACATTTATCAGGTGTTGTTGGCTGAATGATTGCCTTTCCAAAATTCCAACATCCTTATATTAGGAATTTGTAAATGCGTTACATGTAGATAAAAAGTCTTTTCAAATATGATTAAATTAACAATCTTACATTGTGAGATTATCCTAGGTTATCCAGGTGGACCTAATGTAATCACAAGGGTCCCTGTAAGAATGAAACAGTCAAGTTAGGGTCAGCTCTCTAAGACATGAAGTTGGAAGCAGTAGTCAGGGTAAAGAAGGTGTTATACGGTCTGGCTTTAAACATGGAGATGAGAGGGAGGGGTGAGGAAATATGAGCCAAGGAATCTAGAACATGGGAAAGGCAAGGAAACAAATTCTCATCTAACCCTCCAGAAGAAAGCAGTCCTTGACCTTAGTCCAGCGAATCTGATTTCACACTTTCAGCCACCAGAATTATAGGAAAATACATTTGTCTTGTTTTAAGCCACTAAATTTGTGGTAATTTGTTACAGTAGCAATAAGAAGCGAATATACCTGGCAACCAGTAACTGATAATTCCCTATCCAGCCAATCAGTTATTTTACTCTTTCATTTATAAGTCTATTGTCAGAATTCATTTTACTTGTGATTCTTGATTTAAAAACCAATATTTTCTTCTAGACTTCTAATTGGATCCTGTAGTGAACAATCTTTAGTGCTTTTTATGTCTCCAGCTTTGGAAGATCCTTCTGATGTTTGCACTACATCTCCTTAGGTTACAATTGATTTATTTCAGTTAGAGGTACTGGAAATTCTGTATGGCCTCAGGCTCATTTTGCACTGTCAGTCTCTCCCCTGAAGTGACTACTGTTCATCTTTCTGCATTTGTTCTGGGTTCTTTTCTAATACCTGGATCAAACCCACTATACACTTAAGTCACTGAACTATAACACTCATGCAGACTATATCTGTAGCGGCAACCCTAAAATGGAGCTTAGCAGCCAGAAAATAAATATCCCAGCTGCTCATATTTTAGGTGTATACCTGTGGATTTCATTGTAGAATTTGCTCAGACTCAGGAAGAAACAGGTCCTATAACTTACAACAAACGTCATAGGGCATCCTCATTTTTTTTTTTTTTTTAAATTTTCCCAGAGCCCTCCTGCCATCTGTTGGCAGCTCAGTGGCAGCTCAGCTTGGGTGCATCACCACTGGACCATGTGGGAATCAAACTGGTGGCCCTGCTGCTCAGAGCTTGGCTCTCAAGCCAATTCCCAATCAACTGAGCCTCTGGGCCAGCCCTTCGTTTTGGCTTTTAATCTTGCCCTGTCTCATTCTCACCACAACACATACTCCACATTCCTGTGCACACTTCTCAATCAACTACTTGTGGTAAGATTTTGTCTTAGAGTCTCCTTTCAGGGAAACCTAAATTAACATAATGAGATAACTTTCATAGTTTTGAATACAGAAGTGTTCAAATATTTCTTGGATGATTTACATTTCAAAAACAACTGATTAATGGCAAGGATTTAAAATACATTTTAAGAATTGTCTTGATTTTGTTTGGTGCTTTTAATTTTCTTTCATGATGCTGAATTTTTTATCTTTTGCATATATATATATACAAGTATATTTAACATTAACAAGAAGTATCATTAGCATGCTGTTAAATGTTTTTGAGTATGTCCACAATGAAAGATATTTCTAAAATATGGTAATTAAATGGTTATTCTAGTATTATGAGTTATTTTTTAGATAGGCATTACATTAATTTCATTTTTAAAGTCTTTTATAAATAAATAACCCAATTTTCACTGAGACATGACATTTACTTGAAGGTCACCTTATCTTAACCATTCCTTGAACAAAAAAGAGAAAAATAGTACACAGCATACAGAGATCAATTCTGAGCTTAGATGTAAGCATGCATTTTATACTTTGAATAGGCAGTGCTAAATTGACACTCTTATAGTAACACATTATGTTAAAAAAAGTATTACTTTTATCTTACTTTTTAAAAAGGAATATATGTTTGATGACTATATGCAATCTTTTAGTGTTCTCTTAAAAAAATAGGCAAGAAAAATCAAAAGACTATTAATATATATGTGTGGTTATATTTATAGTGTGTGTATGTGTGTGTGTACTACATGCACAGAAAGTGCCAAAAAAAAGTATGCACATTTTAAAATAAGAAAAAAAACTATATTAAAATTACATTGATAATAACCACTTTGAACACCTCTTGTAATTGCAGAAGTCAAATGTGACTTGTATTCATCTTTTGTTTTCAGTATGTATTGGATAATATGTTTTTAATACAGTTTTTTCCTTTCTTAAAGTGTGTACACATTTTTTGGCACCCTCTGTGCATGTGTGTATATGTGTGTGTGTATGTGCATGTGTGTGTGTATAATATACATTACACATATAGTACATAACAGTATATATATTTAATATATATAGTATATATAGTGTATGTTATATATATATATATTTTAAATATGTATTTTCAGCACAAAAATAGTTTGAATCATTCTACTTGGACAGTTGAAATTACAAATAGGAATATAAATATTTCGCTGGAACCTTTAATCATAGAACCTTACTTTACTAATAAACATGTATATAATAAATTACTCAGGTATTACTTATGATTCTTATATGAATTTTGATTAGATGAAAATATGATATGTCAGTTTACATATATGATATGTTTTTAGGTATAGCTCATGATAATACTTGTTTCATTTATTTCCTACAACTTTTAATGTCAGTATGGCTGGAAACAAAATATTTTGGCCACATTTTGTTGTAGAAAAACATAAAGGCAGTATGAGCGTTGAATATTTTATACAACTAAATAGCTTGGGAGTTTTTTCTAGGTAAATATAAACACAATTCTTTATTAGTGAATTCTGATAATGTTGTGTGGTGAATGGCAGATAGACAATTTTCCATAGAAAGTTTCCCTTTTTTTAGGAGAGTGTGTTTTCTAAAATCTGTAGATATGAAATCCTAATGTTTTATTAAAAGGAATTTTATCTGTTATTACATACTTCCTCTGTTTCTCATCCATTCATTATCATCATTTCACTTCAAATATATGTGTATATATGTGTGTGTTTAATAATTTGTGTTTTGCTTAATCTTAGCTAATCTTTAAAAATTCTTTAGTATTGTGTATTTTGCACATTTATTGTTTGAAGTAATGGACATTATGCCACCTTATAATTTTTTATTTTATGTAATCATTTTCTTTCTCTCCTCTGATTATTTCTAGAGTACTACTGGCTAAAATTCATTGTGTCTTGTTTTGTCTTAGCACCTATTTTTTGAAAACCTACCATTTTAACTTTGTGCAGTTGAGTAGGTCCCATGAGAGTCTTTGTGGTTATCATTCTCCATTGAAAATGTAACATTTATTCTAAGTCATGCATTTGTAAGATTATAGAAAAGAACATCCCATGGAGTGAACTAAGGATGCACATCATGTAAATTTTGTTAGGTTGACACCCAACACAAACTCACAAATCCGCTTCCTTGTGGGTATATCTAATTTACTTCTATCCAGCAAGACTTTTGTCGGGGTTAGAGTGAAGGACGAGTATGTTGCAGATTCTTAATATAGTCTTATAATACTACAGTTTCTTATCAGGAAATTTAGCTGGCAAGCTGATTAACATTTATTGCTTTCTCCCCAATATATCACAGAGACAGACAGACTTATTGAAATGTTTTTCTGGTTGGTTGGCTGGTAGGTGGTTGGTAGGTAGTTGGGGGATGGTTTGGATTGGTTTTGCTTGGTTTGATTGCTTATAGGTTCATATGCATTTCTTCAATGTATCTGACCTCATTTGCAATTTCATGTTTTCACCTGAGGATTTCATTTGACAATTGAGCTTTGCCTTAACAGACCAGCTTTCTTTCTGGTTTGCTGTTCATTCAACAAGTAGAACCTCTCAGAACTAAAGTTTAGAGTTATAGTTGACTTTTGGTTTCATATGAGTTTCCTTTTTGTTCTTTTCCGTGCCTCCTTGTAGATTTGTATTGTGTCCTGAGGAGATATGTCTTTAATTTAATATTATCATTGCATTTAATTAATTATTACCTAGTTTCCATTTATCCTAAAATTCTGATTATACATAAATCTCTTTTTGTTTACATGTAATTAATTCTTAAGAGGTAATTGAGAAAATACAAAAATTGTTAGTGCATAGAATATTAACAAGTGTTACTAACCTATTTTGTGTTTAAAGATTGATACATTTTCTTCTGTATAAACTACTAACAATACTGATTATCATACTCTGTACTATATTAATTAACAGCTGTAAAGTTTGTGGGGAATACTAAGTATTTTAATTTAACAGAAAATCTTGCCATTTAAAAATTCTTCATGAGAGCCGGCCGAGTGGCGCGGTGGTTAAGCGCTGGCTTGGGATGCCAGCGGCCCCGGTTCAGATCCCACATATAAGGGCCAGTGACACTGCCCTCAAAAAAAAAAAAAAAAAAAAAATTTCTTCTTGATAATTTCTCCAAATTATAAAGATCCGAAAAGTAACAAACACTAAACTGTTTTGGTGAAAAACTACAACAGTAAGATTTCATTATTATTAAACCCACTATTAACTACTATAAAGAATTTCTGATTACTTGGCATAGAAAATACTACATTTGTGCTTATGTGAGTCTACAGACTTCTCATTACATATTTATTGACTATTTTTTTTCCCATCATAGTCAATAGAATTTCAGGGATGGTCCTTTATTTGTATTAATTACCTCCATTAACAATGTTACACAACATAAAAGATGCTCCATATTATTTCAGATAGGTTCTAATAAGTACTATAGTTATTATTAATGGTGTTGCATAATGGTCTTGACTCCTTAAGAAAAAGTAATTTATTGTGGCACAAAACTTGCTCACTGGTAAATTATTATGGTAGCAAGTCAAATACTTCACTTATACTGAGATTTTTAAAACACAAAGAAATAACTTTTAATAACCTAGATCATCAAAAATGAACTAGTAATAATAAATAATTCAGATATAATTACATAGTAGTAAAACTGATTTTTAAAAAAGTGCTTAATGTTTTTTATTTTAATTTAGCAAACTACCATTAATATACATTCCCTTTTCAACACAGAACAATAAGAGCTCAAAAGAAATGAAACCTCTAATGAATATCTCAAAATGCATAAAACCTTTGATAATTTATCAGAATGAATGTGGAAAATTCTTCACAATATTTGAATTGAAGTAATCACATAGACTTCCTCAAATTGATGGACATCAATTTAAGATATATATGTTAAGTGTCAGTTGACAAATTCAAATACTGAAGTAATTGTTAGTAAATGAGTGGCCAATAACATCTTCCCAAAATTTCCTCTGTCCATGTGTCTAGCCTCCCATTGTTGATTTTGCTGTACATGATTTCCTACATATTTATTGTACCTGAAAAATACCAAAGTGTGACCTCAGAGGGCATGCATTCTGTTCTTTTTTCCCCCCTGAAAACTGTATCTTCAGATAAAAAGTTGATAGATAGACAGAAATAGATATCGATATTTAGATCCCTTGATTTCAATTTTCCTAAATGTATAGAATTACTTTCTTGTTCACTTCTTTGTAGTGAACAAACTGTCCACTGTTGGACAATGACACTTCTGAATGACATCTTTCTCTAATAATGTTGAGATATCAGTTGTAAAGAACAAACCTGACTACAGAAAGTGTGAGATTGAGGTGGTTGGTGACCTTCACAGAAAAGCTTAAAAGCAAACCTCTGATAGGAATCATTCCACAAATATGGGATAAGGAAGAGTGGTATTTTATAGAAACTATATTCTAAGGTGATTTTGAACTAACTATCAGAGAAATAGGCTAGTAACCCAAAAGGAAATGTGAATTTATAAGAATATTTGTCTCATTTTTTAAATTTAAATTTTATTTTATAGTGTATGTATCTGCTGACCTTTTAAAATGAAATCGGTAAGAGGAGATTATTGATAGAGGAGAGAGGATGAAATAAAAACAAGAGTAAACAGAAAAATAACAATAAGAAGACCTGCAGTGTTTATGTATTGGTCAAAGTAATTACCACCTGATGCTACAATGGTAACTTTCAAAAACCTCAGTATTAATATAACGATTCCCCCCTTCTCCTGCCAGGCACTGGCAGGCTTTGTGTTCCAAACAATTGCTCAGGGTCTCAGTTGATGGAGGCTACATTATCTTGCAATCACACCTTCTATATTATTTAGCTCCTAAAATCACTGTTTTCCAAAAGAAGAAAGATGGAGAAGGCATATTGCCTTTCAAGTGCCTTTGTCCAAATAACTTTTATTAACAATCTAGTTACATATTCTCTCTCAAATTAAAGGATGATAGTGAAAGAAAGCAAACACATGTAGTATATGGTACACACTTCTGTTCTCCAGCACAATAAATAGGTCTAAGTCATAACAAAGGAATTAAACCTAGATTAGAGCTGAACAATTTTATCCCTTGTAAAATCCGAGAAAATGGAATGCATTGGAAGCAGATACAGGTAATATGGTGATCTGCAGTTAGGAAGTTACCATTTGATTGCTTCTATAATATCTGTAAAACAACAGTAGTAGGGAGTATGATTTTGAGAGGAAAAGAGAGAAGTGAATTGATTAGTGACATGAGTAAGAATGCTGGGTACTGGTGGGTATCCAGCTGAGATTTATAAGAAATGTATATAAGACTAATCATCATGGTAAGGGGCATATGGAGAGGGTCATTGTGTCAGTAATTATGGTAGAAAGAGAATGACAAATGCATTTAGGGCATAAGTAAATAAATGAATTTATCAATAAAATTTAGGATTTAAGTTGAATAGGTATGGAGATAGGATTATGTGGACATGACATTTAATGAAAAGTAATTAGGCCACCAAGCAAGAAAACACATGTGTTAAATAATTGCTATATTGAAGGAATAATTGCTGCATTGAAAATTATTTATGTAGAAATATAGGTGGCTTTGGAAAGAACTGAAAATTTTCAAAATTTTGAATATTTTAAAGATGTGCTGTTATTAGGAAAGATCTGATTTAAAGCACAGCCATGAAATTCGGTGGCTAAAATTGAGTGGATGGAAAAAATTGTAGAAATTGAGAAGACCAAAGAATTTGAAGCCTAAATTGTTGTATGGATAATCTGTATAAAATATGACATTATAAAGATTTCAATGTCATTTATTAGTGATATTGAGTTAAATAATAAAATATCCAAAGAATGTGGGAAAGCAACCGAGTGGTATCGTTGAAGGGCATGCGTTTTGAAAGAGCTATTTTATTTCGTGTTTTTTTTCTTTTTTTTTCTTTTTTTCCCAGAGGGACAAGGCAAAAGAGAAAAAGAACTATGTAGAGTTATAATGAGAACAGAGAAAATGGTGTATTTTCTAAATCTTCATGGTAGATAGGCATGGGCAGGAAAAAAAAAAAAGTCTCAGAGAAATTTCTAGAGAAATATGGCCCTTTCAGAAACTGAGCCTTCGCTTAGAAGGGAAGGAATTAGAGGAGAGGAGTTTTAGGGTATATAGAACTTCCCTTTTTGTAGATCTTGAAATTGAGAGGACAACAGAAAAAAAATGGTAGTAAGTTCAGCTAATGGATAATGACTTAGAAAATTATGCCTTTTTTTTTTTTTTTGTCAGCTGACCTAAAAAAGAAGGTGATTTATTATGGATAATTTTGACAGTCTCTCATTGTCCTGCCAGAAGCTTGGAGGTGTGTATAACTGTCTACATTTTAGCTTGATAGATGTTCTTTGGTTATTGATCATCTCTCATCCTATTCCCAACACCAGGTTTTTAGATATCGATGAATAGAAACAAGAAGCCTAGAAATATCTCCTACTGTACTGATATTTTATTCTTCAATAATTTACTCACTTGAAACTGAAATATAAATGATCTACCAATTACCTAACAATCAATAAAAGAGAAACAAACCCCATAGTTAATGACAGTGATACCCTTTCTAAAATTTGCTGTCAATGGCACCCCAATAGCCACTGGATGCTACTGGCCTGGAAATGAGTAATTATTTACATTTTGCCTAAGCTCCTCACCTCACATTAATCTTTTTTTTTTTTTTTTTTTTTTGGCAGGAGGCACCTTATTCCCCCTTTCTTTTTTGGGGTCTATATGGGGATTATTGGAACAATTTAATCTCTGCCACTATAACTAAGAGAGGAGCCAAAATGAAATTGCTCCAGGGTCTACTTGCTTTCTTTTCTATCTTCCTCTCCTTCTGAGAATACATTCTGACTATCTGGTCTCAGAGTAAAATAGCTGTGTGAATGACTAAGTAAATAAGTCTATTTGAATGAAACATTATGTACTGTTAACCGCATTATCAATACATCTAAAATTATATTTTTTAATCAGATTTAGCAGTAATAAGCTTACATATTTTATTTTTCTCCCAACATTCTGACTACCTGCTATTTGTTTCAACCTTGGGAATAAGGTATTTTTTTTCTTCTCATGTCTCCACTAAACGCTAAATATTCTCTCTGTAAATGGTCCCAGAAATAGTCTACATAATTCTATAGACTATTTTGCTCTAGGAACATATTTAGATCTAGGTACTACATTTTGGACTCATGAATTATTCTACAAATTTTTACAAGAGCTTTGTAAATGGCTTAGTTTGTAATAAAACAATTCCCTTATCATTCCTAATATTATTATCGTTGTCTACATGGTTTTAGTTTTGCACCTAGACTCCCCCTTTTCCAGGATGATTGAGGATTGGGAGCCCCACCTCTCCCCACAAGACTAAGGTTGATCTTCCCAAAAAACCCCAAAAACTGTCCCAGCAGAGTCTGACTTCAGTATTGTTCCTCAAGATCTGAATTATTCAACAACAGATAATGAATAATTAATATAAGACATTAACAGCAGTATCCATATGGAACTAAGACAGCAGAGGCTTTTCTCTACATTCTTTCTTTCATAATGATAGGGAAAATGGCTTCTCATATATTGTGAAAAATAGCTGTAATTGGAAAAAAAGAAAGAAAACGCATGATACTTATAAAAAATGAAATATCATGCAGGCTAATGAAATCTAAGACATACTTAGAAAAAAAAGGAATCTCTCAGAGAAAGATTACCTTGGGAGGTTTAGCACTGGATATAATTTAGGAAATCTTTTATATTATCTTGTACACAGTTGATATTTGTGATGGTTCCACAAAATCTCATTTTCTAATCATTGCTGTTTTAAATTTGCATAAAATTATTCTTATGTAGTTTTCTTAGAATCCAGGAAAATCTCTACAATATTGTGGTTTATACATTACTCAGTCTCTTTTAGAATTGAAAAATGTTTGTCCTTTTGAAATGACTAATAATTTTCTGGCTTCCATTTCTTAGCCTTTCTCTCACTGTTTCAAATATCTTATGTCAAAGTTAAATACTTTTAAAAGCTCTAATAGCTCAATTTAGCTATTATTTCTCTTCCCGTTTCAGCCTTTAAAAAGTAGTTTTTCGTTTATTTGTTTGTATGTTTGTTTGTTTTTCTCTAAAGCTTAAAAAAAGAGAGAGAGAGAACTTAAAAATTATAACTAATTACTATGATGGTCATTGGTTTTTCATGTCCTGATTCAAGTATTTCTAAGTTTTCCGGTTATAAAAACACATGTTACATGAATGAAAGAACTAAGTGTACTCAAGTTATTTTAAAATAAATGTACATATTTAAAATCATTTATTATATATAGCTATAGATGTGATGTGATGATATAATATTAGTTAAACCTGAAGACTGTTCTTGAAATTCATATTTTAATTAATTACTTAAAATAATCGCATGTATCCTAAAAGGCCTATGAACTAACTCAAAAGTAATATTGGCTGCGATTTTCTCCTTAAATACATAATACTACATTTTCTACTTAGGGTTATAATTGGCACACACAAATTACAGCTTCCATATTTGAAACTTAGCTCAATGTTATTGCTGTGTTGTAGGAAATGGTCTGTAATTCTTTAGTCCACAGTAGAGGTTTTTATTTTTTTAATTCTGGAGAAATAATCACAATTTCTCAGAAAGAATAACCTCTAGAGAAAAAAAAGTGAATGGATCATCATCAAAATAGCATTCAATTCAAATGTCCACTGTGATTCCATACTTTATGTAGGACATCACATAACTAGTTTGTGTGAGGTAAATATTTTCTGGGCCCCTTCAATTTCTATTAGAAGATTATACCTGTGTATTACATATGCATAATTAAAAGTTTTGATATCATTTTCTCTCTGACAAGTTTTCTTCTACCAAGACCTGAAAATCTGATACTGAGATTTCATTCATTTGACGATGCCATGATATCAAAGGAAGATGTGTAAAAGAAGTCTTTTAAGATTAACTTTGGGGCCAGCCGAGTGGCACATTGGTTAAGAGTTGGCTTGGGATGCCAGCTCTGAGCAGCAGGGCTCTGGTTCAGATCCCACATAAAGGGCCATTGAAGCCGTGCCCTCTATAGCTAAGATGGTGAACAACAGCTGGACCTGGAGCTGGGCTGCTGTGACTCACCAGCAGCAGTGTAGGCTTTAGTGGGGCTGGACAACAGCTGGTGTGGGCTTTCATGAGCTGTCGTGAGCCGCTGTGAGCAACTGTCCAATGACTGGTGAGCGACTGCCTCACCTGGAAAGACTGCAATGATAATACCAACATGGGCCAGTGAAGTGATGTCTTTCACAACTAGACTGAAGAACAAAAGGACAGCAACTTGTCTGTTCCCCTTCCCCAATTCCCCAACACTGTTCCCCTCCCCCAATAACCCAATAAAATCTTAAACAAAAAAAAAAAACAAAAAAAAAGGACTTAATTCTGGCATTCAAAGGCAGTGTCCAGGTCCTGTAATGATTGCCATTCTGTACTTTCTATATCTTATAAGACTAACACACCAGCAAGTTCAGAAATATTCAAAATAATTTCAAAATGTTAGTGTAATTTCAGATAGCATTTAAAACATTGAAGGGGAAATTAAAACAAAAATCTCCTGGCTTAACTGGAATTTCTCATAGGCCAACTAAGGGAAAATAATTTAAAATTTTAAGACTCAGGAAAGAGGCGTTAGACATCCCAACATGAACTAGGGGCTATATTAAATAAGTTTGAAGCAGACATATCAACATACTGAAAACCACCTAATAATTCAAATAGGATATATATTAAATATCCATTTGAAGGCACCAAGGCAACCAAAAGTTGAGGGGGTTAATATCTCTACTTAGGCCTAAGCTTGACAATCTGTGCTACATTTATCCTTGAGCCATTAGTTGATTTGAATACCATCAGGAAAAGGCAGAAATGCTTAGAAGACATGTTCACAATTATACAAATGTTATAACTGATTAAAGTTGACCACAGGTCCTCATAAGGTGAAGGGAAACTAGTAAGTACTCAAGATTTTTGCTTGTAATCTCTGACAGAATACATTTGAGGTGCAAGGTGAAACAAAAAATAGTTTTCACAAACAGTGAAGATCAGGTTAGAATCTGCTCAATTTTCAATAGAATAATTGTGATGTACCCCTATCTTAAACAGAAATCAGAGAACTTGAAAAGAATTTCCCAAATTCTTATGGAAATTGGGAGGCAAAAATCACAGTTTAGGTGTAGAAAGCAGGTCTGTGATAAGCAAACCAAACGTCTGTTGGCACCCATGAGAATCAGCAAACAAAGAGCTAAGTTATGCCTGAAGTAGAATACCTCTCATCAAAAGACAAACCCAAATGGGAAATTAATATATTCTGAATTGGTTAAGGTGATCTGTCAGAAATAAAAGTGAATTCTCACTGGAAAGAAAAAAAAAACTATGACATTTTACATACCATTTCTAGAATTTCTTTTCTTTTTCCAGAATAAACTCTGCTCCCACTTTTTTTTTTTTGTAGCTGAGCCATCCTGCTACTTGTTGGCAGCTCAGCAGCTGCTCAGCTCAGGCTGGGCATCAAACAGCTGTTGCTGAGCTCAGCTCGCACTTTTGAGCGAGCTCTTAACCCACTGAGCCACTCGCCTGGCCCTCTGGTCCCACTTTTTTTTTTTTAGCTGAGCCATCCTGCCACCTATTGGCAGCTCAACAGCAACTCAGCTCAGGCTGGCCTTCTGCTCCCACTTTTAACATATACCTGGTATAGAAGCACCCTTGCTGTAAATCATGTAAAACTGGGTATATATATATATATATATATATATATATATATATATATATATACACATTAGGTGTTGGATACCTAACAACTGGGATGCTCATAAGTTGAGCTCTGTATTAGATTTACCTCTGACTGGGGACAATTCCCCAACTGTGGCACAGCAAAAATCAGAGTTTAGGAGTCCAAGCAGAATGCAGTGTTCTCAGTGAGAGGGGGCAGAGAAAAGTTTTCAGGAAAGGTGGAGTAGCTGGCATCTGTAGAACTTTGACACTGAAAACAAAAATATGCAGAGGGGGAACCAAGGGTCCACTCTGAGTCCCTGAAGGATGGTTTGGCTGCTTATGCCCAGATAGAGCCCCCTGAGGATTGTCAGAGAATGAGCGAGTTGAGAGAAGAACAGGGATACTGGTGGTTGTGCAATTCTGGAGGAAGGTGGAGATCTGGTCCCAGCAGAAATGAGAGTATACACCACCACTTCTTCAGTACTCAAGGTCTCGATGAGCATGAGGCCTTCAATATACAAGGTCTAAGTAAATAAAGGCCTTGCCTTTTGGACAAGGAACATGAAGTAAGTTCTATAATAGCTCCACACTAACAGTCTAAAATTATGACTTAAAAATAGTATTACAGAGTTTAGATGTAGGTTCACCAAGCTGTAATTGCTTGGAGAGATATTAGGCTTTCCATACATTTTTGGCATCATACATTGAAGGATATACAAGTTCAGAATGAATAGCCAGCAAATGAATTGAAAACTATGACAAAAAAAAAACCCCAAACCATATTATTAGCTATCATGTATACTGTTGTGACGATAATGGGAGTACAGATATCTCTTTGAGGCAGTGATTTCAATTTCTTTGGATATATACCCAGAAGTGAGGTTGCTGGATCATATGGTAGTTCTATTTTTTAATTTCTTGAGGAGTCTCTGTAATATTTTCAAAATGTAAGTGTCCCTCAATGAGTGAATGGATAAAGGAAATATGGTGTACAACACACACACACACACACACACACACGCATTCACACATATTTGTACACGTATTCGAAAATGTTATTCAGCCTAAAAAACGAAGGAAACCCTGCCATTGTGACAAAATGGATGAGCCTGGAGAGCATTATGCAAGTGAAATGAGCCAGACAGAGAAAGATCAATATTATTGCATCGCACCACTTAAGCTTGGAATCCAAAAAAAAAGGTCACACTGATAGAAACCGAGTGCTTAATGGTGGTTTCCAGGGCTGGGGAGCAGGTGTGGGGAACGGATTGAGCTGGTCTAAAGTTATAAGCTATTAGTTATAACATGAGTGAATTCTAAGGATCTAATATATACATGGTGACTATGATAATACTACATTGAATAACTGGAATTTGCCAAGAAAGGAGATCTTAAGTGTTTTCATCCCAAATAAAAATAATAATAATAATAATTTAAAAAGGTAACGATTTGAGGTGATGGATGTGTTAATTAACTTGATTGTGGAAATCCTTTCACAATGTATGCAATATATCAAATCATCTCACTGTACATTTTAAATATATTATAATTAATTTATCTATTACACCTTAATATGCCTGGAATAGTGACCAAAACAATTCACAAAAATATCACAGAATCCAAAAGGTCTGAAGTTTTTCATGCAATAAAGAGTAAGCAACAACAATAAAAAATAGCAGAATTGTGAAGAAAGAGAAAATGTGACCTATGCAAACACAGTCTATAGAAACCAACCCCAACATAGCCTATATGTTGCACTCAGCTAACAATCAATTTGAAGTAGCCATTATAAAAAATCGGAAAAATTAGAAGAAAAAAATAATGATTAAAAATATAGAGTACAACACCAAATACATAAGAACTATTAAGCAAACAAATAAATAAACCAGAACATTCCATATGTACACCATCTTGGGATATGATCTGTATCCAGAACATATGTCGAGGTTGGCATGGTAGCCATTTAGATATCTCCAAGCATTAGGAATTTTTGTTCTTTTTGTTGATGATTTTTAAAATTATCTGGTGGGGCAGTCTGCATAGCATCATTTGAGAATTTAAAGATCACTTGTTTAACTAAAATCATTAAGATAGGATTTCTGTTAAAGTGTTCAAGGTACTTCAAAGTCATATTCCATGAAAACCATTCCCATTACATATTTTTTCTGTCTTCCTTAGATAACCCCTTCATTTGGATGTAAATGATTCAACTTAATCAACAACTATAAAATTATCTTCCTACCTGGAGACTGTTAGGTATAAGAGTCTTAGGAACACAAAACTTACAGGATCAGGTGCCCATGAACAATGTTTTGTTTTGAGTCATTAAAGGAGAAAACAACCAAGACGGGGGGGGGGGGTTTGAAAACGTTAATCCTTGACTCTGGTTTCTGATGAATAGGATTGAAAGAACTTATTTTATGTTGTCTTTTGTCCTTTAAAATAAACAGAGTTGTAATCCTGACTGATTCACAGGTGACTATCTGTGGCAATGATATCAACAATATTTGTATATTTGCTGCTTTTATTATCATTAATCATGAACGTTTAGTATAAGCCATTCATTTACAACTTTTGATGTTTGTATTTCTTGGCTTGTTTCCAAAAGGAAAACAAAACAAAACAAAACAAAACAAAACAAAACATTTCAACTAAAGACAATGCACTCAAACCAAAACTGAAAAAATAGTTGTGATGTGATTCTACTGGAAACTCTGACAACCTTTGGTCCAGAAGCAAAAAGTCCCAATCATCAATGCAGCTAGAATCAATCTACTTGACTCTTGCTTTCTCACAGTACCAGTTTTCCGTACTAGGTCTCATTTTAATCGGCCGTTTTACGTCAGCATACTTGGTTCACTTGAAGTTCATAAACAATCCCATTTTGTACTCTGTCTTGGCATAGTCACCAAATTCTAATTTAAGCTATAAATGCAATTATATAAAAAATAGTAAAACCTTTTTGCCAAAATGGTTCCATTTTAATTTCTGATATAGCTGAAGTTCACAAATCACATACTCACAAAGAAGTATTCAAAATTGAAATTAGACTTAGCAACACCATCTGATATTTCATATCCTTTCTGGCAGACACTTTTATTTCCTATTGCTTTAAAGAAAAATCATGAAACAAATTCATAATGAGTTCTAGAAATTGAAATCAGTGAAACAGATAAAATCCCATTAATGATTTATTACATGATTTTCCATGGTTTGTTACCTGCAATACATGATTAAATTATACCAATAAGATAGTCTGAACATTGTTATTTTGAGAATGTCTAACTTTAAAAAATAGCTTTCCATTTATAGTAACAGTGTTTTATAATATTAGCTATTGGCCAACCCACTAAGTACTTCATAAATAGCATTTAATAGGCACTTCTAATTAAATACTCAGTTTGAAACTAAGGGTTTTTTTATACTTTCTTCTAAAACTACATTAAAATTTAAGTACAGAATTCTGAGTTTTAAAATCATATGTGGAAAATAAAACTGAATGGGAGCTAACCAGACAAGGTATGTAACAAATTTCAGAAAGATGAAAAGTGAAAGAAGATTAGGCCAACAAAAACCATGGAATATCAAGCTCCTTCTCAAAAGTTGATGAAGCCGGAACTTGACAATCATTACTCTCAAACCCAAGAAAAGCCCAAGGTTTGGATGCATAAATGACACAAGGCATGGGCATGGAATCAAGATAAAAACTTGGAGACTATTTCAAGTCTCTAAGAGGTACAGTTCCATCCTGAGGTCTCTGCCTTCGTTACAGAGGCCAGATATCCCAAGGATAATTGATGGATTAAAGGAGCCAGAGAGACTTCTCTAAGATTTTAAGTCGGCAAAAGACAGGAAGCAGTAGACTGACATTATGTCTCTTTAGGCATCACTGTGTTCTATTAATAATCTCCTTGCTCCCATTCCCTTACCAACCTACTCCACCTCCAGTTCTAAGAGATACTGGGATAAATTTAATTGGATTGGGCCAATTATGATTCTTCCACTAAGGCTGGCTAGATTACCTTAGAAGAAAATTGGATAGGGATGCTGGGAATCCAACATTGTCATCTACAGTAAGTTGAAGTATGGAGTGTTTTGGCTATGGAGTCCACAATTAATGTTTCAGTTTTGCCACTGATCTCTAATATAGTGAGCATACAGAGATTAGATTAGCATACCGAGAAAATAGGCTATAAAATTCACAATTCATCGGAGTAGCCAGTGTAAGCTACCTGCAAAATTATCTTTGCTTATTTCTAAGTTGATAAGTTCTGGTAGGTACCTCATGGCCTACTTCACACAAATATTTTGAAATAAAAAATAAAACTGAGAAAAACATTTATAACGAGTTTGTGAGATGAAGAAAGTTGTCATATAAAATGGAATACTTTCTATTAAAAAAAGTGACATTTTCTTTCTGAAGTTCCTCACAGACTCACCACTATGACAATTTTAAAATAAACAAAGAATTGTAGTACTGACATTTCTCCTGGCACAGATTTTCAGAGACATGTGCTTTCCTGACAATTTGTTAATTACCTCTCCATATTAACAGTGCAAAATTATAAAAAAAAAAATGTCTAAAACTGAATCTTTGAATCCTCCTGCAATATGCTACTTTTTTTTTTTTTTTTGAGGCAGTGTCACTGGCCCTCATTTGTGGGAACTGAACCAGGGCCGCTGGCTTCCCAAGCCAGCACTTAACCACCGCGCCACTTGGCCGGCCCTGCAATATGCTACTTTTGTATTTTTCACCCATCTCAAGAATTGGTACCATAATTCACTTTACTGTCATTGAAGGTAAACTGAAGTCATATTGACTCCTTTTTTTCTATATACTTCAAGCATACTACCTAAAAATATACTATATCTTCTTTATTTATCACCACTCGAATTACTATATCCTTATTTCTAATTTTGAAGTCCTGCAGTAGGCTCCAAAGTTATCCACTTGCCTTCACCCTTGCCAAACCAAACCCACAAAGACCATTGTCTGCATGGCAGCCCAAACGGTACTTTAAAATTCTAAATCAAATGAGCTCAGAACCCTCCCTTGCCTTTCCTGCTCCTGTATGACCTTCACACAACCATTTCACATCAGGTGGCTTTACACTTGCTATTTATTCCCACCACAGATATTTATATGGCTCAAAAGCAGATGCCATTACTTTCTAATCTTTATATATATGCATATATATCATGTGTATTATATTTTACATGCGTGCCTCTTTGCAATTTTACATACCCTATGTTCTGTGTGTATAACATATATATATATATACACATATATACATATATACATATATACATATATACACAATATACATATATTGTATATTGTGTATATATGTAGCATCTATATATTTTTAATAATGGATGGTATAATCAATAAAGATTTGGATAGTATATGGATCTTCCTGCATTTGGTAGGCTACATAAGAGGCTTTCTTTTCTTATACATTGCAATATGTCTAGTGACTAAGATAATATCTGGAATATAGTAAGTAGAGACTCAACAAACATTTTTAATGCTTAAATAAATGACAGGCAAATTTATTGATTCTATATTTATAATTAGTTAATTATCTTTTCTTTTTTTATTTAGTTACTTATTTTTAATTAGTTTCACGTGTACAACACAATTCAATAGTTATACTTTTTACCCTCAAAGTGACAACCCCCCTCCCCCAATTCGCCACCCCACTCCTCCCCCCCATATCATATATATCTATTACACTTCCTCTGAATCCCTTCCACTGTATAATCCACATCCCATGACTATCTATATATTCAATTACAGTTGGTATACAATATTATACAACATCAGCTTCAGGTGTACAGTGCAGTGATCAAGGTTCTATTCCATCCATGAAATGGTCTCCCTAACAAGACATGTGACCATCTGACACCCCACAACATATTTACATTATTAATTATATTCCCCGAACTGTCTTTCATATCCCTGTGGCAATATTGTACTTACCCATTTATGCTGTGTAATCCCTTCCCCTTCTCTCTCATCCCCAGCCCCCTCCCAACTAGCAACCCTCAGTTTTTTCTCTATACCTATGAGACTCTTTCTGTTTACTTTGCTCATTCATTCATTTAATTTTCAACTATGTTTGAGTGTTGCTTATATATGGAAAATACGGTATAGTAAACTTAACTATATTAGATTTTAAAATACATTAGTCTAATAATTTATTTGCCAAGATAATTTCCAGTTATTCAAAATATTTTCATGTTGACCTAACCTAATTTTGACAGCTTAAATTTGCTATACTATTCAGTTTTTAAATTATCCTATGCTCACTCTCTTTAATAGCATATCTACAAAATCAATGCCAGTTGGAGATATGCCATTTTTCTTTTTTGCAAACTAACAGTTCATATACACTGCCTTTAACTTGGCACTGCATGTATTTTTGGTCTTGAGAGACAAAAAATAGCTTTCATACATCATTGTAAAATATTGAAATTTTAACTTCTTTGAGTGTTCTCTGTATTGTGACTTTTAAACAGAATACAAATTATGGTAAATAATACACTTTCATTAATTTGACAAACTCTTTAGAGTAAAAAAATGAAATTACCTACCATTAAATCACTTTGATTTTGCAATATGTATCTGGTTAATCAAGAGTCTGCAATATGGTGAGAAAAATTTTTAAAAAAATTAGTCATGGTAAGCAGTAATGCAATTTTTCTTTTCAATTTGAATATAATATTAAATTGAAATCAAACAATTGATTGCACCTACATAAACTTACTAGAATAAAAGAAGTGCATGAAAATAAAAGTTAATACTGGCTATCAGGTTTTTAATCAGCTTGGGCAGATATTGCATTATGACATTCCTAATGGTGCTCTCTTGTCAGTATTTTGAATGGATATAATCCAACTGACTCTAGGTTAGCATATATATATATATATATATATATATATATATATATATATATACACACACACACACACACACACAAATGCCTAGAGTGATTTTAATACATCATTTTCTCCTTAACTTTACACCACTGATTAGCAATTATAATTGTCAATAGGTTTTGAATTACTGGTTCATACTCATTAACTAGTATTTTAAAACACATCTTATTTAAAAATGAAATATCTTATAAGGAAGGTTTCTAGGCAGTATTACAAAGAATATTACCAGACTAATTATCCATATTTCCTAATAGGTCATATTTTAATAAGTTTTGAGCTGATTTTTCATGTTAACATATTTGTCAGTGACTTAATCTGATGTTTATGCATTCCTGTTTTCTGAGAAATTATAAAGCACCAAATATATTATAATTGACTCTTTTAAAAATATTTTTTCTCCAATTATTTATTTATTTATTTATTTATTTATTTAAGGGCAGTGTCACTGGCCCTCATATGTGGGACCCGAACCGGGGCTTGGGAAGCCAGCGCTTAACTACTGCGCCATTTGGCCGGCCCTCTCCAATTATTTTTAATGATAATTAATATCATACACAGAGTTTTGTTTCTAAAAATCCAGATTAACTCATTCTTTTATCCTTTATTTTATAAGTCTTTTGGGTAATTTTCATTCTATTATTAACTAGTCATTGTAAAGAACAATTATAAAGACTTCAATAACATTTTTGCTCACTATTAATTTTGAAAGTGTTCTCAGGCAATTTTATGATAAGTGGCAAATTACTTCTAGTATTTTAATGAAGTCCCTTTTTACTTACAATACTGCTTTATTTATTATTCTCCTATTTCTTTTTTCAGTATTCATTTGATACCATGCGTTCATCATACAAGGACATAATTAACATAGATAGTTTCTTTCTAATTCTCAGGACAAACTTTCAGTGCTTTTTATAAATGTATAAGAATTCAGTGGATAGAGTTATCAAAAAAAAAAAAGCATTGAGTGGTTTTCTGGGATAAAGCCATATAGATATTTTGAATCAAAGCCAATAACTACATTATGTGATATTACAGATTAACATGATGTTGAATTAGGATAAGACAGTCATAAAGAAATAGTGAATATTTAAAAATTCTTCTGGAGATATATAATTCTAAAATCACAGTGTTTAAATTGTATCATTTAATGTCATCATTTTTTTTGCAATGATAATAATAATTACTTTCGAGCAAATCTAAATGGCAGAGCAGAAGGCTAAAAAATTTATCTTACACTCATATAAATACACAATTTTCTTTCTATTCTTATATCAATCACAGTATAATTTAGTTGCAATTTAAAACCCAAGGCTCAAAGTCATTTAGGTTTCTCCTTTTTAGTTTCCTATTGATGAAATTCCATGTAAATTCTTCCAAATGCATGCAGTATATTTTTTATACATAAGAAATCATACTATTTTATTTTAATTGGACAAGTTTCATCCAGAGGGGTTACTGTATTGAAACAATTTAAAACATATAGGTTATCATAAAAGTGATTATTTTGAGTATCATAAATTATCAGTAAGTGATAGAACATCTCTTTCATATTGTAGTTGGTGGGAGTATGGATCTTAGCAACTTTATGACATATCCATCAGGGACTCATATAATTAAGATTCAGAATTGTTTTTTTTGTGTGTTTTTTTTTCCGTTTGTTTGTTTTATTGAGGGCAGTGTTACTCACCCTCATATGTGGGACCAGAACAGGGGCCTCTGGCTTCCCAAGCCAGTGCTTAACCACCACGTCACTCGGCCGGCCCAAGAGTCAGAATTGTTTTATGTTCAGCTTCAAATTTTAATAGTTTTGAAGTCCCTTTAAATATTACAAAGGCTGAAAACAGATAATGTATTTCAGTATTATTAGATTCCTGTTACCTTCTAGTAGGTAATGTGAATGTTATTCATATTTAATTTCAACAATTAAGCTCAATGGCACATTAGACAGAGCAGAAAAATAAGTCAGTATACTTGAGAATAAATCAAAATAAATTATTTGAAACAGAGAATAAAAATTGGATAAAAGTAAGAAACTCAGTGATCTGTGATAAGTGATAAAGAGAATGTGATGTTTAATTTTATGTGTAAACTTAGAAGGTGTTTTTAAATGAGGTTAACATTTAAATCAGTGAACTTTCAGTAAGCAGATTACTCTCCACAATGTGAGTGGGCCTCGTCCAATCAGTTGAATCCCTGACTAGAACAAAAAAGACCAGCCTCTGCAAGCATGAAGAAACATTGCAGCCAATTGCCATTAGACTGAACCTTCACTATGGGCTCTCCTGGGTCTCTAGCCTGTGGGCTAACAGCCTCCATACTTGTCACTTTCTTATTGTAATTATATATACATACATCTGATTCGTTTTATTTCTCTGGTGACCTCTAACACAGCACTGTAATAAATACTATAAGGAAGGGAATGGAAGAGATAGAGGAAAGAGAAGGGAAGGCTGGCAGAAAAACAATTATATAATTTCCCAAATTTTACAAAGGTAAAATAGTCATAAACCCAAACAAGATAGTTAAAATTGTTATATATTAGATGATTCACCAAACTGGCATGCCATTTCATCATAGATACATTGAAATTCCAAAAGGGATTTAAAAATAAATATATAAATATTGAATAAACACTAAAATTTAAATGGAAATGTAAAGATCTGGGATGCCAAAAACAATCTTGAAAAAACATAGACGAAGTTGTAGAACTTGGCAATTTATTAATGTCAAATTTAACTATAAAGTTGTAGAAATCAAGGGAATATAGGATGGGCATAAAGGAAGGAAAATAAATAAATGAATCAGAATGTAGAGTCTACATATAGAAATGCACTTAAACTTCAATAGATGTTGTAAAGTGCCAAACAATTTATTAGGGCAAGAAAATTCTTTAATAAAACCATGACAGCACGATTGGCTATTCGTATGGAATTAATGAATCTAACTGCCTCATACCTTATGCAATATTTAAATGAGATGCATTACAGACCTAAAAGTAAAGGTTTAAATTGAAATCTTCTGGTTTAACATACAGGAAAATCTCACTGCAATTTGGAAGTTATTAAATATTTCTTATTCAGAATATTGTAAACAATGATTGTCAAAATATTGTACTACATTTAAAAAGACATTTCAAAACCTGTTCATCTAAAGATACATATTTACAAAACATAACTTTCAGGGATTTGTATCCAGGAAATATAATTCATCTAGAAAAACAGGGCAATGACTGGAATAAAATCTTCAGAAAGAAAATCATACAACTGTCCATCAACCACTTGAAAAAGCAATCCACATCACTGGTCAGCAGGGGGGTGTCATTAAGTAAACAATTAGAAAATGATGCTGCCAATGAAAAAAACAATACAAAAACTGGGTCAATTGTTTTCCATGTGTTTATAGAAAACAAAGAATTACTATCAATCACTAGGTAACCTTTCACAGTAAGCAAATCAATATAACTAAACATGTGAAGAGATGCTCAACTCCTTTATAAATGTTGGAAATGCAACCTAGACCAACAATAAAGCACCACTAATACCCAAGAACTTGGGCAAAGAACTTGATTGGGAAGGCATGTCCATGAAAATAAATAATTGGTATACATAAATATGCACATTTATTATTACATTATACTCAAAAAAATATGCCAATAGGGTAATCCTTAAAACCTTAGAGAAGTAAAACATGACATTTCAGGAATAAACAAGGGAAGACAAACATAAATGGGAGACTGAACTCTATTTTTTCTGATAATTTAGGAAGATGAGTACAATAAAAGTGATTATGAATTACTAGAAATAATTATTAATTCTTATACTGATTGAACGCACATGAATGGAAAATGTTCAAGTCTTCTCACATATGTGTATTAGGCTCTAGCCAAAGAAAGGAAAATCTATTATCCCTGTTTCACTTTTCTTAACCTTTACAAGAAATCAAGGATTTTATTACCTAAAATATATTTAAAATTCTTAAGAGTAGCTGTTTCACTCTCCAACAAAACAATGTTACATTACTATCAACTCTAATTTTGTTATTTCTTACTAAACAATTTTATTGGTCTTAACTGTTAAAAAATATACATTTTCAATAATCAATACTGAATACTCTCTATCATCAAAGTTGATTAGACTAGAAGTATGTAGATAATGTGCTGAAAACAATCAAAATAGAAAAATTCTAATTCTACCCACCCCATATTTACAAACATACACATATCAGGGATGTATTTTTCTAACATATGTTGTGACATAAGATCAAAATGCATGGAAATTATTAATTCTTTTTTTTAAGACTTTAATGGGGAATTGGGGAAGGGGAACAACGTTGGAGAATTGGGGAAGGTGAATAGACAAGTTGTTGCCCTTTTTTCTTCAGTCTAGTTATGGAGAAGGTTGCTTCACTGGTCCATGTTGGTATTATCATTGTGCTCTTCCTGGGTGAGGTAGATTGGTCACGGGCCTTTGGACGGCCACTCACGGCTGCTCTTGGCAGCTCACTGCCAGCCACTCACTATAGTCTATGACAGCCCATTGCAGCAGGGGCTGCAGCCTACGCCAATCCCAACGACTCATGGCAGCCCACCTCTAGGTGGAGCTGTTGTTCACCATCTTAGCTGTAGAGGGCAGTGTCACTGGCCCTCATATGTGCGACCCGAAGAGGGGTCCTGCTGCTCAGAGCTGGCGTCCCAAGCCGGCAGACCCAGAAATTATTAAAATTTTGACCTTCTCAGACGAGCGTATACTTGTAACTATGAGACTGATGAGATTAGGAAACAGGAATGTAAATTGTGTAAATGAAAAAAAAAATGATACCAAAAAACTAATAATAATAGTAAATATTATTGCAAAGTTTTTTATTTGATTACCTTTTTCCTCTCTTCATCCTGCAATGTTATTTGTAACTTTTTCATAGGGATTTTTTTTTTTAATTCCTCAACTATCCATTCTGTACTTAAACCATTGTAGAATGCTTTCCAAACCCTTCCTAAGGACAAGGTATATAAGATTTAGGAAGAGATTGTTTAAACCCCATCATATTTTTTCTTTTCTACTGCAAACAAAGAAAGATAAAAAAAAAAGGAGGAAAGTCAAATATGTATGCAGTATGGATACTTACAGGATAAGTTAACATTGTTACATTTTTCTGTCATAAAACATTTGGGAATAAAGCATTGTTACCAAGAGAGCACTACCCTCTTATTCGCATATTGAGGATTAGCAACCCTAATAGTTCATATGAATAATGGGTCATAGTCAAAGGAAAAATATTCCCACTATACATAAAATGAAATCTGAGTTGATCTCCCTCTATAGGAAGACTTGGCAGTATTAGTCTGTGTGTCTTAAGGATGTTCATTTGGCTACCTTGCATGTACCTGTTTTGCTTCAGTAAACAATATTCAACTACATGGGCAGTGTACTGTCAATCATACAGTGAAGTTTTATTGTAGCTTGCATCACTTGTATGAGAAAAATCACTTATATATAGGACTTCAGTGAAGAGTTAGATAAATAAAATTTGGTGAATACTGATGCAAAATGTAAGGAATTTATATTATATGTTTAAGTTAATGAATGAGGCATAATTTAGATATAAGAATGTTCAATCTTTTTATATGTATAGTTGTATGAGTTATGGCACACATACACAGTCTTGTAACCAACAAAATAACAACCATATACAATAATTTCATCATCCCAAATTTTTCCTGAGTCCCAAAACTAGCTCTGGCAAATCATGGTGTTTTGTTTGTTTGTTTGTTTGTTTTCCTTAAATATTTGCCTTTACCAAAATGGATAAATGGAAAATATGGAGTATAACCTTGTGTGTCAATGCTCTAATAATTTTTGATAAAAGCTTCTGCAGAAAAGCTTTTTTGTCCTGGTTACTTCCAAATCAGAGCAAATAATAGCAGACTTGAAATTGGGATCTTATAGTGAACTACCACACAAGTAAAATAGAATTCTCTCAGAATGTGGCTTTGAAGTAGATCCAACCTTATTCATCTCCCTTCACTGTTGCCAAGGTGCTGATTTTCACTCAATTTTTAGGTTTTGGGGTTTTAAGGCTACCACAAAACTAGAGAAAAGAGAATGGCAATGGGGCAAATTAAAATGCAACTAAGCCCACAGTTCTTACCAAGATTCAGCAATTTTCTTGAATAAATACTCTCAGATTGCTGAGTCTTTGGCCAATTTTCATCACTTTGAAAATATTGATTATGATCATTTTGGCAGTTGTCACATAGATTTTACTTGTGAGAGAATTTATGAAAGAAATTTAGAGTTCCTTACTGTACCTTTTTCACTGACATCATAAGCCCACCTTCCTACCCCCGGTCCAATGTTCTTAAATAACAAAACATAAATTTTCTGAAATAATGAGGCCAGGGCACAAAGTGTGATATGACATTTTGGGTTTGCTTCTTGATATCAAGAGTTGTAGAATATCATTAAACTGGACAATCCCTCCCCTTTCTTGGAAGCAAGAACATAAGATTTTTGTGATCAATTTTTTTTTCTGTTCTAAAATAATACAAATCATCTAGCTTTTTTGCCTAAAAATTTATCCATTTTTCATTCTTGTCTTACAAGAACTTATGGAAATTTCAACTTTGCCTAAGATGTAGAAAGTAAGAAAGTATATCTCCCATCCTATGAATACGAATTCAGATAATTTATAAAATCATAACTTTTCATCATGTTGTAATGATTTTTCATATCAAAAGATGACATAAGATACAATTTATACAAGTGGTCAGGTTCACTTTATTACTGGAGGCACTGATGTTTTGAAATAGTAATTTCAACTCTATTAATATTTTGAAAAGCTAAAAAAAACTTCGTGAAGTAAAAACTCTGAGTTTAAGTCCTGTGTCTGACAGCATAGCTCAGTTTATTGAAAAAATAATAATAAAGTCAATTCTTGTATTACTAGCTCCTATTAATTTAAAAAGGTAATTGTATAAACTAATTTACACTAAGGTTTTTAAGTAACACTTCAACTTTCCAATTTCAAAGTTATTTTATTTAGGACAATTTGCTGGAGGTATGCAGTTGAGATTAAACACATGATGTGAATTCTTACCCAAATAAACTAGTAAATTATTATTAAAACACTTGGAGACTGATGGTGAAGCCATATAATAAAACTGGTCTACCAAGATATTAATTTCACTTATAAAATGCATGTGTCTGAGAAATAATAGGCTGTTGAGAATCTTACATTCAACATGCCAAAAAGTTTACTGCATATTTTAATCAAATATAAATTATGGAAATACTTTAAAGTTCCTGATATTGTCAGAAGTAGAACTCGCTCACATTTCAATCCCTTGTTCAGTTTACTATCTCACCAATCTGCATTCCCACCAGCAGTGTATAAGAGTTCCTTTTTCTCCACAGCCTCTCTAACACTTGTTATTATTTGTCTTGTTGATGATAGTCATTCTAACTGGAGTAAGGTGATATCTCCTTCTGGTTTTTATTTGCATTTCTCTGGTGATTAGTGATGTTGACATCTTTTCATATGGTATATACCCCAAAATTTGAAAACATTTATCCATAAAGATATATGTGCTCTGACGTTCACTGAAGCATGATTTACAGCGGCCAAGACATGGAAACAACCAAAGTGTTCTTAGATAGATGAATAGATAAAGAATGTGTGGTATATATACACAATGGAATACTATTCTGACATAAAAAAAGATGAAATAGTGCCATTGCAACAACATGATGGATCTTGAGATTATTAAGCTAAGCAAAATAAGTCAGACAAAAAAGTCAAGAACCATATGATTTCACTGATATGTGAGATATGAAACTGAAGACAACAAAGGAACAAGACAAATAAAAAAGCAAAAACTCATAGACACAAACAATAGTTTAGTGGTTACCAGAGGTAAGGGGGGGAAAGGGGTGATAGATGAGGGTAAAGGGATCAAATATATGGTGATGGAAGGAGAACTGACTCTGGGTGGTGAGCACACAGCATGATACATAGATGATGTATTACAGAATTGTACTCTTGAAACCTATGTAACTTTACAAACAATTGTCATTCCAATAAATTTAAAAAAACAAAACAAAACAAAACAAAAAAAAACCTACTATTGACTCAAGAAATGTAAAATGCCAAAGGGATCCAATTAAATCCAAAAAGAAAGAGAAATATAACAGAAAAAAATGTTACAACTATGAAAAAAGCCATTAATTTGAATACACTCCTTGTCCCTACATTCTTTCTGAAGAAATATGATTTTAGTTTTCAAAAGAATGATAGTTTCCTATGTTGAGAATTTTAAAAACCATTAGCAGTCATGAATACAGAGTTAGCATATTTACTTTGGAAGGAATTTCATAAAACTGTTTTTCATCACAAATTACATATATCAAATTTGAATTCTGTGGTTTAATCATAAGGTTATTATTTACCATACAATATGTGGATAAGTAAAATGTGTTGGTATTTAAAATAAAACTCCAAAAAATGAAAACAAAAAAAGCTTATACTTTGAAAGGCTTTAAATGATCATTTTAAGTTCAGGTCTAACAAGATTAACTATTAAGGTATTAATAATACTCTCTTTTTGTAAAATCCCATGGAAATATTAGCTCAAGTATAGGTCCGTCTGAAAAAAGGGGGAGGAGGGTTTCACTAGTACCAGATAGCTCATTTTCCAGGTAATCTTGAGTGAGCTCTCAGGGTCATGTTAGACCATTTCATTTATTGAACTACTCTGAATCTGCTGTTTTTGCCAATCAAACTCAATATTTCAATTGACATTAAAAAATTGAACAATTTTTGTTTCCACTTTATTTTCCTCTTAGAAACTGACTTAGTTATGGTGATTACCACTGATGTCAGTCTTAGATATCAGATTTTTGATAAGGCTAGAAGGTCATGCCATTTCATTTAGAGTTTATTCTCTGTAGAGTATGCAATTGTTTTGAATGACACGGTAAAGATGTTTTTCAAACCTCAGAAATTAGAGATCAAATAAAAAACATGTAGTTGTCAGTAAAACTTGTATATTGGAAAGTGTCACTGCTGAAAAATATCTTGGATTGATATAAGCATCTTTTTGGATTTACAAAATTACAGAAAGGTCTAATGCAGTGATAGAGAAAAGAGCCAACAAACTTTATATTGCTTATGCAATATTTTTTTCTAAGGGGTACCACACATGTTTTCATCCATAGTCTCCACTGATTTCAAAAACACTGTTTGAGGTTAAAATATTAGTAACTGATTTAAGCAACATTAGAGTTATTTAGTAATTTATTCACAGCCAGATAATTGACAAAAAAAGAACTGTGACGTCTAATTTTGTTTCATTCTGTATGTTAACTCTCTGTTCTCCAATTTTGAATCCCAAGAATATCCATCCAGGATCATCCCTTCCCTTGCTGTTTCATTCTTTGGTCCTATTACCACTGCCTGAAATCAAACTTATTTTCCTGATTATTTGAATCTGAGAATTAGGTGTAGTTATTTCCCTGGTTCATGTATTTGTGTGCCTTTCATATTTATGAGTGACATCTGCTATTTCTATGGCTGTGTGATTTTTTTTTTTAACTTGGAACTTCCTGGGGAAATAGATATCTGTATACGAAGTCCTTCTGAAAACTCTTTTAATAAAAATCCTCCCCTTATTCATTCAGTAATTAGCTGGTAACAGAGACTGGCCAAACATGATATCCATCCCTGTATAGAAATTCTTCCAATCTAACGCGACACAGGAGGAAATACACAGATTCCTCCTATGGGAATAGCATTAAGTAGGGAGAAATAAAATCTTTCACTCTATAAGAGTTTTAAGGAATACATTTACCTGGATTTAGTGTATATGCTCTAGGTGATCAGGGTCTGTCAAAAGAAACAACAGAAAAACAAGTAGATGGAAATAGGGAGATTGTTTTCAAATGTAAATTCCAATTTGAGTTAAAGTAAAGCAATGTTACCCTAAATCTCCATTAAATTAATGGGACATGCATTCCAGTCTCTTGCAATTGAACTTCATGCTTTGATTATCGTACTATGTAGGACCATAATTGTTTCACCCCAGCAGAAAGGCCCTGAACATAGCTTTGATTCTAAGATAGTTAAAGATGAGTTATGCTGAAAGAAAAATTATATATATTTTTTTACAATGAAGTCTTTCAACTTCTTTCAATATATGTACCACTCTTAGCCAAAATTATTAATTTTTAGAATAGAATGTCAATGCCAGTTGGTTCTTACTTAATAAAAATAATAGAAATGGTGGAGAAGAAATATGAGAAATCTCTAAGAGCTGTCGAGCACAGAAAACCACAACCCTGCAAAAATAAATTGCACATGTCAAGACTCCATAAAGCTCAGACTAGAACAATTGTAAGAGAATATAAAATACCCAAGGACTAGCAGAGCATAGAGCTGTACAGAGGCAAGAATATTCTTGACTATGGGATCCCAAGGGGGCTGACAGCCTAGAATCCATAATTATAGGGAGGATGGTTGGAACAGAGGCCAGTCCTCCAAGTAATTATTTAAAGAATGACCTATACCATTTATTTGGCCATATATAATTATCCTACACAAGATATGAATGACTAATTGTGTTAGTTTCTTTGAATTTGAATTAATCAAACATTCTCTCAACAAAGTAGTGATGTGGCTAGGGGAGCTGTAGCTGAACAGAATAATAAAATTAAGCAGAACTCAGTAAAAGAGTAACTCTGAAATGTAGTATAGTGATTAAAAAATAAATAAATAAAATAATAGAAGTTTCAACCAGAAATGAAAATTTTAAAAAAATCTAAAACTGTAAGGTTTAAACTTTTAGGTACGTGCACTGTCTCCTCATCATGTATTTTATTTATATAAAAGTCAGCCCGTCAAATTCCTGGCCAACAAATTTACTCTCACATTAAGAAAATGATTTGTACACATGAAAAATTACACATCATTAAGAAAGCCTATCACAGTGATTTATTGTAATTGTTATAGATTTTGATTTATAAGAAGATTAAACAAAATTAACCACTTTAATTTTGTAAAGCCAAAATAAATAAATGAATGAGTGGAAGCTTGGCATAGAAATTAAGATCATAAACAACTGATTTTGACTAAGAAAGGGAGAGTGTGACTGAAAATGCAATACATGTAAGCGCATTTTTGAAGTTTGCAATTTGGATCTTTGAAGAGATTCTTAAACAAGCCAACAAGTAGGAAATAATTGGATAAAGAATAATTGCAAACAAAGAAAAACAAGTAATTAGAATAGATGATTATCATGAAGGCTTTAGACAAAATTATACTTTGAAAGGTGAAGGTAGAGCAACCTTAGAAATCTAAAATGCCAAGAGAAAAAATTCAAAGACATAGCATTCTTGAGAGGAAACAAAAATAAGAAATTGTGAAATATGGAGTAGTCCTGGTAGTATGCTATTCAAATAATAGAATATTCTGAAAGAAGAACAGAAGAGAGGAAACTAAATATATATGACCATTTTAATTATGGAAGAAAAATATTCACACATTTGGAATTGACAAATTATTTCTGAACAAGAACGACAAAAAATGATACATTTTAAATCTACTAATGAACTAATGTTGGTGTCTCCTCAAAATTCATCTTGAAACCTTATTCATAATATGGAATCTTTGGAAGGTGATTAGGTCATGAAGGTGGAGACGTCAAAAATGGGATTAGCGGCCTTATCAAAAAGACCTCAGAGTGTTCCTTGTCCTTCCTGCCATGTGATGATACAGTGAAAAGATGGCCAACTGTGAACCAGGAAGCAGTTCTCACCAGATAGTGAATCAGCTGTCACCCAGATTTTGGACTTCCCAGTCTCCAGAACTGTAAGAAATTATGTTTGTCACTTAAGCCATTGGTCTATGGTATTTACATCATAGCAACCTCAACATACTAAGTCATATACTTTTAAAATTTCTTATTTTTCAGATTGCAGAAAGTAAAGCTTAAATCCTTTCATAATTGGAGCTGCCATAGCCTATGAATATTGATATTTATATTGGCATAATATTTCAAATTAACAAATACTGAAAGCTGATATGGAGTATAATTTTGAATACATAATTTAGTTATATAGGCAAACTACTATCCAAATATATGAATATATTAAAAGGAGTTGTTATACTGTGGTGGTGTATCAAAAATTAAAATCTCAGTGAACCAAGTTCAACCACCTTCTCTCTGTAATTACATAGTATTCTAAGTTCAGTGTTAATGTTTTTGCTCAGTATGTGGTCATTCAGTGATAGAGATCAACATGGAAGCTAAATTGTCAAACCAGAAATCATCAAGCAAGAAAGTGGTATTGCATAAAGATTTACACACCTGCTTTAAAGAACTATTAAAAGAGGATTACACTCAGATTTCATTAGACTGAAAGCCCTTTGAGTCACCAACTGGTCAGTTTACCAATCACATCTAAAGCAAAGTCCTCTAACTGAAAAATAAACTAAATGTAGTTTCTTCTGATATGGGAATCTATGAACTACAAAGGCATGTTCAATCCTTCCATAATCCAATGAAAATAGAAAAACAAGAAAAAGATAACACTTTAAGAAGTGCTCAAAATTTATGAACCAACTATGTGATATTCTGGAAAAGGAGAAACTATATAGATATTTAAAAAAAAAAAATCAGTGGTGACCAGGCATTTGGAGTGAGAAAGGGAGAGATATATATGTGGAACACGGGGCAATTTTAGGACAGTTAAACAATGCTGTACAATACTGTTATAGTGTATACATGGCATCATGCATTTGTCAAAACCCATAGAACTGTAAAATAAAAAGAGTGAACTCTAATTCAATGGATTTTAGTTAAAATCAATATAGTCCATCAACTGCAGTACATTTACACACAAATGCAAGAAGTTAATAATGGAAACTCTATAGTTAAAGACAGAGTATATAGGGACTGTCTTTGGCTCAGTTTGTCTCAAACCTAAAACTTGTCTTTAAGAACTAGTTTATTGATTAAAGAAACAATAAACAAACAAAAAAAATCACCTGTTAAAATAGGAAAAAAAATGTTTGGGGACATGGGAGACACATAAGAGACCTGGGTCTATTGAAATTCTAGTATAGTAAGGGACAAAATTTTACTGGCTTTCTGCCATGAGGGGATGTAATAAACCCTATTATTTTGGTCTCTCAACCTTTTGGTCTCTCAACCTCTGGGAAGGAGTATTGAACTCTGCCTGGTCTGGAGCACTTGCCTTTTATCTCTGAACTCGGAGCAGTTCTTTTCCTTTAAGTACCTTGGCACCTACTTAAATGGGCACTGGAAAATATGCCTCTTGGAAACTGAGCATCTTCCTCAACCTCTTTTCTGCTTCCAGGGTCATTTAGGTCCAAAAGAAACAGATATTTTTGTTCTAAATTAATAAGTTGCAAAACAATTATCTCAAAGGCACAGATATTGTGGGGTTTTTTGGTTTTGTTTTGTTTTCTGTTTTATTCCTATTTACTTTTTTGTGCTAATTGCCACACTTGAAGGGCTTACTGTTGTTGTTCACATTTATTTGTTTTAGATTTCTGCTGTTTTGCTTTTATCTGCCTCGATGGATCTCTCTCTCTCTCTCTCTCTCCCCCCATTCTCCATTCCTCTCCTTTTTTTTTTTTTTTTTTTTTTTGAGGGCAGTGTCACTGGCCCTTATATGTGGTATCCGAACCGGGGCTGCTGGTGTCCCAAGCCAGTTCTTAACCACAGCGCCACTCGGCCGGCCCTCCAACCCTCTCCTTTAAAAAATGTAAACCTAGCAAATTTAGGTGAGTCCACCAAACTCTCAATACTTAACAAATTTGCTTTGAGTCATTTAGCCCAATTAAAAAGGTTTTAATTGTTAATGACAATCTGTTTTTCATGGGGTTCTAACTAGGAAGTGATCTGATCTAACCTGCAAACTGAGTTTTAATCTGCCTTGCTGCCGAAAGATCTTCCTAGTCATATGCCTGTTGGGGATAGGGTGGCTTGTTCATTGTAGATATTCACAGTTAGAGACCAATGGAGAACGGGTTACCATAAACATTGCTGGCTGCCATGACAGAAGGAAATAGAGATCTCTGGATCACATCATACCAACCTTCAAATACCAGCAATATAGAACTCCTGCTCCCATCACATTGAAGAAAATTCATCACATATGCCTGCCCAACCAGAAACAGATGACTATGAGAAATCTTACTATCTGGCTGACTGTCAAAGTAGCCAAGCAGATCTAAGTGAGAAGCACTAATGACCATCACAGTGGGCAAAGTAAAGATATATTTTAGAAGTGAGCAAAGACACAAAATGAACTACTCATACACTCCGAGAATAAAAGATATACTATAGAAACACAGAAAATGAAACTAAAAATGACATAATATGAGATAAAGGAAAGCTTGAAACTATGACACCAAAATTTGCAAGAAACACTAAATATTTATTAATTTATCTGTGAAATTTAACACAACTGTTCATGACTAATTTTTTAAAGTACACAACATACAATTGTAAATTATCTATCTGAATTTAAATTATCATGTAATTAAAAAAATAAAGACAAAAAATAAAGGGGCATTTTGGGTATAAAGCTATTGAGTACTATTTATTGTTAGTATCAATATGTGTATGTACATATGTATGAAAAAATACAATTTAATAGTTATTACTTAGTAGTATAAACAAAAAAATTTAAGGCAGAATCAAATAAGAATCTTGCAAAACACTTATTAAATTGGAAGGATTTCAGTCCACCAGTTATTACTTAGTAGTATAAACAAAAAAATTTAAGGCAGAATCAAATAAGAATCTTGCAAAACACTTATTAAATTGGAAGGATTTCAGTCCACCACAGACATAAACTCTGAAATAGTGCTAATTACACCTCACCCTCTGGAGGACTGCAAGCAAAGGAACAGAATAGAGATTTCTGAGACTCAGGATCTACATACCACTATTTTAGAAGAAGTCAATTGGGGTGATAGAAAGCACACAGGAAAATGGCAAAGATGAATATAAAAATACAATTATCCTTTCTGGTCTCTGTAAAGCAATATGAAACAGTATTGGTTTATATCAGCTCAGGTTCCACGATTTACTTCATATCTCATGCAGATTAAAATTCAGGGATGTTACTATGGACTGTGAACTCCTTCCTCTGGCCTCCCATCCTATCACTCCTCCCCACCCTTTCTCTCTTGCTCACTCACCTCCAAAACCTGCTGGCTTTGCTGTTCTTGGAATATTCTCTCACCTCAGAGACATTACGTGTTCTCTGCCTTCTGTCTCCCTGCCCTTTACCCAAATAGTTGCTGTTTAACTCCAGGACTTTTTCCTGCTTTACACATATTGTCAGATTATAAAAAGAAAAATACAACTCCCGCACCCTCTGTACAAAATAACAGTTCCCTATCACTATTTCTTTACCCTGATTATTTTTCTTTATACTAATTATCAACTTCTGAGAGCTCACACATGTATTCACTTACCAGTATTTTTCCCTTCATTGAATCTAACTCCATTAACCCATCAAAACTTTGAAATTGTATATATATAAATATATATATATATTGCACATACATATATATGTATCCATAATATATATATATATATATATGTATAAATCAGCCAGAACCATGCTGTATAGATATTTGCCTCACAAATTCATGTAACAAAAATAAGAATTAATTTATATGGTTTCTTTCCTTCCTCCTTTCCCCCTCTTCCTTGTCTTTTCTTCCTTCCTCCTTTCCTGTCCCTCTCTCTTTATCAAGGGCCTTCAAATATTATTGGTAAAGTGATTCTACTAAGACCATGAGTCAATTGGGGTTATCTGTTGATTGCTAATAGTGAAATCACTATGACATAAAAAGAACATTGCCAAAAGAGAGCAGATGGAGGGGTGGGTGAAAAGGTCAAGAGGGATATAGTCAACAATATTGTGATAAGGTTGCATGGTGACAAATGATTAGTAGAATTAATGGGGTCATCACATTTTAAGGTATAAAATGTTGAATCACTATATTGTATACCTGAATCTAATACAACTAATATAATATTATACACCACATATACTTTTGTTGATGGATTCCTATCCTCAAAGCAGATGAAATTTTATATGGGAAAAGAGGACACAAGGAAAAAAAAGTCTTTAAAATTACTAGACAGGCATTAATACATCTATCAGTAGTTACTTATCTACTATAGAAATATTTGTACTATACTTGGATTTGTACTAATTCCTATACTTAGCCTAACTTTAAAAATTAGCTTTGGGCTATTAAGAAGTTTCAGGAAACCCATGAAATCACCCATGTGTCAAAAAAAAAATATTTGGAACATATATGTATAAACACACACACACATTTAGATACACATACATAGTACTGACATTAGAATTATTTATATAATCCCTTTATATTAAATAACAATATGAGTAACTAATGATGTAACCATTCTAGACATTTAAAGAAGATGATATCTGCAATGCAGAAGTATATTTAAAATAATAATGCCATATGCTCCTCAATTTCATACACTTGAAAGATGCGGAATGCAGGCTATCTGACTGTGCCCTCTTCCCATTAAGTTTATTGTAATATGTCAGACTCGTTGTTTCAGATGGAGCCTGATATGTAACATTATATCTCTCACATTTGAAACATTCTCTGGTTATTGCTTACCTAATACAGTTACCCACCTCTCAGTTTATGTACACTGATAAATTTCCCAGATGGAATAGCACATTGCACATGTTCACTGAGGCTAGAATTGCTTGGAACGACAAGTAGAACTAGCTTCATGATGTCTCTAGTAAAACTACATTGTTAGCAAGCTTACTGATGCACGTTCTTTGCCCTTTAATCTTCTCCTTATTATTTTGGAATATGGGCCTAATCCTTAAAGATCAACAGCTATCTTGTGAAGACAAGGCGATTAGTTATACAAAGGATGGCTGAGAAGATGAAAGGACCCTGAATCTCTGATACTAACAAAAATGCATTATTTGCTCCAGACTTCTTTCCTATTATTTTCTATTAGGTGAAAAATCATTTTTTATAAGCTCTATTATGTTTAAACCTCAATTTTGATTTACAAATACAATTTCTCTCATATACCGGCTTCTTTCAGTTCATTTATTAAAAGAAAACTGAAAAAGCTTAAAAACTTTAATTTCTGTTCATTATAATTGTATTACATTCAATGTTTACCAAGATAAAGACAATTAATCATATCCATTAATTATATATAACCTTGTCCTCAGAGAGTGTTAGGGTTATGAAAATTTTAAAGGCATTGATTTCAATTCAAAATCTGCAAAAAATAAAATTGCAATCAAAACTTAATCCATATACTTATTCATACATGCCAATATGTTTTTCTGATTAAAAATAATTAAATTCACACTCCGAGTCTTAATATAAACTCATTTAATATTAGTTTCATTATTTTTTTATAATGTCTTAGAACACAAAATATATATATATATATTGATAATAATGCCGAATCTCAAAGGCTCAGTATGGAGATTGGAAGTGTTTTGTGTAGTACCGAATAGTTGGCATGCACTCAAATCAATTTACTTCTCAATGGCACACATTTTTATCACTCATAAAGATTAATGCTAAACCTTGATTAAAATGAGGTGTGCAGACCAGGACGCTTACAGAAGATGACACACAACTCAGGGACAAGTCAATAGTAATCAAGAGATTTGGGAGCATCATCTAATGTTAGTGCCAAATGAAACCTAGTTAACACAGGTAATATACAGAGTCACTGGTGTTATGATGGAGCTTTACAGACTATAGTCAAAAGGCTGAGGTCAATGGAATGGTAATTCAAATTGTACATACATATTTTTACCTAACTGAATATTTTCTTTACTTTTATTTTTTAGGTTATTCTAGAGCTTGACCATCTGAGATAACCTAGGGTGAAAAAAAAAAAAAAAAGAAGAAATGAAAGAATGAAAAATATAGAAGACCTCAAACAACTGCTTTATTTTCAGCAATGTATGTTCTATGATAATAAAATTACAGTAGGATTTTTGGTAATGTAACTTATGTCTCATTTTTGCTTTATATTTTAACTTACAATCAAAATCTCTGAAAGCGTAGACTATAATGTACATAGACATATTTGTGCCCTTTGGTTTTCCTAAAAAAATATGTTGGCCTATGCAAATTATTACATTGTGCTCATTAACTTTAATTTATAACCATTATTATTATTATTATATAAAATTGAAAATACTTTTCAAGAATAGAAACCTAATATCTGTAAGAAATGGAAAATTGCAAAGATGTTTTTCTGTTGCCGTGGTGCTAGGATTAAATCTGACTGAGTTTGCTGATTTTAGCTCTCCCTCTTCTTCACTGATTCAGTTCCTACAACTATCAGAACAATAGCATAGTGTACAATCATTGGTTTAGTAAGCATGACAAATATCCTTGTTTCTTGAATTAATGTAAGAGTAGATAACTGGCTAAAAATAAAATGGAAATGACATTGAATTGGGCATTGCCTATCATGAATATGTATGTGATAAATAAATTAGTACATCAGTATTTGAGGAAAGAAATTGTATGGATAACAGAAACTATGCCTTTTGAAAGTTGTTTACATATACCACTTCTTAAAATGCAGACTGTCAGCATATTATTGATTACATTTTAGATACTCAAAATTGTTCTACAAGCTAGGCATATCAATTTACTTTCCGATGTGCACATATCATAATCTATAAAGACATATGCACAGAAAGTACTTATTGATCATCATGAAAATAGTGAGAAGAGAAATATATTTGCATTTAATACAAGAAATGCTAATAAATCTTATACTTATTCAGAATTGGATTGAAAAACACCAAACATAGTAAGAAATTGCTTTATCATCTAATATTGTGTTTAAAATTAAATACAGAAAGCAATGGAGCAATGTCAGAAATTTTGAAAGCCCACAGTTATTACCTACTCATTTTAACTATGCAAATAGTTATATAAAATATTAGCACCCAATATTATTAAATATTTACTATATGTCTGGCACTTTAACTCATGATTTTTTATTTTTTTAATTAATCTTACAGGTAGCCTGGTGAAATATCATTTATTCCTATTTTAACTTTGAAAGTAAAGAAATAAATGATGATATTAATGGTTGAAGAGTCTGTCCAAAGCATCTTAGTTTAGAATTGACAAAGGTGGTATTCGAATCCTGCTCTCATTAAATATAAATCCTCCCTTAGCAACGACTGTAGTTTGTAGATTACATGGAGTAAGGTTTCTGTTAAGGCAACTACAAGTTATTCTCATAGTTGAAAATGTTGAAAATATACTAACCAGATGCTATTAAAAACTTATTTAAATGTCTACTACATCATTATATAAATAAAACTGACTTTGTAAATTAGAACATCATGCTATTTGTCTGAATTATGTGATCGCATAATATAAAATTAAACATGTTAATTTATCATTTCCCTACAGGTAAGAGAAAAAAATGTATAATTTTCTTATTTTCTTTCTTACACACTCAAAATAACATAGGAAAAATTTGCTATACCACCACTAAAAACTAAAGAGTTTCCTCACTTTATGTTGAGGAAAATGAAGCACAGAGCATAGGTATCTCTTGTCCACACAAATATTAAAAGTAGTAGAGCTACCAATTGAATCTGAGTATTCTGACTTCAGCACTCAAACTCTGAACCATGGTAAGAAAAGATAGAAAATAATACAACAGAGATACATAAACAGAGTATAAAAAATTATTCTCAAGTGTTGGTCAATATAAGTAAGTAAAATAATTATGAAAGATTTGATTCTTTTATTCAAAATAAGACTTTGATGTTGAAATAAAGGAACAAAAATCACCTACAGAAAAGTAAACAATAATGCTTTTGCATGCATTAATAAAAGTCATATCTAAAATGAATGGAAACAGGTGAATTCAACTGAAGGCATGGCGTGTTTTCTAGCCCATTTCAGCCAGACTTTTATTAATGGGGATGATATAAAGGGGATCAAGCACCAAAACTGAACCTAACAAAACAGCGTTAGTGTAATATGGTGATTTTGTGAACACGGAGCTTCCTGGTGTATGCCCCCAGCACAGATTGCGCCCAGTGTTCTAGAGGAGTATTTATCTGATAAACAGCAGCATCTAGCTTTTGGTTTAAGATCTAATTTGGAGAGTGCTTGGGTACACAGAAGCAATTGGGTTTTCATTGTGTATCAGGGTGCAGCATTTAATCTGCTCAAAAATTGCTTTAGTGATGACTGTGAGAGAGTGCATGAGGTTGTGGCAAGGTCAGTGTTGTTCAATTTAAAGGGTTATTTTCTATTCCACATCTTTTTGTAGTACCAGCATATAAATCCATAAACAACCGAAACTATTTTGTGGGTAATTTATGTTCTTAATTAGAACTCTACATGTAAATTTCCTAATTAGTAAACTGAAATCAATAATTATATCCTCTTTTGCAAAACAGATAGATAAATTCATAAGATTCTTATAAAATGCTAAATTTATATACTTTCTATAAGTAAAATCTTTCTCTTTGCTATTCTTTTATTATTATTATTATTATTATTATTATTATTATTATTAGTTACAGATGTACAAAACAATGCAATAGTTATCTTTTTCACCCCTTAAAAAGTGACTACCCACTCCCACCTCCCCTATCCCCCAACCCTCAATATCATACATATTTATTACAACTCCATTGACTTTATCCCTACACTATATTCCATATCCCATGTCTATATATGTGTTAAATTATAGTCAACATCTAATATTATTCAGGGGCAGCTTCAGATGTACAGTGCAGTGTTCAGGCCACTACACTGTCCATGAAGTGGACTCCCTAACAAGATACGAGTCCATCTGGTCCCCTAAAAAAAATTTTTTTGATATATAATCAATAAAAACAATTTTATTGATTATATTCCCTAAACTGTCTCTTCTATCCATGGGTAATATTGCAGTTACCAGTTTATGTTGCCTCTTCCCTTTCCCTTCTTCCTCATGCCCACCCTCGTCCCATCTAGCCCTCATCAGGTTTTCCTTTGTGTCTCTAAGACTATTTCTGTTTACATTGCTCATTTATTCAGTTCTTTAGATTCCACATATAAGTGAGATCATAAGGTATTTGTCTTTCTCTGACTGACTTATTTCACTTAGCATAATGTTCTCTAGGTCCATCCAAATGGTTGCAAATGATACAATTTTTTTCTTCTTTATAGCTGCGTAATACTCCATTGTATAAATGTACCACAGTTTATGAATCCAGTTGTCTACCACTCAGCATTTCATTTGTTACCAAGTCTTGGCTATTGTAAATAGCGCTGTAATGAACATAGGGGGTGCATATATTTTTCTGAATTACTGTCTTGGGTTTTTCAGGATAAATACCTAGGATTGGAATTGCTGAGTCTAAAGGTAGTACCATTTCCAGTTTTTTGAGATATCTCCATACTGACTTCCATAGTGGCTGCACCAATCTGCAATCCCACCAACAGTGCAGCAGGATTCCCTTTTCCCCACAACCCTACAAGCACTTGTTTGTTGATTTACTGATGATAGCCATTCTGACGAGTGAGGTGGCATCTCACTGTGGTTTTTGTTGGCATTTCCTTAATGATCAATGAAGTTGAACATTTTTTCATATGCCTGTTGGCCATGTGTATGTCCTCTTTACAGAAATGTTTTACTATTCTTGTTTGTTTGTTTGTTTGTTTATCTTTATCTCCAAAACAAGAATTATAGACTTTATCTAGTTTCTAGGTAAGCTTTATGAGGTTACTACTAGAATGGGACTTTGAACATCATTAGCTTTCTTTTGCAAGTGAGCATGGTTTTGACAGGCAAGACTTCCATCACTAGTAAATGTCTCCAAGCCTTTTATAGCATCATGTTAGCAGTCTTCTGATATTTCTCATCCTGTTTTTGTTGTTGTTGATAAGTGACTTCAGATTTATAGAGTGACATGGTAGGTTATAAATTCAACTGACATTAAATGCAGCAATAGAGAATCAACCATCCAGTTTGCCAATTCATGATCTCATTTTTAGGGTCACAATCAATAATTGAACCTCAGGAAAAACATTGGTTTATATTCTGTGTCTTGCAGTGAACATCTCTGAACATATCAAGGTCTCAGCTGTGCTGGAGGGACAGAACTGAGCTGCCAGGTGTGGAGCATACGATTAAAGCAACCAGCCAAACATGAAAGGGTTAAGCCTTGAATCACAGACTGCAACGGTATATCCAAGAGTCTGGAGAAAATTCTGACTGCCCCTGTTCTATTTCCCCCATGGAATAATGCACTGGTTGAGGTTCAAATGGATCAGTGGAGACAGACATGGGGATTGTGTCACTTTTGAGGGAGCTCCGAACCAAAGTCTCCCAAAATTTAATGGACCCTGAAGTGTGGGGAAGAAAGTCTAGGAGTGGAAAAACACTGGTTACTAAGTCAGAGTGGGGAAATGTATTTTCAAGTTTTTCTCCCTCCTTTCCATCCCTCATAGGCAGGCCTCAGAAGAGGTTCTTGAAGAACTCCACCTAAGGCCTCAGATAAAGAGACCTAGGGATAAAGATCACTGGGCTAAGAGTGCAAATATGCAAAGCACATGACTGGCCACAGGAGTTGAGTTCTTGACTAACTGCAATTGTCCTTAGAGACTGCTGTGCACTGGCTGTGCATACAACTTTCCTCCATAAGGCCTGCGAGGTAAAGATTTTATAATTGTCTATGGTCAGATCTGAAAAATCACAACCAGATTTTTAACCAGGTGCCACGCACTCCACGTGATATTTGAGTATATTACATTTCTCACTGTGTTTTTCAGTCATGTCAAATCCATTTCCTTAAACCTGGGTTGCAATATTTATACTTACCTTTAAGTTATCCTATGGCAACAACTATCTGATGGCTCAGAGCATATCTATCCTTCAATAAACTCATGGTCCTACATTCCCACAGCCATAATCTGAGCAACTGCTTCTGAACTTCCTAACCTAAACTGTTCTTTTCCCATTTTGAAATGTGACTCAGATATTCTGTGCCATTCATTAAAATACAGCTCAGCATTTAATTCCAAACACAATATATATTCAAGAGGCAGTAAGACTTATGACTTGCTTTCTGGAAACAATAGCAATAATTCATTGAGTTTTCTTTTTGCTAGCTATAGAAACCAACAATGAATAACAAAAAGAAAAGCGAATATTATAGAATTAAAGGAATAGTTTAACACAAGAACTTTATAAGTTTTATATGGATGATGGTCCTTGGATTTCAGCAACAGAAATTTCAATTATTCTTCATGAAAAGTGGGGCACTATGTTTGTGCCCAGTTTCTAGCAGAAATAATTGAATTGGTCTAGAATGTGTCATACATATGTACTAAGTGAAGGTGTGGATCTGTACATTTGGGAAAGAAATTATCCCACACTAAAGGTCTATTATCAAAGATGTAGGAACACAGACATCTGGGCAAGCAAATGGTGCCTTTCACAGCTCTCAAGCCTGAATCACAAGCCATGATCTCTCCTCTGAGATCAAGACATAAATATTGCATTAATATTAGATATCTATATTTGTTTGCTTCACAACAAGCCCCAAACTGAATTTTAGTTGTTTTTTTTCTTTTTTGAGGGCAGTGTCACTGGTCCTCTTATGTGGGACCAAACCCGGGCCTGCGCTTAACTACCACGCCACTAAGCTGGCCCTGAATTCTAGTTTTTCATTGCTACTTCTCTCACCCACTTTTACCATTATCTTGTGGGAACCCTAAACTATTCAGTGTCCTGTGACATAGTCCAGAGAAGAAACATGAATAATTTATAAACCCCTATGATACTGCCAATGTTCAGTCATTCTCCACATAAAGTTGATTCCTTCTTAAATCATCCTCCTTATATAATATTTTGCTTCCATCCCAAATATGTTGCTCATGATGTCGTTCTTGGCTATTTGCAATATCCTTATGACAATTTCCATATTTCACCTGATGGCATTATATCTATGGAAAGAAAAATTGAATACCTCGTTTCCCAATGTCGGCTCTGTAATTACAAGTGCCTTTGCTTATCAGCATGCCCGTAGGAATATATCACGTTCTAAGATTCAGCCATACTTCTGTTTGCATGTTCATTACTAACCATATGAAATTACTTGCCTTTGATGAATACATCATGTAACCTGGATGAATTTGAATACGTAGCATGTTCTTCTATAATAGATTATATTGACTCACATAATCATTGACTCAAATTTTTGTGTACTTTTATGTAACTTGCTTTGTTTTTTTCTATTTTCTCTTTTCTTTCAGTTATTAGAATTATTTTGGTTGGGAACACTGTATTTTTATTCTGATTATGGTTTAATATTAAGAACTTAATACTAATATTAAGTTCTTAATATTAATATTAAGTTTTAATATTAATATTAAGAACTTTGAAATATTTATTTTCCCTGTACATCCACACATAATTTCATATAAACACCACAAACCTCATCTATTTTGGTTTATTTTACATAAGAATTTTAGTTACATTTATGCATGTACATACATTTAGCTATGTCTGTGTGAGAATCATATATACTGTATATAATTTACTTAACATTGTTTTTTTTAAATATAAGTATTACAGAGTTATTTTTTAGAATTATGTTCTATACATCATATAATTTCTTCCTTGATTTCTCTTTTCAGGGACTATGTTCAACATAAGTATTTTCAAATGAGGTTGTCAATAATGCTGCAACAAACATGCCAATATATGAAGTAACTTAGCTTCTATTCATAGATGAATGGATAAATAATATGGTGGCATTATATATATATATATATATATATATATATATATATATATAATATACTGCAGAATATCATTCAGCAATAAAAAATATTGAAATCTTGCCATTTGTGACAACACGGATGAACCTAAAGTGTATTATGCTAAGTGAAATAAGTCAGAGAAAGACAAATGCTATATGATTTGACTTATATGTGGAATCTAAAAAAAAAAACAAAACACAAAAAACAGACAACAAAATTGATGGTTGGTTGCCAGAAGGAATGGGATGATGGGTTGGGTGAAAAAAAATGAAGAGAAACAAAAAGTATACACTTCCAGTTATAAAATAAATAAGTCACAAAAATATAAAGTACAACCCAGGGAATACAGTCAATAATGTGATAACTTTGTATAGTCACTGATTTTTACTAGATTTACTCTGGTAAGCAGATCATAAGGTATATAAATATGGAATCACATTATACACTTAAAACTAAAATAATATTTCATATCAACTATACTTTAATAAAAAAGTGCTGTTGTGTTAGTTAACCTTCTGAGATCATGTATGACTGCTGTTACCTATATTTCACACTGTGATTTAAATGATGAAAGTAAAATTCAACTACCACATCTGTAGATGCCTAATAAGCATTTTAGACTCACTATATTACTCATACCTTCCAAAACACCAATGTTTGCAATTTAAATATTAGTAAATGGAAATATATTTCACTTAGGTTGAAAAAAATTAGGAGTTCACCTCATGTTTTATTTCCCTTTCATAGTCTATCATCAACAATCACCCCTGATTCTGCCTGCAGATACGAAGCAATTCTAATCAAGGCCATTTTATCACACTTCTCTGACTGACCATAAGACTCAATTAGGATTTTATAAAATCATTGATTTTCATGCTTTCAATTTTCCCCACCCTCCATAATTCACCATAAATTAGATTAGTAGATGTAATTCAGACCTTACATAACACCGTTTTGTGATTTTGTGCCATTCAGTGATCTCTGACTCCTGGTAGATATATGAAGGAGTTATGTCCACAATGTCCTATCCTCAACAGCCCTGCCTCAGCTCTGTAGAATCACGCCTATGGCTTCTTACATGGAATTAATCCATCTCATATTTGGCCTTCTTCTTTTCCTGCTGCCTTTTATTTTTCAAAGAATCATTGTCTTTCCCTAAAAACCCTGCCTTCTCATGATGTGTCTGAAATAGGACAGCTCCAATTTTGTCATTTGTGCCTCCAAAAATGTTTCAGGCTAAATTTGCTCTAGGGCCCACTTGCTTGTCTTTCTGGTGGGTCACGGCTTCTGTAGAGCACTATTCTAATAACATAATTCAAATAAACCCATTTTTCATTCTATTAGCCTTCCTCCCTGTCCAACTTTTACACCCCTAGGTAGTAATTGGGAAGATGAGGATGTGGGTGACCTTAGCCTTGGTCTCTAATGACACATCTTCACTCTTGATGTCTTTCTTATTTCTTCCATTACTGGCCTTTCCAGTATCATCCTTCTCTTAATTTGTTGGCTGCAGTCTCCATTTGAATAAATGACTGACCCAAGTTGTACAAAGCATCACTCTCCTGAAAACTTTTCCACAGCCTCCATTGATCATAGAATTACCTGTGGAAATGATTCAAGTCTCACAGGAACTGGCCTGAGTGTACTTCTCCTTCCCCACTTCTTACTACTTTCTTTTTGGTCCTAGTGTTCAGCCTTTCTGTCAATCTTACAAGAACTGTAATATCCCTAATTTTTTGGCTGTATCTATTTCCCTTTTTTGTTATACATTTCCAATGACTGACTAATCATATCAAGTTTTAGAGAAGACACCTCTTTCAATCTCTCTGAAATGGCCCAACTGCCAGTCACTTTCTCCTTAGTTGAAATACGGTCTATGCATTTATTAACTTGTCGATAAGTTAAAATTCCCAGTTGGAATATAAGTTTCTGAACACCAAGACCGTTGTTGTTTTACAGACTATATCTCTAAGGACTAAAAAATGCTATGATGATAGATGATAGGTAGGTATGTAGATAGATAGATAGATAGGTAGATAAATAGATACAGAATAATCTACTGAAAATAAAATCAGATATAAACAATGATTTCTTTGCAAAGAAACAATGACTTCCATTATTTTCTATCAAAGTATAATTAGCAAATATATAATGTCATTTCAAATACAGAAATAAAGAGTTGCTTGCAGTTTGAGCATATTTTTAATATATTATCTATTTTGCAGGTAATTACATGAAACTTGTAAGTCTATCTGCCATTATTATCAAAAATGTTGCTAAAAATAAGGTTGATTCAAATATCAAGAGCATGATCCTGAAACCTTAGACATACAGGAAAATATTGTGAAAATTAAAAAAATTAAAATTAACTCATCAAAATTCAGATGTCAACTTTTGAAAAATTATTTTACAGTGTTTGGACAGTATATTTAATCCCTGGTCATCTCAGTCTGAAGAAATTACATATCTATCAATTAAGCATTAATGTTATTTTAAATCCAAGTAGAAGGTCTGGTCATGCTATATCTGGTTATTTAAATCTGTCCCTTAAAAAGACATTAAAAGTTTTAAAATCTGAAATGCATCCATATGCATTAGTTAGGAAGGGATTTATATTTTTCTTTATATATCAGAAGCTTTACAGAATATTCAAAAACTAAACAATGCTTGTTGCTTCTCCAAAATTAAGTACAGTATTACTATCAATTAACTACAGCACTCTTGAGATTCAATAACTTGAAGATTTTTAGGAGACTCAGACAAGTTTCTTTGGAGTCAATGGTAAAATGACTATATCAGTACTGCTTTTTTGAACATTTATTTGCTTCTTGGGGAATTACAATGCTTATAGTGTTTACTATTTTTTGTTATTGTTTCTAATTGAGAAAGGGTTTAAAAATACCACTTTAGGGTATCTGAATTTTTTATTTTCATGAGGGAATATGCAAATTAGAACAAATAATTACCTTTTTTAGTTTGAATTGTCCTATGATAAATACTGCATAAATAACATGAAGTAGAAGCAAATGATTTTTAATAGATTAGTGTGGCTGATTTGTAAAATTCATAAATGTTCAATAAATGCACTATGTACATTCTAACATTTATCTGTCTCTTTCCTTTATTATGTAAAAAAGACTTATTAATACCTAAATGAGTTTCTCCTTGAATTTTTTTTGTATTATTTTTATTATTATTAATAGTTACAGATGTACAAAACTATGCAATAGTTATCTTTTCACCCCTTACAAAGAGACTACCCACTTCTACCTCCCCTGTCCTCCCACTTCCGATATCATACATATCTATTCCAATTCCATTGACTCCATCCCCACACTATATTTCATATCCCGTGACTATATATGTGTTAAATTAGTTAACATCTAATATTAATCAGCGACAGCTTCAGATGTACAGTGCAGTGGTCAGGCCACTACACCGTCGATGGAGTGGTCTCCCTGACAAGACATGAATCTTAATATATAAAGAAAATCTTGCTTTCCAAATTTATTTATCTGTTGCAGTTAAGAGAACCACAAAATTCATAGGATTAGGAATAAGACCTGAGTATAATTGCAGTTTTCCTCTGATTAGCAATGTACCTACTGAGATAATACTTAAGTAAACTGAGCCAACAGGGTGTCCAACAATTGTTAGCTAGTGTTGGAGAAAACTCCCACATACACACTGGAATTGGGTCTAGGAACACAAAATAAGTTTCTTACCACACTATGGCTGCTTTGAATAATGCTGCTTTGAACATTCATGAACAAATCTTTGTGTACATGACACCAGGTCATACATTTAAGCAACTGACTGATTGAACTCAATGACTCAACTAAATATGAATTTTTTTTTAATTAAAGTTTATTGGGGTGACAATTGTTAGTAAAGTTACATAGGTTTCAGGTGTACAATTCTGTAACACATCATTTATATATCACATTGTAGTTCACCACCCAGTGTCAGTACTCCTTCCATCATCATATATTTTATCTCTTTTATCCTCATCTATCATTCCCCTCCACCTTGCCCTCTGGTAAACATTAAACTATTGTCTGTGTCTATGAGTTTTTATTTCTTCATTTGATTGTCTTGTTCCTTTGTTGTTTTTAGTTTTATATTCAATATGACAATGAAATCATATGGTTCTGTAATTTTTTGTCTGACTTATTTTGCTTAGCATAATAATCTCAAGATCCATCCATGTATACCACAGTTTCCTAAGGATTAGACAGCATAAATAGGTAACTACAGTATTGTCACAGGGATATGAAAGACAGTTCGGGGAATATAATGTTGTTAAAATTTTGTGGGGTGTCAGATGGTCACATGTTTTGTTAGGGAGACCACTTCACGGATGGAGTAGAGGCTTGATCACTGCACTGTATACATGAAATTGATGTTGTATAATATTGTATGCCAACTGTAATTGAATATATAGACAGTCACGGGATGTGGATTATATGGTGGAAGGGAGTCAAAGGAATTGTAATGGATAGTATGATATGGGGGGGGAGGAGTGGGAGGGGAGAATTGGGGGAGGGAGGTTGTCACTTTGAGGGGTAAAAAGTATAACTATTGCACTTTGCTGTACACCTAAAGCTAATTAAAAATATATATAAATAAAAATTAAAAAAAAAATCCATCCATGTTGTCACAAATGGCATTATTTCATCTTTTCTAATGGAAGATAGTATAAGTATTTTCAATCCTCACTGTTAACAATTATATATATATATATATATATATATATATATATATATATGAACTCTGGATTTTTTGTGTTCATTTTTTATTTGTTTATATATTTGTTTATGTATTTACGAAGTCTGACAATTCAGTTTGAAAATTCATCCTTCAAAAAGAAATACATACCTCATTTCTGAATATCAATATGGTCACCTTCAAAGTATTTTCCTTAGGAAGCTATGTACCGACGCCAGTGCTTAGTCCACTGTTGAAAGCAATTTTGGAATTCTTCTTCTGGAATGGCAATCAGAGCTGTCGTCACATTACACTTGACGTCCTGAACGTCATCAAAATGTCTTTCTTTTAATGTTTCCTTTATCTTTGGTTCTTGTACCATGTAAGCTGGTGTATGATCATGATATAAGAGCCATGAATTGTTGGCAAAATGTTCAGGTCGTTTTCATCTAACATTTTCATGCAGCCTTTTCAGCACTCCCAAATAGTACACTTGGTTAACTGTTTGTCCAGTTAGTACAAATTCATAATTAATAATCCCCCTGATAACAAAAAAAGCTTATCAACATCGTTTTGAGCCTTGATTTGGACTGACAGAACTTTTTTGGTTGTGGGAGAATTAGCTAACTTCCATTGAGCACTTTGACACTTTGTTTCAGAGTAGCATTGGTACACCCATGTTTCATAATCAGTGATGACATGGCCAAAACATCACCTTGCCTCTCCAAAATGTCTTGGCAAACTTCAACTCTCCTTTGCTTTTGTTCATTGGGGAGCTCCTTTGGGACCTTTTTGCACATGCCTTTCTGATGCCAACATTTTCAGTTAAGATTTTCCTGTTTCTCTATCGACGTTTATTTAGTCTGCTATGCTTCTCACAGTCAGCTGACAATTTTGATTCACAATTCAATGAATTTTTGCAATGTTTTCATCAGTTCTGTTTGTTACTGGCTGCCTTGACTCTCTTCATGGGTGACACATTCTCTCCTCTCAGAAAAACGTTTAATGCATTTGTACACTGACATTTTCTTCATGGTATTATCCCCAAAAGCTTGGACTAACATGTCCCTGTTTGAACTTCCACTCTTGCATAGTTTAACAAGAAATTTTATATTTGTTGCTCTAATTCAAACTGACATTCTTGTGAGGGCACACAGAAACATGCAACAACGGTAACGAAAGCCAGCAAGACACCGCCACACGCTGACATGGACAGAGATGTGAGACACTGATACACCAAGGTTATGAAACCTTACTGAGCTGTTTGTACAGTGCTGCCAATGTAAGCGCATGGGGGCAAGTTGGCGAACATAATTTTTATACCTCATATGTATTTAAGTTTGTAGGTATGTATATATTTATATTATTAGTTTGAGGTGTACAAGACAACATAATGTTTAGACATTTCCACCCCTCCCAAAGTGATAACCCCAACAAGTCTACTACTCATCTGATACTGTACCTCCATACTGTTTTCCATGGTGGCTACACCGATTCACATTACCACCAACAGTGTAGGAGACTTGCCTTTTTTCCACATCCTCACCAGCTTTTGTTTGTTAATTTATTGATGATGGCCATTTTGATAGGAGTGAAATGGTATCTGATTGTGATTTTTCATTTGCATTTCTCTGATGACTAGTGACATTGAGCATCTTTTCATATGCCTATTGGTCATCTGTATGCCCTTCTTGGAGAAATGTCTATTCAGGTTCTCTGTCCATTTTTTAATTGGATTGTTTTTTGTGTGTGTGTTTTGTGGATTTGGTTGTGGATTGTGTTGTTTTTCTAGCATGTTCATATTTGTTATTTTTGCATCCATGTAGTAAATATATACTCGCATGTATAAACATATGCAAGTGAAGAAAAAGGAAGTGACTGACAATCGTTAGTCCTAGGATTCTTTCACAAGGTAGTTGATCTTTGTCCAGATGTTTGTCATTTATTGAAGGAACTGAGCCTTACAGAATTAATTGCATAAATTTAAATTTAATATAATTCAAAGACAATATAATTCAAATTTAAATTATACTTTTTAAATAAAGTTCAATTCATTGTATGGAAATGCATATAAATTCATTATATGGAGACTGTAAAATAAATATACTAACATAGACACAGGTATTTAATCTCACTATTAATCAGTAAATTAAAACTTCCTTGAGGTAAAATTTAATACTAATTGATTATTTTTCTTGTAGTAGTCTAAATTCTATTTTAGGATACAATTTCGCAGTAACACAAAAAAAGTGAGAGAGCAAATCCACAGTTCTAAGTGGGTTTACCTTGGACGGATCCTTGTACTCAGGTATATGTGAGGGCATATAGATTGCAGCACAGCATTAATCCTCCCAGGGAAGAAACAATCTAAATTTTCCTCAGTATGAGGGTAGATAAATGAATTGTGGATTATAAATGCAATGCCTTATTAAACAACAAGAGAAGTGAATGTACAAATCATGCCGGTCTCTGTATGGACAAGCTATACTAATATTTTCAGAAGAAGAAACAATTTGCCTCATGCTCTGTGAGGTTTGGTATTTATGGGATATTAAATGACCCAAAATACATTCTTATGACTGCATTAAAAAAAGTAAAAATAATGCATATTTATGATTGCAGCTACAAAATAGGAGTTATATCTGGGATATAACAGAAGGACTAGGCTATCTTAAGAACATGCTTTAATTGTTATTAATTATTTAATTTAAAAATATGAATATTGCAAATATGTATCTATTAAAATGATATGACTATCTGAAAATGTATTGCCTCAGGGGCATATAATATATTTTCTTATTATTTGAAAATTTCCACGTTCATTTGATACACTTATCATACATCATGATATTTAATTTACATAGAAAGTATTTCCCCAAAGAGTAATCATAGTATAAGAAGAAACACACGAAATTGAAAGACCCAAGTAATTTTAAATTTAAAAGCATTGTCTCATAGAAATTCTCCCACATGAGAATAAAAAGATAGAAACAGAAAGCTAGTAAAAGGTAGAGTGCCACTAAGACCAATGAAAGAGATGTTCTGCCAATGCGGTTATTGTCAACTCTTTCAAAGTAATGAATTTTCAAGTAATTGAGGATAGAGAAGTATGGATAGACTTAACATGTGAAGGCACTTAGTGATGTTAGTCAGAGTTCCTTCAGAAAAGTGCTGGGCCTGGATGCTAGCACACTGGGCATTGAGGTCATGAGAACCAGAGAAGTGGAAAGAGAAAAGCTTTCCTGGAGACATTTGGCCATACCCACCCAGTAAAAAACTTTTAGGAATGAGGCCTATCGATCTTTGATTTTACAAACTCTCCAGGTGATTATGAACATGTTTAAAGAGTTCTGTTTTAAATATAGGCAATATTCAATTTTGAAAAAAGCATTTAAAAACAAATAATGGATATATAGAAAGGCGGTAACAACTGGTGGATTATAATCCCTTGAGAGATTATGTTTAATTGCAAGTAAGGATGAGATACTGAATATATTCCCAAATGAGGTGAATTGAAAAACAGTCATTAGTGGAAAAGAAATAAAGGGATCAACATCCTAAAGTGTTTGATGGGACATAGCCACTGATGCTGAAATAATGTATGATGGTATCAGAAGTTAGCACAGTAGGAAAAGAGTGATGCACATATTCAATGAATGTGGCAACTGACCAGTGTATGTATAAGCAGGTGTCAAAACTGGAGAGACAGTAGTTTAATATTGTAGGTGACCTGAACCTTGGGCAAGAAGGATATTTATCAGAAGGGAAAATAAACACTTGAAAGCTACATTGAGAAACAAGACTTCAGTTCTGTGTATTAAACTTGGAACTGTAACATAACATACTTCAAATCTGAGATGTCTTTTAGAAAAAGAGTTGACCTAAAGGACTTGCAGATTTCAAATTTAAAAAAAAGGGAGCTAGATGTAGAAATGATTTTAATAAAGAAACAAATTTTGGTAAACATGAATTCCAATTTCAGGTGGCATAATGTGAGCATAAAAAATACAGGGGTGATGGTTGGATTATAGGAGATCTGTGTAGCACAATGGAAAATCAATTCATGGAAAACAGTAAAAAACAAACAAACAAAAAAAAACAAAAAACAAACACACAAACAAACAAACAAAAACCTGAAGAAACCTGAATTTCAGGCTGAAAATCTCAAAACTAGAAACATGAGTTTCATCAGCTTGCTTTATGAGGGAAAATGCAGGTAACTGGAATTATTTTCAGGTGAGGAAGTCAAAGTTAACAGTTGAAAAAACTGGTCCAAGCTTTCCTCAGTGATTGTAGGCCCTGCCAGTTACAGGTATCCTAGTGACTAGAAGTAACGAGTAAGTGAGCAGGAGAAGGAGATGATGGCAACAAAGATGGAAGAAAAGTAGATCATAGAAAGGCTTCGGTAATGGCTGAAGCAAGTTTATCAGGCATTTTCCAGGTCATGTTTGGCAGGTGTGTGTGAGTGTGTGTGTTTAAATTTCCAGTGCAAACACACTCAACTCCTTCCCAATGGATGAATAGTTTAGGCTGGTCTTTCTTAGCGTACTCGGTGTGGCATACTCTGGAGATACTCCTTTGCAATAGAGTTGTCTCATTAGTATACGTTTTCCTATGTTGGACTTGATGGGCAGTGCGAATGAGTGCATATGATGATAGAATTCTGTTCATCATTTGATAGGTAGGAAGAAGGAGTGCAGTGTAATGTAAAACACACACAAATGAAAAGATCAGGATTCTGCTTGGACAATGATAGCCATATTTCTTTTTATCTTTTTTCTTTAAGCATATTCAAAAAAAGTTTAAAAGTAAACAAATGTTGGTTTATTCAAACAATGGAATCATCAATAAAGGAATGAGTTAATGATACATGCTAGAATATTGATGAATCTCAAAATCATCATACAGAATGAAGGACTCCGTATTGAGTGTTCCATTTCTATGAAGCTCCAGAAAAGATAAAAATTAATCCATAATGATCAGTGGTAGTTGGGGGTTCCTGAGGGAATTGACTAGTAAGGGACTCAAAGGAGCATTTTGGAGTCATGAAAATGTTCTCTACCTTCTTTGTGATGATGATTATATAGATGTACACATTTGTCAAAACTCATCTAACCCTGCTCTCAAAATAGATACAATTGTATGATATGATTATATCACAATAAATTTGGAATTTTTTTAAAAGAAAAAGTAGACATTACTTAAAATTCTTTATATGTGCTCCCTATTACTACTGCAAAAATTATCACAAACATTGTGACGTACAAAAAGACAAATTAATTATCTTAAAATTTTGGAGGACTGAAGTCTAAGACGGGTCTCACTGGGCTAAAATAAAGATGTCAATAGAGCTGTGTTCCCTTTCAAATCTTTAGAGAAGAGTGTATTATTTCCTTGTCTTTTCCAGCTTGCAGAGGTGCCTGTATTCTTCATCCTCATACTTTGTTGAAAGTCAGTAACATAGCAGCTTCAAACCTACCTCTAACTCATTTCCCTTCTCTGACTGTGTCTCTGTCACCTTTCCTCTTTCCCTTTATATGGACGCTTTAGATTAACACATACCACCCCCCCCAGTAATCCATAATGTGCCAACCATCTCAACATTCTTAACATATTTACATTGGCAAAGTCCCTTTTGCCATGTAACAGACTCCCAGGTTCTGTGATTAGGATATGGATATGTTGGGAGGGCCATTATTGTACCCAACATATCTATTTTAGTTGTAAATTTTAATAAAGTGATCTAAACTTGAAGGGTTGAATAATAATTTGAGTATATGTGACTTTACAAGGGTATGTTTTGTTCGTTTCATGATATTGAACAATGCCCATAGGAAAAACTGTTTGAAACACACCAAAAGTAAGATTATGCAATAAAAATATTCTGATTGTTATTAGAGGCAGGTTAATAGTCATAAGTGAAAAAGAAATAATATTATAGGCTGATAATAACTATTTAACTTTCCAATTCTAATAAACTAAAATATTTTAGGCCCAAAATATCAGCCATCTTTCTCCCAAAATGTGTCAACCTTGGTAACTACTTCTTATGGCAAAAGATTAAATAATTATAAAGTACTTAAATGACCATCTGCATGTAGATTTAGAGCTTACAATGCAATATATATATTATATATATATAATATATATAGCAAGATATCTTGCAATATATCTATAGATATCTACCTATAGTTATCTATCTATCTATATAGATATATCTATCTATATCTATCTATATCTATCTACATATATCTATCTATATCCTCATTTTTGTTTCACAAGTAAGGGATGGCACAGATGCTTTAAATGATTAACCCAAATGACTCCTTTTATTATAAATGGTCTAACCGTTGCCTCTTATACACCAATGTGTTCTTTAGCACAATGCGTTATACTTTCTCTGTGTTTTTTTTTTTTTTTGCATTATACACAAATGATTGAAAAATGAAAGAATGATTGAACAAAAATGCCAGCAAGTTAATGGATTCCAGAGGGAAACCTGATTTATGTCTTTATTGCTATAATTACAGTGACCATAGTTTCTGGGTCTGTAATTGAGATACATATTTTAAAGTAAGCCTTGAAAATAGGCAATGTGTGGTATACTATTGCCTGAGACATTCAGTCAATTTAACTCTAATGCCATGGCTGATGATATAGTTTCCATTTGTCTAAACTGCTTTGTTAGTAAGATAAAATACCTTACTTCTAAGTTAAATGCATAACCTGTCTCTGTCTTAATTTAGGATAAAGTAGGAAACAGTTCAATGATGTTTAGAAGGAAAGAACAAGTCATTCACAATCCAATAAATATTGCTCAATATATTTAAAGTGCTCTTCGCATGCATCCCTTCATACTCCCACTATAATGATAAATATAGAGGACAATTTTAAGTTTGTGTGTGTTTTCTAATTTAGGGCTAGTCAATATTTTATAAGTAAACTTCAACTACTTGATTTTGTTATTAGGAGAAAAAGCCAATTTTGGAGAATTTTCTCAAAAAAATATCAGGGAAGTTGGGTCACATAATTAGAATTTTATGTAAACACTAATGTTAATGTATGCGTGTGTGTGTGTGTGTGTGTGTGTGTGTCTGTGTATTTGTAAGTTGCAAGAATTAATTGTGCAAGAATGACTCATTGTAGTTATTGCAAATACATCTGTTTAGGAAAGAGAGATATTACAACATTGCAGGTTAGTGGGTCCTACCGCCACTTTCAAGCATATGAGAATGTTAGCATAACTCTTCATGCACTAGTGATATGTAAGGAACACACAGACGGATATCTTGGTGAAGGCCTTGTATGTGTGTGGCAGAATGAATAGTAACAACAAAGAGCAGCTGGGATTTAGATTCATGTATTACTCTGCACTCCAAAAAAAGAGGCCTTTTAAGACAAGAGGCTTTTATGAGAAACAAACTGTGCAATGCAAGCTCAGTTCATTTTTCTTTGTTTTTCTTTTTCTTTTTTTGGGGAAGAGGGGGGCAGGTAGGGGTGGGAATCACAGTTAGGAAAACAATCACTCTACTCCAGGATATGGGCAATGCCTTTTCTATCATTCCATGTACTGTAATAAGTATATGGCTGAATTCCCCATTAAGCAGATGAGAAGAACTGCAATTAGAAAGGTGGTGAGGACTTGAAGAACAAGAGTATACTGAGATGTCCTGTATCAGTATTTGTTAAGAAATGTTGATGTTACCTCTGGGACTAGGCTCACATATTCTCTCATCACGCTGGGAAAAGGGAAGTGGCTCTGAATATTTTCACTCTGTGAAGGAGAGCTCTCCTTTTCACCCTCTCTTGTTGCAGCTCACTGGCATCAGAGTTAATTCTCTCACTTCATGAAAGAGAAAAAACATACATGCAGCCAATGGCAAACCCAATAAAGTATTTTAAAAATCATCCTGAAGGTAGGTTGTTCATTTCTCAAATGTATTTTCTGTAATAATATTTATTATATTAATCTAAGAAAAAAGTTTTAACTCAGATTTGGAAATGTCTATGTGATAGTGGGATTCAGGCAAGCCTAGGTGCTTTTGCATGTATCTATTCATGCTGACCACTTATGGAGAGGGTATTATTTTACAGATGAGGTAACTTATGTTTTACATATTAAGCAAACTTGTAAAATCACTTCCTGAATATGTCTTTTGAAAATCCATGTATTTTCTGTTTAAACACAAGCCTTGATAGTTACCAAAAAAACCCCTCTTTTTTTGTACTTTTGGCTAGTGTTTCACAATCTCACAGATGTGAAGAGGTGTAATATTCTGTAAGAAATTTTGATATTCAAAACAAATGTATTTATAATAAGGTATCATGATCATTCATGAAAGAAGACTATGGGTGTGAAATTAAAATTCAATCCTTTGATTCCCAGACAAAATTTTTTGAATTACTCTACATGACAGAATATTTTGGAACAGGGTACTATCATGCAGGACCAAATCAGGTGTCTTTGTATTGACTTTGCACATACATATTACAATTTCTATTGGCTCATTGTTTTCTTCTCTGCCAATAGAAATTGATTAAAAATATAAATACACAGACATACAGTCACATCTCAGTTATTTTTACAAATTTCACCTAGACAAAATCTTTGCAGCTATGCTATAAATCTTTCCATGGAATACAGCTAAAACGTTATTACATACATTTCAAATATTTTGCTTTCAAAATGAACCTTTCAAAGATTTATATTGTTTCTCAGTCAGAGGCATTTCAGTATGTTATGCACTGAACCCTATATCAATTCCTCTTGACAACATGTGTACTTAGCATCATCTTGCAGTACAAATCTCAGCTCCAAGCACACTGGACCTCTGACTCTTCACAAATTAAGCTCTCTTCAGCCATAAAGTAATGGCACATTTTCCCACTTCTTAAAATATTTTTCCTTTTCTTATTCACAATTTGCTAATACTCCTAATTTCATTTCACGTGAAATTTTACAACTTCAGGCATTACATCACAGCATGTCCTGACCACCCCAAAACTATAATATAACATTCACTACACTTCATACTACTCATCTGACTCTTGGCAAGTTAACAAATATGTGGTCATTTCCTTGTTAAACCATATGCTCTCGAGATCAATGTGTGTCTGCTTTGTTGTCTTTTAAAGTAATCAAGTTACACCTCTGTTTAATATATAGTGGGTACCAATAATTATTCTCAAGAATACACGTATGTGTAACCATCATGGACTCTTAATACATGCCAATTATAGAAACCATATAGATTACATAAATGTACTATTTAGACAGATAGATGGATGATAGCTAGCTAGCTAGCTGGATAGACAGACAGACAGATATAATTTGGAACTTAATTGTTCAGATTTGTATTCAGTAGCACTGAGTTATACGCATGGTCGACTGTGGCCTCACAGCAGCCTCACTGTTTGCCTCCCTGCACTCGCCCATAACAGCAGGGCCTCATGGGGACAGGATATTTACTATGTGTATGGCAAAACCCCATGGGACCCTAGAGAGAGGGCGGGTCAGCCAATGACGGGCAAGACCCTACATGTGCGCAGGATGCCAATATAGGTGTGAGATCCTGTATCAAATATGTGCATCAGGGCAGCCTAAGCCAGGCGCCCTCTGAGGGTTCCTGGGAGGAATCAAGGAGGTGAAGCCTATGGGGCCTAAGGGCCTGTTGATCCTTTTCTGCAGAGCTTACAGCCTGCAACGGAAAAGAGAAATCTTCCTAAGAAGCTAACAGCAGTCCTCCTTGCATTCTTGCCTCAAGGTGTCATAATGAACCATTATCTGTCCCTGTAGGGGGCAAGGCTGCAATGATCAAAGGGTCTTTCCACTGAGGTGGTCTGTGAGGCATAGGGAAATTTGGCTAAATCTTGGGGAGGCATGTGATTTACAGACCTTGGAAAGAGCAAAGGCCCTTCCCTGTTTGTACTCAATAAAAGCTGCAAGCTGACCAGATTCAGGGCTCTTGTCCATCAGACAGTTTCCCCTGGCTCACATTGCTTTTTAAACTATCCCTGTCTCTTGCTCTTTATTTCTTTTTCTGAGTCCCCGCCGGTCCTCTCGAGGAAGCTAGACCCAGCCGCGCAGAGACGCGAGTCTACATTGCATTATTTTTCTGATTGTCTATAAGTTTAGTTTTACAAATCTCCAGTTTTGTCAGTGTTAATATAATATCTACCCCTTCCATAAACTTTGTTTCCAAGATTTCAACTGGGTAATGCTTATAAAGTGTTTTTCCCAATATTAAATTTCAGTATCTGTTAGCTATTGTCACCATATTATGAGAAACCTAAAATTATGTTATAGTAAGCAGAGAAACATGTATCTCATGTATTGTGATAGTGATTGCATAGATAACAACTTAACAAACATGAAAAAATAATAAACATAGAGGCTTGGATTATATTTAAGCATACTGATAAGATGCTGGTAGCTGATTTGTTCTATATTTTTGTTTTCACCATTTGGTTTTATTCACTTTGTTCATTTCACTACTCCATTCTCTCTCTCCACTCTCTCATTTATGTGTAAATTAAAAAACAAACAAACAAACATAAAACCCAATTCGATCCTGCAAAATCACTATTTGAACTCGATGACAGAGACAGCTGTCTGGCTAATACCTGTGATTGCTATAGGTGAAGTCTAATTACTCTCATGAAAAGGGTGAAGGGACTGTAATGAGGGAATCACTTTCACAGACAGCCTATGGCTCCTGGGTTTGCATAGGCAGTATAGTAGAGACAGATTTCCCATTATCCTTTGCACACATATATATTACGGCAGTGTGTCTTCGCTGTTTGTCTCTATCTACAAAAGTATGAGCTCCCCAAGATTGGTACTGTCTATGATTCACTTCTACATCCTCAGTGCCTACTATGTAAGTATCCAATAAATAGTGCTGTTCCAGCTAATTGTTTAATGTAGATTAGTCAATGAAAATATTGACTTGGTGGATTTTAGACAACATATTCAAAGACTTAAAAAAGACAATGTATTCCACTGTTTATAAGAGGACATTCATTTCAGTACTCTCTTCAGTATTCTTACTTAGAAACTCAGAAATTAAAGAATGACTGTGCCACATACCAACTGTGCTCCTTTGATTCAGATGATAAGGAATGGGTACACTGTGTAAAACATCTTTATCAGCATGAAGCTGTCTTTTTACAATTTGACTGTATAAAGAGCTGTTTCTTTTTGAAATGGAAATAAACTTATTGTTTCTCAGTTTTTCCAGAGTTCTACTTAAATCCAAAAATTACACCAATGATAATTTAAAGTACATTTAAAATCATGCTTATGAAACAATTTGCCTTTGTGTTCTTAAATATATTAATATGTATAATTATTATTCATTGTGCTCTTATGCATATTTTGGTTTAGATTTTGGATGCAATATAGATGCTCAAGTTGAGGCTGTTTCCAGGCATTGGGTAAGAAAAAAATATTCATGAGACTATATATAGATATCTAGTTATGTTTAAAATTTAGTGACAGATATAGGTCATTTAAACACCATGCAAAATAGTGAAACATTAGAATACCACATCAGGCCAAGATGCAATAAGAGGGTTTATATTTATCATCCTGCCTGAAATAAATAAAAACTCAAAAAAATATATGTTACCACAGTCTTCATGATATTTACCTCTAGTTAACAAAGGGCAGTGAAACAAACAAAGTGAGCCCTGTGATTGAACACTGCCTAATATCTTGAAAGTTTGCTTCTACAGCACAGAAAGGGAAAAATCAGGGGGAGATCAGCAAAGTCCAAGATGAGAAGACCATTGAGAGTCAGGGGTGAGGAAGGTGGCTAAAGGTCACAAGGCAGAATAATAAAAGAGAGAAATTTGCACAGACAGAAATGTCTGCAGATCTAAATATTGTCACTCTCAAGACTTCAGGTGAATACTCACTGCCAGTCATGTGAGAAAATCATCTAAGACCAGAGGGAAAACACCAAAAATGTTTAAAGAAACATCATCTGAACTTGCAGAAGACAATGAATAGCAACTATTCCCAACATCTAAAGTATAATGGTACATAATTCAAGGCATATTGGGTAGAATATTTAGACTAAATATTCTGAACTCTTCTGGATTAAATCCTTCTCTGGTACTGTCCGACAAAGCTTAGCAGCAAGTCCCATGGGGAAAAATAATTTTTTTCATGTCACTTAAATTGTTTTTGAGAACAAAGATGAAACATATTTATGATAAGGCAAAAGCATCCAGCATCCTACAGGCTAATGTCCGCAGTGTTTATTTAGTGTTTACCAAAGAACTAGCAGTTATACAAAAAAGCAGAAAAATACAACCCATAATAGAGAAATTTATTTGTCAAAACTGACCAGAACTGACAAGGATGTTAGAATTAGCCAACAAAGATGTTAAAACAGCTATGCTGTGTTCCATATGTTGAATAAGCTAGAAGAATGATTGTGTTTCAAATAAAGAGAAGAGATATAAAACAAAACAATCAAATTGGACTCCTGGAGATTAGAATGACAATGTCTGGATTAAAAAAAAATACACTAGATGGGATTAATGAGAAAACAAGTTTAAATGAAAAAATGAACTTAAAACAAAGGTATAGAAACTATCCAAAATGGAACTATCCAAAGAGAAAAGAAGGTGAAAGAAAAATGAATGGAGTATCTATGGACTGTGGAACAATTTTAGGACATCTAATATATGGATCATTGGAACTCTCTAAGGAGAAGTAGGAAGAAGAAAACAAAATGAAGACATCGTGGTGGATTATTTTTTAAATCTGAAAAAAAATAGTATAAATCCAGGTCTTAAAATACTCAGAAAACTCCAAATACAAGAAATATGAGGAAAACTTCCCTAAGTCACTCCATAATCAAAACAGGTACTAAATGGAAACAGGGGGAGATTATAGTTATTAAAAAAGGGTTCATAAAGAGTTATCAATTCCGAGGCAGGTTGTAAACATGTTATTTCAACTGAGTCAATAAGGGCAAAATGATAATAGTCTTAGCTATCTAATTCAGATCTGATAAAAATGGTATAAATTTCAAGAAACAAACAGACTTGTATTCTTAGAATAATACTGGATTCCTGCTTATAGACACATGCTCCCTAAAAACTCCACTTGAATAATCAGCAGAAAAATAAGGGCACAGCACTGTCTGATGACTCAATTTATGGGCTGTTGACTACAGTTATTGCTGTCTAATTCTGTGTTTAAATTTCTGGTTACTTTTTACAGGTATTACCTCTTTCTTTGGTATGAAGAAAATAGATTCTACTTTATTTGTTTCAATACTAAGAAATACTGGGTAAAATTTCTCATATCACAGCTTATTCTTCTCTGAACATGTTAAAAGTGAATGTGAACAGAAATTATTTAAAGAAAGGAAAACTACTTTGATGGTTTCGATGGTCATGACATTACAGATAACTGTCCTCCAAAGTTAGCACAAAGGACATTTATGAGAAGGTCACATAAACACACACAATTCAGACACTTATATTATGCACAATAATTGTTTTTGATTCAGACTATATTCCTAAATAGTTCTAACGGCATAAATATTTATTGGTAACAAAATTCATGGTGGCTTTATTAGCCCTGCTCCATGTGTTCCAAATGTTCTGTGGGGATGTTAGGAACTGGCCTTGCCCTACTTCGAAAGGCTGAAATAACATCACTGGAAGCTCATCATTACAATAAAACAAACAAACAAAAATAGCTGTTAATTCAAATAGGAACAACAGAGAGAGCTATATTCAAAGAGACTCCCCATGAAGGAACATCAGCTTGGAAAGAATACAAAGCATTATTTGAATGGTCCAATCAAACAATGACTCTAATTGAACATCATATTCATTTAATGAAACAAGCTGTAAGCACAACTGTTTCCTCTCCCAGAAAGGATTATATGTATAGCAGAAATACAGAATTCAATCTTTTAAAAGGAGGCTGTGATGGGGAGATGTACTCCACAACTAGGTCCAATAAATAGGTTTACGTTGAATTTATGACCAGCCTAAAGTAAGGGAGAATGTCACTAGACATTGCAAACATAATCACTGTTCGCTAACCTCCTAGATATTACAGACTGAAAGGGAATTTATCTTTCCCCATTGTGCAATTATTTGAGGTTGAAAAGAAATAACAATGGAAGATTCCAAATTGGGGAACCTAGAAAAGCAGTGTTACATAATGACATCAGAACTCCAGTGCCTTAAATAGTTCTGCCATGGCATCAGAGACACAGTTATGTCCAAAACACAGATGAAATCCAGAATTTACTAAACAATGGCTTCTACTCATCCTCCTTGGTTAGAAAATGCTAGATTAAAAAAATATATATATTTCTTTTGAGAAAGAATGAAGAACAAGGCAGTAATTTTAACTGTTGTTGGTTTAGCAAGCATTGTTTTAGAATTCCTATCACAGCTATTTGTTGTAACAAAGATTTACAATTCACTGATCAAATTAAATTAAAACGCTTTATGTAAATAGTGATCCCCAAGATGAAAACACATATATGGAAGCTGACGTGAAGATCCTGACTTACATAACACCTATACAAAGTGACCTAAAAGAAACTATCCTTAGAAAAATTACACATTGAATTAAGTGACCCCATCAACTCAGGATAATGATAGTAAAAGAATAATTAAACTGGTAAAAAATGTTAAAAGAATATGGATGTGATTACAGTATTCTGAGGAGGGACTCCTACTCTCCAAGATGTGGTTCAAATGCTGGTGGTCAACAGAGTAATTCTTTTGGGTAAAACTTTGCAGAAAATATTGTAAGGCAAATAATTAATAGCTACCTGGAAAATTTTAGTGAGGTGGTATTGACTGAAGTCATAAGGTGAATTGAGAGGGAGGGAGTTATATCAGCTGAATACATCCATGTTATTCAGAATCATAGCAATAAAACACAAATGATTAGGGAACATGAATAAGAGAAAGAAAAGAGATGGAATGTTTAAAGAAGTAAAATTGACTTAAACAACATATAGGGAATTGAGCAATTTCTGGACAACACTTAACTACTCATTTAACAGTTATGGAAATGATGAAAAGTAATTTAAGAAAATTCTTAAATGACTGTCCCCAAAGATTGGTAAGATTTACTTTCAAATTTAGATAATTTTTAAAACCACTGATGGAAAAATTTGAATGATACCAGACTGAAGAAAGAGGCTGAAGGATAGAACACTAATAAAAGAAATAAATTCTTTTTAGGAGAATCTAAAACCCACATCCCCTACTCCACTTGCAGTGTAGCAAATAAGTTTCCAAAGTTTCCTGAAGTATACTAGCGCAATAAGATCTAAGGTTTTGTTTGCAGTGAGATCCAAGAACATAAAACTTTACAAGTGGAAAGTTAATACAAATTATAAAGTACCTTAAAGCAATCAAGCATTAAAAAGGAGCAAACAGGACCGGCTGGGTGGCGTGGTGGTTAAGCGCTGGCTTGGGAAGCCAACGGCCCCTGTTCGGGTCCCACATATGAGGGCCAGTAATACTGCCCTCACCAAAAAAAAAAAAAAAAAAAAAAAGGGAGCAAACAGAGTATTTAAGAAAACATTTACATCGAGAATCAATGCACAAGCCAAATTCCAACTGAATTGCTATATTATGGATAGAACAGTACTCAGAAGAGCATCAATTACCATGAAACAAATGGATAAGATGGACTCCTACCTGGATCAGTAAAATTTTGCATTTCCTTTTCTCAGGAATCATTCCTCCAAAATATGGTGATACAGTCTTTGTTTTTGAGGAAAATAAAAGAATATTACTGTACAAGAAGTAATACATAAGGAACACTATTACAACCATTGACAGTCACACAGCATGTTAAAGAAAAGGTTCAATTGTGGCATATCATGGACAAAGGCAAGTGGACCACAGTTTTGGAAAATGGCACATCCTGAGATTTAAACTCAATAATATTTTATACACATCTTTTAGTATTGCATACTTGACTCCTCTGTAATCCCTTTGGCATAGGGAGACAAGGGAGGAGAGGGGAGGAGAAATTGAAAACATTGACAGTACAAGAAATGTCATAAGCAAGCAACACTAATAAAAAGCTGCTATTCAGAAAATCAGTGTGTGTAGAATTTTTTGTCTCCATTCATCTTATACATGCCTCTGCACCACAGAAGAGATGACTGAGAACTATGTTCCCAGAATGCTTTGAAAGCTAAGTTTCATGTTAGATTAAGAAATGTTTAGCAAAATTTGAAAGAAGAAAATACATTATTTCCAGCTGAAGTTGAGGGAAGATGCATAGGCACTAAGCAAGATAAAACTCTTTAATTTTTGGTTGAATTGCTGGGAAGCATTTGTTTTATTGCTGCAGGTAGTTTAGACACTGGTAGTGGATTCCTAGCAATTTAGGCACTTTATGAATATCTAGATATCCATCTTTTACTCAACTAGCCCTTCCATTGATTGCATAAAATTCTCTAATTCTCTTACTACTTAAAATAATTCAACCGAATCATGTGTCCAGTTAGATCACCACTGATACTGTATTTAGTATCACTATTTGACACCAGAAAACAGACCCAAAAGTTGGGAACCTGATATTCATCTTATCTATTTGGGTAAAGTGTTTGTGGTTGTTTTCCCACATGTAGGCAATGGATTCCATTAGTCCACAACATACAATGGAAGAAGTTACTAATATTAGCTCGTTTCTGTGCAATGAATTAATAAATGAATCTCACAGGGGAGGTGGGAACAGGGAGCAGGAATGTTTTTGGCTTAACCTCACTGGATAATAAGTAACTGGTTCCTGGAAAGATAAGTCTATAAAGCACATCCAAGAAATACTTGATATCTAGCTTCCAGGGCACAATTGCTATATAATCTATTTTTAACTAAGTCTGAAATGCTGGACAATGACGAGACGTGAAACATTCATGGAACATTATCTCCCACCAATGTTTATGAAAAATTAGGATTTCAAGAAAATATAAAGTCTAAATTGAAGATCAGTGGTATGATTTGATAAAGTGGTCTAAAAAGGTGACCAATATCAGTGAGCTGATTAAATGAATTGAAATAAATAGTGTAAGAAGAGTAAGATATTCCAAAGCATATTATTATAGTTTGATTTATTTAATGATGAGATTTATAGTGTGACCATGACAGAAACTATGAAGTAGACAGAGAAGAATGGTCAGAGTTAAGAGGGTAACAAATAAAACAGTCACTCCACACACGTGGTGACATTACAGGTGAAATAACCAATTTGTGAATAAATTTTGGAATGACGATGACTATAGATGCCCAGGGTAGTTGGAACTCCTATACAAGCCAAGGCAAACCTTGTTGAATTGCACGATGAAATTCATTGAGATTGTAATGTACAACTGGTCCACCAGATGCAATTTTTGAATGTTTTCCTCTGAGTAGAAGAGTTAAAGACACTATTCATGCAAGGCATGGACTGTGTAACTGTGGCTTGTAACATTTTTTGTTTTCTATTGGGTTTTTTTTGTTTGTTTCTTTAAATCTGCTTTGCCCTCAGCTTCTTAAGAATGTGCTTTACTTCAGAATTTGTATTGGGGAGTAAACTAAGGCTGGGTTAGACATCCTCCAAAATATTTTCAGAAACTCTATGATGTACATATTATTTTTCCTATTTTAAAGAGAAAGATAAATGGTGCTTAAATACTATTTGAGTGAGAAACAATGCTGTTATGCTTAAATCACCTTGGGCAACTATCTAAGTCCTGTGGAACACCATTATAATGGTTTCATGTGTAACCTGATGGTTGATAGCCCAAGTGGTCAAACCTGTAAGAGATGGAATTGATAATATATATATTTTAAAAGCACATAGTTTAAAATATTATGGATGGTAAATTCTTTTTGATTGAAAATAGGAATGCATACACATTCAAATCCATTCTTGGATACCTATGTTAAGAACCATTAAGATTCTTGCTTCTGGGGAGATTTTATATTAGAATATCATGAGGTTCTTTAATATTCTATTTTATAATATTTTGTATTGCTTTCCATTACTAGATGAATATATCATGTATTGTGTATGTGATTTATTTGCTCAAAAGTATTTTGCAAGTGTTGATTGATTTAAATAAATATTCACTTTATAATTTTATATTAACATATATGTGTAAAAATTTGAATGATACAAAATATTTTTCTAATTTTTATATTAATTTTTATTTCAACAGTAACTTGTTTATTTTTCTTGGACTTTAAGGATAACTCATAGTAAACTCACTTGCAATTCTCATATAAAACGTTAATAAAAACTTTCAAGATGATATTCCTATGGGAGCTGCCAGAACTCAGTGTGAAAGAGCATTGGTGTCATTTATATGAAAAGTCTTTCAAGTCAATGACAGAACTAGGCCAGAAGCAATGAGAATAAATTAAGCGATAAAGGATATTCAATGGCCATCTGAAACCATCATACAGTTGCTAATGGTTCTCTCTTTTACATGGACTAATAGACACTAAAGTCACTATTTCATATTTTTAAGAAGCAAAAATGTCATATTTGTACTTTTAACCTATTAACATTGATCAAGACAAAAATGTGTTTCATTTCTTTTAGTTGATACCAATAAAATTCTCAATCACTTTAGATTACAAATATTTGAAAATAGTGGGAACAAATTAATAGAAAATGCTCAGTTGAGATGACATTCAATATGCTTAAACATTTCTCAACCATATTCTATTGGATAGCTCTCAGCATCAGTATGTATCAACTGTCCTCTCTCTCTCCAGATAGATAGATAGATAGATAGATAGATAGATAGATAGATAGATAGATATCTGTAGGATCTCACTTAACACTGAAAAACCCAAGGTCCATAAGTTTAGTACCTATGTTTTTTTCTTTGAAGTTTGTTTCAGGTCTTATGTTTAGGTCTTTGATTCATTTTGAGTTAATTTTACTACAAGGTGACAGATAGCAGTCTAGTTTCATTCTTTTGCACGTGGCTTTCCAATTTTCCTAGCACTATTTATTGAAGAAGCCTTCTTTTCTCCATTGTATGTTACTGGTTTCTTTGTCCAAAATTATCTGTCCATTTTTATGTGGGTTTATTTCTGGGTTCTCAATTCTATTCCATTGGTCTGTGTGTCTGTTTTTCTGCCAGAACCATACTGTTTTGATAACAGAACCATATGATTTCACTGATCTGTAGTACACAAAACTGAAAACAACAAAGCAATGAGACCAAAACAATAGTGAAATAAATACTCATAGACACAGACAATAGTTAGTGGTTACCAGAGTGTAAGTGGGAAGGGGGTGGTAGATGAGCGTAAAAGGATCAAATGTATGGTGATGGAAGGAGAAATGACTCGGGGTGGTGAAGACACAATGTTATATGTAGATGATGTATTACAGAATTGTACACCTAAAACATATATAACTTTACTAACAATTGTCACTCCAATATACTTTAATTTTTAAAAAATGCCACAATTGACAATGATCCTAAGTGCCATTTTAAACTGAAAACCCCAAGACTGATAAACCTTTAAAAGTAACTTGGATTCAGAAGGACAAGAAAAAGAGTATTTTCTATATATACCATTGTACCAACCAAAACAACGAGAAAAAGGCATGTTCAATTAAAGAAATTTGATAGCTATTGGATCTTGGAAAAGTCATGATGCATGTTTGCAATAGATGGCACTAGTTCATTTTTGGAAGTATAGAGTCATTTGCCATTTGACAGCTGACAGTTCTAGTTTCATTTTTTTTTTTTAAATTGAGCAATTTGGTTGACTTTAGGAGATTTTACAACAAGTTGAAGATGAAAGATGAAACTGCATTTTTGCCATATTTTACTATTTTAATTACGTAAAGGGAAGAACGTGTGTAAAGCTTGTGAAAAGTTGCATTAAGTTTACGGTGATAACGCTCTATAAGAACTTCATTGCCAAAGACGGTTCATGAAATTCTGTGCTGGTTATTCTGATCTCATTGAATGCTTCTCGGTCAGGGCGGCCCACCAAGGGCCTTGGTTGATGATGACAAAATAAAGGCATTGATTGAGTCAAACCCACATTACACGACAAGAGGGATTGCAGAAACATTCATCATTCAAGTGTTCACTACCACCTGAAGAAGCTGGGATATGCAGCAATCTTGATATTTGGGTTCCACATGAACCCAAAGAAGTTCATTTGACAGCGCCTATAAAAATCTACAATATGCTCATTAAACATGAGGATAAAGATCCTTTTTTGAAGCAACTGATAACTGGTGATGAGAAGTGGACTGTTTACACAATGTGGTGCACAAACGGTCTTGGTTCCAATGTGATGATTTGCCTCAAACGACATCAAAAGCAGACATTCATCAGAGGAAGATTATGCTCTCAGTGTGGTGGGATTTTAAAGGTGTCATGTTTTTCAGCTCTTACCAAGGAACCAAACACTCAATTCTAATGTATACCATTGGCAATTGGACAGTTTGAAAAACTCATCATCCAAAAAGGTCCAGAGCATGTTAATTGTAAAACAGTTATGTTCCATCGTGACAATAGCAGACCACACAAAAGCTTGATCACCTGTCAAAAATTATTGGAGCTTGGATGGGATCTATTGCCACACCCACCATACTTGCCTGACTTTGAGCCGTCAGACTTCACTTGTTTCACTCTCTTCCAAAGTCCTTGTGTGGTATATAACATTCAATTCAGACGAGGCTGTAAATCAGCACCTCGTTAATTTTTTACAAATAAAGACAGATTCTTCTGTGAACAAGGAATTATGAAGCTCACTGAAAGATGGGAAAAGGTTATCGAACAAAATGGGCAATACATCATTGATTGATCTTTGTTCTTTATATAAATAAATGATCTTTGAAAAACATAGACAAAATATGTCATGACTTTTCCAACAACCCAATACTTTTTAGATACTGAATATTTGCCAACTATGGTATTACGTATACAACAACCAACAGATATAAATTGTATCCTCAATTAGCTCAAGTTCCTCCAAGGGAAACAGACATGCAAACAATTAATTATAAAGCTATCTAAGAGTGCTTTGTTAATTGTGTTAACAAAGTTTTATAAAAGCCTAGAGGAATCTGTCTCTTGGCCATATACCAGTTATTGAGTCAAGTGAATAATCTATATTTTTTTTTAATTTTCCACAAATAAACTGGATTATATGACTATTTTTAACAAGTTTACCCAAAGTATAATGCCATATTTAGGGAATGTATAAATTTATTACTTTTTATGTGCAAATTACCAGGGTTATTTATTATATTCAGAATGAGAATAATTACAAATATAGGAAAGGTTTGCATATTTAAGTTTGTGGTTTTTTTTGTACCTTCTCTCACATGGCCTAGTCTTTGAGTACCTCGGTTAATTAACTAATCACTGCATTGTCAACTCTATTATTCTCTCTGCTGTATCCTATCACTGATTTGTTCTGGGTTAAGATTTATACTGGGAATTGAGAGCCAATGCTGGAACATGCTAAAAAGAGTATTCTATTTCTGTATGAAATGATAGATGTTGCTTTTGCCCGGAATGACAACACTTTGCACTGCTCCCAATCTGCAAATTGTTCCATTTGCTTGGTATAATAAGTATACTGATGCATTTAATTCTCTTTCCAAGGGCCGTGCTGTTCAATTCCTCTCTGTTAGCCAAATGTACCAGAAGTCACAAATTTCACATCAATAGGGAGACTAAATGTGATCTGTTTCATATTTTAAATCAGTGCTTCTCCCTTGCTCTTGTTATTTTGAGTTCCTGTATTCTTAAAATTCAAGATTAGAAAAATACTTGTGATCTTTTCACTTATATCAATGACTTAGTCTTAGTCTAGCAAACATCCTGATAAATTAATTGCACACAGAGGTACAATTTACGGAAACGATTTAAAGTTTGTATAACTATGACTTCTTTTCAAAATGAACTTTCATTTCTTGACTCCTTTTCATACACTGCAACTAAAAAATAAAAACAATGCTTATTTGGGCTTCACATATTACAAAATGAAGTGGCTCAAATATTATATTCAGCTATGGTACCATATATTTGATTTTGCTTTTGTCACATTCCCTATTCATTTTTATTTAATGAGCATGGATTGCTTTTATAGTTCCCCTCCCAAAGGAGCATGCCTCAAGGGAATGCAGACTGGAGAGTTTAGTGCCAAGTGTTATTGGTTTGCCTTATACTTTCAAATGAGCAGAATTATACCCAGTGCTTACTATCTAAGCTGGGAGGCACCGCACTCTGGATGTATTGGCTCTATTCAGTCCATTGCCTAAATTTTTAATTCAAGTTTTTTGGAGCCATACCCATGTATTTACAGAATGTCTACAGCTGTTTTAGCACTGCTAGGGCAGGCTTGAATTTTGTTGTCACTGAGATTTAATGGCTACTAAAGTCTAAATATTTACTTATACTGAAAACGTTTGGTAACTTTGATCCAAGTAAGAGTCGAATATTATGAATGTTTCTGGTGTTCTTTTCTATTGTTTAGTCTTTAGGAATTCATATAATTATTTCCATTCTTATTATTCATAGGGTTGTTAGGAATATCAAATGAATAAGCTACTATTTGCAAGTTGTTGAAAAATGCATGGGTCACAGGAAGGACCATATAAGTGCTGTTAATAAAAAAATGCAAATCAACTTAGTATGTACACTAACTCAAAGAAGGCCAGATCCCTTGAAGTCTATTTAACCAAAGTGTGGATGCTAGCAGTGCTTGGATATTCATTATTAAAATCAAGCATATATTTGACTAAACCAGGCAATTAACGAGAAAATAAAAATGTGCTTTATGAAAATAATTAATAATATAGTTAAACAATAGAAAAAAGACTTTTGACACATTTTCAGATATACACATATCCTAGAGGAAATAATTTATGTTTTTGCTAACTTGTCTTTAGGTAGAGTACTATGTTAGTTATTTTTAGATTTTCTTTTAGTAAATAGTTGAATATATTATAGTAATATAATTGTTGTTGTTGCTTTTTTTTAGATATTACTCTTGTTTATATTCAACAGAGTTGATTATTTGATGTTACAATATTATAAATCTGCAGATACACACACTCACACAAAAATAAATATTTCATACTTAAAAGGATAATTAGAAAAGTTTGTGAATTATTTTTAGTTTCAAATGTCTGCTCCTGTTACTAAAAGTAAAATATCTCTAGTCACATAATTCCATGCAAAATATTAGTTAAAAAATGGCTGTTTGGTTTTAGATGCCCATTTGTGTTAGTGATAACACACATTTTGATCAACAAATATAGGATTTTTGCATAACTCATTTCCCTTACATTCTTTGTAAACTAATTTTTAGGAAGACAGTTAGACAAAATTTATCTCCATCTGCAAAAATATCTCTGGCTTTTTTCCTTTTTTTTCATAGTATAGTGAGAGTTCACATTTCAGTGGACAGATTGGTAAAATTCTATGCAAAGTTTTGAGTAGCAGATTACAAATCAGTTATATGTACCTTCTACAGCATTTAGAGGAATATAAATCAAAATTAAGTATGTAAAACATATGTTAAATAGTTAATATTTTCATGATTTATCAATGAATTTAAGGATGGTATAATATTAAGCAGTGGTTTTACACTTCCTTAAGTAGCACTGAGCTATTTTGAGGAAATGTTTGGAATTCTAATGCATGCAAGTATTAAAGTGGAGATTTGATCATTGAAACAAGCTGATGACTGTGTCTGCCAGCTATTGCCATAGAAAATAATGTATAATAAATTCTCCTAAAATTCAACTGTTTGAAATTATAATCACTTATTCACATTCTCTGCAAGTTGGCTGAGAGTTGATCAATAGAACTGAACTCAACTTGGCTTGTCTCCAAAGTCTATGTCTATTCTATGCGTGTTTCTCATCCTCCCCAACCCAGTGGGTTATCAGCATAATTCTTCTCATGGCAACAGCAGATATTGTACATAAGATTGTACATAAGAGGATAAGGCCACCACACAAATACATTTCAAAGCTCTAACAGCATAACATCTGCTTAACACCTTGTGGAGCAATATAAATCACATGAATGTGCCTAAGGTCTAGAGTTGGATAGATTCTATTAATCCCGATTTGATGACTAGTCACATCGGGTGTCAATGAGATGGGAAAATACCCTCCCCATGTTACTGCAGGGAGAGTGCAGGATTGCACGTTTGAAAACGTAATTTAATCTGCACAGTGTATTCTACCCAACAGATTTGATCACATCTTCAATATTTCATAATAACTAATAACAGCAGAAACACCACAGAGGAAACCTAAGATTATATAGAGAGTATTCATTTTGGAATCAGACTGGAAAAAGTCATCTCTAATTTTAGACACAGAAACTACTAATTTTGTAGCCTTAAGCAAATAACTTCAATTTTCTATGCTTTAATTTTCTTATATTTAAAATATTAGAAATGTGCTTCATGGGTTTAATGTCCAAGATGACCAGACGATAGAGATAGACACAGAGATAGAGATAGAGACAGAGACAGAGATAGAGACAGATATATAAACACCTAAGTCACCAGCTTCAGGCCAGTGTTTAAAATTGTGTTATTTGGATGATTATTATTTCTTATCTCAATTACATTTTCTTACACCAATTTTTCTGAACACCTTTTTCAACTTTCACTTTTCATTGTGTGCCTTGTATTTTCATGAAAATTTATGGTCAGCTCCATGGACGTATTATTCAAATACACTAATTCTTCATCACTATTACTGCCTTTATCACTGAAGATAATTACTTTTCATAGGTATCATCTTCTGTTAAAGCCACATACAATGTGCTTTGTGAAGTGAGTAGGCTACATCATTTTCAATTTGTACAATGACATTCTTATTTGGAGACATATATATTATTATTTAATTTCCCTTCTGATTCCTATTGTTATAAAAATGGTATCTGAGCCAAAAAATTGTCCTCTATAAAAAACTATGATAAACTATTACACCACATTTTATTCTTCTCATAGAACACTCTTTCCCTGATGGGCTCCTTAGAGATTCAGATAAGTAGACTTTTATCATGAAAATAATTGAGTCTATTATCAGACAAATCCAGAGAGTTTGGATTTCAATGTTGGTATTAAATTAAACTTAATAACTTCATCTACAGGGATAATGTATGTACTATATTACTAGAAACTCATTTTTTAAATTGTATTTATTTTAAAGAATTTTATTAATAGTTAAAATTAATAAAATCATTTATATTACTTTCATTGTTTTTAAGAATGTCATTTTAAACATTAATTTGTCAAAATATTGTTTTTATGGATTGTCTCTAAAATATGAAATTCATCATAGAGGAAAATGATACAGTCACTTTAAAGAAAATGAAAATATATGAAGTAACAAAATTTTTTTCTAAAAAGTATTTCCATTTGACTATGAGCACATCTGTCATTGAGTGATGGAGTACACTTGCACTTGTACATGAATGACTTTTAATTTGCTACAATAGTCTGTGCCTGTGTTTCCAAATAGTTTCAGAAATTTCATTTTTTTGAGTGACAAAACAATTACTATTGAAATTTCCAGCTCGTTGACAAGAATTATGGCTTTATAAATGTTAAACAGAAAATCCCAAAAAGGAGAACTATCTTTTTGTTTTGTCGATGAATCCTCTAAGGAAAATTGTGCTATTGCATACAAAATCAATTTACTTAGTCAATAAACTGGTACATCTCTGATTAACTTTCCATTTGACCCCATTATAACTGCATTTTTGTGATGGGGATTGAAGTCTGTTGTCTTCCTTGCATCTACTGGTATAATTGAAGGAAAAGAAGAAGAAGTCAGAAGGAAACAGTATATATTTCTATTCCAACATTTTGAAAAATAAATCTAAGGAAATACAGGAAATTCTAATGTTAGAAATTATCTGCAAACACATTTTAATTGTATTATCTATTAGAAAAATGTTCCTTTAAAACAGTTTTATATTTATTTAAAAGATCGTTTCACTTAAATTATTCTTTTTTAAAATCAAACAGTCAAATATCTGTTTGTAGATATGAAACTTTCATCTATTTAAATAAACCATCAGTCAAAATTGAGATCAGAGTTCTGTAAGAATCGTATCATTTAAATATTTCTGATTAAGAAATTGCTGGAGTAAGTAGGAAACAGCATTAATCCTATGGATTCACACAGAGGATTACAATTTGCAGGCCTGCCTTAGGCCAAAGTAGCAGTCACCATTTTTTCTAGTTAAAGATGTGTTGAGAGTTTAGCTCAACTACCCCATGCTATTGCTGCCTGAGCACCCATTTTGTTTGGCCAAGCTGTTTGAAGGGACCATAATGTGACATTAGCCCCCTAATGCAAGTGTATGCCCTAGGCAGTAGCCCACACCCTTGTAGCAAAAGTAAGCCTCTGACAGGACTGTCCCAAGAGCCCTCGTGATCACCAGTAGCTCTGCCTCCCAGTGCCTTCCCCTTATACACTCCATATATAAGATCGCTGTAGGGCTTAACAAAACCTTCTCTTCTGGTTTGAATTTTCCAGTCTGGATCCAGTGAATTTTCACTGGAACCTCAAAGCACTACACCGGTGGACCCTAATAAAGGCATGTGTCCCAAGTCCTGTCTTTGTCTCTGTCTGTACTCTGCCTTGACCTTTCCTCTTGGCCCCTTGAGGCATGTGCGCAGTACTTCTTCAAGGAATTGTGAGTAATAAACCTCTCTATTTCAGTTTCTTTTGTGGTCTGTTATTGAACTGTAGCTTACCATCTGACGCTCTGTGTTCCACTTAATGAGTGTTAATTTGACAGATTCATAACAAGGTGCGAATGAATACAGTGTGCTTGAATGAGAAATCAATTCTAGTGAAAACTAAATAGAATAGAATAATCCTACAATAAAAATATTAATATAATAAGCATAGAACATTCAATGGAACAATAAAAGCATGTTTATCTGAATTAGTATTACAGTATTTTAAACCCTCCTATTGCCTTTAATTTAAAAATATTTATTGAATATTGGATTTCTAGTCCTGCCTTTAAGATATGCATTCACATTAATTTCTAAGGCAACATAAATTTTCTCTTGTAATACTTCTTGAAAAGTATAGTTGTCTCCCTTACTATGCATAAAATATACTTGAGTTACAGTTAAATATGACAGATTAAACATACTCATTTATATAATTCCCCAAACACCAATGAAATGAATTTTTAAAGATATAAACCTGAAAAAAAATATTAAAAAGAGAAGGAAACAAGAGAATAAATAGAAAAAAAAATAGAGGTTGTGAGATGCATGGATGGTCACTCAATCAGCAGCCCTCAAAATGGTGCCTACTAAATTGGCAGTTGAAAAGGTCAATGAGCTACTTGATTTAGACAGCACAGGGATTTGCTGTAACAGGCATTCAAGCAAAAGCAGACACTGGATGTTCTAGTGAACCTATTATAGCGTTGCCAGATAGTATCTGCCAAAACTATGTGTTAGGATAGGTTTGTGTCTCCACAATCATCACAAGATAAACCATAAATGTAAGAGGTAAACGTGCACTCCTGAACAACAAACAAAACCACCAAAAGGGCAACAACAATAAAAGTACAAAAGTTCCTAAAAAAAAAAAATCTAAGGAAAAATAGACTGCAAAGCCCACGGACTTTGAGCTAGGGCAGCGGCTGAGGTAGACAATAGGTGACATTAAGAGTTCAAGCTGTAGAAACATTTTTAAATGTATGCATTTTCTTAACTTCTTCACTGTCATGGAATAACCACGGACTGTCTCTTTATGGAGTTTGTTGTAACAGCCTTGACCACTGAGCAGCAGTAGGTGATGCCCACTGGATAAATATCAAGGTAACAATCACTAGGTGCTGCCATAAAAGAAAAAAAGTACAACCTAGCATTATGCTATGTAGATACTGTTTAACTCAATAGCGCAGGACAGGTATGCTGTAAAGTAAGGAGCTTCTTTGCTTTCAATACATCTTCTTACTAAGAGTTAAATGAGAAACACCAGGGGGCAACTTTGTGGAAAAGGCAAGCGGGGTGACCAGCCCAGCTGAAGTCATTATCTAAGAGTTTTCATATGGTGTACTTTGAACAGCATAAAGTAGAGAGCAACCAGAGACACCACAGAAAGTCTGTAAAGCAGTTTCATTTAGAAACACTTGTGGATAAAATATTGAATTTTGCAAGAGGGGATATATATAAATTGTTCTGTGTTTCTGTAGGATGGATTTCATTCAAGCATTTATGATATACCATACCTCGCACCAAAACATGTGGGTTATCACCATGTACTTAGAAATGTTCATATTGCCTAGAGATTTTAAAAAATTAAATGATATGAGGAAGGCTCTTTTATAATTTTGTTGTTGCAAGAAATTCACAGGTTTTGGCCAATGGTAATGAAATATCACTTTCTAATATGTTATATTATGTTATAATATGTTATAATATATAATATTAATATACATTTGGGTGTATATATAGTGTTTTGCACTATATTTAGTTGTTATGGTATAAAATAACTGTATATTATATAAATAATAAATAATATATAAATAATATAAATATAAATAATATATAATACTTTATGTACTTATATTTAATAAATATATATTTTTATGATACCAAGATTTTCTGAGTGGTACAAGGGCTGTGAATATATCACTATATAATAAGCAACTATATCCTCTCCTAATTCATAATTTTCTACATTTATAAATTTAAACTTATAGTAGCATAAATATTTAATATGAATATTTATTTTAGTATACTGGATGCTTGAGGTGTTCCACTAAATCTATTTCAATTGTAATAGTATTTTATGTGTGAAATGAACATTTGAATAAATAAAATGTTAAGAATCTAATGAGAACTACATTTTTAAAATTATACATGATATGGATACCTGGATATGGTTTTAAAGTAGGCTATGTTAATGATACAAGTAAAATAAAATATGCCTTTATATCATAATACATTATTTATTAAATGAGCTACATTATTAGAAATTCCTAAATGGTCAATTGCATAATTTACAATGCAGCATATACATTAACCTAAAAATCATTTAAGGTCTATCATGTGAGGCCTTGTATAAAAGTTAAATGTGTTTATGCCAACTGTTTATAAATACTGTCATAACTCATAGACATGTGAAACTGTTGCAATCATTACTTTGATCAATGTAGAAATTTCTCCTGTCTTTAGGCAAATGGTAAGGAGAATAATAAATGTATTCCATCAAAAGTATTTCCTAATTAGCTATGTGGAAGCAGACATTTGCCGTCAGTATATTACATACACATTGGTTTGAAAAAGAGAACTATTCAATACCATGCAATATATAGCACCATTTCTCTCACTTTCGCTAACATAATTTTTAAGGGCCTTAAGAAAGGAAGGTAATCAAATTTTGAAAAAGAACAAACAATAAAATGCTCAGTTTTAATTAGAAATTGGAATAGTTTTGAAGGCACACTGATGAATTCTAAATTCTACTTATTTGGACAAATTTAATAAATACATATGGACAATAAATCTACTCATATTTTAATATATGTATTTTACTTTCTCAATGTAACAAAATGTTACAGCTTTGCAAAAATGTTATTAAAGCTTTCCATCAAAATATTTTCTTCACTTGAATAAAATTTGATCAGTGAATATACATGTATTTTCAACTACTTGCATGATATCTAATTAAATATCAGCAACCTCTTGACATATAGATATGGTTGATCTTAGAACTAAAAACATGCACCAAATAATTGCGCTCCCTCATATGACCTGTGTGTATGAAATGTGTGCAATAGATAATGACTATATAAACAGGGAAGAAGCTGGGAATAAAATAATATAACACACGGTTGTATAATGCTTTAAAATACTTGTCATTACTGAAACATTTTATTTGGATGAAGAAAATAAATTTTGATACCGTCAGTTCTGTTTCTATGAAAGTACACTGTCAAACTACTTTGTATGCACACTGTATTACTTTATTATTCATTAGACACTACTTCTTCTTCTAGAATTCATATAGTAAATAATGACATAAAAAGAAAATCAAATGCTTTCTAATATGAATAAATGTTAACAAAGGGCTTAATGTTTAGCATTTTAAAAAATGTTCATTAATATTTTCCCAATAAATTTTGGATATTAACCCCTTATCAGATATATCGTTGACAAATATATTCTCCCATTCAGTAGGCTTTCTTTTTGTTTTATTGCTGGTTTCCTTTGTTGTGAAAAAACTTTTAAGTTTGATATAATCCCATATGTTCATTTTTTCTTTTACTTCCCTTGGCTGCAGAGCTGTATCAGTAAAAACATTGCTCAGGCTAATGTTTGCAGACTTACTCCCTATATTTTCTTTTAGGAGTTTTATGGTTTCAGGTATTACATTTAAGTCTTTAATCCATTTTGAATTTGTTCTTGTATATGGCGTAAGAAGGTCAAATACTCATGCAACTCAACAACAAAAAACAAACAACCCAATTAAAAAATGGGCAGAGGATATGAAGAGACATTTTTCTAAAGAGGACATACAGATGGCCAACAGCCATATGAAAAAATGTTCAACTTCATTGGTCATTAGGGAAATGCAAATAAAAACCACAATAAGATACCAACTCACTCCAGTCAGAATTGCTATCATCAATAAATCAACAAACAACAAGTGCTGGTGGGGCTGTGGGGAAAAGGGGACCCTGCTGCACTGTTGGTGGGATTGCAGATTGGTGCAGCCACTATGGAAGTCAGTATGGAGGTATCTCGAAAAACTGGAAATGGAACTACCTTTTGATCCAGCAACTCCACTCCTTGGCATTTATCCTGAAAAACCCAAGACACTAATTCGAAAAAATATGTGCACCCCTATGTTTATTTCAGCGCTATTTACAATAGCCAAGACTTGGAAACAATCGAAATGCCTATTGGTAGACGACTGGATTAAGAAACTGTGGTACATTTACACAATGCAATATTATGCAGCTATAAAGAAAGAAATCATACCATTAGCAACGATATGGATGGACCTAGAGAACATTATGTTAGTGAAATAAGTCAGTCAGAGAAAGACAAATATCATATAATCTCACTTATATGTGGAATCTAAAAAACTGAATAAATGAACAATGTAAACAGAAATAGTCTTAGAGACACAAAGAATAAGCTGATGAGGGCTAGATGGGATGGGGATAGGCATGAGGGAGAAGGGGAAGGGACGAGGCAACATAAACTGATAACTACAATACTACTGCAGAGACAGAAGAGAGAGTTTAGGGAATATAATCAATAAGGTTGTAAATATATATATATATATATATATATATTTTAGGGGACCAGAAGGATGCATGTCTTTTTAGGGAGACCACTTCATGGACAGTGTAGTGGCCTTACCACTGCACTGTACATCTGAAGCTGCCGCTGATTATTATTAGATGTCGACTATAATTTAACACATATATAGTCATTGGATGTGGAATATAGTGTGGGGATGGAGTCAATGGAATTGTAATAGATATGCATGATATTGGGGGTGGAAGGACAGGGGAGGGGTAGGCAGGAGTCACTTCATAAGGGGTGAAAAAGATAACTATTGCATAGTTTGTACATCTGTAACTATTAATAATAATAAAAATAATACAAAAAAAATAAAATAGTGACAGAAGGGGAAACTGGGTGAAGGGTAACAGGAATTTTCAGTACTATCTCTGCAACTTTTCTGTAAATCTAAAATTATTTCAAATAAAACATGTTAAAATTAAAAAGAAAACATTTTCCCAATAAAGATTAATAAATAAATCTAACACTTGGTTGTCATTCTAAATTATAGCTAAACGCTTGCTTATGCCTATAATCAGTAACATTAATTTATTTAACTTTATATTTCATCAGAGGTTAAAAGTTTCTTAATGGCAGTAAGACTTTTCATTACTGTTTCTTTAGGTGTCCCAGTTTCTAAGATGAAATCAAGGTAATATATAGAAGCTTTATAATTAAAAACAACTGACATTGTTGTTAAGGAAGAATGGAGAATTTACTTAAAAATGTGAAAATTAATACAAACGCCGACAGTCATGTTAAACAACATTTAATGTATGCACTATTGATTTTAACCTTTTGGATATATTAGGTAAATGTAAAACTATTAGTTTAGGTATTGTACTTCCTGATAAAAAAATAATGGGGGTGTTTTAATACGCTCACTAATTAGCTTATAAAAACATTACTCTGTATTATATTTTAATAATCAAATGAACAATGGTTATACAGATTTTTACCAGTCTTCCTTTTGTGAAAGCCTTATGCTGAAATCATTTTGTGATAATATGGTCATTACTCTTGAGATTTAGAATGTTATACAGAATTTTAAAATTCAATTTAGTACTTGTTCATCTTTCTATCTCTAGACTTAGGGAAATTAAAATAATGTATGTGTACTTGAACTAGTAGAATTCTGCCATTTCTTTTTCTATGTAATAAAATCAATTAAGAGCTGGTGGGAAAAGTGTGATATTAGCCGCCATAGTGGGAAATACACCATGCTGTTACCTTGTTCTGGATTCAAGCCAGTTTTTAGATTCAAGCACCTTGATTGAAGGAGTAACTGGCCCCCTGAAGGGCCATGAAATGTGACAATATAAACAAAGCATGGGTTTCTCCAATGCTTTCCAAGAGGAATTTTAGGTCATTTATACAAGTAAGTGTTCACTGAGGAAAGGAGAATTCTCACATATTTTTAAAGGATCTGATTACAAAGTTTTGATCTGCCATTGATAGCAGAGAAGCCAAAATGTCTTCACATCCTACCTATACACATTTTAGTAACTTACAGAGTGTAGGAGATAAGTAACATCCTTTATCAAACAGGTAAACAGGCATGCAAATAAGTTTGAAAATATGCTCTATAAAGAAGATAAAATCAATCAACTGAAATGGACCAAGAAATAACACAGATAATAGAATTAGTAAGCAAGGATATTAAAAATTACTATAACTATATTGCATACATTCAAGATGGCAAACAAATAAAGATTCAGTATGTTAAGTAGGAAAATAGAGCATATTTTTAAAATAACCAATTTGAAATTCTATGGATGGAAAATATGTTTGAAATTGCAAATGCACTGAATTGATATGCAGGAGATTAGACAATGCAAAAAAGAAATTATGGGCAGTTTAGTGGTTCATTGGTTAAAAGTTGGCTTGGGAGTGCCAGCTCTGAACAGCAGGGCCGCTGATTCTGATCCCACATGGTCCAGTGACACTGCACCCTCTACAGCTAAGGTGGTGAACAACAGCTTGACCTGGAGCTGGGGCTGTGGTGAGTGGCCAGCAGCAGCATAGGCTGTAGTGAGACTGCAGTGGGCTGCCGTGAGCTGGCAGGCAGTGTGAGGGGTTGGCAGCTGGCATAAGCCACCATGAACGGCCGTCATAATGTCGGCAACTGACTGCTTCAACCGGAAAGAGCACAATGATCATTGTTGGGAGCCGACAGCAACCGAGTGTCTGACCAGGCCACATTGAAATAAAGATCCATGATCAGCATTGGATGTCTGGGGTGTTGCCTTATGTTTGGTCATGTAATATGTCCCGTCTCTATGAACCCATGTACCTTTTATCCACATCAGATCCTATAGGAGACAGTACTTTCACTGCATTTATGGCAAGTCACTCTGATGCCCCAATGAGAGATGGCTGTGTAAGTCAATGACGGGTATGATCTCCTAGGAGAGGAGACAACCCAAGGCAGGCTACACCCCCATTTTGGGACCCCAGGACTGAGAAATAGGGGACTCAAGCCCCTTGGAAACTGAGGCTCATGCCTCTGGTCACATAGGCCAAAAGCCTGTCTGTGAGAAACTGACAGCCTGTCTGTGAGGAACTGACAGCCTCTGTGAAAAACTGGTGATATCATCCATCCTTGAGATTACTTGCCTATGCAGCTGTGAAAGGTTTCCTTGGAGACCTGGAGACCAAGATTTCTCAGCATGAAAGTTCTGATAAGAGGCAACTTGCTGACCATGAAGTATGTTAATTAACAGCCTTGTTTTTACTCTTTGCTTTGTACATTGCTGTAGCAACAGACACTGAAGCTTTGACTGAAAAACAGATGTTATGCTCTATTGCAATAATATGTAGTCCTTCCTAGGATAGGAAAAGTTTGAGACTCCTTTTGCTACTAAGTATTATAATCACGTAGAAATAGACTTTAGATGGTTTTACCACTAAACTCAGCCACTGCTAGTCTCTTGGCAATAGCTCAAGTATATGCCCCGTGAGATAGTCATGGTAACCACTCTTTAGACGATAAGTAAAATCCTTGACATAGAATAGGCCACAGTGTACCCTGGAAAGATACAATTACAAGAAAGTAAAGACTGTAAAAGTCCTGAGTAACAGAAAACATGATCATCTGAAACATAACTTGTGATTGAGGTAATGGTTAAAAATCCCTATAAAAAAGGACATGTTGTAACAATAAAACGTGACACTCATAGACTCCCCCGTGTCTCCACTCCCTTCTTTCGCCTCGCTGACTCTGTCCACACCTGAGGGAAACCCTGGTCCTGCGGGGGCCGGCCCCCCACAGATCACAGTACCACATGGACCAGTGAAGCCACATCCTCCACAACTAGACTGAAGAGCAAAAGGACAGCAACTTGTCTGTTCCCCTTACCCAATTCCCCAGCTCTGTCTCCCCCTGGTTCCCAAATAAAATCTTAAAACAAAACAAAACAAACAAAAAACAAAAAACAAAACAAAACAAAAACATTAAATGAATGACCCTAAAGACAAAAATGAAAAACAATCAAATTTGGACATGAGAGTGGAAATAATATATGAAAAGTAATAAAGCACTAGATTAATTTTTAAAACAAACTGAAATACTTAAATGCATTTAAATATTTCAAACATAATTGGAGTCACTAAAGGATAGCAATGAGAAAGAAATCATAAAAATATTTCAATAGTGTCTGAGAATTTCTCAAATTGGTGAGAACTGTAAATTCATAAATCCAAGAATATTAATAAACTCAAACAAAAAATAGGTGAAGAATATTACACTAAGGCATATCATAACTAAATATGCTTAAAATACTGATGAATAGAATACTTAGAAGCAGCCAGAAAATAAATTACACTAAGGCATATCATAACTAAATTGCTTAAAATCCTGTTAAATAGAATATCTTAGAAGCAGAGAGAAAATAAAGACAAATCACATCCAAAGGAACAAAATAAGAATCAAAGCAGAATTCTCCTCAGAAAAAATGCAAGGCAGAAAACAGTGGGACAACATATTTAAAGTAATGGTAGGAAAAACAAAACAAAACCAAAATAGAGGCAACTTGTTTCCTATACCTACAGATAGTATTTTTTTTCAAACACAAAGGTAAAAAGATTTTTAAGCATACATATCTTGAAAGAGTTACTCAAGAGAAGACCTACACTACAAGCAAGGTTAATAACAAAAATGATACCAAATACATCTGATCTACACAAAGGAATGAAGTTCACTAAATGTGATAAATACATGGAAATATATAAAACATGTATCGCTCTTGTTGTTTAAATATATTTTAAATGTAACTGACACTTAAAACAAAAGTAATACAGTGCACTGGGGGCTTTATAACATATGCAGTATTGGGATGCATACACCAATAATACAATAATACAAATAAGTTACTGGTGTAAGAATCTTTTTGAGGTTAGTAGTATAATTAATTGAAGGTAAACTGAAAGGTTTACAATGTTTTAGTAGACAAAATTCTAAGACAGCACCCAAGTTTCCCACCAATTGCTGTATGCACTCTATAAAATCTCTTGAGTATAGAGAGGACCTGTGAATATGACGAATATTTTTTCTCTTGAATGGGATATATTATATGGAATCAGTTATTGGATTCCACTTCCATGATTACATTATATTATATAACTCTGTAGAATAAAATGGAATAAGATCCCCCTCCTGGCTTTGAAGGAGAAAGCTGCCATGTTGTATGAGGAACAAATGGCTAAGAACTAAGTGCAGTCTCCAGGTGCTGACAGAAACATCCAGCCAGAAAGGATTTCAGTTCTAAAGATACATGGAATAGGATTCTGGAAAAAAAAAAAAATTGCAATAACTTTGAAGAAAGCCTAAGTTCTACACAAGAATTCAGCCTTGTCAACAACGTAATCTCAACCACGTGAGACTAAACAGAGAGCACAGTTATACCATATCCAAATTTCTAAATTCAGAAAGTATAAGATAATACACTGGTGTCATTTTAAGTAGTTAGGTTTGTGATATATATACAACTGGGAAGTTGTCATTACGAATATCTAAAAATGTCTAAATGGATTTGGAACAGGCAGAAACCATAAACTATTATAGAGGAATTTTGAGGATAGACCAAAACTAAGTGGCAAAAATGATGAAATAGTCACTCTTAGGGTAACATGATGTTATCGATGACTTCTTCATAGCAGAATGGAATGATTCTACTGCTGGCCTTGAAGAAGTGAGCTTCTTGGTTGTGACAGGCCCATCCAGATTGGTAGTTAAGGCAGCTTCTGGTAGTTGAGAGCAAGCCAGCATGACAACTGGCAAAAACCCAAAGACTTGAGGTCCTAAAGCCTCTTGGAACTGAATTTTGCCAACAACTTGAATAAGTTTGAAAGAGATCCTCAAATGCAAGATGAAAACACTGTCTTCTGCAGTCTTCCTGACACCTTGATTCCAGCCCATTGAGACCTCAAGCAAAATACCCTATTATGCCTAATCTGGGATTTGACTTGAAGAAATGGCAAGATAATAAATGGGTATTTGCTTAGTCAAGTCTCTATGTTTGTGGTACCTTGTTATGAAGCAACTAAAACTAATATAGATGTACACTGTAAACTCAAGATCAACCACTAAAAAATATAAAATATATTTATATTTCTCTTAACTCTGTCAGAAACATAAGTTAGAATTACCTTACATTGATATACTATCACCAGGCATGATAAAGAAAAAAATATATATTAAAAGTTTACAAAAGGTTACTGAAATAATAAAATTATAACAATTGTTCATTTAATTGGCCTTAAGCAGTTTAAGACTGGAAGCAATTATACAAGCTATAGAATTGAAATACAGCTTTAGCTTTGAAGTATGTGTTGGCATAACTGTGTAGATCATGATATTTTTCTCCTATTTGATGAACAGAAAGAACACAGAATTGTCTCAAAGGTAATTATTTTTTTCACAATTGCAGAAATGCCTTAAGGGTTAAAGAATCAGGAGAAAATCATCTAATAACCCACAAGGAGAGGTATCAAGTTAAGGACATTTCATTGAACTAAATATAAAAGGTCTCTCCAATATAGGCATTGAAGAAAATTATAGGGTGTAGCTGAAAGACTATGATATTGGAAAATTAAGCTTTCTTTAAATTGTTGTGCATCCAGAGAAGCCACAGATAGCTTTTTGTTTTGTTCTTTTGAGAGAAAGAGATTATAGAACACATGTATTTTAAACTTGTTTCTCATTAAATTTCTTCAGTGTATATCAAAATATAATTACCAACAAATAACAAAATATGATTAAAGTGTAACTGGAGCAAGGTCATTTCTAGTGTCTAAATACACATATAAAACTATGCAAAGCATGCATTCAGTGTCTCTGAATTGAGTAATAAGGATTGGAAAGTAAAAATAAAATACTTGATTTGAACTAGGAGATTTCTCTAGATGGAGCAGAAACTATAAAATAACTTTTCAGATATTTTATAGCTTTCAAGGAGAAATATATAGAAAAAATAAATTTTTGACCAAACTTTTAATAAAACCTAATAAAATATTCTGAATTTGAATGTAGATAATACTTGTGACTAATCATGTTAAGATTTTTACCTCTTATCTCACTAGGAAAAAAAGTCAAAATTTTTTATGTCCCTAAATTTTATCTTTTGAATCCTGCAGGTATGACATTGCTTTTAGTATTTACATATCATTATACACTGAGTTTATTTTATTGATTTTCTTCTATTTATTTTTAATATTAAATCACTCCTATAAATTTCAATGTCATTAACACAACAGGTTAAATTTTCCAGCTCCCTCCCCTGCAGTAGTTAAGGAAAAATTGTTCTCTCCTTCTTTATTGCTTATATTGCATTTTATTTATACTTTGGTTTAGTAGCCATTATGTTTCACTTTAGGGTTTTCAACACTCTAATAAACAGTTTGTGTATTTTTTGACATCAAGTCTAAGCATGTTATTTTTATTATATCTTAAAAATGAGAAACATGCCTATTTTATAAGACGGTACTCATAAAATTATTAAAACAATTGCATTTATTTCAATCTCTTAATAATTTTACTGGATTACGCCTGGTCATGATAGTAAATATAAACACTATTTCTGCAGAACCATTTAGGAAGCCAGTCAGTCTTATTTGCAAATTTTCCAAAACATTGCAAAAAATGCAATGCGCAAAAGAACAAGCTTAACTCCATACACACGTAAGTACACATGCACTCATTGGATAATCTCCCATTTTATTCATGTAATTGTCTTTATTTAGAATGCCTTACTTTATTACTGGATGGGAACATTTCAGCACTTCTTAAGATCCATATAAAAACAACAAAAATTACAAAATCTTGTGACTCACTATTCATTTCTATGCATGTTTTCCTCTCCACTGTTTTGTTTTATTTGTTTGTTTGTTTTTTTTCAATACTACATCCTAGGATCCCACAAACAGTATCACTTAACACCTGATTTTTCTTTAAATTTTCAAAAATTCTGAGTATTGTTTTTGCTTTCTTTTTCTAAGTTGTACCCTATTTGTATAAACTGATTATAGACCCTGCTGATCTGACTCAGAATTGAATATGAAATGGGCCTATTATAAATACTTTTTGGAATCACTCTTCTCTAATAGTTTCCAACTATTTTCTCTGCCTCCAATTGTGACCTAGATAAGTGACTTAAAAGAAATTACATGCAATTACCATTTCAGTGTTCATACAATTTATTGGAGCACAATCACACTTATTATTTATTGCCTATGGCTAATTTTGCTGCATAACAACAGAGATGAAGATTGATGACAGACCAACTCACCAAAAACATAAAGAGGGCAAGTAAGGATATGGGAAGAAGTTCAACATCATATATCACCAGAAATTGCAAATTAAAACAACAGTAAGAAACCATTACACACCTATTTGAATGACCCAAATCCAAAACACTGAAACACTAAATGCTCAAAAGGATGTATATAGCAACAGAACTTCTCATTTATTGTTGAGCTGAATGCAAAAATGGAGAGCCACTTTGGAATACAGTGCGGAAGTTTCTTATAAAACTAAGCAAACTGTTATCATCCAATCCAGGATTCACACTACTTGGTATTTACTTAAAGGAGACAATGATGTCCACTCAAAGCCCTCACACAGATGTTCATAACAGCTTTACTCATAACGGCCAAAACTTGGAAGCAACCAAAATGCCCTTCAGGAGATGAACAGGTAAATTATTGTGCATCCAGAGAAGCCACAAATAGTCTTGGTGGAAACTTACATGCATGTTACTTAGTGAAAGAAGCCAGTCTGAGAAGGCTACACACTGTATGATCAAAACTATACGACATTCTGGAAAAGACAAATCTATGGAGACATTAAAAAGATCAGTGCTTTTCAGGGGTTAGAGGGGCGGGGAGGGATAAATAGGTGAAGCACAGAGGAATTTTAGGGCAGTAAAATTATTCCATATGATACTACCATGGTGGGTACATGTTATACATTTGTGAAAATCCACAGAATGTAAAACACCAAGAGAGAACCGTAATGTAAATTACGGGCTTTGGGTGATAAATGTTGTGTCAATGTAGGTTAATCTATTGTAAAATAATTTTTACACATCTTAAAGCTCCATATGTAAATACCACTTCTTCTAAAATGATTTTCATGATACTCCTCCCCCAATGAACTTTTTCTATGTTAAATACCAAAACATAATCTCTTAAACCTTCATCCCTTGCCTAGTTACTGGCCAGTCTGCTTGTCTCAGTACATTTTAAACAATTCCCATTTTTGTCAATCCCCTATCAATCATTCCCTTTGTCCCTGGAAAAAAAAAATACACAAACAAAAACAAAAACTAAAAAAAAAATAATAAATAAACGTACAAAATGAACAAACCAACACAAAAAAACGCCAAATATTTTAAAAATGAACAAAAAGGCCATACATTATAGGTCCATATGTAAATACAACTTCGTCTGAAAGGATTTGCATCACACTCCTCCCCAATGTACTTTTTGCTACATTTAACACAAAATGTAATCTCTTAATCCTTGATTTTTATTGGATGCACTTAAGTCAATTAAAATTGTACCATTTATTTTGATTATTTGTTCACAGTTTGTCTGAACCACTACAGTGGTTAACTCTACATAGTTGGAGACTAATATAAAACTAAATATTATTCTATTAGTGTCATGAATATCAGGCTAAAAGAAATACTTTTGAATGGATAAGTTAGCTTCTTCCTGAAAGCAAATGTTGATAAGTTTGACCCCAAACCTCTTCCCTAATGCTGTTCCTTAGAGTCAAATGTAGCCCTTATGCCTCTTTTGTATACTTTTTCTTCTCTATTTATGTTCCTTTCTATATTGATGTATCTTCCAGAAATGAATGTATTTAATAATTTCAGATCCTTGCCAAGAGTCTGGCACATAGTAGCTCTCAATAAATATTCACTGAATAATTAAGCCTATTTTAATTTCCCTACCTACCCTCTCTAACTTTAAAAATACATTACATTTTGTCCTGTGTAGAGACAACACACTGCTAGACATTTAAATAGATGCTCAATAAGTACTTGTCAGTTGCTAAAAAGACAGCTATTTATGTTTCTTTTTATCCAAAATTAAGTCATTTCCACACTTTCTAGTCAGCAATGATTTTGTTCTTCCAATATCATATAACACCAGTTTGCTTGCATTTGCTTAGTTATTAAAAGCTTCAACTCTTTTAGTTGTCTATGCAATACTCTCCTTTTTTAATAGCTCTACTCAATTCAGGGTTAGCTAATCTTATAAAATTTTTGTCTCCATAATGATTTTGAACCTCAGTGTATCATGCTTTCATTATTAACATCTCCTTCTAACCTAATTTTCTGATTTTAATAATTTTGTATAAATCAACCAATATAACACTACAAGACAAACAGAGCCCAAGTAAAATTATGCTAAATTTTTAATGTCCAAAACTTTGTAAGTAAAAGGATTCAAAGTTACCCACAACTTGATCTTATATGTTCATGTATACCTTGATACAATTATCCTTATATGTCACCTTTCTCAGTTAACAAACTCATTTTTTAAACGCTTAAACACCACTTTGTCTTACAAAACCCATATATATTTTCTCAGTCTCTACTTTTCGTGATGATTTCCAAATATAAGATTAAAATATTCTATTGTACTTAAGTCTTTTCCAGTCTTTCAGACATAGTGCATATATTTTGCATGCTAAATCTTATGAAAATTTAGCCCAGAAATGAATTTTGCACCTGTGAAATACACCCTCCTTCAATCAAACTTTTAATTTTTTTTAACACATCTGAAGTTCAAGTGCTCATGAATTGGTAGGAAAGGCAAAGCTTTCACCAATTACTAAACAACAAGTAGAGATGACAAGTGAGTGATAAGCGCTTTAGGGTTTAAAAAGTAAATGCAAAATTTGTTGACTTTTGCTTAAGTCTTTGACATTCATAAAGGTTATGTTTTTTTAACTGTTTAAATGACCGCTAAGCAAATTATCATCATGTACTCTAATATAGAGCTGTATTTGCTTTCACTGATGTGATAAATTTAAAAACTGAAATATTTATCAGTAGGATGCTAAAACACTGTCAAAACTTTTTTTTTTCACAATTGAGATTAACTGGCAAACATTTAGCTTCAAAACAATTATAGAAAGAAATGTATTTTACAAGAAAATAACAACAATATGAAATAAGAAAATAATAATATGAAATATCAAAAAAAGTAAGTTTAAATAGAATTGACTTGTTGTGATAGAAACCAACATAGCAAAGAGTTTTCCTAGACAACCACCTAAGTTTCCATCACATTTTCATTTTATGATATAAATTGAGTAATCATTAGATTACTTTAAAAAAAACAAAATAATTCATACAACATAGAAAATAAAATGCATTTTATAATGAATCAAGAAGTTTGCTACACTTAGCCAAATGAAAAGAACATGTCTGATTTTTAAGGCAAAACAGTTATTTAGAGGAATATTCAGGTCAAGCAACAATCTTTGTATTTTGAGTGAGCAAACATAGTAATGAAATGTACAAATTGGAAATTTAGAAATAAGTTTCATACATTTACACCATGTTCTCCAACAGTATTTTCCAATTATAAAACAGTATGTCAAACACTTTGAAGGCCTGAGAACTCAGAGGAATTTCTCTGACAGAAGAGACAAAAGTTGACAAAGAAATAACCATTTGTTTTCTCAGTGATGATCACCTGTCTTTCCTGACATCGCCTTTGTTCGCAACACATTCTTCCATCAGCCTTTCTCTTGGTAAAAGAAAGAAAACTGATTTTAGTAAAAGATATCAGATATCACTTGTTAAAATATATTATCTATTTCAGCATTTTATTTATGTATGTGGATGCAAATATTACTAAAGTAAGCCTTTATTTTTGTTATTCTCACTGACTTGAATATGCTGTGTTTACAAATAAATTATATATCTATATATCTATATAGATATATATCTATATAGATATATAGATATATAGATATATAGATATATAATACTTGTAAAATATACACTACAAATAAAATATTTGCTAATATTTATAAATACATTACACTTTACACCCTTTGCCTATAATATTTCCTTCATTTAAATGTCAAAACCTATCACTTCTGATAAACATGTGTTTATTGTCCTTTATGATTCAGTTTCTTCAAAAAGAACTTGTAAATAAAAATACAGTAAGTATGCCTCTATGTGAGCATTCAAAATGATAATGCTAATTTAAACATATCTCAGGCTTACCAATGTTAATTGAAAGATAAGACAAAATCTTCCTCCTTTTCCTGTCTTTTCTGTTTCTATAATTGTATCAAAATCTACCAAGTTCAAAAAGGTTTAAATGTGGTATTTTCATTTTCCTTCTAAATACCTCTTGAACCTATTTGCGTCTCTATTACCATTATCATCATTCTGGTCCAAACCAACACATCTCCTTAATGGTGTTAGTTTAGTAACCCTTCATTACTTGCCTGGTTACTGGCCACTCTGCTAGTCTCAATAAATTTGAAAAAAATTCCTGTTTTTGTCATTCCTCTCTCAATTCTCATTGTCCCTGAAAAAAAATACAAGAACAAAAGCAAAACTAAAAAAAAAAAAAAAAAAAAAAAAATTTAAACATACAAAATAAACCAATATTCAGAAAACGAAATATTTTAAAAATGAACAAGAAGGCTATATGAGGTTTGCTATTACCTTCCCGAACTTGTTGCAACAATGTTGCTAACCGTTTTTGATATCAGAGGGATTATTCATTACGAATTCTTACCAACTGAAAAACAGTTAACCAAGTTGACTATTTGGAAGTACTGAAAGGCAAGGTGGAAAAGTTAGAAAAAAAGACCTGAACTTTTCACCAACAATTCATGGCTCTTGCATCACGACAATGTGCCAGCTCACATGACACTGTCTGTGAGGAATTTTTTATCCAGTAAACAAATAACTGTATTGGAAAACCCTACCTACTCACATGATCTGACCCCCAATGACATCTTTCTTTACCCGAAGATAAAGGAAATATTGAAAGGACACATTTTGATTACATTCAGGACATCAAGGGCAATATGACAACAGCTCTGATGGCCAGTACAAAAAAAGAGTTCCCAAATTGCTGTGTGAAGCGGGGACTAGGCATTGATATCTGTGCATACCTTCCAAAGGGAAGTACTTCAAATGTGACTGCAGTGATATTCAGCAGTGAGGTATGTATGACATTTTCTAGGAAGAGTTTGTGAACTTAATTGTTAGACCATGTATGTTAAATCCCTGTTATCACGTAAGCCTCATCTCATGCAATTTTCTCCTGCAATACTGATACTGCATTTCTTTAAACACTGTGTTTTAAAAATACTATTCTTTTTGAAGTAGCCTTTTTATTTTATTAGTTTCAGGTGTACAAAACAATGTAACAGTTATAGATTTCACCCCTCACAATGTGATAACTTCCCCCCTCCCTCCAATCTATTGCCCCTCTGACATCATATATGTCTATTACAACCCCATTGACTCAATTCCCTATACCAGCAGTCAGCAAATTTTTGAGACAGTAGAGCCGCAATGGGTCAGCAAACTGTGGTTCACAAGCCACATGCACGTACATGTGGCTCTGAAGTAAAACTGGAAATGAAAATAAATGTATCATACTTTCATTTATAACATTTTTAAATGATATTATTCACATAATGGTGATTTTGTAAAAATATATTTATGGCTCTTGAATAATTTTTAAAATGTTGTGAGGGACAGGATTGGCTCTTCCAAGGGTCGGCAAACTTTTGAGAAGGAACGTACCCAAAGAGCTGCATGTGGCTCGCGAGCCACCGTTTGCTGACTTTTGCCCTATACTATACTTTTTTGAGACTAGTTCTTATTCTTATCCATATCTCAGTTTAAATTAACCTCAGAAACTCTTAGTGTCATAGTAGAGGATATCTTGTTGGTTGATACGACTATATACTGCAAGAAAAGGAGTTCAAGATGGGCAAAAAATTCATTGCCAATACATTACTTAAAAGATGTACTTTTTTGTTCTATCAATGTTAAGGCGAACAAATAGCAACTGCAAAAACACTTTGCTCACCATCAAGCTCAGGAGCACCATTACTTTTCAGGTTTTGATTCCTAAAGTTATTAGTTGTTAAGGAATCCAGGAATCCTTGAATTATACCTGATCTTGTGCCTTTGTATAAAAAAAAAAAAATCAATGTGGAGATAAAACATACTGTCTTGCTTTGATGAAAAGCACAAGGCAATGAATGATTAGATCAGGTATGCTGCTAAAAGCATTTGTTTAGTAGGTTGTAATACTTGGAACATTAAATCATAATAATGATGATGAAGTCAATCAGAACAAGCAAAGTAACTTGGTACAACCTCATGAATTCATAATATTATTTTATACCATAAAAGTCAACACATCATATAGAAATAATGCAGATACACCGCAGAAGTTTGAAAATAATTATATATATATTGTTGTTGAAGTAGTAAAATTTTAGCATAGAGATATTTGGGATTTTTTTTTGTAAAAATGTATGATTGTTTCAATGTTTTGTTTTATTGTATAAGTAGAAAATAGTTAAATAAAACTTGCAAGTCAGTTTTCAGGTCACATATAATAAGCATGTAGAAAGTAATAATGTTATATGCTATATACAGTTAAAAACATTGCAATAGTATGTTCACTAATGATGACTTTACAAAAGAAAAGTAACTATGCAAACTGATCCCCTAATTTCATTAGACATGAAAATATCTGGTAGCTCTACTAGTTACAATAAATTCTAAATAAGGAATATATTTTAAAATAAAGTTAGATGGTACATCAATGATACATAGATAGATACATAAATAAATGATAGATACATTGACAGTATAGTATATTAATAATAGAATAATTTTATTTATTTATCTATTTTTTTTGAGGGCAGTGTCACCGGCCCTCATATGTGGGACCCGAACCGGGGCCGCCAGCTTCCCAAGCCAGCGCTTAACCACCGTGCCACTCAGCCAGCCCTATGATAGAGTAAAAGTCTCACATTATATAACAAGAAAATTCTGTGACAAAAGAGACATGGTCCTCGAAAATTCATTGAACTCAAAAGCGAGTACTTGGGAATGGAGCAAGAACTCATTAGGAATCAATCGGATCCTGCACTGTCTGCTACTTTCGTTTGTTTATTTTTGAGTTATAAGAATCTAGAACTAGGTATACAAAAATATATATACAACAAAATGTACTTAACTCCATAAAAATAAGGCAAAGTTTGTACATTAATACCTCGGTTTGCAAGCATAATTCATTCTGGAAACAAAACACTCATATTGCAAGACATCACTCATTTACCAGGTTAAAATGTATTAAGTGGTCAGAAAAGTCATGACGTATTTTTTCTATTATTTTTTTGTTGCAAAATGCATCGTGACTTTTCAGACAATCCGATATTGTTAGGTGGTGCAAAAGTAATAGCACTATTACATTTACTTTTACTTTTGCACCAACCTAATAGAAATATTTGCTTGTCTTGCAGAACACTCACAAACCAAGTTACCTGCAATCCAGGGTTTTACTGTATATTTATTTAATTAAACCCATTATGGTTAGATTCAGTTAATGATATTATCCCAATACTGATTTCTGTTCATTGTAGCATAGTAGTATTGTATATATGCTCTTCTATTTAAAGGGTTTAAAACATTTCATGAATTAACAATTTTGGGCATGATTACAATGATCTCTTTAGACATTTTCAATATATTTAAATATTGGAGAAACTTATATTTCTTTATGGTGCATATAGTATACAAATATTTAGAGAATGATTGATTGTCATTATTTAAAGAAGCTTCTTTGATTTGACAAATTGATAATGTTTCCTTTCTACCTAAATTGATTCCCCCTTTTTCCTTTAGGCTAAGTACTTTTCATCCTTCAAAAACCAATTCAGCAATAACAAATCCTTCCTAAAACATCCAAGAAACAGAATTAACCACTCTTTTCTTAATGCTTTAATGGCACATGATCTATATCACTGGTTTATGACAGCACACTATATTACATCTTGCATCATAACTTTCAACTTCCTGATAGTCAGGCAACATCTTGAAATCAACAGAATTTTTTATATTCTTATCATAAATACAAAGTATTAGAAAATGCCCGATTAATAATAGATGTTCCATAAATATTTATTGAAAGAATGTTTAAGATATTTGGATATATTAATATGTTTTTAAAATTCTTCCAGGTCATGTTGCTCAACAGAAAACCATTTTAGCTTAAAAAAATCAGTAGTTCAATATATTTATTAAGACATTTTTGTAACTATTAAAAGCTAAAACAGAATCAAACAGTCCTAAATAGTGACTATCAGTTGTATTCCAACATTTAATTCATTTATTGAATACCTGTGTTAAGATAGACCGCACTAGATAATCTAAAATTAAGGTAATTTATAGGTTTTCATCCTTCACATGTTTTTAATATATTATACTTGAAGAATGACCCACATTCTATATAAATCAAGACTCCCATATATGGGTTGACATTATCAAACACATATTATTCACAGATGATAATTTTTCCACAACATAATGACACTGGACATAATTCTGATAATTAATTTTTATTTCTTTTGTCATAGATGGCCTAGGGCAGCTGTGATTAAAAGCACTCTAGTCAATGATGTCATACATAGCCTCTGTGTAAAAAAGGCTACCAAGAGTCTTTGTTATAACAACAATATCTTTTTTTTTTTTTTTGAGGGCAGTGTCACTGGCCCTCATAAGTGGGACCTGAACCGGGGCTGCTGGCTTCCCAAGCCAGCGCTTAACCACCACGCCACTCGGCTGGCCCAACAATATGTTATTAAAGAGTTGTTTTGAAATATATCTTATAAATTAGACTGTGATTTTTATGTTTTACCCTTTACCCTTCAGTGAATTCTAACCATTAATTTACCATAAAAACATAAATACAGCTCAAAGAGGTTCTTACTTATTACAAAGTTTAATGCCAAATTTACACAATATTTTTTTCAATATACAGTCAATTTGTTTATTCATATGAAAAATTCTATTTAACAATGCAGTAAAACATAAAACAAACTAAACTAAATAATAATTAATTCTAAATTAAAATATGTATTACTCAGATGTTGTACTCTCTCTTAAGGAAATATTCCAAATTTTGCATTATGTTTTTTACCCTCCTAATGTTTCTTTTCAGTGTCTTTTGTTCTCTCTCTCTCCATATATATAGATATAGATATCAATAGATATAGATATCTAGATGATATAGTTATAGATATAGATGCAGTTATAGATATATGTATATATGTGTGTGTTTGTGTGTGTATATATATATATAATACATATATTTGACATATAGTGCATATGTATATATTTTACTAATAAGATAAACATTTAAGATATGAAAATCTTTTGCTTACCCTATGCTGATATTTTGTTATATTTTCAAATTGCATTACATAGCTCTCTCTAAAAAAAATTAAATGTCTACAACGTCAGTTTCTGCTGTAGAGATGGGATTTTTCTAATTGGGCTCAAATTCACATTTTATAATATATGAAGCAACATCACAGATATTCTCTAGGTCAAATCAGTCAATTATACAATCTGTGATTTTTATGTTAGAAAGGAGTTAATTTGGTTTAATGCTACATTATTTTAAATGACCATTGAAAGATGCATAATGTGGAAACTACTAACTATGTGATAATATATTTGAAGCATTTCAGAGATCTCTTAAAGGCAAATGATTATGAGTTTAATACTTGGAAGCAAGTGACAGCTTTTCAATGGAGTATTTCATAAGAAAAGTAAATGTCTTGCTAAATGTAATGGACAAATAAAAAACATTATCTAGAGACATAATGGATATTAACATTTTAATATCCAAGACCATTAAAAGGAAAATAGAAATGCTGCAGCTCAGGCATTATAAGAAAATTGAAAGACACTTGATAGAGAAAGCACATTTAAGTATTAAAAGATCATCTTGAAATATATAATAAGATCATATTGGCATACAAGTATGCCTGTATATGCAGAAAGGTATATTCCCTAGATAAATATAATTAAATTTTCTAAATATCAGTGTATAATTTACAACAATTATCTCTTATTCTTTACTAAAATGTACAGTTTCAACACAAAATTTGCAAACATCGCCCTGTTCTAACTATTTAAGGATGAATCAGGGCAAGTTCTTAAGCAGAAAGGGATGGCTATAAGTGGGTACTTAATAAACATTAAAATTATTATGCTTCAATATAAAAATATAGAGGTGTGACTAAAATGTAGAGATAGTCTAATAGTATATAAAATTGGGGGGATTTCACAAACAAATGGCATTTGATGTCTATCACCGAAGGCTCATATGGTAATGAGAAACAAGGGTGCAGGCATGATGTTTGGAGAGGTGAGCCCAAAGGAGCACATTCATTTAAAATGTTTGGATGATGTAGAGGTCATTAAGCATTGGCAGAGTTGAAATCAAATATTCAAGGGTTGGACAATGAAAAGTTTCATATATCTATCATATGCCACACCAAATAATATCATGTCATCAATGAGATGTCTTAGATTTTAAATAGAAGACTAAGTAGTATAACAGATTTGCATATTAGATATTTTAGTACTGTGGATGATTAAGTTATGGAGACTTTTCAGAGGCTGTTAGAGTAATTTGGCAAAATAATGAGGACCTTAATTGATGTGTGGCACTGAGAATGATAGAAAATAATTGATGTAAAACATATTCAAGAAGAAAGATGGCCAACTTGGCAGCCAATTGAACATGGTAAATGAAAGACAAGAAGAATTTAGTGATAACTATGATTACATATTTGATCTTTCAAGACAATCAGGAGAAATAAGCAGATTATCAAACTTTTTTTCTCTAAGACATATGGCCAATGAATGGGTTTCCCTGGAAGGTAATTTGAATATATATATATATATATATATATATATATCCATACTATTGAATATATATATATATAAAATATATATATATATATATATATATATATATATATCCATACTATTCATTGTATCAAAATTTTTAAAGCAGCAGAATAACTGGCTCAAAATAAATTATGTCAATTGAGGATATAGATCATTGAGGAACTCTCCCCATTTGAAGCAGAATATATGTAAACTGACTTTGATCCATGTATATCCTTTCTATCCATAATGTAAATCCCTGCAGATGCTTCTAAAGAAATTTGTATCAAAGTACAGAATTAATGGAAAACTGTGCATTGCACCACACATATATTTTATATATACTGCATCATGTATATGTAAATACATGTACCCCACACACAAATATGTCCACATACTTGTAGATATACAGAGAGTGCTAAAAAAATGTAAACACATTTTAAGGAAGGAAAAAAATATATTAAAATTAAGCTGATAGTAACTGCTTTGAGCACCTCTTGTAGTTGCAAAAGTCAAATGTGACTTTTATTCATCTTTTGTTATTGTATATTGAGTATTACAATTTTAACACAGTTTTTTTTTCCTTTCTTAAAATATATATACATTTTTTTGGTACCCTCTGTATATATGAAATGCAGTGTATAGGGATATATGTGTGAACCAGAACACAATTTTGTGTTCATTCTACATTTTAATACAAAGTTCCCTAGAAACACCTTAAGGGATATGAAAAAAATATATATAATATTTAAAATAAATCAATATTCCCTATATTAGGTTGTTACTTCTAAGTTCACAAAATACAAAATTTAATTCATATGTTTATAGTCAAACTAAAATATCTCATTTCAAGCCTCATTAGTATGCATTCATTACTATTCTATACTCTAAGGCATAAAATCATACCATTACTGGAGGTGGGTATGTTTACTCAGCTGTGTTAATACATCATACTTATTTATACTTAGTATAAAAGTATAACTTGCAAATGCTCATTATTTATACTCCATCCATACATTGGATGAGTGATATTCATTAAACAGAATTTCTAGTACAGGGAATACTGTTTCATTGTTATCTGTGATATCTATTGTTAATTACAATACACATAATGTGAGAAATGAATTCAGTTTGGCATGATTTTATAGGAGAACTCAGAAGAGTGAAAATTAATTGCTCTGTCAGTTCAATCAAGCATCAGGTGATCTAGAGTCTACACAGAATTAATCAGTGCAAGGATTTTTTTTTTTTCAGACTCTAGGAACATGTTCCAGCCAATTCAATCGTCGTTTTTTTCTTATCTATGCCAAAACTTTAAAATTATGCTCAGAAATTCATTTTTCTGAAAATAGGTTCGGCCTGAATTTTCAAGATATGATTGAGAGATGTACTAAAAATAGTTGGAAACACTCATTAATCAGAAAAAAAAATACTATTAACAAGCAAACATCTTGGACATTGTTATTACCAGTTATTAATGAGAAAAATGACTGCAAATTTCAAAAAGTCGATCTTGTGTTAAGCGATTGCTCAGATTAAACCCACAGGGGATATTATACCTGTCTATTCCAAACATGAACACAGCAATACTTGGTAAGTGTAGTCAGAGCGTGAAACATTTGATCTTGTTTTGGGGAAAAAAAAAATGAAATTGTTGATCAATTCTATGATCACATCCATTACAAATATTTGAGTTTTATTTTGTAATCTTGCTTTAAAAATCATTAGTACGCTATGTTCATTCATGCTAAATAAATGTGGTTGTTCATTCATGCTGAATGAAATGGGTGATGCAGCAATTGATAGCATTATCTCATTTATACATGGAATCCAAGTGTCAAATACAAAGAAGCAAAGAGTCAAATGGTGGTTACCAGGAGCAGCGAGGTAAGGGAAAAGGAGAGGTGTTGGTCACAGGGTACATAGTTGCAGTTATACAGGATGAGTAAGTTAGAGAGCTAATATATAACATGATGATTCTATTTAATAGTACTGTATTGAATAATGGAATTATTTTAAGATAGTGGATTTCAGGCGCCCTCATATCTCTCTCTCTCTCTCTCTCTCTCTCTCTCTCTCTCTCTCTCTCTCTCTCGTTGAGGAGATATCCTAATTAGTTTAACTGTATGACTTTGGTTTGTTCATTTGCTTCACTGAGTATGAATTCCAAAATCATGTTTCTTGCTGGTAAATGTAACTTATCAGCACACAAAAAGCTAGCCTGATAATAAACTTAATAGAGTATACAGATATTGAATTATAATGGCATACACATGAAATTTATATAATATCGTTAACTGATGTTACTTCAATAAGTAAAAAATGAACAAATAAATGTTTCAACAGATAACAACATATTAAATATAAAAATGTCATTAATGTTTGTCTGTATAAGAAAAACGTTTGGAATCATAATATATATTCCATATTAATCCTTTCTGTGTATATACTATAGAATACTATATTGTAGTATATGTATATGAAAATCTCATAATGTGAGTAGCATCCCTTCCCACAACTCTTCACTCACAAAAATGAAGTAATTCTAATGAAGTAATTCTAAAAAATTATTTAGGAATAAAAGCAGAATGGAATTTTTTTTCTTTTTTTCAAAGTTAGGAAGCCAAGTCAAGTAGTTCAGTATACCTTAACAAGCAACACGAAAAGGTTTTGCGAAATATAATCCATTAGGGAAGATACCAAGTGATTAATATTTTCATTCAGAATTAAATCCATGTTATTTAATATAACTTATATAGAGAGATTATGTATCATAATGATTTTGAGCCACTGTATAGCCTAGCCAAAATTTAGCATGTTCAGTGAAGATGGCTCCATTTCCCAGCTTCCATATACCACAAAGTCTACTTAGTTATTGCGTTAAATTATTGCATTTTAGTTCTGAAATATCCAATACCGAGTTCATTTACTTTCTCCTCTTCATACCAGACAAATATATTTAAATTTGCATGAAGTGTTTACCCAGGGCCACAAGCTTTTGATTTCTTGTTACAATAATACTTCATGCTACTGAGGAAAAACAAGATTTTGAACCCCAGAGCTGGTTTGGGGATATTGATTTTTAAGCTTTAATTAAGAAAAAAAACAAAAAACTCAGGAAGAAACTTTGACCATCCAACTTTTCTGCCTTTTTTTTTTAAACGGGATAAAAATACAAGTTTTTTTTTTGTTTTTTTTTTAACAAAGTACTTTTATTTGTTTTTTTTGTTTTTTTGTTTTTTTTGTTTGTTTTTTTATTGTTTTTTGAGGGCAGTGACACTGGCCCTCATATGTGGGACCGAACCGGGGCCGCTGGCTTCCCAAGCCAGCGCTTAACCACCGCGCCACTCGGCCGGCCCAAAATACAAGTTTTAATACATGCACATGGGGAATTCACATAACATGAAAATTCCAATGACAGTGAAGCAAGATTTGGTATATAAGACATTTTGGACAAAGGAGAAAAGCGGCGGAGGGATATTAGATTTCAGAATTGAGAGTGGGCCATTTACAGGAGGTTAAGGAAGTGGAACACAAATGGCAGTAACATTCTTGCTGGGCAACTCAGAAACACTGGGCCACTGTGGGTATCTAGCCAAAGTCGCTTGCCTGAAGCCCTTCTACCTACTGTACTTAAATTAGGCTAAGGCAACATCCTAAGATTCCCTTCCTGAAGCAGGTTTCTCTGTCTGTAACTCCTAGGTAGTAAAGGGGTGAGGAGGGTCAAAAGTTCTTTCTGAGTTTTTCTTTCTTTCTTTCTTTCTTTTTTTTTTTAAATAAACAACTTAAAATCAATATCCCAAAAAACAGTCCCATTGTGGCAAGATCCTGGCTCCCTTCAATCCCGCCTTACCCTCACACTACTAACAATCAGTTGCTAGTAAAAAATCATTAACTTGAATGATCGGTAGTTACAATATCCTACATCTTTTGACACACACACACACACACACACACACATACAAAATGATTATAAAAGTCTATCATCAGTGTTTTTGTATTCCTGTGGATTCTCAGTGTGTGATTGCATACACAATATGAATTAAGATTGTAGTGTCTTTTCCCAAATATTTCTTCAAATATTTTTCTCATTCTGTTAAGGGACTTTCACTCATATCTTGATACGATATTTAGATTGATGACTCACAATTAGGAAAATAGATGATAAATATTACAGTTTTAAAGAGAAATAGTGAACACCTCCATGTCAGGTTTATTAATAGATAAAAATAAAATTATCCCAGAAACCATCACCTCTTTATTGGATTAAACCCCCTTAAAATGTATCCATCATTTTAATCATTTCAGTTAAACACAATTTATTTTTTGTAATCTTAAACATATGGGGAATCTTAGAGGCTTACTAGCACATCATTTATTAACATGACACTCATTTGTGAAAGATTCACTACTTTTTCTAACCTAACTTCGGAAAAAAGATATCTGCTCTTACCTCATCTCATATATAACATTATATTGAAGAATCTAGCCATTGTAATAAGGCAAAATAAATAATTAAAAGTTATATAAATTGTACAGAAAAAAATAAAACACTCCTGGTATCTGCATGGTCATGTGTATAGAAAACTCTAAGGAGCCGACAAAATGTCTACAAAGTGAGTCAATAAATTTAGCAAGATAGCAGCAACTAAGGCCGATATAAATTCATTAATTGTATACCTATGTATTGGAAATACATAATTAAAAATATTTTTGAAAGCTCCATTTACAATATCATTAAAATAAACATAGGACTAAATTTAAGAGATGTACAAAATCTGTACAATGGAAAGCATTAAATATTGTAATCGTATTTAAAAAAGTCCTAAATAAATGGAGAAATATACTGCGGTTATGGATACGAGGACCAAATACTTTATGATGTCAATCATCTCAAAGTTTTTCTATAGATGTAGTACAGTACCATCAATATCCTAATATTTTTTGAATAAATTAAAAGGCTTACTTTAAGATTCCTATGAAATGTTAAATGATCTAAAAGAGCTAAAAAAGCTAAACTAATTTTGGAAAAGATCCAATTTGAATGATTTTGACATACTGATTTCAAGAATTATGATAAAGCTATAGTGATCGAAGCAGTGTAGTGTTGACATAAGGAAAGACCCATAGATCAATGAAATGAACCAGAGCTCCAAACATAGGCCCTGACTTATGTGGCCTATTGATTATCAAATATGTCTCCAAGGAAATTTTATAAAGAAAAGAAGCACAGGAAACATTTTCTATAGATATATGAACCTCCTAAGATTTTGGGTATATAGGTCTAAGTTGAGGCTCTCGAATATGGACTTATTTACTTCACAGGGGGTATTGATAAGAAAACCCACCTTTTATTGGAGGAAGGGTAAACTGAGGCTTAGTCAAAGCAATTACCTTGGTAAGTGACATTGAGCAAGAATGGCAAGAAAGCGATATGATATAGAGAGCAAGCTCTCTCCCAGTGCCCTAAGGACAGTTATATGACCCTTCATTGGTTATTCTTCCTACCTTCTATCCCTCCTTCCATTCCAACACCAAACACAACAAATTCATTCACAAATATACTCCCACGAGATGTATAATGGGAAGTTCTGGAGTTATCCATAGGACAACTGCAGAAACTCAGCTTCAATTTTTTCTCTGTTCTATTTTTTCATCTTCCTTAGACAGTTGCTGTTAGGAACTTGTTTCCATATTTATCCCATTACAGTATACTTTCCATATATCATCTCTGGTCTAGATTAGTGAAATAGTCTCCTTACACAACTAAACAAACCCTCGAAAGTATTTCAGGTCATTTTATCCCCTCAAAATCCTTCAGAGCTTTTCTCTCACTCAAACTAAAACACAAAGTCCTTGCATTGAGTAGGAGGCCCATGCTCCCTTGGCTAAGATCCGCCCCTACTCTCTGCTTCCAAGACCCTCTCATTGTTCTCTCTCCTTCGCCCCTACTCACCTTTGTGTTATTCCTCCAACTTTTACCAGATGTTTCACTTGTATTCCCTCTGAAATGTTCCTGCTATAGATATGGGGGAAGGTACTGCTTCAAAACACATTGCAATATGTATTACGTTCCTACACAGAGATACCTTACCTGGCCACATGATGTAACATAATCTCACCTGTAACTAGCTATACAATCTGTGGGGCACAGAACAAAATTAATATATGTGTCCCCTTGTTCACAAAGCTTAAAGCAGAGCATTAAGCTAAACACAAGTTCTTTCTGAATGTGGAGTCATTTTTGATAGAACAGGTTAAATGTCCATAAAACTGGCCCTAGTCTTACCGTCACTCCACCCTTCTTAATTTTCTAGTCTCTTAATTTAGTTTAGTCACTTTCATAGCACTTAAAAGCACACAGCGTGTCATTTATGTTTTTGGTTATATCAATTTCTCCTCAGCTCTATGTACCAAAGAAGTAAGATTTTTTTTTTCTACTGCCACATTCACAACATTTTGAGTGGTACCAGAAAATGATGGACTATCAGAAAAATACATGCAGATGAGATAATGAACTAACAAAAAAATAAAATTCTAAATAATATATTTGCATCACTATGGTTCCCTACAACATTTGTTGGGAAAACTCTAGAAATATATATATATATATATATTTTTATAAAATATATATATATATATTTTTTTTAAGGAATAATGATAATTTAATGTAAAACAAAGTAGTTGCAGTTGCTCTTTCATAACTGGTTAAAACAATATTTTAACAATTAATTAGCTGCAAATTGTTTTATTTGAAAGCTTTGTCTAACTTTAAATAAATTTCTGAAACTGCACATTGTTAGAAAAGATTTAAAATGTATTCTACTGACATTCAAATATAAAGTTTTAGGCTAGGTTTTGTTTTAACATTAAAAATTCAGATAATGTGAATACTGCGATGGGGTATAAAGTGAGACATTTAATTCCCATCAGACTCCTATCTTACAGATGATGGCTGTAGGGCATTTTTAGTAACTTCACCTGACTATATCTCTTCTGTTGATTTTAGTCTTTGTGAAAGTTTTTAGTTTCATAAAAAAGTAAACCTTTTAATATTTAAGTGAGTAGGCCATATGATCTCTATCCATCCCATAGATAATGTTTTTGTCAAGTTTGTGAATAATTATGACCTTGGAGCTGATGAAAAAACTGACAAAATCTATGTGGTTTTAAAGCCTTTAGAATTTTGTACCCTTGGTCTGGTCAGATGTCCCCATAGCAAATTTGCCTATGGTGTGAAAGAAGATTAAACACGTCCTATTATACAATAGGAGAGTGATGTCCTACGCTAGAAGGCAATGCCTCATGCCAGTAACAATGAACTAATAGCAGAGTACTGGCCAATTATTGTGAGAATTTCATCACATAACTTTCAATGCAATAAATTCATATTTAATGATATATTGAATGCATAAGTTTTATAACACTGTATATATTAAATCAATTAAAATTTCTGTTACATATATTCTAATATCTATAGCAAATTTTAAGGAGCAGAAAGGTACAAAAAAGGGTTAAAATACATGTGTGCACGCCCACACACATACATACACATACACACACAGCAAAATAAATGCTTTGCAAAACCTCTATTTGTTGAGGTATAAATGTGATTTGGTCTTATTTTTCTAATAACAGTTATCAACAATGCTCTGTTACATCACTTTTTTTCTGATAAATAATAGGTCTCCTTTATTGATAGCTCAGTCTGCTTTCCATAGTGCTTATATAACTTTTATTATTAAGATATATTAGTTGAGTATAATAAGGCTCAAAGTCTATTTAAAATGTCAACATATCTTAATCTCTCTCATTCCTCCCACAAAGACTAGATATATGGTCCCAACAGCTCTGAGTGGGATAAAAGAGACATATTATGCTTTATCACTACTCCCTTTTCCTTGCTCCTCGGTTGTCCTGAAATAAAAAAGTTGTTTGTTTATTGTTTACTTCCCTAATATAGCTGATCATCTACTGATCTGCAGTGTTTCTGTATAGCTTTGGTAGGGAATTTGTTTTCTCTGAAGGACAGGGTTACAAAATCTGGCCCTCCCATAAGGATGCCTTGACAATTTCCGGAGGGCCGGAGGATGAACAGATACTAATAGAGATATGCACAGGGACAGCAATTTAGTGTCACTTACATTGCCTTTGAAATGCAGGCTCTCCTTCCCTGCGTGGTGTATGATGCTCTCCGTGACCAGAGGCCTGAGTCTAGCAGCCTCAGGCAAGACTATGGAAAACCAATGAACCTGCAAGAGTGTCCCTATAGCTCTCAGAAAAATTATGTATCTCTCATACACCAAACATTTGCAATGCAGGCAGTTCCACTAAAACTCTCAGGGATAAGTTACTCTGCCCTCCTTATTTTTCCATACTTCAGCATTTGCTCAGACCAATGATCATCACCAGCACCTGATTTACGGTTAGGAGCTGTTTGGCTCCTTCTATTTTATGCAATTGAGAATGAAAGAAACTAAACAATGAATCCCTTCCTCATGGTAAGAATAAGGATAAGTGATCATTTCTACTGCAAAATTTCTACCAAATTTATATCACTCTAATAGAAGAGTTCTTTTGTACTGTCTGAAATGATTCTGTATTTTTGGATATGTCTAATAGTATTTCTTTAAACTCTGTCATGGAGAATTTAATCATTTATTCCCAATACAGTGCTATCACCACTATAATCCCTTTACTTTTAAGATACTTCAGGCAATAAAATATTTCAAATGCTAACTAAATCCTGTTCCGCTAGTACAAGTAAAAATATCTGTCTAAAAAGCAAATGAATGTATAAAAATTTGAGGATATTTACATTAGAACATGTTGACCTATGATTTAATAAACTCTGTGACCAAAGCATTTCTATAGCTATTTAATAACAGGTTCTATAAATGGAATCTTACCTTGTCTAAAAACTGGCTTACATTATTCATAAGATCCATATGAAAATAATGAAATCCTATTAATTTATTTCCCTCAATATACTTCTAAATTTAATTAATTTAAATGTCCAAATTCTTGTCAGAGTAGTGTTTTTCTGGATCATGAATATTTAGATATTAATCGACACAGACAAGCAAACTAAAAACATGGAATTTAAATAATGAAACATACGCATAGTAGTTTTTAAAACACTACAATAAAATAAGCTTGTGTATACCCACTCTCTCCTCGGATGTAGTTTGAAAACAAGACATTAAAAAGACGTAATGGTAAGCCCTCCCTTAACATAAAGTGGTCCATAATTTCTTGGAATTGCGACTTTGAGAGACAATGTATAACAAACCAATTTTACCATAGACAGATAGAAATAAGAGTAAAGTACCTTTGGCTAGCTGAATGGCGCATTGGTGAAGCGCTGGCTTGGGACGCCAGCGGCTCCTGTTCGAGTCCCACATATGAGGGCCAGTGATATTGCCCTCAAAAAAAAAAAAGAGTAAAGTACCTAAGGCATATTATATTTCTGGTCAAACACACACACACACACACACACACACACACACACACACACACACAAAATGTACAAATATCACGAAACTTCTAAAGATCCAAAGCACTTAGAATAGTAAACATTGAAATAAATGTGAGCTATCCACATATTTAAGAAAGATTGATTAAAGCCAGTAAGATAGTTATTTTCGAACCTGTTTATTCCAGTTCCAAGTTGTAAGTGGCCAGAGTTTCTTCTGGCAGATCAGGGTACAAAGTGGGAACCAGCCCTGGACAGGATACCCTTACACCACTGTGTGCACTCATACACCCACACTCATTCAGATGGGACAATTTAAATATATCAATTTACCTAATATGCACATCTTTGGGATGTGGGAGGACACTAGAAGACCTGGAGAATCCCACACAGACATGGGGAGGACATGCAAACTCCACACACACAGTGGCCCTGCCCAGTAATCATTTTTTTCCGCTCATCAACCTGATAACAAAATGATGTTATCCAAAGACCCTGCTCTATTATACCTTGTGTCCTTATGTTGCTGTTACAAATAATAATTACACTGGCTTGCTTTCTTCAAATTTTGGAAGCATGAGAAATATTTATTTTTAAGTACCTATATAGGAAATAATTATGTTTTTTTTGTCATCAATTACCCATGAAAAATTACCCATTTCAAAAATTGAATGTTTTCCCTAAATACACTTAGGCCTCCCAAAAATGTACTTGAACAGCAAATTTAGATCAGTATTTCTTTTTTTTGTATCATTTTCATTGAACTATGCCTACCCACGAAGGTAGTCTGGATAAAGGAAGAATGGATAAAGAGGAGGTGGTACATATATACAATGGAATATTGCGCAGCCATGGGAGTGAATCAGTTCTTGCCATCTGCAGTGGCATGGATGGACCTAGAGGTTATTTTGCTGAATGGAGTGTCACACAGAGAAAGACAGATGCGATGTGATTTAGCTTATATGTGGCATCTAAAGAACAAAATGAATAAACAAACAAAACAGGAACACCCTCCTATATATAAGGACATTTTGATGGTTCCCAGATGAAGTGTGGGAAGGGGGTTAGGGTTGGTGAAAAAGGAGAAGGGATTACATACAAATAGGTTGTTACAAGGTAGTCATGTAGATGTAGGGTGTAGCATAAGGAATATAGTCAATAATGTAACAACTGTGTATGGTGTCACTTGGGAATTAGATTTATCAGGGTGAGAGATGGCTGAGTGTTGGGGGACAGGGTGAGCAAGTAAAGGGATTAAGAAATACAAATTGGTAATAGCAAAACAGTCATGGGGTATAAAGAAAAGCATAGGGAATATAGTCAATAATATGGTGATAACAATGTATATAGTGGCAGGTGGGTACTAGACTAGTCAAGGAGATCAGTTCTTAAATTATGTGTCCAACCACTATGCTGTACACCTGAAATTAATATAAAATTTTACTGAATGATAGCTGTAATGGAAAAATTAAAAAAGGGAAGAAAAAGTAAAGGGGAATAAGAGGTTCAGATTTTCATGTATAAAACAAATAAGACATGGGGATGTAATGTACAGCATAGGGAATACAGTCAATAATAATGTGAAAGCATGGTACAGTGTCAGATGGCTGCAGGACTTATTATGGAGATCACTACTTTAGATATATAAATGTTGAATAACTATGGTGTACACCTGGAAGTAATATAATATTGTATGTTAGCTACATTTTTAATAAAAATCTTAGAAAATCAGTGAGCGCAGAAATACTGTGTGCATGAAAAAAGCTTTTATTAACTATATTTTTCCGTTTATCTAAACTTTTTTTTATTGGGTGTTGGAAAAGTCATCATGTATTTTTTCTATGACTTTCATTGCAAAAATGCATCATGACTTTGCCGACATCTCAATATTACCCTGTATTTTATTATCTAAACTTCCTTTTTTCTTATATTTTGTACTGTTTATTTCCTTAGAGGAGACATCAGAAAATTCATTTTTATTTAAAGTTATCTTATGATTGCATATTAATTTTACTCTTGTTTTTGTTTTAATGACAAGAGAAAATAGTTATTTCTCTAATAAACAAAAGAAAGCAAAACAAAAAATCCTCCTTTCAAATATATAGTGTATGACAGTAGAGTTTGCAGTAATTATCAACATTTTATAATTTATTCCATGTAGTGTTTTTTGAAGACATAGAATAGATTACATAATTAGTAAATAATATGCATGCATATGAGGACTGATAATTAGGTTCATGAACTCATGCTAGAAAAAGTGCTACATACATCATTCCTGAGTATCACTATGTTCACCTTCGAAGTACTCCCCTTGGGAAGCTGATGCCACACTGATGTCACAGCCTAGTTCACCCTTCAAAGCAATTTCAGAGCAGTCATTGTGTTATACTTGATGTCCCGAATTTCATCAAAATGTCTTCCTTTTGATATTTCCTTTATCTTTGGTTAAATAGAAAAGTCATTGGGGGTCAGATCATGTGTGTAGGGAACATGTTCCAATACAGTTATTTGTTTACTGGCTAATAACTCCCTCACAGTGCCCTGTGAGCTGGTGCATTGTCATAATGCAAGAGCTCCTTGGGGACCATTTTTTTTTTTGAAGATTTTATTGAGGAATTGGAGAAGGGGAACAGCATTGGGGAATCAGGGAAGGGAATAGACAAGTTGTCCTTTTGTTTTTCAGTCTCATTGTGGAGGACATTGCTTCACTGGCCCATATTGGTATTATCATTGCACTCTTCCCAGGTGAGGCATTTGGGTTGCTGGCCTCTGCACTGCCACTCACAGCGGCTCTTGGCAGCTCACACCAGCTGTTAGCTGCTTACTGTAGCTTATGGCAGCCCACTGCAGCAGCCCACTATCACTGGTGACACAGAGCAGCCCAGCTCCAGGTGGAGCTGTTGTTCACCATCTTAGCTGTAGAGGGCAGTGTCACTGGCCTTCATATGTGGGATCCAAACCGGGGCCCTGCTTCTCAGAGCTGGCATCCCAAGCCAACTCCTAACCAACGCGCCACTTGGCTGGCCGGCCTCTTGAGTAGCATTTTTGCACACATCTTTCTCATTAAGATTTTCAGTTAAGACTTTCCTAATTGTTTCTCTATTGATGTTTACTTAGTCTGCTATGCTTCTCACAGTCAGCTGACAATTTTGACATGCAATTCAACAACTTTTTGCAATGTTTTTGTCAGTTGTTCTCATTACTGGCAGCACTGAACTTTCTTCATTAGTGACACGTTCTTTCCCCTCAGAAAAACGTTTAAACCATTTGTACACTGCCATTTTCTTCATGGCATTATCCTCATAAACTCAGGCTAACATGTCCCTGATTTCACTTCCACTCTTGCCAAGTTTAACAAGAAATTTAATGTTCATTCATTGCTCTAATTCAAGATCAGACATTCTTGCGACGCCACACACAAAAATACGCAACAATAATGAATGCCACTCAGCAAGACCTTGCCACAGGCCACATGAACACAGCTGTAAGATTCTGATAAACCAAAGTTATGAAACCTGACCGAGACGTTTCAACGATCTGCCAACTGAAGCACACAGTGTCAAATTCACGAACTGAATTGTCAGACCATGTATGTGTCAGTCAGTGTTACATCAGATAAATAGAACCAGTAGGACAGAGAAAGAGAGATATTAATTTATTGCAAGGAATTGGCTTATGTGATTATAGCTGTTTAGGTCATTCAGAATAGCATATGGAAAGTAACCAAAACAGGCAGGCTGGAAATACGCAGGAGCTGAGAGTTCAGATCCAAGTGGAATTTCTTCAAGGAAATCTCAGTTCTGTCATTATGGCATTTAAACTGATTGGATGGTGGCCATCCAGATTATTCAGTATAATCTCTCTTTCTTTAAAATCCACTGGTTTTAGCTGTTAATCACATGTACAAAATATCTTTACAGAACATCTGTATTAGTGCTTGATTAAATAACTAGGTGTCCAGCCTAGATGAATAAACTGAAGATCAAAACATATATGTATTTTGTTGGAAACTATTTTAGGCACTGAGGATAAAAAAGTAAAATAACCAGATAAGGAAATAGCAATTGTAACAAGCTTCTCTTTCAGTGGGAAAACAGTAACTGTTAAGGTTATTTCAGGTAACAACAAGCATTACAAAAAAAATAAATAAATAAAACATGACCACTGCATAGATATAGATAGGTAGAATGAGGGAACTTTCATATTTTTATGCTGAAATATTTTTAAAAGGAAGAAAGAAGATCCATGAAAACAAACAAACAAACAAAAAAGTGTATAAAGTTCTTAAAGTGGATATGAGTGTATAAGTTTGGGTGAACACAAACAAGGTAGTGTGGAAATTGACAGGAAGTGAGGTCATCCTGTTGTACAGGCATCAGATAGTGAGAATCACTGTAAGCCATGGATATTATTTTAATTTAATTGAAAGGAGATTTTAATCCATTGGGGAATTCTAACCAGATGTACAGCATATTCTATTTTATTTTTAAAAGTGGACACTATTGATATTTAAATGATGGATAATAGAGAAAAATTAAGAAATAACAATAGAGAATGCTGACCTGGAATAATAAGATGACAGTTCAGATGGCAAACAATATAGCAGATAGATTAAACTCCTTGTTTATGTTTGACCAATGGGTTCACAGAGTACTATTTGCTAAGATGAAAAACATGGGGAAACAAACAGATTTGGGAACATGAGAACAACAATGAGTCCATTTTGCTGATGTCATGTCTGAAATTTTTGTTAGATATTTAATTAGACATGTTATAAAGTTAATAGGATTCTGAAAATAAGTGTTTGTGGAATTTTATTACAGTAATTGTCCTATGAATTAAGCTCCCTTGATTAACTGCAGTCTCCCACATTGATTTTGACATCGCCATGCCAACTGCTGTGCTCAAGTGGACATTGATAAACATGGTGCAAGCAGAGGTTTGGAGAGGCCTTGTGTAATGGGCCTTATTATCTCTTGCTGTTATAGTCTATTATATGAATAACTGCAGGCTAGACTACTGGGGGTGGGGGTGGAGACATTAGCTTTTCAAATTGAGTCCTCTTTGAGTTTCATCCCCAATTACAAAACACCAACAAACTGTAGCTGCTTAAGTTATCTCAGGCACGAGCCACAGAATAATCACACTCAACTTAGGCAAGCCCAAATTCTGACACACAGATTCAGGAGCATATAAATGGTTGTTGTGATTAAAAACAAATCAAAACAAAACAACTGTGGTTTGTGATTTTTTAACATATATACAGTACCACATTAATAATACTGTGCTAGATGTAACTTTGGGAAACATAAGTCTACACACTGTAAGAAATGCCATATAACTAGATGTAATCTCTTTTTTATGTTTGTTTGTTTTTGTTTTGTTTTGTTTTGTTTCATCTAAGTCTTGGAACTACAAAAAGCAGGCAACCCAGAAACTAACAACATGCAAAAGATTTCTTGGTATTACTTCTGACAACTGCATTTGTAATCATAATTAGTTCATTTATAATCATAATTAGTTAATTTTTTAAAAGTTGAAGTAAAGAAGACTCAGGAATGAATCATGTAAGTTTAGTAATGAGTGGAAAAGGTAAAAATGAAACAGTAAAGTTGATAGAAGTAGAGCCATCAGTGAAGTAATTGAGAGAAAGAAAATGTGGTTCCAACAGGAGTAAATTGTGTCAAATGCTTCTGTATGTTCAATGAAAATGAAAGTAGAAATATGGAGATTTTTTTTGGCAATACAAAGGTCTTTGGTTACACTCACAGAAATCAGTTCAGAAGAGTGATAGGGACAGAATCCTGATTTCACTGCCAAGTAAACGAAGGTAGAAAATAAGCACAATGATGCATGGCAATGTAGTTCAGACATTTATGGTAAACAAAGGCTAGAAAAAAATAAGAACTAAATGACATAAGGCTATGAGTCAAGGAATACTAGATAGCTGATGGATAGATGAGATATAAGATAGATAGATGATAGATAGATAGATAGATAGATAGATAGATAGATAGATGATAGGTAGATAGATACATGATAGATAGATAGATAGATATAGATAGATAATAGATAGATGATTCATATATACATACATATACATACATACAGTCATGAATTGAATGCACCCCCCTAAAATAATTTGGAGCCTTAATCCCCAATATGGTATTTGTAGGTAAGGACTTTGTGGGGTACTTAGTTGAGGAGGAGGTCATGAGGGTGGTGCTCATGATGGGATCACTGTCCTTATAAGAACTGACATGAGCACTCTCCCTCTCTCCACCATATGAAGCCACAGCAAGAAGATGATCACCTTCAACTCTAGAAGAGGGCCTTTACCAGTAACAAATGAACTGGCACCCTGATCTTGGACTAGCCAGCATCTAGAACTGTGAGAAAATACATTTCTGTTATTTAAGCTACCAAGTATATTTTGTTGTAATGGCCCAAGCTGAAAAAGACAGATAGGGCATAGAAAGAAAATGGATAGATTTAGTTAGATAGATGATAGATATATACAGATAGATGATATGTACAAATATATGTATGTACATCTATTCAGAGATGGGTAACCCTGAAACATGCAATTATGCTCAGTAATAATCGTCCAACACAGAGGAAAATTGAGAATGTAAAGGAAGATGAGGTGTCTCAAGTGTTTCTATTTATCTGAACCTGTAAAAAAAAATGACACTTCTATATATCTGATGATTTCACTCAAAATTAAACAAAATAAATTCATAAAATATTGGTAAACTTAAAATGGTAACAAAATTAATATGTTTATATACCCAAATGCACTTGTTATAAGCAACAGCTAAAAATAAGTAGTTCTATATAATAATTTACACACAAAAATCTCACTAAAAATCAAATTACACTATAATTTCTCAAGTGAGAAACCAAAGCCCAACACAAGACAAAGATATGTAACTGTAATCTTAAGTTTGGAGGACAAATCCTCCAACAGACAGATCCTCTAACAGTTGCTCAAAAGAAAAAAACATATTCCTCAGAAGGATGTCCATTACCCTGTCTCAGGTATCTATAAATTTTGACTTAGTTTCTTTTAATTTTATCCCTAATTATAAGTCCAGAGGTTCTCATTTTAATACTACTTAATAATTGAATATATATGTTGGTTTCAACATAAACAAATATCATTTTTATAGAATGTGGTAATTATCACTGAGCAAACAAGGAGCTCCTTAACTAAAACTAATCAAATCAACAAAATAATACTTAAATGGCTCTTTCATTTATGGGTCAAAGGTTTACACAAAAACTCAATGTATTAAAAAATTAATAAACAAAAACTGTTGACCATTTAATAATATGTAATAAGATGACATTTAAATAGACACAAGGAAACAGCTAAAATAAATATTACTTAGTCTTCTAAATATTTATGAGTCTTTAGTAATTTTCTATCTATATAATTGGAATATTTTGTCTTTTACTATTTTTTAATAAATAAAAGTATTTCCTTATATACAAATTGTATAAATTTATCCATCTGCTTTTAACCACAGATCCACATTGACTAAGGTAACACCTTGCTTTGCATTTATGAAAATGGGATAGGATAGTTTTGGCATTTTATAGACCTCCATTTAAAACATTAAGTCATGAGATCTGTAGGTCATGAAATTAACATTTGTAGATTCATTTTTTATTGACAATTATATATCTGAAATTAAAATAGTCATCAAAACACTTATTTTAAAAAGTTGAAAATTTAAATTAAAGACTTATCTAAGTGAAAATATTCATTACCTACGTTGTTTATTCAAAGATTATTTTAATATTAAACATGTTATAATCAAACAGTTTTTGTTAATTATTTATATACTTGTATGCATTCATATTTGTAAATTTTATTTACATATACTTGTCTACAACAGTAATGTAAAGAATGACCACAAAAATTTAACTTAATCAATTATTGTAAATAATTTATTAAGCATACTTTCCATAGCTATTAAAATGTTCTTTGTTTTAGACATTCTTTTTTTCACCAGATCATGGAAACAAAAAGGACTTTCTAATTAGTCTTTAAATAATCAGAATTTAAATGAAACCTTTAGATTACTCCCTGATGATTCTAATTAATTAGATCCTATTCCTTAAGGGATTATTCCTATAATGCATGGGTAGGAGGCAAATAAAAATAAAATTATAAAACTTTACTAAATGTAGGATAATTGAAGGGAACTCAATCACCCATTTAAATATTATGTTGAGAGTCTAATTGAATAAATGCTTAAACTAAACACTACAATTTATAATCATAGTTAAAATTCTTCAAGTTTTTTCGAGAGATGTATCTGGAGGGGTTTCTTTTATTACAATGTGGAAACAGAGGATTCATTTAGAAATTAAAATCAGAAGGTACTTGTTTAGAAACTTATTATCATGAATGTAGAATAAAAATGTAAAACTTTAGTGAAATGTGTCATTTAATGTTTTGGTTAGTTAATGAGGAGAGAACAAAAATATATTCTAATTCAATTTTAATTAGATACTTTTGCATAATCAGCAAAATTCAGGCCAAAGTTTCACATAGCTGTTGTTATTGGTATATGTTTTTGGACCAGATTTTTAGTTTGATTTTAATGATTATATTCAACTAAATAAAACAAAACCAAAAGGAAAAAAACATTAACAGTTGCAGTCAAGGAACTAATATGCATGAAAGAAAAAGTGGTTTAATAAATTGGAATGCCATTTAAAAAATTAAAGCCCATTATTTTTACTTTCTGAGCATATCTCTAGGTAGAGAATGAGAGAAAACATGAAAAAAGAACATTGAGTTATACTGTTAATAATAGACTGCACACATTAAATTGTAAATAAGCCTTTTCTATTGCTGCAACAATATAGGTCAAATATTCAACTCAAATAAAATTTATTAATAAGAAATCATGAGGAGAACTAGAAAATAATTTATGATAAATACAAACAAAAAACAGTACAGCAAAAAGCACAGAATGCATCAAAATCAGTGCTCAAAGGAAAATTTATAGTTGTGCATGCCTCTATTAAATAAGAGGAATCTTAAATCAGAGACCAAGCTTTCTAGCTCAAGAATCTGGAAAAAGAAGAAAAAAATCTAAATTTAAACAAAATAGGATTTAATGAAGTTAAAATAATATGAATAAATGAAAAGGTTTGACTGCTAATATTCTTATAAATTTAATAAATTGCACAATTGATTTGTCTAGTAGAAATCTGAGTATAAATCTTGTGGTCATAATTATTCATTTTTTGACTGGTTGTCACATATAATCAAAATTAATCTTACACACAGAGCTTGGTCACTGACTTGCTGGAGCTTTCCCCTCACCTCCAAGGAAGAGTGTCAGAGTATCATCCTTTAGTAACTGAATGTTGCCATCAAAATGGACCAGACACTGAGAACTGTCACATTTTAAGTATTCAAAAATTTTATCTATTAACTAGCTATAAACTTCAAAATAAAAACATCAATTAGACTACAATCAAAACCCCGGCTAAACCATTTGGTGAAAGAGTCACTGAAGTCAGTATCCTATCCTATATTTTCACCCTACAAAGAGTTAAGAAGGTAATCCCAAATTATTAGAGATATCATAATTAATATCTTCCTTCGTTGGTATTGAGAAGAATGGCTCTGTGTTAAGTAAAATTCCATATCTCATTCAAAACTTTGGTAGTAAACTATCCAGCGACAGAAGATCTGAGAGGCTTAAAGATACACAAGATTTTAAAATAATTTTAACAGTAATATTTTTGGTTGAAAGAGTAATTGTGCATATTTTTTATTCAATCTATTTAGAATGTGTACATGAAGTTGGCTCATTTATGGTGAAAACATTATGAGTAATTTGGAATTTGTAATACAATATTTATGTAGAAGCATTTTAATTTGAAATCTTATAATGTTTGTCCTCAACGTACTGAAATATGTGAAGTGACTTAATGTTTCTCTTATTTGTAAGTTTTTGTTTGTTTGTTTGTTTGTTTTTTGTTTTTTTTAGCTGAGCCATCCTGCCACCTGTTGGCAGCTCAACGGCAACTCAGCTCGGGCTGGCCTCGAACAGCTGTTGCTCAGAGCTCAGCTCGCACCCTTCAGCGAGCTCTTAACCAACTGAGCCACTCGGCCGGCCCGAAGTTTATTTTATTAAATGTGTTAACAGTATATGGTACTCAGGAGGTTTTGTTTATTAAGTCAGAAAACTGAAATACTTAAAATTTGAATTAACTTAATGAATGTATTTATAAGTGTTTTAAGATATTTAATTAATACAGTATATAAATGAGACTAAACACTTTTTAAATACCTTTTAAACTTAAAGATTAAATATGTTTAGGTTTATAAAAAGAAAAGTAAGTTTGTGAGCTTAACTTTTGAAATAAAGCTTAAACTTTCCACTGCCCTGTGGTGTCTTTAGCTTAGGAAAAGGACTATCTTCTCCCATCCCCTAAATTTCATCATTTCCTTTCTCCTTATTCTGGCTCCAAAAGTCATAGGATCACTCTTGAGTTACTTACAACAAAACAATTCTAAGGGGCTAATGACCAAGGCAAATACTATTAAGTAGTGATATCTTGTTCTAGGCTCTGTGGTTTCAGTACCTGTGCTTCTCTCTGATTTTTAGAGTATTTTTAAAATCTTGCCTCATCTAGGAAGTAGAAATCCTGATCAAGCCTAGAAAATAAATACTGTGACAAATACCATCTCAAAATAGAAGCTCATGTTCAGAATTCCTTCTCAAATACTTAATGAAAACATGGTATACCTAAGGATAAGGGAGAGTTTATTCAATACAGAGGCAAAACAAAGCAAACAGATAAAAGGATAACTGTTTTTCAGAACCTTCCAAAATAGGTTATTATTTTCAGCAGAAAGGACTGTAGAAAATTTACCATTTCAAAATCCTAATAAAGGATCTGTTACGAAACCTAGCAATGATCTTGTTTAAAATATACTACATGAGCTTAGAGGAGTCAAATTTATCTTTAGTCATGCTTGTATCTCTAAATCCAAATGATTAATTGTTGTCCAGTTCAGGTCAGAAAACTGAGGTTTTGATAGCCACCGGAGCAAACAAATCTATGTCAAATAGATTCCTTTTTCTTGTATTTCCTTTCCCTTCTGAATTTATCAGGGATCTTGGTATTCAAATCATGATATAGCCAGCATTCAGCTTAAAAAAAAAAAAGTGTCTGCTTATACACCCTACTTCTGAGTAAAGATTTTCTATGTAATTTACACCAGTGAATACTCTCAGCTATAGTGTTTTGTGTTTTTAGACTTCTGTTATTATATGACATACAGTCTATCCACATGCCATATTCCTCTCCTTGGAAAGAGTAGCACATGATTTTTTAAAATGTGATTATCCATACTTCTATAAAATTACAGTCTACATATTTCACTAAGAAATCCGTAAAGATATGTCATTGTTATGGCAGGCTGAAATCACTCATACATTTTCCATTTTTATCGCACTCCTGGATTAATAAAAATAAGAAATGGGTCATAAAACCCAATTAACTTACATGTTTGAAAAGGCAAACCTTAAGTGGCTTAAAAATTTTTTTTCTTTACTCTATTTATCCTGTAATGTCCCCAAACAGAAAGAAACCAATATATTAATAAACAAAAATCTAGGAATGCATACAAATTTGGAATAGAAAGCTTCAAGATGACTCTTATAATCCTACTAAGCTAAATTATTAGCAATGCCTGTCTCTGATGGTAATGTTTTCCCGCTATTGCAAAGTCTATGTAAGTTGTACTCTTATGAGTTAAGCCCCTATGAGTTAAGCTCTTATAACTCAGTCCATAAACCTTTCTCAGACACAACCAGCAACCTCTGAAATCAACTATTCAAAGTAACATTGTTCACATTACAAAACAACAGAGGGACCCTTCTCAAGATCAAGGTACATTTTATTGATTGATTTTGTAAAGATCCCACCAGGTTCTCCTGACCATCCACACCACAGTGGAATGCCAAGACCTTATAATTTGAGAAAATCCATCAGTACCACACACAGTTACCTGAATCAGCCAACAACTCAGAAGATTAGTCTCTGTTTTATCTGGTCATGATGCAGTCATGATTAAAAACATGGTGAAAGAAGCAATGTGAGTTTGAACAGTTTAGACAAAATCAGAAGTCATCACAAAGAAGGTGACATATTTAGGAGAAGATCCAACTCTTATTGGGTAAACTTAGAGGTAATCTTTAGTATTTAAAACTAACAAAATGTCGTCTAACTGCTTTTTTAGCTCAATAAAATATACAATAAAACTACCCTCCTCCAAATTACATGAGATGCAAACCAACTACTAACTTTATGCTTTTATAGGGATGTAGCTAGAATGGACGAAGAATGAAACAGATTACAAAGAAATAAACAAAATAATACACAACTAAATTACAATTTTATAATTAGTTTCTATTTAAGAATGTTTTGGAGACATTAGAAACTCCTGAGTGAAATGGTTGTTTATTAGATAAAATGATAAACTGCTGAATTAAACATACATATATACACATATTTGTACATATTTATTAATACACAGATACATATATTTACTTATATATGTATAGATTATGTGTATATAGCATTATATTAGTATACAGATACACATATATATTTCATATTTATTATTTGTTCATATGATCAAATTTTCTTCCAATTTTTTCTTGCTAGTAGAATGTTCTCTCGATGAAGAACATAGAGGTTCCTGCATAAAAACTGTTGTCCTCATTTCAAACAGTTTTTGGTTTTTTTTTCACAAAAAAAAATATATGAGACTTCTGAATGGCCCAAAATAAGCTTGCATCATATATTGGGTTGTCAGAAAAGTCATGGCGTAGTTTTTCTATGTTTCTTGTTGCGAAAATGAGTCATGACTTTTCCGACAACCCAATAAATATACAAATATTGCCTTATACAAATGTATACATTAGATTTCCAAAATTCATTGTGCCTCAACTATTGGCCTCATTTTGCTTTATTCCTTTTCATTTTGATGCAAATCCCCAAACACCACTATGTGAAATTTCAGAAAACTTGTAATTCTGAGGGCATTTTCAAATTTGGAAAATAATATGCTGCTTTAAATTGATTATGTTTACCACTACTCAATTATTACACTTAATTCTTAAGGTTTTGTTTTGGAATAAACAGAACAATGTTATCAACAAGTTGAAGGTTAATGCCAGGGTTCAAATCCCTTACTGGACATAGAAAAATTGTATACTTACATCCATTTGTGCAAGGCACCCCTGTTATATTTAATGATACAACAACTGATCTATTTGACCAGAGCAGCATGCATTGGACAAAACTCTTCTAAATTACTCACCTTATAAATTGACTTAACATGAAACTTCCTCTTACTTAACAAAGGTACCTCTATTTCTGTAACAGTAATTATACCAGTAATAATTGTACCGTGCCAGGACAATCAACTTTTGTGAGGCTATACCAAGCCAAACATCTATTTAATATGCATAACTACTCCAATCTCATATTCACCTTTCCAACATTATACTCCTACTACAATAACCGACTTTGGGATCAGAGATTAACCAGGTTCTGTGGCAAAGCCCTGGCTGGAATTGCTGAAGCACTTACTGTGTAGGATATATCATAGGAGAGATCAGCATGACTCTACATACAGAAAGTGTTGTATAAAAAATGTTTTCTTAAATAAAAGGTACTTACCAGTGTTGAAATAAATTTCTAGTCCCAAAATGGTGCCGATCCTTCCAAGGTGCATGTCAGCAAACTGACTTCCCTTTTCCTGCAATATTCCACCTGGGCAGAAATACAGTATAGCCAGTTAACCAGTAATACCAAACGTCAAGTCAGCTCTGCCCTCCATACAATTCACCCTTCCACAGCACAGGTTTAAACTGCGCGTCTCTTCCCATACAGACTTTTTTCAATAAATAAAGCCCGCCCTTTATATCATTGGGTTTCACATTTGCAAATTCAACCAAAGGAGGATTGAAAACAGTATTTTCGCATTACCAATCGCGGTTTCCCAGATGCAGATTCCCATCTGCTGATTGCCAACTGCACATGGAAAATACTGCTCTCAATTCCCAGTCCACTTTAGTTAAGTTTTTAGGAGTCAAAACTTATAGTCAGATTTTTGACTCTGTGTGTGTGTGTGTGTGTGTGTGTGTGTGTGTGTGTGTGTGTGTGTGTATAAGAGTGAGTTTGGCACCCAGAGCCTACACGTGGATCAAGGGCCAACTGTGCTTACTTAGTTTGTTCTCACCCCAAATAAGGTCAGTTGTTTGGCTCCAGCCAATCAAATATTTTATTTATTTATTTTTCTCATCCTTGTTGTATATTATTAATCCTATAAAAGCTTCCTGCCTTCTGCTCCATTTTGCTGTTCTCTTCATGAAGTGTTAAATAAGTTTGTTTGTACCACATAAACTGTCTTCTTTAATAATTCTTAACAGCTTTTGGTGATGAGGAATAGGATCCGAAGTTGATTGCTACAGGCCTTTGGTACAAGAACGTGCACAGGTGAGGCATATGTTGAGCCCTTTGTGTTCATCCTTCCGCTTATCGTTATGGAGACCCTTGGTAAGTCACAATTGGATTTGAGCTCCTACCTTGCACACAGCTCTCCAATCAAAACAAACTTTATTTAAAAAAAAAAAAAAGTTCTGTTTATTCCCAGAAACCTTCTGGGGGTTTGTTAAAGTTCTCAGAAAGATTCTGGGGTCCTGGAAAGGTTAGAGTTTGTTAAGTCCCCAGAAAGGTTCTGAGGTCCCAAAAAGATTCCAGTGTAGTTACACTGGGAGTCCACATGTGTGACGGCCATTAGTTAGGGGACTCAAGAAAAAAGAATTCCAATGTCCACAATGGGTGGCAGTGGTCAGAAGACTCACAAAGCCTCAAGGTTTAATCCCAAAGCATAATGCCTGGAGACTTGAGGAAATAAGACAAGCAATTCAGACTGCTTTGACTATCAAAATAAAAATGTAAGTAAGCACAAATTGGACTCTTAAAAGCCATTAGGGTGTCTGCCATTGTAAGGAAATCCCCTGCAAGGGATTATAGATCTATTTCTAATAGGAATCTCTGAAGCCAGAGGTACAAAATTGATGGGCATAGGTCACACTCTTAAAAGCTGTTAGAGTGCTTGCCATCTACTTTAAAGTTCCCAAGCTAGGATAACTTGGTCATGGAACAGGTTAGAGGGACACCGGGTCACCCACCAACCTCAAGACAGTTTCTGTGCAATGAAGTACACTGTAAAGCAGTGCAAAATCCCCAACCCAGCAGCACATGCCTTGTAGGTATTAATTTATCTTCAACAGACCCAAGGTGTAGCTAAAGAAAAGGGATCCTCAAGTTTCAATGAATTGAGCATTCCACCCCCAGCACACCTGCTTATTTTATGTCTAATGACTATAGTTATGGAAGCTGTGGAGACTACAAAAATGAACACATCTCACTTAGACAACCTAGAATTACAGTGGCCATTAAGGGGAATATTAAGGGGACAATTAAATAAGATTGTTCACTGAAGAAGGGCACTTGAAGGACTCATGTCTTGTCAGGGAGACCACTTCACGGATGGTGTAGTGGCCTGACCACTGCAATGTACATCTGAAGCTGCCACTGAATAATATTAGATGTTGACTATAATTTAAGACGTACATAGTCTTGGGATGTGGAATATAGTGTGGGGATGGAGTCAATGGAATTGTAATAGATATGTATGATATTGGGGGTGGGGAGGCAAGAGAGGGGCAGGGGATAGTCACTTTGTAAGAGGTGAAAAAGATAACTACTGCATTGTTTTGTACATCTGTAACTAACAATAAAAAATAAATAAATTTTTAAAAAAGAAGGACACTTGAAAGAAAAGTTTCCTGAATCAAGCAAACAGAATGGGATACCTATTTTCATGGACACGCAGAAGCTTCCAAAGGCTTCAAGATTCCAAAATAGGTTCATTCAAAGATTCAAAAGGCTAATGAAAAATTAAAAACACAAGAGACTAAAACAAGAGACTGTAAAGCTGATATGATGCCTACTACTACTTCTCTGTATCCTCCTTCATGTGAGTACTCATTATACTAATTCTCCATGAGAATTGCTTTCCCACTCTGAAGAGACCACAGGAGCAAAAAAACAAAAAAACAAAAACAAACAAACAAATAAAAACATCTGAAAGTAATGACAGTTTTATCTCTTCCTTTCTGATTTGGATCCTTTTATTTATTTTTCTTGCATAATTGTTCTGGCTACAGCTTCCAATACTACATTGAGTAAAAATGGTAAGGATAAGCATCTTTGTTTTGTTTCTGATCTTAGAGGAAAAGCTCCCAGCTTTTCACGATTGGCTGAGGGATTGTCATATATGGCCCTTATTCTGTTGAGTTACATTCCCTCTCTATGCACTTTGTTGAGATGAACATTCACTATATTAAGAAATTCATATGAAAGCTATTGCCATTTATAGCTATCGTCACAAGCAAGTTCAGTGTAAAATTCCAATTTTTAAAAAGTCTTTAGACAAATGCTAGTCTTTGTATACCACAGGATTCCAATGTTCCAACTTTTCAATAGTCAATTATACCAACAATCAGAATCAAACTAATGTCTTGCATTCCCATAAATTTTTAACCAAAAATTGTCAAGCAGGACATGTTATGAAAGTCAATGTTTTAAAATAAATGGTCATAAATTTTCTGTTCCTTTTCCTCCTGGAAAGTTTTAAGTGTCTCTGTCATTTTAGACAGAAGCAATAGAAGTAACCAGAACAACAAAGTTTGCTTAATTTGCAGTATCATACAGCCCAGTATCAAGAACTAGTGACCATACACAGAGTGAAAAATACGCCAGTGAAAAAAAATATTCTTCTTATTCCAAACATAAAATTTTGAAAGCCCAATTCAAAACAAACAAACAGGTTGTGCTGTTCTCTCATACTCTGGAATTATTTTTTTCCCCTTAATTTTCTATATCTTTCCAAATGTGTTCAATCATTAGATTTTGTAAAATTTGTTTGATTCAATTCTCACATTGATTTTCATGGTTGTCACAATGATATTTTGAGAGGAAGATGCTTAAATTCCCCATAGGGATATACCATTCTGGATGATAATTTCAATGCAGAATAATGATTCTGCCAGGTGTAAGGTCTCTTCAAGTTTCATAGACAGATTTTTATATGCTCTTGAAAATCCCTCCTTTCTGACATTTTCCAATATATTGGGTTGCCAGAAAAGTCATGACATATTTTGTCTATGTTTTTCAAAGATCATTTGTTTACATAAAGAACAAAGATCAATCAATGATATATTGCCCATTTTGTTTGATAACCTTTCAGTGAGCTTTCAGTGAGCTTCATAATTCCTCATTCATAGAAGGACTTGTCTTTATTTGCAAAAAAACTGAACAAGGTAGTGATTTATAGCCTCATCTGAATTGAATGTTATACCATGCAAGGAGTTTTGAAGAGAGCGAGACAAGTGGAAGTCTGACAGCACAAGGTCAGGCTAGTATGGTGGGTGTGGCAACACATACCATCCAAACTCCGATAATTTTTGACGGGTGATCAAACTTGTGTGTGGTCTCATTTAGTCACAATGGAGCACAGCTCCTTTACAATTAACAAGCTCTGAACGTTCCTGGATGATGGATTCATTCACATTGTCCAATTGCCAGCAGTACACATTCAAATTGATTGTTTGTTTTCTTGGTAGGAGCTCAAAAATGCAACCACTTTCAAATCCCACCACACTGAGAGTATAACCTTCTCCTGATGAATGTCTGCTGTTGATGTCCTCTGAGGCAAATCATCACATCGGAAACAAGACCGTTTCCACACCACATTGTTGTAAACAGTCCACTTCTCATCACCAGTTATCAATTGCTTCAAAAAAGGATCATTTTCCTCACGTTTAATGTGCATATTGCAGATGTTTATATGCTCCATCAAATGAACTTCTTTTAGATCATGTGGAACCCAAATATCAAGCTTGCTTATGTATCCCAGCTTCATCAGGTGATCGTGAATGCTTGAATGATGGATGTTCAATGATTCTGCAATCTCTCGTGTCATGTAACATGAGTTTGACTTGATCAATGCCTTTATTTTGTCATCATCAACCTTGGTGGGTCTCCCTGACTGAGGAGCATCATTGAGATCAAAATCACCAGCATGGAATTTTGGGAACCATCGTTGGCACTGATGTCACTGTAAACTTTATGCAAGTTTTCACAAGCTTGACACGCGTTCTTCCATTTATGGAAGTAAAACAGTAAAATATGGCAAAAATGCACAGTTTTGTCTTCCATCTTCAACTTGTAAAATCTCCGAAACTCAATCAAATCACTCATTTTTTTTTAGAATGAAGCTAGAACTATCAGCTGTTAAATGACATAGCAAAAACATAGATGCGAATGACTCTAGCACTTCCAAAAATGAACTAGTGCCATCTGTTGCAAACATATGTCATGACTTTTCTGAAAACCCAATACAAGTCATGTGTCATTGTGACTACCAGGTATAAGCAACTTATGAAAATTTGCTGAGTGTTTATTGCATTACTGGTTGGATAAGGCAAAGGTCATATGCTAGAAGCATTCTGAGAAGATCCAGATTCCAAACCTGGCTGATGTTTAGTTCCACAGCTATAAATATGTTTTTTGTTTGTTTGTTTGTTTGTTTGTTTGTTTGCATCTAAAGCCTATTTTGTACAATTCCCCCTTTATTTCCTGTTTAGTCAAAGTGCATTACATATTTCTGTCTTCACTTATCAAAGTGTTTTAGCATTTGCTCCAGTGTTCCAGAAGTGATTACCCATGCCGTATTTTTATCATATACAGAAAAGCTGATCTTTGTATCTGGTATTAAATGTGATTTTATGTCTACATCATTACATTGAAACACCTAATTTTGTATCTTTAGCAGTTACTTAAGTTAGTGCTTTATTGTTGGACTAATTTTTTGAGGTTTTTTTTGTTCAGTTTTATGACCTATCCCTTTCTTGATACAAATGTATCAAGTATTATTCCATAAGTCTTTAGCTTGTTTGTACTATGGTTAATTCTTGCATATTGAATACAACCACATGTAACTACTGGAATGCAACCATGTGTAACTGCTATAACAGTATTAGCTTCATCTTGTCATTATTCCATTCTCCACTTTTCCATGAGGGTGATGTTCATAAATTGTAAGGATTCTCTCCAAAGATCATAAATAGCCCTGATGATAAAATTCAAAACAAAAAAAATGGCTCAAAGGACCATCAAGATCTGAATCTCTCTACATTTGGAAATGTATCCCATATATCTTTCTGCATTACAAGTAGTCCATTTAAATATAAATCCTAAAGGAATGTTTTTCTCCGCTTTATCTGTCATTTTATCCATTGTTTCTGTTTCATTACTCTAATTTTAGTGGTAAACACATTTTCAATATTTGTATTCCCGCTGGCCTTCAAGGTTCACAATAACATGGAACACTTTACTTTTGTTTTTGATGACTTATCAAATATTTTTCAAATAGGTGGGGTAGGTAGCATAATGACTGTCTAAAGATATCCACATCCTAATCTTCAGGATTTTTGAATATGTTACTTTACATGGAATAAGGAACTATGCAGAATTGCTTAAATTTAGGATCTTGAGATGAGGCAATTATTCTGAAATATGTGGATGGGCTCAGTGTAATCACAAGGGCTCTTTTAAGAGGGAGGCAGATAATCTGAGTAAGAGAAGGGATATGAAAATGGAAGAAGGGGTCATTTGCTATTGCTGGAAGGGGACCACCCTCTAGAAGCAAAGGTAAGTAACAAATTCTCTACAATAGACTCCAAAAGCAAACCACAACCCTGTCCATTTCTTGACTGAAGTCTAGGAAATCCATTTTTCAGGCATCTGACTTCAAAAATTTTAGACAATAAATCTGTGTTGTTTTAAGCCACTAAGTTTCTGGTAATTTTACAGAAACAATGCAAAATCAATGTAGTAGTTGTCCAACTAATTGTTGTTAAGTGAAACGTTAATTCTGTAGATACATTTTAGCACGTATGATGAGACAAACGACTGAATTGCAAGACTAAGAAATTTCAAATAGGAAACACCTGTGATTACACAATATAATTTAACTTTAAGTTCTTGCCATATTTTAGTTTGTTTTGAGGATATTTTACTTCAGGTTAGGAAACTATTATTGAAATTACATAAACCAGTTTGTGGAAAAGTTATCATTCAGTGCATATACTTGAAGTACTTAAAAGCCTCAAGTAAAAATTAATATCATATATACTATGACTATTTACCTCAGGTACTTCATAGTGACTTATTAGTTACTTACATTAACCCAATTCAACTGATAATAAACACAAAACTATGATAGTATTAAACTCACTTCAAAGTAAAAATATTTTTATTAAATAAAAATATACTTATTATAATGATTATAAATAACTGAAATTATAAGCAGTTTTGAGAAATTTATCATGTATAATTTTGACACAATTGCTAAAATTAATTTTTGAGCCATAAAAGCAAGTATCACTCAAAAAAGGAGAAATAAATCAATACAGATATTAATAAATATGAACTAGTTTGAGTTATTGGGTTGTAAAATGAATAGTAGCATACTTTAATTTACTCTGAACAAATATTTCATAAAATAAAACTGAAGTCCTGAAAATACTTAATTTCATTTTGACTGTTTTTCTAGTTAATTTAGTAAGTGTTACAACTGAGAAAAGCCCTAAATTTTTAGAAGGAAACCCACATTATCATTGTTGATTTCAAGTCAATAAATTTGTGTAAATAATTTTAAGTTTTGATACTAGAAGGATTGCTTGTCTTTGTTTTGAATGAGTTTTGAACTCTAATCTTGCAGCTCTTTCCTAATCAATGTGTTTTCAAAGGAAAGAGATAGCATGATGTACTTAATCACATATTTACATATAATTAATCACATAATTATCTTAAGGATAAATATGCTTAATCAGTTTCTGAACATTTTTAGGACCTATTTCTGTGTGAAGAACTATCTAGCAGATGTCATTGCAGTTAGACCTTGGAGTTAAACTATGTGTGCTGGTTCTCGTTGGTGGATACAGGAATTTCATTATGTCAAAAGTGAGACTAAAAAAAGTAAGAATCTATGGTTTTATACATCTAATTTATAGGCAGTGCATTTGCAATAATGAATGTACCTATGTTTTCTATTATCATTGGCTGAAAGCAGTGAGATAATGTATGCTGAGAAATCATACAAATACATAAGTTACTCAAGTGAGAAGAATTAGCCTGAAAATATGCACTGTTTTCATATGCAGTCAATTCTTTATAGGTATTTTATAAATGAAATTATAAATATGCAATGATGCTAATGAGTTATACATACCAATCTTCATTTTATGGATTCACACAGAAATATTACAGTTTCTTGGTGATAAACACAAATAATAAATATTAAGGGCTTCAAAATTATAAAACTGTTCCTACTTTGACTGTGAAATATGTATGTGATTATTGATAATAATGCTTGAGAGCAATAACTAGTTTTTAAAAAATTGTTAACAGGATTTCAGGATTCTTGCTTATATTTTTTGACATAAATGAACATGACAAATAACCTGGGAAGAGCAAACTAGCATTAGACATTATACTCTCTGATTTAAACTTACAGTGTGTTTAATCCTAGGATCTCAAAAGAAGAATGCAATCAAAACGCTTCATTTAAATGTTGATTTTTACTTCAGAGATCATTTTTTTTTCCAGACTCCATAATTTTTTACTTAAAATCAGGCTAAACTACCCCTTCTGAACCACTCGAAATTCTCTATTGTCAGAAGTACCGTAAAATAATAACGAAGATATGATTAATTTAGCTCTTCTCTTTCATTAAATAAGTTATTTAAGTATAAATAAATTATCATGGAAGAAACCATTTTCATGTTTTTGTAAGATATGAAAATTGCTATCTGTGGAAAAAGGATAGCAAAGAATGAGATTACCTGCTCACTGATTATTATAGTAATAAATATGGAGAGAAAATAAAGATGGCTATTTAAAGCTCCATATTTAAATTCAAGAAAGTTACACATGGAGTAATGAATCATGCTATAATGTGTGAGAATTTTCTGAATCCTTCAGTTACACGGGTGGTCCAGAAACATTTGACTCTCAACAAATTTGACCTTTAAAAATGTAGTACAACAAGAAGAGATGGGAAAAACATATAAGGACTCATTACCTTACTAGAAAATGTTGCTATAATAATAGTGTAACAATTGTCCATTGTCTATTAGTTGTTACCATTTCTTTGACAAATGACTACAATGACTAGATCGTGGAAAGCCCAAATGCTACATCGCTGTGAGGTCCATACAGCATGATGTTTAGAATCCCGTGCGACCATCACTTTGCTTTTTAGAACATGTTCTACCTTTTCCAGGCCCAGTCACCTCCTACCACAGATAATCTCTTCTCTGTCTCTGGCTGAGCTGAAGAACTTCCTGCAGAGGGTAGTTACTAGCAAAGTTTTTAATCCTTTCAATATTCCAAGATATCCATTTCTATACATGGCATGACAAGATACAAGAAGGCATGCTGCAACCTCTTGTTTTTCTTTTCTCCACATCCCAGGATCATTATGTTTCCAGAGGTCTCTGTGACTTTTCAAATTTCCCTAATTAAATGCCACCAGTATCCAGGTGGAAGATAGAAGGTACATGGTACTAAACACCCATTTTCCCTCATAAATTTAAACTTACAAGTTGTTTGGTGTGGCCACTCAGCAACTTATTCCAAGGTAGCTGAATATCTACTGTATATCTTCTTCTCTCTCTCCTCTCTCTCTCCCTCGCTCTCTCTCTCTGTCTGGCAGTAGACAAATCTGGTGGCTCGGGAACAGCTGTTAGAAAATGCCTACCTCTTGATGAGCTCAACAGGAGTTAGCTGTCAGTAAAGTTGGTGTCCATATGAACACAGAAGTTAGTATATTTATTTAGCTATTTGGTGATCTGATTTGATTTTTTTTTTTTTTTTTGAGGGCAGTGTCACTGGTCCTGATATGTGGGACTGAACCAGGGCTGCTGGCTTTCCAAGCCAGCGCTTAACAACTGAGCCACTTGGCCAGCCCTGATCTGATTTGATTTTAAACAATGCTTTCAACTCCAAAGGAAAAGTGCCATTTGATACCTTCTAATTGAAAAAGAATAGCTATCAGAATAAGAGAGATTAGTAGAGTTATTTCTTTAATTTTTTTGGGGAAACTTTTTTACCATAAACTAAGAATGTATTTACCATAAACTTAGACTTGTATTTTTGGAAAATCATGAGTGCTACACTTGATAAGAGGAGATTTCCTATTGCTATGCCAATTTTCACATAGCTTCACTCTAAATTTTTAATGTATATGTTCCATCTTATTTCAAATTTTAGTTTTAGATTGTTGGATCTGCTATGTGAAAATTTGGAATATTTAATAATGTGAACACTAACATTTGCGAGAGCTTTAGTTTATAGATTACTAAACTAGATTCTTCCTCTTCCATTTCTCTTTAGACTGTTATCACAGGATATTTTTCTGAAAATTGTTATTTAGAACATTTGATCCTGTTCTGCATTTTTCACTCCAGTAAGGAAATTTAGTAACCATTTAAACTCCCTTTTGATACCAGCTCTATTCTTTGTGAGTTGAAAATATCTAGAGATGACACCCCCCTGCTGGGTCAGGCTATAATTAAAGGCCTCTCTTCCCTCAAGTTTATCTTTCTGCTCCACTTGTTAACATTTCAGCTTCAGGTGTTAAAAAATTAACTAAGAGTGTGATGATTCATCATTACTAATTTAGATCATAACTATATCAGTGTAAAACTCCCTTTTTAGCTGTAGGCTATTTGTTAATTTCACAGCAAAGCTGTAAATTTGTCTAAGAAGTAAAGGCAATAAAGAGCTGTAGTTGGTCTCAGAAGATGAATAAATCTGTTAAAACATATTTCAAATTCAATTGGGTATAGAAGCAATTAAAAGCATTAATTTGTATATGATCAGATTTGAGAGTGATAAATTAAAAAGTAGAAGATTTAGAGTATTTTTGATCATTGTTCCATGAATGATATCATTTAGGGACTTAATATTATAAATAATTGTGATGTAAACTTATAGAATTTTTTTTCAAGGTACTGATTATTTTCTAGATTTACACAAATGCAGCAAGCATTTGCTTTCAACTAATAAATTTTAGGCTCATGGTAAGCCCTAAATTGATGTCACTTTCCTTTGTTTTTTTGTTGTTGTACATTTTAATCTTATAAAAGATAGGTTTCATATAATAGTATTTTCTTCTTTCATAAGCAAGATTTCAAATTATTGTTAGTAATCAGTCAGCATTAATTTCTGAGGGAAGAATTAATGGGAAGTCACTTTCTTAATTCTACATAATTCACTCCATTTTTTTTAGTCAATTTCAGCATTAATTATTTTTTGCATTTCAATTTATCATCAATTTCTGTCATCCTCTATGTGTTATATTTAGTTTATTTCTCTTCTCTTCTCATTCTTTACTACTTTATTATTTTTCTATAAGCCCCTATCTCACCAAATTGCTTATTTTATCTCTCCTTTGAACTTCACTATACATTCACATTTATATAATTTCATTTCACTGCACTAACTAAAATTTATGTATTATTTATTACATGGGAGGTAGACAATCAGAAAGAAATCTGAATTTTGGATTTCTGTTAGAAATGTTATTAATACAAAATATCTATTACAGGTTTTGAATGTATATGGGAATCAGCCATTATATGAAAGTTTAAGGGCACTTACTCTGAAAATGATGTTTTCTTTAGATGAAGTTATTGTCAACATTTTTAATTCGTTTAATATATTTTAAAAGTTAGTTTATATTTCACTCAGGGTTATCCAGAGAAACTGAGTCAATAGGCTATAAATCCTATTGATATATATAGATACAGATATATCATATTACTATATATACATGTATTTTATATGTATGCATATATATGTATATGTGTGTATATATGCATGTGTGTATAGTGTATATGTGTATATATGTGTGTATGTGTATATATATGTGTGTGTGTATATATATATATATATATATATATATATATATATGAAAGAGGCAGACAGATGGACAGAGAGTGGGATTTTAGGCAATTGAGTCACACAATTATGGGAGCTGGCAAGTCCACAATAAGTAGGGCAAGGCAACAGCCTGAAAATTCAGGTAAGAGCTGATGTTACTGTCTTGTATTCATAATTACTGTGAAGAACAGATGGGCTGGAAATTCAAATAGGGTTTTTATGTTTTAGTCTTACGTCCAAAGTTTTCACTCTTAAGAATTTCAGTTGATTTGAGGCCCATTAACATTATGAAGGGTAATCTACTTTACTCAGAGTCTATTGATTTAAATATTAGTCACATCTTAAACATATTTTCACAGAAACATTGAGAATGGGTTTGACCAAACAACTGGATACTATAGCTGGGCAAGATGATGCCTAAAATTAACCATCACACAGTCCCTGTAATTACTGATGATGATTCCTCCTAACAGCTACTAAGCAATGTAATTCTGAACCTGTGTCATATTTTTCTTCAAATTTTCATTCCAACCCTGGATCTGTTAAAATGTATGCTCCCCTTTTATCAGTTTCAGAAGAGCCAGGTTCTTCAACTTAAGCCTTGTAGATCTCATTAAGACCACCTGCATTGCTTTCCTGTTTGACATCCTCATGGTCTTAGAAAGGTTTTTTTGATTGATCTTACCCAAATCAATCTGGAGTATAAAATCTTAATCACAGGTTGAGCCCATGTATTGCACTGGTTAATTTTTTGGTTTTATAGTCCCATAGCTTGAATCACCGAATGTTTACAAATATTAGTACTTGAGGCCTTGAACAGTAAATCTTAGAATCTCTAAATGTAGAGATTCTACATTTAGAATCATGTTGCAGCCCCCGTAACATGAAAACCAGCAGAATATATCCATGTAGCAATGACTGGTGACTTTCATGATTTTTTTTTTTTTTGAGAGCAGTGTCACAGGCCCTCATATGTGGGACCGAAGTAGGGCTGCAGGCTTCCCAAGCCAGCGCTTAACCGCCGTGCCACTCGGCCGGCCCTACTGGTGACTTTCTTAAACTAAATAGTTGGGATTTAAAATATTTCTTTAAATACATAATCTTATTTACTTGTCATAATCTTATGTACTTGCTATAATTTTAAATCAATTTAAGCTACAGTTTGATATAATCAATATTATAGGTTAAGAACTATTGTTTGATATTGATTATACATCTAACTAACTTGTGGCTCAAGGAAATATATTCAAATACAGAATATTATGTAGTGTAATGGCTGTTATTGACTATGTTTTACAAGATATTATAAAAAAAGGCACTCAAAAACAACTGCCTAATTTGAAAAGGGAAGATGATGGTAATAGAAAAGTTCCAGAAGTTTGAGGTGTTGCTATATTGGAAAAGCTGACATGTTTAAAGTTGTAAAAAATCTTAAAATACAAAGTTCACTTTACCGCTTGCAGCATTTATTAAATTAAGAACATATCTTTCACAGAGATTGTTAACACTTCTACATTGACCAAAGAGACATGTTGCAAATATCAGATGAAGAATGAGGCTCTCCCACCAAAGCCTTTAACCCGAAAATATCTCCCCTTGTATTTGAAAAAGAGGCAAAGAAGCAGCAATGTAGCAGATACAGAAAATGTCTCAAGACACAGTTGTGATTATTGTCATGTAAAATTAATGGAAATTGAATTAAATACAAGAAGCCAACTAAAGTTTTGAGATAGTGGTCATAGCTCAAAGAAAAGATAAGCTTGAACTAAAAAGAAACTTGGCTGAAAATGACCCTTGCACTATTAGCTCTCTGGAGAACACAAATGGTAAAATCTTCTACCTTACAGGGTAGAGTACCAATTCACAGGCATTACATGGATTTACAAGCATGCCCAGAAATGCCTGTATGGCTACACTTTTGTAAATTTACTTCTTTTTTTTCCTTTACCCTTTCTATAACCCTTTCTCAACTCTTACTTGTATTTTTTTTTTTTGAGGGCAGTGTCACTGGCCCCACATATGGGACCTGAACCGGGGCCACTGGCTTCCCAGCCAGCGCTTAACCAGCACGACACTTGGCCGGTCCTCTTACTTGTATTTTTAAGTTTATATCATAAAGTTTTCTTTTCTATGACATCATCTACAATCTCTCAAACAAATCTAATTCCTCTTTTCATGATTTTGTTACAAGGCTTTTCCTAAAACTCTCCTAGAATTTGTATAATGGTACATTGCCTCATCATTATTTATTTAATAACTTTCTTCTTGAGTACAATGTATCTTTGCATCTTCAGTGCCTGGTTTCTAATGAGTAGTTTTCCAATAAATGAATGAAATAAATAATTATTCATCTAAAGTCACCTATCAGCACTTGAGTTTTTGCTTTCTAAACCTAGAACTGTTCTTTCTGTATTATTAATGGAATCTAAATTTTCAAAGGGCTGTGACTCAAGATGTAAGTAAACATATGTCATAGTCTTTGTGTTGTGTTAGTTGTATAATTAATTTTTAATTCCCTTTTAGGAAATGAATATTTTCCTTAGAAAACCATAACATAAGAAAATGACTTGTTTGGTGAGAGACCATGAATATTGGTAAATAACACACCAAATTAGTCATGAAGAACTATTTAGTAAGTCATAGTAACTGCCAACAATTAGAGCTAGATTAAATATAACAGTTCTCTCCTAATTTAGCCAATGAGTAAAATGATAGAAAGTCTTCAGATATAAAGTCCGCTAAAATTAATTAGCAAGCAATGACAAAATGTTATGCAAAAATTATTTTAGCTCAATTAATATGGATTGCGTTAAATCTGTATATTGTTTTGGGTAATGTGGCCTCTTTATGTTGAACACAGAATATCTTTCCATTTCCTTGTGTCTGTTCAATTTCTTTTAATAATGTCTTATAGTTTTCAATATATAGATCCTTTAAATCCTTTAAGTGTATACCTAAGTATTTTAATCTTTTAGTTGCATTTGTAAAAGTAATTGTTTTGTTTGTTTGTTTTTTCATTTTCTGAAATTTCATTGTTTGTATACAGAAAGGCAATGGATTTTTGTACAATGTTTTCTGCAACCACCTTGTATACTACTGTATTTGTTCAATGTTTCAACAGTTTTTTAGTGAAGTCCTTAGGGTTTTCTGTATAAAGAATCATGTCATCTGCAAAAAGTGACAATTTCAATTCTTCATGCCCAGTTTAGATGCCCTTTATTTCTTTCTCTTCCCTGATTGCTCTGGCTGGGACTTCCAATATTATGTTGAATAACAGTGATGAAAGGGTATTACTGTCTTAGTCTTGATCTTATCTAAGAGTTTGTCCTGTATGTCCTTTATTATGTTGAGGTACTTTCCTTTTATACCCACTTTATTAAGTATTTTAATCATAAATGGATGTTTTATCTTGGCAAATGCTTTTTCTGCATCTATTGATATGATAATATAACTTTTATCCTTTTTTTTTTCATTTATATGTTATATCTCATTGATTGATTTACTTATATAGAACCATCCTTGTGACCCTGGATTGAACTCCACTTATTGTGATGTATAATCTTTTTAATGTATTGCTGTGATCCATGATTTGCTAGTGTTTCGTTTATTTATTTATTTAGGATTTCTGCATCTGTATTAATCAGAGATATTTGGCTGTATTTTTCTTTTTTGTGTGTTATTTTTACTAGGTTTTAGTATCAGGGCAATGTTGGCCTCATTCCATGAATTAGGAAGTGTTTCCTCTTGTTCAATTTTTTGGAAGAGGTTGAGCAGGACAGGTATGAAATCATCTTTGAATGTTTGATAGAATTCACTAGTGATTCTATTTGGTCCCAGGGTTTTGGGAAGGTTTTGGATGATTGTTTCAGTTTCCTTACTGTTAAATGCTATTTAGATTTCCAGTTCTTTGTGATTCAGTCTAGGAAGGTAATATATTTCTAAGATCTTGTCCATTTCTTCTAGATTATTGAATTTGGTGGCTCACATTCCTTCATAGTATTCTTGTATGACCCTTTGTATTTATGTGTTACCTTTTATAACTTCTCCTCTTTAATTTTTTATTTAGTTTATTTGTGTCTTTTTTCTTTTTTCCTTAGTGAGTCTGTCCAGGGTTTTGTTAATTTATTAATCTTCTCAAAGAACTAGCTGTTTGTTGCATTGTTTTTATCTCTTTTTGTTCTCTATTTTATTTAATTCTGTTTTAATTTTAATTATTTCCTTCTGCTGCTGACTTTGGGTTTCATTTGTTCTTTTTTTCTAATTCTTTGAAATGTAATATGTCTGTTTATTTGTGATTTTTGTTATTTTTTGGAATAGGTCTGTAATGATATAAATTTCCCTCTTGAAGCTGCTTTTGCTGTATCCTGATAATGTTGATACAATTATTTTCAGTCTCATTTGTTTTTATGTTTGTTTTGATCTCTTCTTTAATTTCTTCTTTGACCCCATCATTGTTTTGTAGCATGCTGTTTAATTTCCATGTGTGTTTTTTTCAGCTTTCTTTAGAAGTTGACCTCCAATTTCAGAGCATTGTGGTCAGAGAATATGCTTGGTACGATTTTAGTCTTCTTAAATTTGCTGAGGCTAGTTTTGTGTTCTAACAGAGAGTCTATCCTTTAGAATGTTCTATGTACAAAAAACAAATGTATACTTTGGTATTCTGTATGAAATGTATGAATACTAATTTCCTTATTGATTTTCTTTTTGGATTATCTATCCATAGCTTTCACTGGTGTATTTAGGTCCCCTACAATGATTGTGTTTTTGTGAGTTTCTACCTTTAGTTCTGTGACTAGTTGCTTTATATATTTTGGTGCTCTCTGATTGGGAGAATATATCAGGGCTGTCAAAAAATGTATACAAGTGGACACTTTGGTCAACATCTCTCAAGCAGTAGTTTGTCATAATCAGAAGTGTCTGGACACTGATGGTAACCACTTTGAGCACCTCTTGTAACTGCAGAGTCAAATGTGACTTGGATTCATATTTTGTTATCAGTATATATCATTACAATTTTAACATAGTTTTCCCTTCCTAAAATGTGTAAATATTTTTTGGCACCTTCTGTCTATTGATAAGTGTTATGTCTTCTTGTTGTATTGTCCCTGTTATCATTCTAAAATGCCCATCTTTGTCTCCTGTTACCTTTTTTTATTATGAAGTCTGTTTTTTTCAGATATAGGTGTGACTATACCCACTTTCCTCTGGATGCCATTTACTTAGAATATTGTTTTCCACCTTTACACTTTTAGTCTTTATTTGTCCTTGTAACTGAGATGTGTCTGTTGTAGGCAGCATATAGTTGGGTTTTGCTTTTTGATCCAATGTGCTACTATGTACCTTTTTATTGGTGAGTTCATTCCATTTACATTTAGTGTGATTTCTGATAATTGGGGATTTTCTATGGCTATTTTATCTTTTGTTTTCTGACAGCTCAGTGTCTCTATTGTTTTGTTGCCTTTGTGTTTCTGTGTTATTCTAGTTTGTTGGTATCCTATCAGTTTTTCCTCTGTTTCCTCTTTTTTTATTTTATGTGTCTCAGTTCTGGATTTTTTCTTTTTTTTGAGTGTACAGTAGTCCTTTTTCTTTAGTATGCATCTTATTTCCATTCCCTTTTGCAAATTCAGCCCTTTACTCCTCCCCTTTTATGTTTTTGTTGTCACAAATTATCCCTATGTAAGCTGTGTGTTCATTTCTGAGCTGCAGTATCAAATTGGCTTCTATTGTTTTTTTCTTTTTATGTGTTTTTATCTCCTTTATCATTTATTTTATGTTTTAGTGTATTGTGTCCTATTCTGTGTAGGAGTAGCCATTTCTTGCTTCTCTGTGTTTGTTGCTAATCTTACTCATAGATTTTTTTCTATCTTTTTGTCTTTTTGTTTCAGGTTGGATAGCTTCCTTCAGTATTTACTTCAGGCATGGGGTGGAAAATTCCCTCAGCTTCTGCATATCTGGAAAGGCCTTTATTTCTCCATCATACCTAAAAGATAACTCTGCTGGATATATTATTCATGGCTGGTAATTTCTCTTTTTCAGTAGTTTGAATATTTGATTCCACTCTCTCCTGGATTATAGAGTTTCTGCTGAAAAATGTGATGATAACTAATGGGGTTTCCTTTATAGGTTACTGTCTTCTTTTCCCTGGCTGCCTTGAGTATTCTTTATTTGTTACTAATTTTTGACAGTTTCAATATAACATGCCTTGGAGAAGGCCCGTTATGATTGAGGTAATTAGGTGTTCTGTTTGCTTCTTTAATTCGAGGAGCCAGTTCTTACTATAGGTTTGGGAAGTTCTCATCAACTATTTATTTGAATAGACTCTCTGTGTCCTACTCCCTCTCTTCTCCTTCTGGTATGCCCATTCTTCTTCTGTTGTTGGTACTCTTTCTGATGGAGTCAGAGAGTTCTTGTAGAGTTCTCTCATTTCTTTTAATTCTTATGTCCCTCTCTCCTTCCATCTGTGTCATTTCCGGGTTTCTATCTTCAATATCACTATTTCTTTCCTGCATCTGGTCAGCTCTATTTCTGAGGCTTGCTATTTCATTCTTCATATCTTTTATTGAGATCTTCAGCTCCAAAATTTACATTTGGTTCTTTTTAAAAGCTTCAATCTACTTGGTGTAATATTAGTTTTGTTCATTGACTTTAATCTGCATTCACCAAACTGCCTATTTGAGTATTCTTGTATCTTGTTGAGATTTTTCAGAACAGCAATCTTGAATCCTCTGTCATTTAATTTATATATTTCTATGTCTTTAAGGTTATTTTCTGGAGATTTTTAATTTTCTTGCTGAGTATCCTTGTTACCTTGATTAGTCATAGTAATTGATGAATGATTTCTTTTCCTAGGCAAATATGGGAGTCAATTTTGTGTCAAGTTAATATGAAGAGGTATTTCTTTTGTTTTCTAGTACTTGGTGCTGGAGTGTTTTATTTTTTCTTGCCCTGTTCAGGCTTCCTAAGGTGGAATATTTTCTGGGGATGTGAGAGTCTCCTCTATAAACAGATCATCTCGGTCTCAGGCCACCATACTGTGGGAGGATGTGGTGGATGGTGAATTTGGAGCCCCTGAAATCCCAGTGATCTTCCTGCAGCCAGAGGCAGAGCTGTGAGATTCAGCAGCACTGGGTGCTCCCTCTAAGACTGGCTGTAAAAGATTGGGACATGGTGGACTTGGAGATATGGCTGGTGTGTTTGGTCTTTATTCTTCTCTGAGTAATGGTAACTAAGAGGCCACCACTGTGTCACCCTTATAGCTCTTCTGTCATTGGAATTAGCTGTAGTGTGTGTTTGTCACTCAAGAATGGTCTCTCTCCTTCTTAGTGCTGTTGATATCCTGCTCTTTAATATGATACTACTAGTGTAATTTCTGGTTTCTGCTGCTAGCACTGGGAAGGTGTGGGGGAGGCAAGCTCTGGGAAGTGCAGGAAGGCAGCCAGACTCTTGGGCTTGTTTTTTGACCCGGCAGTGAGGGCTTTTAGACCACAGTTTCACACTTCTGTATTTGGTCTCTGCTCTGTTTACTGGTTTCAGTAGTGTTATATGTTGATCCCTCAGGCAGGATTGCTCAGGGCCATGGAAAGTGCACCTGCTATCTCAATTCTCTCTTCTCCTGAGACTACAGTGAGTTCCAGGCTGCATCCCAAGGCCCCCATGTCTGCACTTCTCCCTTCCCTCCTCACATGTTTTCCCTGATTTGCCCACCTTCAGATTTTTTGATACACAGATCTTTCGGACATGTTTGTGTGTTGCATAGGGAATACTTCGTTGAATTATGTCTGTTCAACTTGTAACTTCAAGGCGAGAGATCAAGGGACGCCCTTCATGCCACTGTGTTTCTGATGTCACAAAATCTACACTTAAAAGATGCTGAGAGCAAGGCTCAGAAGGGAATAATAAATACATTACTTGAGACTGGAGAAAGTGATATTTTTGTTATTTTGTAGCAAGAAATAAGAAAATCATGTCCTGCAGTTATATGAAAAGCAGAACTTGGCAAATGATAAACTTAGATATTTATCTGACAATAGTTTCAAGGAAAGTATTGAAGGGTACATCCTGGATTCTACTTCTTTATATTAAAATACTGGAAGAGTCATAAATTGAGGGATGGATTATTAAACAAAAAGAGACCAGGATTTTGGAGAACCCTTATTTTACCAAGATGGCAAAAGGCCATAAAGAGACCTTCTGAAACATTGGCATAAGAAAGAATATCCTAAGGTATTGTTATACAACCTTTTATAAACCTAGAAAGATCAAAATATCAGTATTTAGTCACACAAAGCCCCCTCCAAGAGACTAGGGATGTTCCCAATGAATCTTCTTCACCAAACAAGAGAGCATCTAGGAAGAATTAGGGTGTTATCTCTTAGCTATTCCAGCAGTAGAAAAAAAAATATCACAGTGACATCCAGGAAAGACGTACACAGTTCTTGAGAAAATTACACAAGCAGAAACAATGACAGCCTGGAGGTAAAGGACAATTATAATACCCCAAAAAGGGATTGTTAAAACCCCAAATTTACTTTCAGGAAGCAGTATGATAAAATGTACTCAACTGCAACCATGCACTGCCTTTTGTGAAACAGGAAGGGTGACTCAAAAGGAGAGAACAACATCCTAGAGAGCTTAATATTGATATTGGAAGTGATATATGTGTAGTAGAGGAATTACATTATAATATTCATTATAATGTAGTTAAGGGATTGAATTCTTATTCTCTTATATTCCTTTTGGATGTGAACTTCAGTAAATACTATAACATTTATGAGACTTGCTTTTCTTACCTCAGAATAGAGATCGTTTGCATACTTCTAAGGATTAAATTAAATCTGATATACATATGACTTAGAGATGGTTTCATGCTGGGCATTCAGGTTCACCTGTTGTTGATTGCTTTATTGTCCTAAGTGGTTATTTTACAGAGACATAATGGAGATTCATATTTCCAAAATTGACAAATAAAAACCCAAGAAGCAATTAATAGAGTATGAAGAAAAAAAGCAAACATTAACATATTTAATGAATGATTTTTGTTAATATTTTAATTTGCAATTTATGTGTGACTTAATATTTCATCAATCCCTGATGTTATATTTAGCTTATCTGAGAACTCTCATTAAAAAATATCTGAAACTATAGTACTGCTAAAAAAACATTGTTTAAACATATAAAACAAATTTTCTTATATCTGAAAAAATAAAAATCAAATTTAAAAGCATACTTTCAGACAAAATATGCATTTATATGAAGTTCTTTCTTTTTCACTTTCTCTTAATTTAATGGAATAATTTTTCTACAAATTACTCAAAGGCATATCACTGATGCAGAAATATAGTTAATGAACATTACACGGCCGGCCGAGTGGCATGGTGGTTAAGCGCTGGGTTGGGAAGCCAGCGGCCCTGGTTCGGTCCCACATATGAGGGCCAGTGACACTGCCCTCCAAAAAAAAAAAACAACACAAAATACATAATGCACATTACAAAAAAAATTTAAAAAACAAATAATTCTTTACTTAAATGAGACATTTACTGAAATACATATATATTTTTTAAATTCATATTTTTACACTCAGTTTATCAAAAGTGTGACTTGTGACTTATCCTTTTGGCTGTATTTGTAAGTGAAAGAATAATATATAATTATGTATTATATCTTCTAAATATCAATTAGTGCCCATAAGTCTTCATTATGATTTATAGACAATGTCTGAATTTATATAATACATATTTTGATATATGGATGAAATCTCAAAATTGATATCTTAGTTATTCTTTCAAATCTGAGTGTCCTTATTATGGTAAATTAATATTACAGTTGAAAAAATATTTTATATAAAGAATATATGTCGGAAAATGGATATCTCCTATATGTAGTTATTTACTGATATATTATTTATCAATGTATAACTTTGTTTAATTATATTAAATGTATATTAATAATGTTGTTTATTGAAAGTACTGAGTTTAATTAGCAGAATAGACATGGCCTCAAATAATTACAAATATATTACATGGAAGATAGACTTATATGTGTATGATTACCTAAAATTGCACTGGAATCAGAGGAGCATTGAATTAAGACAGTGCTTAAAACAAAGGTGATAGGGTAAAGCAGTTAAGGATAATTTTTTTTAAGTATAATTATTTTTTAATTATTTTTATTATTATTAATAGTTATGGATGTACATAACTATGCAGTAGTTATCTTTTCACCCCTTACAAAGTGACTCCCTCTCCCCCTCTCTTACACCCTCACCTCCGATATCATACATATCTATTACAATTCCATTGACTCCATCCCCACACTGTATTCCACATCCCATGACTATGTATGTGTTAAATTATAGTCAACATCTAATATTATTCAGCAGCAGCTTCAGATGTACAGTGCAATGGTCAGGCCTCTACACCATCAATGTGCCCATTGGTAGATGACTGGATTAAGAAACTGTGGTACATTTACACAATGGAGTATTACACATCTATAAAGAAGAAAGAAATCATACCATTTGCAATGATATACATGGACCTAGAGAACATTATGTTAGTGAAATAAGTCAGTCAGAGAAAGACAAATACCATATGATCTCACTTATAGGTGGAACCTAAAGAACTGAATAAAGGATACATTTTCCATGAAGGTAAATGACTATTCCAGCAAAATGAACAACCTATGCAAATTCAAGGACTACTGAAACAATAAGGCATATTCAGTTGTGTGAAGTGAGATATGAGTGAAAGAGGGCTGGACAATGAAACTGAGAAATCATTTAGGAATCTAAAGATGGATGGCACCATGAAATTTGGATGGTAAGATTTAGGTTGTAGAGAGTGAGCCTATTTTTTTTTTTATTAGTTTCAGGTGTACAACACAGTGCAATAGTTATACTTTTTACCTCTCAAAGTGACAACACCCTCCCCAATTCGCCACCCCACTCTTCCCCCCATATCATATATATCTATTACTATTCCTCTGACTCCCTTCCACAGTATAATTCACATCCTGTGACTATCTATATATATTCAATTACAGTTGCTATACAACCTCCACTTCAGGTATACAGTGCAGTGATCAAGCCTCTACGCCATCCATGAAATGGTCTCCCCAACTAGACATGTGACCATCTAACACCCCACAAAATATTTACAACATTATTAATTATATTCCCCAAACTGTCTTTCATATCCTTGTGGCAATATTGTAGTTGCCTATTTTTGCTATCTAATCCCTTCCCCTTCTCCCTCATCCCCACCTGTCTCCCAACTAGCAACCCTGTTTTTCCTCTATATCTATGAGACAGTTTCTGTTTACATTGCTCATTCATTCAGTTTTTCAGATTCCACAGAAGGCCAACAGGCATATGAAAAAATGTTCAACCTCACTGGTCATTAGGGAAATGCAAATAAAAACCACAATGAGATACCACCTCACTCCAGTCAGAACGGCTATCATCAATAAATCAGCAAACAACAAGTGCTGACGGTGCTGAGGGGAAAAGGGAACTCTGCTGCACTGTTGGTGGGATTGCAGATTGGTGCAGCCACTATGGAAGTCAGTATGAAGGTATCTCAAAAAAAAATGGAAATGGAACTACCTTTTGACCCAGCTATTCCACTCCTAGGTATTTATCCTGAAAAACCCAAGAAACTGATTCAAAAAAATATATGCACCCCTATGTTCATTGCAGCGCTATTTACAATAGCCAAGACTTGGAAACAACCGAAATGCCCATTGGTAGATGACTGGATTAAGAAACTGTGGTACATTTATACAATGGAGTATTACTCCGCTATAAAGAATGAAATCGTACCATTTGCAATGATATGGATGGACCTAGAGACTATTATCTTAAGTGAAATAAATCAATTGGAGAGTGAGCCTATTGATGAAGAGTTTAAGGTAGAATTATTATCTGTTTGGATCTGCTTTAAAACAAACAAACAAACAAATAAACAAAAAACTTCATTCTGCTGATAAGAATAGTAGTGCAGTAGTACTCAGGAGAAAATCCTCCCAAGTGTCTTACATTTTCCCCTCACTATTCTTCAGATAGTTCTATCAGTGGAATTAAGTGTTTTATTTTTTATTTTTATTTTTTTTAAGCAGGACAAAACACACAATGCATAAATGATGATGTATTATAGAATTCAGAATATATAGATGATGTATTATAGAATTTTACACTTGAAACATATAATTTTACTAACTAAAGTTTCCCAAATAAATTAAATGAAAACTAAAAAAGAATTAAAGCGAAACTTAGTATATAGATTAAAATTAAGGGAAAATAGGAACTTGGACTAGTGAGATAGATGGAAAGAAGGTTATACATTCATATGGATGATAATAGTTAAAAGGTCAGAAAAAATGAAATGGATTTGAAATTGATTAATTTAATCATTTCCAATGTGCTTGTGGTTGCAAAACAACGTAAATATACCTAGTATCACTGAACTAGACACTTGAAAATTGTTAAGACAGTGCAATTTTATGGTATGTATTAAAATACAATTAAAAAAAACATGCTTGCCAAGGGCCACTTCTCAATAAAGCTTTTAATGAATGTATGAGTCAGAATATGTAAAAAAGAAACACAAATTAAGTTAAATTTAACATTAGACCTGTATTTATTATTTATGGGATTACCAAGGTGATTAAAAAAGTAATGCCCTTGAGGGGTGTTTAGGACCACTGAAGAGTGTCTGAAGCTCGTTTACATAATTCAGTGTTGTGTTATTATTTTAGTTTTATTTTAAGCAAATGAAACTTAGGAAGAGAAACATATTTTATAACTGAATTTTATCCATTGAACTGATAGGGGAAGCTCAGTGTGATACAAAAAGTAACTCCTAGGGTTCAGGATTTCCATATTAAATATCATGGGCACACCTGGATCAAATGCTTAAATACTCTAAGAAGCTATAAAAATATTAAGGAGTGTATGAGTGAAGAGATTATTTTATTATCCTTGAATGGAAAATATAATGGTATTGGATGGTAGAGGATGGGTGATAAGTAGTTTATCTGTTATAGGCATAGTGTATCATTTCTTTAATTTTGAAATGAATTGCCAGACTTTTAATCTTTCTCAGTGTGTTCTGGAAGATGATGCTATGTTTATTTGACTTTTTATATTTAAATAAGTCAGTGGCACACTAAAATTTCTTAGAGAAAAACTGTTTCAGCTGAAAATAGCACTATGGAAAGCAACCGGCCAGGTTGTGTCATTATGAGTTACAGCCACACATCTATACTAGTGCTGTTTCCCTACAATCACTGCAATGAATTACAGTAATACATTCAATCCTGATAAATGATCTACTCAGCTTCTGCTTAAATTAAACTGACTGCAATCCAGATGAGTGCAGCTACCTATTAACGCTGGGTCCACCATTCCTTGTCTCTATCCTGGTGAATTATGGAATGGTAGTCCTAGCTTTATGCATTGATTAACATTGCTGCTACAGCTTTTTCACAGATCAATGTTCAAGTGGAATGAAAAGTAGGCTCAAACATTCTGCTGCCACATTTAATGCTGTCATTGTAAAATAAATGTGTAGGGTTTAAAATCAAATCTTATAAATAACTCTAGACATAGCCAGGCTGCAAAGTATTAATCATTAATTTCTTTTACCATTACTATCTTTTTTTTCATACCACTATGAAGGTAACAGTCACAAATGTCAGTACAGATACCTAAAGACTTATGACTACCTTTTTTTCATAATATATCTTTGATTTTTTTTTTTTGAAGGCCTAAAAATTACTCTTAAGTTGGATGTTTCTGAATACTCCATAATTTCAGTTTGAAAACTGTGTTGTATAGTATTTAATTTTCTTGGAATGTATGTAACACATTTTATATATATATACAGAGGGTGCCAAAAATATATATGTACACATTTTAAGAAAGGAAAATTATATTAACATTGTAATATTCAATATATACTGATAACAAAGATGAATACAAATAACGTTTGACTTCTGCAATTACAATAGGTGCTCAAAGTGGTTACCATCAACATCCAGACACTTCTTTTTTTTTTTTTTTTTCCCCCTCAGGGCAGTGTCACTGTTCCTCATATGTGGGACCAAACTGGGGCCGCTGGCTTCCCAAGCCAGTGCTTAACCACCGCGCAGACACTTCTGATTACAGTGAACTACTGCTTCAGCAATGTTGACCAAAGGGTCCACTTGTACACATGTATTTGACATATACATCTATTTCTCAGTCAAACACTATTACCTCTTGGCAAAATAATGATTTTTTTTTTAAGTGAGATGCATACACTATCATATTTTCAGTTTTTCTTGATTTGCAGAAAGCTTAGAAATAAATGTTTCTTAAACATTTAACAACAAAAGTGAAAATTACTTGTGTAATTATTTTCCACTGTTTTGTATTTTAGTTGTTCACCTTTATATATTCACCTCAAAGTCGCCTCAAATTCACAACATAGCATGTTGATATAAGATATTGTAATTATGTAAGTTATAAATAGCTTTTTTAGAAATGCATTATTTCTACATAGGATAAAGATTACTTATTATTAAAAGTATATCACTATAATACTAAAATAATAGTATATCTTAACATTGAAAATTATTCTGTAATATATATAGCTTATTCCCAATTATTTTTCTGAGAGCTTTCAAAATGATTGGAGACTAAAAAAAGTATTGTTCACCCTTGAACAACACAGTTTAAACTATGCAGATCTACTTATATGCCTGTTTTTCAATAAATATTTTAAATATATATTTTCCTTATGATTTTCTTAACATTTTATTTTCTATAGCTTACTATATTGTGAGAATACAGTGTATAATATATGTAACATACAAAATATGTGTTAATTGATTGTTGATGTTATCAATAAAGATTGTGGTGAACAATAGGCTATTACTAATAAAATTTTCAGGGAGTCCAAACTTATGTGCAGATTTTTGACAGCTCAGGGTTTGGCATGCCTAATCTCATGTTATTCAAGAGTCAACTATACTAAGAAAAAACTTGGAGATATTTTTAAAGTAATTTAGTCAAAGACCCAGCATTATCAAATACTTGAGGGCCAACTATTCTTTTAAATAAGAAACAGGAGGGCCGGCCGAATGGCGCAGTTGTTAAGAGCTAGGTTGGGATGCCAGCAGACTCGGTTCGGATCCCACATATGAGGGCCAGTGACACTGCCCTCTAAAAAAAAAAAAAAAAAATCTGGAACAGAGTGAACAGAGTGCAATTAAAAGAACAAAGATCCAATATAATTTGATTTCAGAACTTCCTAAACAGCTACTTTCTACTTCACTCCTGTTAAAGCAAAAGGAGCAACACCTGGTGCTCACTATGGCCCAATAACTGATCTTTGATCAATCACATAAATATCCCTGTCTTTACTAGGGGTGTATGTAACACTACAAGGATGTAACAGTCAATTAAGTCACTTGTGCAAAAAGGTAGTTAAAGTTCCCACCCCCTTATATAAAAGTTCTTGTTGTTGTTATATATGAATGTAATTGATAAGCAGATCATGTTTGCATGACATACTGAAATCTTAAATATTTTCTTATTAACTAACATGAAGAACAAGAAAATTTGGAAGAGGGGTAGTTATCATTGATACTTTTCAAGTGCTCAAGTGCAGGGATGTCATTGTATCTAATCTCTGAAAGTTAGATTAGTTTTGTGATGATGAACATGCCCATTATATTTCATTAGAGTAACAACTAAAAGTTACAGATATAGAAACTTCATGCACTTTTAAATTACCTCTGCATTTCAGTTTCTTTGTTAACCCTTTTTAGTTTTAGTTTTACATTTTTCTATCAACGTTTTTGTGATGTTCGTCATTAATTTATCAGAAGCTTAGACTGGAATGTGGGTTTTAACTTATTTTCTCTAGAAACTTTGAATTATTCTGAAGTTTTGTATTCTATCCTTTCACTCAAACATATTTATTAAAGCATAATATTTTGGGTGTTTTTCTATTTTTAACTCTTGATATACTTTGTAATTTTATGAAAATTGTAAGACAATCAACTTTTATGCAATTTGAAAAACATTCAAAGTTGTTGAAATTAGGAAAGAAAAATCGATTATAACCTAAGGCAACTTAATGTCAATCATGTATGATTTAGCCAGTTTCACTCTGACCAATGTTTATCACTTAGCATAACATTTCTGTTTATGAAGTGGCAGCAACACAAAAATAACTCAAGTTTATTATATATCTTCTTTTGCTACCATAAAATACATTTTCTATCTTGTGTTTTTTTCCCTATTTTATGGAATTTTTATATCTTCTCATTTTCAGATGACTTGATAATCATTATCATTTTATTTTCTTCTGTGGTTGACACATCTTCTAAAACAAAATGAATTTTACTATTAATAAAAGAAAATCCAACTAACATTTATTTAACTAATAGAATCATTTTGGAGTAAGGCAGCTGGTGCATTGGTGTGTAGTCTGAAAATGTATCTTGAAATTTTCCTCATGTTCCCTACCTGACTTTCATAAAATAAGAGCCAATGAAAGTCACCTGTCAGCATTCCACCTGGAAAATGGAAAAGAGACATACACCTTCTCTAGTTAGGCTTTTCTTCTTATTTGTGAAGAGAAGCTTCCATGAGAATTCTACCAGCATGTCACCAGCCTTAATATCAAAACACTTTTTTCTTGAGATTGTTGTTTTTTTTCTTTAATAGATTTTATCAAATATTTCTTTTTAAAATATTTTTGTTTCCAGCCTACGGTTGGTCTCTCAATTCTCTTAACATTGTCTTTCACAGAGCAGAAATTTCTAACTTTATTAAAGTCAAGCATATCATTTCTTCCATGGTTCATGACTTTATTATACCTGAAAAGTCATTGCCAAAACTTAGGTCACTTAGATTTTATTCTATGTTTTCTTCTAGGACTTTTGTATTTTTACAATTTATATTTAAGACTGTATCCATTTTGAGTTGAATTTTTGAGGTGTGCAAGATCCACGTTTTGATTATTTGTCTTGACTGTAGATGTTCAGTTTTTCTGGGAAGCATTTGTTTAAAAGACTATCTTTGCTCCATTGTTTGTCCTTGCTTTTTTGTCAGAAATAATATATATTTATATGTGTCTATTTCAGGGTTTTCTATTCTGCTCCATTGATATATTTTTCTATTATTCTGTCAATACTACACTCTTTAGATTGTTGTATCTTTACAATAAATCTTGAAGTGGGGTAGTGTCAGTCCTTCAGCCTTGTTTTTCTCTAATATTGTGTTGATTATCCTGGATCTTTTGTTTCTCCATATATACTGTAACATAAGTTTGTCTAGATCCATAATAAAACTTGTTAGCATTCTGATTGCCTTGCATTTATAAATTAATTGGGGAAAACTGATATCTTGATGATGTTAGTCTTCCTATTTATGCATATGGAATACTTACAATTTATTTAATTTTGATGTGATTTCTTTCAACAGAGTTTTATAGTTTCACTATAAATCTTGCACATACTTTCCTAGATTTATACCTAACTACTTCATTTTGTAGGAGGCTTAATGTAAATGGTATTTTGTCCTTCATTTCAAATTCCATTTGTTCACAATTGGAAAGCAATTCATTTTTGTACTACATCTGACAATTAAGTTTGCAAATGATTGTTGCAACGACATTGTTAATCTTTTTTGATATCAGAGGGATTATTCATTATGATTTGTACCAACTGGACAAACAGTTAACCAAGTTGACTATTTAGAAGTGCTGAAAAGGCTGCGTGAAAAAGTTAGACGACCTGAACTTTTCACCAATTCATGGCTCTTGCATCACGACAATGCACCAGCTCACAAGGCACTGTCTGTGAGGGAGTTTTTAGCCAGTAAACAAATAGCTGTATTGGAACACCCTCCCTACTCACCTGATCTCACTCCCCAAGGACTTCTTTCTTTACCTGAAAATAAAAGACATATTGAAAGGAAGACATTTTGATAACACTCAGGATATTATGTGTAATACGATGACAGCTCTGATGGCCATTCCAGAAAAAGAGTTCCAAAATTGCTTTGAAGGGTGGACTAGGCACTAGTGTCAGTGCATAGTTTCCCAAGGGGAGTGCTTTGAAGGTGACCATAGTTATATTCAGCAATGAGGTATGAAGCACTTTTTTTAGGATAAATTTGTGAACTTAATTGTCCAACCTCATATATAAACCTTGTAATCCACAACCTTGATGTAATCACATGTTAGTTTCAGTACTTGCTGATTCTTACAGATTTTGTATGTAGACAATCATGTCATGGGTAAACAAGGACCTTTTTCTGTCTTCCTCCCTTCCTTTTATGTACATCTTTTATTTCCTTTTTTTTTTCTTATTGCATTATCAAGGGCTTCCAGTATGCCAATTAAAAGGAGTGTTGAGAGAGGATACTCTGCCCTTGTACTTGATTGTAGTGAGAAAGCTTCTAGTTTCTCAGCACAAAATAAGATGCTAGCTGTAGATTTTTTATACATAGTATTTATCAAGGTGACAAATTCCTCATTATCCCTAGTTTATTGAAAATTGTATCAGACATTTGTAGGATATCTCTCTATTTAGTTTGGTAATATTTCTTTCATGATTACACATACGTATGGAATTTTAGAAAGAATACCACAAAAATGATTTCTCTTCATATCAATTCAGGGGCTAGATGCCATCATCATGATTTATCATTTTAATTATTGACCATGATCACCTGGTCAGTGTAGTATGTGCCAGGTTTCTTCACTGCAGAGATTCTTCATTCCCCTTTCCATATACCACCCTTTTAAACCTAGTAATAAAACTCACTCCACACTTGAAATTATAGACTTCCAGAAGAAAAAGGGTGTTGCCTATGTAAATTATAAACTAGTTAAAATATTCTATACAGAAGATGTGTTCATTCTTTGGTATTTATGTATTATTCAATCATATATTGGTTTGTCAGAAAAGTCATGATGTATTTTTTTCTATGTTTTTCATTGCAAAAATGCATCATGGCTTTTCTGACAACACAATATTTATATCAGTATGGATTCATGGATATTTATTTTATTTTTGCCTTATAATTCAATACTAAGATATTAATTTTGTTTATTAAACTGTTCCAGATTTTTGGAATGGGAACTATTCAGGTTGGCTCCTGTTATTTATTTATTTTTTTGTTTTATATGCCCTCTACCCTTTTATTTATTTATTCATTTGGAGCATTTAATTTCTGATCATATAAATGCTCCAGATTCTTCTTGTATTTTTCCAGCACCAGCTCTAGAATAAGTCATTTTTTCAGGGATCCTTATAATAATATTTTTATTACAAAATGGAATTTAGAAAACAAGATCCAGACACAGGAAGTAATTGTTGCTACTAATGTCTCACTGCTTCTAGTCCTCCTCAGAAGATTGTGATAGAAATATATTACACACACAATGGTGGTGCCAAAAAATGTATACAAGTGGACACTTTGGTCAACGTGGTTCAAGCAGTAGTTTGCCGTAATCAGGAGTGTCTGGGCACTGATGGTAACCACTTTGAGTACCTCTTATAATTGCAGAAGTCAAACGTGACTTGTGTTCATCTTTTCTTATCTGTTTATCGAGTATTACAATTTTAATACAGTTCTGCGGGGGGCCAGCCCCCGCTGACCAGGGTCCCAAGAAGGTGGACACGGAGTCGGCGATACGAAAGACAGAAAATCTTTATTACAGTAAAGGCAGAAAAAAAGGTGGAGACACCGGAAAGAGGTTCTCAGAAGTGTCACACCTTATTGTTAAAGCCTAGCTCCTTTTATAGGGGCTTTTGACTATTATCTTAATTACAAGTTATGTTTCACATGACCATGATGTTTTTCCTTACTCAGAACTTTTACTTTTTTGTAATTGTATCTTTCCAGGGTACACTGTGGCATGTTCAAGGATTTTACTTATCGTCTAAAAAGTGGTTACCATGGCTACCTTACAGGGCATATACTTGAACTATTGTCAAGAGTTTAGGCAAGAAACTATTTCTATGTGATTATAATACTTAGTAGCAAAAGGAGTTTCAAACTTTTTCTATCTTACAAAGAGCTGCATGTTTTTGTAATAGAGGGTAACATCTGTTTCTCAGTCAAAGCTTCAGTATCTGTTGCTAGCAATGTACAGAACAAAGAGTTAAAACAAGGCTGTTAATTAAAATAACTTATGGTCAGTAAGTTGCCTCTTATCAGAACTTTCATGGCCGAGAGACCTTGGTCTCCTGGTCTCCAAGGAAACCTTTCACAGCTGCACAGGCAAGGACGAACGATAGCACCAGTTTCTCACAGAGGCTGTCTGTTTCTCACAGACTGGCTTTTTTAGGCCTATGTGGCCAAAGGCCTATGCCTCAGTTTCCAAAGGGGCTTGAGTCCCCAATATCTCAATTTAGGGGTTCCCCACGGAACTACCGCCTGGCTTAGGTTGTCTCCCCTCGTTTAGGAGATCTTACCCGTCTTTGGCTGCGTAGTTAGCTCATTGGGGTATACAGGAACTTGCCATAAATGCAGTGAGTATATCGTCTCCTGTAGGAGGAAAGGCACATGGGTTCTTAGAGGCAGGAGATATTACATGACCAACCATAAGGCAGCACCCCTAATATCCAGTGCTGAGCAGGGCAATGTGGCCTTGTCAGACACTGGGGGGCTGTCGGCTTCCCACACAGTTCTCCTTTCTTAAAATGTGTGCATGTTTTTTGGTACCATCTGTATATATGTACACATACATATACATACTACTATTTATACTAGCCTATATATAGGTATTAGCTAAACATATTCATAGCTATGACTCCAACTATAAATCCAGTGCCCCATGGTTTATTCTAATTGATTTTTATTGCTTTATTTTTCCTCCAACACTTTATTTCTGCTACAGCAATGTTTCATTAAGTTTCATAATTATATTCTGTTGTGGGTAATATAAATACACACTAAGAGTAGATTATAATACCAATACTGAAATCATTAATATTACACATACTATCTTAAGTTCTTTTTAGAGTGTGGATTAGTAACATCTTGGGACAAGAAACAGATCCACATGAGACTGATTCCACCCAACAAAATATGCCACTTCATAGTGGAAAATTATTCTCCAAAATTTCTATCTGTTAATTCACCAATGTAATATTTAAGCTCAGATGTATTTAAAGAAAAACTAGAAAGGACACATGTACAGATTCACCAAATGCTCCCAGTGTCTTTAAGGCAACAGAATGCATACCAGTGTGATTGTTGTTTAAACATTTAAATAATAGCTAACTAAAGCTTTCGTCAGTTGATGACACTTCTACAAGATATTTAAAAAGTGGCCTCAGCAGCATGAATACCAGAAGGCATAAGATTTTAAAAGTAGGTTACAGTTCTTTATATGTAAAATGCAATTCCAGTTGTTAATTCATCTGACAGTTCAGGAGATAGAGTTAAAACACTAGAAGAGACCTTAGGGCAACTAATTAATACACAGAAACATAACTGCATGAGGTTGCAGTTACATCTGGATAGGGAAAGAAGAGCAAAATTAACATTTTTGAAAAACAAACAAACCAGAAAACGTCCTTAAGTGTCTAAATTATTCCTACCTTATTTTTAAATTATTATTTTTACCTAATCTTAATTACATACATATTTATTTTTTGTGCAAAACATTTTATAACTTGAAGAAAATTGTAATGCAAGAATGATAATATTCTAGTTAAAATTTTATTATACAAATCATCAGTTAAAGCTAGATTTAATAAAATTAGTAAAATTATTAAAAAGTTTATATTTAATTTAAGAGAAACTGTGTAAAATAAATTTCATTATTATGCTATAGATTTAATGAAAAATAGAAATACAAAGTATTCCCCAGTAATTTTATTAACGTTTAATTAAGACACTCAGTGACATATATTGAAAATTACTCTAAGAAAATCATTTATATAAAATACTGACATTGTAAGTGAATTGTAAATAAAAAAAATATATACATTAGAGTGTTATGGATTTTTCATGTCAAATACATTAAAAATAATTTTAATTAAGCAAAAACAATCTTATTTTATGAATCACAGTTTTCTGCATATACTGCTTCTTTTAAAATGAATTTAAGTTACATGATGTAAGTCTGAATCCAGTAAAGATATATTATATGACTATAAGATTAATATTTGTCCAGAATGAAAAAATGGAGGAGGACAAAGAGGAAACATAGAGGGAGGTCAGGCCAAAATACACATGTTTAGCAGGTTAATTTACAAATTAAAAAAAAAAAATTTCAGGAAACTATGTGTGTGTTTTATTCTACTGTTTATTATCTGTTTAAAGCCCAGACACAGGTTACAAGTCAACCTGTTAACTTCTCACTTTCAAAAATAAAACAAAAATAAAATGCTGAAGTCAATTGCCTGGTTTGTTTTATTGCCTTTTAGGAAATTAACACAATTTGTGTCTAACCTAGATAATGAACAATATAATACCCTCAAATTCTCTGGAACCATCTTACCATATTGTTCTTTTTTATTGTTAATTTCCAAATTAAGTAATATCTTTCACAGGTGTTAATTGGAAAGCTTTATGAAAGCAAGAAACACTTCAGGCTTGGAAATGTAAAGAATCGTAAACATCTGTACCGCTATAAAAGTGATGAGAATACTGGCAAAAACTATCAAAATAAATAGTTTTCATATCTGTGGAAATTAGTTAAGAATTTCAACAACGCAAGGAGTGTTTATTCAAGAAAAAGAGGCTAAATCTTTGCAAGAGCAGTGAGCTTTTGAAACTTTCATTTGTCTGATTGCCATCTCTCTTTCTCAAAGCCAAAGTAGTCTTGAAAACCAACATCCTTACAACTATGGTAGCTATGAAATGAACATCTTGAGGCCACTTGGAGTAGAAGAATGTGTTTCAAACTACCCCAGAATTTGTTTCCCACAGAACTGTCACCAGTTGTCTGGAATCTCTCTAAAACGCCCAGTCTCGGAGCTTGTCTTTATTTGAATTGACTCAGAGCTATTATCTGCCAATAACCATATTGGTAGGGCTTTTGTGTGGTGAAAAGAAAAACAAAACAAACAAACAAAAACTAACAGTGCAGCTGTTGTGACATCAAAAATATTCCTGGAAAGCTAGAAGTCTATGTGAATGTGCAGGTGTGCACGTGCAGGGTTGTATGCAAGCCCAGGAAAGATCTAAGGAGGCCTGTGCCTCACAATTGGCTGACTAATTCAGTGTATGCAAGGACTTTATAGGACATAACTACTGCGGATAATGAGAATCGACTTTGTATGTGTTTGTTCACAATAGCCAAGACTTATCTATTCAGATTTATTTGTTTTTTCTAGATTCAGTCTTGGTAGTTTGTATGTAAGTAGGAATGTACTAATTTCTTTTAGGCTGTCTAGTTCATTGGCATATAATTGTTCGTAGTAGTGCCTTATGATTCTTGTATTTTTGTGGAATCAGTTGTAACTTCTCTTTCATTTCTGATTTTATATATTTCAGTTCTGCCTTTTTTTTTTTAACTTGGTTAGTCTAGCTACATGTTTATTAATTTTGTTTATCTTTGCAAAGAACCAGTTCTTAGTTTAATTTCTATTGTCTTTTTAGTCTCTGTTTCATCTATTTCTGCTCTAATCTTTATTACTTCTTTTCTTATACTAATTTTGGGCTATGTTTGTTTTTCTTTTTCTAGTTTTTTGAGGTGTAAATTTAGGTTGCTAATTCGAGACTTTTCTTCTTGCTTTGGGTAGCCATTTATTGTCATGAACTTCTATCTGAGAACTCCTTTTGCTACATCCCATACATTTTGGCATTTTACATTTCCATTTTCATTTGTCGCAAAGAGTTTTTTACTTTCTCTTTTGATTTCTCCTTTGACTGATTTTTTTTTTTTAACGTATCACGTACCATCCACACAGTTATGAACATTCCAGTTTTCTTTGTGTAATTAATTTCTGGTTTTATACCATGGTCAGAAAAGATACTTGATATGATTTCAATCCTCTGAAATTCATTAAGACTTTCCCTGTGGCTTAACATGTAACCTACCTTGGAAAATGTTCCATGTGCACTTGAGAAGAATGTGTATTTTATTGCTATTGGATGGAATCTTCTGTAAATATTTAATCCCATCTGTCTAATGTGTTGCTTAAGACCTATATTCCTTATTTATTTTCTGTCTGGATGATCTATCCATTGATGTAAGTAGGGTATTAAAGTCTCTACCACTATTATTTACATTTAAATTGAATCATCTCTTTCAACTCTACAAATTATTTATGTAGTTCATGATCTATACCAATCATTTTAATACTTCTGATTATATTTATTTTGTCAAGACAAAAATTATGACTTAGTCATGTTTTATAGCTCATGTACCTTATTAGGATGTCATTTATGGAGTAGATGATTAATAAATATGTAATTTGTTATAATAACATTTTGATTATCATTCATATATAGCAGCGGTTGGCAAACTTTTGAGATGGAAAAGCCGCCAAGGGTCAGCAAACTGTGACTCGCAAGCCACATGTGGCTCTTTAAGTATGTACATGTGACTCTGAAGTAAAATTGAAAATGAAAATAAAAATATCATATTTCATTTATAAAATTTTAAAGGATATTATTCACATAATAGTGATTATGTAAAAATATATTTATGGCTCTTGAATAATGTGTAAATTGCTATGAGGGTCAGGATTGGCTCTCCCAGGGGTAGGCAAACTTTTTACACAAAACATACCCAAAGAGCCACATGTGGCTTGCGAGCCGCAGTTTGCTGACCCCTGATATATTACATTGAAAATCAGAAAAATATAAAAATAAATTTGGAATATAATAGTCTCTTAGAAAAGTTACATGAAAGCTTTTGTTTTTGAAATTAGCAGACTCAATAAGTATAAATATATTATCAGTTTTGCCTCCTAAGAGACTATTTTTAAAAAACTTGTGACTCACATAAAATAAGAGTAACTTAGCACTCTTATCAGAGCATTAACTTGGTTCAGTGGCATCTAAGGGACTTGCAATGATGAGATTTTATCAAATGTCAGATAGTCTTTGTTTAAGGTATTCAGGAGATAACGGTCTAAGTAATACATTCATTTAACTGTCAAGTATTGGAAATTTGACACTATCATAAATAACAATGATAGAGGGATAATGTCAAATGCATCTTCTCTTTTGGCTTAAAATGTATTAAAATCTTGATATATTCTGATTACATTCAGATTATATTATTTTATATTTATTTATTTATTTATTTATTTATTTATTTATTTGTTTTAGCTGAGCCATCCTGCCATATTATTTTATGTTTATAATCCCATAATAAATTTTAGAAGATTGGGTATCTGTGGCCTGTAAATATATGGATAATAGAGTTTCTTAAAATGTTTAACTCAAATAGAATGGGAATGTTTAAATCATTTTGACAACACATCTACATTGTTTAAGGGTGTGAATGTGTTTATGGGTTTGTGTGAATCGCCCCTTTCATGAAGAAATCATTTAAAGCATTTAATAACTCATTTCAAAATTTTCTGTAGGTGTTATAGGGTTATAATTGTTAATCATATATAAACAAGCTACAAGAAGATACAGTTTATTAAAACTGTTCCAGTAAACACTATGCAGTTAAAATTGGCTGTCTTGGAAAGTATTCAGTCACCTGTCATTGGAGGCATTCAAACAAAAGATGGAAGGAAACTCCATGGACATGTTGTAGAATAGAGTAAAAAGATAAAATGAGCTTTTGAACCCGACTGAGTTTCAAATTCCCTTAAAGCATGAAAATAATGTGACTTTCTATGAAATTCATTTTCTATGGCTCTGATAAAGATCCCATTCCTAAATATTTCTGCATGATGTTCTCCTCACATAATGACATTTCTCATAGGAATCCGTGTAATAATTCACTAAATTATTTATTTTGGCAATGACAGCTTTGTGATAGTTGTTTTTGTATATTATATGGCCCTTTTGGATTAAATGCCCATAAAATACAAAATAAACTATCATATTCTCCCTAAATCTTTTCGAGGTTTTATACAGAATATTCTTTCAACAACTATTTATAGCAGTATGCACCTTTAATGAAATATCCACCAAGTGGACATTTTCAATGACAGCATATTCAGATAAATGATGTAAAACTATATAAAACCTATATTAGGTTATGATAATGGTATGAGTATTTTGTGTCAGTCATATTCTGTTTCAATTTAATTATATGTCATTTATCAAATTTGAATTTTCTATTTGTGTGATAACTCAGGAATGCACAACCATGTAAGCAGCACAGCTAATTAAAAGAACATTTTCTTTTCTAAACACGTCTTTGAATTTAAGGGTAGAATAGTATGCTCATTTTCTGCTAGTAGGGAAAGTCAAAGTTTACTTAATGCATAAAATCTGATTTGTTCTAAAATTATCTTATAACTATTAGAATGACACTGAGCAAAGTGATATGTAATTACTGAATAGCATTGGAAAACCTGAGAAATAAGCAATAAAATGAATATTATTCATAAACTATTCAAAATGAATTTATATTACCGAAATAGATCACAATAATGTGTTACCAAGAAAGTGGAGAGAATTGGAAAACCTGGATCTAATTTTAGAATAAAGATAATTCGTTTGTGGCTGAGAGAGAAATGAAAGCCCAGGCCAAAGCAATGTAGTATCTTTCTCAGCTAATTGATTAACTTGTAGGGAGAACGACTACTGATCTTTAAATCCATATCTTTCACTATTCACTCAGAAGGAAGAAAAATAAAGATGAAAAGCCAAAAGTAGCAGTGGGGAAAGTGCGGAAGGTACATAAAGGCTGGCTTCTCTTTTCCTATGGTCCTCGATCTCCTGCCATTGGCTTCCATTGACCCACTTAACTGGAATCCATTTGACTGGGACAGCTGGAAAATAATCTGCAGGTATGAATCTCTTGTGATACACAGCAGAGCAGAAAAAAGATGGGGAATAGATCACAGAGTAACAGGCAAATGACAAGCACAGTACATAACATATGTTTTAGATCATACAGGCATCTGTGTCACAGACATATTGTAATGTGTTCTATATCCTGGTAAAATTTGTTATTTGTTTACTTATTTATTTATTTACTTAGTTATAATTTTTTCTCCTTAAGACTGCCTTTCTAGGCAGTCATACTTATTTTCTAAACTGTGAGGTTTCTTCCTCATCTTGAAACAGAGCTCTCATTCTATCATTTCTCAATATCACTCCCTTCTGTTGGATACACTTTTTTTCCAAATCTTGGTTCTTCCTTCTTAGTTTATTGTTTCATGTGCTTAAGAAAACTCTCCAGTAGCTCTTTTTAGGAAAGATACTTGGTGTGTCTGAATATGCCTTTATTTTAACCTTATATTTAGTGGTTTGTGTGGGTATTAAATTGTAGGTTGAAACAAGATTCTCCTTAGAAATTTTAAGACATCGTCCACTTTTTTCTAGTTGTCGGTGTTACTATGAGGAACTGCGGTGTCATTTTGTTTTCTTTATGTTTTCTTTCCCTCTCTAGAACATTCTTGAATCTATCTTCATTTTCTAAATTTCAAAAAAAAATTACTTTTTAAATTGTTTTATTTTGTGTGGAATATTCCATTTCATGGGCTTTTAAATAGCAAGGTTTATTTTCCTTTTAAGGAAATTTAAAAAATTAAATATATATATATATATATATATATATATATATATATATATATATATATATAATCAGTTTCTCTCATAAGTAAGTCAAAAATATAATAGTAAGTATGGGTAAGTAGTTGATGAATTAAAGATGTTAGTATTTGTTAAGTTTGTAGAAAAGTGCTTGGCACTTGGTAAATATATTTAGCTGTTTTCACAATAAAATATATACTAAAAGTCAGGAAGAAAAATATACTAGAAAAGAGATAGGGAGGGAGTGCTTCAATTTTAGTAGATTGGTACAGGAATGGATGATGCGGATATATGAGATATATAAGTAAAACATTCCAGTGGTTGTGGAGCAAGTTAAGTAGATACAGGCAAGAAATTCTAGACAAAATAAAATATAAATAACATTTCCTGAGGCCAGGCTGTGCTTGGAGTGTTTAAAAAAAAAGATCAATGTGGCTAGCGTGGAATTTACAAAGGACAGAGTGTTACAAGAATTGTTCAAAAAGTTAACAGAGAGCCAGATCTTATAGGGCCAAGTAGACTATTTTGATATTTTTTCCTTTAATTTGTAATATAGAAATATGCGAGTTGTTTTTTTCACATTTGAAACTACTTTATGTACCAGAAAAGCCCCAGATTATTATTTTTCCTAGAATAAAATTATTATTAATTCTAGCACAGAAAAAATTCAGGTATAGCTAGTCCCCTCAGTTATATATACCTTGGCAATAGGAAGCCAGAGTTGAGACTTCTAAGAATAAATGTTGAGCCTAAAATGCCATTCATGCAATCAACAAACATTTATTGATGCCTTTTATGTATGAGCTGCTATTAGCAGAGATAGAGATAGAGATAGGATTAAAAAACAAAATCAAACAAACAAACAAAAAACTACATAATCAAGGTCTGGCCTTCTTGATGTTAATATTCTAGAAGGCAAACATGATTAAGTAGTTTTATTATAATTACAGAAAATAATATTTGAGAATATAAAACAATGTAAAGTAATGAAAATTTAAGTAATGATGTTTTGGATGAAGTTATCTGGAGGGACTGTTACAGAATATAACATTAGTTACTAGAGCACATCTGAAAGCATCCATGGTATAATTTATTGCTACCTCCTATTAACTTTAATCAGGTACTCCTTGGTGAGAGGTGTTTCTCCGTTAGTCAGACAAGTATTGTGGCTTTCCCACCTCTTGACTGTGCTTACCTCTGGTCTAATGGTAAGGTTGTTCTGTGGTTTAAAAAAAAAAATACATGATTAAAAGTGTGATTAATGTTTGCTTTCAGTAAGTGAGCCTTGGGGGTGGTACACATCACTCACACTCATATTTAGTCATATGGTCATATGGCCTCTTGTAACTGCAATGTAGGCTGGATTTGTCTAGCTGTGTGCCAAAGGAGGAAAATCTGGCTAGTTTATAGCATATTTTAGTACAGAACTAAGGCTTACGGAATGCATCCACACCAACCCATGAGACAATAACTCCAGGTAGAGGGAACAGCAAGGGCAATGACAAGGATGGAGAATAGGTGGCCAGAGAAGAGGACACAGAAGAGTCAAAAAGTCAGCTTATGAGGAGACGTGGTCGGGTTTAGGAATTATTCCACCTACGATGGTGAAGTGCTTGGTATTTACGCAGTAGACAGGTATAGTCTGATTTATCTTTTAAAGGGCTCATTCTAGCTGTTTTGAGGAAAATTTGCTGTGTATGAGAAAAAGTGGAGGAAGGAAGATGATCAGCTGACAGTTGATATAATGGAGGAAAGAAACTTTCCAGAAGCTTTCGCAGAAGTTCCTTTGTCTTATAAGAAATAATTACTGTAGTTACCTCATCTATGAAGTGATAGGATTGGGCATTCTCCCAGGCTTATTATTCTCTAACATTAAAGCAGAATTCAATGAAAATGATAAAAATATTGCAATAAGATATGAACTGTAAAAAAGCATTTCATGAACAAGAATATAGGTTGCTTGAAAATATTTCCTGTTACCGAGAAAACACAAATTTTGGGCAACTGTGCCATGTCTAAATAATATGATTTACACACTCCAAATTTATTAATTTCACTTTAAAATACATATGTGTTCTATGTGAATCTTTTTTGACAAGTGCAGTGTTTCCTTGCTTTTACATATAGCTGGATAATGATGGCCTGGGAGACTGTTAATTATGCCATTTCACAGAACACGAGCATGCTGGGGAGACCCTTCACAGGTGATAATCATCAACAGAATCATCCTGCCCTGCAGAAAAAGGATCTTCTCAAATCATTTCCATTGTAAGTGTTGAGATCATGAATATTTGCTTCTACCATCCCAGTGTTTGGTACAATAATTGCCTTTCAGGGTTACCCATCCATTACAGTCATCCAGGCAGATTTTCAATACTGGGCCAGACAGTAGAATCTTCAAGGACCACACATAGCATTCCTTTCTCCATTCTCCTGGAAATATTGCAAATTATACTTATGTCCTTATCCCAACTCCCAATTTTAGAGAGGTGATACATGAATATTGATACACAACAAAGGACATGTAGTAATACCTGAAAATGCATGAAAGCAGTAGGTAAAGGATGTGGATCCCTTGACAATATATAATCTCATTTGTTCACTAGATTGTGTAACTGACTCCATGATTTGCTCTGATAATGACTGATTTCACAAGGTGACTTAGAGGATCCCAATAAACAGAAAAGTAAAAAGTCACTTGCTTTTTAGAACTTATTTGATTAAATAAAAGCTGCTGCTTTGAGGTTTATAGGTTAAAAAAAAAGTCACTTACAATTTGGAATATTGATTATCAATAAAAAAATCCAGGCTATACTTTCATATCATGTTTAATTTTCAGAGAGTTACACTTTTGGAGGAAAAAAAAATAGATCTCTCTTTGTTTCTGTTTCTGTCTCTCCTCTCTCTTTCTGTGTGTTTGTGAGTTTTAGTCTGGTTCTACTAATATGTGTGAAGATTAAAACCCTAATAATGAAGAGTTTGTTGTATATTTTGAAGTATGAGACCATATATTTGGATATTTGGAGCTATTTGTAGAGTTTAATTGAATAGAGCTGAGATGATTTATAGGTGAAACAACACTCAAAATTATATTTTTTAAATTATAATCTTTTAAAATTAAAACTATCTTGTTAGAAAAATGTTATAACAAATATGAATATTGCTCAAATGACTAAAAAAAGGCTTGGTTCTATATGTGAAGTCTTGATAAAAAAAAAAAAAGACTCATTTGTAAAGGGACCTTTATGACAAGATGGTCATTAAGGCAAATTTTTAGCTCTATGTATTGTCAATTTTAAGAAAGACTGTCAAAAAGAAGAGCTTTGAAGTGAGTAGATATACCTTATTGCTGATATATTAGATTACATTTTTCATGGCCAGAGGATGATTTGTGGAATTAATTGAATATGTCATAACAAAAGGAAGCACTTTCTAGAAATGACTCAGAAAGAAATATTTAGTAAAGATGAATGAATCACCAATGCCAACAGAACAAATAAAAAAAAAGGTTATACATGTGTAAAAATTTCCCTAAATCCATGCCTAAAATATAACAAATAATCAATGCTTTTTCTTATTTCATCCCTAATCCAATTACTCATGACTATAAATCACTATGACTGCATTACAGTATTTTGATGGAGTGTAGTAAATTCATATTTTCAAGAAAAAAATCTAGCTAGCTAAGAGAGATTTGTTTTTATAGGAATTTAAAAGAATAAACTGCAAATTACATTATCCAATTAGTTTTAGATTTCTACTGGAGTAAATCTTGCTCTCAATTTTCAGTATAGCAGATAATTTCAAGGTTGTGTTAAATATGTAGCAGCTGGAGGTTGCCAAATGAATGTGTTGAATGAGTGAGTGTATTTTCGTGAAGTGTGTTGTATCTTTTTTGACATGCATGTAATGATAACACATTTTTTTTGGCAGCTGGGTTCCCCAGGGCAGAATGAAGCTGTAGTAGAAGATAAAAGAGACTGCTTATGTAATGACCATAAACTAGCATGTATGTATCTCATGAAAAATGTTTTAATTGGATGATTGACTTTAACTGAAATCATATTTTATAACTTATATTAGTGAAACTGTTTTTCAATATCTTGAGATTTTGAAATGCTAAAATAGATGGATCTAACTAAATGTAGCTCTTGTAAACAAACTCTCAAATATACTTAACACATCATCAATTTGTGCTAGCAGAGCATTTTTTTAAAGGAAAAGATAAAATGATTTTAATCATTTTAATTTTTCACAAGTATTAAAAAAATGTCACACAGAGTTTGGTGGAATGTTTTTTATTTTTGTTTTTGTTTTGTTTGTTTTGTTTTTATAATCAGATCTTGGGTACATAAGGAAATTTTATGCAAAATACTAGTTAGAAATTATAGCTTTCTCTCCTCTTCTTCCTTCCCCCAAAAACCTATAGTTAGCCACTGATTTTGAACAATGGTTTCTATCCACAAGGATTACAATCTGTTATAATTATTAAATCTACATTGTTAATATATTTGTACCTATATCTGGCTTTGTCTTCTTACCCATAAATGTGAATTTTGGTTAATAGTTGAGTATGTTTATTTGAACTATAGAAAATGAAAAATAAACTATCAGATATATGAAATTTATAGGACATGTTGGTACACAGAATATTTCATCAGAGGTCAAAATATAGGTATAATTATAAAATGTGTCAAGTGTGAACCTGACATGTGTGACATTATAGAAATAGGTAAAATGCATTGAATAGATGAATAAAGTTTCATGCAGAATATCCATAATTGTAAAAGTAATGATAATAATAAAAAAGAGGAAGCTTAACATTTTTATAGGTTATGATGTTAAATGAGAGAAAGACTAAAAAAACAAAACACATATAAAATTGCTATGGAAATATTAATTCTCAGGAATAGGATTTGGTATTGGGTGAAAATCCTGTAAAATGACTGTGATGTTTTGAGAGATGATAACTTGAGTTTTTATAACCTCTCTAGGACAAATTTAGCTATGTATAACTTTGTGATTATCTATCTATCTATCTATCTATCTATCTATCTATCTATCTATCTATCTATCTATCTCCAAAAAATATATACACATGACTTGTATTCATCTTTTGTTATCGGTATATACTATTACAATTTTAATGTAGTTTTCTTCCTTTCTTAAAATGTGTATACATTTTTATTGGCACCCTCTGTGTGTGTGTGTGTGTGTGTGTGTGTGTGTGTGTGTGTGTGTGTAGACATATGCATACATACTTATATACACACATATGTGTATAATTTCTAGTTATAAAACCATTATACATATTAGTATATTGTTATACAAAGTATTTGAATAAATGTTTGATGATACTTTACATATGTGACTGTATTAATTTCCATTTCTAATATTGTTGGTTTTAACATTTTTCTAGTTTAATTGTACAATTTCATTGGAATTATTTTCTATCAAAAATGTTTTTATACTCAAAAAACCTGAAAACATTTATCCGTAAAGATATATGTGCTCTCATGTTCATTGCAGCTTTATTTATGGTGGCAAAGACATGGAAACAACCAAAGTGTTCTTCGATAGATGATTGGATAAAGACGATGTGGTCCATATATACAATGGAATATTACTCTTGCATAAGAAAAGATGAAATTGTGCCATCTGTGACAACTTGGATGGATCTTGAGATTATTATACTAAGAAAAATAAGTCAGACAGAAAAAGTCAAGAACTATATGACTTCACTGATACATGGGACATAAAACTGAAAGCAACAAAGGAACAAGAAAAATAAATAAACAAAAACTTATAGACACAGACAATTGTTTAGTGGTTACCAGATGGTAATGGGGGCAGGGGAGTGGTAGAAGGAGATTGAATACATGGTGACGTAATGAAAACTGACTCTGGGTGGTGAACACACAATGTGATATATAGATGGTGTATTACATAATTTTGCACTTGAAACCTATGTAGTTTTACTATCCACTGTCTCCCTGATATATTTTAATTTATTCAAACCCATATTTAAAATCAAAATTCTCTTTAAAAATTAATATTTGTATCAAATCATTCAACTTTATTAGTTTTTATGAATTTTTGTTTTAAATATGAAATTTATTTAAAAAATCCTCTTGTAAACCAATCAGAAATGAATAAACTTTTATAATGCAAACTCAGACAAACCTGTTTATATCTATCTTTTCTCTTGGGATTGTAATAGTATTACTATGATAATATTAAGTTTTCTTTTTTATTCAAATAAACTGTTTTCAAGATTAATGGTTATTAGCAAATATTGATTTTTATTGCTCTGCTAAGGCAATATAGAAACAAGATACTTTAAAACTTCTTTTCAATTACCTCAACTATTTAAAAGTAAAAAATTATTTGGTATGAAGTATTTTTATGCTTAATTCTAAAATTAACCTTTAGTCCCAAATAAACTTGGTACTCCAAAATTTTTTTAAAAATTAAATGATATTTACGTAGTAAATATAATTTTCTTTACTAAGTTCCTCCTCATCACTGAAATATGTGCTTTTCTTTATCCTTGGGTGTCTTGAATCATCTAATGCTGATGGACCCCATACAAAAGGTGTATATCTATATCAATAGATATAGATATATAAATATAAATATATATATATATATCTATATATCTATAGATATATGCATTTATTTATTTTAATTAATTCTTAGATTTTTCTTATTTTTAATTTAAAGTTTATTGGAGTGACAATTGTTAGCAAAGTGACGTAGATTTAAGGTGTACAACATCACTAATCAGAGAAATGCAAATCAAAACCACAATGAGATATCACCTCACACCAGTTAGAATGGCTATCATCAACAAGACAAATATAATAACAAGTGTTGGAGAGGCTGTGAAGGAAAAGGCACCCTCATGCACTGTTGATGGGAATGCAGATTGGTGTAGCCACCATGGAAGGCAGTGTGGAGATTCCTCAAAAAATATTTCTTAGATTTTAAAATTTATTTTGCTTTTTATAATTTTTAATTTGTTATTTATATTTTTGTTACCTCCTTGCTATAAACTAGTATTTATTTTATTATGTTTTATTTCAGTACTTCTGTGATTATTTTGTTTAATTTTATTTTTTATTTAATAATAATATATTATGACTCAGATCGTTTCCTCTCAATAGTGATCTTTTATCATTCTGCTTGTTTTTTGGATATATAAGCTCTTGGCCAATGCAAGAATGGTTGCATTATTTTAGGGAGATGATGTTAACATTTTATTATTAATTAATTGTATTGTGATCATATGATATGGCCATAATTGGGAATGCTATTGGTAGATACCATTATCTACCCTTTAAAGTATCTGTACTTTACCTGAAGGGAGTTTTATTACCCAATCACATTTCTTTTTGGGACATCCACATCCAATGTCTAATGTAGGAGTACAAAAGAATGGACGTCTTGGCCCCATAAGGACAGCTCTGAAAAGATGACATTCTATCTCCGGAACTCCCTTTAAGGAAGGCTGAGGCTGTTCTTGGGTTTAAATGCTGATTAACTTTTCCTCTACCCACTCCTTCTTTCTTACCTTTTTTATACGTATTTATCCCAAGAAAATTCTGCACAATAGAGCATAGCAACATGCATGCTGAAATCCCTCTAAAAATTAATTTTCAAATGACCCCATCTATGATAGTTGCTACCAGGAGCAATCTGAGAGAGCAAATCATTGTTTTGGATTCTTGGCATTCTGGCTAACAATCAGAGCCCCATCCACAGTAGCAGGTACAGTATACAAAGTTCCTAGACAAGAGACAGTACAACTACTGAAATTTACACTGGTGATAGTAATTATGATATGCACTGATGGAATAGTTCATTAATTTGTGTGATAAATCATGCGTTTGAGAAATTTGGAAGACAGAACAAACGTAAAACTAAGTAATTTATGGGTATTGCAAAGATCAGCTGAGCTTTGGAAAAATGTAATGGAAACCTGAGAGGGATGAATTGCTAACTGAAAGCTAAGTGTATAAGCAGATAACTCCTGGATAGTTTACAATGATGCTTTCATTTGTTTAAATAAAAGGTAAAAGAAAGATGAGGATCAAACCCAGGACTTAATCAACAGAATAGCCAAGCTCCAAAAAGTAGAAATGTCTCAAACAGAGAAGGTCTTCTCTGCTATATGCAGGACCTTGTTACAAAGAAAAAAAAAAAAAGGATATTGGTGTGTACAAGTAATATGGAGATGCATATCTGGTTGAGGTTCCCAAACTATGAATCAACAGATTTTTCTGAGCCTATTGAGCCTTCAAAAGTGGTCCAATCCTCCTTAATATAAGCTAGAATTTCCTCCTTCTTTTGATCAGATACAGAGGTTTCTTTCCCATGTCCTTCTTCCTTCAGATTCTTTCCTAATGCCCTTTCCTGGGGTAGAGGTCGGGGAATGTCTATGACTAACATTAAGAGAACATGTAACTCAACCCGTGATGTGCAGGGCGTGATAAGGAAAAAGGACTAAATATCCTAAGGAGCTGTAAGATCTATCTGGCATGTACCAGCAGGAGCCTGAAAATATATTTAAGTTTGATCAGGTGGACCAGGTACTATGATGGATAGTTTATCAAACAGGGAGAACTCTTCTAGGACACATGATGTAAAATTCTTAAAGGGGAGCCAGGAGGGACTGTGCAATCTTGCTGCTAAGATATCTCCTAGATGCATTGAAAAGGAGATACACAATACTAGATATTGTTGATATACCAGAATTTTTGTGATAGTGGAAAAGGACTTTAAATGCTTAGAGAAATGGACATGCTGGAGTAGATACATTATGTAAAGCTAGAGCATGCAACAAATTATCATGTTCCATGAGAAGAATCAGAAAATACATAATTTACCAAGACAAAGGAGAATGCATAGGTGATAATGCATGGTTGCTCTCCTCTGTAAATAAGGGATGATGAAGTTATTGAAGCTAAACTCAATGAGAGGTATCAGAGTATTCATTTACCACACTTACAAGTAAATACGCTTATCTGCAACAGTTTCACAGATGCTAATAGAGGACAAAATTCTCCTGGATCCTATACAAACTTATAATTACAAGAAAATAAATAAATAAATAAATAAATAAATAAATAAATAAATAAGCAAGCAGCAGCCAGTAATACTGAAGATCTTTCTGAAAATGCCTGCTATACTCCAGTCAAAGAATAGAAAAACCACCTTCCCTGGTCCCCATTGTTTCAGCAAGGGAGAGAGAATTTCTGATCTTCCATCTCCACCCTCATTGATAAATCACATGTTAGAATTTTCTGACAAGGATTTTAAAGTAGCCATCACAAAATTGCTTTACCAAGAAACTGTTAATTTTCTTGCATAAAATGAAGAAGAGAAAACCTTGGCAAAAACATAAAAGTTATAGAAAACTGCCCAAATGCATATTATAGAATAAGAAAAAAAATAACATTCGGAACAAAAAAACTTGATGGACTTAATAGTATACTGGAAATGACAGAGGATAGGATCTGTAAAATCAATGAATTTGAGATCAGATCAATTGAATTGATCCAATCAGAGCAGAGATAAAATAGAATTAATAAAAATAAGCAACAGTAACAAAGGAACTAGCATTCCTAATATCGGATTTCCATATGGGATGGAGAAAGAATGTAGGGGTGCTATTCAAATAAATAGTGGTTTAAAATGCCTGAATTTGGGCCGGCCGAGTGGCGCAGTGGTTAAGCGCTGGCCTGGGAAGCCAGCGGCCCTGGTTCGGTCCCACATATGAGGGCCAGTGACACTGCCCACAAAAAAAAAAAAATTAATAAAATAAAATAAAATGCCTGAATTTGTAAATACATAAATCTACCGAGTTAAGAATCTGAATCTCAAATAAGATAAACCTAAATAAAACTCATACCAAGACACAACATAATTAAATGTCTACAAACTAATGGCAAAAAAAAGAATGATGGAAGAAGTCAGAGAGAAATGCCACATTAATAGGAAAAAAACCTTTCAAACACAATGGGTTTCTTATATAAAATCACACAGTTCAGAAGGAAATATCATCACATGCTTAAAGTGCTAAAAAAATAAAATAAAAAGGAACTGTTGACTGTGAGTTCTATATCTGGCAAAGCTGTCCTTCAGGAATAAAACAAAACATTTTTAGATGAAGCACAACTAAGAAAATTTGATAATGGCAACCTGCTCCTTTCTATAAATAGAAACAAAAGGAAAATAGAAGACTTGGAATTCCAGAAAGGAAAAAATAACATTGCCATCAGAAAAATAAGGTAAATATAATAGACTACTGTTCTCCTGAGTTTCTTAAATTATATTTGATAGTTGAAGTAAAAATCATAACATCTGCTGTATAAAATTTATGCCAAGGGAAGTCTCCAAATAATAATACTAAAAATTAGAAACCTAAATAGAAGTAAGACTGTGACATTTACTTTAACTGGAAAAACATCAGTACTAGTAGACTGCTCTAAATTCCTTATGTACCACTTATATTGTAATGTCTAGAGCAACCATGAGGAAAAGTATGTAAAGCAGCATAATAAAAACTCTATATATAAATCAGGAAGGAAATCTAAATAAATTTCAAGTGACTCACATATCTTAGACTGTTAGGGATATTGTAACAAATTACCATAGCGTGGGTGGCTTAAACAGCAGTCATTTATTTCTCACAGTTTTGGAGGTTTGTACGTTCAAGATCAAGGTGCCCCAGGCAGATTCTTTTCTGGGTGAGGACCTTCTTTCTGACTGTAGGCAGCTGTTTTCACACTGTGTTTCACATGACAGAGAACAGAAAGAACTCTGGTTTCTTTTTGCTGAGTGCCCAGCTATTACAGATCTTGTGAGATCTTGATATCTCATTATCCCTCAAAGAAACCATACTTGATTTCAGTATTCTATACTTTTTCAAGCTGAGCCAGTGATTCAATCTTAATGGCAGTATAGAAAATACAGGAATGAGTTTTCCTTTCCAGCCCACAGGACCTCAGCCAGTACAACTATCTATAGCATCGTTGAGTATTTACCTAACATGGGATTACCCTTATTGTCATACTTGCTCAGCATTGTCACTTTATTCCAAATGCTGGGAGTGGCCCCGTGATGTTGGGATTCAAAACACTATGCAGAATTTGCTGGCCTGATAGATTATGCATAGAGGATGTACCAGCTTAGAGCACCAACCTTCAGAACACATTGAAAGCTGTTGTAATATACTTATACATATACAGACGCAAATATATATCCCTTTATATAGTGTTATTTCTCCAGTAGGAACCATGTCATCCAAGAACCAAGAAATTATAAATGAGTACCTCTCATTATCAATACTCCCAATATGCTTTCACTGACCAAAATTCTAGGATCTGCAAATTTAGAAGTTCAAAACTCTAGGATCTGCATAAATAAATCTAGTTAATCACAAGCTGTGATTGCCACTAGGACACATCACATTTCTTGTGTCAAAGGAGAAGGCAAGAAGAGAAGTCACCATCCAGGTGGGGGAATTAATTCTGATCATCAAGAAGAAATAAGGTTGCAGTTACACAGTAGAATGGATGAGGAGGATATTACATCCCAGACAATTCTCTTGAGCAGCTCTTGTATTTCCCTTGCCCAGGTTTAACAGCAAATACAATAAATTATACCAACTGCATCCTGGGAAAGGGATAGTCAGGGACTCATATCTCTCAGAAATGAAGGCTTTGGTTACCTCCCTAGCTAACCCACTGACAAGAGCTGTTGTCCTAAGGTGGATGAGATGGGATATGATGTATTTCAGCTTTGGTCCTGAGACAAGCTGTAATATTTGGATTTGTAGTTCAGCACATTATCATTCATTTCCTATATTTCTTCCTGAAAGAGAAGTTTATTGCAACTCTGGAGAAACTTGCACTAAAGGTGATCTGTGTTGAACACAGCATACTGCTCAGGCCTCCCTTCAGTGAAGACCCAGTTGTCCCAAATGCTAGTCATGCCCTAGGTTGACTGTCGTTAGCTGAAAGCCCTTCTGAGATTTTGTCAGCTATTCAGTCTTTTCTCTCTCAAAGTCACACTCTATCCCACAAAACCAAGATCCAATAACTCATTGAGTGAGGGCATAAAGGATGACCATCTTAGCCCACTCAGGATACCACTGAAGGGTTGTTATTGCTCGAGATCCCCCATGAGGTAAGTCAAGACTGTTGCTGGGATACATCACAGCTCAGCTTGTCCATCTGCCCAGTGTTGCATCCTTTCTCTCCCTTCCATAGGTATTGCTTTCAGGTTACACTTTAAACAATAACAGGATGCATACTAAACTACATGTTAAAATCGCTTTCCAAGGAACATTTTATTTACATCAGGTGTTCACCTGGAACTAGAACCATAATGGGAGCTGCCCTGTAAGACCCTGGATCCTGGAGGGCAGAGATATCTGAGAGCAGCTAGAATCCTGAAAGATGCATCTTGGGTTCTCCCACTCCTAGTTCTTCTCTAGAAACTCAATTCCCAGAATGTGGCCAGAAGCCAGTTAGCAAGGTAGCCTGAGAAATGATTTGCCCTAAGACGCAGAGCAGAGCAGGGAAATAAAAAGCTATTTATCTGAAAGCAAACAAGAAAACAATTGGTGACACCAAAAGGTGAAATTCCAGATTTTCAATGTATAGGACATAAAATGTTTGCCCTTTTAGGTTTAGGATTATTATTAAAAGAACTATTTTGAATTATCAACCTCCATTTCAAAACAGCTTTTAAAGTGCTGGTAAATATTTCAGAGATTAGTTTTATATGTTTCCTATGTCTTTCTATTTTCTGTGGGATTTTATGACACTTAGTGAAATGAGTCATTGACCAAATTTTTAAAAGTTTACTATCTATGTCTATCTATTTACTTAACCAGCTCTGGTATATTTTAATATTTGGAGAAATCACATTACACAATGGCTACTGACACTGCAGATAGGCCTTACATGAGCAAGCACAGTTGGTTCCCACCATCCGATTAGTGCAGGGAGTTAACGCTAGGGTTAGGATCTCAGAAAAAATAAGAATTATTAACAGCATACATAAAGACACAGTAAAAATCACCTATATTAAATTAAAAATGATTCTTTTTTCAAGATTCCAAACATGAAAACAGAAGAATAACATAGCCAGGCTATCAGCTGAAATTTTTACTGTGGCATTGCATATATTCAGGGGCAGGGTTTTTTTTTTTGTTCTTTTTCATTTTGTTTTCCTTTGTTTTATCTATTTCAGGTTTATATCATTTATAACTAAATTTACTAGAGTATGTTTACTGAATTTCCTAAAATCTAATAAGAAAAACCTAACTGATATATTTTAAACTTGTCCAGTACTTCTCAACCGAGCAATTATTTCATGTATTAATGAAAGCAGTTTTACTTTATTTGATGGGATATTTTGTAACTGAAAATATAATAATTTAAGCTTCTAGAGTACAGAACAAAATTTTATTTATATAATATTAATTTTAAATAGTTACAAGTTGAAACATATGCTTTAGTTAAAACTAAATAATCAGAATTTCAAGAAGGAATTACAAATGATATTTTGCATGAATACATTTGCAATCAAAATATTTATGTAACAGAAAAATGTCTTAAATATTTCTCTTTTTTTGGGGGGGTGGGATACAAACTGCCCTTTTATTATTATTTTTATATTAGTCTGATCCCTCCAGTCATACAACACCTTTCTTGAGCATAGATGCATATAAATATTTCTCTTGACTGAATTTATAATTATCAAAAAATTCCCTTAATGTAGGTGCAGTGTAAAATAAGTGCACTGCAAATGTTCAAATTTTTGATTATTTGAAATATAATGATATAATTGTTAAGATTTTAGCTAAAATTTTTAAATGAAACAAACAAATGTTCTAAAGTGATTTAAACTTTTAAGGTAAACTGGTTGATTATCCAGAGGAAAGGATCCATGTCTTAGGTGTATGTGACTAATGGTTACATTTTCATCTCATAAATCTATATGTGAAATTTAGTCATTTACTAAAACTCTGATTTATAGCATATATGGATTTTTCTTTGAAGACAGGAAGTCAGAATTATGTAAGGGGCAAGCAGCTATGAATAAAATACGTTGACCTTAATGTGTGAAGATGACCCTTCTGACATTCAATGAACTGAATAGGGACAGTGAATTATTTTTTCTGCAAATGAGATGGTTGAGCTTTAAATTATCTACATAGTTTCTTTTTTGGTTCTCTGAACTAGCTGCAATTTTTTTCCACTTAATATCTCCATTGGCTACTGTCATTAATATTTAAAATTATAGTTATTGAATTTGTATATGAAAAACATTGCATATCTACAAAAATACTGAGCTATTAAAATATTAATAGGATTCAATAAATATCAATATACCAATGATCAAATGGATTTCAAAAATTATGCATTGTAAAATTATAAATAGGTTAATATGGATATTTCAAAAATTAATTCAGAATAACTTTGAGTGTTCAAAATTGATATACTATATGATTTTCCCGAAGGAATTTAAACATACAATATTTATTTTCAGAGGACATCTGTTTTCCATGGGATCACGTTTTGAGAAATTCTGATTTATGTAAGCCTAATTGGTTGATAAAAATATAACCTGAAATTTTAGCCACACTTCTTGTCTATGAGAGGGGTAATTCAATCAATTTGAAATTACCAAATTCTACATAAAATGTTTGTGTTTTTGAACACTAGAAAATATATTTTAGGCACTAAAAATATCATGTAATATTATCATTTATTTTGAAAAAACAAAGTTCAGTTAAAAATGTGCCAATGCCAGAATTCTTTTTCTTATCCACATTGTGTCTTAAGGCAGTGTTACTGGCCCTCATATGTGGGATCCAAACAGGGGCTGCTGGTGTCACAAGCCAGCTCTTAACCACTGCGCCACTCGGCTGGCCCAGCTCTTCTTAATTTTTAAACACTACCTGATGAATAGTGTTAGAAACCAACAGATATATACAATTATCAACTGCAATTTCTGTTTTTAAAAATTAGAAAAAAAAATAAAAATCTGTGCAACAGTGATTTTAACAAAAACACCAAGCCACCAATAGTAGTTTCTTGGGGTGGTGGCCATGGTTTAACTTGATATTGATGTATAATATTAATTTAATCATAAGCATTAATTCAATGAGGATTAGCAGCAGCAGGCAATGTGAGGCCCCTGCTATGTTTTTATTTTCATTTATTTTTGTAAAAGGTTTATTCTCTTTTCCAATTCTTATTGTTCTCCCCTCATAGGGACTTTACATAAAATTTGTAATTTTTACAGACATTTGATTATATTTTACACAAAAGACATTGCACTATAAATCTTATCTTTCTTAGCCAGCCATTTATAAGAACTGTCTATGTAGCTCTAGTTTGTCATTTTCAATTATTGCATAGTATTTCACAATGTATATCAACCACATCTACTCCTCTACTCATCTAGTGATAGGTACCTTGGGTATTCAAATACTCACAACCAAAAGCCTTAATAATGTGAATATACCTACTAATGAAATGTTTAAGCACTTCGCTAGGAGGTAAGTCCAGCTGTATGCCTTAAATTATAAAGCACATTCATTCCTAATTTGACAAAGTGATGCAGACAATTATTATTTTAGTGTACGTTTCTTCAATGAGTGTTTCTATATCCCTATATTCTTGCCAACACTTATACAGATTTCTAATATTTGTCATTCTGTTTAGTAGAAATGGTTTTAATTATTATGTAATTATTATTTGCATTTCAATTCTTATTACTTATTTATTTTCAGTGTCAGTTTGAACATGTTTGTTAGGAATTAGACTTTTCTGTCTATAATGTATTTATTTTTATTTTTAGCCAATTTTTCTAATAGGCTCTTATATTTCTATTGTTATCAGCAAGAATTTGCTGAATATTTTAAATATTGATTTATTTTCATTCTAAGATTATCTGGGTTCAGCCTCTAAGCTTTTCCAAACTTATTAATTCTGTTTATGGTGTTCTTTGTTAATCAGAAGATTATAAGTTTGCCTTAATGAATTCTAGCATTCTTTATTTCCTTTTTGAGAATTGTATACAAATTCAAACTCCTCCATCTTACTGCCTCTATTGATATTTTGTAGAAAACTCCTCAGTTTGATACTGTCTAATATTTTGTCATCTTATCCAATATGGTGGGTATAGCACAGAAAAAATGTTGTGATTCTCTTAGTCTACCTGATCAAGAGGCAGATGATGTAGATATGTCCCACTGTTGCTTACTTTGGTTACCTGGATTAGATTGTGACAATCTGGTTTCTCCATGTAAGGTTACTATTTTCTTCTTGTTAATTAATAATTAAATGGTGGGAAGATACTCTGATACTATCTGAATACACTCATTTTCCTGTTAATACCATTGAACCAGGAATCCTCAAAATTACAGGAAATTTTTTAACATGAAACTTGGGTAATATATATAACAAAACATGAAACAAATAAGGAAGGGAATAGAGTATATTCAGAGACTAGAATAAACATAAAACAAATAAAGTCTATAATTGACTGCTTCAAATATTGTGCCTAATGTGAAACAATAATAATTCTATGAAAATAACATAAGCAAAGTAGAGTTCTTAGAAATTTGACAGGATATATACACTTTTTTTTTTCTAGTGGTAAAGTTTAAAGATAGAGAGAAAGATTTAGAGACAGAGAAAGAAATGGGAAGCTAAAAAGGAATGTTCAGTCTTACAAACGTTAAAATAAAGCAGAATAAAATAATATCTGGGGTTCATAAACAAATAGTCTGGTAAGAATAGTCACATTTAATATGTGTGTTTAAGCACAATATATATTTATATACATATATTAACTTGGTATGTGACAAATAAGAAACCACAAAATGTAAATGATAGTTCAGCAGATTAAATGCTAATAAATGCACTTAAATGCAGCACATGATGTCAGGTTTTCACTCCTTAATTTTATTAATGATTCTAGCCTAAATCATTTATATGCTCTTTGACAATGACAACTTTCTAATTCCATAATTTCTTATACAATTAGTTGGTTTTTCTATTGTAAGGGAGTTATTTTTCTGTTATATTATTTACTTTAGTAATTATGTATCTGTATATGTATTTCTTGTATCAGTGTATTTAGTAGTTTCTTATTTCATTCATTAAGTTAATTCCTTTTCTTATCACTGGTAGCACCTTCACCTGTCCATTCTGTTATTTATACATACCCACATTAATAGATTACTTCTTTATTTCCTGCCACCACAAGATGTGTCAAACTCATTTTATACTCTGTCAATTATGAGGCCTGACAATTAAGTTCGCAAACTGTTACAGTGACGTTGCTAACCACTTTTGATATCAGAAGGAGTGTTCATTATGAATTTGTGCCAAATGGACAAACAGTTAACCAAGTTTACTATTTGGAAGTGCTGAGATTATATATTCCTATCCTGTCAATGCGAAACCATTTTCTAAAGTATATTTATGTATTTGCCAGTTCAGAATATACAGCAAAGTTTCAAAAGTGATAACTTATTCATGTGTGAAAAAGAAAACAAAAACCTATACAATAGAGTTTATATTACATAATTTTTCTTTAGTTTGAGTCTATATAGATTAAATACTATGCTAAAATTTTAGTTGGTTACTTTCCCTCGGCCATTCATTGCTGTTATGTAATTCACTAAAAATATGGTTAGTTGCTTTGTTCTTTGCATTTCATTTTAAGTATTGTTCCCCATTTTTGTTTAGTATGATTACTTTATTTGCATATGTGAAACATTATCATGGTTCCAAAAGTCAGAACTGTACAAAAAAGAGTAGTCAGAAAAATAATTTCTCTCTATATTACCATCATCTTCTTCACCTAGTTCCCATCCATCTTTTCCAGGTAAAAAAAACCTCATTATACTATAGTGTAACCTTTATGATTTTTTTACCAATGCTATATTCAATTACCTGTGTATATCACTGTTCTCTCTCCCCTCCGTTTTTTTAAAACAAAAATGCAATTACAAATACCATTTCTAAAAAAGGAAAAAAAAAAGACAAAAGATAGTAACTAGGTTAAGAATGACTATGTCATTGATGCAGATCAGAAAACGTTTTTATATCAAATTAATGTTTATATTAAATGGAATAAATTGTGAAATTCTGTGAAGTACTGAATTCTGTATCTCTTGGATGTTGGAGTTTGTCTTCACATTTTAGATGTTTAATTATTACACGTGCCCAACTTGTATCTTTGCTTGTCCTTCCTTTTCTCTAGGCTCTTCTTTGCAACACAACCAGAAAGATCTAAGAAACTGGTCACATCATGTCTCTTCTCTGCTTGAATCTATACAAATTTTCCCATTTCAATGAAAGTAAACACCAAAGTAATTAAATGGCCTAAGGTTTCAATATAATTTTCCCATCTCCATTCTGTTTTCCTCGTCTATCTTGATGCGTCAGCCACATTACAGTAGAGTAACAACTTTACAATGAATACATTAGCCACACTAAAGCCCTTGCTAGATACTAATTAGTTCTCCTCTTTAAAACTTTTATTATTATTATTATTATTATTATTATTAATGCTCATCTCTTTCTCATATACTCATGAGTTGTTCACTCTCTTCCATATGTCTTAACTTCTCAGAGAATTATTTTCTGACCACAGTGCAGTTTCCCTGCTCCAGCGTTTTGTATCATGGTTACTAAAATGTGGAGTAGATTCAGTTTGATTCTCTATTCCAGAAGTATCATGAAAAAGAAGTAAACTAAATAAAAGAATAGTATACTAGCATCTGCTATGGAATTGGTTCTAATTATACTAATGACTCGATATTGTCATTTTTTACCACACAGATAATTATATAATAACTTATTTGCTTGTGAATATATATGTGTGTAAATTAATGCAAAACAGAAACTAAGTGAAGAATCACCTCAACTGAATTTCTGTGATCAGTTAATTGTATAATAATTTATTATGAAGAATTTCAAAACTCTATGAACTTACTTAAAATCAGTTTATTGCAGTCAAAATAGAAGAAAGTAGTGTAACATCCTGTTTCTGGGTGTCTAGTTCTGGATCACAGACATTCATTGCATGAACAGCCTTAACTAAATATGGACTAATGAGGATCCTTGGGAAAACAGAAACTGCTAAATATTCTAAAGTTATTTGCTTGCATTTAGTTGAAAGGTAAAGTTGAAAGAAATGATGTTTGATAGACTCTGATAAGTATTTAGGATAAAAGCATGCCATGAATTACATTATAATCATGGAAATGCTTATCACTGATGAGCTAAATATAATCTTTTCTTTATTCCTTTTATTACAAAAGGAACAGTAAACACATTTTATATAAAAACTCCCTTGATTCTGATTTAAAGTATTTCTCATCTTCTGAAATTTGACTTAAACTAATGCATAGTGACAAAGCTATGCTTGATATTATTCTTTTGTTCTTTCTTTTTTTTTTTTAAATTTATACATCTCCAGTGGAACATTTCAAAATAAATGGGGGAAAATTGTCAGAGAATGTGGTGAGTACCTGTATTTTGTTGTCTATCTTAATGTAATATTGTCTTTTGATATAGCAATAGACTTAATTGTAGATTAGGGACTAACAACAGCAAGAGTCAGGGGACTTGTAGAAGGAAGGTAAGAAAAAATGATCCCATAATTTTCTGGCATTTTTAGATTCTATTCCACCTTAATTGTGATGTCTGCTATAAAATGTTTCTAAAATGTCATAGCTTATTTATTTACTTATATGACAAAATTAAGGATTTTATCATTAAATCTATTCCAAAAACTGTTATTACTATTAAAGGAGATGGAAAACTTAAGACATGATGTGAAATTGCTGTACTAGTTGGAAATAACAAAATTTGCTATAAACAATGAGAAAAAAAATAGATGGGTGAAACTTATAAGATAGAAAAACATAGATCTACTTTCTCTAGATATATTGTTAATTTCACAGGATCTTTTGAGTATACAGAGTGAGCTAGTGGCATAAGAGACTAGGTTCCAGAAGTGTGTAAAATGTATTGTAAGTTAAATATAAGAAACAACAGGATGGTAGCAATAAATAGAAAATTTCATGAAATACATGAGTGTCACTTTTAATAGCAAGACAAGGAAAAACAAGTCATGATTATGGCATATCTGGGCTAACAGCTATAACTCCCCTAAACTGGCCACCCACTGGTAACATTCAGTATGGTCCCATTCTGCCCATATGTGTTCAGCCTAAGAAATGCTGATAAAACTCATAGCTGCTCAGCCAGATAACTGGCAAGCTACAGCTATTGGCCAGTATTTTTACCTATTTTTATACATCATTTTAATAGAAGATGTGTGTGTATCATTGGCTTACTCATCTTCCATCTGGTGGCGCCCCTTTGCTCAAACTTCCACTCTGGTTCTTATAACCATACCATCTGTTGAGAAGCCGATGGTGTCGAAAGGAGAGACTGAGAGAGAGAACATACAGACATTACATAACTCAGGATTCAATTCAGATAGTGTGATTCTGCCACCCATGAGTACCTTTTTCTGAGTATATTTACCTCCCTGGTATCTTTATTCTTGCTTCTCTCTGTTCATATCAATTTAATTTCATAAGCTAGATGTTTCATTCAACTGAGTGTTTTAGTTCTGTGATATCTAGGATTGTTCACCTGATATTGCACATGCTGGCTACTGCTTCATCAAGGTAAGTGCCCCCTGCTCTCCATATGATAAGGTACTACTTCTTTATGACCCTGGTAAAAAGTCACATACATCAGACACCTGTTTTGGAGTTTTATTGGATCCCATTTCCACACATACCATTTATCATAGGCCAAGGGAAGAGTCCCACTTAGAGCCCCTACCTCCATTTTTGTAGATCATGCACTTGGTATCTGAGACTGAAATTCTGAATTTATTTGTTCTGAAACAATTAATAAAATCTGCATGGGTCTATAGGTAGGTCTAACCTCATTAATAGTGGCCAAAATGACTTGTTTTTTGAGTACATGAACAAAACATGGGGTCATGTGGGTGACTGGTCTACCAGCATGTGTACAAGGCTCCTCACAGTGCAGGAGGGAGCCAGGGACAGGAAGCTGTGGAGAGGAACGCTGGCTGTCTCCGTGGCACCATATTTTTTTCTGGCACTACAAGAGATCTAGTATTTTCAAATTCAAACCTGTTTTTTGTTTTTTGTTTTTTTTTATTTTATGAAGATATATTTGTCAAAGTAGAAATATAGAATATACTTTATTTCACAATCTGTTAACTTGATTTTTAACTTCAAGTATTGGGACATACGATATATGGGCCATCATTTGTACCGAACTTCTTTGCAAGTGCTAAGCCTGAGCCTGTCTTTAGCCTTTATTTACATATATAAAGAAGGAAAGTGTAATAACATGTGAAAACATGATGCTTTTTTGAAGCAACAGAAGAGCTTCGACTAAAATATTACATAAATTTCAAACAATGTTCTTCCTTTAAAATTATTTAGCAATTGCTTAAGTTTCAGAAGCATTTCAAAGAGCAAACTGGTGTTAAAGGAAAGGAAGCTTTAAATAAATAACTGAGGTAATGCAAACTTTGGGCAAAATAAGATTTGGTGACACAATATAATACTTTAGTGGAGACTTCTATAAGGGGTAGATATTGAAACAGTGTTTTACTAGATTTCGGTATGAATATAATATTTCAGTTGGTTGTTCAGAAATCAAACTGTACCCTTGAACAAAACAAATACAGGACAAAAATCAGTCACTCATTTACCTACGCTTTAACTCATTATGAATTTCTTTAGCTACCAATTTTTTCTTAGCATTTTCTGCTGTTAATATTATTTAATATACTGAAAAGCAATGATTATATAGGCTTGTGAATATTCAATTATGCAATGTAGAATAGTTCTTGGTAACCCACTGATTTCCTGACATTTTCTGAAGATGCTGAAGAATGTGGTTGTGTTATAAGAAGTTCAGACTATTAAGTAGTCTTTATTAAAAACTTAAGAATTACCTACCTATCTGTAATATAATCTATAATTATATCATCTGTTACACACAAAATAAATTGAGATCCAGGAAAAGAGAATAACAAAATGAAGAAACAAATATAACTTGAGGCACAAAAAAAACCTTTAAAAAACATGAGCTTGTGAAAGTTTGCAGACTTTTTGCATAAACAAACACAAAAGTAACTATTACGAAAGAACAATAAGAAGCAATATGTTGCTAAATATTATTTTTTTCCTTGTGTTCCTTTTTTTATTATGTTTTATTATTATTAATAGGTACAGATGTACAAAACTAGGCAATAGTTATCTTTTTCACCCCTTACAAAGCGACTAACCATCCCCTTCCACTGTCCCCCACCCCTGATATCATGCATATCTATTACAATTCCATTGACTACAACCCCACATTATATTCCACATCCCATGACTATGTATGTGTTAAATTATAGTCAACATGCTGCTTATTAATATTTTTTAAAGTATATTCTGTGTTTAAGAATTTCTGAAGAACAGAAAGGATATACTTAAATAATTAATCAGTGCCTAATACATGATAAAAATTACAAAATATAAAAATATAAGAACTGGGCCGGCCAAGTGGCATGGTGCTTAAGCGCTGGCTTGGGAAGCCAGTGGCCCCGGTTTAGATCCCACATATGAGGGTCAGTGACACTGCCCTCAAAAACAATAAAAATGAAAAAAATATATATATATATATATATATATATCCTACATTAATTATTTTTATTTTCATGTAAACAAAAAGAAACAATAAGAATGGAGAGTAGACAAAAGCAACAAATAAAATGTTACAATCAAAGCTACTGAATTCAACCTAAGAAAATTATATATTTTCAAAAGGAGAAAAATTATCAAACTGCCCAATAACTCTAACAATCTAACTATCTTGCCATTAATAATGATATGTCCTGGAAAAAACAACATTAAAAAGAAAAAAAAAAGTAATATTCTAAAACAGTCATAGAAAAAAAAAAATATATATATATATATATATTTATACATGTGGTAAAGTTTAAGAAAAAATATTTTTTTTTTTTGAGGGCAGTGTCACTGGCCCTCATATGTGGGACCCGAACTGGGGCCGCTGGCTTCCCAAGCTAGCGCTTAACCACTGCACCACTTTGCCGGCCCCCCCAAAAAATATTTGGAGCCTAGAATTCCATATCCAAAAGACCACCTTCTAATTCTAAGTAATTAATAAAATAATTTCCAAATGTGCAAGGACTCAGAAGAGTGATGTACATGGAATATTGTATATAATACATAATATTTATAATATATAATATTTATATACATACATTATATAAAATTTATATATATAGTTATTTATTTCTTGAGCACTATAACTCTATTACAAAGAGAGAGGATTAAGATAAAAGACATATCAGTAAACCAACATGAGGTGCTACAAAAATAACAGTTCTATAACAATCTAGAAATTATTAGACCCAATAAAGTCATAAAGGGAAAGGCAGTTCTATGTGTAAAATTATAAAATAACAATTTAGTTGGAAACATACATGAATATTATATTTATACTGCTACAAGAAACATAATTTAATTTGGCACTCCTGGAGAGGAAATAAAAAACAAACAGAAATATTTTATAAGGAAGACATAATCATAATATGAGAAACAAAAATATATATTGTGATTTTGAAAATAATGATGACATGTAGGAAAAGATAGTCGATTATATCATTACACTTAACATATGCACTTTGAGCAGCGCAGGGTTAGCACAGTAGAGTTGCATTTCTTTCTTAATGTCTTCATTCATTCTAGTGGGTACTTAAGTAAATAATAAGCAGTCAAAATGTAAGAGTAAGCTACTCTTCTATATGTTAAAAATGAACCTAAAAAAACAGATAATTATGGACACTAAAAAGACAAATGTGGTCTAAAGATATCAATTGACAGTCATCCCAATTTTTCAGTGTTTTATCAATCTTTGTTCTTCATACTTCCTCTACCACATTAAATCAGTCAGCTGCATTAAGTGCTTCAGGATCATTTATTAATAACAGGATGATATTAAAGGAGAAATCAGAGAGAACAAACAAGTGAAATTCCTAAGTCTATATTCTAAAATATACATTTTAAAGCTAACAATTTTAATGCATAAGAAAAATTTTGCAATTTAAAATGCTATACTTAGGCTTAGAGACACAGAGAAAAAACTGATGATTGCTAGATGGGATGAGGGTTGGGATGAGGGAAAAGGGGAGGGACAAGACAACATAAATTGGTAACTACAACATTGCTTCAGGGATAGAAAAGACAGTTTGGGGAATATAATCCATAATGTTGTAAACATTGTTTTAGGGGACCAGATGGACTCATGTCTTATTAGGGAGACCATTTCATGGGCGGTGTAGAGGCCTGACCTCTGCACTGTACATTTGAAGCTGCTGTTGAATAATATTATATGTCAACTATAATTTAATACATATATAGTCATGGGATGTGGAGTACAGTGTGGGGAGTGGAGTCAATGGAATTTTAACAGATATGTATGATATTGGGGGAGGGAAGGCAGTGGATGGAGAAGGGGGGTTGTCACTTTGTAAGGGTTGAAAGGATAACTGTTGCATTGTTTTGTATACCTGAAACTAATAATAATAATAATAATAATAATAATAATAATAATAGAAGTAAGCAAATAAAAAAATAAAATGTTATACTCAGAAACAATAAACACCTAATGGTTATGCCATAAAATAGACTGGAAACATAAGTAACACAACAGACCATCTTGAAAATTGTTTACATTTTTCTAGTGAAGGAAATAATTTAAAAGCAGAGATGAGACCTACAGAGTAATACATTATTCTGACTGAAATCTCAACTGAAGATTTAAGTAGAGTGATAAAATCCCCCCAAAATGTGGGAACTCCAGAGCAGATCAGATTCCACCTTGCTTATGAGGTGAAGCTGAATATGTGACTAGCCTCACAGGGCAACCCTGCATTTAAAAGCATAGTGTGACAAAATTAACTCAAAATGGATCAAAGACCTAAACATAGACCTGAAACAATAAATTGCATAGAAGAAAGCATAAGTACTAAACTTATGGACCTTAGGTTCAGAGAGGATTTTATGAATTTGACCTCCAAGACAAAGGAAGTAAAAGCAAAAATAAACGAATGAAACTAAAAAGCTTCTGCACAGCAAAAGAAACTATGAACAAAACACATAGGGAACCAACTGAATGGGACAAGATATTTGCAAACAACACTTCTGACAAGAGGCTAATGTCCAAAATATATAAAGAACCCATACTACTCAACAACCAAAGTCAAACAATCTAATAAAAAGATAGGCAGAGAACTGGAACAGACACTTCTCCTAAGAGACTCACAAATGTCCAACAGATATATTCAAAAATCCTCAGTTTCTCTCACAATTAGGAAAAGGCAAATCAGAACATCATTGAGATACCACCTCATACCTGTTAGAATGGCTATCATCAGCAAGAAAAGTAATAATAAGTACTGGAGGGAATGTGGAGAAAAATGTACCATCATACACTGCTGGTTGGAAATATAAATTGGTACAACCATTATGAAAAACAGTATGGAGGTTCCTCATAAAATTAACAGTAGAATTACCATATGACCCAGGAATCCCTCTCCTGGGTATCTTCTCCAACAATCTAAAAACATTTATCAGTAAAGATAGGTGTACCCCTATGTTCATTGCAGCATTACTCATGGTGGCCAATACATGGAAACAACCAAAGTGTCCTTCGATAGGTTATTGGATAAAGAAGATATGAATACACAATGGAATATTACTCAGCAATAAGAAAAGATGAAATGCTGCCATTTGCAATAACATGGTGGATCTTGATATTATCATGCTAAGCAAAATAAATCAGACAGGATAAGTAGAGGACCATATGATTTCATTCATATGTGGTATATGAAATTGAAAGAAACAAATGAAGAGGGCAAACAAAAGAAACAAAAACTCATAAACACAGACAACAGTTTAATGGTTATCAGAGGAATGGTAGAAGAGGGAAAATGGGGTCAAATATATGGTGACGGAAGGAGAACTGACTCTGGGTGGTGAATAAACAATGCAATTTATAGATGATGTATAATGGAAACATACACTTGAAAGCTATATAATTTAACCAATGTTACCCCAATAAATTTAATATTTTGTTTTTAAAAATCATGATGTATTGACTTCAAGTATAAAGAGTGACATTCCATGTTTATGTTTCAAGGTCCAGAGCAATCGTGGGTGATTTCCATATACAAAGGATGTAGTCTGTGATAATCAGAGGGTAGAACAGTGACAGGCCTGCAGTATTTACTTACAGAGGTACACAATAAACTCATTCTGAAACAAAATCCTTCAGTGAAGGGCAAAAAGGCTCATGTTGGAAAGGAAGTGAGGAAATGCCAATAAAAAGAAATAAAAAAAAAACAGTGATAATGTTTATAGCTCAACAGAAGCTATGTAGGAGAAGAGGATGATCAATAAGCATACAGAGGTTTTGCGTTTTCCCCAGGATGAAAATGAAGCCATCTACTACCACACCTTTCTCCAGCATGGAATTAGATCAGTCTTTGAGAAGACCTAAAAGTGAGCAGTAAAAAAAAAAAAAATATGGTAAAAATGCTGAATCTAAAAAAAAAGACTCAGCTTCCTTAATTTTGTAAAACTATTTAGAATAACGAATATAAAAAAATATTTTGTATTTTTTTAAAAATATCCAATTATTGTGAAGGTAAAGGGATTATTGTGTGCCTCCTCAGTTTCATGCAAGGCATGTGTAGCAACACACAGTCTCCATACCGGCTGAAGATTTTCTGGTTGAGGAGTATGTAACATTTAAAAAAAAAAATGTAATCTACTATTGATTAGGATGTCTTACATTTCTGTCATTGTACCAGGGAGCTAGTTAAAAAAACTGAAAAAATGCAGATTCAAATGAACCATTTATGACAGAGTTGCAATTAAACTCTGTTTATAAGAAAATCACATTTAAAGTTTTATTGTCCTGTAGAACTTTAATTTTATAACTAAATTAGTAATCTTATTCAAGCATTATTTCTTTCAACAACTATAAACACTTTACGCTCTAACTTTCTTTGGGAATCAGCCTTGTTATCATGCTAATGTTCCTGTTAATGAGTCAATATTTGACTATCTCTCTTTCTGTTCCTCCTTCTTTCCCTCCATCCCTCTCTCCTTTCACTTGCTTGCTCTCTTGTTATATTTTCAGTGATTTGAAAATCTGTGAAAATGGCAGGATTCTAAATGAGTTTATTGAAAGGCAAAACATTGTTTTTCTACATTTTTATCCTTAACAATCACTGAAAAGTTGAAGAAACTCCCCAGCAAGTGTTTTTTACTAGGGGGAACAAAATGTTGCAGAGGGTGAGATGAAAGAAACAAATGGAACTCATTTTTATCAAGTAGCAGTGACATCAGTTAATAAATAATTGCACATGGGAAGTCTGAGTGCCCTCTTCCCACAATGCTCACTGAAGTTAATTTAAGGGAGGACCTAATTTCCATTTAAATAGTTGCACTTAATTTGTTTTTGTTACACATGTGTCCACATACAATGTCACATGCTCACAGGCACACACCGCAACACACCGCCAAATTGAAATGAATGTTAGGACAACTGCTTATGTGCAGAAGGCTTCTCATTAAATCCACATCACAAAACTTTTGATTTCAATCAAAAATTGAAATTATAGTTAGTACAATTTAAACATCAGCAGTCAGAGTAACAGATATGACCTAGCACAGTGCATTCACGACTATAAAAATAAAATATTCAAAAAGTGGAGGTTAGTTATCTGCTTACAGCGCAAGCATGAAGAATGAAGATTTGCTAATTTATAGTACATATGCTAGATTAAATGTGGACTACCATAAGCACAGCACACTGTCAAACACATAGTAGGTATTCCATTTTTACCTTATTAAAAGAAAAAAATAAATAATTGATGCCAGGTATGTTTGTGTATCTTTCTCTGGTTGTCATTATGATAGTGATAATATTAATTGAAATGAAATCTAGCCTTCTTAAATTCTGTCACATTACTGATCCATAATAATTTGGGTGAAGACATACAAGAATAGAGAAGGGAAGACTAGCTACCTTTTTAAACAGTTGCATAGTGTGAATTTAATCTTTAATATACAGGGTTTTCAGTACTGGCGTAGGTAAAGGGTACTCAACTCTATTTTCTGCACATAGAGAAAAAAGATTTGTGCATGCATAGTACTTAATGAATCACTTCTTTAAGAAATTATAAAAAATATTTCTTTAATAAAGATTAATGCCTGATTACATTATGTTAACAGGTTTTTATGTAACCCAACACTAGTAATCTCCAATTGGGAGGTAAATCAGAACAAGGTTAAACATTCCAGTTCTCATTTCTGGACATACTGGTACATAACATATACACTAACAAATATGTATGGCTGAGAAAAATAAGCTACTAGAAATGGATTTGAAGACCAAGAAAGCCACATGCAGCTAAGTCAATAGGAAAACCACAGAAAATATTATTGATAGGTGACTAACATGAGAAACACTGAAATGTACAAACACCCAGAGGCTAGAGTGTGGTCGTAGATACTGCAAGAAGGGAAGAATACCTGTTTTATAATGTGTGGACATCTTGCGAAGCAGTGAACAGGCAGTAGAATAGCTAGTGGTGAGAGATACTGTTTTATCCCCACTTCAGGCAGCAAACACCAAGGTCAGGTTCCCTTTAAATCAAAGTGATCAAGAAGCTACTTCTCTAGGCAGGCATTGGGGCACTTCACTGGGCCCTTGAGAATCACAGAATAAACTGTGAATTAGAGGATAATATAGAAAAGTCTCTTAAGCCTTCTGCATATTTTGATAATGATTAAAGTGTCAATGGCTGTATATTTTTCACTTCACCGAATTACTGAGGAAGTTTTAAGTGGGAGATTAAAAAAACAAAACAAACAAAACTGAAGAGATGACAAAATGATCCAGAGAAAATGATTACCAACTTCCCTCACAAATGCTACATCTCCTCTCACCCTGTTTTGAGTAAATGCTACAGTCATGCGAAATAGAAAGTGTCTGTGTCCAGGGATATGGTGTCAAATGATAAGTGAGGGTTTCATTGAGGGAACGATAGAGAAAGCTATAGGTCAAGGACTTCAGGTTCTATTCTGCCTATTCTAGGGCTAGTGAGGTTATGAGTAGAATTACCCTATTTTACCATGCCTGGGATAGTCTCCATTTCAAGGTCATATTCTAAAACAATTAATAAGCATGTTCACTTTAATTCATGCAAGTACCTCATTTGGAAGACAAATTATAGGCCTTATAAAATGTTAGCCCCTACTTATCATTGGACTTAAAGTGGTTTATGTGGACAGAATGATTTGGAGGAAGGGGTAAAGTGGCAGATGGATGAATTGATGGATGTTCTGCACTGGCAAGGGGGTGGGCGTGTGTGTGTGTGTGTGTGTGTGTGTGTGTGTGTGTGTGTGTCAGAGAGAGAAGAGAAATTTAGAAGTTGTGACACTTCAGAAATAATTAAAGCGTGCCATTGTTTTTCATAGAAAAAGGATACTATTATTTCATTTCCACAATAGCAATTAGATACCACATAAGTACACTTGGCACTTTCCTGAGCACTTTATTTGCATTATGTCATTTAACTGGCATGTGAACCCTAGGTGATAGGTATTGTATGTTAGTAGGGTCATTTTATAAAGGAGGAAATTGGAGCAGATAAATGTACCTGCTTGTCCAAGGTCACATAGTAGTAATTGGTAGACACTATGTTAATGCAGGCTTTTTGGAGTTTCAGCACTAACTTTCAAAACTGAATTCCCAAACATCCTTGCTTGAAAACATAGAGCAAACATGGAAACATTCCACAATGTTGTCCAATATTGTAGTCACTAGTTACATTTAGTAACTGAGCACTTGAAATGTGTATACATTGATTGAGGAATTTAAATTTAATGTTATTTCATCTATTTAATTTTAAATAGTTAAATGTGCTAGTGGTTACCATATTTTACAGAGTACCTCTAGAAAAATGACTTATTAATAACAAAATAATACATTTTGTGGGTTTTAGTTTTGGTTTTTTTTCCTCATGACATTTACCATGTTCTTAACTAAAAAACCGCACAAAAAAACCATTGCTTATGTGTATGTCAACCGGTTAAAATTATTTTAGGAACATAACATGATTTGTAGATTATGATAATGGAATATGAGAAACACTTTTCTCTAAATTTCTTTAGTAAAAGTAACTTTGTTAAGCACAATATGTATTGAAAATTTAAATGCAATGACTAGATTCATATACTTTAGTTTCAAACATTTATATCCAAATCTGTATCTTTTTAAAGCCCATTTTAAAAATTGCATAATTGTTTTAATTGTTTATCCATTAAAACAATTTGCACTGTATGACAATTTGCAATCTGCCTATCTTAATAAAAACCACAAAGTTCAACTCATGTATTTCCTATATGTATACTTAAAATACCACAATAATTAAAAATAAAACACCTCTATTTATTTGCAGCATAATGAATAACCATTTTGATTAGTGGCTTTTAAAACATTGTAAATATGTAAGGTTAGTGTCTGTTTTTTCTAAACAACCTAGAGTGAGATTTTGTAAGTGGGGATATTTTATACAAATGGAAGAGCAACAGAAAGATTTCATAACCAGATGTATCTAAAAGGTATTGGCTATTTGCACAACTCTGAGTTCTCACCAGTGTTGCTTTTGTAATTGTAGTTTGGATTTCTGCTGGTTGATTGATTGATTGGTTGATTTTGTAGTAGGAATTCTAAGATACAAATGTTTTGGACTCAATATTTTAATCCCTTTTAATTAATAAAAAGTTTGCTGTTTTGGCACAACAAAGGATAAAACAAGTAAATGTTTGTTTCTGTTAAAACATGTACTTCCCATTTCTACGCAAACCTTACATATTCACAAGATAGTTTATATGACTTTCCTACTGTTTGGGAAAAAATATATGTATATACGTATGTAAATAACCCTTTTTTAAATGAATGGCAGGATAAATACCATATTATCATTCGATATTTGTGTGAAATAATATTTGTTTTAATGATCAGGGGATATATGTTTCCTATTCTGTGAACATTGAAATAAATAGCAAAAAATGTTTCTGTCATTTTTGAAAGAATATCCAAATATGAAAAAATGCATAGTTTCATTTTACATACTTAACACTGCAAACATGAATAATGGGAGAATGTTTAGAATACTGTGGCACCATCATATAATAGACTATTATTCAGTAATAGAAATTAAATTACTGATGAACTTAACAAACTTTAATATTTGGTGATTACATTTGGGGGGAGTTGTTAATGGCATGTAATGGATAGAAGCAAAACTACTAAGAATAAAATGAATAGGACAGCCTCTGTGACAAATATTATCCAGCCCAAATATTAGTAATGCTAAGATTGACAACCACTGGTATAGATGTAAGAATATCAATTATTAAACATCTAGAAATAACAGTTATAAGCAAAAGAAATCTTCTGTAGCTAGTGTTAGGCAACAGTATCCTAATAGGATCACAGGCATGAACAATGGAAGAAAAAACAACTTGGAATTCATAAAATAAAAAGTTTTGATCTTCAACATTCACTGTTAACAAAATGAAAAGGGAGACCCAAACACAGATTAGGAGACTAGATTTAAAAAAAAAAAGTGTCTGGCAAAGGACGCATCGAGAATATATGAGTATAAAGAACATGTATAACTCACAAATGAGGCAATCAACAATGAAAATAGAAGTAAATAATTTCAACAAATAGCTGACCCAGAGATATACGAATGAAATGTGTACTAATGAAATATGCACAGAATAAATATTAATTACAAAAATTCAATTAAAATATCAATGAAATATCACTATATATGATAAAGTAAAATTAAATATTCAATATACCAAGTGTTAGTGAGGATGTCCATGGGATATAACTGGGACTGCTGTTGGGAAATAAAATGTGTACAAACACTTAGGATAAGAATTTGTCCATTTCTTGAGTGTTAAGAATATATCTACCATATCTATCCCAGTCCTAGGTTTATGACCCAAAGTAACAAAAACATATTTCCATACAGGTGCATAAAAGCATATGTTCACAGTAGCTTGATTTTGATAACCATAAACTGAAAACAGCCCAAATATCCAATGAGTGATGATATAAACATTTGTGTTAAAACCTAAAATAGAGTACCACTCATCACTCAACAGAACATAGCAATAAAAACACATTTTAAAATAATTGTGCTGAGTAAAAAGAGACAGACAAAACAGTGCATACTAATTATTCAATTACTAAACTAAATATGTCTATTTTTATTAAAGTCAGAGAAATCAGGCCACCGGTTGTCAGAGAATATTTTAGCTATAGATTTCTAGAAAAAAAAATACAATTTGACAAAAGAAATGCCTTTGTATTTCCATACATCAGCTTTAATTGTAATGAAATAAATGTGTATCGTCAAGGTTTTATAATCATTAAATCTAGGGTACATGCACGTGTGTGCACATGTGTATACATAAATGCAAATACATGTTTGTACATATACACATATGTACAATTTCTCTCTGTTGTAAATAGTCAATTATATCGCATCCCTAAATTTTGGGGATATATATTTTGTAGAGAGATGAATGTAATATGCAGAAAATTAAAATGGCAGTTCAAATCACTAAAGTATTTTCACTGAAAACATGTTATCAGCTTAATCCAGTATATATTAATGATACCTCTTAAAATCAAATTTATTCCTTATTACAAAGCAATAAGATATGAAAGTATTTCCACTTATAAATGTAATTTGGAAATGGGATGAACACAAATAATTTGATAGGTAAATAATGAAAGTACTGAGACACTATTAGATGGCAGACTTTTAGATTTATGAAATTATAAAGAAGGAAATACTAGATGTAAGAAATCAATTGCACTGCTTTCTCTGTCAGATATTCAATATCTTAGTTGTTTGAGAAAGACCAATATGTATAAAATATTTTTAAAATGTAAATAATATATAAATTAGTGGATATTATCATCAGTCTATTTTGAATATTCAGCCCTATCTCAAGTGTGGTTGGGTGCAATAGCTCAAAAGCCTGAAGTTAAGTTTTTCCGCTGAGAAAGATCTGTTGTCTAAAGAAAAAGGATTAGTGATGTGTAGAATAAGTCCAATATGAAATTTTTTAAATGTAGTGGAAAAGGTTTGGGGTTATGCAATATCACTGTTGTGACAACTGGAATATTACTTGAAATAATGAGCAGTGGACAACTCTGTTATTTTTGATACAATGTTAAATACAGATATAACTGAGGAAGGAAGTCTTGGAAGAAAGAAATCAGATGGAACCTTTATAGATATACTATATAAAAACAGATTCATTGTTATATAGAGTAACAGACTCAGTTATTATGGATAAACAGACAGTGTTATTGTGTGACTATACCACTGTACAGCGACAGCTAATGATCATTTTAGCGTATGCAAAAGTGCATACCCTTCACTGTCCTTTAAAAGTTTTATAGCATGGTGCTACTGAAAGAAAAAGGTTCTTGGAGAAAATTCAAGCTCTTATAGCTGCCAATTCACAGTCCTAATGATTTACAAACCTGCTGTAGTTTCTGCACTCTAGTGCATGATAAGATTCTCTTACTTGCTGTCTTTTGGCGAGGTGGAACAATGTGACTAGTTTGGGTCTAAGAGCTGTTAGAAGAATATATATGTGTAATTTCCTGTTGACTAGGGTATTTAATTGAGGTAGCAAGAAGGAAATCAGGGTGAGGAGTAGACAGAAACTCTATACTCTGCAACTTTTCTAAATCTAAACATTCTGTAAATCTAAAACTATTCTATTACAAATTTTACTATTTTTTTGATGTAGCAAATCAAATCTAACAATATATAGAAAGATAATTCACCATGACCAAGTAAGATTATCACAGAAATGTACAGTGGTTTTATTATTTGAACATTAATAAATAAAACTTAAGCTATTATACTGGAAAAAATATGATCATCTTAATTAATGCAGAAAAAACAAATGAAAACAATTCAAAAATCCATCATTGCTAAAAATCTTATTAACTTGGGAGTAAAGAGAAATTTCCCCCATTTCATAAAAGGCATCTATATCAAAACTTACAGCTAACATCATCCTTAAAGGTGAAAGGCTGAATGCTTTCCCCCTCAGATGAAGAGCAAGCCAAAGATGTTGATGCTTACCATTTCTGTAGTGGTTATAGCCCATGTGATAAGGCAAGATAAATAAATGCAGGTCATCCAGGAAAAATTTAAAGTTTTTCTTTTCTTTTCTTTTCTTTTTCCTATACAGAAATGTACAAAGTCTACAGAAAACTCTTTTTTTTTTTTTAGAAAAGATTTTTGAACTTGTGAGTTTAACAAATTTAACAAATGTGGTAGACAAATATTTTTGTATTGTTTGTTTTGTCAGCCAAACCCAGTCTCCTTTTATTTACACATTTTCTTATTTACAAAGTAGATAACAATTGTTATGCTATTCCTTTTCCTTACATAATCTTTTTTTCCCCAATGACTGTGTCTTCTGTGTCTCAAACTCTCTTTCTCGCTTTTTGAATTTTTGGGGTTCTATATATATTTTGTATCGCTTCTCGCCTTTTGGCTAAGATCAAGTGTAGTATATATATTTTGTTTTGATCTTATTAATGAGCTTTATTTTGTGACTTTTAAAATGAAAATGAAGTTCAGCTAACAGAGACCAAGTTCAAGTGAATGAACAAGTAGGTATTTCACCCTTTATTACAAACTGTCTAAAAAATTTAAAGTGAAGTTTTCCATAATCTTTTCTAATATAGTTCAAGTGACTTTTAAGTTATAAAGGTGTAGAATCTCTAATCTTTTCAAAAATTTGTTTCAACTTACTTTATGATCATATATATAAAGTATAAATATATATATTTGATTAAATTATATATATAATATATATTTGATCAAAATATATATATATATAATTTGAGAATTTTAATTACAGGGATTTAATATTAGTATATTTTGAATAGGATTTGCAATATTATGTTTACCCATATATGAAAAAATCCATGTGTTGTTCAATTACCAGAATTGTTGGAGTGCAATACATTCACCGTATTGTTTTAAAATGCCAGATGAAACTTTGCATGCTCAGGAGACAACTGAGCTTTTGTTTCATTTGGAGCATGTTTTGTTATTTTAAAGTGAATATTTACTAAGAGTATTAATTCTTGTGAGTACAATGCTGAGATAACACTTAATAGAATCTTTATATGATCTCAGAAATATAATATCTAAAGAAATATGGACAGAACAGTAATGGACTTAGTAATGTATTTATTACAAAATAAGTATAAAATGAGGAAAGTCACAGATGTCAAAGTCTATAAAAGAGAAACAAACATAAACAAAAGAAAGTGTATGCTTTTCAGTAGTTTGTATCTTTTATGAAGTTGTTACACCTATAGTGCTCTTATGTAATATGTTCTATGTTGATTGATTTTTGGTTGATAGAATTCGAGTATGCATGATTTCATAGTCTTTAAGAAGTATTAAAAGAATGCTTGAGCCTTAATAAGGTCAATAAAATAATAATATGGTTAATTTAGATAATGTTAAGCAGTTTGTTATGATTAAGGTTTTTTCAAAAATTTCATTCTTTCAAAAAGTAATTTGTACAAAACACATTGAGCTATTTCTGCTTCACAATACATTGTTGTTATGCTTTTAATTGGAGGATACTCTTTAATCATAAACAGCAATCTTTATTTTGATTCCTTGAACAGATTACAGGTAGATTGTGAGCATTCTGCAGGTCATTATGTCCAAATTGCAAAGAATCAAGCAATGATTATCAAGGTACAAGAGTGCTTGATAACACAATCAAGAATTTACATAATTCATTAGATCTCTATCCAGAAAGATGTAATGATAGCATGCAGTAGAAAGATAAATTACAGAAAATTGTCAGCTTACAGGTTCATACATATTTAAAAGAAAGATTTTTTTTTTGATAAACTAGGCTCTGCATTTTCAAGGCTGTTATGTGCAAAGTTATTATGCTTCTGTTGTTTCCGGACTTAAAACTCAGCTTCATTTTCATCTCAGTGCCCCTATATAAAAAGCATCTTTATAAATATTATTTTTTATAATGCATGTATGTGTATGTGTGTATATATATGCAAATATAATAGTTTTTAAAGTTTAAAATAATCACTGGTCACCTTTTGAAACCAAAACAATTGTAATTTTTTTCTTTTTTTAATTTTTTTTTGGTCTGCCTTCTTTAATTACTATCACTCACTCTAAAATTCTTTTGAAATTCTCAATGGAAAACCTAATGATGTTTTTACTAAGATGATGCAAGTTCAAATGATGGTATATGAAAATGATCATTTGTCTTTTAACTCCTGCTACAGTTTTAAAAGGCTTTTACTATTTTGAGCTCTCTATGTTTTTCTCTATCTCAATTTGAAACACAAATTTAAAAGTAAATATATAACTTCAAAGTTGATTAATACAATCTCACATTTTAATGTAATTTATATTTTATTAAAATGAAAATGATATTATTTCTTATGGATACATATACTGTAGTGTCATGTGCTGCTGGGTCTGGCTTCCTCGAGAGGACCAGCAGGGACTCAGAAACTGAAATAATGAGCAAGAGACAAAGTATAGTTTAAAAGCAAAGTGAGCCAGGGGTCTCAGTGTCTGATGGTCAGACTGCAGCTTTTATTGAGTACACACAGGGAAGGAGCTTTGTTCTTTCCGTGGTCTGTAATTCACATACGTCACCCCAAGAATTTTGCCAAATCATCCTATGTCCCACAGACCACCTCAGCTGAAAGACTCGTGACCAATAAAACAATGCCTCCTAGGGGAACAGTTAATGATTCACTGTGACACTTAAAAGCAAGAATGCAAGGAGGACTGATGTTATCGTTTGGGAAGATTTCTCTTCTCAGGCACGCTGTTAGCTCTGCAGGTAAGGGGTCACAGGCCTTTATGCCCCTTATGCTTCACCTCCATGTTTCCTCCCAGGGTACCCCTTGGACGGCACCTGGCTTGGATTGCCCTAGTGCGCATATAGGGTCTTACCCGTCATTGGCTATCTCGGCCTCTCTCTTGGGGTCCCATGGGGTTTTGCCATAAGCATAGTGCAAATCCTGTCCCCGTGAAGATCTGTTGTTATGGACAGATGAAGGGAGGCAGACGGCGAGGCTGCTGTGAGGACAAAATATATGTGTGTGTGTGTGTGTGTGTGTGTGTGTGTGTGTGTATGTGTGTGTGTGTGTATACATTTAAAATGTATATAGATTTTAAAATGTATACATTTTAAAAAAGGAAAACTGTATAAAATAATGCTCAATATATACCGATAACATAAGATGAATACGAGTCATGCATATGCATTTTTGGCACCCCCAGTATATCAAATAAAATAAATAACACAATTCCCAGTTAGTTGATTGTATAATAAAGCCTTGGTTACTGAATAGTTTGTTATAAATACTTATATTTGATATTTGATTATTCTTTTACATATCTGATATCTAAATGTTTCATATAAACTAACTTGAACATAAGTCAGACTGAACTAAAGAACTAAAAAGACAACCACAATAACAATAATTCCATTTTTCTTAATCTTGTTTGTGAAATGGATTTAAACAAGGGGTTGTCTTTTATATGATGACTTTGAAAACTTCTAAACCACTCCTAAATTTTCCCCTAATATCAGCTCCTTCTTATGTTTTATATTTTTTGGTAAATTAACACAATATATGGGCATTTTATCAACCAGAAATTTGATGGACAGCCTGAGGTCATTTCATTTTCCTTGTTACATTTAGGGATCAATCACCTCGCTGAATCTATCTAGATTACTGTATATCTCTTTATCTAGGCTATGAAATTCATCAATTATTATTACTTTTCTGAGTTCTTCATGCTGCTGCCATCTTAAAACCCTATTGCATTACAATAGAGATGCATTTCTAAGAAAACAGTTTTACAGGACTCTTATGCTTGAATATTTAAACAATCTTTCCTTGTTCTCAAAATAAATTTTAATGTACTGAATGTAGCATCCAACAAATTTATGACCAGAATGCCTCTTTTGTATTTTTCCACTTTATAACCCAGCTTATTCTCTGATTTGTCTCTATGTCATCAACTGTTACCAACTCCACACCCTTGCCTTTTTATATATATTTCTAATTCTATTTTACCTAGATACTAGAAATTTCCCTGCAGTTAATAACATTGATTTCAAATCCTCTTATAACCGTCGAATCCTAAAATTTAGACAATAGTTAAACTTTCTGTACACCTTCAGAGTTCCCTGTAAACATTTATATGGAGAAATCATATCATATTTTGCAATGCTTGTTTTTCACATCTCTCTACAAATATACTCCCATATCCTTCAGGATATTCGGAACCTCAGAGCCTGGCTTGAGCAGAAGTTCATTACTTGTTTATATAATGAGTAAACAAGTCAAAGATAAATTAATGGATTAACTAATTATCCTTTTCCTTTCTTCTTTTCTGCAAAATTAAATCTTAATGATAAAAACCATTAAAATTGGGTGCTAAAATGAATGTTTCCAAAGTAAAACTTATATTCCTTCTCTGATCCATATTCCAACAGAGATTACTCTGTCAGGCTAACTAGCAAGTATATTGAACAGCCAGTATTGAGAGGCCAAGAATGATTGCTCTTATTGGTATGTGAATAAGAGAGTAGAAAATAAATGAGATATAGGAACAGAGAATGGGGTTGTATGAACGTAATTTTTAAAATGAATGTATGTTTATTCTTAAGAAAAGTCTTCAAATACCTTCTGGTTGTGGCTAATTTTCATAATAAGATATTCCCTAATTTTCTAAGATGTAATTTTAGTATTTTAAACCTGTTCTACACTCCTCATCTTTTTAATCATTTTACAAATTAAAGAATGATTATTGACAGGAAACACTTTAGTAAGATAGTGAAAAGCAGTCACTATATGTGAAGTATCTTACAAGGTAATCAAATCACTTGTTTCTATAAAAAATACACTCAGAGTAAATGTTTTCCAATGAAAGAAATAAATAACCTTGAAAATGTATCCCATTCAGATTATAAAAAAGCTATTAAATATTATTTTTTTCCTTCTTCTTATTTCTATTCTACAAGTTCTACTTATAAAAAGTTGGTAGTTTTCAACTTTCCTATTTCATTCCATTTGTATGAAAAAAACATCAAAAAGAAAGGAAGAGACAAGTCATGAAAATAGGAAGAGGATATGTAGCAGAAATAATATTAGAAGAGAGAGATGAGATTAAAAATGTTAAAAAATAAAAAGGAAGAATCAGAAAGATGGAGTAGAAGTAAATGATTGTGTGAAAGTGGTTTCTTCTAAATAATATTTTTTACTTGATTTTAATAGTTTCAAAATAATAATTTTTCTTAAATTTTTCTCAAAAATAAAAATTTAAGATGTGAATCATTGAAGTGAGGCATTACATAATATAACACTATCCAAAATATTATAAAATTCACTACATTTTCCTATGACAAGAAATGTGCATTTAACTTTAGAAAGAAAAAAATTGCAGTAAGTATTTACTGAACAAAGCTGGTATCTTCTTTGAATTAACACCATTTCTATGCTAGCTGAGGCATATGGATACATGCTGACAGAGATGAAACTGAGGATGTTTGGTTTCGCTTTAGGTCCACTTCTCCATTAACTTGTTGTATGGATACCCTTCGACAGAGTGTACTGTAGCTACATGGTGTCTAACACAGTGCAATTGGACTTCTATCATGTTTTTTGTTTGTTTGTTTGTTTTTTGGCAATTGGAAAGGTAAGTCATAACTATAAGTCAGAGAATGTGAATAAAAGTCTTAAGGTTAAAGTTATTTGTAATGTCTTACAAATTCATTACTGTACTTCTACTGGTTTTATTTCATAGAGTTCTAGTGTACATTGATTAGTCTAATGTTGTAAACTACCTTGATACTAAGAAGTTCTATCAAAGTAATTTAGGTATTTTTCCTGTTTGGATGTTTTGGTTTATTTTATTAATGTTTGAAAGACATAAGATTCTAGTGACCCATTTAATTTAACAAAGGTCGGGATGATAATGAACATCTGAACATTGTCTAATGTAGAAATTGTCCCTAAGCATATATGCTACCTAAACATAACTTTGTTAATAAAGGTGACCTTTTAAAAGATACTATATACTTTAGGGAAGAAATGTTTACAATCTTAAAAACATTTTATTTAATGGAAATTAGAACAACACCTGAATCCACATGCTGAAATTAATCTTTGACCATTTTAACACACACATGTGTGTGTTTGAAAAAAATGTTAATTATAAAAATACAATCAGAGAAATCCTGTTATGTGTGACTATTGCAATATGCCATACATTAAAAAACAAAACAAAAAACTCAGCATAATTGGAATAATTGCCCAGAAAAATTAAAATTTTCCATTGCTGAAATTGATACTGTGAAAAAGCGTTCTTGTATCATAGCAGGAAAGAATTCAAGGAAATATGGAATAGAGCAGGTGGTGGATTTATTAAGAGAAAAGAAATAGCACACTCCCAAAATATTGGGAGTGGGCAGTCTAGGAGAAGGGCAACTGCACCAAATAACAAACAAGGTTAGAATTTTATTTGAATGAGAGCACAGAATATTCAAATTTTAGTGGTGATGTCACAGGCATTCCCAGGTGTGTCCCCTCTAACCACACCTTCCTGTTCGGAGGTGGGATTCCCTTGTCCTTACTTGGCCATAGTGGGGACTGGCATGGTGACACAGGGGATGGAGATTTTTTTTCCTGCCCACAATGCTAATAGTATTGTAGGCCATTACAATTAGCTGTAGCTGCACCTTTTTTTTAAAAGAATGATCTAATTTCCACCTTAATTTCCCACTCTTCCTCCTTCCCTTCCTGTCCCTCTCTCCCTGTGGCCCTATCTTTTCTGCCTATTGCAACAGTACGACAACTGAAGATTTCTTGGTTAAACTACAAATTGACTACTAAAGATGTTCCATAAAAATAGACAGTCCAGTAGTGACTGTATAACGATAATAGCTGCTCTGTTCATTAACTGTCAGAATTTAAGAATAATATATTCTTGTAGTCTATCATTTTCATTTGATTAGTCCCTTTAAACAAACCAGAGGTCTTTAGGTTTTAAAAATAAACTTTATAAAGTATGCTTTACTTTAAATTGACTAGAGCAGGAGTCCGCAAACTATAGCTCGTGAGCCACATGCGGCTCTTTGGATATGTTCTGTCTCAAAAGTTTGCCAACCCCTGGACTAGAATATTTGTAGGACAATTACTTCAATTAAATGTAAACTTTTAGTTAATTTTGAGCACTATTTTATTCTTTGTATTTATTGTTTTTCTAATATACTTTAAGAAAGGAAGGAGAAAGGAAAAGAAAGCTCAAACATGAAGTTACTTTCTTTAAAAATCTATGAGCTTTAATTGGCTGCACATGATTGATAAGCACATTTTTTAGTTGTGTGAATTAAAATTTAATGAAAAATTAGACTGTTTCATTGTTTTTTTAAAAGAATGATCTATTAACATATAAAAATCTCAAAACAGACACAATAGAAGAGTTACATGTGATTATCAGATAAAAAGCAGTATGAAGATAATTTTAAGTGTAATGATGATTGCTCTACTTAATATTTTAATTGCTGTTGATTGAAATGTGTGGGGGAAAAAAATCTCAATCTGATTGACATAACATAATCTTCAATGAATGCTAATGAAGTGTTTCATTAGCAAATAAACCTAGGCACACTTGCCTTTGGTGTGAAGAATAGCCATAGCACTGCAGTTTAAAAATAACTTTAAGTTAAAGTTACCTATGTTAATATAGGGTTATATTTATATTCAACATAAATCAACATTACAGATGGAATGTGAGAGTGACATTCTTTGTTATTTTGGATGGTTAAATCTCTTCCCCTTTCTCATTCCATTGATAGCTCTACTAATGTCTAAGTAAAGTAAAATGAATACACATATTTAAAGTGTACAACTTGATGCATTCAATTGCTTAAATATTTATGTCACTAAGTAGTAGTACTTCTTTGTAAGGATATATTGAAATTTGTTTATACAACCTCTTGTTGACATACATTTGGGTTGTGTCCGCAGATGGCTATTGCAAACGAACATTTGCATTCAAGTCATATTGTGGTCATATGCCTTCATTTCTTTTGATATACAGCAATATGTGGAATATAGTAAGTGTATTTTTATCTGTTATGAAACTGCCAAAATATTACCAAGTGTGATTATACCATTTTATATTCCTACCAGTAATATAGAGAAATCAATTTGTTCTACATCCTTGCCAACAATTCATATAGTGCTTTTTGTTTTTGTTTTCAGTTTAGCCATTCTGTTGTTAGCGTGGTTGTTTTAAATTATACCTGAGATTTGGTTTTTATTCAGATATGATGAGATCAAGAGACCAGTAGATGACTATCATTCAAAACATAGCTTATCTCAGTTTCCAAGACTAGGAAAGAAGCACATCGTGCCATATAGGACCAAACAGAGAAACACCTGGATTTGGTCAGGAGGCAAAAGAAAAAGGGGAAACATGGGCAAAAGCCTTCATTGTTAATCTCATGAGAAACAATGGATGAGGCATGATAAGCAACTAAACATGTTTGGGAGGATAGTTTGAATAATTTCAGCAGTCTCTGGGGTACAGCAGTGCTATCTAGCTGTTTGGTACTTGACCCTGGCAGCTATAGCAGCAGTGTCCTGCACTTCAGAATATTGATAAAGGGAAGTGGATGAAATATGGACCCTGGGTTAGTTGATTTGCATATCAAAGGTAAACTTACAGGCAAGCTGTTCTCTGTCTCTAGGAATTAGCTACCTGGGAGAGGCATTCTTGCATTCTATCCAGGGTTTTTAAGATGCAAAGTTGTCAAAGCATCATAAAATATAGAAAAAAATACATTAAAACATGATTATTATAGTATGTCAATGCAGTTTTATTATTCATTTCTGAAATAACTAACAGTGTCGAGAATCATTTCATTCAGTTTTTGGCATTTGTGTATGTTCTTGAAGAGTATATCCAAGTGTTTTGCCCATTTTGTATAAGATTGTTTGTCTTCTCATTAAGATGCAAGAGCTCTTTATTAGGTAAATTTCTATGTGAGATAGATATTTTAAAAATACACACAATGTGTGTAGTTTGCTTTTTACATTGAACAAAAAGAAAAAGGTTTAATTTTTTAATTTGATAAAGTACAATCTATTAATTATAGTATTTCTTCTATAGTTTATGCTCTTTGTATTGTACTTAAATAATTGTGAAGCCCATGGTCACTGAGATTTTCTCTTATGTCATATTCTACCCATTTTATAATTTTGGCAATAACAATGTTATCTATGTTGACATATTCTTTGTATGCAGTATGAGATATGGATCAATATTTCCTTTTTAGTTGTTTTTTGGCATGTGTCCCAGAGTGATTTGTTGACAAGATTGTCTTTTGTGGCCTCACAGCAGCCTCGCCTTTTGCCTCCCTGCATTTGCCCATGGGGACAGGATATTCACTATGTTTATGGCAAAACCCCATGGGACCCTAAGAGAGAGGGCGGGTCAGTCAATGACGGTCAAAGACCCTAGATATGTGCAGGATTCCAATATAGGTGTGAGATCCTATATAAAATATGCACATTAGGACGGCCTAAGCCAGGCGCTCTCTGAGGGTCCCTGGGAGGAATCAAGGAGGGGAAGCCTATGGGGCCTAAGGGCCTGTTAATCCTTTTCTGCAGAGCTTACAGCCTGCAAGGGAAAAGAGAAATCTTCCTAAGAAGCTAACAGCAGTCCTCCTTGCGTTCTTGCCTCAAGGTGTCATAGTGAACCATTATCTGTCCCCTTGGGGGCAGGGCTGCATTGATCAAATGGTCTTTCGGCTGAGGTGGTCTATGAGGCATAGGGAAGTTTGGCTAAATCTTGGGTGACGCATGTGATTTACAGACCTCGGAAAGAGCAAAGCCCCTTTGCTGTTTGTACTCAATAAAAGTTGCAAGCTGACCAGATTCAGGGCTCTCGTCCATCAGACAGAGTCCCCTGGCTCACATTGCTTTTTAAACTATCCCTGTCTCTCGCTCTTTATTTCTTTTTCTGAGTCCCCGCCAGTCTCTCGAGGAAGCTAGACCCAGCCTCGCAGAGACACGACAGTCTTTTCCCCAGTAAATTACGTTGACACTTCCAATGGTAATCAATTAAGCAGATATGTGTAGTTTTATTTCTTGAGTCTTAATGTTTTTATATTGCATTGCTTTGTTTATCTTTATGTCAATACCAGAATGTTTTGATTAGTGTACATTTATAGTGTACCAGGCAGTATAAGTCCTCTTTCTTTGTTCTTATTTTTCAAGATGTCCTTCTGAGATCTTTTGCATTTGCATGTTTTACCAAGTTCTACATAGACGGTTGTAGGTATATAATGAGGATTGCCTTAAGTCAATTGAAAAATTAGGGGAGAATCGATGTCTTAGCAATTAACACTTTTCTGATGCATGAACATGGTATATCTCTCGATTTACTTAGGAATCTATTATTTCTGAGAAATATTTTATAGTTTTTATTTTGCAGATCATTCACATAGTTTATAAATATATTCCTGCATAGTACAGTTCTTGTTACTGTAAAATTCATTGTCTTTATTTAAATGTGTGAATTTTTTACTCAATAATACAATTATTTTATGTATATTGGTCACATATCATGCAACATTGCTAAACTCACTTATTCAATTTTATAACTATTCTATTGGTTGCTTAATATTTTCTACAAAGACAATTATGCTTTATGTGAATAAAGGCAGTTTAGTTTTTTTCTGATATATATGTGTTACAAAATATATATATTTGTCATGCTTATTTCTTTTGCTAATACCTAAAGTGAAATGTCGAATATGAGTATTGAGAGCTGATATCCCTGCCTTGTTCTTGATCCTAAGGAGAAAACAAAAACATTTAATCTTTCACCCAAAAATACAACGTTGAGCGCTCTTTAGATGCACTTTATCTGTTACAAAAGTTCCCTTCTAATTTTAGTATCCTGAGCGTTCTCAGCATTATTTGGGTTAGAATTTAGTCAAATAATTTTCTGCATCTATAGGGGTTTTATTTGTTGATTTCCTTTTTGTTAACGTTATGAATTGCTTTGATTGATTTTCAAATGATAAGGAAACTTAACTCTCCAGGCTAAAATTCAACATGTCATGATGCATTATTATTCTAATAGATTGTTGAAACTGATTTTCCAAAATTGGGTTAGAAGCTTTACATATATTTTTAATTTGTAGATTGATCTGTTAGTTTTCTTGTAATATCTTTGAGAGGTTTTGCTATCATGGCAAGGCTGGCCTCACAGAATGATTTGTAAAATGTCCATATCTCTTCAATTTTCTGAAATATTTGATTAGAATTTATATTGTTTCTTCTTTAAAAGTGTGTTAGATTTTACCAGTAAAGCTATTTCAGCTTGGGATTTTCCTGTTGAAAAATTTTAACTATGTATTACATTTCTTTAGTAAGTACAGGACAATTCAGATTATCTGTTTTATTCTTCCCCCCACATCCCTGAATATGCTTCGACAGCCTGTGTTCTACAGATTGGCTCATTTTATGTGCATTGTCAAATTTTTGAAGTGTTTATAATTTAATTATTTTCCTTTCAATGTCTCTAGGATCTCAAGTGATATTCCTTCTGTTGTTTGCGATATTGGTAATTTGTATGTTCCCTTTTTTCCTAGTCAGTGTGCTAGAGAGTAAATTATTTATTGATGTCAAAGAAACATATTTTAGTGTTATTTTCTATTTATTGTTTTCTACATCAGTAATTTCTGCTTTATTTCCTTCCTTCTATATATTTTGAGTTTAATTTGCTTATTTTAAGTTAATTTGAAAGTTTAGATGATCTTTTCTAATATTGGTGTTAAGTCCTATAAATTTCTCTGTAAGCACTCTTTTACCCTTATCTCACACATTTTGATATGTTGGAATTTTATTTTATTGTGTGTAAACACTTTCTGTTATTGGAAATTTTCTGTTATTGATTTGTACCTCAATCTCATTGCCATTAGACACCACACATTATCTGCTTTGAATTCTTTTAAATTTACTGAATTTTTGTTTATGGTGCAGGATCTGGTCTGTCTTCATAAGTATTTTTTTAAATGCATTTTTAATTTAATTGTGGTAAAATATGCTTTTAATCTAAATTTTAAGACTTTCTCTATGGCTATGGCCTAGTACTATGTTAAATTTAATAAATTTGAGTATCTACTTGAATAAGTATTCTGCATTTTGCTATCATCTATATCTTCCAACCCAATCACTTTTTTTTTTTTTTTGAGGGCAGTGTCACTGGCCCTCTTATGTGGGACCGAACTGGGGCCGCTGGCTTCCCAAGCCAGCGCTTAACCACCACGCCACTCAGCCGGACATCACTTTTTTTTTTTTTTTTTTTTTAATATTGCTGTTTGAATCATCTGTGTTCTTAACTGATTATTTTCTTGGTTAACTCCCATTACCAATTGAAAAATATGTGTTAAAATCCCACATTATTAATGTGGATTTTTCTATTTCCCTTTTATTTCTACCTGGTTTTACCTTTTGAATCTAACACTAGTTCTAAACAAATATAAGATTATTATGTCTTTTTGGTAAATAAAATCATTTTATTGTCATAAAATATTCACCGTTATTTCTCATGATAATTTGTCTTATGACCTACTTTTTCCAATATTATTATAGATTACAGTAGGTTTATTTAACTTTTTCTCCTATTTATCAGATTTAAGACTGAGAGAATCAATTTATCTGCACTCTTTTAATTTCTACTTCAGCCAATAACAGTGTTGCCCATGGGATTCTATCCTGCTTGATCCACAGGAAAGGTCTCCCCATTGCATATATATTTACCCCATTAAAATGCATGAACAAAATCTAGACAGCAAATATGTCATCCTCAGTGCCTGCTTACCATTCCTAATTCATAGCTCCTGTGTTTCTCCCTTCCCTTAAGATTTCCTTAATGTTACACTCGTTCAAACATATATATTTAAAAATTAATCCAACATGTTTCTGAAAATAAAATTCAGCAATTTTTTTAACAAAAACAAAAATATCAATCAAGCAAGCTGACAGACTAAAATTAAAGGGAAGATATTCTGGTTTGTATGAATCAAAATAAATTTGATGACTGCATTTTTATCAAAAGCTATAAACAGAAAGCATTTAAAATTTTCAAAGGAACAAAATGTTAAAAGGTATAAATTTACAAATATATATTGAGTAATGATGCAATTTCATAATGTATTAATGTTGACCCTTGAACAATGTGGGGGTAGGGGTTAGAGGCGCCAAACCTCTGTGCAGTCAAAAATCCATGTGTAACTTTTGGTTTCTCCAAAACTGAACTACTAATAGCCTACTTTTGACTGGAATTCTTACCGATAATATAAACAGTCGATTAGCACATATTTTGTATATTATATGTAATAGATACAACTTTCCTACAATAAAGTAAGCTAGAGAAAAGAAAATGCTGTTAAGAAAATCTTAAGGAAGAGAAAACACATGCACAATATTTTTTGGGAAAAGAATGCACATAAGTGGACCTGTATAATTCAATCCTGTGTTGCTGAAAGATCAACTGTATATGAATAAAAATTGATTTAAAGAAAAGATTAGATCATTGATACAAAAAGTAATAGATATTTCTACAGTTTGGCTGAAATGTATGTCTCTTAAGATATCAGTAAAATAGTAATAAGCTGGTTCTCTAAATCTGTATAATTTTTCAGGCAAAATCTTAAGAAAGTAATTTTCATTTTGAAACTGTCTAAATGCTTTAAAAAACTCTATCATGTCTTGAACTAAAATTAAATATCATTAGATATAAACTGAGGACATTGAAGAGTTTAAAATTCTGATGTAATATATTAATAAAAAATATTAAGCTGGAAAATGAAATATTAAAATTAACAATAACTTACTTTCAATTAGTATAATTTTTGTACAAACATTAACATAATATTAGAAAATTTAAAGAAAAAGAATAAAAATTAAAAAGTTAAAAACAGCGTAGGATAATGCATTGGCCTGAATAACTTGGATATTCAAAATGTGGTACAATGAAAGGAAATAAGTATACAAGTTTGAATGAGTTCAAGAAAAATAATAGATTCACAAAATATATTCATAAAAGAAAAAGAGCAGAGTAAGACCAAACAAATACAATGAAAAAACTAACAAAGTATAATGAAATGAACTCTAGATCAAATACTGTCTGATATATCAATAAAACCAAAGTATGCTTTTTGAAAAGACTATCAGAGTATCGAAATTATGGCTAAGTTAAGAAAAGGGACCTATGTATAAAAATATCAACTGAAAATGAAGAAAATCACTATAGATTTATCCATGCATTATGCAGACTTAGTGTTATTTTTAATTAGCATAATTAGTATTGTTTATGTAAATGGGTTTTAACTAACTCTTCCCATAAAATGGAGGTATCATTCCAAAATTTAGAGAAATAAAAATATGGACTCAGACTCCAAAAAATAATAACCTGATTATCAGTTCAGGTTTTCTCTCTTTCCTGGGGAACATGGGAACATGGCAAGTTTGGGAACCAATGATACACAGTTTGTGTATTTAGTGCAGACATTGTTACCTACTCACCTGCTCTCCCTTTCTCTTACCAGGTCATCTGAGCCAGATCTACAGAAACTGTTTCCCACAGACAGAGACCTGAGGACATCTTAAGTAAGTGATGACAAACTCAGTGTAATCATCCAGATGGTGTTAGAATCCATTGTCAAGGTCAAGAAGGAAGCACTCTGACCAGAAAAAAAAAAAAAAAAAAAAAAATAGAAAAGGGGCACAGCCCATTACCTACTGGTTTCATCTGAAGATCTGGGGAAGACAGGAGGATTCTTTACATGCTCATGGATTCAACTCACATGCCTCAGAATTGACAAGGGAAGCTGAAAAGTATAGACCAGACTTTTGTATGCAAATGGAAACCAGTGGTAGTGTTCGATAAATTTAAAAAGGCATCCTTTGTGTGGGTCAGAGTGGAGGCATTATTTGAGTGTTTAAACAGAGGTTATTTATTAAAACGTAGTTAGATATTTCAATATTTTAAAAAATGATAAGCAGCACCATGCATATTACCTGAAGATTAAATTTGGATTTAAAACTCATACAAGTAAAGCATGCACAACTTTATGACAATCATTTTGAAAAAGAGACACTAGATTAGTATTAGGAAAATACATGTGGTGAAAGTTAAACTACTTCATAATATTGCTGCCCCTGCATCTTGTGTGTGGCTAAGTGGACTGCAAGGGCCTGAATCTGACACTAGCCCCTCCCTCAAATGCATGCTCTAGACAACAGCCAGAAGACTCACAAATAAGTGTAAATTCCTGATATGACTTGAGCAACCCCCTCATGATAAATACTCTCCCTTGCTTCCCAGCTTCTTCCCCTAGCACCTACCTTAGATAAGATCCTTTAGCAGCTTACCAAAACCCACCTCTTCTGGTTTGAATTTATAATACCAATCTGGCCCTAGCTTGGAAATCCCAGAAACACTCTATCCAAGGACACTAATATAGGCATATACCCCCGATCCTGCTGCTTGCACTCTGCCTGCACCCTGTGACCCTTCAAGGTGTGCTGTTTATTTCCTCCTGGACCTGTGAGCAATAAACTTCTCTATTTCACTTTCCCCTGTGGTCTTTGTTAAACCATGGCTCACCATCTGACACTCCACTTTGGACTCTACTTAACAAATTTTAATTTAAACAAATCACAACAACATGCAAAATGTAAAACTGGATAAAAAAGAAATAGAAAACTCTAATATCAATGACCAACTAAGAAGTTATATGGTAAGCAAAATTCACCATTACATCACCTTCAAAAACAAGTGTGTCCAGCTAATGTTTTTATTAGTTATAAAAATGTTATATCTCTATTTCATTCTAGAAAGTAATAACATAATGAAGACACCTACTTCATTTAATGGACATTTGGTATCAAACTGGATAATGCCTTTTGGAGAGATCAGTAGTATAAGTCAATGCCACTTATGAAGGTCAATAAAAAGCAATAAATAAATACTTATTTACAACATATGGCAACATGATTAAGTAAGTTGTATACTAAGAAAGAACAATAGTCTGACCCCAGACAATTTATCAATAAAATCAAACACCTTAGTGCTGCCAAGAGAGTGAGTATTGTCTTCCATTAAGGAGCACAATTAGCAGAGGCAGTCCAAGGAAATCATAATTGTCAGCATTCATTTCTATCATTATTGTCCTGTATGTTTTGATATAATAAACCAATATTTATGCTTGTATGCTATAAAGTGACTATTGTTCCCAAAGAATTCTTCAGTAGACTCATATACTAAATGTGGACTTTGTGCCATAGATATTATTTGGTTCAAGGAGAAGGGTAAATATGCTGATTTTAGAGAGTAAGATGCTTTGTGGTATCTTGAAGCACACAGGACATCCCTCTACTATATCTTTAATCTAAAAATAAGAAAGCTTCTTTTCCTTTATAAATTACCTGCTTTAGCACTAAAACAGGAGAGGAGAGCTAAAGATTAATAGCCCATCAGTCTGAGGAAAACCCACTTTGTTCATTTGAAGACTGTTTACTTGTGTTCATAGGATGTCTTAATACCAAAAATAGACATAACTATCTTTTCATGGAACTTAGTAATAATTTATATTAAGTAGTATAACCTGCAAAGCAAATGAGTAAGTCCATGTTTTGAGTACATAAGCTAATCAATTTGGTCAGATAGAATTCTAGAATTATTATTTTATCTGTACAGTTTTCTGTATCTAAATCACGTTTTTGATAATCTTTGCTTCCATCTGCTCAGTGTATCCTATTGAAGTCTTGTTTCTAACATTTTTATTAAGTGCCCTTGATTATCCTCAAAATGCACTAAACTAATTTTTGTTGTTTTCAACCATATCTGCGTTTTTTTATCAGATTACTAAAAAAATAAAACTAATAAAAAGCAACAACAACAAATCACCTTAACTTCTTTAGCTACTTTGACAAATATTTTTATGATTCAGGCAAGTTTTGGCAAACAAAGCTATCTGCTATATTTGCAGAAGCAACACAATGTGTCAAAAAGATTCAATAAAATTTCTGCATCATTTGACATCTAATAGAAAGAAAACAGGAAATGATAATTATTTTACGTATCAGATGAGATCTGTCATGCTGAAACCTGAAAAATATTGCTGAGAACATTCAGTTCAATAATATTTTTTGATTCAACGGTTTATGTTGAATTCTCTTTCTTGGGTTAGCACAACATTCTCACACTAAACATTTATATTTACTTTAGTGTGAAATTGCATATGCAATTAACTTGAATTTGTTCTTCCCTTCTTAAAGATACTTAAGATTCTATAAACATTAACTTTTTTATTGGTCAAAAATATTTTGGATCACATATATTCCATAAATAAACTTGGTCAAAAGTGATTATTGATTTCTCTTTTCTATTCATTTCTTGATAATATAATAAGATTCTATGATTTCCTATAATGCTCACATTTTATTTAGAAGAGAGTAAAGTAACTCCTAAAATAACTTTCAAATTATTTCTGTCCTAATGTAATTGCTCCTGTAAATGTAAGGCCCCACTAGTTTATTGATCACAATAACGTGTTTTCTATATTCCTGTATTGTTCACTACCCTTCATTGGTACATTAACTTACACCCTTTAAAACACATTTTCTTTTCCCTCAACTCTGTACTAATAAAATCTTACAAAGTTATGAGTTCTCCTTTAATATTCATTCCTACCAAACGTGATTATTGATATTGTGTGGTAGTTAAATACATGGGCTTTGGGTTTGGTTAAATCTAAGTTGGTATTTCAATGTTGTCATTTTTAAATTTGGAAAGTTGTGTAATTTAAATTTACTATAGTTAAACTTCACAGGTCCTATTTTCCTCATTTCAAAGATGATAGAGTATATCACTTAACATTTTAAGTATTATATGGGTAATGTGTGATAGTTATTTAGTACAGTTCTGGACATAGTGAGTCTAATTGCCTTCTGGATGATATCGTAAGCCATTAGTATTTGCATATTTGTCCCTCTGAGTAATATGATAGTTTAATATTTTTAATGAACAGATAATTAAAATTATATATGATATTTATTTTCTTCTTATTACTTTCAGTTTCTTTCTTCTATCATTGAAATTTCTATCAAAGTTAACAAGTTAAACTGTTTGTTCCTGGTGGTATGACAAGAGACAAAACAAAATTTATCAAATGGTTTACATAATGGAAAGTGCAGCATAAATCCCTGATAATGTAAACTTCACATCCAAGTTATCTTGTTGTATAGTTACATAGTATATTGTAAAAACCATTAGGCAATTCCTATTGTTATGATGCCCAAAACATTGAATGTCTTTTAGTTTTCTCAAAAGATAGGAAATTCTTACAAAATGTTTGTTTTAGTAATGTACAAACTGATTCAACTTCATATGAACTGAAAAAAATATGAAAAATATATTTTAGTTTTTGTCTCTTTTTCTTTTTTTTCTAACTGTGCTATGTCTTTTGTTTAATTTTTAGGGAAGAAGGAACTTATGGATGACTACTATGAAATGTTTTAGAAGTAACTTCATGGGTGAAGACACTCAGAATTTTAGTGGTCAAATATGCTTTGAGTTAATTTCAATGAGTGGATCACCTCTCAATATACTAAATATAGATTTTAATTGTGTATTTCTGTTCAGCCGAAAGTATCTATGATAGCTTATTTTTCTTAATTTTAGCTTCTGAATAATCACAGTTTACTTTTAACATGACTACACAAAGGACTGACTCAAGTTGATTCAACTGGCATTAATGAGAAATTATTAGACACACAGTGCTCTGTTTTTTTATTTGTTTTCAGGTATTTTTATTCTAATGGAAGCAAAATTATTAGATAGAAGATTAAATATCTGGCGTCTATTTATAAGGAAGAAACAGCATTTTGAATGATTACCAGCTAAATAGCTATGCTTATAGTCGTTGAGAAATGAAAAAAGTGAGCATACAGTTGCTTTAATGAAGAATGTCAGCTGGTAAAATATAAATACTAAAAAAAATCATTTCACTTGCTCATTCTGTTTGTTTACCTCTTGTAGATCCATATGTCCACCCTAACACACATTAACTTGTTAACTTATTTTTGTAACAATTTTCATGTTGTATATTCATCAGTGATGTCATAAAATTTCCATAAATATGGCTTGTAATGCCAAAAATACTCTTGATTTATAAAAGAAAAAAAATAAGCTGATTCTCTAATAACACTAACAAAATTACCACCTTTAATTACTATTTATATTTTGTATTTCAATTAGCTTTTGTTGTATAATAAGCAACAGTTCAGTGACACAAAACAATAATCATTTATTTCTCACTGATATTTCTGTAAGTTTGCTGGTATAAAGCTCCTTCAAGCTGTGCTCAGCTGTTTTTGACTCCAAGAAAGTCTGCTCTAGCCATTTATCTTTGTACTTCATCCAGAAGATACCTGAAGTAGAATAATTTCATGACAAAAGGCAGCAGAAAGGAAGGAAAAGCTCAAGCATACAAGAGCTCTTCAAGGCCTCCCTTACACCACATCCATAACATCTCTCTGGCCAAAGCAAGTCACATGCCTGAATCTAGCTAGCATCAATGAGGTAGAACAGTACACTCATCCCACAGAGACTGAAGTTTGGAAAGGGAGTGCTTATTTGCCGAACAATATCTGAGTCTCCCACAGTCTGTACAGGAGAGTTAACAACTTCATAGTATTGTGTACAGGACAAGAGATATAAAAGTACTATGAAGATTTAAAGTACAAAAATATATGAGAATATAGTTTGAAATGCTTACAGTTAAAAGAATACTAAATGGGAACTAATATGATCTACTATTTGGATCAAAGGAAAGGCAATTTCTTTGGTAATTTTGTAAAGTGTCTCAGTTCAAATTACATAGCTGGGGCCTAGAAACATATAAAGCTTGGTGAAATGATTGTTCTCTTATTGAAAGTAGAAAACTGATCTATTGTTTCATTTAGTGAAATGAGAGAAATTACTCCTAAGTTAAACAGAATCTTGATAAAATCAAAGAATTTAGACAAGTACATTGATAAATAGGTAATCATTGTTATCAATAAACGTGCCATTATAAAATCAGTGAAAAACATGCTTGAGAATATCTTTGTCATTTCATTACATATAATACCAATTTTTAATAGTAAATTTTAGAAAAAATACAGTGTAGGAATGTGAATTATTGATGGCATTGCCATCAGTAATTTACTAAACCATAAATCCATTGATGTCATTTATGAGCTACTAACATGTTTAATTTCATTATCAATATATCAATATATTTGTTAGAGGTAAGCATTGATATGATGAAAGTAAACCCAAGAGTTTGTGAATTACCCCAAATCTCCCATCTTTCTTTTCTTTGGAAAAGAAAGCATTTCCTTAAATCATTTATGATCCTAGTGAATTTTACTAGAATCCACATTGTCTACAATTCCAGAAATCTCATATTAATTGTAACGGAATTATTTTTCTCATAATTTCTCCCACAATCCAATCTATCTCCAAACTTTTAATTTCAAAATTCTTCCCTATGTGACCCATTTCAATTAATTTTACTTCCACTATAGTTCAGGTCCTCATGCTATCTAGCTTAGGTATTATATGCCATTATATCTAACTGTGCAGTCCATATGGCTTTTCTCAACTCTTAAAATCAAATCTTTGCAAGTAATTAAATTGTATTATTATATCAAGAATGCTTTTATTTAAGTCATTCTCTTTCAAACGTAATCCTGAGTATAACCATTATGTATTAATAACTGTTCACCATGAAATTAAAATGATACTCTTAAAGATGATACCTCTTTGAACTGGCTCTGCCAGTGCGTTTTCTTTCTCCTCCATTTAAGTATAATGGTTATAATTTGATGCATATATTCACCAGTTTTCTTCCCTAATGTCCATATATTTAAATTAGAAATTCCTACCTTCAGTTTGTGTATGTGCTTTCTTTTCCATAATGCATATCATATTTTAAATATAATGTATCCTTTGATTTTTAGTATATATATTACAATTTGAATAATTTGAATATTTCAAATATATATGTATATTTACATTATTTCCATAAGCATGCATTGCTGTATTGTATTTCATAATATGTGTATATCATCATAATATGCTTATATCATAAGTTTGTTTAATCAGTTTTAATAGTGTACATTTATGCTTTCTTTTTTTTTGACTACTAGAAAAAAAATGCTTCCCTGTGCATTTTGTGTATATATTTTGTCATACAAGCCTTTAGAGAACAACAAAATAAAATAATAGCTAAATATGAGAAATTCACAATTCTATAATAGTTTTTTTTTTAACTTTATTATTGTTATTATTATTATTAGTTACAGAATAGTTTTTTTGTTTTTTTCAAACTACTTTCAAGGGAGCAGTTCAATTTCTACTCTCAACAACAGTTGACATTATTAAGAGCTGATGGTAAAAATATATTAATAATGCTACAATATGCATTTCTCTTAGTATTACTAAGATGATGTACCTTCTGATTGACCATTTTTATTCCCTTGTTTTTGGCTCCATTTCATAATTGTTTCCCAGTTATTTAATTGAATTGCTTTTTTTTTTATTTGCTTTGTAAGAAATATTCATATATCCTGGATATTAATCCTCGGTATGTTAAACAGTAAGCTAATGTTTCCTCTCAGACTGTTACTAGCCTTTTAACATTTTTTATGGTAAAACAGAATTTTCCTTTTGAAGTAACCAAGTTTATCAAAATATACTATATGACTTTAACTTTTTATGTCTTGTTAATTTTTCTCTCCCATAGTCACAAATATTGTCTAATTTTATTATAATTAAAAAAAAATTAAAGCATATACTTCAGAGCCAGTCTCTTTGGTTAACATTCCAACATGCTATAGTAGCTTTATGATGTCGGTTAAAAAGAATCTCTCTGTGATCCAGTTTTCTTACAATAAAATTGGTATTAAATCATAAATGATATGCATGTTTATAGTAGTGTTATAGTAACTTAGGGGAAAGCATACTCACTAAGCATATTATCTGGCACATGATATGCTCTATATCATGGAGTATTTTTTAAATTTAATTTGCCAAATTTTCATGTAACTTAAATGAAATTGGAATACATTGATAGACCATTTTCAAAGTGTTTATTTTGTTGCATTATTATATCACTGAATGAACAACCTACTATATAATCACAATTACTTGATAATAGCACTTGTGATTCTAAGTATTATGAAGTAGCTTGCATTGTAAAACTTATACCACTGAGGCTAACAAAGAAATCTTAATAAAATTGAAAATAAAGTATATATATATACAATAAGCAAATGAGAGAAATAAAGGGGACCAAGTCAGGATAGAGAGACCCAATATGGCAAAGTAGATAAATACTGTGCCTGAGTTCCTCCATGAACACATTAAAATTACAAATAAATTATAGAACAATCAACCTGGAGAGACATCTGAAGCCTAGCCAAACAGACGTTCTGTAACTAAAGATATAAAGATGAAGCCACATCGATACTGGTAGGAAGGGCAGAGATGCAGAATGGGCCCCAGAGGAGTGAAGAACCTCAGCCTCCCACACCAGGCTCACCACCCCAGAGGGCTAGCTCCAGGAAGAGGAGCCCCCACCACATCTGGCTGTGAAAAACAGTGGGGATTCCAACTGTTGGGGTGGGACGGAGGGCTGGTGGAAACATACGCATCTTCTTTAATAGCCCACACACAGACTCACTCGTTCACAGGAACTCACCTGGGGCTCCAGTGGAGGGGCGGTGACTCGGGGAGCCTCAGACACACACGTAGGTGTAGGGTGAGGCGTATGGCTTTGGGGAGTGGACTGGAGGGCAGTTGGCATTTCCACGGTGTGAGATCCACCTCTGTGCAGCCTGCAGGTGAGCACAATTTTTCCTGTGTTGAGCCCATCCCCTTTAACTAAACCTGAATCTGATTGGTTTGGTGACCTACACTGCTTTGCCCTGCTCTGCTCAGACTCCACCCTAAGCAAATCATGTGCAGCTGGAGGCACTTACAGTGTAAGCAGGCAGCCTGGCCCACATTTCACTCTTTCTTGGAAAACTATCAGAGTCTAGCAGTTCCTCAGTGGGTGGCAACTGGCCTCAGTGTCCTCCGAAACTTATGCTGAATCACTCCAGACTCAGCACTGACACCAAACCAGAATTTACATTAACCTGGTGACCACAATTCTTCCCGCTCTAGTGACTCACTGAGACCCTGCCTCATCCAACTCTTATACCACATGAGGAATTATCATCGGCTAAACCTTAAGGGAGCCAGCAGGTGGCAGAAGGCCTTGGGGTGTCCTGATTTTATTAGGAGCTACCCCAGATCTGGTACTGGTGGCAGTCATGCCCGGTTCACATTGTAGCCTCTCCCACACATCTCCAGGTTTAACACAAGAAGGAAACAGCTGCATATTGCTTTGTAGCTCCTACCAGGTAGTTCCAGGTTGAACACAGTCAGTGGCTGACCTGGGCCTGCACCGGAGCCCTTCCCAGAAGGCTCCAGAAACAACATATTTGGAGGTTGGCCTCAGACCACAGCAGAACACCACCCAATTACCCCACAAGTGGCAAACACAAGCGGCATCCTCAACAAGCACTAGAGCCTACTGGGGTGAACCCCACTCAGTGGGATAAATCTTCTGCACAGCAGCCCATAAGCTGTGGTCATGGGCAAACCTCACAGCCAGTCACTCTCAGGGTCATTCTTACCCACTGATATGCCAAGAGCAATCAAGGCTCAACTATAACAGGAGGGCACACACAACCCACTCAAGGGACACCTCTGGAGCACCTAACTCAGGTGACTAGAGAGACTGTGCCACTGGGCCATACACTATATAAGTCTACTGGGCCAAGATTGGAAGACATAGCAGATCTACCTAACACATAGAAACAAACATAGAGAGGCTGCCAAAATGAAGAAATAAGGAAATGCATCCCCAAGGAAGAAACAGGAGAAAACTCCAGAAACATAACTGAACAAAATGGAAGCAAGCAAACTAACAGAGAAAGTTCTAAGCAATGGTTATAAGGATGCTCAAGAAATTTAATGAGAACTTTAACAAAGAGATAACAGGCATATAAAAGGACATAGGAACCATAAAAAAGAACCAGTCAGAAGTGAAAATTACAGTAACCGATATGAAGAATGCACTAGAAGGAATCACCAGGACACTAGATTAATCAGAGAATCAAGTCAGTGATTTGGAAGACAAGGCAGTAGAAAACACTTAACTGGAACAGTAAAGAGAAAAAAAGAATCCAAAAAATGAGAATAGTTTAAGAGATCTCTTGGGATAATATCAAGCAGAACAACATTCGCATCATACGAATACCACCAGAAAGAGAAAAGAGAAAGCAAGGGATTGAGAATGTTATTTAAGAAATAATGACTGAAAACTTTCCTAACCTGGCACAGGAAATAGACATTCACGCTCAGGAGCCACAGTGCGTTCTAGAACAGATAAACCCAAACAAGCCCACACCAAGACACATTATAATTAAACTGGCCAAGGCAAAAGAAAAAAAGAGGATCTTAAAAGCAGCAAGAGAAAAGCAGTTAGTTACCTGCAAAGAGCTCCCATGACTGACAGCTGATTTCTCAACAGAAACTTAGCAGCCAGAAAGGACTGGCATGAAATAATCAAAGTGATGAAGGCTATTATTTAAAATTGAAGGACAGATAAAGAGCTTCTCAGACAAGAAAAGCTAAAGGAGTTCATCACAACCAAGCCAGTATTATAAGGAATGTTAGAGAGACTTCTTTAAGATGGAAAAATAATAATAAAGTTATGAATAATCAAATGACAATAGCTACATATGTATCAATAATTACTTTCAATGTAAATGGGTTAAATGCTCCTGTCAAAGCACATAGGAGGGCTGAATGAATACAAAAACAAAACCCTTACATATGTTGCCTATCAGAGACTCACTTCATATTGAAAGACACACAGAGACAGAAAAAGTAAAGGGATGAAAAAAGATATTTCATTAAAATGGAAACAAAATAATAAAAAATAAAAAGTTCAGATAGTAATAATTATATAGACGAAATATATTTAAAACAAGGGCTATAAGAAAAAAAAAATACCCCATAATCCTACTTCAGAAATCCCAAAATGTTACTTCGAGGGGACGTGTGCATCTTTATGTTCATTGTAGCATGGTTTACAATGGCCAAGATGTGGAGGTAGCCTGAGTGTCTGTCAATGGATGAATGGATTAAAAAGGAGTGGTACATATACCCAGAAGAATATTGCTCAGCCATGGAAGGAATGCCATCTGTGTCAGCATGGATGGACATGGAGGGTGTTGTGCTGAGTGACAGACAGAGAAAGACAGATGCAATGTGATTTTGCTTATATGTGGAATCAAAGAACAAAATTCAGAAACAAAATGGAACCAAACTCATAGATACAGAAAACATTTAATGGTTGCCAGATGGGAGGGGGGTTGAGGTTGTTGGTGAAAATAGGGGAAGGCTTAAGAAGTACAAATGTTGTTACACAGTATTCATGGGGATGTAGGGCACAACACAATGAATATAGTCAATAATATTGTAATGACTATGTATGGTGTCAGATGGGTTCTGGATTTATCAGGGTGATAGATGGGAGGGGTTTTGGGGGACAGGGTGAAAAAGTTGAAAGGAATTAGAAGTACAAATTTGTAGTTACAAAATAGTCATGGGGATGTAAAGTAAAGCAAAAGGAAGATAGTCAATGATATTGTAATAACTATGTATAGGGCCAGGTGGGTACTAGACTAGTCAGGAGAATCACTTCTTAAATTATATAAATTTCTAACCATTATGCCTGTACACCTGAAATTAGTATAAAATAATATTGAATGTTAAAAAAGGATGTGTGTGTTGGGTGGGGGCAAGTCAGGAAGGACGAAGAGCTCAGGACCAATGTGGAGAATTGAGGTAAGCTTGTTTTCCTGTGTGAGATTTTTGACAATATGTATTTGAAATTGAAGTGAAGACTTGGACCTCAGAATCTTCTGTCGATGTAGAGCCTTGCTTAACAGACCAGCTTTTCAGTTTAGAACTAGGTCTACGAGGTCTGACAACTGAGTTTGCAAACTCATCCTAGAAAAAGTGCTACATACCTCAATGCTGAATATCACTAAGGTCACCTTCGAAATACTCCCCTTGGGAAGATATGTACCAATGCCAGCGCTTAGTCCACCCTTCAAAGAAATTTTGAAAATCTTTCTGGAATGGCCATCAGAGCTGTCACTGTATTACACTTACTGTCCTGAATGTCATCAAAATGTCTTCTCTTCAATATTTCCTTCACCTTTGGGTAAAGAAAGAAGTCACTGGGGGCCAGATCAGGTGGGTAGGGAGGGTGTTCCAATACAGTTATTTGTTTACTGGCTAAAAACTCCCTCACAGACAGCGCTGTGTGAGCTGGTGCATTATTGTGTTGCGAGAGCCATGAATTGTTGGTGAAAAGTTCAGGTCGTCTTAACTTTTTCACGCAGCCTTTCGGCACTTCCAAATAGTAAACTTGGTTAACTGTTTGTCCAGTTGATACAAATTCATAAGGAGTAATCCCTCTGATTACAAAAAAAAAAAAAAAAGTTAGCAACATTGTTGGAGCAAGTTCACAAACTAAATTCTAGCACCTCTTATTCCCTATAAATAAAAAAAAAAATCAAGAATTTACAAAGCAATCCTAAACTTGAAATACGTCATCACCTGATTTATAAAGGTGAAACGCCCATCTTCTGATTTCCTAGCAGAATAAAAATAGACTCTTTAGAAAAAGAGAATATTATCCAACAGCAGCAAAACTCACATTCTTCCCTTGCTTTATTTTAAAATTGTCAGAGGAAATTGCACCTATGTACACAATATTTTACACCACATTGTATATGTAATTATTATAGGTATTCTAAAAATGAAAGAAAAGTAATAGGTGAAATACTTGAGAATGCTTCATGTTAGAATTGTAAGGAATCACGCATATGTCATGGTTTAAATCAGATACCTCTATGTTCCCATATTATGATGTATACCCAAAGAATAAAAATACAAAGGGAAATAAATTCTTTAGTGTAAAGCTTTTGTCTTCAATTTTTTTTTTTGTTTGTTTGGGAACATGTGACAAATTGGCTCTGCAATCACAAAGTAACTATTATATGTATTTTCCAATAGCTGATCTTTGAAAAGATCATAAAATTAACAAGCCTCTGGGCAAGCAAAGAAAAAAAAAAGGAAAGGACAGAATCCACTATCAAAAATGAAGGGAGGGATATCATGTAGTATAGTAGTACAGTTCATTGGATTAATATATTTTCATTCTCTTGGATAAGTAACCAGCATTGGAAATAAGTCATTTTTTTTTTAATGAATGTTTAAGTTTTGAAAACCATCAAACATTTTTCAAAAGTGGCTTATCATTTTTCAGTTCCCCCAGCATTATATTAATATGAGAATTCCAGTTCCTCTCCATGGTCACTGGCATTTCCCATTATCAGTCTTTCAAATAAAAGTCCTCATAGAAGATATGCAATGGTATTTAACTGTCATTTTAATTTTAATATTTTAATGACTAATAATGTTATGTAACTTTTTAATTTTTGTGATTCCATATATTGAAATATCTATTGAAATATTCTGTATGTTTGTTAATTAGATATGTTTTTTTTTTTTTTTTGAAGGCAGTGTCACTGGCCCTTATATGTGGGACCCGAACAGGGGCCACTGGCTTCCCAAGCCAGTGCTTAACTACAGCGCCACTCGGCCGGCCCTATGTATGTTTTCTTATATTGCATGAATCCTTTATATATTCCAGGTATCATTATTATAACAGATGTGACATCTGCAAATGTTTTCTTCAAGGCTTTGGCTTGTTTTTACATTTTCTTGAGAGTTTTAAAATAGCAGAATTTTAAAATGTTGGTAAGTGCAATTTATCAGTTTTCTTTTATTGTATGTGCTATTTGTTTTCTATGTAACAAATGCTGGACACAGTGCCACAGTGGTTTTCACCCATTCTTTTTTTTTCCTTTTTTTAAATTATTATCAATAGTTACAGATGTACAAAACTATGCAATAGTTATCCTTTTCACCTCTTACAAAGTGACTACTATCCCCTCCCCCCCGCCGTCCCCTCACCCACGATTATTTTTTTAAGCATTTGTAGCTTTAGATCTTGTATTTGTTTCTAGGATTCATTTATTGTCAAATGTTCGTCAGTTATTAAGAATTCCCTTTTGCTGTGTATGCTTACAGATGTTCATTTTTTTTTCATCACCTCTGTTGAAAAGATTCTCCTTTCTCTATTTAAGTGTCTTGGCAATATTGTTTAAAACCCTTTGATTAAAAATGTGTGGTTCTATTTCTGGATCTGGGCACTCAGTTCTTTTCATTGGTCTATGTGTTTTAGGGTGCCTAAGCATCTGAGTTCACTCTTGAACTTCATTTCATTTAAAAAAAATTAAGTCGCTATTAAACAGAAACACACTTAATTTTTATGTGTTTACCTTATATATTTTTTTCTTACTAAACTCAATCATTAGTTCTGGTTGGATTTTCTTTGTTGGTTTTGTATATTCTTTGGAATTTTCTATGTAGGCTATAATGCCATCTACTTATAAAAAGAGTAATTCTCTTCCTTTCCAGACTTTTTTGATACCTGACAGTTTTGTGATTCAAATTTACATTAATCCTGTGGTCTAGGAAGCCACTGCCTTGGCATCATCAATACTGTGCAATATATGCATGTAGCCATCTGCATTTGTAAAACAAAGTTAACACATCTCTGAAGTCATCAATTTAACCTGACGTAGCATGACTGTCATAGCTAAAGCACTGCTGAACAGAAGATCACAACCCAAATTTTTTAAAAAATGAGAAAATTCATATAACTCAGTACACGATGGAAATCTAATTGATGCAAATGGTTAATATTTTCCTCGGAAAGCCTTGGGAGATAAATATAGCTAAATGGACACATAAATAATTTTCACTGGTGTCTTAATTATATTGATATGTATATTTGCAGATATAATTTTAAATATTTTGTATTTTGAGAATCTAAGCAAAATAGTAAACACATTCATGAATTATTTTAGACTGAAGAACAATTTACATGTATTTAAAAGATGTAAAAAATAGCTTAGGAAACACATAAATCATAACATTTTTATAGACCATGAATACATTTTGAGACATTAAAATTATTATTCTATGTATGTAAAATGGATTACCTTTCTGTAACCAAGCTAGGTATTTGGGTTTTTAAAATAAGGTGTTTTTCTTTTCCTTTTTAAAGTGATGGTAAAATATTGTTGGGCAGCAACTCAGTGGCATGTGTATTCAGCTTGCCTTTTCTGTAATTCTGTATCTATAAAACCATTCACTACAACTGAACAAAAATGCCAAAATTTAACTATGGTATAAAGGAAGACTGGTTAAATGTTCTCAGAATTGCCCTCAAAATCATGCTGGGCATTTTCCTCTAATTTGTACTGTTGATTTGTAGCATTTTCAATTCATATGTTAATTCCCACCCTGTGTCATGTACAGAAGCAGTGTGCAATCATTGCTTTCAAAACAGCAATAGTTATAACTACAGGTGGTTTATGCCTTTTATAATTACAGGACCAAATGAAAAAGAAACTGCCTTAGTTCATGATTTGAATTAAAGACACTGTAACCATTTTTCCCTAAGGAATCACTGACCTTGAGATAAGAGGAGTATCTAGACATACCTCCTCAAAATGATGCATTATTTTGAGAGTATTCTGCCACTTTAGTTTAATTTCATTTATAATCTATAGAGCTGAGAAATTACTACTAATATCAATATCATTGCCCTATTATGTCCATGTGGTCTTGGTCTTATTTTGCACATATTTTTATAAAAAGTAATTCTGTCTTGTAAATAGACTAATAGCAAAGCATATTAAAATATCCATTAAGTAAAAAATTCATTTCACATATGCCATAAGAGCCATGCTCTGATTTTTAAAATAAATTGATATATTACATATAACCTGTATATAGATAGGATCTTCTAAATGGAGCCTTTTCAGAGGGTAAAAAAAGAAAGGAAATGGAGCATATGCTTGAAAAAAACAAACCACATTGTTTTTATTATAATGTCTGAAAAAGATACCAAGTAAGTATTTACCTTATTGGTGAACATTGATAATAATATTTATGACAGTCACTCTATAGAATTCAGGAAAATGTCATTCAGCAAGAGATAGTATTGTGGTTTTTTTTTAACTCTGTTTTTTACTGCTTACATAATTCATTGGTAATTATGCCCACATTTGGTTAAATATATTAAAATAAATACCTCAAAATAATAAGCAAATAACTTAGATGGCTCTCTTATTTATAGACAAAATAAAATGTTAGGTTATTTTTATAGATTTTGTAGAAGTGTTGAAAATTTTATTCAACAAGAGAAAGTTTTGTTCCTCAACTATGCTTCTTATTAAACATACTTATTTGGAATACTTCCAAATTTTATTAAATATATTTAAATATATGTTTATTATAAAACAATACAATTCTTGTATTTTTAGAAGAAGCATTTGTTAAATCCAATGTTAATTTAGGTTTTATACATAAATTTCTTAACTTTTAATCTATTTCATATTATTCACCAAAAAAATAAAATAGTGGAAAATAAAACAGTTTGCTGATTATTTCAGATTGGCTCAGAGATCATTTAGAAGTAAGAGAAATTTGAATAATAATTCTAAATTATCTCATCAACTAATTCAATATTGAATTTTTTTGCAGCAGTAATAGGTTTTACCTGATAACTAGTGAATTTAAGACATATGTAAAGTGGAGAAAAAAACTTAATATTAAAATACATTTTTAAAGAATGGTAGCACCTATTAAAGGGTGGAGAAAAGGTCTATATTTTATCGCTTCATCAAAATATTAGATTTTGAATGACTGACACCATGAATTGGCACTTAGCTAGTCTGAAGTTCAGAGGGCATTTACTAACAGACCTGTCCCATATGGAGTTTGAAATAATTATGCGTGACCATCAAAATACTGACTGTTATGCTATCAGTCACAATATTGCATAGAACAAGAGAAATGACAATCACAATAATTATAATACAGACTTATATGCCAAAAATAGAAACAGTCACAGTATTTCAGTATATATATATATATATATATATATATATATATATATATATATAATTAATCACATGTGATTACATAAAGAATTGGATTATCTAGTATTATCAAATAATACATAAATCAGAGATTTATGTATTATTTCTGACTTACATAAATCAGAGATTTTACCAGTCTCAAACTTTATTAATTTTTTTAAGAGTACAAAAAACTGCAAGCCATAGGTGAAATGGGAGAAGACTAGGCCCACTGATTCAGCTCCCAGGTCTATTCTTGTACTAGAATTCTTTTTGACTCCAATTAAGACATGAGGCTCCCATTGGTATGAAATATATGTTTTCAATTATTAAATATCTATTTTTTTTCACTCAGTTGCATAGCTTCAATAAGATTTTTCAGGGAGCCATCCTATTATTTCATTCTAAATATTTTGATGAAAGTATTCCTAGGTAATGAGGTCTAATCCGTTGGGAACATTTAGCCCATAGATTAGGATTCTCCCTCTAGGAAATGTTATTAGTTTATTTGCCAAGAATTCTGTCATTTATATGATTATAAGGAGGTTGAATAAACTACCTATTTCTTTTTATTCCAGAAGTGATTCCATAATAAAGGGATAGGTTAGATAGCTGGTTAACCATTTCCTACTCATTGTATAATACTAGTAATACACAAGTTGGTATCTTGGGAGTGTACAGAAAGCAAGGTTCTACAGGGAAGAACAATGAAGCCAATCAGTTGAAAGACCTTAACAGCAAAAATTGAATTGTCTGGAGAAAAAAAACTCTGCCTCAGAACAGTAGAATTCATTCCCCCTGGGTTCCCAGGCTGTGGGCTGCCCCACATATTTAGAATTTACCAGCTCTTGCAATCACATGATCCCATTCCTTAAAATAAATCTTCTCTCAAAGGCCAGTTTTTGCTATTCATGTCTTTCAATTAATTGGATATGTCTCACTTATATCATCAAAAGCAATCTTATTTAAATTCAACTGATTGTAGATGTTAACCACACATATAAAACAGCTTCACAGGAAAACTTCGATTAGTGTTTGGTCAAATAAGTGGGTACTATAGCCTAGTCATGTTGAAACATAAAACTTATCACACAGAGTGTGGGCCCTCTACTAATGTAAAAGACTCTTGCATTCAAGAATTATTCCTTGGACCTGCCGAGTGACGCAGTGGTTAAGCGCTGGCTTGGGAAGCCAGGGGCCCTGGTTGGGGTCCCACATATGAGGGCCAGTGACACTGCCCTCAAAAAAAAAAAAAAAAGAATTATTCCTGTTTGATTGTAAGTCCACAAATCCCACTTGATGATGGATTTCTGTTGGTAAGCCTGATTTCATGATGTGGTTGGTTAGGAAATATTTTATTCACTGTGTTCAGGTTCAATCAATTGCCATCTGACAACTCCTACTCTACTCGTGTCCCAGAGAAGTTTCTTAAAAAAATATTGTCTATTTTGTCCAGCTTTGCTCTATGTGGCGTATTGCATTTTCCAAAGATGGCCACAGTAATGCCTCCCATGCCACATATTTTCTTATTTTTTTTTGGAGGGCAGTGTCACTGGCCCTCATATGTGGGACCCGCGGCTTCCCAAGCCAGTGCTTAACCACCGTGCTACTGGGCCGGCCCTCACATATTTTCTATAATGTGTTCAGGACAATTTTCCACTGAGAATAACTTACAGGAAAAAGCTATTATACAATTTAATAAAATAATTGTATTGAAATGGATGTCATATCTTGATGTTAAGATATTTGGCATTTAAATAATCCAGTCATTTCTTTTTTTTTTTTAATGCCAGGTTGTTTTTTTTTCAATGTTTTTGTTGGATTTATATTTTCCATTATCTTTAAAACTTAATCTAAAATTTTCAAATCCTTCTCTAAATTAAGGGACTCTTAAATTTCACCACCTCTAAAGTATAGTCTACTGGCAGTTATCTGGTAGCCCGAGGTTCATTTTTCACTTTGCCACTCCATGTATCTGTGAAAAGCTCTAAACATTTGGCTCCTGGTGACATGCATCTTATGAATTGACAAATGGCTCAGAGAAACAAATTCCAGAATGTTAGTTTTTCTCAATGATTTTACTTCTCTAGAAGGTTTTATTTTCTCCTGCATTTCATGCAAAACATTTGTTTCCTCTTTGATATTATTATTGCTTTATATCAAACTGCTGCATTATAGACAGAAGCAGGTTTTATTTTTCTCTTTAATGTTAAACATCTTTCCTTAAAACTTAATGATATCATTCTCTGCCTACATATACAAGATAAACACTTTAGGAATGAATGAAATTTTTGTATATATGTTGTCAGTGTTTCCTTTTACATAGTTTTTTAAATTTTCCCAAATCCATCCTGGCCAATGTCTTGTTCTATAGGGTATTTAGATATTTTCACGTAGGGAATCCTAAATCTTAGTCGAGTAAAAATACCCGGCTGACTTGTTCTGGATTATGAGAAGAAAAATGGGACTGAGATCTCATTCTTCATCCAATCTCCTATTTATCCTTTCACCATAAAGCTCTCTTCCATAACTACATGTGTATTGTATTTTATAAAATAAACCTCCAAAATGCTGTTGTTAGATTTTCCTGTTTGTTTTCACTTTGCTGCCTGATTTGAGGAGGGCATTTAAGATTCTAATACTTAAAAAATGAACATGCCTAGGTTCTTTCCAAATTAGAATTACACCTTTATGAATTAAAGATTTGGTAGCTCCAATTTGTGAGCACTGGGGACAGGAAAAATAGAATGTCTTTTGGGCAAACTGCCTAACTTCATTGCCGTGCCACTCCTTGTCAGCTACGATTAAATCTTTCTCTGTGTCTGATAACTGTATGTATCTACTTTATGTATCTAAGATTCTCATGACACCTCTTCTGCTATCTTCTACACATATGTATATGCCGTTGGCCCTTGACCTTTTTTTTTTTTTTTACAACTGGTATGGTAGTAAGTTCTATGAAGGCAAAGATAAATGCCTATATCTAATCATCCATAATTAACGGTTTTTCCTCCTCAGACTTTCATTCAACTTTTAAAGACCAAAAAAAAAGAGCAACATTACAGAAAAATAAGATTTTCAGTTATACAGGCAATAATCATGTCATAAATCATTTTATATCTGAGTCTCTATTGATAATATGAATCAAAACTATTACAAAGACAAAGAAAATGTGAATAAAGTAAACACAGTCAGTCATACGGAAGCATTATGTCCTGTTTTTTCTTAGATTTGGTATTTGTGTATTTGGGATCTATTAACCTTAGGGCCAAACTAACAGCCAAAGTTGTTTACATGTCCCCTGCCATCTCTAGACCATAATTTCAATGACCATTTTATCTTTCACATACCAAGTTTCTAATGCTCTAAATCACCCCAGGCCAACTACTAGACAAGAGGGCTGAGCCCACTTACATTATTCAAACTACCCAAACTCAAGCTGTTTCCCCTGCTTTGCCATGCCATTCTTGCAGAAACCTAAATGAAGGCTATGACCTACACTTCCCCTTATTCCTCCTTTCTGTTTCCTGACCAGATCTGGTGCATCCTCATGTTATGTACTTGCATGGCATGACATGATGTGCTTACTCCTCCTGGGAAATAAAAACAAGAAATTCTCCTCTCAAAAGCATTATCATCCTCATGCCATCATTCAGTCACCACTATAAATTAATATCCCGAGGATACAATTGCCACACTGTCATAACAAGATGGATGGTGAGCATTGAATCCATTTCAAACAAAAACCAGTTTTCACAAACTGGGATCTTTCCTAAAACAGAATTTCTATGTACTTGTTCTCATCCATATGAAAGAATAATAATAATAATAATAATAATAATAATAATAGTAATAATAATAATATAAAGACCTTGGGATCTAGTATTGTTCTTTAAAATATAATTAGAACCCATTTGTCAATATCTAATTTAGAAACACATATTAAAATAAAGATGTTAAAATTCCAAAACCTTGATGCATCCAGTAACTTTTATCACTTCAGTAGAAATTATTTTAAGAATTGATACACTATGCAATAAAACAATATTTGCATGAATTTTGGAAATCTGTTTACCTCTTCCAAAATACAAGTGTATTTAATATATAAAATGTTAAATACGTAGTATCATTATTTTATTCCTCAAATACCCTTCTTCCTTCCACCAATTTCCCTATTTTTTTGTATCTCCCTTAATCTATATGGGTGTCTTGAATGTCCCTTATAGAATGATATCACCAGTGACTTGAAGGGGACTGCATTGACTGGATTTACTTCTTTTTGTTTCTGACATTTTACTATTGCTTGATAATTTTTATAAGCCTGAACTTCCTATTAAAAGTAAATTGATTGTAGGGCCGGCCGAGTGGCGCGGTGGTTAAGCACTGGCCTGGGAAGCCAGCGGCCCCGGTTCGGTCCCACATATGAGGGTCAGTGACACTGCCATAAAAAACAAAAACAAAAAAAAAAGTAAATTGATTGTATTAAAACAAAGAACAGTATCTTTTTCAAGGTAGTTATAGAGTTTGGGAACAAGGGAGTAATGGAAATAACATTGAGTTTAGTACCTTTGCAAAAGAAGACAGGAGATGAATAATTAAATGGCATTACATTACTTATCAAATGTAGTTTTCAAGAGATAAATATCATCAGAATTGGTAATGACAATAGAGTGTCAGATATGCCCTTAACTCCATGCTGTCTGCTAACATGCTGTTGGGCTCGTGTTAGGTAGGTCCAAGAAGTTGGCTACACACACAGAATTAATGGCAAAGTATTTGAGTAATATTTATGGTTGACACTCATGTGTTACATGGTTATTTAGCAAGACCAGTCTCTTATTATTATTTGTTCTTATTATTTTTCTTGACCTCACACCATCTGCTCTCTCTCTCTCCAGTTCTAGGCTATCCTACTTGGAAACATATGACTGTCATTTTAGGTAGGACTTAAATTCTGATGCAGAAAATTATGCCACTCCACATCATTGTGTCTGTCATTCACACTGCCTGGAAGAGTGTAATTCTACAAGGAGGCATTTTCCAACACAGAAGCAGAGGCAAATGTATGTATGTGATCAAAGGCTATGCTTTTGATTTTTAAAAATGTCCTCATCCAGAAGGAGTTCCGTCAAGTTGAATAACTATAATTTTAATCCTGTCTTTTAAAATGTTTACCTTTCTCAATATAGGAAGAATACTACTTAATATTGCTGATAATGGACCATTTATTACTAATCTATGGGATACACATACATATTTGCAGAATTTACTTGCTGGTTAGATATAATTTTATGCATAATCATGAAAGTATAAATAGAAATTAGCTTTCATAATATAGTTGTGTCTTTTAAGATACATTCTAATATTCCATTTTTGGAGGATATGTAATTTGCTCATTAATGCAAAAACACATGGAATGAGTCTTTAGCAGTCGCTACAGAATCCAATCAGTTATAAGACATGTTGAATAGCTTGGAGTCCCTTATTTCAGATCACTAGTATGGCATGTTATGAATATCCTGACTGTCCAAAGGGGAGTACAAAATACATCACCTAAGCTGCTGCATTCTTATTGGAATATTGAACAAGGAACTAAAATATGTGGTATTTTCTAAATGTTTATATTTCAAGATTATGGTATGGATATCTTATACATCCTCACTCTTATTCAATGATTTTTAAAAAAAAATAAAGATGACTTTAAAAAAGTATATTTTACTTTAAATTAAAACAGACAAAACTGTTGAGTGATTTCACAGAGGAGAAATGTGAGACAAAGGATATAATAATAAAGTCCCAGAAAGTTGAAGTAAAACGAAGTTCTAGAAAAGGGAGTTATGGTGGAAAAAGGTTGGAGTGCCATATAAGTGGAACAGGTTTCAAATATAGAAGTGTCAGTCTATAGGAGCTCCCAGAGAATTCTCTGTGGGACAAAGACGTAAGGAATGTTGAGCATAGGTGTTAGAGCAGTGCCATATACAAAGGCAAATGTTTTCTAGAAGAGTGGACTGAAGGCTTTGAAGGCATTTTATGTTAGTAAAAGAGAAAGAAAGAGAGAGCAAACAATGCAGAAAACACTGCAAGTAAGTGTTCCATTTCCAAGAATGGAAAGACCGAAAGTTTTGTTAAGAAAATTCAATTTTCCCATGGGCAGGGGTCCAGAGAGACTTCTACTTTTGTCACAAAACAGAATATAGGTAAGATATGCTTCCACATCAGTATCCCTTGTCTTGCTTTTTTCTTATTACTTCCTTTGCCTTTCCTCTTTCATGAAATTTCTGGCATTTGGTCAATACCATTTGGAAAAAAAAAACTGCTGCTACTAAATTTTATTTAGAGACAGTGACAACACACACCTGTGACTATGACATTTAACCCACTAAATAGAAAAGTAAAAGAGCATATTAACAAATGCCATCAGCAACCTAGGAAACAAGAAAAGATTGGCTCAGGGTATATTGAGAATATTTCAAAACATAAATGTACTATTAGTCTGCAAATACTGAGGGCTTATAAGAAATTATATTTTATTAATATTTGATTTTAATCACTTTAAGAGAATAGTGAGAAACACTATATGTATTTTATGAAAATGTAATTTTGGTATTTATTTAAACTTTTATACCACTATACCTTCTGTGATTTTCCAAATTATTTTATATTCCATTATAATTATGCATTACTGCATGGGGATAACAAGTAATTTATTTATATTGATTTCTGTTAGAGGCTAAGTGATATTATTTTGATTTCAGTGATAAAATAAATCATTGTGAATCAACAAAACTTAATTCTGTTGCTGAGGTCTTAAATATTTGTTTGTTATGGATAAAATGTACATGTAATTCTAATATCTCATCCTTTTAATGTGGAAATTGATTGAATTGTGACTACTGTCTCATCCATTGGGCTTTAGGAGCAATTGCTAGGATACTTAATCTATCTACAGCCAATTAAACTTTCTGTAACCCATACTCATTGGATGATAGAATTTAACACTTCACTAGCATAAATGAGCAATGTAAACAGAACTAGTCTCAGAGACACAAAAGAAAAACTGATAATTGCTAGAAGGGATGGGGTGGGGATGAGGGAGAAGGGGAAGGGATGAGACAACACAAATCGGTTACTTCAATATTGCCACAGGGGAAAAGACAGTTTGGGGAATACAATTAATAGTGTTGTAAATATTTTTTGGGGGGCCAGATGGACTCATGTCTTGTGAGGAAGACCATTTCATGAACGGTGTAGAGGCCTGACCACTGCACTGTACATCTGAAGCTGCCATTGAATGATATTATATGTCAACTCTAATTTATATATAGTCATGTGATATGGAATATAGAATGGGGAGTAGAGTCAATGGAATTCTAATAGATATGTATGATATTGGGGGTGGGGGTGCGGTGGAGTGCAGGAGGTGGGTTGTCACTTTGTGAGGGGTGAAAAGCATAACTATTGCATTGTTTTATACACCTGAAACTAGTAATAAAAAAAAGAAAACAAAATTCATCTTATCACGTACAAAAAATACACTTTGCAATAAACTGGAATATAAAAGGAAGTTAAAAAAGTGTTATTATATATGTATACAAAAGAAACTAATAAAGGCTAGTAATAACCACCTTGCTTCCTAATTCTTGACACACTTGTGTTGGAAGAGTCTCATAGATCAGGAATTCTCTTTCATGATTAAAGAGTTGCCTATTAAAAGCCCCTTCTGAATTATGTCTCAGCTGTTCGGAACCTTATATATCTTAATTAGGATAGAGTCTAAAGTGTATTTGTTTCTAATTTTATACGAATATGATTCATGTAAAGCCAGTGGCAGCAGCCAATCCCTGTTTCTTGGCTCAAAACACTGTACCTTCTCTCAAACGTTAGTTATTTAATGTTAAAATAGCTTAGGAGAAAAGCATAGGACAGCTCTTATTATCATATTTATTGGTAATATACCAGGTGAAGAAAAACCTCATAACAATTTACTCAACTGCTTTCTATCACTTAACAACTTATAATTGCTAAGATATGACATTAGTCTGATATAATCCTGCTGAAATTTCAGTTAGCCTATTTATTAATCTTGCCAGGCTTGACAGGAAAGAGATGACACAAACAAATAGTCTATTTAAATATAATTTAATGCATTTACTATTTACAGCAGTAGATGCAGAGTGGAGTAGAACTAAAATTGATGGTGAAACTCTAGGGGACTGGCAATAGCTAGAAGCTATTATCATATCTAGCTTTACAGAGAAGAGACTACGTTTATCAAAATTTATAGTGTTATAGCCATGGAAGTGGGGCCACTCAAAAGTCACTGTGGTCACAGACGATGCAGCCATTGACAAACAGCGACCCAACACAGACAAAGAACGTGGAATACGTACCAAGCACTCTCTTTACCCCTATCCTTTTGCCAAAACTGTAACCAATGGGCATGGGACCTAAAGGTTAGCCTCGTAGGGCCCAGATAAGTCAGAGGGGTGAAGAATAATTCTGCACAACAAATTGAGTAAAGTCATCACGGTAACATTAATACACAGTCTATATCTGAATATTAAACATTTAAGTTAAGAAAAGCTCATACATATATTAAAACTAGTTTCATTGAATTTATTTTTCAAGGTTAAATAAAGGAACAGCGAAGTTTAAGAAATATGCAAGTCACAGTTCAAACAATTTGAGAATTTATTATGTTTATTATAATTTCAATTACAGTTGTCTAACAGAAGAATAAAAAGAATAAACCCATTGCTACTTCATAAGCTGCCTTAAATTCCTTTCTTATAAAGAGAATGGATAATGGTATATATCTCTGAATTTACTGCAAGGACTCTATGTGGTCATTTAGAAAATATTTAGTTAAAAATGTAAAACCTAAAATATGTGTTACCTAGTATTAAAATAGCACTATTGGAAATTTACTTTAGGTAATACGTCAGAACAAATGCACTGGGAGGTCCTTGTACTGCAAAATGATTGGATGCTGCTAAAACATAATTCATAACTGCATAAATTAAATGAACCCATATCTGAGAAGATTGAGCAGTAAGCACATAAAGATGGTGTGGTTCCTAAAGGGTGTAGGATGTAGAAACAATGAATGATTGGAGAGTAGCAAGTGAACACACACACACTTTCTATGTCCACTGAAGTTTTAGACTATACTTTCCTCTCATTTTGAGACAATCAGTCATTTCTTTTTAGGGAAAAACTACCATTTTCTCTAAAAAAAAAAATCACACCCTTTTTACTTTGTATACAAAGTTGTTCATCTCTGCCACTAATACTCCTATTCATGTACATACATTGGTTACAACTTCTATTCACAGTGACTTCTCTTTCACAGAGAAAACTAAGAGATGGATTGCTGTGAACTGTCATACACCTGCATTTTGTAGCAGAATGGAAGAGCTTATGAATACACACTTCACAAGTTTTTATGGACCTTTGTGTCTCTTATATTTCAACCTCTCCAAGTGGCAAAAATGAATCAGGATATTAATAAACCAAAATATATGTACTCTATAAAATTAAGCAGTACAAATTATATCATTTCAAATATTACAAAGTTTTCACACAAATGGTGCTTACATGCAATTATATATTGCATTTTTACAAACGAATTTATAATTTTATTAAAGAATATTCAAAACAACCACTATAAGTTCTTATTTAGCATGTGTTTAAATTAAGGAAAATGTTTTTAATGTTTTGCTTTTTTATTTCTCCTTCCTCCTCCTTCTCCCTTCTCCTCTTCCTCTTCCTTCTCCTCCTTTGTTCTTCTCTTTTCCATTTCTTTCTTTTCTTCTTTAGCAGTGATATTTTTGTTAAACCACATATGATTATTATGTACTCAAAGCTAAATTTTTGGAAATAGCTTCAGTATGAGAGAAAAAATAAAAACATTTGACTACCGTCAACTGCTTCCATTACTGTATCTATAGCATTTATATGTTTCTATATTTTAAAAGAATCACGTAAGAACCCCATAAATCCTGTGAAAATATTATTTAATTGGAATATTTTTTTCAAAAATAAGCTTATACCTTTCTTTCTTTTTTTCAAAAAGAATTCCATTAATTTATGTTGTCATTATGGTACCAATGAATCTCAAAGGATATATTAGAATTAATTTTTTTTTCAAGTTTATAGCTGAGATGTTCACAAGCCATATCTAATAGTCTTCCTTGGGAATAATTACTGGTAATGGGCATCTGAGGGAAATTATTGCCTGCTGCTGTGAATTAGGAGTACACAGGTGGTGTCCATCAACTGGAATGGGTTGGAGAGGCAGTAAAGCCAGGAGTGCTTAAGCCTGATTTGTGGGACCATTGATTGGGGATGCTTCAAACATCAATAAGGCTTCTTGTAATACTTATATTTTTTTCATGGAAAACAAAATGAGGTATGAAACAAAACTTTAGAATCATGCCTTGAATGTGTGGCAGTGGAATGCCTTCATGTTGTGGAAAACTCCCGTTTTAAGGCAGGTTTCTGATTAAATACAAACAATATTAAATTAAGGTTAACAATGAACATTGCCATCATTCTGGTTTATATTTGCATGGAAATAATAATAATTAGCAAATTGCATTAACTAGTTACATTCTGGTATGTATTCATAAACATTTCAGGTGTCCAGTGAATATATAAATGGCACTATTAACTTAACTCTATTATTATGGAAAATTACAATATATCTTCAATAATTCCTTTAGTGTTATCAGTGCCTCAAAATAAATAACCACATAGATGCTATTTAGTTGGTTCTTTTTTACAATATTAAAATACCTGAATTTAATCCGCACAAATTTAGTTTATTGGAAACAGACAACAGAGGAAATGAACTTTTGAATACTGTCTAGTTATTTGGATGATTATCTCAAATATTCCTGAATAGATTTTTATTATAATTACATGATTATAAAAAAATCTTGAGAGAAAACATTGTAGATAAATATTAATTCAGTTTGCTACTTGAAATTAAATAAAATATAAAATGCCAACTGCATTATACTATGATTGCTGATGATTCAAATATAAATTTGAATTTGAGAAAAAAGTGAATACACACATTTTACTATATGAGAAATGAAAAAAAAAAAGGGTACTAGCACAATCAAAACCAAACAAACAGACAAACAAAACGAAACAGAACCTGGAAGGTCCAACTATGATAAGATGTTGATTCCTATTTCCTTCTAAAATTGTAATCAGTCAAACATGCCACATTAATACAAAACTAATTAAATTTTGTTTTGAGTTCTAAGATAATGTTCAACTGTTTTCCAAAGACACGCCAAGCACATTGTGAAAGGAAACTATCTCAAAAAATGACATAAAATAGAATAGGGAAAAAGAGAATGTTAGAACAAATTCAGAGGGCTAAGTAAAATTTTTAAAATACAGCAGAAAAACATTAAAATTTCATGAGCATAAATTAATTGTCTTGCATGATATATGGTAAGTTTCATCCATAATAAGTCATCTATAAGCCCAGTAGCATGTGGAAAAATGAAAATAACACCTTTGCCATTCAAATACTTTGCTTTTTGAAAAAAGTCAGATAATTTGAAAGTTATGGTGAGTTGCATAAATAAGGTAGATATAATTGAAAGAAAATGCACTGAAATATTCTTGTAAGAGAAGGAAACCAACTTAGTGACACAATATGGAATATGGTGGTTAATGAATTTTCTAAGAATTGCTTAATGTACTGCAATAACTATAACAAGATTTAGTCAACACTAGTGAAGAATCTTGAATCAAAAAGGAGTAGAAACTTCCAAACATCTCTTTGATTATTGGAAGTGGAATTTACTCGGGGCAACCCTAGGGTCTAATGCTAGCATTCCCATGAAATCATTACAATGCTTCTATAACAATAAATTATAAAATGATATTAGTAAGGCAGTTTTAGGTAAATACTAATTTATGAGTTAGAGCTGAATGAGGAAGGAAAACTCGCTGGGCATTTAAAAGAGAGGAAATTTAACACACTGGTTATTGATGTGGTAGGTTGAGAACTTGAATCAAGGTCTATGAAGCAACCCAGAGTGTAGTCACATGATATTTTTTCAACTCCTAGGGTGGAGTGACAAGTGGAACATGCAGTGTTATAAGAGCCAAGAGACCAGTGTCTCTGAAATCTAGAGTCATGCAGACCTACGAGTATCTTTCATGAACTACGCTATAGACTGAATGTTTGTGTGTAACCCCCCACCCCCAGTTCATATGTTGAAGCCTAATCCTCAATGCAGTAATATTTGAAGGTAGGTCCTTTGGGAAAGTATTAGGTCATGAGAGTGGAACATTCATGAATGGGATTAGTGCCTTTACAAAAGAGGACCCAGAGAGTTCCCTTTTCCTATGTGAGAACACAGCAAAAAGATAGCCTTAAATGACCCAGAAAGCAGATTCTTACCAGACACCCAATCTGCCCTGCACCTAATTCGGCCCATGCTTCAGAACTGTGAGAAAAAAAATTCCTGTTTAAACCATCCAGTCTGTGGTGCTTTTGGTATAGGGGACTCGACAGAGATGAACTACAGCCACAGACCTTACACAGTTCCTGCTAGAGATGTAACCAAAGGTAAAGAGGGTGGAGGGAGTCCATGGGCTTCTCTTTCATATACCCCCCCCCAACTTCTCACACTTGCCTCACATTGATCAAACACTGCCAGATGCCAGCTGAAACAGGAGGACACTATTCTTTCTGAGATAAAGTGCAGAGGAGGAGAAAGACAGAGCAATTGCACAGCCCCAGCAGAGGTATAAAGAACACACAACATAGGGAAGGGTGAACAGAAATTTGAAATAGAGTAGTAAGGGAAAGCCTTTCTTAGCAAAATATATTGAGGTGATGCTTTCAGGGTTTCACAGGTTTTACTTATCCATTCTTTCATTGTTAGATTGGTTCAAAGTTTTGTTCTCTGAAACTGTGCTGTAGATGAAAAAAAAACCTTTTGTTTATTTTCCTTAATCAATATCTTCCTCACAATGAATTACCAGTCAATTTCTTTAGGATATTCACATATATCTTACAAGATATCTTAAAATATCTTATTTCCCAAAAGTTATTTATCAATTCAACTCCCAATGCTAATATAAGAATGTGTCAAATGAATTATATGATATGCTCATCACTGATTTAAATACATACAAACCCCCCTCTAGAAAAAATAATATGCCCATAAAGAAATGAAAACACTACAAAATCAAAGAAATATTAAAAATAATTGAAAACTCTACCTCTTTCAAGACTCTGAGATAGTTGTAGATGTGACATTTATCCAGTCCTGAAGGTAGGATTGTAAATGGAAATGTCAAAAGACAGTTCTCTATAAAATGACATCTCCAAGCTTAGTTTTGAATTACTTGCAAAATTTACTGTGGTACAGGAGATCTCTTTGGGACAGGTTACGAATGAATTCACTAGAGTCAAAGAACAATGCCACTCAAATTTTTCTACTATTTCACTATAAGGGCAACTAATAGAGTAGTGTTAGTAATTTCTATTACACCTAATAGTTTTGAAATCTCTCTTATTAGAGGGAGGTGAAGGATGTGGTGAAACACACATTTCTTCATTGAGTAGTAACAGATTTTGATTTATCCTGCAGATTTTCCAAATAACCAGTTGACCTTTATCTTCGATGTATTGCTCACGGTTCATCCATAGTAAAAAGTACCATGTTGGTAATCATTTTCTTTTGAAATCATTTTAGTTGTCAAAAGGGCAGGTTTTAAAGAGCAGGAACAAACCCTCGTAGGAATCCTTAAGGGCTGTACAGCCTGCCTTTCATACTATTCAACCTTTTACTTACAAAGGACTCTTTTAAACTCCAAGTCTCACGCCAACTGCATCAAAGAGAGGATGAGACAATGCCTTCTGCCAGTCATTTCCCTGCAGTGGTGGGAGGAATTCCCCATTATGACCTGCATGTTTGAATATAAACCTGCAGAAAGAATGTCATTTTTGTATGTCCCCAAAAAGGACCCCCTAATAAATTGGAATTTATATCATTTGGATGATATTTATGCCCAAATTGGTTTAGCCACATAATATATTTAGTTGGACAGGATATTGTATAAATCCAAAGGATATTGCTAGAATTTCCTATTGCAAAATGCTTTCTCTTAATCTCAAATACTCCATGCAAGTTTGTAGGTTTAGTTTCACTTCTAGTGCCCACCTTGTACTTTTCTACTTTTCTATTAATTAGAGACATTTATCTTATTTGATTTAGATGTGAAGTTTATTGTCTGGGAGAATAAAGACAATTACTATGGGAACATTTCACTATTAGAAAAGAAATTGATGGGTGATAGTACTATCTTTGGATTGGGGAAAACTACTACATACTATTTCTTTTAAATTGATTAAGCACAGAAAAAAGATAAAGTGTAAGTATGAAACCCATCCCTCAGACACTGTGTTTCTACTCATGTTTATCTAGAACAGCACCTATTTTACTTACCTTGACTGACTTGTCAGATTAAGGAAATTCTGTCTGGGCTATGATTCAGGTTTCTCTTTTTTATGCAGCAGGGTCATGACTGAGATAAAAAGTTTAAGTTGGAGGAGAATAATATACACAAATCAAGTCATGAGGTCAGAAAGACTAAGACTAATGTGGGGAGTGGTGTTATGGGGCCAGTTTAGGTTAGAAAATAAGGATTAAGAACAAGGGCAAACCATAAAGGGGTCTGTATGAGTTTTATGACTTGAGCCCAAAGACCGAGGTCAGATTTTACTCGAGTGTCCATAAATTACACTCATAAAATGAGAATTGGATACAATTCAAATTGCTAATTGTGAACAAATACATTTTAATTCGTTATGAGTATGCACTGTGCTTTGCAATGACACATAGAATGTATTGCTAAAGATCTCTAAATGTATCATATAAGCAGATCAGAATTATTATAACTTAGAATTTTGACTGAACTTTTCAAAGGAACTTTGGAAGTCAATACAGATAGAAACAGATAGTTTATTTACAATTAATTTGTGAAGTCAAACCATTTCAAAGGAGTTATGATAATCCATACTAGCTTCATCTGAAGTGCAGTCATTCAAGGCTATAGTTTGTCAACAAAAATAATATAAGATTAAGGCAATCACTCTATTACAACACCTCTACAGACAAATGAGAAAAAATAACATAGAAGAAAATGCAATAGTTTCACAATTGCTGTACAGGAAGTGTACAGTAAAGCATAGTTGCTATGCATAGAAACTAACCTTATTTTGATCAGGCATTCTCAGATCAGAACATTTAAATACATCCTCAGTAATTTTTACTCCCCATATATTAATCTAATATAGGTCAAATTGCAATAATTCATTAGCAGTTATTTCCTGAATTTTCTAACTAACCCCAGTCAGATATGGCACTACATTAATCCAGGTCATTTTGAAATTTATCTCTAATCAATCATCTTTAAATAAACCAGCAGTGTCATAATTCAAAATATTCAGATGATAATTAGCAAACTTCTTTATATGAAGATGTTTTAGTTGTAAATAGATTATCCAGATGAAAAACAGAAATAAAATATGTGTGATAGTAAATATATTTTTGCATAGTAATTTATTAATTTATTTTTTCATTCGTATACGGTGTGCCAAAAAAATGTATACACATTTTAAGATGTTGTCTATGCTCACACAGTAGTTCGCTGTAATCAGAAGTGTCTGGATGCTGATGGTAACCTCTTTGAGCAGCTCTTGTAATTCCAGAAGTGAAATGTGACTTGTATTCATCTTTTGTTATTGATATATATTGAGCAACACAATTAATACAGTTTTTTCTTTTCTTAAAATGTGTATACATTTTTGGGACCCTCTGTATTTATAAGTTCATTCCAAAATATGTATTAGGCAGCTACAATACTACAAGCACTCTCTACAAGTTGGGTAAATGGATGTATTAAAAAATGCACCTCCATGCAAGTAACAATGGAAAATTGTGTCTCACAAATACCCATGCCTTGCTCCATACAATGTCTTGACTTTGGATAAATTATCCATGAACATGTTATTCTGAGTAATTTGTCCAAAGAGGCTGAGCTCAAATTTATTCAATTTGCTCATGCAGTATTAAATTAAGGAAATTATCAACAAGACTTCAAGAAATTGGATGAGGTCATCTTGCAATATCGACTTCAACAATCCCTCGTGTAGGGCGTTGCTAAATTTGTCAAATAAAAATAAAGAATATTCAACTAATTGGAATTTTACATAAACAATTGTTTAATATAAGTTTAATATAAGTCCTACACATTTCATAGAAAACACCTATGTGAAAAAAAATTGTTTGTTGTTTATCTGATATTCACATTTCACTGAGTATTCTGTATTTTATCTGGCAAGCTTATTTGCCAGGTCTCCAAACTAAACTAGCTGAATGATTCACATACCATCTGGGTCTACCTTGGAAATCCAAGTGACTGTCTTTTAAAGTTTTTGTATTGATCTTACGCTTGGCCCATAGTATCAATCCAGGTAAAGAAGGATGTGTTAGCAATGCATAGACTTTTCCTTGGCTCAGGAAGAAATCTAAGGAAATTCTACCATCCATTATAACTATGAACAGAGAATTGAGATTAACCTGAATGACTTTCATGCCCAAGATGAGATCAGTAATCACTTCAGCCAAAGAGAGGGACAAATTTTTTACCATACTTTTTAACAGAAATACTCCCATGGTAGAAATAACTGCCAGTAGGATGCACATCAGAAGAAAAAAAAAATGAGTCAGTTATCACTCCAAGAAGCTTCCTAGAGTAACTAAAATTATCATCATTTTGGAGAAATCTCCATATTCATCTGAGATTCTACTGTGATATTTTTTTAAATACTTAAGGTCTCTTGTGACCACTCCTAAGGTTCAAGTCACCAAATGCTCAGGAAAGAGAGAAGTTAATGCCTGATTTCTATAGAAAAAAATAAAGACCCAAGAGTATTCATGCTACCTGTGGAATGAAGGAGTAGTCTTAATTTTGAGAATCTCCATAGTGCTACCTAATCATTTAGGGGGCACAGATTGGTAACAAGTCCATTTCAACCTTCCAGAAAAGGTAATAGGTCTTAGGGTTCCCAGTTCATTTTTTAATAATTTAGTCTGGTTCCTGGTTTTAGAGGGAATGTACAACATGTCTTGTTTATTCACTATTAAGCCAGGTGATATTAGTTTGCCCCCTGGGATGACATCCAGATTTTTGATTTGACAGGTGTTTGGATAGAAGTGGAACAGGGGCTACCAATTCCTGTTTCTAAGGGTCTTAAGAAGGTCAGGGGAATGATGATAAAATTATGATCAGAACTGCCTGGAAGGGGATGGAAAGCTTAGTGGTAATTTAAATTTAAGTTTAAGGCAACATGTTGGAAGAACTGATCCAAGATGTTTTTCTTAATGAGGAAAGGTTAATATTTAAATACAAAGATAACTAATGGCCCTCGCTCCCCTGTGTCTCCCAGGGATTAAGGTATCACATCCCACTGACAAAGCTAATATCCTGACTCTACAATCATAATCTTGATTGTCTCTTTCAAGTAACTAAAACATTACCCTTTTCTCAAACATCCCTTACTTGTATCTTGATCTTTGTTCTGGATTAATCAGTTGCAATTATTCGCAAAGGCATTTTTATAAATTCATAGATATCCATTATGACCCATATAGAAGGAGAACATGATGAGCAGTACAAACAAACAGTATGTTATCCTTATGAGATAAGACTATGCCAATCCAGTAAGAGAATCACGGCAGAACCAGAATTATTTTCAAATCCCCTCTGTCTCCTTTTGGCTAGGCTACTACCAGTAAAATGTAGCAACCAGGCCAGCTTGTGGTTGGTGTTAAGGCAAAGATAGATGCATCATATCCCAGATTGATGATGGTGGAATCCCAAACTTTCAAAATTGGTTTAGAGTACACATCACCATTTTTGTTCTGATCATTATCTAGGAAGATGCCTGGAAATTATCTAAGTAATACAGATTTAATTTGTAGGTAATTCCAGCCAGGTCATCAGAGAATGTGCTCTTACATTGGGATTGTATAAGCATCACAAACATGACTATATTAGCAGCCATAATTTGTTTCCAAAGCTTGTGGTCCTAAACATAAGTGACTTGAATCTGCCAGGCAATCTGTAACCTTCCAAGTGGCAGACCAAACAGTTAGAAAATACATGCACTCCAAAAGTCAGTAAAAACATAAGTTTTTTTTCAAAGGGGTATCGTTTAAAGCAATGAAAATGGCCTTGAATTCTGCCTATGGAAAAGAGTGATCATATACATTTTATATTCCATGGAAGTGGCCCCAAGGACGAATATCCCCAGCAGCCTCTTGGACAAAACCTGGTTGCTATTTAGAAGGACTAATAATACATCTGACCCAAGCATTTAGGGAACATCTGAGAATCAAGGAATCCTTTGATTCAACAGCTTTGTTTTTTTTGTAGTATAATTTATTTTCCCCAAAAAGATAGCCTTTTTTTTTTCCATGTGAAGCCAGTGCTAATGTTTAACCAAATCAACTTCTAATCCTTTCTGTCTATGTTAAACCTTATATGAGGCAGCAAGACAATCATTACTGACATGAGTGTTTCTGTTTTGGGAATCTCTTGATTCAAGAGCTGTGACACATTGCTTTCTCACTGGGGGATTGTAGGGTTTGTGCCTTATGGTTAACTTGGGGTTCGCTCACATAGCAGTCATTTTTTTTGAGGACTCCGTCTTATTCTGGGTTATTTGCTGGTACATGGTCATGAAAACCTCTTAATTTTTCATCTGGTTTAATATATAAGGAAGGTAAGTTTTTCAGGGTGAAGGACTGACTGTAAAAATTATGTAGATTTTAATTCATTCTCTTGGTCATCTTTTTGCCAGAAATGTAGACTCAGTACTTCATCAGTGGTTTCACAAAAGCGTGTTTGTTTGTTTTTTATAATAGAAAACTTACAGAGAAAGTATCCATTAAATATAGTCTGAGAACACTTTTTGTTGTCTCCAAATGGATCCAAATTTAGAATGTTAGGCGGTAGGAAGCTTTGGGCGAGAAAATGGCCCTGCTGTTGCCATTTTGTTTTGTTTTGTTTTTTTGTTTTTTTACAGGTACTACGTGCTTTTCTCCCTCGTCTACCAAGTAAACTGGCATATGTATGTAACTGTCATCTGAAAAGGTATGGGATATTAGTAATAGACATTACAAAGGAGATATCTTGATGCTGACTGCCAGATTGGTGAGGAAGTCCCTACCATCTAAAACATAGGAAACAACAAACACGGTATCTTTCAGGCAGTTGTCTGATCCTAGTTCCTAACGATTCACGTAGCCACCTCCCCAATATAGTTTAATTAACAGCCTGTAACATAAAGAGCCATTTATTGTTCTGTACACCATACAATTCAATACTTACACTTATCATTCATATATGGACTACCCTCAGATCCTATTAATTGAGTTACAAGGCCTTTATCCTTCCTCTTCCAGAAGGCCATAAACTTTAAACATTTTATCTCTCTTCTAAAAGTATCAAGAATTATGAAGAGTTTGAAATTTTACCCTACTTGAAAGTTAACAAGTTAGCCTGCCATAGTTCAATGGTTATTGGCAGAAGGCATGATTCCTGGGTCAGAAACCAAGGACTTTAACACTTGTAAGCATCAATATAGTTGCGTCAGTTTTCTTAGCATGCCACCATCCCCAGTCTCATGAGATGACATGAGTGGGCCTGATGTATGATGCATATGCAATGGATTGTTTTATAGGAGAGAAGCCCTGAGTTTAGGAAGCCTGGAAATTTTATAATGGTAGTAAGCGTGCCTACCCTTTGTGCAACACAAAGATACTACACCAATTATCTGATGCTCTTTGCTATACAATTTTTCTTGAAAAGACAGTTTGGAAAAAAAAGCTTGCAAACTGTTAAAAGAAAAGCCTTGCAAGGTGTAAAGAAACATGAGAGAATTGTGAAGAATTATCTCCCAACATATGTTTCCTATGTTAATGTGCATGCTGTAGAAGCAATACGAAATTACTTCTCAAAACATTTATTGTTTCATAAATATGTATATGTCAGCATTATATTACCCTGTATATATTCATTATTTTCAGTATGCTTACATATATCAAAGTCTTTTCCTGGATCTCCTGTTGTAAGAATTAAAGTATAATCCAGATTATAGTAGGCTCTTACTAAAAACCTACGTGGTAAAGGAGAGAAAATAGAAAAGTCATCAAGGAAATATCTCTACCCATTTAATTGTGGCATTACAGTGATGGCTCTTAATTCAGAAGGAATCGAGAGAGAGAGAGAGAGAGAGAGAGAGAGAGAGAGAGAGAGAGAGATCACAGAAAAGGTCTGTCCTATCAGTATTGCTTTCAAACTTCTATTATGGTTAATCAGTTTGCCTGCTACTATTTTAAATTCTTGAACAATTTGCAGCTATATACAGTTGCCAGACATCAGAAATTCAAGTATGGATTTGTGGAGCATTTTTATTTTGCCTCAGAATTCATTACAAATCAGATTTATACTTCAAGCAAACATACAAATTTGAAATACAGCTCTCAGAATTGTTTGAAATGAAAATCTAAACTCAGCTGTAAAAATATTTTGATATAGCTTCTATAGAGTACAGCTGATACATTTTTGAAAATGCAAATAGTAGCTAATATTTATTGGTACCTTTATTATATAGTTACCAATAAATGTGTACTTCATTATATAATTCCAATACTTTAATTTTTATTTTTTATTTTTTTTTAAGGCAGTGTCACTGGTCCTCATATGAGGGACCCGAACCGAGGTCGCTGGCTTCCCAAGCCAGCGCTTAACCACTGCTCCACTCGGCGGGCTCTAAATACTTTAATTTTGTATCACAGCACCATAATGTGATGCTGATGCTGATTGTCAGATTGGGGAGGGACTCCCTACAACACGACCCACAGTGACCAACAAACAGGCACCTTTCAGGCAGTTGTTAATTTCTTTATTAGCTACTTATTAGCTATTAAATTTAGCTATTATTTATTCCTTATTTATGGCTATTACTTTTCTACCCTAAATTAGTGCACAAAATCATGAGAAATCACACTACTTAGCAAAAGCAACTTTATTTAATTCCAAAATGTACGCTTCTCTCCACATTTCAAATCTATGAAAAAAACTGTAATATTTTTCAGTAAACCTTAAATATTCTGATTTATCAATACATTTTTGCCTAAAAATGTTTTATTTCATTCAATAAGAGTAATCAATTTTTCAACCATAATTGATATGCTGTGCTAATCTAAAATGCATCTTCTGTATATTAAATAGAAAACAAATTACACAACCTAAATTTAAAAAATTAAAAAGATAATTTTTCTAGGATATTAAACAGATTATAAGAACAATTTTCATTTCAGTAATTGAGGCTTTGAAGGAGTCTTTAATATACCTAATGCTATTATACCTAATCTCTGGGCCTCTGAGATTAAATTATCAATGCAGAGATCCTAACTTTCAAACATGGATCAAGTGTCCCTCTACTTTTTTCAGAGAGGAAAGAGAGAGAGACAGAGTGAAAACATAGACACCAGGCAAGCAGCCCTTTACTCTGATCAAGCATACTCAGAGAAGGCTGCACAGACATTCCAATAGTGTCTATTACATTAATACTAATCTAATGTAGGGAAAATTATGAAAAGAAGTAGAAGATCAATAATGCATATGATGAGATGTATTCTATGAAATCTAACAAGCATGTATTTTGAGGTAAGAGTTTCAATTGTTATCTCTCAGCTATTGCAGGAAGACAGATTGTTTTACAAGTAATTCTACATTAGGAAAACAAATATATCTGAAAGCTGTATTCAAAGACCAGGATAGGTGATTCCATGACTGCAGATCCATGATCTTAGGATGCCCTCATGCTGTCACTGAATCAATTGCAATGTCTACATTTCTATTTCAGAAGAGAAATTTCCAAATTATTTAAAAAAGGGCCATCTGACTTCAACGGAATCGTTTTTTCTTGGATGACAAATTTTATTTTAATTTTCCAACGTTCAGTATTTCTATCATCATTGTCTATGTCTGCATAGATCTGAAATAAGCATTGTTATTCTTTAGGTTGAGTAAAAGATTAAGTCTTGCTATACAGATATACTTTTTGAATACTTGTAACAAGCAGCCAAATTGAATATTAATTCTAGAGAGATACTATGTATATTCAAATGATTTTTTTTCTTTTTTGCCAATGTGTTCCTTTGGAGAATGTATTTTTATTTCTTTGTGCCAGAACTTCTTCATCTATAAACTATGGTAATAATGATACCTCCCTTAAAGGGATATGTTAGGTAATGATTTTGTTTCTATAAAAAGTTCATGATAAAGTAGTTATTTTATTTACTAAAAAATTTGACTAAATTTTAATCCTTAGAAATTAATAAATTGACTCCACCTTTGTGCATAGTAGTGCATTTTTTCATTTTTATTTAATCATAGTGATTAAAAATTATAATGTACAATAATTCTTTAGATTTCTTGAGAAGAGATGTATTCATTTAGATTGACAATTGATTGATTAATTGACTCTTGCAGAGGTCATAGCTCTGCACTGAATCCATTAGTTGGATTTTAAGAAATCTTTGATGTTCACTTTAGTTAGAACTTAAGGCGTAAACAAGTAACTTGAAAGAGCTCAAGCAGTTTAAATGTTTATGCAAAATAATCAGTTTTATAGGTGGTTTCCCCCCCAAAAAAAAATTCTCTCTTAATTCATAACTGAGACTAGATAAAGAAACGTGAATGGGAAAGACTTTTATTCTTTGAATATCTGGTGGAAAAACCAGGGTGCATAAATAAAATAAATAATAGAACTTGTTCTCTAAATCCCACATAAATTCCATTACTTAATTTTTGTTTGTCTAACAAACTAGTTGGAAGAGATCTGATAATTGTTTGTTTGTTTGTTCCATGCTATAGGTCCAGTTTCTACAATGTGAGCTAGTCTAGTACATGACAGGCACTGGGTAAATATTTATCAGATAAATTAATGAATCTTTGCTGTTAAAGTTCCTGTTAATAAATAGACACTGCATCAGAAATCCAATTTGCAATTAGACCTATTGTGTTGTTGGAAAAGTCATGACGCATGTTTATGACAGATGGCACTAGTTCATTTCTGGAAGTACTAGAGTCATTCATATCTATGTTATTGCTATGTCATTTGACAGCTGACAGTTCCAGCTTCATTTTGAAAAAAAAAATTGAGCAATTTGTTTGAGTTTTGGAGATTTTACAGCAAGTTGAAGATGAAAGACCAAACTGTGCATTTTTGCCATATTTTACTGTTTTACATCCATAAAAGGAAGAATGCACGTCAAGCTTGTGAAAAGTTGCATAAAGTTTATAGTGACAATGTTCTCTACAAAAACGTCAGTGCCAATGATGGGTCACGAAATTCTGTGCTGGTGATTTTGATCTCAACAATGTTCCTCGGTCAGGGAGTCCCACTGAGGTTAATGACGACAAAATAAAGGCATCGATCAAGTCAAACCTATGTTACATGACATGAGAGATTGCAGAAACATTGAACATCCATCATTCAAGCCTTCATGACCACCTGAAGAAGCTGGGATACGTAAGAAGCTTGATATTTGGGTTCCACATGAACTCAAAGAAGTTCATTTGATGGTTCGTATACACATCTGCAATATGCTTATTAAATGTGAGGAAAATGATCTTTTTGTGAAGGACCAATTTGTGATGAGAAGTGGGTTATTGACAACAATGTGTTGCGCAACTCATCTTGGTTCTGATGTGAGGATTCACCTCAAACAACATTGAAAGCAGATGTTCATCAGAGGAAGGCTATGCTCTCAGTGTGGTGGGATTTTAAAGGTGTCATGTTTATCAAGCTCCTACCAAGGAACCAAACAATCAATTCGAATGTCTACTGTCAGCAACTGGAAAGTTTGAAGGAATCCATCATCCAGAAATGTCCAGAGCTTGTTAATTGTAAAAGAGTTGTGTTCCATCGCGACAATACTAGACCACACAGTAGTTTGATCACCCTTCAAAATTATTGGAGTTTGGATGGGATGTTTTGCCACACCCACCATACTTGCCTGACCTTGCACTGTCAGACTTCTACTTGTTTCCCTCTCTTCAAAACTCCTTGTGTGATATAATGTTCAAGTCAGATGAGACTGTAAATCAGAAACTTGTTCAGTTTTTCACAAATAAACACAGGTCCTTGTATGAATGAGGAATTATGAAGGTCACTGAAAGATGGCAAAAGGTTATCAAGTAAAATGGGCAATATATCATTGATTGATCTTTGTTCTTTATATAAATAAATGACCTTTGAAAATCATAGACAAAATGCATCATGACTTTTTTGACAATTTCAAGTATCTGATTTCAGTAGTCTTTACATTTCTTTCATTGAGGTTAACGTTTTCATAATAGCAAAATAATTATAACATAAATTATCAAAGGCTTCAGTTTCAAAAGTTTTATATATGTACATATATTAGTTTTATATATATATATATAAAACACATATGTACATCATGTGTGTCTAATTCATTAAATTTATAGGTAAATTAAACATGGTAAAATTGTGTGCTAAAAACTCAGAAAATATACTCCAGCATTTAACACAATATTCATTTTATTTTAGGTACATGATAGCATAGAATTATTTACATATTAATATTGTGATTTGTTGTTGACCATGTCTATGGAATATTACCAATGACAGATTTTAATGTTTTATAATACCTTCTTTCAGAAATGAAGGAAATCATGTGAAAATACCAATATCTTACATGCTAATTGTAAATCAATTTCCAAGTATAATATAATTTAATTCCAATCAACTAATTCATTGTTATATAATCATCCTTTTAAAGGAGATAGTCTTCCAATGTCTTAATGAGGAGCCACAACAATCCAAGAGACTAAGAACATAATGTATGTTTTATAAATTTTAATGAAATATATTTTTATTATGTATATTAATTAATCTTATACACGAATTAAGGAAATAAAATGTGTATTTTTATTGACATCTTTGTAAACCAGGTCTACTATGTTATTATTCAAAACTATAGACGTATATTTACTATGCTTTTTGAACACTCCTTACAACAAATATAGTTTAAAAAATAAAAATAGTAAATAAAGATAGTTTCTTAGTTCATCTTCAATACTATTACTTCTCACTTAGAATAAAATATTCTGAAAAATCAGACAAGTTTTGATTAAGCATAGCAAATTTTGACTGTGTGAATCAGCTAAGATATTTATCTGGCTACATAGGAATAGAAGATGTAGTGATTATGCTATGTGATATGCCATTAATATTTCTTTCTGCATACCGTGAAAATATATCACTGCCTCTGACAGGATAACATGTGTCTGTAGGGGCTAGCAATTGTCTTGATGGAGAGTGCTGTATCAAGAATTCAGTGTTTATGACTGCTACTGGATGATTAACAATTCCTCAGTGGCAGGGATTAGATAAACCATAGTTAGAGGAAGTCCTTCCTATCAGGCCCACAGTTAGCTTCTATATTCACCAGCATGGCCACTCTCTGACTTCCTGAATTTATGACTTGTGCATTTGATGAGCAGCTCTGGTTCCAGTCCCTTTTTATCTTCTGGTCAAGTCCTCAGTCTCCACTATGGCTCAGAAGCTTGATAAAATCTGTTTTCCAAATACAGTAGATTTGCCACAGAAGACATGGGCTTGCATAACAAAAATAAAGGGTTTTTGTTTTGTTTTGTTTTGTTTTTTTTGCCTGTGCACATCAAAGCCAAATGGATAGGAACAGGGTTTGCAGCAAAGAAAGAAAAAGTTTACGTAAGGAAATGACACCAAGCCCAGAGGCACAGGTGAGGTAGCACTGAAAGACCTGGCTGTGCATGGCCTTTAGGGGATAGGTTATATAGAGGAAACCTCATTAGCCATGGTAGCTAATGGAGTTGGGGTCATGGGTTCTACTTATTGGTGAGGGCTGAGGTAGGAGGCAGTTGATCACTGCATCAGGTCCTGATGTCAGTCATGATGTCATTTTGTCTGGTTTCAAAAGGATGCTAGTAGGGTTGTCTTCAATGGTCTGAAGCTAGAAAACAACTGAGGTCCAGATGTTATCTTTAGTTTGACCAAAACTCATTTCTGTGGTCAACAGACCTGAGGCTTTGTTCTAAGGCTCGTTGGTGCTGACCTGAGGGTTTAATGAGTAAGGGTGTGCAGTATATGCAGTCGTGGAATATACAGAAAGAAAAGAAACAAGTGAGGCATAATGCTATTAGACTAGACAAAGTCAGTTTGAATTAAAGAGAAAGAAAAGAGAGAAAGTCATTGTACAAAAGTAAAATTTTGGCACACTTACAGTCGCTCCAGAATTTTAGAGTCTGTGCTGGGATTTCATTATTAAAGCTTGCCATAGACTTCAAAAATTATCCTTATCCACCACTAAAAAGCATCATTGGATCTGCTAGATGGCCCAAATTTCAGAGGAGCTTTACTACAACCAGGCTGCTGCAAAACCCTCACTTACTATGAGACTCACTCACTTAATTATTTTCAAGTAATGCATTCAGTGCATCAGAGCATTATTCCAAAGTATAGGTTCTGCACCTTTAAAGTATCAAAGTATAAGAAAGTCCAAGGGCGTAAAGTGAGAGAGAGTGCATTACAGCCCTGTGTTTTGTACTGGTCTCAGCTATGGATGCCAATGTTGTGGCTGTACCAGCCTTTGAGGTTCTTATTGTGATTGCAAGATGCCCTTCAGCAATAATCATCAGGAAACTTTGAAAATGTACAGGTTTTTACCTACAAGACCTGGAAATTACACTGCATATCTGGGGCTACACAGTGAGTTCATGGGTGCAGAAAGAGAGAGAGTGCGGGGGCCTGGGATTGTGCTATTATTGAAGTCAAGGGTGGGCGGCCTAGGTCTCCCAGGCTCATAATTTATATGTGAATTTATAAAATAAGAGTGGAAATTTAAAGCATGGATAGAAGAGAAAACAAAACAAGCAGCTCAGTTGAACAGTTATTGAAATCAGCCAAGATCTCTAAAGAAGACTCAGTAGGGTGAGGTCACCTGGCTCTTTGTCTAGTATTGTAACTGGCAGTGTGTTTATTTGAGATAGCCCACTTTGCTGTGGATGCATCTTTGAAATGGGTGCCTGAGCAATCAAAGCTTAAGTCAGGCACTTGCATTACAGAGAGAAGAGGGTAAAAAAAAAGAGCCAAGGTTTGCACTATATACTGTCAAGCTGAAAATGTGGCTTGAACAGTGGCAGTGATAACTAAAGAGTGGATGGAGATTGTCTTATACACATAGGCATTATTATTCTTAAATTTCATTTTCAACTATTATACTACTTCCTATTGCTTCATTGTATTCAGAAATTTTATTCCACAAATACAATTCCATGAACAAAATGGTTTGTCTACCGGTTCAGTATTGTGTTTTGTATATATATTTTTTCCTTAAGTTTTAACACATTGTAGTTCAAATATTCCTTGACTTACAATAGTGTTACATCCTGATAAACTCATTATAATTTAAAAATATTATATGTTGAATATGCATTTACTAAGCCTTACATACAGCACATCATAGCTCAAAACACGTATATTAGTCTACAGTTGGAAAATCATTTTCAGTTTTGTCTCAAGAGTAATTGCCTTCCTCTATTACCAGGAGGGGAAAAACAGGACATTTTGTAAAAGACTGGGTGTTGAAACACAAAACATGATATCCAAAACATGCTGGCAAACAGTACACTGTAGAATATTGGTTGTTTACCCTCAAGATCACATGGCTGAGGGGGAGCTGTGGCTCCCTGTAGCTGCCCAGCATCAGGAGGGTACTGCATTATATATCACTAGCCTGAGAAAAGATCAAAATTCAAAATTTGAAGTAGCTTCTACTGAATAGTATAGCTTTTGCAACATTAAAAAAAGTGTAATTTGGAAAAGATTTTTAGTCAGATACCTGCTGTACTTTGAGTCAGATGAAACTGATGACTGTTTCTCTACTAGAAGTAGAGACTGAGCCTTTACTACACTCTTACCTACACAGAGACATTTTAATGCCTTAAAAAATGACTTTTTATTCCTATTCCATATATTTATTTCTTCCTTTCTGGTGCTTACTCCATATATTTATTTCTTCCTTTCTGGTGCTTTTTTTTTTTTTTTTTGCAGTGTAATTCACATGACATAAAATTAACCATTTCAAACTGTGCCATTTAGTACATTCATACTGTTGTGTAACTAGCACTTCTAGATATCTAGTTCTCAACCATTTTCATTACCCCAGTAGAAAACTCCATAGTCATTAAGCAGTCATTTCCTGTGCTTTCCTCCCTCCGGGTCCCAGAAAGCATCAATCTGATTTCTTTCTCCATGGATTTACTTATTGTAGATATTATATATATCCAAACTATAGATGACCTTTTGTGCCTTTCTTCTTTCACTTAGCATGTTTTCAAGTTTAATCCACATTGTAGCATATATGAGTACTTCATTACATTTTTGTTCCATTGTGTTTGTATACTATTAAAATAATTAAATAAGAAGGCCATTAGACTGTGGTTGCTCTAATACATGTTAGCCTCTATAAGTAGACTGAAATCTAAGCAATGGTCAATGCACCTGAATGCAAGAAAATGAAACTTAAAAACAAGCAATCACAAATAGCCAAATAGGCTTCCCAAAATAAGGCAACTGTTTATGCAATAGTCAATCAAATAATGCCCATGAAAAATAAATAAATAAATAAATAAATAAATAAATAAATAAATAAATAAATAAATAAATATTTTTCTATAAAACAAACAAATAAAAACAAAAGCCTCTTCCCTAACACCTGTCAGTGCAGTATTGTTAAAAACGATTTTAGGAGGCTGTGTAGGTTACACAAACTTTATTTAACACTTCATGATGCAGGCTGTCTCAGTCCCAAAGATCCAGATAATTGCAAAATAGGGTAGAAGGTAGGGGGTTATATAGGATAAAGAATAAGAAACAAAGAAAATAAAAATGGAGAACGGATAAGGGACAATGGAATAAGTAGAGAGCCCAGAGTTGGATTGGCGTTGAGTACTGTCTGCCTGGATATGCTACATTATTGGCCAAGCAGGCATTCATAGGTGCATGAAAGTTATCTAAGTTTCAGCTGACTGACATGGCAACCCAGGTAGAAGCGGCTCCATCATGGGCCTGGAAATTTATTTCAATAACTACTAACCACTTGTGGTTTGGCACTGCACAATTCAAAAACATATTTTTTTTGTATGTAAATATATACCTACTTAAGCACAAAATGAACTGTAAAAATAATGTTAAGCTATTTAGAGTAAGCATATTTTTTTACAATGGCCTTGGTATTGTTATTCTAATATTGGCAATACATGTGTTGCTGTTGAAACAAATGAGTAATTATGTTGCTATCATTAGTAATTGAGATTTTTTAGCATGGGAAAAAGAAGGTGAACACATAGTATGTTATATAAATAAATAAATATATTTAAAGGTGGAATTTAAAGAAAAATACACAAGTATATCATCACCATTAGGTACAACACATAAAGATTTCAAACTGACTCTTCATTAATTATCTAGTTTCATAAAATTAAATCATTTAACACAGAATTATTTGAAAGACCAGCACATTTTATTTTACATTTTTATAATTTTTATCTTTGTAATGAATACATTATGGTTTAAGAAAAGTGATATATTTCTAAAGAAAATTGTTCTGATGAAATTATATGTATGTTTTTGGCAACTTGCTTATGGCAATATGGTTATGAAGTCTCCTGACAATTTTTATTTGATGTAATAATAAAATGTTTTCCTACTCGTAAACCATCACATTCATTATGCATATTATAACATTTCAAATTCCAAATAATTATAATCTGTTGCAATGAATCTTTATTCAGCTTCTGTCTTCAAACAAAAGACATTTATTTTTGTAGCACTTTTAGAACATTCATTACATTTTTGACCATCAATAATAACTTAACTGTAATACACGTTTTGAATATGTCAAACATTGTTTCTGTACTTAATATATTTGAAGTTTAATTTTAGAACCACTGACAAACTGAACTGGAAAAATGATTCTAAACTACCTTCTGATTTAGTGTTAGTTTCTCATCTCACAAACAAAGAAGTTTTCCAGGTTTGGTTTTGTTTTTCACCTTTTGTTTATCTGTAATATTACCTAGTTCATAACTATTATTTTCTTTTTTTTTTTTAAGCTGAGCCATCCTGCCACCTGTTGGCAGCTCAGCGGCAGCTCAGCTCTGGCTGGGCATCGAACTGCTGTTGCTCAGAGCTCAACTGGCACTCTTGAGCGAGCTCCTAACCAGCTGAGCCACTCGGCCAGCCCTATTAACTACTTTTCTATCAGACTTTTTTTATAAGCAACTGTAAAATCATTATTGTTTCAGCAACAGGAGCTGTGATATAAGCAGAAGATCAAGATGGTCCATGTGTGGAAAAAAAATAAATGACTAATGAGGTAGTAAATGATGCACATATTGACAATGTTTAGAAAAAAGAAAAAAACAACAACTGATAAACTTATGTATTATGAAACACAAATAGATAATATATGGAAATGGTATAATAGGGTAGGAAATGTTGGCTCTACACATTAGCTATGCATATTAAACTAGAGAAGAAAATTTCACGTCAATCTTATACATGATCACCTATACTGACATTTAAAGAAAAAGAAAAATTTAATCCTATATCACTTAAGGTAGTTAGTCAATTTCTTAGACTCATTTTAGAGATATCTCCATATGGGAAATAGAATTAGATTTATGGGAAATTCTTGGTAATTCTGTTTACTTATAAAAGCATGTAATATATGATTGTTGCCCCACTATGGTTGTTATTGCCTATTTTCAAGTTTACCATAATTAATACATACAAGTCTGAAATACTGGGTCCAAGTATTGTTGTCAAAACTGCACTGCACATCTGAAGCTGCTGCTGAACAGTATTATATGTCAACTGTAATTTAACACATATATATTCATGGGATGCGGAATACAGTGTGGGGATGGAGTCAATGGAATTGTAATAGATATGTATAATATCGGGTGTGGGTGGGCAGGGGAGAGGGGAGTCACTTTGTAAGGGGTGAAAAAATAACTATTGTATTGTTTTGTACATCTGTAACTAATAATAATAAAAATAATAATAAAAAAAGAAAAAAAGGTATATTTTTACAAGAAATATAAGAGTTGATTTAACTGATTGTTCATTCATAATGTTTTATTGATAAACAATTTCAAATATGCCTATATAACTTAAAAGTCATAACTTGACAATTTCAAAAATTAAGTAATGTTTAATAAATTCACTTTATTTCATTCTTAGTAAAATCAATGAAATATTTATTATTATTTAAGATTGCTTTGGTAAATAAAAACAAAAATCATTTTTATACTTTTCATGTGAAATTTTCTTTTAGACTCAAATACACAGTTGAAAAATTTAACAACTGTTCATTAACATGATTTTATATTAATTCATTAATATAATTGCTCTTTCCAGCTCCTCATTGTACACATTTATTTTGAAGAATAATACTTTTAAGTTTTCTAAAGGGTTAGGTAGGAAATCAGACTTCCCAAATTCAAAGTATGGATTCACTGAAACATCAGATAGGGCATGTTTGTTAATTTTTCTGTAATTCAATGTCCTTAACTTTTGAATGAGTATATAAATAATATTTATCTTACAAACATGATGTATTATACAATGAAATATATCAAGTTTAATACTGCCAGAACTAATAGTGCTTAGCACTTAGTATATACCTGTGGATATTACCTCTTGTAGGAAAACTTGACACACATTAAACACACACACACACACACACACACACACGAACACACATTATAAATTAACCTGAATTAAATAATCAATAAGAATGGAAATAAAATATATCTATAATGAAGAATAATGAAATACTAATTAAACATTGATTAAAATTCATGGATTGGGGCTAACGATATAGAAATAAGTGAATTATAGCCTGCCAATAATTGCATTAAAAGTCTGAAATAAAAAAAAAAGTTTGGTAATTAATCTGTTAAAGTTTTCTACATTTACTAGCAACCACATATACGCAATTCAAAACCAAAGGAAAAGGATTCACAATCACCAGGCTAAGAATTTTTAACATCCTGGCAATATTCTAAATTATAATGATGGTGTAAAACAACAAGAACTCTTTAGCACTGTTGAAGGAATTGTAAACTGGCACAACAGATCTAAAGAGCAATTTTGTAATATCTATTAATGAAGGTCGGTGTATTTCCTAAATCAATATCATTCCTAAAAAAATGTTGAGAGGAATTCTCCCATATCTACATGAGGAAATGTACAAAGATATTTACATAATCATTGTTTATAAAAAACAAATTAAAAAATGGAAAATATGTAAGCCAAATCTTACTCTCATATATATACACGAAAGTAGTAAAAAGCATAAGGAGATGCTTGTGCATTCTCATAAGTAATTGCTGGATAGAACTATCTCTGGGTAGTAGTACTCACAGAAAGTGCCAGCTCTATTGTTATAACTGTATTTCTTCAACTGACTGTTTGATACATAATTATTTGTTGTATTATTAATAGTTTCATACAGCTTTTTATTCTGCAACATACTGAATAAATATAATAAAATTTCTGAAAGAAAGTTTCTTGCAAAAATACTAAATTTAAATAATTAAGGCAAAGTTATTATTATTTTTTTAATACACTATTTCTGAACTTTTTATAAGTTATTTTCATTCTAATGGAATAATTTAACAAACAAGCATATGGTAACTGATATTGTTATGGAAACCAAAACTTATAAACTTTTTCTGGAAAGAAGTACTACTTACAAACCTGTCTGAAAAGTAAATTTCACTCTCTAACTTTTGTTCAACCAAGAATGTCAAGATAAAAAGCATTATTCTGTTCAGACTTTACTTTATTGGTTTTAAATAAGTGTAACACCTTATGCATTTTATTCCATAATATTTGCCACATAATTTTCTAGTTAAGAATTATATTAATTCTTAGCATTCTGTTGTATAAAACCTCACCATGCATTAGAATTAAATGATTCTAATAATGCACAGATGACAAGTTAATGTAGCATCTGCCCATTTTTATGGCACCCATTAAGTGACAGTTTAATATTTGGTTAGTTTTATTATTCATTAACAATAACTTCTAAAATATTTTTACAATCAAGATTATCATGACAATAATGTGTGAGGTCATATATGAGCTGGTTTTTCCTCCCCATTATTACTGAATAATTTAAGTTTTCTCAAATCCTAACCATTATTTCTATAAGTGAACTTTATTTTAGAGTAAGATTGAGCTCTGACTCATTTTCTAAAGATCAACACTTTTCTATTTCTCTACCTATCTAGAGAGAGAGAGATATCAGGGACTATATCTGTAAATTAACACAATGATATTTTATTTCAGGAAATAATAAGCAAATTACACCCACATTAATATTCTGGTTTGTGGAGAGATACTGTCTTTGTCCTTCCAAACAACTATTACAAAACATCACAGACTGGGTCACTTATTAACAACAGGAATATATTACTCAGGGTTCTGGAGGCTAAGTCTGAGGCAAAGGCACCAGAAGGTGCCGGCGGGTGATGATCCTCTTCCTGGTGCATAGCTTGCACCTTCTCACCATGTCTTCACATAGTGAAAGGGCAACAGATCTCTGGGGTGTCTCTTTTGTAAGAAAACGAATCCCACTCATGAGAGCTCAACACTCATAATCTAAGCTTCTTTGAAAGGCTCCACCTCCTAATACTATCACATTGGGCATTAAAAGGTCAATGTATGAATTTGGGGAGGACACAAATATCTTTATTATAGCAAATATCAAAATAAGTGTTTTGCTTTGTTTTATTTTTTAATGCAAAGAAAGAGACTAGAGAATCGTTGTGAGAAATATATAAGGCAATAATAAAATTTTGTTTGAAAGAATAGGTATTACATACATAAAGCTATATATTATTTATTTGGGGAAACTTGTTCTACACTGGTAAGTAATGTGCTTCATGGTTTTTTGTTTTTTTTATAATTTCAAAAAATCTTTCACGATTTAATAGAAGTATTTTCTAAAACATAATTGCTACAGGGGCCGGCCGAGTGGCGCGGTGAGTAAGCGCTGGCTTTGGAGGCCAGCGGCCCCGGTTCGGTCCCACATATGAGGGCCAGTGACACTGCCTTCAAAAAAAATAATAATAATAATTGCTACAACTTTGGTGCAATAAGACCTAAACATATGTATACTAAAGAATGAACAAGCATCATAAGAACAATTGCACACACAAAAAATTACAATAATGATAATTCAGTTTGATAAATAAAAATCATTACACAGAAATAAAGAAAATTTTATTTTAAAAAGAAAATTTTATTTTACAAGTAAAAATAAAACCTAATATGAATGGGTGACTGTTGTTAAGAAATCTTTCTTGAGAGCTACCATTATCCCATATTATAAAATAAAACCAAGCTAATTAAAGAGAGAGAGAATACTAACACAATGATGAAGAATAGAAGAGGAAGAGGAGGAGGATGAGAAAAATAATGTTTTGTTCTATTTTGTGAGTAAAGAGAACTACATGCCTTGAATTGAAAATATAGTAAACGTTTACTTTTATGCAGGTAATAATATTACATTTTGTGTGAGCAGGGAGTAATCAAAATAAAAGCAAAAAAAGGGACAATTCTTCAATGTGAAGGAAAATATTATGTTGAATCATTGTTGGTATAAGTCAGTAAATGAGTAATTCAGTTAATTAAATGTGGTTTATGATATGGAACAAAAACATAGTAATTTATATAAACAATATGAAAAGTAATATAAAGCTTTTAAATCCAAAACTAATTATAATTTTTAAAGTATAAGCAAAAATCTCAATGTAAAACCTATCAGAAAATTTTAAGAAAGAAACTTGTTTTCGTAGCCTGCCCCCCTTACACTCAAATAGCCTTAAATTGGGGTTCTAATGATTAAAAAGATAAACAACAAATCAAATATGCAGCCAAGCATCAAGAGAGATCACAGAAACACAAAACAAGCTGAACTGATGAAACATGAAAACCCAGTACGAGGGAATCCACTAATTTTATACCAAAACTATATAGAAAAAGGAAGACTTCTAGGAAATCAGGGTAGTAGAGTAAAACAAAACAGGACAAAATAATTGAAGTTTCATTGTGTGCCAATGGTTCAGAATCATCATACCATTGGTAGTAAAGCTATATAGTAAATAAGGCTTGATGCTCATTGCCTAGTTATTGTGTGTTCTGATAAAGAATGTTGTTGAAGACAAAAAAACAAAAAAAACAAAAAACAAACAAACAAAAAACAGTGAAATGTAAAGTAGACCAAATTAACTTTAAAGAGACATTGTGGGATTAAAATCTAATGTATATATTGTTATGATAAACTGCTAGTATATAGATGTGTATATGTTGCTATGAATGAATAATGGAAAAGAAACACACTTTTACTTTTGGATTGTAGATCAGGCAACAAAAGATAAATGATTCTCCGGATGTATTCTATGCGAGACGTGAAACCTGGGTAGGTATGTTAGTTAATTGGAAGTTACATCCTGCTTTGATCCACCCTCACTCCAGTATCCACCTCTATCTGCCCTGATTAGCTTAATAGAAAGTTCCAATCATTGTTTTGGTTTCCAGATTGTGGAAAGCTACAGGCTTCAAAGTACCATAGACAGATGTGGAGTAAAGGTGCCTGTTAGCTTTGCTACTAGACCTGTGTGTTACCATGTGGTAGCAAATCCACATGAATATTACGTTATCTAGTGATGAACTGGGGCCCACACAGCTAGTGGAAGTTCCACAGAGTTCTGTTTGTTTGTTTCAAGCCCTTCTAAATTGTCTTAAAAATGATGGGTCTGAAGTGCTTTCATAGCATTCTGATGCCTTTCCCACTCTCTTAAAAAAGATTCTCTTTCTAAGTATTTTGCCTCTGAATGAATTGTTAGCCTTGAGTGTAACTAGAAAAATTGGAGAAAATGTTTAATGCCATAATTTTAACAAGGCTCATGTGGCTTGTCCAGAGCTGTCAAGTAGGACTTTCTCTGGTAATGGAAGTATTGTATAACCACACTATCCAATAAAGTAACCATTAGCCATATGTGATTAGTGGACATCAGAAATCAAATTTGTAATTTGATTATATTTTAATTAATGCAAATTTAAATTTAAATTCCCACATTATCTAGTGGCCACCATATCAGGCAGTGATATTCGCTATGGAACTTCAATCCAATACGTAAGATGTTAATATGCACATTGGGTCTTCAGTTTCATTAATTATAATGTACATTGTATCATACCAATCTTTACAGTATGGAATACCACAAAGCTAAAAAGAACACATGAAACAGCTGTTAAAAGCTATGTAAGAAAGAGGAAAGGCAGGATGAAGCCAAACATATGTGAGAACAGAGTGGCACACACATGAGAGCTGCACATTCACCTCTTCTTAAAAATTTTGCTACGGTTCATTTGTTGATTCATGGGTAAAGGTACTATAGAAGAAGCTGAAAAGAGCAAGAAGGAATTTCTCTCTATGAACCATGTCATTCTCTATATAAGGGGAATATACAGAATAAGGGCTTCAGTGTTTTCATGGAGACTGAGACTTGAAGAGAAGGAAGTGTCTTAGGGAAGCAACCCTAAATATTGAGCACTATTTCCTCCCAAGTTTTGTTTTTGTTTTTAGCTTTTTAAAAATCTTAATTAGCATTTAAAGACTGTGAACCTTCCAGAAAGCCAGAGATCAATGAAAAAAACACACACAAACTCATAAGACTCAGAATGAAAATGCTTATATATAGGTAACAGCAGGAAAATGACACACAATAGTAGGGGTATGGGACACAGCCAAAGGCTGCCTCAAACTAAAGGACATTGAAAAAGCCAGATGCCAATTCCAATTCTCCCTTTTCTGAACCATGCTGAAAGAGTTTTCTCTCTTGGATGGAAAGCTACTGATACTGATGGAACAACTCGGAACCAGGGAGCCCAAAATAGAGTCACATCAGGAATTTTTAATAACCTGCTGGTCTAGAAGGTATATTCCTGTTATGTAACGAGCTTTCAATGGCAGAGTCCTATGGAGTTCTTACTGAGGACAGGTGCAAATCATCAATCTCACTGTTATCCGTACAAATACTGACAAACTGGTACAAATCAGCCAACATTTCTTCAGTCCCATGGTTACAAAACACACAATTAATCAGTAAGTTGTATGTCTTCACCAGAGCTCAGTGGCATGGAGATACATATCACACATCAATAAAACAGCTCAGCCTAATCCTAGGCCAGTTATAATTTGCCCAACAACACACTGAAAAAAACAAGAAGCCAAGCAAAGATTTCAGCAGCCTTGAATTCAAGCTATGACAAATAGGTAGGACTTTGAAATGGAACAGGGTTTCCGTTATAGTTACTATGCACCCACAGATCTCTGCTGCTTGCAAAGATGGAACAGCAGACCGAAGTTTATTCTTTTCCCAAACAATAAAAAATATATATAATAAGTCTATGAAGATCAGTGATCCTAAAGACACAGGAAGCAAACAAGGTGAGTGCTGTACTCACCCAAACTTACTGCTTTGAGAGAATTTCCTAGATCAAGATCAGGGAGGGAGCGCCAGGTACAGCCTAGTGGGTTCCCTGAGTAAAAAAGATGTAGCTGAGAATATAGAAAAGAAAGGGCAATAGAATTCAGGGAAAAAGTAATACAGATGAGATGGGTGCACACAGAGAGTAATCTAGCTCTCGTCAGAGTGTTTTCTTTCGTTGTGTGGATCAGAACATGTATAAATGAAAAGTACTTGAGTCTGGGGAAGAACCACCCAAACCATTTAGAATAAATATTTCCAAGCTTCCACACAAGGCTGGGTGTTTTTCTTGTTCTCACTAACCAGAGAACAAAACCTCATAACCCATAGATTCAAGAAACTCATCAAAGCCTGTGTACAAGAAATATGAAGGAAATTATACTGAGGTGCATCAATATCAAATTACTCAAGACCAATAATAAAGAGAAAATCTTAAAAGCAGCCTGAGTAAAAAGACTCCTTACATGTAAAGGAACAAAACTAAGGATGACCTTTGGGCTAATTCAATGTTTTTTTTGTTGCTTCTACATGAGAATGTACAGTAGTAATTGATGTGCCATATGCTTGTACTTCCCCATCCCATAATGTCAGAAGGAATTATATTGATTGGGGAAAGTGCTGCACGCAGGGAACTGCGTCCCTTATGACTCTTTTACTCTTTTGCGTTTCGGGTCTATGAGACTGAATACATAAATAAATATATATATATATATATATATATATATATATATATATATATATTTGATTGGAACTTCTGAAAAAAAAAAAAAAAGCGGCAGCCTCCTCACAGGCAACTCACAGGGTTTGGTCTCCTAGCCTTCCTGATATATATAACTCAACTGTTAGCTTGTGAATGGGGTCTTTCTAGAATCATAATGGCAGGTCCATGGGGACCTTGTGATGTTAAATATTGAGCCTGCTATTTAAATTCTTTTGTTAGAATGGCAATGGCTTCCAACAATTTGCCTTTCATCACAGAAGCAGGTTATGTCCTAATCATGAACCTTTTGAAAGTGAAGAATCTGTCCAGCAAAATCTCGGTTCCTATTCTCATCCTTCTCAGAAGAGGTCCCCCAGCTTGTCCCAGAAAATGGACCTACGAAAATGCCAGTATATTGAAATTTCTCTGAGTGCTCATGGAATTTGTTTTCAGTCCCTGACTTGAATTTAGAGAATCCAGCATATCTAATAGGCATTCTGGTAACAACAGAACTTTTTCACCAGAACTTGTTGAAACATTATCAATTTAGAGATCCAGTATATTGCTATGTGGTATGTCAAGACAACCAAAGTTGCTCTGGACTGTAATATGAAAGACAGCAGGATAGTTAAAATAATCTTGAGCCTAGACAGTGCAGCATTTTGTAAGATACATGAGCTACAGAGAGTACAGAGGGATGGAGAAAAACTGAAAGAAATTTTAGGGCCCTGCCATATCAGTAGAAATGTTAGTGTTTCTAGTTGTATAACCAAACATGTGCTTCAAAGTAACATATACATTGTAGCATCTTTTACCTTTTACCACTAATAAAGAAATGCACCTACATGTGTTCTTTAGGTTTTGGAAGCAGTTTCTTGTTCTACACTCAAGAATATTGGTCCTACCAATTTATCTGTAGAGAAAGGCTATTAACTTTGAGTCTACTCATCTAGGAGAAAAGGGATTTGTAGTAGGTCCAGGTTGTGATGTAAGCAGATCTGCTGCTTGGGCTAAGATATCAGTCAAAACCTATGGTTTTAGAGGAATCTATAATGAAATAGGATGTCTTGCCAGTATTACAGAAATTTCCAAAAAGAGACTCACCAAGTAGACTTCTAAGGTTTTAGAGCAAAGGCCTGCCATCTGCCGCAGAGAATTTTACACCATTTTTTTTTTAAGAAAAGCTCATGACATGTTATTGGATTCAGCATAAACATATCAAGTCACCATGTTACTATAGTGTCTCCTCATGAATTTTATTCTGTCACACCCACCATATTAAAAGATTTGATACATCCAGCAGCAATCCATCATAAGATAAATGTTTTGCATTTTTAATCAAACATGTACAAAGCCAGAGGGCACAAGCAAGATTCATGATTAGGCTGTCCAAATTCTTATGTCATTTTACCAGTTTCCACCAGCATTTTCCCCTCAGCTTGTACCTATGGCCCTTTGGAAGGGGCATGAATGACAAACTAAGAAAGGAGGGGAATAGCTGAGCCCGGTTCATGAATCAGTAAGCTCAGGGTATAGCTGTAAGCTAAAAATAGACTGCTTTATATAGCCTTGCATAGAGGGACTCAAAAAGTCAACAGTGGAGAGCTTTTGGAAGTTTACCTGCTCTTTACTTTGTATGGAAAGAGAATAGTCCAGAATTTTAAAAAAATATATATGGATATATTGGGCTTGATTATGTCATGAGAACTGACAAACTGTTGCTTTATTAAATTCCTTTTAGTCAAATTTAAAAATAGCATCACTAATAGCACCAGGAAATAATGCCTAAGGTGATTAGGCCTGCATTTTCTCCTTTATCACCAATTTTTTAAAAAAAATCATATTTATGATGATCACATTTAATGTATCATCTGTAGGATGTAGCATTTATTATTTCTAGTTGAAGGCATTGTATATCTAGGAAAATCTTACCATTGTATTTCCTTAATTGTAATTACAAAAACAATCCAGTCGTGAAACTTTCAATGGCATCTATATCTTATACAGAAACAATTTCTTTAGGAAAACTATCCTTTAGTAAAATATGTAATGTCACAGAGTGATATATGGAGAAAAAATATGGAACCTCCAATTCAAATATGTCAAATAAAATGTGTTATTAGAATTTTTAATTCAAATTATACTTTGAAACTTTGAAAACGAGGTCTCAGCTTTATTTCTTTTTGTATTACCAACAGTGAGAAGAAATGTACTTTATTTATATTCTGTGTTCAATAAGTTACCAAATAAAATTTATTATGACAGATGTGAAGCATAAGTGGCTCTACTGTCACAACGAATCTTCTCCTGGAAGCTGATAAAGAAATCACTAATCTATCTGAGGAACGTTTTGCTACATGGTCGCAAATTAGGATACAGATGTTAAACAGTGAAAGAAAGTTGTCCAAAAGGTTAATGCAATGACTTTTAAAAGTAGTTTATAGAATCCTTCTATCTCTACAACCTAGGTTATTAAAGTTGTAAGTAAACAAAGGTTTCACGAAGGCACTGTCTGAGGCTATATATCATCCTGGAAATTAGGATCAGTTAAGGTGTCATGTTGACAGTTCCTGAATACCCCACCTGGGGTGTCAGCGGCAGTATGAGATCGGTCCGCTCTCGCTCTCTCTGGCGCAGCCAGCTCCAATTGATTCTGGTAGATACAGATATAGCATATCCTTTTTACACTGTCTAAGCCTGTCATTGCTACTCTCTTATCTAGTTTAATTTCCTACTTTTATATTTGTGTGTCACAGTGATTTTATCTCCAAAGGACAAAAAAAAATTAAAATATAATAAGGTTATGTTCAGTCTAGGTGAGGTTTTACTGGCCACTCTGATGCAAATTTGAACAATTTCAATATATACCAGTATATTGCTAGTCTGATTACAAATTTCTATCATTCATAATAATCAGAAATATATTCTACTTGGGGGAGGGTGGAGATATAGGTGATTGCAGATTTATCTTACTGTATAAAATATTCAGGTACCAAGGCTTAGAATATAAATGATTTCCAAGCATTTAAAAGTTTTAAAGTCTGACATTTTTGAAAAGCATGTGATTTTATTTTTATTTCTGTAGTTTTGTAGTATGTCAGCTGAAATACAGAAAACAGTGATTATTTTCTAAGCTATAGTAGTTTTAATTTCCTTCATTCTCTCTCTTCCTCCCTCTCTCTGTCTCTCTCTCAATAAGATTTTTTTTCAGATTGATCATTAGCCTCAAATAGAACATCTAAAGTGCATTGTGTTTAAAATATTAAGAAAACTAAATATTGGTTAAATCATATTTACATAGTGTATTTTGAAACAATGTTATCACTTAACATTTAAAGTTACTATAGATTTTTTGAGATCATACAATAGGAAATATGAAATGTGAACAAAACATTCACATTAAATGAAACTACAATTTTACATACCATTTAAATGTGAATAATTAAACATGAATAAAAATAATATTACGAGGTGAACTTTTTATTAATAACCCTGTAATGATAATTATGTTTTAAAATAAAAGAATAAGTTTTGCAAAATATAGCTATAGATACTTTCAAAGACTCATGGTGAATATACAAGTTGCTACATCTCTTTTACAGGTTGATTCTCTAATATTAAAAATGCATATGCACTTGTACTAAAAGTTCTATTCTATGTTTTGAATTCTATTGCTACACTCCTACATGTCAAAAAAACAAAAAGAACGTCAATATGTTTTTAGGTGTATTGCAACATTTCCATATTGTTTTACTTGCCAAGATCAGGAAATTAACTAAAACTCCATCAATAAGAATCTGACTAAAATTGTATTTCTCTTAATCTAAAACACTATTTTAAATGCATTATTATTTTGTGTGCTACTAACAAATGAACAAAAACCAAATAAAAAACAAACTTATCAATTATACCAGAAAGACACTACCATTGTAAAATAAAACTTAGCTTCAGCTATTAAAAAAGTGTTCTTTAAATCAGTGAAATATGATATACAGTGAAAGAAAGGCCAAAGGATAATATAATTAAAAGACTATCATAAGCAACAAGGTCAAAGTATCTTAAAGTGTTTCATTGAAAGAACAAAAGAGTGTAGAATACTGTATATATTGTTCTTGTACATATACATGTAATTCATATACATGTAATTTTTGAAGTAAATAAAAAAACTTAATCAGAGCTTGCCTTTTGAAGTCATTTTCAGTCCAGGAGGTGGATGAGTATAGGAAAATTTATTTTATTAAAAATAATATGCACTATTACATATGTTTTTATATTTCCTTTCAAGTAAAACCGTTATAAAAGACTCATAGAGTTAATCAACAGTTTCCCACCTTGTCGACTCCTACTCTGAATCTTACAAAGACAACTTTCAGTTCAGTGATTTCTCCTTTTATACACCTCCATGTTTTCCACTAACATGTGTGCTATAGACAATGTTAGTGGCCTCCCCAAATTCATATATTTAAACGTAATGTCTAATGTGATGGTTATCAGGAGTTGGGGCCTTTGGAAAGTGTTAGGTCATGAGGGCAGAGCCTTCATGAAGGGGAAATGTAAAATTTCAGTCTCTGTAATTACAATCCTTTACCCCAGGAAGGAACTCTTCCTAGGGAATTGAGCAATACTGTCTCTATACAGAGTGCCATTAAGGGGTGGGTAGCTGAGTATTCATATTTGGGATGTTTATTCCTTTTATTTCTAGTTTTGTATACCTATTGTCTCTGATAATAACGTTCTGAAAGTAAATCTTAGGTCTTCTGCTGGAATGGGATGGGTATCCTTGTGCCTATTTCTCAGGATGATTTAGAAGGGAAATCTGAAAGTCTTAACTGCTTCTTAGACATCATTTATAAATAATAATTTGGCTTTAAGCATTATCTCTATTTTCTTTTTCATGGGTATCTGGGCATTCCCAAGTTTGGAGACTTTTGGGTTTTGGCTATTATGACTTGTCTCTGGGCTCTGCCCAGTTGGGACTCACATTTCATCTTCCTCTGTTAAACTTAATTACTTACCCTGTTGCTTCTGCTCCTGAGGTTATAGTGTATGTATGTGTGTGTGAGTGTGTGGGTGAGTGAGTGTGTGTGTGTATGTGTAATATCTCCTTGCATCTATTTATTTACTTTTGCTGTTTATATTATTACATAATTTAATGGTTTCAATTATTTTCATTGTACTAGTTCTAAGAGTTATCAGAGAGAGTTAAAGTGCACTTTATTTCCTTCGTATTAACTGAAAGCTACATGTCATTTTTAAATTTTCTTTTTTTTTTTTCCTGTAAATCCATGAAGTATGGGGCTTTCTGTCCTATGTCTTCAATATATCTACTCATTTATTTATTGCTTACGAGGTACAATTGACGTAGAACATTATATTGCATAATGATTCAATATTTGTATAAATTAAGAAATGATCACACAATAAGTCTAGTACTTTCCATCATTATACATATGTATAAAATTTTTATTTCTTTTCTTTTTCTTGTGATGAAGATTTTTAAGATTTACTCTCTTGGCAACTTTCAACTATGCAACACAATATTAACTATAGTCACCATATTTGTTAAATTTTAATATATTAATACAAAGTTAGTTAAATAAAATAAGACAAATTATTGAATTGTGAAGTATAGATCAACAAAAATATTAATTTGTATTTAATTCATGATATGCAAACTAAAGTTGAAATAAAGAAAATATTAATTTAGTTCAGAGTAATTTATATATGGTATATTTTCTGATTTTCAATACTTAGCTATGTCTCATCTCAATATAGTGTCATATTGGTCACTTTAGATTCATAGTGCATACATGATGAATCCACTTTAATAATGAAGAAACTGAAACAATTCTTCATAGGGCATTTTAAAAATATTTGTTGAGTTCCTACTAGCTATTCAATTATTCACTAGTCTCTCAAATAATACATTTATAAAGATATTCCTTTCTCTTATGGAGGTCGTTCATTTGGTAGGCAGTAAAACAATAACAAAATTGTTTCAACATATCATGTTAAGTGATAAAATAAATATGTAAACAGAGAAGATAAAAAAATAGATATAACTAAAGTCTGGTAGTGCTTTCTACTAATTAAATGTATACTATACAGCTCTGTAAACTATCTCATTTTCTAACATAAAAACCTAATTGGAATGCTTGTACCCTAATAATTAACGATTGTGTACTTATAGCATTCGCATTCTCTGCATGTACCTGAAGACCCATTCTCTATTCTTTCCATCATGCTCTGTGTCGGTGAAGGATAACCTCTAACAACTACTTGAAATTCAGGAATATCCAGCTCCTTTTGTCATTTAGATTCAAGTTGTGCTGCTTGCAATGTCTCTACCAATAAGAAAACAAGGTGAGGCTGGCCGAGTGGCTCAGTTGGTTAAGAGCTGATCTCTGAGCAACTGCGGTCTATGCCCAGCCCGAGCTGAGTTGCCATTGAGCTGCCAACAGGTGGCAGGATGGCTCAGCTAAAAAAACAAAAAAACAAAACAAAAAACAAGGTGATTTGCTCTATGCCTCCTTTGTTAAAGATCCATGTTTTGGCTTGGACTTTATTCCTCTAAAGGAAGCCATACCTATGCCAGACAGTCTCTTACTTTCAGCTACAGCTTTTACTGAATTTCAATAAAAGTTCAGCACCCTTTCCCACCAGTGTGCCTTAAAGAGAATGAAAAAGATTTTATACTTTTGTTGATTTTATAATGCTTCATTATTCCTTATTGATTCCCTGGCCCTGTCAATATCTGTAAAAAAGTATTCCCTTTATTAAATACTTACAATGATCTCTTTTGAATTTGACACCTCTTGAAGGGAGGGCGGGGAAGTTTATTAATTTGACTTATAGTGTAATTTGTACAAGTTATCCTGTGACATACAGAACCAAAGTTAAATTTTGGAATTCTGTAGCTCATGATTTTTATGAAAATGATTAAAACATTCTTTATGAGAGAAACAGAGACTAGTACTCACTGAAATAACACATATCCAGTAATGGCATGTGATAATTGAGAAAAGAGAGTACAAGTTGATGGAGAATTATGTATATAATACAGTTACTCACCAAAACAAAAATTGTAATTATAAACATCATGAAGTAGGTTGGCTGCTTCTGATTTTAAAATGGGTGTAGAAGCAAAGAACAAATTGAAGGCTTTCAATATCTAACCAAAGGCATGAGAGGAAAAGTGTAAATGAAATCTCTTATCTGTGTATGAGGTGTGTTCACAAGCTATGGTAAATATTTAAATTAAAAATAAATTATTATAGTAAAAAACACATTGCCATTAATCGGTCTCAAAATATACGCCCCTCACTTCAAAGACACTTAACTCATCATACTTGCCACTTTCTGAAGCAGTTCTGGAAGTCCTCTTTCATGAGTGTCTTTAGATGTGCTGTCGTGGTTGCCTCAATGTCCTAAAATATTTTGACTTGGGAAGAACCAGAAGTTGCATGGTGCCAGATTCCATGAATGCAGTTAATGAGGACCCACCACAATTTTTTTTTTTTTTTTTGAGGGCAGTGTCACTGGCCCTCATATGTGGGACCAAACCGGGGCCGCTGGCTTCCCAATCCAGCGCTTAACCACCGCGCCACTCAGCCGGCCCTCATAATATTTTTATTTGACAGAAATTGTCATATACCACAAGTGATTTGTGACAGAGTGTTGTCATGGTGGAGGATGATTTACAGCCCACTTTAAAACACACCTTCTCTCAACCGTAGCTCATACCCGACTGACTGCACCAAACAAGATGAAACTTGTCACACACTTTTACTAATGTTTTACATGCTGCTTCCTGTATTGAAGATCCCTGCCTTTTCCTTGGATGGCAGTGGCAGCAGCATTCACAGTATTTTGGGGGCACAACAGAAAGGCTGGGTGTCAAAAATTGCTTCTGTTACCGCAATTTCTGTCAAATAAAAACATTAGTGTGTTCTCGTCCACCTTATTTACTGGAACTGGCACCGTGCAACTTCTGGCTCTTCCCCAAAGTCAAAATGACCATGCAATGTAAATGGTTTGAGTTGATTAGGACATCCAGGCAACCATGACAGTGCAAGTAAAGACTCTCACGAACTGCTTCAGAAAGTGGCAACAATGACGGGATAAGTGTGTTCAAAGTGAGAGGGAGTGTTTTGAGGCAGATTAATGGCAATGTGCCTTGTACTGTAATAATTTTTTATTTATTTAAACATTCACCTTATTATTTGATATCACCTCATGGTACAAAGGAAATATGGCTGGAAAAAAAAATCAAGGGCCTCTTTGTAAATATGTAGTTACAATGTTATGTAAAGGTGCAATACCAGAGAATCTCTTATCAGGAAAGTGGTAGGAATTGGTGGAAACCTAATATACGGGATGTGGACATTGGCAAGACACAGACCAAGCTGAGAACATTAAGCCAATCAAAAAGTAGGAGTGGCACTGGGCAATTTTACTCTTATAAATTGGAGAAATGCATTTATGAAAGCTGGGCCAGTTAATAACCTGACTTTCCCCTACTGATACAAAGCAACTTTCAGTAGCAATTTTTATCATGGATTTAAAAAAAACACACAACCATGGACATCCCCCCTGAGAAGACAGCCCATATCAGGCTTCCCAGCTTGGGGGACCTGCATGAGGAAGAGAGGCCCCAAACATCTGGCTTTTAAAACCAGTGGGGCTTATGTCTGGGAGAGCCAAAGGGCTCCGGAAACTGAGACTCTACTCTTAAAGAGTACAGTCTCTACACAAACTCATTCACTCCAAGTTTCCAAATTTCAGCACAAAGGCAGCAGTTTGAAAAGTGCCTGCTTTACGTAAATACTGTAAGTAAAAAAATTTATATTAAAAGTCTGATAATAGGAATCAAGTTTGTTACTGTCAGAGAGGAATCTTACAGATAAAACAAGAATGAAAGGATAGAATGTTTTTCATGGTACCAGATTAGAATTGCAAAAATAAACTCATGGAACATTATTTTATATATATATCTATCATGGGTAGATACAGAAACTATTATATGTGTATATATGGTTAGAATGCACACACACATTTCCTAATTCTGTCCACTGCCACTGACAGCGCCTGGAAGTTAGAAACTCTAGGAGCAATGGGCACACCCAGCATGCAGAGCTTGGTTTCTAAATACTATTCTCCAATTAGAAACAAACAAACAAAAACCAAAACAAACAAAAAAATCAGAGTTCTTTGGCAGAATGATTGATTCTATGACCTGGGAAAGGATGAGTACAAGATTGGCCTGGAAATTCTTCAAGTACCTAAAAGTCATGAATTGCTCAAAAAAGCCTCAATGGTAGCATGCCAAAGGGACACAAAAACCAAACTAAAAGAGTTTTCAGTGGTCAAAACTAAAACAATTTGAGGAACAAAATAAAGAACATAGTATCAGACTGTAATTAAAAGTAAAAAGTACATAAACAGCAGTCCATAATACAAATACAAATAAGTGACTGAATAAATCAAATAAATTGAGAAGAGACAAATCTTTCTTACAGAAGAATTCCAAATAACATCCATAGATATTTTCCCTTCCAGGAAGTAGATCTTTATTCCTGGTCCCCACACAGTTGGCAGTGATTTAGTTTTAGTGAATCACTTTCTATAAACAAAATAGGGAAACAAAAGAATTTACAGTTAATAAAACTGGCAAACATTACCTTACCTGAGTGACAAAAGTCATGTGCCTCCTGAAATGATGTAACAAGTAAAGCCCTTCGTTTATTTTGTATAAATGAGAAAATCAGTCATTCTACAGATTACCTGATCAGTGCTTTTCCAGACTTGCCAAGATTATGAAAAACAAACCAAGATAGGGAAACTTCCACAGGCCAGAGAGGAGGACCGGGAGAAAATATGGTGACTAAACGTAATGTTGTAGCCCGGATTTGATATTGGGACAGAAAGAACACATTAATGAACACCTGGTGAAATCCACATAGAGTGTGGATTTTATTTAATAGTATTGTGCTAATATCAATTTCATTATTTTAACAAATGTTCCACAATAATGTAAGATTTTAACAATAAGCATAACTGAATGAAGGGTACCTGGAAACTTCCTGTACTATTTTTCAACTTTTCTGTAATTTAAATTCTCTTAAAGAAAAAAATTTATATCCAATATTCAAATCATATTAGATACCTAAAAGGAAGATTTATAAAGAAACTGAGACCATAAATATGAATTACTGGCAGTAACTTAGAATAGAATATTATCTTCAGATACAAAATGTGGACACACACTAACTTATTGAGAGTATTTTTTTTCTTTTTGTTGCTTTTTTAAACTTGTGAATGCTTAGCAATAAATATGCTCTCACATAGGTATGGGATGAAAAAGATCTGCTTATATTTTTGTTGTTTTTCACTCAGGCATTTGGAAAGCAGCAAATGGAAAATGACAATCACTGATAGAAGAATAATCTTTAAATTCAGAACACAAAGAATAAAATGATACTTCTAGATTGCTAACAAATTAGACCAATGCTGAATAAATACATATTACTTCTTTCTTTTTATAAAATTCAATGAAACTTTAAAAGATGAGAAATGCAATCATGGATTCAACTTAGAGTCTTTTGCTTAGAAAAATTTCTGCAGAATAGCAAATCAAATATTATAAACAAATGTATAAGTAGATTTTAACTAATTTAATCACTGCCTACTGCATTGCTCTTTATGGTTTTATTCTTTACCAAAATATTTATTTATGCCTCGTAGGCCTAAATTCAAAAACATTCAAAATATTTAAGTTTGGTGAAATCAAGAGGTGCAGAACTTGCTCAAATATATGTTTAAATATGTTTATCATATTTTGCAATTGAGTTATTTTTAAATATACATTAAATAAGGCAGAATAAGTTTATATGTAAGAATCACTATTTAATATTGCCCTTTTTTTTTTTTTGCTTTTGATGTTTCCACTCTGCCAACAGTGACTTTCCTATGAATCACTGGAAAGCAGCAACAGGGGGCTTTAATTGTTTCATGTTGATGCCTTGCAAACAGTATAAAAAAGACACACACAGCTAGCAATAATTTTAAAAAGTGAAAATATATGTGTAGTTTAAAATGTTGAAAGGCACATGAAATGACAAAAATTTAACAAAGAAAAATTTCTGCTAACCATCAAAGCTAACTAATAGTAAAAAAGGAGGCATTTTTTTTTTTAAAAGAAATGATCTTAATGGGGGATTAAAAAAGAGAGATTATAATCTCTATTAAAACCATTTCATGTTTCAGAATTCACCATATTCAAAGACTGAAATAATTTTAAACATTTTCATTTTTAAGGCATTTTTAACTAAACCAGTTTGAGAGAAGAGGGCCTTTTTTTTAGTATTATTAAAGTTAATTGGGGTGACAATGGTTAGTAAAGTTACATAGATTTCAAGTGAACAACTCTATAATGCATCATCCATATATATTGTTGTATGCTCACCACCCAGAGTCAGCTCTCCTTCCATCACCATATATTTGACCCCATTTACCCTCATCTACCACCTGCCTCCCCCCTTACCCTCTGGTAACCACTAAACTATTGTCTGCATCTATGAGTTTTGCTTCTTCATTTGTGTTTCTTTTTTTATAATTAAAGAAAGCAGTAACTTTTTTTAGGAAAGCCTGAAATAAAAAATCTCATTAGGAATATTGATTACACTGTCAATCTCATTTTCACTGAAATGCTACTATCATTATATTTCAGGTCTTTGATGGTAAAATAGGTATTGCACTTAAAGCCAATGTTATAGAATCTATAAAATATTTTGTGTATGTGGTGTCAGTAAAAATATAAGACAGATACAGTGCTGAATGGCATCTGTTATCAGAGTCCCTTGTGATTTTTTTTTTTCCCTGAGACTGGAAGGTAGAAGCAATGTTTAGTACATGTTGAATTTTTTTATAGTCTTCAAAAAATTATTTTTGACCCCTATGTATCATTAAGATTCCATGTCCATATTCAATTGCTTTTTTATATATCTTGCTAATTTTCTTAATCAAATAGTTACCTTTTTATTTAAAATGAATTGTTTTTAAACATGAAATTTAAAATGTCAGGTTTTTTAATTCTAAAATCAACCTGAATTTATGTCAGTAATTATGAAGCCATGAGCATATTTTTCATGCTATATAATTAGTGACTTGGTATATAATTTATGGCTGGGGGTTTTAAATGAACATGTTTTTAGCCAGGGGGTGGAGTCTAACAGAAATTGATTTGACCATATGGTAAAACAGGAATCTAAATTAGATAATATACACTTCTTAAGTCTGCAGCTTCTAGTCACTTAATAAGGAAACTGACTTTATTTGTTACAATATATAGAATAAGTCCATGAATTATGGAATTGTCACCTATTAATATAAAGTCAGGTAATTTGTAAGAAAACAGCAGTCTGTAAAAATCATATATACATATTTAAAATACATGACATATGACACAAATATGGTTATATTTGTTTTATATACATAATATATTACTTTAAGAACACATTAAAATATAATCCCATTTCAATTATAAATAAAAACATTTAAATATTAATATGTTTAGGTGATTTCTCTTATTTTTATGTCTACCCTGGAGAAAAGATATTTCTTTTGATAATTTATTCTTGTTTGCACTTATTTTTAATGGTAAATCCCATTCAAAATAGTCCCCTTGAATTAGTAGTAAACATGGATGTCACCTTTTAGCTGACGTTGGGATGCAAAGCGGCTATTCACTGAATCATTACCTACCAGGGACTGACTTATTGACAGGACATGGGGATCTCAATTATGTCTTCTTATCCCCAGCTCAATTAGATATGAAAGGCTATATACAGCAATATTAGCTTCTTTTAAATGCGAACTTAACCAAAATATCTAGTAACGTCTTTTCTTTTTGTTATTCTACTAGATAAAATTTTATGACTGAGTAATATGAAGACAATGATCAGAATCTGGGAATGTGATGCAGTAGGTGGCATCATATCAGGAATATTCTGGAATATGACTTTACAGATCCCCAAAATTCTACTGGGAGAATTGACATCTTAAATCCAGATACTCAACACAATGTAGGGATGTTATTTCAATTATTTCATGACTGTTCCCAAAAATCTATCAGCTCCCTCTACATTTTCACTCCCATTAAAAAAAAAATCTCATAATTAATATATGAGTACTGTCATGAATAAAGTGTATACATGTCCCCTATATGAGCTTTTCTATTTTAAAACAAACAAAAACTAGATGAGAAAGTAAGCAGTATAGACCAGTATTTCAGTTTTTCAATAGTGGCAGACATATGTGACTGCATAGTACTGTGTTTAAAATATTCCCAAAAGATTTTATCCTCTATTTGTCTGTATCAAAAGATAATATTCTGGTGCATCCCCATACTATCACTTCATCAAACTATACTTTTTTGCTCAACTTTTACCAAACCATCATTTTTTGTTTTGTTTGCTGGGACCTCCTGGCATTCCTGGTTTTCAATTTGAAAGCTTAGTGTTTAATTGCTATTGTTTTTGTGGATACTTTAGAGGCTACATGTACCTAGAAAAATCCTTTGGGTTGTTTTTGTTGCTAGAAGGACTGCTGTGACTTGCATTGACTACCAGTGATTTTCCAGAGGCAAACACCTGCCTGGGAAACACCTGCAGCTGCCTGCCTTTGGGAAGGAACACACTTGTAAGCAGATACTCTAGGAACAGGCAGGAGCATTTCCAAACTGCTGGATGAGAGATCAGAGGGGAACAGGACACTTCAAAAATGTAACACCTATTATATTTTCCTTCATTTATCTCTGTGTAGAGTGTGGATGATTTGGTAAAAATGCTAGAAATAAAGCTGCAAATAAGCAAATGTAATAGCACACAGGATAATGACTCTGAAACATATTTACAAAATATGAATATAAATTAAGTCTTGGAAATGTACATGGTATAGGAAATGCTTCTGTCTTTCAATCATGTGTAGATGGCTGGATTTTTACACATTCTCAATTTTTAATTACAAATTTGAAACTGAAAAAAAAGTACAAGTTATAAAACTACTTAAATAGTAAAACCAATATCATTGCTTTAGGTAAAATATTTCAAAGCCAGCACATTCAGTATAGTTACTGTCACTTTTTGTGTTAGAGGAAAAGTCATTTTATGGTGGAAAAATAAAGTTTTTAGATTTAAAACACAGATGAAATAACACTTTTATTATATTTTGTGATTGAATATCTTACTAATTTTGAGATAATGAAAGAATATCACTAAATATATTGAATTCATTTGTCATAAGAAAAACCCACTAATTTTAATATACTTGGTTTAAACTTAATCTACATACAATAACCTCATCGCTTTCCTCTAAATACAGTATACAATAAATACACTACAATAAATGTCATACAAATTGAGAAAAAAAAAAAAAAATGAAACTGGCTGAGTGGCTCAGTTGTTTAAGAGCACGAGCTCTGAGCAACAGCATCAATGGTTTGATTGCTACATGAGCCAGTGAGCTGCACCCAAGCTGAGGTGCCACATAGCTGCTAACAGATGACAGGATGGCTCAGCTGGTGAAAGCACAAGTTCCTAACAACAGGGTTGCTGGTTGGACCCCTGCATGGGATGGTGGGCTACCCCCACCCCCAACTAAGTTTGAACACAGCACCTTGAGTTGAGCTGCCCTGAGCTGCCGATGGGTGGCTGGATACAACTGGACTTGGAGCTGAGCTAGCTGCGCCCTCCACAACTAAGACTGAAGGACAGCAACTTGGCTGTTCCCCTTCCCCAATTCCCCAATAAAATCTTGGAAAAAAAATTGTGTCAGACTATCAATATTGGCAAAAAATTCCTTAACATAACTCATTACAGGGAAACTTTCCTTGTGTAGGTTGATTATCCTACTTAGAGCCTGTTTCTTTGACATAGAATTTATATATTAGTCTATTAATTTAATCTGTTTCAAAATTTCAAGGATATTACACAGACATTTTAAAATATGAATGCCTCTTTTAAAATAGAAAAACACAAACTTACCTCCTGCTCTCAGCATATGATTAAAATTCTAATAATCAATATATGAACAAACTCAAAATTTTAAAGAATAAAAAATAATGTGGCTCACCTTCATTCCACTACAAATTCTAGAATATTCCTGAACAAACACAGTGATATTATGATAACAAACCCATTTTTGTACAAGTACATTTCTATATGTTATATTAAAATATACATATCTTTTTATCTCATTTAAGTTTTGTACATTCTTAGATTTGTATCAGTAGTATAGGTAAATAGATAATCTAGCACTAGTATATGTAAATAAATATTCTGAACTAGAAACAGATTCAGTATATTTTGCTTACTTAGCCTAACTGTGTAACCTTGATACTATATCAATAAAGAATACTGTATAATTTATAGCAAACTATAAATAGAATATATATAGTATAACTATATAAACAAAGAGTATATATATATCAATAGAGTACTATATAATCTATAGTAATCTATAATGCATATTTGATATATATTATCTGTAGTATACTCAAACTTAATGCTAAATATGTACATGAAGCATGCTGTGTATAACATACTATACATATAATACAGTGTACTATATGTACTTTTCATACTACATATGCACACTATAGTATACTATAGATAATATATGTAGAATACCATCTATACTATTACTGTGTATTCTTGCTTTATACCAAGCAGCATATATTCTTTTTATTTATCTATTTTTAACTTTTGTCTATTGTTAGAGTTTATTTTGTCTATAGTTTTTTACATTTGTTCTACTTTGTGCTTAATTATGCTTTTCTTCATTTTTTTCTCTTGAGTTTGTACTGTTTCTTGAAATTGTAACTTATTGTGGTTTCTCATTTTGGAATAATATCAGCCACTATCTCTTCAGATGTGTTTCCTGCCTCATTATTTCTACCCTCCTGGAATTTAAATCACACATATGTGAGATGTTTCACTAGATTTTGCGTGGTTTCTTTGTTTTCTATATTTTCCATATTTTGTCTCTTTTGTTCTCATATCTAGATTCTTTCTTTTGAAATATTTGCCATTTTACCAATTAGCTCTTCAACTGTGTCTCATCTGCCTTGAAGGCCATTGGCTCCATGGTTAACTTAATCATTCGTATTTTCAGTTATATAATTTCCATTTGTTGCCATTATATAGTTTTCAGTTCTCTGGTGTTACTCTCTATTATGTCATTTAATCTCTTATCATATGAATCATAATCTTAACTTGAGTGACTGACATCTTCAATATTTGGAGCTCTTATGGATTTATTCTGTTTTGCCTTTTTCATTAAAAAAAAATAATTCTTATTTTCTAGTACATTCCTTTTGTATTACAAATAGAATCCCAGGCAATGTGAAAAAAAATCTAAATAATGTGAATTTTGAAATGATATTAATTTTCCCAACTGGATTTACTTTTACTTCTGGAAGACAGCTAGAAGAAGGAAAATATTCTTGAGAGACTCGGATATTAATACAATTTGTAGCTGAGTTTCAATTATTCCGGGAGAGTCTAAGTGTCTATTACTCATAGGGTATGGCTCTGGTGATCAAGTCTGAAAGTGTGGCTTGTTTATCAGAGCCCTCTAAATTTGTGAGCCAGATGAAAACTCTAATCACCTTCTCATGCTCTCAGTCTTTCTTCTCGATTTTGCAATTGTCCTGAGGGAAAAGCATCCTTACATTCCAGAGTAAGTTCTTTTTACTTTCCTCTCTATCCAAATATTGGTCACAAAATTTCTTACTTCATTTGATCTTTCTGAAACGTTAAATAAAGAGAAAGATATCTATATTTTGTCCAGCCTTTTGGATAGTTCTTTGTGAGAATGTTGGCCTGAAAAAAATTACCCATCTATTGCCAAATGCAGAACTCCTTCAAATTTAATCGTATTTATAATTTGTCATCCAGATTAGCAACTGTATTAATTATTGGCATAATAATGTGGCTTTTTGTCTTTATTTGTCATGTTATTATATACATTGAGAAAATGATTTATAGCATGCTATTAATTAAAATCATTTAAGTAAAAATGATTCGTGTCACAATTTCACTTTAATTAAAACACTTAAAAGGTCATTCATATTTCCAGCTGAGTACTTCTCTTTTTAAATAAAAGACTTGCTAGTTACATTTGTATTTATCTCATAGGATTAGTATCATGATTAATTGTGAAGCATGGTACCCACAAAATTTGAAACATACTACTAACTCAAGAAATGTCCACTGTAAGTAATTGTGTAATATTACTATACTTCATAATGCCATTAAATATAATCAGAAATATTTACCAAGGGCAGAAGATTTTATTGTTGTTGTTTTTAACTCTACTGATTGTCCTGTTGGAATCCATAGTTATAACAAAATGGAAGTAAATGCAACTTTACTTAAATGTGAATCATGAATATCTGATACACTCATATTAGGTTGCTAGCTTTCTTTGAAATAGGAGAAAACAAAAAAAAAATTAGAAGGAAACACTATTAGCTATGATATAGTTCTTTTACATCCTTTCATTGGATCTTAATACTGAAAAGCTTTGGCATCCACAGAGAGAATAAAGGATGTAATATGTGTCAGATGACCTTATAGAAGCCAAAACATTTGTTATCAAATAAAAATGTTGAACAGTGAAATATCTATATCCCATTTGATGTGATAATAAAAATTCCTAGTGTTCCAGGAAAAGAGCAATTTTTCCCTGGCCAAGATACAACATCACTGCTGGAACTGGTTTATATTCATTTCATAAATCAATGACAGTTCACTTCAGTGAATGCTCCTGGAAGTCAGCCAATAAGCAACAGCAACAATCCATTACTCATACTTCTACAGATAAAGGTCAAACATTCCTAAACAATTTTATTCCTGAAAGTCTGCCAATCACTGAACTTCATTCACACGTCTCTGAACCCTACAGAAAACCAGCACTATGTGCTTTGTTCAAAGAGACTGTGACTTAGAAGCAAACCTGTCCTTTCATAAATATGGACCACATCTGCTTTATGTTTAAAACACTAGAGCTTCAACAATTCAGAGTTTCACCAATATATACTTTGGATTTTTTTTTTTTTTTTGCTTCCTTCTGTGTTTGTTTTTTGTTTTTGTTTTTTTCTATTTTGAGGGCAGCGTCACTGGCCCTCATATGTAGGAACTGCTTCCTTCTGCTTTAAACATCATCTCTGCAGTTTTCTTCTCAGGGATTGGAAAAAAAAAAGGTGCCCACAAGTCCCTTTGTATCCCATTGGTGCTTCAGATTTGCTGCCAGACGAGTCTTTTCAAAAATGTAAACTCTTCTTTCACTGAGATTTGTTTCTTAGCTTTTGTTTGTTTGTTTGTTTGTTGTTTCTTTGGTTGGTTTTTAAATTCTGGAACTTATAAGCAAATAGGCCTTTCTATAAGTTGATTAGATCACTGGATTGGAAAAGCACTATAGTCATATGCCAGGTAATGATGTTTTTGCCAACAACAGACCACATACAGGACAGTGATCACATAAAGTCTAACAGAGCTGAAGTTCATGTAAGAAATGGAAGAATATGTGGATCTAGAGGAATTTTTTTTCTTCTATGGAGTAATATTTGTGGGGTGTGGCAATAGATTTCCCCTCACTCATAACACCTCAATTTTTTAAAAATTAATTAAGGTGGCATTAATAAAATTATATAGGTTTCAAGTGCACAGTTTTATGATATATCATCTATATTGCATTTATGTCACCACTGAAAGTCAAATCTCCCATCACCATATATTTTACCTCTTTTATCCTCTTTTACCTCCTCTCTTTCTCCTTACCGTTTGGTAACCACTAACGTATTATCTGTGTTTATGACTTTTTGTGTGATTGACTTGTTCATTTGTTGCTTTCAGTTTTGTATTCCACATATGAGGGAAATTACATGGTTCTTGACTTCTGTCTCACTTAGTTTGCTTAGCATGATAATCTCAAGATCCATCCATGTTATCCATCCATGTTGTAAGATCCATGCAAATGGCAATGTTTCATCTTTTCTTATGGCTGAGTAATATTTCACTGTATATATGTACCACATCTTCTTTATCCAATAATTTATTAAAGGATACTTTGGTTGTGTCCATGTCTTGGCCACTGTCAATAATGCTGCAGTGAACATAGGGGTGCATATATCTTTACAAATAAATGTTTTCAGAGTTTTCGTCATAGAGTCCCAGAGGATGCATTGCTGGGCAGTATGATAATTCTATTCTTAATTTTATGAGGAAACTCCATACTGTTTTCCATAGTGGCCTTACGGATTTAAATTCTCACAAGCAGTGCATGAGGGTTGTTTTTACCCCACAGCCTCTCCAACACTTGTTATTAGGCTTGTTGATAATACTATTCTAACCAATATGAGGTGGTATCTCATTGTGGTTTTGATTCACATTTACCTATTAGCTAGTGAAGTTGATCATCTTTTCATATATCTGTTGGCCATTTTATATCTTCTTGGGAGAAGTGTCTGTTCAGATCCTCTGCTCATTTTTAAATTAGATTGTTTTTTTATTTTTATTTTTTGGTTGAGTTGTATGAATTCTTTTGGATAATATTTTGGATATTAGCACCTCAATTTTGAGTGCACAGATTACATTCTAATCATTTAGCCACTGACCTGTTTCAACACATAGGAGCCTGCCCCCACCAGCACTATATATTCAGAGGATGCTACTATCCCTCCAGATGTAGCTGGATGGTCTTCAGAGTACATTGCTGTAATTTCTTTGGTGATGACCTAAGATCCCATAGCTGGACTCAGGTACATAGGAGCTACCTTAACAAGTATTAAATGCCACTGGTCTATTAATAAAGGCTTTCTGTAGTTGTGTGGAGCAGCCTGTTCCTGTACATTGGAAATACTTTCAGGCAGTAATGACATAATGCATAGATAAGTTTTATTCCCCCATTAATACAATGCTAGAGAGAGCCCTGTGTGCTAGGTAAGGTTGATGGACCCAGACACTGATTCCCAAGTCAAAATATTGAGTCCTCAGTTCTACAGTTTCTCCATGTTAAACACCCATTCTTTTTATGAACACCACAAAGTTTCTTAATTTGACCACTGCTCTTACATGCAAGAGCCAAAACCACATTGCCACGGCAATCCCCTATGTTCCTTTATGTCTCAATCTTGATTTCTTATTCCTACTGATCCTTAGGGAACCTTTCACTCCCTCCTGGCAGTCACTATTACGGTGATATATACCTTACGCAGCCAGTTTCTCTTCAATACTTCTAATCCATCTAGTGTACGTTCTTATTCAAGGAGCAGCATTGACAACTTTAAAGTTCTGTTTCTGACCCTTTGAGAAAGAAGCAGAGGGGGGCGTTGGGATTGTATTTATGAAGTCTACAGTGTTGTACAGTAATGTCCTAGGCCTCACATTCACTCACCACTCACTCACTGACTCACCCAGAGCAACTTCCAGTCCTGCAAGCTCCACTCACAATAAGTACCCTATACAAGGGTATCATTTTTATCTTTTGTACTATATTTTTACTGTAGATTTACAATGTTTAGATACAAAAATCTTACCTTTGTGTTAAAATTGCCTGCTATAGTCAGAACAATAACACGCTGTACAGATTTGTAGCCTAGGAGAAATAGGCTATACCATATAGACTAGTAAGCTATACCATTTAGGGTTGTGGAAGTGCACTCTGTGATATTTCTACAATGACAAAATTGCCTAACAATGCATTTTTCAGAATATCTGTCATTAAGGGACACATGACTGTATTTATAAATATTCTTACCATTAATTTCTTTATTCTTTCAATGCTTTTTTAAAAGATTTTCTTTTTAAATATTTATTATTTATTTATTTATTTATTTATTTATTTATTTATGGAGGGCATAGCTTACAGTGGTCCATGTGGGGATCCAACTGGAAGCCTTGGAATTATCAGAACCTTACTCTAACGAATTGAGCTAAGAGGCCAACCCCTCTTGTTGCTTTTTTTTTTTTTTTTTAAGATTTCATTGGGGAATTAAGGGAGGGGAACAGTGTTGGGAAATTGGGGGAGGGCACCAGCCAAGTTGTTCTTCAATCTTTGTTGTGGAGGGCACCATCTGGCTTCCCGACAGCAGCTCGTGGACACTAAGCTCAAGGTGCTGTGTTCAATCTTAGTTGTGGGTGGGCGTAGCCACCATCCCATGTGGGAACTGAACCAGCATTCTTGTTGTTAAGAGTACATACCCTATCCACTGAGCCATCCGGGTGGCAGCTCAGCTTATTGTGTCGAGTTCAGTCTTAGTTGCAGGCAAGCATAGCCCACCACTCAACAGGCAATCTTGTTGTTACACAAGCTGAGCCATCCTGCCACCTGTTGGCAGCTCAGCGACAGCTTAGCTAGGGAGCAGCGTTCACTGGCCCATGGGGAAATCGAACCGGTGGCCGTGTTGTTCAGAGCAGGCGCTCTAAGCCAACTCTTAACCAACTGAGCCACTCAGCTGCCCCCCTCTCATTGTTTTTTTATTCTTGCTTTTTCTAAAAATAATTTTTAAACTGTAGATTAGTTCTAGATTTACTGAAAAATGCAAAGTTAGTACAAAGAATTCCCATGTACTCCACAATCTATTCCCATATTAACATGTTACATTACATGGCACATTTGTTACAATTAATTAGCATATATTGAGATGTTATTACTAAGTCCATAATTTACTCAAATGTCTTTAGTTTTTACCTAATATTTATTTTCTTTTCTGGTTCTCATCTAAAATATCTTATTATATTTAGTCACCATGTATTCCTGGGCTACACTTGATTATGAAAGTTGATGCTTACTTTTTGTTTGTCTGATTGTACAACATCTCATTTCATGTATTTGGTTTAGGATTTAATTCTTTTGTCTCAGCTTAATTTTTAAGGAAGTATTCCATGAGGAATGGATGAATAGATTCAATAAGTCTCAAATTTAAGCAGGTGCAATGAGTAATATTTAAAGTGTATTCATCTGATGACTAATTCATACAAAAGTAATTGCTCAAAGTTCCTTAAGTACCTCAATGGAAATTTGAGAATATTCTCTGATTTGAAATAAACAACACAGGGTCACTTTTCTAAGTGTGTACACAAAAATAGGTGATCATTGAGATGTTAATTCTAATTTCAGTTCTTGCCTCTACTTAGATAGGAAATAAAGACTCCTTTTCAGCACTATGATGGCTTCCTTCCTGTGTGTCATGGTTTCATCTACAAGAAAGCTGCAGTCACATTCTGGAAAAATAATATTTTCCTAAATATACTCTCAATAAAAGCCTAACTTCTTTATTTGCTTTAATATAAAGGCAAAATTCACTAAAGATACATACGATAACAAGTTAGGCAGGTTTTGCCATGTTAAAAAGATACCATTAAAAATAAAAATTCTAGAGAAGAGAGGAAGTCAAATAAAAAACAACCAATGGTCAAGTTGCTTTTATTTGCATCCTGAGGCCTCACAATTAAAGATACTTTCTCTTCTCTTCTCTAATCTCTAGTAATATCCTATTTTAATGATTCTGTAACAAAATTCAAAAAATAATTCACACTCAAACAATTTTAAACCTACATTTCCTAAAATCTGCCTTTCTCCATTATTATTATTATTATTATTATTATTATTATTATTATTTTCTTTTGGCTACTCACTAATTCTCTCCTCTTTTTTCTGCCCCTTTTGTTGATCTCCAAAACTGAGCTACATTTCAATTATTGTTTTGTTCTAAGGGGAAAAACAAGCTTATTGCACATCTTCCATTAAGATTTCTCAACCAAATGTTGGGTCAATACAAGTTGCATTTAAATCCTTATCTATATCTAAGTCCAGGTCAATAATTAAAGATTTTCTTAAAATTCAGGAAGACAGACAAAAATTTTTCTTCTGAATTAAGGATTTTGTTAATGCTTATTTAATCAAATTGTTCACTTAATCATTAGTGCCTTAGAGGGAAATGTTAAAAGCAGCATAGAGCATAAAGCCTATATAAGATTTAAATAGTATAGTTATTTGTTATTCAAATAAATGTTCTTAAAATGTATGATATGTACTATATAAAGCTATTTCAGAAATGTTTCCACTAAGAATAGACAGAGCACATATTTTAACTTGTAAATGAAATAATAAACGACTAAAATATGACTTCAAATTTTCAAAATATTCTGAGTCAAACTCAACAGCTAAAAGAAAAGAATCTTCTTTCCATTTTGGTAAATATCTGACATGAAATAGATCTTCAGTAAGGAAAGAAATACAGAATGAGAAATTTATGTTTGAAACATATGGCTGAACATTTTCAAAGAAGAGTGGAAACTAACCAAATTGGAAATCAGAACAAATTTGTGACTGACCAGATAAAATAACAATCCTCCAAATAAATAGATTACAGGAAAGTTCCTTCTTACCTGTAGACTGTAAACTTATTACTTGAGATTCCTAATAATAGTCAAGCAAAGGGCCACTAGAAGAACCACTACCTCATATTGGCTAAGGAACGAGAGGCCCACTATTACAAATAAATTAAATCATGCTGTTATAAGAAGTACAATACTCATTGATTTCTTGTCCTCTTCTTAGAATCCCAGTGGTTGTTGTCTATAGATTAAATGAACAACAAATTAGCTTTCTACATTCACCATCTGTCTCATTAACATAGAACAACAAGATTTCAGCAAATACTAAAAGACTCAGGAGTGGAAATTTCTAATAATTGTTAAGTCCATTCTCACCTTCCAAATTCTAACTGTTGTATTGGAATCATTATAATTAGAGTATTCCTCTATTCTTTACAGTGCAATGAAATAGGTACAAAGCATCTTTGCAAATGGAAATAGCGGATTAAATATACTCTATTTTCATAGACCCAGTTTTTTCTACATGCATGATTAAATAAAGCTGACCTATAAATTAATATACATATACACACATCAGATACATAGATGATAGATAGATAGATAGACACATAGATAGATAGATAGATGATAGATAGATGATAGATAGATGATAGATAGATAGATAGATAGATAGATAGATAGATAGATAGATAGAAAAATAATAAAAATTAGCTGTGGTTCTGGAATCTATTATGAGTAAAAATTTCTTGGACATGGTTAGAAAAGTTGGAACACAGTTAAAATTGTTGCATCAAAACTACTTCTCAAATTTTCTCAATATCTTCTTAAAGATGATATTAGGCCAATTATAACCAATGTAAGAGAAAGAAAAAAAATAATAGTCTTTTTATCTGACCCTGTAATTCCCTTTTTACATTCTCAAAATCCAATAATGAAGGGTACAGATTTATCCAAGTTCTCTAAGCAATTAGCACTACTCTACGGTAGCATCTAAAAATAAAATCAGCTTAGACAAATTTAAAGAAATTTTTAATGTAATAGCTTTGCATTGAACTTTCTTTAGTGCCCAAGTTGTTGAAAATAGTCACAATTATTTGCTTTCACCTAAATAGTTATGCACTAGAAATATATTATAGCTCTATTCTTCTTCCAAATTTAACACCAACACTGTTTGAAATCCATGAAAAACTGTCTAGTAAAATGAATTCCCCTGTCACTGAATAGACATGTTGGAATACAAGTAGTATTTGTATGTGGGGATCAGTAGAAACATTCCTCTGTTGAAAAGCTGTCACAGCACACCCGGTAATCAAAAAAAGCATGTTTTTCTTCCTGCCTGGAATATTCCAACTTATCCTTCTAGTGATAGGGAACTCATTTTACTGTATAATTATTCATCAATTCTACCACGTTTTGTCACCTATTCTTACCACCCCCAATCATCTTGTTACAAGATAAGTAGGACATTTTGCAGTTCCAATAAACAAAATGTAGACAGCAGTAGGGGTCATTGCTCCCAGGCCTGGGCATACATTCCACTATATGGATTAATCATGTTCTTTGTTCCTGTTCCATTGAAAATGATGTCTTCTGTTCTTGCTGTTTAGCAAATTCTGTGATTGTCAATTAGGTCAAATTTTTTAAAGTGCAATTCAAACTTCTATAGCTTTACTGATTTTTTAACTTCTAAATAATTACTTTAAAAGTTGTTAAACTCTTCTTGTACAGTTTTGCATTTACAACTCCCAACAGTTGTTCTTGCTTTATATGCTTTGGATAACTCTTATTAAGTACATAAATATTTAGATTTGCTGTATTCTTCTGAAGAATTGTTCCCTCTATTGTCATAAAATACCCTTTTTTAACCCTTAATAATAATCTTTGCTCTAAAATCTATTTTGTCTAATATTAATATAACCACTTCAAGTTCATTTTTATTAGTGCTAGCATGATGAAACATATCCATTATTTGACATTGTAAGAATTTCCTCTTTATATTTAAAATACATAAGATGATCTTACATACATAATGCATAATTTGTTAAAAGCATATAGTTGAGTATTGCTTTTTATCCAAATCTGACAACCTCTGCTTTTAATTGGGTTATGTTCATTACATTTTGTGATTATTGATATTTTTGGCTATTTGTTTCCTACTCATGCTATATCTCTTTTACTATTTTTTATTCTTCCATCTTCCTATCAATTTTTTAATTGCTTTAGTATTTTCATAATTCTATTTTATCTCCTTTGTTGACTTGTTCAGAACTACACAGAAACCATGGTATAACCAAAATCCCGTCATGGGATGGATTGTGTCCCTCCACAAATTCATATGTTGAAGTCCTAATCCTCAGTACCTCATGATGTGACTGCTGAAATATAGTGTCTAAAAATATAATTAAGTTTAAATTAGGTTATTGGGGTGACCCTGAATGAAATATGGTGGGTGTCCTTATAAGAAGAGGAAATTTGGACCCAGATGCACAAAGAGCGAAGACCATGTAAAGACACCAGAGAAAGAAAGCCACCTCTAAGCCAAAGAGAGAGTCCCTTGAAGAAACCAACCCTTCCAACACATTGATTTGAGACCAGTAGCTTTCAGAATTGTGAGAAAACAAAATTCCATTGTTTAAGCCACAGAGTCTAGAGTATTTTATTATATTAGCCCTAGCTAGCTAATATAGCATCTTATATTTGTCCCCGAACAATTAAAAACTGAACAAGGTCTGAGTTGCCTCTCATAATTCCTTTATCTCAATTAACGAAGGACAGGTTTAACTAAACAAAATGATACTTGACAAATTTGTTTAGCATTTTTGTTGCATTCTCTTCAAAAATAGATTTTATTATCATCCAGAGGGTACAGTCTGTGAGAAGAATAATTCTGAGTCCTTGACTCCAATGCGTTTCATTTATTTTATTTTTTTCAAAAAAGAGTGCATGAGTGATATCCAACAAAACATATTTATTCCTGTGCCGGCCGAGTGGCACGGTAGTTAAGCGGTTCGGGTGCCACATATGAGGGCCAGTGACACTGCCCTCAAAAAAAGAAAAAAAAAACTAAAAACAAAACATATTTATTCCTCACAGTTAAAAATTTTGAGAGAAAATCATAATATACCTAGTGTAGGAACCGAACTTTATTATTTGTACAGATGTATATCAGTTTCTTAACATTTTAGTATGATACATTTTATAATTTTATTATAACATTATCTCCATTACATACAACTATGTTGAAAAATTGTATTTAATGTATGTCATAACTTTTATTGTTAAGTCATTAGCCTGAGACTATAAATGACAACTTTTATTCTAATGCATTTTGGGTATGGAATTAGCGGTGTCACTAACAAGTTGTACCACTTTAGACAATCCCCTTGCATTTCTGTTTCTAAAATTCTTCATATAAAATCTGATGACAAAAATAATATTCAACTTATTGCTGTGAGCCCAAACAATTCAACATAGGAAAAGGACTTCAAATAGCACCTAGTATCTGTAATCAATCAACAATCATATTAATCACTAGCATATGCACTGTCATGATCTTCAGTATCATTATAAATACAGACATTCACAGATTTCATTTTATCTAAGTGAAATAAATTAGATAGCCTATTTTTAAATGTGATTACTTTCAATCTTATAATTTATTTTCCCTCACTTAGCTAATTTCATTTTAATGTAATTTTAACATTCTCCACAGCTTATTTTATAAACACACACACATACACACACACACACAATGCATACATATATAATTTCACTGTTTTTCAAGATGATTGGTGAATTCTCAAATCTGATTTGGGATACTTATTTTGATTGGGTAATGATTTACATATTATAAAAATACTTTTCCTTTCTTGTGGAATAGAATTTTATATAATACATCAGTAAAATATTATAAAGAACTGATGAGATGTCATTTGCAAAATGGTTCCACAGATATTCACCCATGTTCTGGAGTAAGCTTATCTCTGTGTGAGAGTAAGATGTGAATCCTAAAGCCAGAGCAAGAGCCAGTCTCACTTGAAAGGATGACAATGTATTACATAATGTAATGCATTCCAACATTTTCTATTTGGAAGAGAATAAAAGTGTAAGGGAGATATTCTCAGGTTTACAACTAGTCCAAATCTCCCCTAGGTGTCAATGGATTAAAGAAAAAAGAATGGTATTAACATTCAGTATTCTTCTAATTCTTGTCATTGGATAAAAAGTGTATCATTTTTATTATTTCTGTTTCAAAACTGGAAAGAGGTACAGATTTTTTTCCTTTTTATGTTATAAATAATATGAATGGACACAAAATGAAATACAAATTGTACTTCCAGTGACTCCCACAGATAAATTTTTTATCTAGGTCAAATCATCAGTTTAGTAGCAATTATAATTAGAGAAGTCCCATGTAAGAAAAAGTAAATTATCAAGTAATTTCAAGTATGCTTGTTCTGATGTCTTATACTCAGTACTCCTGTTCCAATTTTTCCCCCTTTATTATATTTTTACCTCTTCCTTTTTTAAATCTAAAGTCAGCTGTGGCAAGAATTCTAGGCATGGTTTCACAGGTTGCCAGAAGTGTTTTGAGGCATAAGCAGTGTCACAGAATGGAGTCCTCTCTGCCCTGAAGTTGGAGGCTGGCTGCCTCCATTGTGCGGCAGTTACTGTTACCTGTCTGAGTGTCTGCCTGGATGTCTGACCCTGAAGATGTGAGGACACAGTTAACATGAGTTGGAGAGCCTCCAGCCTGTCTAAAATAAGTTAATCATTTACATCCTTTTCCTAGGTCGCATAGTGAATCAGTCTGCCTGATTAAACCTGGGTAAATTGTTATCCAGGATTCCAGTGAGTTCATTATACATATGGAAAACTCAGACTTTACTACAAATAACACTTAAGGACAGACACCTGTGTCTAGATAGTAGAAATTGCAAAAATGCATTTTTTTTTTTGAGATGGGACATATGTGGGCTCTTTCCCTCAATAGCAGAGTCAAAGAATCAAAGGGTAGTAGATGTCATGGTCACATGGAAGTAGATGTAGCTGTAAGTACAATGCACTCTGATTTACAGATGGATTATATTATTTTATTTTAAAATGGTTGGGGCATTAATTCACTTGTTGGGAGGATTCTAAATAACTGCCACTGAATTATGTTTGTATAATTAAATACACTATAGAACATGTTGTAAGAGTTCAGATATACATGCTATTCCCTTTATGGGTGAATCATTTATACAAACATTTTCAGTTATGAGTGTCAAAAGTAATTCTGAATAATGAACAGAGATACACTGCCTATATGGCATATGGGTATACTCAAACTCATTGTGTAAATGTATTGCACAACTGATTTTATCTACCAAAAATTGCAATAAAAACCCATTAGAACATATTATTTAGCACCCTCTGGGATTTACACTGTACTTTAGTAAGGTTCACCTCCATCTGACCTAGACACTATTTTTTATCAATTTTACTACTAAATAACCTCACAATATGACTTTATTACATCTCTGTATCATCTAATTTAGTCAACACTTATTTATCTCAATATTGGTGTCTTTTTCTTCAAAGTAATCGAAATCCTAATTTATATTAGTAAATACTGTGGTGATGTATACATATATTCTTTCCTGTATAGAACACTGGGATGTAACATCAGAAAAAAATTCACTTTTGGATATCAATCAGTCATTTTACTGCTATTATAACATCATTCATTTTAATGACACATTACAAATTTGGAACATTTATCATATTAATATATCTTTACACCTTTAAATTCATGATGATGTCAAATGACTTGGAGTTAACTGTCTTCTGATTTTGTAACAATGTTAAGCAAGTACTGTACATATATTGTAGTACAGAAATCTTGTTTGTAAGATAGCAACTCAATTTACAATAGATTAAAAATCATTAATACTTCTAATCATTTTAATTGTTATTAATTTGACTAAATATTAAAACATGCCTCACAAAATGGGGTTTAGATTACCAAAACTGAAAATATTATTTTAATATAGGTGTGATTCCTTTTGAGACTGTATGGATTTTTGGTGTTAATATTATATGTATATCTTTGTTTGCATATTAGATTTCATAATATAATATGATTTCTATATCAATAGTCCTGAACATGGCTTTAAGAGATTATTCACAGAGTTATTTATGTTTTAGCACGTATTTCATAGAAAATAATTGAAAAATTTACTTTACTTCTTTTAACAATATAAAATATTATAATATCTACTAGTAAGTTATTAAGAAAATGATGATATTCCCCTAAATGGATTCTCATACAGTCTAACTGGTCCCCAGTTTTCTATCTCCATAGCTTATTTTCTTAAAGTATCTTTAAATTTTTGAGAAGCGATTGCATACTTCAAGAACAAATTCAAGGGCATCTCTATCACAAATTTAATTTTAAGTAATAGAGTTATGTCAAAGAAATAATAGAATTATGTTAAAGAAAATAAAAACTAGAGTGCATTTGAAATAAATGAATGCATATTTAAAGAACATTAGAATCTGTACCTGTGCTTTTAAAAACCATTTGGTTGTATTTTAGTTTGCTCTTTTGATCCCTTAAGTTGAGAAAATAATGGCCAAATGGAAGATTAATGTACTGGTCTCAAATGTCAAAAATCAATCAAAGAATTTGATTCAATCCATCAAATAATTTTTTTCACAGAAACCACTAAGGTTCCTTGAATGTATACCCCACAAATTTGAACTACAGGATGTCAGCAGATAGACATTAAGTCATATTCAAATGTTTTAAACTCATACCTGTATATTTCAATTGTTAATATAGTCACATTTTTGGAAGTAGACAGAGAAAAATATATAACATATTCTAAACTGATTCTCAAGAGTTTGTGTGAAGTTTTTGTTACAATAAACAATGCAAGGAAAACTGATAAGTGAGATGGACAGACTTTTGGAAATCAGAGATCTTGCTTTACTAATACGTTCAATGATACAGGCAATCAAGAGACTCAAAAAAACAAAAAACAAAAAAAAAAACAAGGGGTCTGGTGTTAAGGTCTGCTTTCCACATCTTTTCTTCCCATGCAATAAATGACTTCTGATATCAAACATGAGTACTGATGTCAAAAAATATAAGAGTAATAGAAGAGATCTTCAAGAGATTTGTGGGTTTGCCCACACAGCATGAAGTTTTACACGTGTAAAACATCTGCTATTTTTTTTTTCAACTACACCTTGGAAGACATTACCAAAGAACCATTGCTTGTATATCTATAAATTCTGGGTACTTTGATTATTTTTAATTAATTTATTTTTGTAGTTATAGTTGACATCCAATATTATATCATATTAGTTTCAGGTGTACAGCATAGTGGTCAGATATTTATATAATTTATGCAGTTAGTCTCCCAGTTAATCTAGTACTCTCTTGGCACTACACATAGTTGCTACAATATTATTTACTATATTCTTTATGTTGTACTTTACAACCCCATATCTATTTTGTAACTACCAATTTGTATTCCTTAATCCCTTCACCTTTTTCAATCAGCCATTCAACCCCTGATAACCATTAGTGTATCTATGAGTCTAGTTTGCTTATTTTTTTCTTTTTTTTAAATTTAAAATCATTTTTATTTTACTTTTTTTAGATTCAGGTGTATGAAACAATATAATGACTAGACATTTACACACCTCACAAAGTGATCACCCCAAGTTTGCTATCCACTTGACACTATACATAGCTATTACAATACCACTAACTATATTCCCTATGCTGTACTTTACATGTGTGATTATAGATATATATTTTTAATTATAGTTGACATTCAATATTATATATTAGTTTCAGATGTATATCACAGTGATTAGGAATTTATATAACTTATAAAGTGACCCCTCCGATAAGTCAAGTACCCATCTGACACATACATAGTTTTTATGTCATTATTGAGTATAGTTCCCATACTGTATTCCGCATTCCCTTGAGACTCTGTTTCTGTTGTTTCTTCATTTTTGTTCTTTAGATTCCATATATAAGTGAGATTCATATGGTATTTATCTTTCTAAGTCTGACTTATTTCAGTTATAATAATACCCTCCAGTGGTCACAAATGGTAAGATTTCATTCTTTTTTATGACCTTGTATTTTTTCTTACATATATAGAGCAGTATCTACCACAGTATAATTTTGAATACATATATATATATATATATATATATATATATATATATATATATATATATATATATAAATTAATTGACAAAGAGATACCTTTCATGGTTGTTTTATTATAAAAATAAAATAACTTTTTAAGAAATATGTAAATAGAGGGCCAGCTGAGTGGCGCAGTGGTTAAGCGCTGGCTTGGGAAGCCAGCTACCCTGGTTCGGATCCCACATATGAGGGCCAGTGACACTGCCCTAAAAAAAAAAAAAAATGTAAATAGATATATGTGATACCATTAATGAATAAATAATTGAACATTAATTAGAATTTCAATTGCATATAACCACACATAGATAGGTAGTTTATTCAATACTTACTCTATAATTATGTTCTTTTAGTTAAGGTAAGCTTACTCAATATTTACTCTGTAATTATTTAATTTAAAGTTACAATGTGTATATTTGATGAATCCAATAATGGATTTTAAAAATAATTGTACTTTTAGTTTTAACAACATTTATTGAACATATATTATGTGTCAGACTCTGTTTGGACCCTAAGGGTAAAATATAAAGTGATTTTACTTTTTATGACATTTAGAGACAGGTAGAACAGATATGTCCCCCATATCAATAACTTTATTGTCTTATAGTATGTGTTAGTGTGCTTTACCAGAAATATGCATGTTAGTCATTGATCCAAGAGGTTCTTGGGTAAAAAAAAGAATACTTCCAATCTTTAATCATTTTATAAGTTCCATTAAAGAAACTGTATACATATTTACCAACTATATATTGAATTATGATATTAATAGTATACTGAAATACACTCCTAGGTCATGAGTAGAAAACTCAAGTTAGTTATATTTACATAGCAAAGAATATTTAGGATGTTTTACTCACAGAAAGGAATATGAATAAATATTGCTTTAAATGAATAAGTTGTGTGATGTCTCAAAAAGAATGTATAAATATATTTCTATTTATAACAGATGGACAAATTGTAAACAAAGTCAATTTGGGTGTAAGATCCTACAGAGCAGTGATTAAATTAGGTAAATTAGATTTATTTGCTGTATATGAAGGTTTTGCAAAGGTACAAGGCAATCAATTAGAAGAAATGAAATTATATATTTAATTGATATATTGTTTACATCAAGTCAACTGTACAAATTGTAAATGCATCAATCAATAAACTATTGTATGCAAGTTGACACAAACTCAATGAAAGTACAGATGTTTTTCAAGGTTTCCATGATTGGAAAAGAAAAAAAATCTATATAGATCTATATATATAGATCTATATAGATATATAGATATATTTCTAACCCATTTTTTGCTCTTATTGGCATTATATCATGTCCTTACTATTTCGTGGAAGGCAGCTAATGTTGATGAGACAATACTGTATTCATATGTAAAATGATATTTCTTTCTTGTTGGAGAATAAGAATTAAATATATTATCTTTTTTAGTTTTTCTAGTCCTTGCTTTTTTTGCCATTGTATAAATGGAGAAATCTGGTTAAGCATCTTCCATAGAATTTAAATGCTAGCATTTTAAAATAGCTGACAAGATTTCTATCACATTGTACCCTCTGTCCCTTAGTTTTTTTTTCAATGGAAATTTAAAATTTATTCCACTACTGCATAATAGGGGCACCTACCCCTTATAAATTAAGAAATAGAGTAAAAAAAGAAGTTAATTGCCTTGCTCAGGGATACACAGTAAATCAATGCTAGAAATGGTAATAAATGGATTTCTTAGTCACAAATAACCACTCTTTCCTACAAGAACATAGAGCTAATGTAAATTAAGCTTTGGTCAGCCTAAAAAAAAAAAAGTCTAAATTTCAATCATCTCAACGAAGTACAAGATACTATTGCAACAAAAATAATTTTTCTCTTTTACATTTTATTTCATGACTATCTAACACATTGTTCCTAATTAAAGCACTCCATTTTCATTGTAGAAAATAAAAGACAAGAGGCTCATACCTTTTACATGCTGATTTTGGCTAAAAGTTAAACTAATTTTAATAAGCCCTGTATAATTTTTTTAAATGTGCCCTCAATTATAAAAAAATCCAATCTCTCCTGATGCAGTAACATTTTAAAATTTTTACACTCTGATATTCAAAACATGTAATATTCAAATATTAATATTTTAATAATTAAATTATATATTATTATTGTCTTATTTTTTTACCCAGAATTATTTTCTTTTATATTAGCTATGTTTCTTATGATGAATGGATAAAGAAACATTAAAATTCCAAATTTATCAACTAATTACCAATTATTGCTGCATTTTTCAAAGTCTGTATGAAGGTGGCATTCCATAACTTTTTTTTTTCTTTTTTACTATAAACACCTGGTTTTAAATTTCTATGTAAATAGCCCTTGTGGGTGACACGATTTAGGCCTTATTGGAATTGCGATGATTCTCTTTATGTCATTGAAGGAAGGACTTAATAAGGGACTTATCAATTATTTATATTAGCAATACTATAATAAGAATGCTCTTTGAAGCCAACAGAGAGACCCCTCTATTTAGCAGGTCAGTTGTTACTGTTAAGGCTCCATGAAGGAAAAGAGGACATAGTCATTCCAAGAAGACAAGACCATACCAGACATTACAAAGGGAAAACTACCTCCCTGTGGTGCTGCTATCCTTAACAGCTGCATGCAGCTTTGTTCTGAAAGGTTTATGAGCATCTGGACCATGCCAAGAGGTGGGTCTCAGGGGTAAAGATTCTCCTCAGATGCTGAGGCAGCTTCTAATGGGCAGGTATCATCCCAATAAAAGTCCTATGAATGCTCAGTAACTAGATGAGAAAACAAGATTGAGCTTTCAAGAGAAGCTGATATTCATGAGCCATAAGGGACAAAGAGAATATAGTTATTCATTTTCTCAGCTCTTGATTGAATTTATGTGAGAAAAATTTATTTCCTTCTTTATTCTTATAAATATAGCTGGCTTATACTAACAGGTAATATTTAACCATTGAAAGATACAAGAAAATTCAGCCTTTGAAATAAGTGCACATTTTCTAATTCATCATTGTTTTATCTCTGAATATGGGAGAAGTATAACTATGTTTTCTGAAAAAATGATTATTTTAAGCATAGTATTCTGAATAAATATTTGCATCCTTGCATTTTGCAACTTTAAATAATATATCAAATTTGCCACAAAATATTTCTATACTTCATTTCTTTGAATTAATAATCAGTATTATTGCAGGTATTTAAAATTTTTTATGATGATGTTTTGGTTATCTGAAGCATAATTTTTCTATCTCATTTCTATTTACCAAATGTACTACAAAGAATAAGAATGATTTTTCTGAAGTGATATTTTGAATCTGTCAAGGCATTGACTTTGTGGAACCCTCTCATTGCTTTTAATGGTCTCTTATATGACATTACAACTTTTAATCAGAAACAAACAAAAAAATGGCTTTCCATCCTATTATTTACTACCACATTCATATTCCTATCTGTTGCTGCCCATATCACTATAAATATATTATTACATAAGCACATTCTATTTTTACTATTATATATTTACAATGCTGAACTGCCTATTGCACATTTTTGAAATGTTATTTAAATTTCACTTTATTCAAGAAACTTAAAATCTTACATGCTCTTTCTTAAAGCATGACTCTATTTCAATAATATCCTCATTGGCAGCAAAACTAATTTACTTGGAATTATATATTTTTTCTCAATTCAGACACATCTAGTTAATGTTTTACTAATTTAAATGCAGCATTTTTTTAATTTTATTGTCAAGTTCCAAAAGTATTTCAAGAGAGAGTATGCTCAATTTAGGCCCTCGATGTCACTGATAAGTTTGTTTATCAGTGACATTCTGGCAGTAGTAAATACAATCTCACCTCATTCTAAAGTCATTCATCCCTGGAAAGTGTATTTATCTTTTAGACCTTAACCTTTTAATTTCAGTGTTCTGCATTATATTTATACTGAAATTGAAAATGTATTACTTTTTAAAATATATTGCTGGCCATATTTCATTTTCAAGGGTTATATTGTTCCCAGTCTTACGTTTAAGTCTTTAATTCATTTTGAGTTGACTTACTTGTAGATTGTATGTTAAGGGTCCAGTCTTTCTGTCCTCTCTGGGTTTTTGAGGATTTCAGTAGTAGAAAAAAAAAAAAAACCTCGAATTTTCTCTCCTACTTCAATAAAAAAACATAAGAAAAACAAACAAACAAAAAAAACCCCAAACTCCAAGTGTACCTCTAACCACAGTTACCTCAAATATTCAAGGGTAATAAAATGTTAGACATTGTTCCATTTAATAAGCTTTCATTATGAAATCAAAGATTAGGCACAGATTTTATTTTACATAAATAAAAGATGGGGCAAATTAAGGGCAAAGAAGGAATAAATGACACAAAATCAAATTGAATTACCACTTTGAAATGAAATATGGCCAGCAATATGTAGAAAAAGAGAGATATTTTCAATTTTAGTGCAAATAAAATGCAGAACGGTGAAATTAAGGTAAAGGTCTAAAAGACAAATAGGCTTGCCAGGAACAAATGACTTTATTAATGAGGTGACATTGTGTTTATTCATTCTAGAATGTCACTGATAAGCAACTATTGAGTTCTTTCTCTAAACATATATAAATGAGCACCTTAACAATATTCTAATAATGAATGAATCACAATAGCTTTCTAATCTTGATTATGTTACCTCAACATTCTCTTTTCTTGATGCATGTATCAAATGGTGTCTTTCCCAAAGTATTTTTATTGTCTGAAGCAAAATACCTATTCTTTGAACTTTTATACCATAAAGTCTATAATGATTTATTTTATTTTTAGGTATATTATAATTAATTTTGTAAACATTTCTATACCATGTACATTTTTTCATCATTGACCTACTTATGGTTATCTAAGAAACTCTCTGCCTTCAGAAAATGTGCATCAGATGCTGAATGAATGTAATATTATTGTAAGTTATCTTTTCATGTAACTTTAAAACAAACATTGATATACTGTTATGCAGTTTAGTGAGAGAATTCAATTAAATGTCTATTGAGAATGCTTCCAAACTACTGAGTCAATCAATATGTGTTTCTTTCTTTTTTTTTTTTTGTTAAGGGCAGTGTCACTGGCCCTCATATGTGGGACCCAAACCGGGGTCGCTGGCTTGTGAAGCCAGCGCTTAACCACTGCGCTACTCGGCCGGCCCAATATGTGTTTCTTTATTTCTTTTGGGAGCTCTATTTTCAGATGACTTGCTTGTTTTTATTGTATGTAAAAATTGATAATATAAATATAGTAGGCATGTTGGTTTGAAATGCTATATGATTTAATTAATATGACATTACCATCCTATGGGAAGGTTCAAGTATTTGTTATATTGATGCTTACTCATTTTCACAAAACTAATTGTGCAAAAAGCTGACAAAATAGGCATCATAGAAAATATCAGGATAAATATCTGTTACATAAACAATAAACCACTAGCCACTTTAAGGAAATTTGGCAGATGTAAATAAGTAAAGAAACCATAGCTGAATGTCTGGCAATTACATACAAAACATTGGCATTTTAAGAATTTCAACAATATTTATAAAATTCTTGGTTATAGAACATTTTAGGTAGTCAAAAGGTACAAATTTACAGTTATAGAATAAATAAATCATAGTGATATTATGTATAGCATGGTGACTATAGTTAATGGTATTCTGTTATATATTTGAAAGTTGCTAAGAAATGGATCTTAAAATTTCTCATCACAAGAAAATAAAAAAAATGTAGGAGGGATCCAAGATATCAGAGCAGGTAAACACTGAGCCTGCTTCCTTCCCAGAAAACATTAAAATTACAACTAAATTATAGAAAATAAACACGGAGAACCATCTGAAGGCTAGTTGAACAGAAGTCTTATAACTAAAAATATAAGGAAGAAGAAATGTTGAGACTTAGAGGAGGGGCTAAGACTTGGAATAAGCCCCAAAAGTCCCTGTGGCGGTTAAGGATCGGGAGGGATATCTCTGCACAAATGTTCCCCTCAGAGAAGCAAGGGACACTCTGGCCCTATACCAAGCTCCCCAGCCTGGAGTACTGGTGCCAGGAAGAGGAACCACCACAACATCTGACTGAGAAAAAACATGGGGATTTTGACCACCTGGATGGGACAGGAAACCCAGATGTCCTTTTAAATGACCAGGTCACAAGCACCCACCTTGGACTCCAGCAGAGGGATGGTGACTCGGAGAGCCACAGAGACATAAGGAGGGCAAACTGAGGTGTGTGGCTTCAGTATGTGGACTGGAGGACAGTCAACATGATCTTCCTGTGCAGCCTGAAAGCAGGATGCGTCTTTCCTAGGTTGAGCCCGCCCCCACATAATCAAATCTGAATCTGATTGGCTTGGTGAGCTCAGCTGCTTTGCTCTGCTGACTCAGCTGTTATCCCACCCCACTCAACTCAACAAGCACAGCCAGAGGCACTTTCACAATGAGCAGCCAGCCCCTCCCGTATGGCACTCTTTTTAGGCAAACTAACCGAGTCCACACTACATCCAGGGCATGTGTGCAATGATATGTTTATTGCAGTATTGTTTAAAATTTCCAAGATGTGGAGACAGCCTGGGTGTCCATTGATGGAACCATAGATAAAGAAGAGGTGGTACATATACACAATTGAATATAACTCAGACATGGAAGGGAATGGGTTCTTGCCATCTCCAGTGGCATGGATGGACCTGGAGGGTGTTGTGCTGAGTGGAGTATATCAAAGAGAAAGACAGATATAATGTGATTTCACTTATATATAGAATTTAAGAACAAAATTAACGAACAAAACAAAAACAAACTCATAGATATGGAGAATATTTTGATGGTTTCCAGATTGGAGGGGTCTAGGGTGTGGGTGAATGTAACCACTATGCTGTACACCTGAAATTAATATAAAATAATATTGAATTTCAACTGTAATTTATAAATTTAAAAAGGGAGGAAAAGTAAGGGGGAATTAAAGGTCCAAAGTTTCAGGTATAAAACAAATAGGTCACGGGGATATAATGTACAACACAGGGAATACAGTCAATAATATTATAATAGCCTAGTATGGTGTCAAATGATTGCTGGACTTATCACGGTGAACACATTTTTAGGTATATAAATTTGAATAAATATTGGGTACCACTGAGAATAAAATAACATTGTATGTTAGCTATATTTTAATAAAAATTTTTAAAAAATAACAATAAAACAAAAAAATGTTATTTTATATGCTGATGGATGTTCACTAGAATTATCGTGGTGAGTATTCAGCAATATATACAAATTTCAAATCCTTATGCTGTACCCTTAAAATTAATACATGTTAAATGCCTATTATATTAATTTAAAGAACAAAAAGTATTTTATTTTGAATTACTAACACTTTAAGCTGTAAATATCTAGTTTTCCCTAGCATAGTTTTAAAAATATGCTCGGGCGTTATATTCTATGGAACATGAAAATAATGGCATAAAAAAAATTTGAACCGACAGCTCAGTTAATAACAGTGTGCTTTTCATTTCAATTAATTTTTTTAAAAACTCTCCATGATCAGTGATTATTATTATTTCTACCAGGAATCAACAAAGTATACCTTTAAAAGAACAAACAGTAAATAACAGTAAATAATCTAATCTTTTGAGGACATACAGTTTCTGTCACAACATTCAGCTATAATTCCACAGTGTGGAAGCAGCCATAGACAACATATAATGTGGTTGTGTTCCAATAACATTTTATTTATAAAAAGCAGGTGTTGAAACATATATGACTCATTAGCTACAGTTTGTAAACCCCTGACATAGATATTACATATATTTTTACACATTTAATAGTTAAGTTACCTAAATTATTTATACTAATTCTTTTAGACACATGCAACAATAAGGATGAATTCATATAAAATTTCTACAAACATAATTTAGAAATGGTCTGCAATTGATTAAACTAGTGAACTAATTGTGGTGACTGCACATTTTCCAAGAGAATAAAACTATACTGAAAATAACGAATATAAACTGAAGAGAGGTAAGTTATTTAAAAACAGAGCATTGTTTCAATCATAAACTTATTTCACAAATGACAATCGTAGACTATATTTTTTTGAAACAGGGGGAAAATACTTATCTTTTAATAACAAAGACATGTGGGATCTCGAGCTTTCATTCTCATATGTAAAGAGCTTGAAAACCATCACTTTCATCTTTATAACAAGAGAAAAAAAAATAATATAAAACAGAACAAAGTGAAAATCTATCAGATAATTAAGGTCCCAAGGCAAACCGCTGTCCTGAAAATTAGAGAAATAGGCAGATAGAGAGAATCACAGCTTACCTGGAGCAGATGCCCACAGTTGGAGCCAGTGGGGTAGGAACACTTCAAGCTATAATTGATGAATTGCCTAAGGCTCACTTCAGGCTTGTTGAGAGTTAAAAACTCTAAACAAGGCTTGTGAGTGTGACCTCCAAAAGCCATTTCAGGGTGAAGACTAAAGGCCTAATTCAAATTTGGGCAAGTTACTTTGTGGATATCTACAACCTGATTTTAAAGTGCTTATGAAAGGTATAAACCCGGACAGTCATCACAATATTTAAAAAATTAAAAGTTGAAGGACTGACATTACCTGACTTTAATCTACAGTGACATAGGCAGTTTAAAATGGCTAGAAATATATTAATAGATGAATGACATAGAAAACGGAGCCACAAATACCATACACTTATCTTTATGAGACAGGATCAAAGACAATCCAATGGAGAAAAGGTAATCATTCTCAAATGGTGCTGGAACATTGGGCAAAGGCAAATTGACAAATCTGGACACAGACTTGACATGTTTCACAAAATTTGCCACTAACAATTAAAGCTCAAAATTATAAAAATTGTAGAATATAACAGGAGAAAATCTAGATGACCTTGGTTAGGATGGTGACTTTTTAGATGAAACACCAAAAGCATGATCTATATCAGGAAAAAAAAAAGAAAAAAAGGACAAGTTGGATGGATGTTATAAAAATCAAAATCTTCTGTTCTCCATCAGATACTGCCCAGATGATAAAACATTAAGCTGCAGACTGGGAGAAAATATTTGAAAAAATCATGTCTAATAAAGGACTTATACTCAAAATGTATAAATATTTGTTACCATTTGACAATAAGAAAACAACCCAATTTAAAAATGGACAAAATATCTAAACTGACACCTCATTAAAGAAGATAAATTGATTGCAAAATAAGCTATGACAAGATGTTCAATATCACATCTCATTAAGGAATTGCGAATTAAAATAAGGTACGACTGTACCTTATGTATATACCTATAAGAATGGCTGAAATCCAAAACATTAACACCCAATACTGAGGAGGATCTGGCGCAGCAGGAACTCTGATCAATTGCTGGTGGGAGTTAAAAATGGTACAGTCACACAATGGAGTACTGCACAGCTATAAAGAAGAAAGAAATCGTACCATTTGCCAAGATATGGATGGACCTAGAGAACATTGTTAAGTGAAATAAGTCAGTCTGAGAAAGACAAATACCATATGATCTCATGTATATGTGAAATCTAAAGAACTGAATAAATCAGCAATGTAAACAGAAATAGTCTTGGAGACCCAAAGAAAAAACAGATGAGGGCGAGATGGAATGGGGGTGGGCATGAGGGAGAAGGGGAAGGGACGAGGCAAACCAAACTGATAACTACAATACTACTGCAGAGACAGAAGTGACAGTTTAGGGAATATAATCAATAAGGTTGTAAAAATATATATATATATATATTATATATATAATATATATTATATATAGTATATATAGTATATATATAATATATTATATATATATATATATATATATATATTTTTTAGGCGATCAGAAGGACTCATGTCTTTTTAGGGAGACCACTTCCTGGACGGTTTAGTGGCCTTACCACTGCACTGTACATCTGAAGCTGCCGCTGAATAATATTATATGTCAACTATAATTTAACACTTATATAGTCATGGGATGTGGAATATAATGTGGGGATGGAGTCAATGGAAATGTAATAGATATGTATGATATCGGGGGTGGAGGGGCAGGGGAGAGGGCAGGGAGTAGTCACTTTGTAAGGGGTGGAAAAGATAACTATTGCATTGTTTTGTACATCTGTAATTAATAATAATAATAATAATAATAAAGTTAAAAAATGGTACAGTTACTTTGAAAGACAGTTTGACAATTTCCTACAAAGCTGAACACAGTTGCACAATATGGTTTAGAAACCACGTTCCAACGTATTAACAAATGAGTTGAAAGCTTATGTGTACACAAACTCAACAAGAATGTTTATAGCATCTTCATTTATAAATGCCGTCTATAAATCAGTAACAGAAAAAGGCAAATTCATAATAATTTATTGGTCAAAGAGAAAGTTTTAAAGAAATCAAACAAGATATTGAGTAAAATAAAAATAAATATTAACTGAAGCCATATCAGGAGGTAAATTTACATCACTAAATGCTTACATTGGTAAACATATTAAATCGACAATCTAAGTTCCCACTTAAGAAATGAGAAGCAAATGCAAAATAAATACAAAGCAAGCAGAATGAAGAAAATAGACAAAACCAGAAAGCAATACCATTCATAGTAGAAAAGACAGAAACAAGAGAACGGAACAGAAAACTGGTTCTTCGAAAAGTTAATATTTGGCAAACCTCTAAGAAGATTAACAAAGAAAAAGAGAAATTTCAGAATTATTAATACTAGAAATAAAATAGGGATATCATTATGGACCATTCAGGCATAAAAGCAAACAAACAAATTTAAAAAGTAAGTTAATTCTACAAACAATTCTACACACATAAATTTGAGATTTTTAACTCAAAAGACTTCAATTTCAAAAGAAGTAAATACTAACCAGTCTCTCAATATGAAATGCATATTTGGAAAATATGCATTTAGAACTATTAGGGAAATTAAAGAACTATTAAGGAAATTAAACTTTTAATTAAAAATATCCCAAAAATGTCTTCAGGAACAGAGAATTCTACCAAATGATTTAAAAAATAAAAACAGAAAGTAGTTCAAGAAAAACAAAGCAATTTTTATTCAATTAATGATATAAACCTGGGCATATATCTTAGAAGATAAAACATATATTATAGGTGTTTTTAAAGCCAAACAGAATCCTGCAAAAAAAAAAAAAAAATACTTGAAGCAGTATGAACAATCTTAGGGAAGAAAATACATTCTTTACTGAAAAGATATAATTGACATAAATTAAAGTGTAGACTTTTCTTTTTGTTAAAGAAAAAAATCATGGTAATTTAAATGAGCAAGATTAACACAAAGTATAATTTAAGAAAAACATTTACAATACAAAGTCAGTTTGTCACAAGAACAGGACAGGATCACCAATAGAAAAATAGGCAGGAATACAAAAATGCAAGTCACATTACAGCAAATTCAAATGACCAACATCCATCTGAAAAGAGGCAGAAATGCACTGCTAATAAGAAAAATGTAAGTTAAAGTAAAGATGAGATATCACATTATACATATTAGATTGACAAATCTAATGATGACATCTATTGTCAGCAGGGATGTAGAAAAAAAGTAATCTCTTACATTGTTGAGGGAGAAGTGAATTGTTAAAAAAAGAAAAATCTAGAAAGCCATCTGGCAACTTTTACAAAAATTAAAAATACATTTACACTGTGTTCCAACAATTCCATTTCTTGGAATTCATTTCTCAAACTACAAAACATACTTCTGTATAATTATAGAAGTTTAAGGATGTTTATTGCCACTTACTTTGCAATGGCAAATAAATAAATAAATAGATCAATAAAACAGAAATAATAGAAATATCCATTGATGAATGCATTTATAAAACCATTGAAGACAATGATTTAGACCTGCACAAATTTATTAATGAAATTAAACCTAGCTTTGAATGATAAGTTTTAAAAACTGTCCATAAGATGGGCCGGCCGAGTGGTGCGGTGGTTGGGCGCTGGCTTGGGAAACCAGTGGCCCCGGTTTGGGTCCCGCATGTGAGTGTCAGTGACACTGCCCTCAAAAAAAAAAAAAAAAAAAACAAACAAACAAAACAAAAACTGTCCGTAAGAACGGTGCAATTTTCGAGTAAGGTTAATGAAGACAAACATATCCATATACATAATTCGATGACTACAAAGCAAAATGAAGAAAATGAAAAATACCTTAGTTAACTTGTGTTCATAGTGTATTATTCGATGGATTTCATGTTCATGCATGCTGGAAGAAGGGAGACCCAAGAAATACATGAAGAGGAAAAAATGTACAGCAATGTGTATATCTATTTAAAAAATAAAGAAAATAAATTAGGAAAAGCTTATAGAAGGAGCTATTTTAAGCTGATGTGGCCTACTGAAAAGAAATTATTTTAGTAGACAAAGTGTCTGCTAACAACAGTCTAACAGTAAACACATCATAGAACAGCTTTCTTTTAGTGCCACATTTTAGTTTCCCTTGGTGACTATAGTCTTTAAATAGAAAATAACTGGAGCAGAAGCTTAAGTCTTTGCACAAAGATTTAGTGGATTTTCACAAAAGCTTCTATATCTAAATCTTTTAGTCTATATCTGCATCATTTTCTTGATATTTCTATGATCTCTCTCCTATGTTCTGAGAGCTATCCATGGGAATTTTAGTTTAAGTGAAATTATATAAAGTTTGTTAAAAATAAATAACTAAAAACATAGATCCTGCAGAATTACATGTTTTCTTCAGTTGTATATTGAAATCCTATTTATATTTAAGAACATTTTAGTTTTATAATTGAAATAACTTAAGGAATAATGAATATTTAAAAATACTTTAATTTTGTTCAGCTCTGTAGCTTTAATTTCCTGGTTTATGAACTAAAAAGCATTGTGAGGGCAAAAATGGTCCTTCAGAGAAAATAATCTATCTTCAGTGGGAACATGAAAAAATTGTTTTGTATTTAAAAGACACAAATGATCCAAGTAATAATCTTTACAGGAATTCTTAGGTGTCCTTGACAAGAAGCACATCTAATGTAATCTGCAGGTATATCAAAATCTCATTTTCTGAAGCACACTTTTGCAGATCCCATAGTGAAGCCTAGGAAAGACAATAAAGAATATGGGCCTTAAGAAGCAAGTATTGTTACAAATGAGGTTGTTATTAAAATGTGTAAGAAAATTACAAGAAAAATACGTAAAGCAAAAACATACTCAAACAAAACTATGGAATAAGAGTTCTAAGTTAGATGTGTAGACATACCAGGTCAGGATGCATTGGCCAACCCCCGAATATGTAGAAAATAAATGCCGAGCCACAACATTTAATATCATTTGAAATAAGAGATTGTATTCACTAATCTGTTAGTAATAAGTATGACTTGATAATAATAAAGTGATAAAAATACAAATGCAGAATGTTGGGGAACAAGATTAGCTTAATAGAAGAAAATATGACATTCCCACCCATCCTTTACTATGGATATGCAGCAAAAGGTGGGTCAGATTTTCACTATTAGAGGAAGGTTTGATCGTTTTGTTTTCTGATTTGTCCAAGACATCCTCACTGATAACCTTTTGTATATCCATTTTGGAATTATACTTTCAAGAGTTATAATTTTGTTGTAGAGACATTGATAGAGGTTGTGTTGTATTCTGAAGGTGAAATCACCAACTAAGGTAGTTTTCCATCTTGTGACATTGTGTAAATGAGATAGTCTGAAGTTTGGAGTATTTAATGCATTATTTAAGATATCAGGAAAGTCTGTACACTTTAATGATACCAAGAGTCGTAATCTAGAGCAGTAAGTTTTACTCATAATTATATGTCTTCCAAATATGTTCTGTCAGATTTAGAGAGAAGTACCAGCTTTTGCCCAATATCTAACAAGTCGTCTTTGGTACTCATTGTTGGAGCCATCTTACTATATATTGAACATTCAATACATAACCCAATCTGTCTTAAGATATCGAAAATTGGTTTATTTTTCCCAAGTGCACATTTCCCAAATTTAGGTTCTTATTATCTGTTACCCAGAGAACTGCAAAGCGCCATGACTAGTCTCCTTGACTTTGAGCTTGTTCCACCTTAATCATTTCACCATTCTGGTGAATTTATCAAATTTAATAACTTCTCTTACTACATGAATCCATAATTTTGGTTACTTATTGATTTTTATATTGTTCAAACTATTAAACTTAAAAGAGTGTGTAAAAACTTTTATTTGCTTCCATTTTCAGCCATAACACTTAAAAGTGTCATATAGCACAGAAATATATGTACACAGTGAGTTCCCCTTTTTGCCCCTCCATTTTGCTTTATTCTTGCATCATGCTAAATTTCTTTTGTCATCTCGAGTAATTCACATATGTTACACTCGCCCTTTTTTTACATATTCCAGATTCACCTACATTCCCTTATCTTTAACCACACAGATTACAGACTCTCCAATGCAAGCAGTAATCCACGTTTTTTCCCTACCAAATGACTTTTAAATCCTCAGATCACAGCACATATCCTCTTTAAATCCATCCCTGACTCAAATTACAGTTACCAAGGTCAGAGACACTTCTATCTATGTCGCATATCATTGTGTCACTTTGGGGACTTAGGCAGTGTTTGGTATACTGGACATTTAGTAGATATTTATCAAAGTTATAACTGCACTTCCATAATTCCTACAATCAATTTCTCTCTATTTATATACAATTATCATTTCAAATATTTTAATTATATTCAGAACGAAGATTTCCTTCATGAGCCCAATAATTCTTAGTAAGTAGCAATACCTTCTCCTTCACATGGAATTAAACTCTGAATGATTCCTACGATGAAACATATCTCAACTTTGAGATATCCATCTTTTCCTTCCTCCTTCCTATGACAATATAGGCTTTTGGTTTGTTTATTTGTTTGCTTTTTAATTGTTTCCATACTTATCTTTTCTTCTATGCTTGGTATCACTTGTCATTTCATCTTCTCAGACATTATCTTTATTTTCTCCTTTCTCATGGATCTCTTCTTTATAACCATAATTTCATCAGAATAACATAACCTTCTTTCCATTTATGCAACATTTTATTTTTGTTTTTTGTAGCATCTGTTGTTTCTGCTCCTTCCTCTTCACAAACTCTCAGAAAGAACTGTTTTAACCCCGATCATGTGTCTTTTATGTACTATTCAACTTTCTATATGTGCCCTTCCACTAAAGTGTTAATGAGTTTATGGCAATAAAACACAGTGGACATTTTTTATGGGCCGGCCGAGTGGCGCAATGGTTAACTGCTGTATTGGGAAGCCAGCGGCCCCAGTTCGGGTACCACATATGAAGGCCAATGATACTGCCCTCAAATAAATAAATAAATAAAATAAAATTATTAAGGAAAAAAACAAAACAAACAAACAAAAAAAACAGGGCTGGCTGAGTGGCTCATTTGGTTAAGAGCTGGCTCAAGAGTGTGATCTGAACACTGAGCAATGGTGGTTCAATGTCAGCCCGAACGAGTTGCCGTTGAGCTGTCAACAGGTGGCAGGATGGCTCAGCTAAAAAACAAAAACAAAAACAAAATAAAATACAGTGGACATTTTTAAATCTCTGCACCTGATCTGTAGGAGAGTTACATTGATCTCAGTCTTTCCACTGAAATACTCTCTACCAAATATCTTTGTAAATGTACTCATTCTTTTCCTTTGGATGTTCTAATTATCCTTACTCTACGCTTACTTAGTATTTCCTCTTCTGCCATTGTAAACATCTTTATATTTTCTCTTGGCTTCCTTTTCTTCTCCTTCTACTCACCTTCAATATTCTTAATTTCCAAGGCTTTATTTACAATCATTGCATTAACAAGTTGTTAGGTGGATATCACTACTATCTATAATAAATGTCAGATGATCTTAAAGGCAGATATTAATTAGTTTCTGTCAACTATCTCCCATAAAATAAATTATGGTTTGTATCAAGATGGTTTATATCAATGTGGTATATATCAAATAGTTCCAATATTGAAGTCTAAATCTTGGACCTAAAATTTGCCCTTGTTAAACAGATCTCATAGAACTGGGAAAGCATTTGCTTCCACCCAGTCACCAATATTTATTTTCTTTACAAGTCTGTATTTCTCATTATCTATACTCTATCAATTATGACATCTTTCCAGTTTTACTTTTTTTTTTTGTATTTCTTTTTTCTATTAAAGTTTATTTCAGTGACTGACAATTGTTAGTAAAGTTACACAGGTTTCAGGTATACAATTTTGTGATACATCACCTCTATATCACATTGTGTGTTCACCACCCAGAGTCAGTTCTCCTTCCATCACAATAGATTTGATCCCTTTTATCCTCATCTACCACCCCTCTTCCAAACACACCATCTGATAACAACTAAAGTGTTTGTGTCTCTGAGTTTTTGTTTCTTCATTTGTTTGTTTTGTTCCTTTGTTGTTTTCAGTTATATATACCACATATAAGTGAAATCATATAGTTATCAACTTTTCCTGTCTGACTTATTTCACTAGCATAGTAATCACAAGATCCATCCATGTTGTTAAAAATGGCATTATTTTATCTTTTCTTATGGCAGAATAGTAATCCATTGTGTATATATACCACATCTTCCTTTTACTTTCAAATATATATTTGTCCACCTACTTCTTTATCTTTATTATCCATATACTAGATGAAGAACCATAATCTTTAGATTGGATTATTGAAAAACTCATACTAACATCATTAACAGTGATGTACTTCATATCAGGAATTTGACAATGGTGTAATTGCTGCTTGATAAGCAGAAATTTAAAAAAAATAAAAGACTTAATAGAAACATATGTTAAACTTCTTCTAAAAAATGCAAATTCTTCCATACAATATAGACTGTTTTAACTGAAAAAATAAATGTAAAATGCATATTGTAGTTTAATCTTACAAATGTGAACTTCCTGTTCTATTATAATAGCAGTCAAATCTTTATAGACCACTTGGTTCCACTTACATAAAGTACATGTTTTGTAAGGAGGACTCCTGAGCATTATTTCACATTTGCATCATTTTGGGGTATTACATCACTACTTCTGATCTGAAAGATTTTGTTCAGGATGTTCCAGATATGTAATAGTATAAGTCCTGATAAAGGTTCATTCTAACAGACAAACCTTCCATTTAAAAGTAGAGATATATTGGGCAGGCTGAGTGGCTCATTTGGTTAAGAGCTGGCTCAAGAGTGTGATCTGAACTCTGAGCAATGGTGGTTCAATGCCAGCCCGAGCGAGTTGCTGTTGAGCTGCCAACAGGTGGCAGGATAGCTCAGCTAAAAAACAAAAAAATTAAAAAACAATTTTTTTTTAAAAGTAGAAATATATCACTCTAGACACAGTCAGTTGTATTACTAGGTTTGCTACCTCTCACTCAAAATGTGCATTTCTGTTGTGAACTTTGATAACAATAAAAGCTTTTAATTCTTAGATATTATGAATTGTAAAATACCAAACTTCAAACATAAAATGAAATATAGGTATGTTAGGCTAGCGTAGTGTTCAAAATCACCATTTAAAAAATCATGTTGAAATTTGAATAAGGAAGCAGAGCCTGAAAGGTATAGTGAATACAGGTGAATTATTTGTATTAAAATAAATTTTACAAGCATGGTACAATAGGAAGGAAACATGTTATATAAACAAACACGTTTTCATTTCCAAGTGGTAAAATTTCAGAAATTATTTTCCTCATGAAATATTTTTGCATAAAATGATAATGTCAGTTGAGAAACATGAGCACATCTGCTTTTTTTTTTTTTAAGAATGGTCATTCTTGTATTGTAATAATCTTTTTAGAAGTTCACCCTGCTCTGACAACCTAAAAAAATCCATATTCTGAGAGCTGTTCCAGCAATGAAGAAGTCTTTCAGCCTGGAGCTGTTATGTTACTTGTACTGCTGATAGCTCTGCTTGCAGTGAAAAGCCTCCACTGAGGGGGAAAAAAAAAAAAATGCATGTAGTGGTCTTGAAGCTTAAGTCCCACTGGCAAACAGGGCAAACAGAAGCCTGTATTGTGAGAAAGTACTGGGAGAAAAGATTCCTGGCAGTGGGTATAATATGTCTCACCTTCATACGCTTATATTTTACAAAGAGAACATAGAAAGCTATAGTATATTGTCTTTCTTTTGTTGCATCCTTGGATCAAAAATCTTAACCAGCTGAGCAGAGTTATAACATTGATAATATTATTGTTTGAATATTCTGACAATATTATTTTGGCTACGTCTTCTAAGGTCCACCCATAAACTATGAAGGGTTCCTTGTTACTGATTAATGGCACACATTCTTATTAAGAGTGCTGAAGGCAAAAATTGAAAAGAATGTCAAATGACTCATCATCATATTATCAGCCAGCTGTCTATCACTTATGTTTAAAGACACTATTTTTGTCTCCTAACATTTGAAACTTTCAAAAGACAGATGAAATTTTGTTCCCAAGTGTGTAAAAGGGTCTTAAAATAAATGACTTGTCATGTATTATCATCTATTCATTCTCTCTGACAATTTTAATAAACCCATCAATATTTATTGAGCATATATTTTGGGCCTAACTTTGACCTATCAACCAATACAGACTCATACAAAGCATAATAGTATGTCTCTGATTTAAATAACTTAAATCTAAAAATGTCAGTATAAGTAATCAAGCAATAGAAGATTTTATATATATATATATATATATATATATATATATATATATATATATATATATGCTAGAAATCAGAATGTTTAAAATAAATACATATAAGACTATCATAAAGAAACATTAATGAAGACTGGAATAGTAAGCTGAAGTGGTCAGTGATGGAGAGAAATGTGAGCTTGCACTTGAAAATGTATATAATATAATATTAATATAGGTGTAGATATTTTAAATTAGGAGAACATGAGAGTCAAGCAGGCTAGCATAAATTCAGATAATAATTTTCTTACTGGATGAAAACTATGTGCAAGTTGCAAGGTACAATACAAAGAGGCACAGGCCTATGTATTGACCATGTTGTGGAAAAAAAATGTCTTAATATAATACATTATAGTCTCTAATTGAAGTAAGTAAAACTCACTATGAAACACATTATATGAGAACAAGAAAGAAAAGGAAAGCTTCCACGAGTGTAAGAAACAAGATGTGTTTGCCAGGATGAACACATGTCCTTGAAAATATCCTTGACGTGAGTCACTTGTCAACAGTAAACATGAAGGTAGAGAGATATGTCAGAGTGTGACACCTGAAGGCACTGATAAGGTAAGACTGTATCTTTGGGTATATTGGGTGTTGGCATAATGAAGTATTCAGTAGAGGGTAAGAGATAGTCACGAGGTAATGAAATTATTTCAGGTTGTTCTAAAGTACTTGAATTGGAACTTCAATTTTAATACACTTGAGAGTCCTTGAAAGATTTTAATGAGAGGGATGAAATATTCAATCTACAGATGAAGAACTCGTCTTTTTAATCTTTATGTCTGTGTTTGGAGCATTCTTTTCTCATATTGTTTTTTGTGTATATTCTCAAATAGAAATACCAAATTAATATCAAATTAGCATTGTGAAAGTATTGTTTGGTTATGACTGAGAAAACTCTTCATACAAATTGAGTAGTAAGGAGGGATCTTTACCTTTACTTTGTAAAATAATGACCATTTGGAGTGAATAAATGACACAAAGAGAACATTGAATATTTACGATGAGGTTGGATAAAGATGAAAATTGTCCTGTAGACTGTGAAATAAAAATGTAAAGAATGCCGAAGAAAGGCGATAGAGACAGACATTTATTGTAGAATTGTCATTTCTTTCATAAGTTTCACTAGAGCCTGGCCAATTCACTATTAAAGTAAGTCCATTAGTAACTTTACTCATAAGACTTTATTTTAATTTTGTATGTAAACTTTATTCAAAGAAAAACAATTCGGGGAAAATATCTAAATCAGTACTATATTTTCTTTAACAAGTAATTATTTAGAAAATATTCAGGAGTTCATTAGGTTCAGGAATCATTTTACATGCCGTTAACAATGATTCAGTGCTTAAAACACTTATTTTTTTGAGAGAAAGGTTAGGTTTACTATCGGTTTAGGTTTGGTTTTACTCTGAAAATATTTGTATCTGTTTTTCTACAATGCTGATATTAACATTTCAGCCCATAATTTCTCAGCATTTTGGAGTCTATATAAATAGGAAGTTGAGGGAAAATTGATATAAACAATATGAAAATCACTTCCAACTAGGTACCCACTTATTCCTTATAGCAAATTCTAGAAACTCAAATACAGATAATAAAAAATTCGGGGCTCAAATCCATATTGTGTCAGGGACACAAAAAGATTTGGGAAAATAATCCACCAACACAAATTATATGTAAGTTGGCAGTAGCATTTCACATACTTTGTACTTAACGCAAGAGAGAACGTATTGAATCCGGGAGTGCAGAAATAGGGAATTCATGTCAAGAGGGAAAAATAGTTTTGTGTATTTATGCTTTCCCTGAAAGATCCAAATTGACAATATTAGGCTTAATGGGCTAATAATAAGTTATGTTGTTAAGTAACAAATGTGCTTTGGTGTGATAATATCTTTACATTTAAGGATAACAATAACTAGTATTATATTTATTGTGATTCCATCCTTCTAATCAGAAAGGACAATGGAAAATTATTCATTGTCTTAATTATTAGTAATTATTATGATTTAGGAAAAATACTTAGAATGTTTTTAATGAAATTTGTTTCATTTAGAAAACAAAAGAACCAAGTGGAAAGTGAATGGCTCTCAAGAGATTCATATTTAGAAATAATGCATCTACTTAAAATTATTTCATGATAGTAATATAATTGCTTCCTATTATTCTTAAACAATTTCAACAAGACATAGTTATTCACACTTGGAATGAAAATATATTTTGGTTAATAAATTATTTAAATGTTGAATACTAACTTTTCTTTAAAATGACTGAGCAAACTAATTTCTTATATTTTTAATAATTAAGGGTGTGTTTTAGAAAACTTATTTAATTCAGAAAAATCAAATGGCATTAAAACTTACCTACAAATGGGAAAAGTACATTCAATCCACCTTGGATTAGAGTAAGATAAAATTTTAACCATAACAGTGATTTAGCATTTATAATTTCTCTATATTAAAGATGACATATAAAGCTTTGTTTCTTTGTTTTATAGAATTCAATTCATTCACACTGAAAAAAAGTGTTTTTCATTTAAGAGTAAACGTCTCCCTCTTCTGGAATTTTTATTAAATTCAGGAAACAAAAAATTTCTCTGCAAAAGCTAAATAATTTCAATTCACCATGTGGATACATGAGAAAACTAATCAATATATTTTAAACACAACTGATCATGGCTTTGAAATCCTATGGAATATGGATTTAATTCATTTGACATTTGTGCCTACCACTTACAATTTTATTGTCTTAATATCAGAATATTTAAAGAGAGACATTAAAACAATATTTGGTAAATTAGAAGTTGTATTCATAAGTGATACCTGCATATTTTATTTTTATGTCTAGTATTGTGCATATTTTACGTTTTGTTCAGTTTGAAGTGTTTCTCAAGTTATATCTATTTAGATCAAGCTCCTCCATTTTCACTGTCCTCTTACTAAGACTCAAGTAACAATAAACAAATATAGAAGTTATCTTTTACAGAAACTCAAAACAAAATATGAAAACACTAAGCACTTTCTTTCATTGCCCAACCCCAAATTCCAAGTTATCTAAACAAAGAATACATAAAATATGGCTTTGAAAACTAAGCTGTTCATAATTTTTTGGAAGTTTTTCTTTTTTTTTCCTTAATCAAAATTTACATATGTTAACATTAATAAATGAATATTTCAAAAACAGAAATCTAGGAAATAACACTTAAAAGACTTGAAAAGTTTATTTCAGATAGATACATGATTTAGACTGAATTATTTAACAAAATTCAAAATACAGTTTAAAAATGTAAAAAAACATTTTATTAATAATTTTGGTTGCTCCCATATTATAAATGCAATACAATGATTTGAACCAAACTCACAGGTTTTGTAAAAATATGCACATATATATGTAATCTATAAAATACTGCCATATAAACTTGAAAATAAAGATTATCTAAAGTGATACAAATTTTCTAAATGTAATAGAAACTTAAAAATATTTTTTTATTTATAAAACAGAAGTGAAATAAGATATATCTGATTTTTTTTAATTGAAGTCCAGATTAGCCATCACATATAACAATAAAGAGTGATTCTGTTCCATGACAATAACAGGCATGCTTACATGCAGCAGTACCTCAGGATTGGTTGTGTTCTATTGTTCTCACTCAAATGCAATTAGGCTGGTCTACCTTAGGAACAATTTTAGCAATAGACAAAGACATCAAGTGTCTTTTTATTCTGTTTCCTCAGTTTGTGTTTCTAGTCTATAACAGATAGCAATGAAAAAATTAATTAAGCAATTAATTAAGCAAGGGTGTCGCTGTGTTCTAGAAGTGTTTACCTGTATCTTTATTTAAGTCCCTCAATAAATTCCTGAAAAAGGGGTCAACTCATGCCTATTAGTCAGGTTGAACTCCTGAGGAAAGAAAAAATGGCTTTAAAGAAAGTGTTGAGGTGAGCACCCTCTTGCAGTTGCATCACAAATTCAAAAAGTGCTTGATAAATATGGGGATACTCCCTGAACATACATTTTAGAATCATTTTTACCACAGATACAAAGTGTTTGGGAAATGGGACACCTATTTTAGAATGAAAGTAAGCTTCATCCTCAAGCTGATGCATAACCATAGTCAATGTACATTGAAGCAGGGTATTTGATTGGCTTTTTAATATTAGTATTATCTGCCAAATTATATTCATATTTTATACATGCATACATAACTGGACATCTTACTTCAAGGCAGATTCTGTAACATTTTGGTTGAATAAATTTAGTATTACCTGTGATCTATTTGCTGGGGCCCCCACCCCTCGTTGACATAAGAGCTTGTCTTGGAGCGTTAGCTCTTAGTATTCTTTCTGCATTTTTTAAGTTTTCATAGAGACGAAACACTTCAGGGATATTCTTCTTTGCTTGTTATTATAAAAGATAGCTGCTAAGAGGGATTCCATCTCTATTTAGAAGGGGAAAGAGGGACAAACTGTCTTCAGAGTTCAATGAATGCCAGTACTGTGACTACTCTTAGATGGGCTCCAGCTTGTGTAGGCTTGCTCCTTACCTCATAGACTCCAAATGTGGAACCAGCCACAATTTATGAAGTTCACTTTACTATTAATATGAAATGTCCATACATAAAAAATATATGTGATGTGATATGAAAAGAGAGTAGAGCCAATGTATATATACTTATGACATAAATTAAGACATAACATTACCAGCTTTGAATCTCCCTATGTGTTCCTCTTCTAATCAGTTCTCTTTCTCCTAGATAAAAAAGTTACACCTTATATTGACATTTTTGTAAATTACAGTTTATTGGGGTGAGATGATTAGTAGAGTTACATAGGTTTCAGGTGCACAACTCTGTAAAACATCATCTCTATATCACATTGTGTGTTCACTACCCAGAGTCAGTTCTTCCATCACCATATATTTGATCTCTTTTACTCTCATTTACTACACACGTCCCGCCTTACCCTCTGGTAGTTACTAAACTATTGTCTGTGTCTACGAGTTTTTATTTCCTCATTTGTTTGTCTTGGTCTTTTGTTGTTTTCAGTTTTATATACCACATAACAGTGAAATCATATGGTTCTCAACTTTTTTCTGTCTGACTTACATTGCTTAGCATTTTAATCTCAAGATCCATCCAAGTTGTTGCAAATGGCACTATTTCATCTTTTCTAATGGATGAGTAGTATCCCATTGTGTATATATACCACATCTTCTTTATCTAATCACCTAGCAAAGGACACTTTGTTTTTTTCCATGTCTTGGCCAACCTAAATAGTACTGCAATGAAAATCATAGCACATATATCTTTACAGATAAATATTCTCAGATTTTTTAAGTAGATACCCAAGAGAAGGATTGCTGGGTCATATGGTAATTCTATTCTTAATTTTTTGAGGAACCTCCACACTGCCTTTTAAAAAATACTTTCATCGTCATTACAATTTTACAATTCAACCCTGAGATATATAATACAATGTGATAGGATAACATATTTAATAATAATAATTTTTGGAAAATGCATCCTTATACATATGTGATTCTGGAGATCATTTGCTGTCATTACTATATATATTTTTTTGTTAATTAATGCATGATGACATTATGTATCCCCTTCCCATTAATATATATTTCAGTTTTATTTTTTTCTGTTACAAATGACATTGCTTTGCAAACTATTTTAGAGATATCATGGTACATGTGCAAATTAAATTCAAGATGATGTGCTTTTTAAGAAATTCTGTCAATTTCTACTACAACCACTAATGTGTAAAATATTCAGTGGTTTGATATCAATGATGACACTTTAAATCATCACATGTTTTAATTTTGATACTCTTGATTGCATTTGGAATAATTTTTTGATGTAGCCTGTATTTCATTAGTTCTTATTTAAGACGGTTTTTCTTCTATAAACATATTAATGAAATTATAAATGTATTCAGAACATTTAGGGATTTCTGCTTCTTCATACCTAAGTTATTTATGCCTCTGTTTTCAATAACAATCCTGAGAATGTTTCAATTTCATTAGTCTTTTCAAAGAACAAATAAAATTCTGTTTTACCTTCATATTGAATTATTTCATAATTTATTAATTTTATTCTATAACTGCTTCAATATTTGGGTTTCATTTGTTTTTTCTTTTCTAAATTCTTGAGATGGTTTTTAGTTCGTTGAGTTTCATCACATTACATTTGCAATAAATACAAGTAAAGCTATAAAAATTAAAGCAATCGGACATTGCCTGCATTCAGCACATTTTTAGATGCCTTCTTTTCGTTTTATTTAACTAAAAATGTTTTTTAATTTTGTGTATTTTTAACCAGATATCTTAAAAGCATATTGTTTAACTTCAAAATAAGTGGGAATATATAGTAAATTTTTGTTATTTATTTCTATTTCAGGTCCAATATCCAGACTTCTAATTTTTTGAATTTTAATGCTTTCTCTATTGCCAATAATTTGATCAAATTTTTATAATGTTTTGTATTTGAAATTAATGTATATTATGGTTCAATGTCAATTTAATTATGTCAACTTTATGAATCTGATTTTGTATCACTTTAATGGCTTACAGATCTATAGATTATGTGTTTCTCTCTGTCTGCTACCAAGAATTATTTGTCAGCATTGCTCACTATGATTTGGAATAATTTAATTTTCATCAGTCATGTGACTTTTTACTTTATGTGCTGAGATTATTTTAATAGATACGTGTAAATTTACCTTTGTATAATTCACTGGTATATTGACTTTTTCTCAGTAAGAAAAAGATTGTTTACTATCAAACTAATGAGACATTTAGTTTCAGTTTTCCAAAGTCTGAAATTTAAGCATCATTATCTTCGATAATTTTAGTTTTTTATTCATTCATGGAAAGATGCCACATATTAGAAGTAACTATGGCTACTGAAAATGTAGACTATAATCAATTGACACATTACTTTTAGGATTATTACATTACTGCATACCTATCTTACTAAATATTGAGGATGTATGCCACATACCTTATTTTACTTAAAATTACTGGTGAATTTAATGTAATTTTTTTTTGTTATATGAAATACTATATTGGCAAAAGCCTGAATTTTAGCAAAATTCATTGGAAATAAATATGAAGAAGCTGATTAAATGTATGTCCTCTGCAGCAATTTCAATGAAAGCTGGGATTCTCAGAGCAGAAATTATGAATGAATTAAAGAATTAATGAATGAATATGTAGTGATATGCTGTCTATAACATTGGGTCTTTGAGGTATGAAATCTTAAGGAATTCAATACTCTTCTACCTCCATTTGGTCAGTATAAGAATATTGTGAAGCAGTCAAAAACCAGTATGTGTGTTAAATAGGTTACATTGCACACAGGTAGTTCTGAATATGTGATTATTTCTTTAAGCAATTTATAACTTTACCCTCATTATTTAATTACTTACCTGATCCTTACCTCTCTCACCTCCACGCTACACACACACACACACACACACACACACACACACACACACACACTACTTCAAATATACATCCTGTTAAAATGGAAATAGTTAGGATCTGCGGTAGACTGATGCTTGTGTCCTTCAAAATTCAAATATTGAAATATAACTCGTAATGTTATGGTATTTGAAGGTGGGACCTGTGGTAGATGATTAGGTCATAACTGTGAAGCCCACAGGAATGTGGTAGTACCCTTATATTGTGAAAAGATCCCCAGAGATTTCTCAACCTTCTGCCATGTCAGCACAGAGAAAGAAGACAGCTATATGAACCAGAAGGAGGGCTCTCACCGCACACTAGATCTGCCAGTGCCTTGGTCTTGGACTTCCCAGCCTCCAGAACTGGGAGAAATGCATTTCTGTTATTTATGTGTCCCCAGTGTATGAGATTTTTATTAAAACAGCACAGACTAAAACAGGACTTCAGCATATGCAATTACAAAATTTCACAAGATAGAATGCAAGTTTACAGTATGAGAAGACTGCAAAGCCTTGTTTGGAGAAAATAAAAAGTATGCCAGGCTACAGTTTTTCTTTATATCACAACAAAAAGGCATAAGAAAGGTGAAAAAGGCAAAGGAGATAGAAACATTTTAGATGGAATTATTTATTTATTTGATCCCTCTGACTGATTTAGATTATTTTCCTTGAAATGTTAAATCCTTTTTGATACTGATAAAAAAATGAACTTTTAGAGGTTGACATGTCATTTCAAGATGCTTACCAGAAATAGCACCTGTCAGATTTTATTTCTAAAGTGACTATACTTTACCCAGCAGCTGGGCACAGGTCTCTATGTTCTAACTCTCTAATTTGTGACAGTGTTGTATTCAAATATCTGAAAATTTAAGGAAACAAAATAATAACTGAGTTAATTAACAACACATTAATTCTGATGTTTAGACTGCTTTTGTCATTAAAATAACACTTTCAGCATGGTACACAAAAAATTAAAGGGAATGATTCAGTTAACATTATTGCTTTAGAAGAGGCATTTTCCATGAAATGAAGCTGGGTTGTATATGTAATAAAGCACAAATACGGATGCATGCACACACACACATGTACACACAAATTCAGACTCAGTTTTATATGTACTTAAAAATATATTTATCACATATTATAATAAAAAAATCAATTGTCATTATCAGAGAATTAGGTAAATAATTGCTCTGTTAATTAAAAAACTTCAGTCATTAATAATATTAGTGACCATTGTTGTTATCATGTTACATGAGAGCTTTTGAGAATTTGGCAATGTTGCCAGGCATCATTTTAATTCAAGCCTACTAGAGATAGAAAGGAAATGATATTATTGCTATTGCAGATTACATTTCCTTTTCTAAGCATTTCACTGTCTCAAATGCACTATAAATTAGCTTACATGCTTATACATATGTAAGTATAATTGATGAAACACTTGACGAAACTTTGTATTGTTTTACAGTAGGTGAGTGTATGATAGATGCTAATATTTACCTACTTTAATTGAAGGCAAATATTTGTAACTAATTTTATATGATATTAAACCAATACAACTTGATTTTCAGAAGTAATTATTTAAATTATCCCATCACTCTATTAAAATTTTGAACTGGTCAAATACACAGTGTTCTGTTTTGATTCAATCACTTACAATGCATTTTATTTCTAAAACAGATAACTGAAAAGTTAGGTATTTACCTTTTATCTATTAATTCATTTCATCATACAATATCTGATCTCAAGTCTTTACTGATACAGTGATACATTTAGAATTACTCAGTGAAATGAAGAAGGAAAAAAAAAACACAAAACAAGCAAACTTTGTAGTCTGTAAAAATAGTTTCATCCTCCATCACAGCAACTGATCTCATAGATTCATTGCACACACAAATTTTCAAATATGTAACAATTAACTTAAGTATCGTGACTCATCCCTTCCATATCTTCCCCCTCTACTGTAACCTATAGCCAGTCGTGTTTCTGACTTAGTACAGAAAAGATGTATTTCATATGGCATCTTTGGGTGCAATGAATCTATAAGATCAGTTGCTCCCGAAGGAGGATTAAACATAACACACATTTAGAATAACTGGTATAATTGTGATCATGAAGAGAGAAATACAAGTGTACAGACTGAAAAGAAATATGTGTACAGACTGAAAGATTTCACTTCAAGAACTTTCCTCTCACTAATATTCTTTGCAGTATTACTGTGCAATGATTACTGTATATAAACTTTGGGGTTATTACAAGGTATCAAATACTCCTTAACACACTCATTTATTAAATGACTCCTAAAAGCATTCTTATTGGAAAAAAAACACACATCATAATATACTTGTATTTTACTGTAAAAACCGTGTGAAAGATATTACTATCAACTCGGATAATTGAGGATCTTGCATCAAAGGATAAGAAATATTATTTTGTTGAAAGAACACAAACACCTACGTTTTCAGGACTATTATTATTAGTATTATTATTATTGTTTGTTTTTTTTTGAGGGCAATGTCACTGGTCCTCATATGTAGGACTTGAACCAGTGCCGCTGGCTTCCCAAGACAGTGCTTAACCGCCGCGCCACTCAGCTGGCCCTAGTATTATTTATTTATTTATTTATTTATTTATTTATTTATTTTAGCTGAGCAATCCTGCCACCTGTTGGCAGCTTAGTGGCAGTTCAGCTCAGGCTGGGCATTGAACTGCTGTTGCTCAGAGCTCTGCTCACACTCTTGAGTGAGCTAACTAACTGAGCCACTCCACCAGCCCTTCAGGATTATTTTTAATATATCCTTATTTATAGTGTCCTCTGTGACATGGATTGTCCAAGTCTTATTGGCATGAATAAAATTCATGTATTAAAAGTAAATTTTAAATTATTATTTCATAAGCTGATCAGAGCACTTAAAGAAATTCTGCATGCTATGTCATATAATTATGTTTGAGAAAACAGAAAAAATACAACTGCTTCTCTATTCTAATCTACAATTATCTCATGCTCCTACCTCTATTATGATAATCCTTTCTGTGACAGATTTAATTTTGGGAAATTTAATTTTGAAAAACAATTGGGAAATTTAATATATAAAATACCAGAAAAAGTGATACTCTTTTTTTATTATTATTAGCATAATGGGAGAACATTTTAATGCATAGTATTTTTTATGGACTAAATGCTTGTGTCCCATCAAAGTTCAAGTGTTGAAGATCTAATCCCCAACACAATGGTATTAGGAGTTAGGACCTTTGGGCAGTATGTAGGTTTAGATGATGCCATGAGTGGAGGCCCCTAATGGTATCAATATTCTTAAGAGCAGTGGAGGAGACCACCACTTTCATCATGGACATGCATCAGGAAAACACCCCATGAGCACACAGCAAGAAGGCTTCTACAAGTCAGGAAGCAGGGTCTTCCCAGGAACAAGTCTGTCAGCACCATGATCTTATACTTCCTAGCCTAGAAAACTGCACGGGGAAAATGCCTATTGTTTTAAGCCACCCAATATGTGGTATTTTGTTATAGTAGTTTAAACTGCTTTATTTATACCACTTTATATTTAAACAAAATAATATTTGTTTTGAAATATTTATACTATTTATACCATTGTGTCATGTACCTCTTCCAACTATTTAATTTTCATCCTTCCAATATGTGTTGATTATAAAAATACATGTTACACTGTCAGGTAGTCCCTGCCTTGTCTTTAAAAAATTATCAATAATTATTGAAGAAGGCAAATCCAGTATGAGAATGCTGATTGTATTTTTCTTTAAAAAATGCCAAGACTTTGATTCATTTATGTAGAGCGACACAAATATCCAAATTAAAACTGACATGTATAAATTCAGGTTCTATTCATATGACAAGATAGTGCAAAGTTCAAGGCACCTATAATTGTTTCTACAAAAGACTGTGGCTTAGAAACAGACATTGTCATAAGTAAGACAAGAAATGACGGAAGCATATGCCACTGTATCTGACATTGGGGATGAGGGAATGACGATGACTTGTTGGATATTACGTTTAACCACTAAATGAGTGATGATGCAATTTACTGAAATCTGGAATACTGGGTTAGGATTTGGTATAATATGGACACCACTGATTTTGGAACATTGAGATTTAAGGGAGTGAGGGGATACAAAATGCAGTAACTTGATGGAGATTGGTAATTGTAGGTAGTTAGGATTGAAAGCACTCAAAAATAACTCCACAGCAAAGGAAAACAAACAAAAATGATGGGAGAGGTATACATTTATGTTCATTTCTAAGATGAGAGAACTATGATCATGAACATATGCTAATGTTATTATCCAAAGGTAAGAAGGAGTGATTGATGATGCAGAAGGAACTGAGCATAAATAGAGAAGAAGGGTTTTGAGATGACTGGAGAACACATGATACAGAAAGTACGTAGGTGAACAATATATAAGGAGTAACACCTCCCTTGTAATGGGGAAATACAGCAAATAGTCTGGGTTCAGATGGGTTTATAGATAATTCTGGTGTTCAGGTGAAGGTTTTTCCCTTTGATAAATTTACCCTTGATAAAAGTGATTCAACATACAAATAGTAGTTTTCCTGATGTAGAAAGGAAAGCAAATACAACAGAAGTCAAAATCCAAGGCCCCATGAGCTAAATATGTTTCCCTTAGTTATAGCTAGAAATATCCTTTCAAATTGTAATAACTTACCATTTTTTAGAAACAAAAAATAAACAGTATAGGCTGAAACTTGGATGTAACTTAGCAATAGTTTGTACTGTCATGGAAGATAAAACAAAAAAATCAACAAAATATAAAATCATAACCAAAAATGGAAATGAACATTCATGCATAGTGGTGGCACAAGAAACAATATCACTTATAATAGACAGCATTTTGAAGTAATGTAACTCTTACTTATAATGCATTTTGCAGTAATGTAACTTTTACAGATAATGGATTGTGTCTTGCTTTGAAAACCTAAAATCCATTCACCAGCGGGGGAGAAAAAGAAAAGAAAAAAAAAACACAAAAATTGTCATGCAAGGCAAATACCACACTAGTAAATTCAAAGATAAGTAAGGCTTAAAACATACGCTATACATGTTCTATTTAAAATATATTTTGAAGTATGTGTACTCTTCTGAATAATAGATTACACAAAAGTACACCAAGTCCACATTTTAAAATAGAAATATAAAAATATGGCTGAGAATTGAAACAGTTAAAATAAAGATGGCTTACATATACATGAAGCCATATACTATGAAAGTAAAGGCAGCCCAGTGATTAATGACACTGGCTTTGCAATCAAATAGATCTCAATTCAAATAATGCAAATAGCCTCTGCTAGCTGTGTCACCTTGGGCTGTTTTTAAACCATCCTAGCTTTGGTGCCCTAATTTGTAAGATGGAGATAGCATCATCTGTCCTTCATGCAGTGGTAAAATTTAAATGACAGAGTACATGTGAATGCTTATCACACAGCCTCTTGCTGATTAAGTGCTTAGAAAAAGCAGCTCACAGAGGTAGAAAGCAGAAACAGAAGTACGACCAAATGGTTGTAAATCTGTTTCTAAACAGATTTTTAAGAGTTTATTGGCCACATAAATCCCACAGCATGAAAGCTAAGCAGTATAGGGCTTCAGAAAGATTGTATGAACTCAGAAATCACATCAACTCCCCAAATATGTCCTCTAAAAAAAAACCTTTTTATGAAAACCACATCTATAATAGAGGGTTGAAAATCTTATCAGAAGAAAAAAAAAGAATGCTGATGCCTCCTTCACCACTTTTTTCTGCGCTCCTTTATTGTTTTTCATACTACAAATATTGGCAGTTTCCACTTAAGCCCCCAAATGTAAAATTCTAGATTTTATGTAAAAGATGGTAGACAACATATTATTTATCATTTGAACCTTTATTCCTGTTAAGGGAATGTAAATATATATAAATTTTAGAGTTTTGTGTATTTAAAAAAAGCCTCCTAACTTGATTCAGTGAAAGTAAAAATGTCTAAGGATACTCCTATGTTTCTAGACAACCATTTTAAAATATCTTAATTTGAAAAACCTAGCCACATTTTAGATATGCATTCTTTGAAAAGTGTTTGCTAATAACTCTTTACAGTATTGTATAATTACTGGAGGTGCAGTAATAAATGGCAGGCAGTAAGTTCTTTCATACATGGACTGGTCAGAATATCTCAGCAACCTACAGTCTACAGATACATCGAGCAATTGATATCAGTGGTTTTATCTCATGCTTGAAACTTCAGGTCTCATCAGCATATGTCATCACACAGGGCAGACAGACAGAATCAGCTGGAATACAGGAGATTAGTTCTTTTAGGCCCAGGAGGTCACACAGCATTTGGCCTGCCCCATAGGGGTTCAGCAGTCAGAGGCTGCATCAAGGACCTCAGTAACATAGGTAGAGGAAATCATCCATGTGGACAACTTGTTAGTAACCATCCAGGGGCATTTCTACACCCAGAGTGCCTGTAACAAACAGCATAGGTAATCTGCCACAGACAGAACTGTGCTGCAGGAAACCCTTATTTTCTGTACAGCCTCCTGAAGAAGGTAGCCTTTGATTAAAAGTCTTCAGTAAATCAATATGCATTTAGGGGATACTTGTTTATGACTTTGAAACTTGAAATAAACATTGGCAATCTGAATTAACTAAAGCCTTTTTCGAAGACTTTTTAAAGAAGAATTTTAGGCTCAAATCAAATTTGATCAGAAGGTAGAGAGATTTCCCATCAAACCCTTGTGCCCACACATGCACAGCCTCCTCCATTATCAATATCCTCTGACAGAGTGATATATTTGTTACAATTGGTGAACCTCCATTGACGTACTATAATCATCCAAAATCCATTATTTATCTCAGTGTTCACTCTTGGTGTTGTACATGCCATTGGTTTGAACAAATGAACAGCGACATTTATCTATCATTATGGTATCATACTGAGTATTTTCCCTTCATGAAAAATCCTTTCATCGCTTCATCTGTTCATTCCTCTCTCCTCCCTAATCCCTGGAATCTATCCAGGTTCTGTTTTGTTTTTGTTTTTCTGTTTTGTTTTTTTACAGTATCCATAGTTTTACCATTTCCAGAAGATCAAGTAGTTTGAATCATACTATGTGTATATGTAACTTTCTAGATTGGCTTATTTCACTTCATAATAGATACTTGCTTTCCCCATGTCTTTTCGTAGGTTGATATCTCATTTCTTTTTTTTTGTTGTTTTGTTTTGTTTTTGTTTTTTGAGGGCAGTGTCACTGGCCCTCATATGTGGGACCCAAACCAGGGCCGCTGGTTTCCCAAGCCAGCGCTTAACCACCGCGCCCACTCGGCTGGTCCTCTCATTTCTTCTTAGTGCTGAATAACATTCCAATGTGCAGATGCACAGATATAATTTTGCACATAAAATTGTTTGCTTACATCTGTTACTACTTGTGTTTTGTTTTTTGTTTTTTAATTTAAGCATCTTAAGTAGTCTTTCTCTAGAATTTTCTACAGTAAAAGTTTCTTGATGATTAAGACAGTTTTAGTTTGCCTGCAAATGTATTTTATTCTCATTGATGAAAGAGAATTGTGCTGTTTGCACAATTCAACATTTACAATTATCATCGCTCATTTATTAGCAGCTAAGATTCTACCTCTGTCCAGCTTAATCTGTACTTATTAAGAGATGATGCCATTGAAAGCTATGTTTTGTCTTTCATTTTTGACATCTGAGTTATTTCTTTGTCTCTCCTAAATTTTCCTATGTTTGATGCAGATTTACTTTTGCCTATCTTGCTAGAAGCATTCATATCTTCCATCAACTTTGGAATATTTACAAGCAATTATTTTCAAATATCATTTTCCACAAACCTTTCTATACCTTCCTTCTGGCAATCCCAATTAGAATTATACCAATTTTTCTCATTGTAACCTTGATGCCTCTTTATTCCTCTTTCATATTTTCTTTATCTTTGTACTTTATGTGTACTTTGATATCTTAAACTTTAGGTATACCTCTTCTATTTTCTTCCCTATGAGTCCTCAAAATATTAGCTATATGCCAGCTATGATCATTTATATACATAAAAGCCAATATTGAGAGATACAGAGTAAAGTAAAAACTAATTTTCATTTTTCATATTACAATTTCATGATTAGAAAAGTAATAAAGAGCCAGAGTTTTGTTAGTTTAATAACCAATGGTCACCTAGAATGTAATCCAAAGTCTCAAGAAAATCTATAGTTTAAAAAAAAAAAAAATCACTTCAGATGAAACCTGGTCTGTGAATAAATTATTTTCTTTTCATATGTAGCAATTGAATTAAGATCTAATCTGAGCTGTAAAGTTGATAGATATTATTAGCTTTGATAGTTTTAACAGTATACCATATGGTTTCTTTCCATGTATCTTATTCCTAAACAATTTATCTTTCCATCTTATTAGAAATCTAGAAATGAGCTCTTTTTTTTTTTTTTTTTTTTTTTTTGCCTAACCACATTACATATAAGAAAGAGAAAGTTGTTCCAGATGATGTTAAACATTTTGTACAGCATACATACACAGTGTAATAGGATACTTGATATTTTTCGGCTGTCTGTTCTGAACGGTGTTCGTGCTATTGAGTGGTGGTATACATGGATAGCTGTTAATACTAAAGAAACTTATCTCTGGATTATCAAAATACAGAACACAAATTAATTGACATCCTATCTCCCCATCCACATAATTTGTGGTTTTCCCCACGCAATCTTTTTCTCAATTTTCCTTGCTTTAATCAAAATTTATAGTCATAGCGAAAAGGAAGGAGATAGGTTTAGTTCAAAGTGAAATGTCACATCTCATAGAACTCTATTGTGAGTACCGTTGTAAATTAATGTGAAAATTTCTTCCAAATTCACAGTGTTTGTGCAATGGTAAGAAATGCATCTTTCAGGCCGGCCGAGTGGCGTGGTGGTTAAGCGCTGGCTTGGGAAGCCAGCTGCCCCGGTTCGGGTCTCACATATGAGGGCCAGTAACACTGGCCTCAAAAAAAAAAAAAAAAAAAGTAAAGAAATGCATCTTTCAAGAGTCTTATTTGCTTTGTTAAATATTGGGAAAATTACCTAATATTATAAGATAACCCTGGTATCATTCATTGGTCAGATATAAGTAAGTATATGTGCAGATCAGTCTGTGTTTGGTAAAAGATATTTTACCAAACTAGTTGTTTTTAAGCAATTCCCTCATATGCAACTCCCACCATTCATATTTTTAATAATAATTGTGCAACTTGTACTGATAACCAAAAATGCAGTTTACATCCACAATTATTAACAAAATAGCAAGGCTTTCTACACTACTGCAGCATAGCAATAGTCAGGAATATTCAGTTAAATGATTTTTTTATATCATTCTCAACAAGGATATCAGATACATACTTTCCAACAAGTTATATTTACTGTAGTTAAAGCCTAAGTAAAGCATTGCGAAATCTCTTCTGTCAAATTATATCACATTGGTAATGGGTTGGTTGAAAAGGCAAATCTGGAATTATTTTTCATATAAATAAGGTGAATGTGTAGGATGACAAGTAATTTGATTTTCCATTTATCTTTTTTTATTTCCAAATCAGAAAGATAAGCCCACATTCAGTCAACATAATACTTATTTGTTGTATTTTTCTTAAAGGTGAAGAAATATAAAATTCTCACTGCAGTAGGTTGCTGCAGCATATATTTAATTGTATTATAGGTTACATTTAGCATCCTGGTAGACAGTGATATATAGACTAACTATAATTCATTGACAAAAATCAGAGTAAATATAACATATTTCTGCTGCCTATTATTAAAAAAATTGAAAATTTTTTTTTTTTAGTTTTGGTGCCCACATATATTTCAATCAATTATTTTGTATAAATATAATTTTTGAATCTCGGGGACTACAAAATCATATTTATCTAAAGGAATAATTAAATAAATTTCCTTTCAGCCAATTAGGGCTTTTAAAAATTAATGAAGGTTCAGAAAATTCACTATCACTTCAATTTAGCAGTGTATTAACAACTGCATTATTACATTATGTTGAAAGAGCCCAAATGTAAACTAGATGTGTTAGATACAAGAGCCTACTCTGAAATTCTGAATTTAATTTCTATTTTAAATTACATAAAAACACTTAAGTTTTTAATGTTTTGTCTGTTCTTCATAGGCAAATATCTTTATGTAGTCAAACTCCTTCAATAAGCATTGCAAGCTTTCCTGGGCTTGTTATATGTCTTTTTTTTTCTTTCTTTTTTTTTAATCCCATTAAAGGAAGCCTAGGTATTTCAGATATACCCCTTCACTTAATTAAAACTAAAACACCCACATTTACAATGAAGACATCATCTGTCACTATAGTAATCAGGCAATCAATCTGAGCACCTAATAATGGTACAGCCTTACATTATGTATCTTCTGATATGATGTGTGAACTCCATGAATAAAACATTTTTGCAAAACTATTAAGGCTGATCATCTGATTACATCAAGAAAAATAACACAAAATAATTAAAAATTTGCTTTAAAGATTTTAAGGATTTATATGTTATAGATGGTTTAACAGGTCAAATATCAGGAAGAATATAAAAATTCCAGGAGATGATGGAAGAAAAATCACAACCATGGAGACACAATGCATAATTTACAGCATGACTCTAGAGGGCTAAATCTCAGAAGAATACTGAAACTGGAAGTAAGCAAAGATTTATGAGTAAACAGATGGCAACACTGCTTCAGTCATATAGAGAGCCTAGAAAATCACAAACCCTAGCATTGTTTTAAGGTGATTCCAGGTTGCCGCCTGCCCTAGTTGTGTAGCAGAAGCAAAGGAAAACCTTTATTAGACAAAGGTAATTTTCTATGTCTAAAATTATTAATACAATTATTAATAGCATTGCAAACACCAGGTCCAGCACATTTTAAAAGATAATTAGGTACAAAAAATACAAGACTACAAAAACTCATATCAGAAAGACTGGCAGGCAACACAAAAGTGAACCATGCAGCCTGGAGATATTGGAACTATCAATGCAAAATTTATAATCGGTGTGTTAATTGAGAAAATTTGAATATCAAATGTATGTATTTCAATTAATAATGTTATGATCTATGATCATGGTTTATGTATATATTTATACAGTTCTTAGGAAATACATGCTAAAATTTTACAGATAAAGTGTAATGATTTCTTCAGCTTACTTCAAAGCAATGGAAGGAAAAAAGGAAGAAAGGAAGGAAGGAAGGAAGGAAGGAAAGAAGGGAAAATATGCCAAATATTAACAAGTGCTCAACATAGGTGAGGTTCAAATGAATGTTAATATTAAGGCTTGCTATGTTTTCTATATATTTGACACTTTTTTACAATATTTTGAAAATTCAATACATAATTGAGTATACTTCCAGGTGTTCAGCAGTTTATAATGTATTTTGCATTTGCATTATACTAATCTTCATACAATTTTCACATAACAACATAATCCACATAACTACAAATAATAATGAAAGTAATACTTTATCCTGTTAGCAGGTTATGGGGATTAGAGCAAGGTATTGTTGGGGATGGGGGACCTTTTAAAACTTCTGCCTACTACACCTTTTTGATATGTGTACAATTTACCTTTACTTTCAAATTCATTTTATTTTCATCCATTCTTATTTTAGTCTTTTTTTAAAATTATGCCTTCTTAAGTGTAAATACCAACACAGTCATAACATCAGAGGTCCTATATTAATTTTGATAATAAAAGATGGGTAATATCTATCCTAACGGAAATAAAGTTGAGTATCTCAAATCTTATTTTAAATATAAATTCGAAGAGTATAAGTTTAAGGTCTTTATAAACTACAACTTGTTTTTTTCATCTCTTTTCTTTTTTCAAATTAAACTAAGAACACTAGACCAATATTGGTTCAAAATTTTTCTTTATAAAAAAAAAAAAGGTGTGACTATATATTTTAATGAGTGCTTGAGTTAATTAGTTTTAGTCATTTCAATAAATTTTAATTGATTAATCTTCATTTTTATTTTTTAACCTTTATTTGGTACTTCAAAACTCATTCTTTTCTTAAGTTTTAGCCTAATATGTAAGAATTTTCAAAGGATTATATAGTAGAGAATGAAGAAATCTAAATGAAAGAAATAGGAAAAACATGGTTTAAAAGTCTTTGGAATTTTTTTTTTCAGTTTATAAAGAAGACCTATACTTTTTATATAATAATAATTATACTACTAATAATAATACATCAGATTATAATTAGTATCTGTTTAAAAATCTATGCTAGGAGAGCTACATAATTTGCAACTAGGAAATCAATTATGAAGAAAGTCATGTAATTTAAACAGTTAAAGAAATATTCAGACTTCTAAGTGTACCTCTGCCAGCTCAAATGTAATTTTATATACTCATTTATAGTTGCTCATTCCGTTCATGAAATTGCTGAGAAACAGCATGGCATGGTAAAACAGAGCACTAGAAATTGAGTTTAGTAGTCTAAGTGCTAATCTCAGCACTCCCAGTTACTACTAGTGTAGTTTTGGGAAAATGATTAAACTATGCTATCATTGTACAGGATGTTGTGCAACCACATAAGGCAGTGGAAGTGAATGTCCTTTTTGTGAAATGAAAATGGCAGTGGAATTCTATAATGTGGTAATGGTGGAATGAAATACACAACAATTAAAAACAAACAAACAAAAAAACAAAAGGCATAACCTGGCTGTCTGTCAATTACCCTCCTTTTTCCTCACTAAAAACCAGGTAATAAAATCTTTCCATTTTGTTTATTATCTTAATGAGGAAAATATGATTCTTTCCATAATCATTTATATTTATTGCCTAAATAGCAAATATAAGGAAAGTTGAAAAGTGATAATGAAACACAATATAAATGAAAACTCTCAAACTAGATCAGGAAATACGAGCTACACCAATGAATAGTTATCTTATTCTTCTTAAATCATCTTCTTGCTCTGAACCTGACTTTCCTCATATATACAATAGAAATTACAATATTGTTCTTCTACCTAAAAAGACTTTCATGAATTTTATTTTTTATTTTTGGAAGCCCTGGATTATAAGAGGGAAAAATTTCCCCTCTCAGTCCCTTCCCTAAAAAGGCAGGAAATAGCTCCTATTCATTTCCTTAATCTTTTTGTTACAGTTACACATCTATCAATGTACTTTAAAAATTGTACCTATATGTGGTCATGGATGCCAACTAATCTTACAGTGGTAATTATTTCACAATATATACATATAGAAATCATTATGTTGTACTCCTAAAATTAATACAATACTATGTGTCACTTGTACCTCAATTTTTACATATATTACGATCTAATCAAGTTTAAGAGGGACCTTTCTGCTCTTTCTTGTTCTTGGGAACTATGTGAGTTGGATGGGTGAAGGTTATACACAAGTTTAGACCTTTCCAAAACATGGTAGGACTACCGGACGTCACAAAAGGTTGAGAAAAATATTTCCCACCCAAGCAAGAGCCAGAGAAAGCAGCCTGGTGCCAATTTAGCCATGGCCAAATTGCCAATGCACCACTTCCTCTGCAAGTCCCAGATGCAACTAAGTTAAAAAGGGGGCCTATTATGGCTGATAGCCCACACGGATTTTTGAGGCCAAAGTTTTGCTGTCCTCTTTGCTACTGCCCCTTAACTCACTTTCATGCATTTTAAACACTATAATAAGAAATGTAATATTAGTGCACATACTATAAAAAAAAACAACTATACAACAATACAGTATGACTAGTAATAACACATCATTATAATATACAATAATACACTAATAGTAATATATAATGAGCTTGTTTGTCACATGCAATCTGGAAAATGTGTAGGAAATATAGAGACATAGAAATAAATCAACATTGAAGTATACACAGAGATACAAATATATGGTTTAAAAAGATGAGACAAACTCTTGAAAAAGACAAAAGATACGATATACTATAAGGAATGGTAAAATATATATGCAATTTATGTGACCTATGGAGATTTACCTCTGAAAATGATTGATAAGTAAGCTCACATTTTCTCTAGGGGTGAAAGAGGAGGTGTCAGCATGAGGGGGTGAATGAGACACACGAGAGAGAGACTGAGAGAGAGAGAGAGAGAGACAGAGAGACAGAGAGATGAAGCAATTTCAATATATCTTATTATCTACAATTTAGTGAAACAGAGAATTAAGAAGTGAATGTATAGATAGATAGTCATGGGATGTGGAGTATACTGTGGAAGGGAGTCATACTGTGGAGTATACTGTGGAAAGGGGGAGTGGTGAGGCGAATTGGGGGAGGGGGGTTGTCACTTTGAGGGGTAAAAAGTATAACTATTGCACTGCATTGTACGCCTGAAACTAATTTTAAAAAAAAAGTTTATTTCACAATAAAAGAATTTAAAAATAAATAAAAAAACAATAAAATTATAGAAAAAGTAAAAAAGAAAATGTAAATAAAACTATCATAGTTTCATTAAAAAAAAAAAGTGAATGGACAAGAATCTCAGACCAGGAAGGTTATTATTTTTCTTTATTCCAGACAAGCAAGTAATTTGTAACTTGAGACTTAAAGGACTGAATGGTGTCAAACAAATGAAACAGGTTAGGAAAGAAATGAATTTAAAAAGATGGAACAGCAGGTTTGATGGCCTAAGATCAAATTCAGTCATTGCATGTTTAAAGATTCAAAGGGAATTTAATATTGTTGAAGTTTGGCTTTAGAATAAAGAAGATGAGTGTAAAATGATAAGTAGTGTCAAGTTATTACAGGGTCTCAATAACTTGTATTTAAATATTTGGACTGGATCATATAAAAAAGAAGTTTAAGACCAAGTTAAGTTGGCAAATAAAGTGATCAAATTTTTCTTACAAAGTACACATAATTAATTAGAGTTAGATCAAGACTGCAGGCCGATGGGCCGGCCGAGTGGCTCAGTTGGTTAAGAGCTCGCTCAAGAGTGCCAGCTGAACTCTGAGTAACAGCAGTTTGATGCCCAGCCCTAACTGAGCTGCTGCTGAATTGCCAACAAGTGGCAGGATGGCTCAGCTAAAAAAAAAAAAAAAACCTGCAGGCTGAAAGACAACCTAACGTAGCAACCCAGAGGAGACATAACAGTATAGTATAAGTGGAAATAGATTAATTAAAGTACCTAGCACATCAGATAGGCAAAATTTGCTTTTTAACTGAATGAAACAATGAGGGATGATATACAGAGCCCAGGTATATAATAAATAATATGTGAGGGATAGTAAACTGTATCAATTTATCCTCAGTAATTCCTAGCTCCTAGCTTTTAGTAGGCTCCTATGTCAAAAACAAAATCTAATGAAATCAGATCATTGTACTTCTTCCATAGTGCTTTGAAGATAATCTTTTCCATTGTATTTACATGCCATGAGATATTCTTATCTTAATTAAAATGAAAATAATAGAAGAGAGTCAGAGTTAGCATACACATATATTATAACTCCTTTTTGCCTGCAAGAAAAGCTCTAGTTGGAGACGTTAGATGTAGATTCGGAACATTTTGTATTTCCTCACTGCTACGATTGTGCTTCAGAGGTTTCCCTTTGCTATAACACAGGGAAGCTGTTATTTTAATAAAAAGAAGCACCATGAAGCACTAAAGCAGAGGGAAACCTTGAACTTCTACTCTTGAGTGTCTCTTGGCTACTTTTGTGGTATGAAAGGATTGAAAAGTTTGTGCAAGCCTGTTGAGGCTCATGAAAGTTAGCTCTTTCCAATGGATTTGACATGGTGCAGCCATGGTGTGAAGCAAAAATACCCTGTCACAGAGGCCACATCATCAAGAGAAAAGTCAGGAATAGATAGCTAAAAGCCTTGTCATTTGCTGGGCCAGGAATAGCCACATCAGCAAGGGAGTATTAGGTCCTAAATGAACCCATGCATGACACCACACATTCACAAGCTGCACCTGAGAGGTGATGAACACAGGATGACAAAGGGTTGTTCCATCACAGTTACCCTGAATAGAAGTGAAAGCATGGTCCAGAAGGCAGCTTGATGACCCTCTCAGGGCATTGAGCCCCTACTCTCCATCATAGAAGTTGATGTAAGCCATGATCTCAGCCCCAAACATGCTTAAGCAGAATTTAAGAAAGGAGTAGGTGGAGCTAAAATAAAAAATACTGAGATGATTGAGCTTTTCAAAACTCATTTATAGAACTTAATAATTGGCAAACATTTCTATACATGCACACACTCAAACTCATTATCTACCAGTGCTGGGATCCCTTTTGTCTAATTAGCTATAAAAAAATATGACATTACATAGTCTCCTCACATCTGCTAAATAGGATGGAAATTTATAGATAAAATACAGCAGTGTATAAGATTATGGATAGAGCAAAACAAGTGGATGGTTTTACTTTTCAATAAAATAATTTATGTGGATATCTCTGATGAAACCTGATATACAAGTCTGAAGACACTGAAGGAATTGATCTAGCAACAGTGTTTCCACATTCATTAGTAATATGGGAATAAATAAAACTATATGGAGAACAACATGAAGTCATGAGAAAGGCAAAACTAAATGGACACTGACACATACATAATTAAAAGATAGACCAAAGAAGAGAGATCCACAAAAAATATTTATCCACCAAAATACAGGAAAATACTAGCGTAAGTTTGTGCTCAGACTTTCTGGGAGGTTAGATGCACACAGGGTTATGGAGTTTGTTTATGGATAAAATGGTGAGTACGTAGTCACAGCCCAGGTAAGCACATGGTAAGGCATTTGGTGCATTCAGTAATCCATCCATGGGACCCCAGAAATGATTTGAGCTGGAAAATAGTTAGTGAAATTTCCACGTTTAGAATTAGAAGACAGGGATTAAAAATGTGATAGAAAAAAGATAGACAAAGAAATTAAATTCTTAAGCCAATGGAAAAATGTGAGTTACAGAAAGAAATTTTGTTTAAAAAGTAAAAATAACTATACAATAAATAATAGGAGCTAATTTCCCAGTAAGGGAAGGCAGAATTTAAGATGTGCAGCAATATCTACGTTTAACCATGAGGCATGTAAAAAGGGAGGGAGGAAGGGAGGGAGGCAGGGAAAGAGAGAGAGAGAGAGAGAGAGAGAGAGAGAGAGAGAGAGAGAGAGAGAAACTCACACAAAGTCACAGCCTCATGAAAATTCAAAAATCTGAGGTCATCAAGCCATTTGAAATAAAATGTAATCAAGCCTTAGTATGAGACATTTCATCAGAAAATGAGTTTCCATAAATCAGGAAGAAAGCCTCCATAGTGCCTAGGGAATAATGGTTTGGGAACCAAAGTTCTATATCAGTCAAATTATCAATGAATTAGGAGGGAAAGAACCTTCTTCAGATACCCATGGACTCAGAAATGTCATGTATATCCCTCCTTTTGCCTACAGGGAGTTGATGTACTACTAAAATAGGGAGATGTCTAAGCCAGAGAAACAGTTGCATTTTTTTCACAAAAGCAAGCTGGGAGGAAGCAAGCTTAAAACTACTAGTTGGGACAGGAAAAATGAGGCAGAAGTGTAGGTGAACGTAGAAGAGACTAATTGTCCTCAGGAAAATATGGGGTTTAGTTTTTTTTCTGAGGATAGAGGAAGTTACATTATGCATTTGTATATTACAAAGAGAATAACAATTAGAAAATTGGCATAACATTTTAAAAATTCTTGTTCAAAACTGAAGCAAAGTAAAACAGCACATTTTGAGCAAAAGGTGTAATTTATTTTACCTTAATTCTACAATAAACTCTTTCAAGTGTGGGATATAAAGAATGGAACACTAAAATGGGAATAAATTTTAGGAGCACATTAATTCTTGTAATTAACAATAGTTATACATTTATAGTAATTAAATCAGATAAATAAGATTCATTTATATAAATAATAAATTAGATAATTTTCTAATTTTAAAACAAACAACTTTTAAGGTGGTAAAAAAATAATTTTGCTTCAGAATAGGATAAAAACATTTTCAAGGACTGGCCGAGTGGCACTTTGATTAAGAGCTAGCTTGGAAAGCCAGCTCTGAGCAGCAGGGCCCCAGTTCAGATCTCACATATGAGGGCCAGTGACACTGCCCTCTATAGCTAAGGTGGTGAACAACAGCTCCACCTGGTTGCCTCTACAGCTAAGATGGTGAACAAGAGTTCGACCTGCTGTGAGGCGCCAGCGAAGGTGTAGGCTGCAGCCTCTGCTGCAGTTGTCTGCCATAGGCTACAGTGAGTGGCTGGCAGCCAGTGTGAGCAGCCGTTCAGGGGCTGGCAACCCATCTGCCTCATCCGGGAAGAACGCAATGATGATACCAACATGGGCCAGTGAAGCAACGTCCTCCACAACTATAATGAAGAACAAAAGGACAGCAACTTGCCTGTTCCCCTTCCCCAATTCCCCAATGCTGTTCCATTCCCACAATTCCCCAATAAAAAATAAAAAATAAAAAAATAAAAACAAAACAAAACAAAACATTTTCAACTTTGATGGGGGAGAGAAGAGAGTTGAAAAAAAACGGTAGATATGTGATTATAGCCTTATTTTATAGTAAGGTATAGATAAATCTGTCTAAGTTATATTGTATGAGGAATCACTTTGAGAATATAATTTAAATAAACTAATATAAGTGTTAAAAGCAATATAAACTAAAATATAAACTAATGCTCACTACATGTAGAGGGAAACAGATAACTGAGATGGAATTATTTAATGTAACTAAATTTTTTCTTGCCCACAGAGCTAAAAGACAAGAGATAATGTAAAATAAAATAAAAATTAGATGCATAAAGAATATAGTGCTATGAGAAGATCTACAAATAGAAATATTAACATATAGTATACATTTCAGGTGGATGGGTTGAGGGCTGACAATGAGGTAGGGCTGTACTTACATTACCAAGTCATTTGCACTTTTGCTCAGGAATTGTTACTGGGGGGGAAAAAAACAATGTCTAAAGAAGAGGATGAGAGTTTGATAAAGTATGAATTATAACTCATAAAGGTGACAGAGGAAGAATATACTATGGGAAGTAGCAATAGAAGAAGTTTTTGGGAAGATATGGTATCCCAATTGTGCCTTAGGAAACACTTTGAGATGTACCGGAGCAATCTATTAAATAACACAAGATACGTGCATTTGGGAAAAAGACAATAAAAATTGACAAGCAAGCTTAAGTCACAGTGGACCTTGACTCTAATGTGGTAAAATTGCCAGGGTTAACAACAGCAACCCAAAACAGATGTAAAGAAGGAACTAGAATCAAATCTTGGAAGTACGTCTTTAAGTCTCTAACATGAACACTGTTTATATCCACACAATAAGATACTCATGTATGTTTCAACAATCTTTCTTCTTCCCAAGACAGCTCAGGCAAATCGTAAAGTTAATTTTCAATTCTTCTATTAAATACATGTATGTAGGTTTTTAAATTATATATCTGGTGCTCACTATTTACCAGTTATTGTTTGAATTATTCTATGATGGGAAAATCAATTTAAAAAGGCAATCATTCAGTATTCTTAATGTGTTTATTCATTTACTCTATTGTCCTGATTAGTTTGTTCCCCCAAAACAAAAATTAATATTAACAATCATAGTGCATCTTTTTGACCAGCTTTACTATAAGTATATGCAAAGGAGTTTAACTATTATTGTGGATATATATTAATAATAAATTTATCACAAATAAATGGATCCCACATCTCATTATATTATAATACTTTATCTTAAAAGCCAATATAAAATGTTTAGAAAAAAATTGCTATACTCTAGAAGCTACCTTGCGTTTAGAAGAATGTAATATTAGAATTGATAAGAAAAGTGATTCAAAGAAAACTGTGGCTCTGCTTTTGTTAGGAAATGTAAATATATTGAAAATGTATATTTGTAAAAAATATTCATTTTATACATAGTAATGCAATGAAAAAAGGTGACAGAGATAATTCTATTACAAATTATTATTTATTCATGAATATTTCAAGGTTTAATTTGTAATAATAAACATAGGTCTACTTTTTTAAAGATAAAAAACATAATATGAAATAATACATTAACTTTTACTGTGACAGTATCTCATCTATACTTTTGGAAAGAATGCATGATGTTAAATAAATATTGTTCTTTTCCTATGGGAAAACACTGTGACCAATTTAATGATTATTCAATAAGATAGTTCATTAGAAAACAATCAGGATCTCTGTATAATAAAGCAAGGAATATAGAAATCTGTATTTTATCAAAACTAGCTTTTGGATATGAGACATCCTTAAATTTATGAAAATGAAATATCATTATTCAATAGTTTGGCAAGCAGATGGATAAATAGCCTTTGGGCATGTTTTAATTTAACCTGTATGTTTTATTTTATTATAATATGCATTTTTATACACTTTAGTAAAGAAACATATAGACAGCAATATGATTACTTGTAAAAAAAATACTTTTAAAATTTTGGGTAATTGGAAGTAAATAAAAATATATTTGATTCCAGTAATAGATGTAACAGAATATGTTTCTCCTGAGTAGGACTGATGATATACTATGTTTGTACTTTAAATAAATTTAGAGAAATGGTCTTTTGAATAGGCTGTTTTCTGGTTTGAACAACATGCATGAGAACATTATAGCAGATTATATAATGCATATACTCTTAATAATTATCCATCAATATGCCCCAACTAAGCTTGTATTATCGATTGCTTTGTTGAGAAAGACATTTTGCATTCCCTGGACATACGAACAAAGTTTATAATGTTATTTAATATATATTGTTAATAACATAATATAAGCATATGTGTTAAACATTTAAATAGTTGATGTTATCATTTATTTTTCTTTCATTTTAAATCAATTTGCAGTTGTGAGTCTTGTCTTGCTTTTGGATGGTATTGTAGGTGTTTCTGAGCTAGGATGTTATATCCAAATATAATTTATAAAATCTACCATTATAGCACATTCAGAAACATTCCTAATTTTTTTAATATGTGTCTTTAGTTTTGTTTTGTTTTTAATTTAAATCTAATGATGTAGCCTAAGAAACATTTATATCCTTTTTGGAGGTGAGAAAATACATCCATGAACCAAACTGGCCAAGTTGTAAGCATTTATTTTATTATATCAGCCAATACTGAATTCAGAAACATTTAAAAGATTCATACTAACCTAATATTTTGACCATAGAGGAAAGTGAGAAAAATGGTGTTCTTGGTATTCACATTATCCTTTCAGTCTGTGTAGAATTCCCAGTCACCTCCCCATCAACTAACTTTCCTAAATATCAGTAGTGCTTAGTCATCAGATTTGATTCAGTAAAAGCTATTTATTCTGATACAACTTAGAATATGCAATATCTATTTGTTTTCTTCAAAAAATTATTACCTTCAAATTGATTTAAAAAAAAAAATCTACAAAACCCCTGCAGCAAAAGTCATATATAATGGTGAAAACCTAGAAGATTTTTTAAAATAAATTAGGTACAAAGCAAGGATTCCACCCACCCCTGCACTTCACCATGCCTTTTCAACATCATACTGGAAGTCCTAGATAATGTAACAAGACAGGTAAATAAAATGAATTAAAATAAATGTATATAGATTGGGAAGAAATAACACTGCCCTGATCTCCAGGGATTAAAAAGCATTTATAATGAGATTTCAGTAAGCAATGTTAACATATAATAGCCACTTGCCTTTCTGTACTCTTTCTATACCAATGAACAAATGAAATTTGAAATTAGAAACATAATACTGTTTGCATTACCAACTCCTAAAATTAAATACTTAAGTATAAATCTGACAAAATATGTATAAACAGGATGAGGGAAACTATAAAATCAAATAAAAGAATAATTATCTACATGGAAAGATATTTCATATTCATGAGTAAGAAGACTCAATATTGTCAAGATACCAGTTCTTTATAACTTGATCTACAGATTCAATGCAATCCCAATAAAAACCCCAATAAGTTTGTGAATATCAACAAACTGTTTCTAAAGTTTATATAGAAAGCCAAAGAAACCCCACAATAACCAACACAATATTGAAGGAGAAGAACAAATGGGGGAAATGATCCTACCCAACTTAAAGAATTACTATAGAGCTCAAAACTAAAGACAGTATGTCAGTGAAAGAATAGATAAAGAGATTAATGAAACATAATAGCCCAGAAATATACCCACATTAATTCAGTCTACTGATATTTGACAAAGGAGCAAAAACAATACAATGGAGTAAAAATAATCTTTTCAACAAATGGTACTGGAATATTTGGACATCCATATGACAAAAAAATGAATCTAAACATAGACCTTACACCTTTCACAAAACTTAATTCATAATGGAAAACAGGCATAAATGTAAAATACAAAATTTTTATTATTTTATTTTTTGTTTTGTTTTGGTTTTTGCATGTAATCTTTGCATTTATTTATTTATTTATTTATTTATTTATTTATTTATTTAAAGTTAGTTTCAGGTGTCATTTGTATTACATCAATAATAAACTATCAGAAGACAAAATCAGGAAATCAATCATTTTTACAATTGCTTCAAAAACAATAAGATATCTAGGAATAAATTTAACCAAAGAAATAAAGGACCTGTACTCATAAAATTATAAGCCACTGAAGAGAGAAATCAAAGAAGATACAAATACATGCCATGTTCATGAATAGGAAGAATTAATATAATTAAAATGTCAATACTACCTAAGGGAATATATAGATTCAATTCAATTTGTATCAAACTACCAAGGATATTTTTCTCAGAAATAGAACATATAATCCTAACATTTATATGGAACCATAAGAGACCCTGAATAGCAAGTCAGTCTTGAGAAATAAGAACAAAGTGGGGATACCATGCTACCCACATCAAATCATACTACAAGTCTACAGTAATCAAAACAGTATGGTACTAGCATAAAAAGAGACACATAGACCAGTGGAACAGAATAGAGAGCCCAGAAATAAATCTATCTATATATGGTCATTTAATCCATGACAATAGAAGCAAGAATTTACATTGGAGTAAAGACAGTTCATTTAATAAATGGTGCTGGGAAAATTTTTTAATTTGTAGCTGATAATACAGGAGAAAACCTAAATAACCTTGGGTTTAGCAATGGCTTTTTAGATGCAACACCAAAGGCATGATCCATTAAATAAATGATAACCTGAATTGATTAAAAGTAAAAAAAAAAATCTGTTCTGAGAAAGACAATGGCAAGACAATTAAAAAACAAAGCCACAGACTGGGTGAAAATATTTACAAAAGACTAATCTGACAAAGAACTGTTATACAAATTACACAAAGAACTCTGAAAACTAAAAATGAGATATGGAGTATAGAATTGGGAATAAAGTTCATGGAATTATAATAGATATACACAACATCAGAGGGACAATAGATTGGGCAGGTGTGTTATCACTTTGTGAGGGATGAAATGTATAGCTATTACATTGTTTTGTACACCTGAAACTAATAAAAAAAAGAAGAAAACAAACAATCTGGTTAAAAAATAGGCCAAGGACCTTGACAGATACATCATCAAAGGAGATATACAGATTGCAAATTAAAACACATGCAAACATGCTCTGCATTGCATGCTATCAAGAAACTGCAAATTAAAGCAACAATTAGATACTATTACACACTTATTAGGATGGCCAAAACCTGGAATACCGACAATAGCAAATGCTGATGGGATGCAGAGCAACAGGTACTCTCAATCATTTTTGAGAATGCAAATATTGGTGGGAATGCAAAACGGCACAGCCACTTTAGAAGAAAGTTTGGCAGTTTCCTATAAAACTAAATATATTAATACCTTAGGATCCCAAAATCATGCTTGGAATTTACTCAAAAGCGTTAAAACTTATATCCACACAAAAACCTGCACATGGATATTTATGGCAGCTTTTTCATAATTGACAAACTAGAAATCAAACAAGATATCCTTCAGAATCAATAAACTGTTATATCCAGACAATAGAATATCATTCAGCACCAGAAATAAAAATGACATCTATAATACCATATAAAGGGCCGGCCGAAGGGCACATTGGTTAAGAGCTGGTTTAGGGATGCCAGCGGCCCCGTTTTGGATCCCACACATGAGGGCCAGTGACACCACCCTCTATAGCTAAAAGCTCCACCTGGACCTGGGCTGTGCAAGCCCTGGCGACGGTATAGGCTGTAGCCACTGCTGCAGTGGGCTTCCATAGGCTACAATGAGTGGCCGGCAGCCAGCATGAGTTGCCCATAGCTGCAGTGAGCGACATCCAGATGCCGGCAACCGATCTGTCTCATCCGGGAAGAGCACAATGATGATACCAACATGGGCTAATGAAGCAACGTCCTCCGCAACTAGACTGAAGAACCAAAAGACATAACTTGTCTGTTCCCCTTCCTTGATTCCCCAATGCTGTTCCTCTCCCCCAATTCCCCAATAAAATGTTTAAAAAACAAACAAACAAAAAAAAGCACATAAAGATAAGGATGTCCCCAAATGTATTTTACCAAGTGAAAGGAACCAATCTGAGAAGGCTACATACTGTGTGACTTTATCAACATGACAATCTAGAATAGGTAACACTATGGAGACAGTCTATGGTGGCTAGGGCTTGGGTGGTAAATTGAGGAAGGGGTTAAACTGGCATTGCACAGAGGATTTTTATGCAGTAAAAATAGTCTATATTGTAACCATAATGGTATATCCATGTCATTATTCATTCATCCAAACCCACAGAACGTACAAAAACAAGATGAATTGTAATGTAAATAACAGACTTCCAGTGATTATGAAGTCTCAGTTGTTAACACATGCATCACTATTGTGAGGTATATTGATAATGGGCAAGCTATGCATGTGTGGGTACAGCTGGTTAATGGGAAATCTTTGTATCTTCCCCTCAATTTTCATGAATTTAAAACTCTCCTAAAATAGTAAATTATTAAAAGTAATAAGAGCTTTTGATATAATTTATTTTTCAACAATAGTTGTGTGTAGCGCTTTTTATATTACTCTAGATGTGGTCAATCTCTTGTTAGTTATGCCTGACAGCTTAATTTCAGAAACTTATTTTCTGTGCTTTTGAAAATACCTTTATTGTGATTCTATTTTCAGACATTTATTTGACTTCCCATATAATTATAGCTTGGTAGATCCGTTCCCTAAAACCCCTATGCTCTTTTGAAGATGGCACTCAATTTTCTCATTACTTTTTATTGTTGTTTTATTGTTAATAAGTTGTGTTATTATAGTCTGTAATTTATTTGAAAGTACATTATCTTATTTCTCTATTACATATGTGATTTTCTCACTATTTTCAATGTTTGTCAGTTTAATTAAAATTTATTTTTATTTATATGCTTGCATTTATTTGTCTATTTGTATTGGCTAAGCCTGAGTGATCTATTTTTTCAGAAGAATTATGGCTTTAATTCTAAAGAATTCTCAGTCATCATCATTTTGAATATATCTACTCTACCACTTCATCTATTTTCTCCTCCAGGACATGCCATTAGAAGTTTATTGGCATCTTTCAGTGTTTTCTTTTATCTTAATCTATTTCTCTTTCACATTTTCCTTCTCTGTCTCACAGTGTTGACTTTGGTGGAAGGGTGAGAGAGCCTCAATACTAAATCCAGTTCACAAATTCTGGTTTGCATTATGACTAATGCAGAGCTTACTCCATGTTTGAGAGTTGTGTTTAGAGTTTTGTTTCTATGTTACACACAAACAACAAAAAACTAAGCTAAATACACAATGAGAGGATTTCTTGAAATAACAATGACAAGTTCATATATACCTATTGTTTCTTTTTAGTTTACTTTTTTAAGTTTTTATTAAAAATATAGCTAACATAAATAGTATATTACTTTCAAGGGTACCCCAGTTATCCAACATCTCATATGTACCTATTCTAGGTTATATGTTCCTACTTGTATTATTTTTTCCCCTTTACTTTCAATTATGAGCATTTTTTCCCCAAAATTTTCCCCAAAATATATATGTTAAAGTCAATTTATGTTCATGTTTTATATCACTTGTTAAGGGATTTGTCTCCCTATAGTACCATTTAAATTTTTCCTTTGTATCAGAATATCTCATGTGTTGCATTGCAGTGTTGTCTATTGTCAGTGATATATATGTTTGCTTGTTTTATCTCTGTCCTTATATTGCTTTCTCCAGATGTTCTATAGATTTCCTCACCCGCCTATGGGACCTCTTGTTTAGGGCTACACAGATGATTTGCAGCTCATGTCTAGTGAAACGGTTGAAGCAGGCAGTCACTGAATCATGCATAAGTTAGCCCAACTTTTGTTTCAGGGTTTTCTAAAATCCCTACCTTTATGCAGCTTTATGTCCCATCCAAACCACTTGTATCTGTTCTAATTGCATTTAGTATCCATTGATTCATTTATCTTTAGTTTGTGTGAGCTTCACTTTTTTAACTATTTTACATGTGAAATCTCATTTTGTTACATTTAGAAGAAAAAAGTGAGGTTGACACAATACACTCATAGTGGATTGTGTATTTATTTACAACACAATCACATGTCTCTGTAACTAATATTTGTTACTATATGGGGTTAAAATGATATCATTGTGACTAAAGTCAAAAAAAATTCTCTAAATCCATGTTTAGAGTAACTAAAAATTTAGTAAAATTATTTTTCCATGTACATGGAATATGTCTGTCAAAAATATATTAATCAAAATAATACTAAATAAAATATGTATAAGCATTTATTACAAAATTGCATTTTTGTCCCATACAAATTAATATTAATATAATAATAATAGTAATGTATCTAACATCCATTAATATATTGAATGATAATAGTTAGAACACTCATTGAGAATTTAGTTTATTTAATGCATTTTCAACAGGGATAATACCAACCCAAAGGACAGAATTTGGTTCTGGAGTGGGAGGACAGAAAAATACCTTAGCTGTTATAATTGCTTGTACCATCCAAAGGGCCATAGTCCATAACCAATAGACAGTATATATATAGTATAAAAATTTAATGATGGAAGATTAGGGGAAAAAAAATGTCTGAAAAGAATCCTTAGTGAGATAATAAAAAAGGTCTGAAAACACTGGGTAATTTAATCTTCATGGAGAACCTATGATATAAGTACAGATACTATCCTGATTATAAGCCAAAACCCAGAAGTACACAGGCTTTTGCTCAAATTTACAGATCTGCTCAGTGGTGACACAGACATATGAACACAGGCCTGGATTGAGTCCAGTTATCTAATACTTCTAACCAATGTGTTTACTGTCTCTTTATACAAACACATTACTCAATTTATTAATAGTATTTTGTCAAATAAATTTTAAAAATTGTCAAAATATATAAAATTAATAAAATTATTATCAATTAATTACTAAAATAACATCCTTTATAAATGTTAAGCTAATTTTGAATACTTAACAAGTAGCAACATAACATACATGACCTTTACTATATTGTATTTGCAAGTAAATATTGTGTTTAACTTTTTATTTACTGACAATATAGAATTAACAGCAGCTCCGCCTTGTAAAATAATGATAACTTGAGTGCACATTACCTATTTCCTTGCAAATACAAGCCTCATATTTTATACTTTACCTTCCACCCACTTGATACATTTTGTACAGAGAAACCCATGTAGACTTAGGCTATTATGTATATATTAAATGTTATAAAACAGCCTATATTTTCTCACTCATAATTTATGATTACAGATCCCATCTTTGCTGTAAATAATGTCACTCATTCACATTTTCAGACAGACAGTAGTCAAGGTTCATTAGTCTTTCTGCTGCAAGGGAAAAAATTATTTTTGTTAAATGAAGCAAGCATTGAATAACCATCAAATTGATATAATAATCTCTTTCATCTTCATGAGTGAGTAATATAAAATAATCAAAGAAAAATTGATTTAAAAAATCAAGGCAATACATTTCTAGTTAATTAGAATACTATGAAAAGACTATATATGAGAACAATTACATGAAAATAAAGAAAAACAAAAAGCATTTTTATATATAACATTTTAAAATATCCTGAGGTCATATCAAGGTATCTAACAATAAATATAGAAAAGCCTGCAAATAATTGCCAACAAGTAATAGCTTCATTGAAAACTAAATATTCAGGATCTAATACAAATATCATTACTTGGATTGTCAGAGTTGAGACAACTTGAATTTCCTACATAATTTGCAGTAATTACAGTTGTTTATGGTTAAAGATATTCTTCTCTTAAGTCATAGACCATCAGTTGATTTTTTTAACTGAATCTGTAGAACAAACCTAGACATACTATCAGCTGCCAATGTTCATAGATCAAAGACAGTGATTCAGAGCATCTAACTAAAAGAAACTAAAGACATCTCAGAAGGATCATAAGTCAACAACAACAAGCAAAACAAAACAAAACAAAAAACAAAACCAAACAAACAAACAAAAAAATGCATTTTGCATTCACCTACACAATTCTTGCTAAATTTGGGAACTTTAGAAATAATTGTGTGCTATTGTGTATGTCAAAAAATGTTATTAGATATCTCACATGCAAACTTTAACCACAGCAAGCATTAGCAGTCAGAGTTACCACGGAAATTACAGCAATTTTGTTATAATATTATGTAGTAGAAATACAAAAGACATTCTGAGACCCAAATTTAATGAGTTTAGTCACATTTTACGATTTCTGAGTTTTAAGATGTAACTCTAAACTACATGAATTATAGGGTCAATTATCACCTATTTCCTATTGAAATAGGCTAAGTATTTTACTATTAGAAAATCTATATGAATTTTCTTGTATATAAATGTTAAAAACTATGTAAAACATCCAAGCAATATGTGTGTGTCTGTGTGTGCATGTGTGTGTATTTTGCACATAATAAATCCTGAGCCCTTATTATAAGCTGGAATTTATTACGTAGAAAGAAAGTAAGAAAGAGGGGAAAAAAAGGAAAAGTGTTTGAGAGAAGCTCTAGCGGAAAAGCTCAGCAGAATACTTGCTCTCATAGGAGGGCTGGAGACGCAAAAAGCTTGCCTTCAGGGCAAGGAAAGAGAAGCATAGGAGGCACTCAGTCCTTGCTCTGGAAGACTGAGTTTATGATTACATAAAAACTGGAAATAGGGCCGGCCGAGTGGCGCATTGGGTAAGCGCTGGTTTTGGGATGCCAGCGGCCCCGGTTCGGATCCCACATGAGGGCCAGTGACACTGCCCTCTACAGCTAACAACAGCTCCACCTGGAGCTGGGCTGTGCGAGCCCCGGTGATGGTGTGGGCTGCAGCCCCTGCTGCAGTGGGCTGCCATAGGCTACAGTGAGTGGCCCGCAGCCAGCGTGAGCGGCTGGCAGCCAAGCGTGAGCTGCCAATAGCCACGGTGAGCGACATCCAGAGGCCAGCGACTGATCTGCCTCATCCGGGAAGAGCGCAATGACGATACCAACCGTGAAGCAACATCCTCCGCAACTAAACTGAAGAACAAAAAGACAGCAACTTGTCTGTTCCCCTTCCCCAATTCCCCAACGCTGTTCCCCTCTGCCAATTCCCCAATAAAATCTTTAAAAAAAAAAAAAAAAAAAAAAAAACTGGAAATAGACTAGTCTTGTTTGGATTAAGAATTTTTGCCTGTAATTATCTGCTGGCAAAAGAGCAAATTAAATTCTCCTTGTTAAAGACACCAATATTCAGAGCCACAGATGTTTTGCATTCATAAAGACTAATATTTCAAAGTAAGAAAGACCTGCCAAAATATGGGCCCAACTAATGGAGAATCAAGAGACAGGTATTCTAGCTGCCACAATTATCAGAGAAAGTTTAAAAGAACAATGATGAATATTATAGAGAAAAAAAAAATAGAGAGTTTTACCAGAGAACTGGAACATTTTTTAAAAAGCAAAATAAAATGAAAATTTTAAAAATAGAATATGTAATTACTGAAATTAATAACTAAATAGATTAAACAGTAAATTGGACAAGGCAAAAGAGCCTTATGTCACAGCAAACATTAATTCTAGTCTGTGCACCTAAATTTTTAAATGTTGTTTTTAATAAAGTTTCTCAAAGGGAATATAGGAATATTTTCTCATGACCTTTAGATACACAGAGACCATTTAACCTAAATAGAAAGAGTACCAAATATAAAGCTAAGGATCTATATGTTGACTTCAATAGAGTACTTAAGGCTTTCTATTACATAAATGTCTCTGACAAAAGCAAAGGGATGCCACAGAGTGGGTAAGGGAATGTGTAATGTTATATCCAAAAAAGGTTCACATTGAGGACATTTAAAGTATTCCTATACATTAAATATACAAAAAGCTGACACCACAAATTAAAAATTGAAGGAAGTCTTGAATAACATGTCATGAAACAAGATAGCTAAATGGCTAATATGTTTATAAGAAGGCTCAATATCATTGATTATTATGATAATTGAAAGGTGAAGTTATGTTCAAAAAGGATTATCTGTGATTCATGTTCACAGCAGGTAATGTATCTTACTATAGTAAGCATAATTTTTGCTTAATTATTTCACTTAAGACAGAGAATATTTTAATTTGTATGGGAGTGTTCACCATCAATTGCAGTTCTGTCCCCTCCTATTGGTATGAGATCAATTGCTTTAAACTCATAAAGGTGATATGTGAAATTTATCTCACAAAACTGGAGGTCTAAAAGAAAGGCCATGCTGAAACTAGGGCAAATGAGATGTATCAAAAGATATGATGACTGTTCACATTTTAAAAAAAGGATTACAGTAAAAAACACATTTCCATTAATCTCCCTCAAAATACCCACCCTTGCTTCGAACACACTTTTCCCATCATTTTTGCCACTTTCTGAAACAGTTCTGGAAGTGATACTCCATTTATTGGTGTATCTAAACTCACAATATCTCTAAGGTGTGCCTGTATTGATTAACCTCAGGAATAAAAACATGTTTTCTCTTGGTTTCCTTTAGGAATATACCATTTGTAATATTTTTAGGGATAAGCTTTTTTTTCTTTCTTTCTTTTTTCTCCAGCTGGTAATGACACCTTCAGGTGACACTTAGATGCTCATATGGCATCCTATAGAGTGACACTGGGCTTGGCATCATAGAAGCCTTAGAGAAAGAAAATCTAATGGTCATTCCCCAGCAAGTGCTTTTCTCATTATGATAATCATATAATTATGAGAAAACAAGAGAATCTCAGAGTTTTGGCACAATTTATATGGCTTTTCTCATCACTACTGGCTCTAAGCAACTGGCTTTGTCAAGCAAGGGAGGTATTATGAAGAAAACAAGAGGAGAACAAGGCAGTAAAATTGAGGCAACCATGCTGATCTGGCCCTGCCTATGGTTTGTCTCTAAATCAACTACTTACTTTTAAAATTTAATATCTCAATACTATAAAAAAACAAAAAATAAATCGAATAGTAGAAAAACACTGTCTATGTGAGGTCTGTTTATTTTTTTTTCAAAACCAAATAAAAGAACTAATGTCATTACATTGAGCCAAAATTTAGTAGTTCTCTATAGTAGCAAAATAATTTATTGGACAGGGCAGTAAAATTATAAAAGTACTGTAATATTATCTTATATTTGATACCTATTTATAAGCATTTTGTGTGAAATTATTTTCCATTATCAAATGTTCTATTGGATGTTATTGAAAAAGTTACAATGTCCAGGTCCAAATTCAATTATGTTACAAGTAACAGAAATAACATAGGCCCTTAATGAAAAATAATAGTAAAATAATTTAAAAAGAAAAAAAAAGTTCTGAGATTTTAATGTCTTCTAATTGCTCTTAACAGTAGCTGAATTTTGAAGACATTCATCTACATTCTTTTTTTCTCTCATTATGGGAGTTTTGAAGTGGTCTTTAGAGAGAAATTAACTCACATTTCTAAACAATAATTGATTTAAAATACAATTAATTATTTTTTTTTGTTTTTTACTGGATTAAATATATACTTAGATCAATACACCCTGAAATTCACACAGAATAAATGTAGTCAAGCAAGTTTATTAAGTCCAAGGAAACAAATACATAAAAAACATAACAATGAGTTATAGAAAGTTATCATTGAAATGTCTATAGTGCCTTTTTTTTTTTTTTTTTTTTTTTAGGGCAGTGTCACTGGCCCTCGTATGTGGGGCCCGAATCGGGGCCAGCGCTTAACCACCGCGCCACTTGGCCTGCCCTCTATAGTGTCTTTTATGTTTCATTTCTTATTCACAAAATGATCTTATAGTAGCATTTCTTCTCTAATGCTGCATATCTATATCTATATCTATATCTATATCGAAATCTGTATCTATGAATATATCTAATCTATATCTATATATCTATATCTATCTATATGCATTGCATCAGATACAGTTAAACAGGCAAGAAAGATTTTAGTGCAGCCTACTGCAATAAGGGATAGAGATGGAACTAAACTATGGTAAAATAAAAGAAAGGAGGATTTTTAAGTGCTGGGTTGAGCCATCATTTTTGAATTTCTAGGCATATGATAAAGTCCAGCACACAAAAGAGAAAAAAAAACAAATTGAAGACAAAATTTTACAAATGAACCTATGGGAAAGACCTATTTAGCAACTAAAGAAAAATCACCCACAAAAAAGCATGTTAACAATTTCAAAAATATTCAAGAAAATGCATTATCTGTAAAAAGATAGCGTACTCTAAATGTAAAACAAAAATTAAATGACTTCCAATTTGAAGGTAGAATATTGTTCTTGTCTTTGGGACAAAATACATAGATATGAAAAGCATAGTATAAAAGTAGACAACTCCATGCCCAGATCCCCTGTTATTATAACAGATAATACAAGACCAGAAATGAAAAGGCATTACTTAAACAATGAAGCAAATAAAAGCTGCATTTATTGAATGAATATAATTGGATATCTTTATAGAGACCCTCACAAAGCAAAGGAAAGAATCATAGCTACGAAGCAAGAACAAGTAATTTTAATAAGAACTTACAGTTCCCAAAAGAAAAAAAAAATAGGATGTGTAAGAAATAAAATGAGTTGTTAATATAAGTTAAATGAAAATCTGAATGCCTAATTGGAGTCAGAGGAATAGACAATTTTTGTTGGAAAAGAGAATTGAGGATTTACCTCTTAACGAGCACTGAGAGGTAATATTATGAAAATACTTTAAAAAATGAGATACAGAAAAAAATTTTGAAGTTACAGTCTTCCATTTAATGAGGTTATGAAAGAGGAAAATTAACACACAGAAGATATATTGGCACAAAATTTCACCATATGTGGAAAAAATAAAAACTCTTCACTCATAATGAAAAAACTCAAACACATAAGTAAATGTATGTACTAAAAAAAAAAAAGTACTTACATTTAGTAAACTCTATAATATCAAGGAGAAAGAGAAAATCTCAATATTTCCTAGAGAGAAAAAATAGTATTTAAATAAACTTTTACTTACATGAAGTTTTATTTAAATAAAGATTTAAAGTTCTATTCAAATGATGAGTAATATGAGATGCATAAGAATACATACATGTTAACTTTATGAAATTCCAAAAGTATGAATACAATGAAATAAAACATTAGAATGATATGTATACATGTGATAGAAGGATGCTAAGGATATGATAGGCACAAGTTTTAGAAGAGTATTTACCTTGAAGAAAGGTCAGAAAAAGGAAAATAGAGAAACACAGAGACCACTTTCATGATGAGGCTGGTTTAATTGTTCCTGGATTGGATGGTGGGCTTAATGTGTATATTTTATAACTATTTTTCAAAATCTACATAAATATTAAGTACACTTTTATACTTATCCACCATTACACAATATAATTTAAAATAAAACATATATGTATAGAATCAATATAGTCCTTTAATAGACACTTTTTAAATTTTTATTTGTAATTTCAAGAGAAGAAGTTAATAGAAAATGGGAAAGGACTTTTAAATGACACACAGTCTATGAAGAAAATAAATTACAAATGCTGTATTAGAATCTGTATGCCATCTACTGTTTTGTTTTTTAAAAAAAGTCTCCAAAATATTATCTTGATATTTAAAATCAGTATTTTATGTACTTCCTTAATTAAAAAAAATAGGACCATATTGTAATGTCAAGGAACTAGATTTGTAACACAGAAGACAGATGATATATGAGGGAAGGGCTATTGGAATCTATATTTTTCTACAATATATTGCAATCGCTAAACTCTCTGAGTCCCACTTTTCTTGCCTAAATAAAAATAAGAGGTTGATAATCACTATTATTATTGGAAGATTCTTAATTCCACATACAATGAAAATTTTATATACTGTGAGAATTGTGGATCCCAAGTTAAGAATTTATTTTGTTAGTGTTCATAACCTGGTTTAAAGTTCTGGGTTTATGTTCTTATGTGTTTACTGCTTTGAAACATCATGTATAACAAATTTATAAAGATACAATGATTTCAAAAGTTTTGCTTGTTTATCTCTAGGCATTGTATGTAAAACATAGTACTCAACATGTGTTATTCAACATTTTACTTGATACTAAATATATTAATATTTTTTTTATTTAAATTGTTTTTCTTATGTGATCAGTTTCTTTCTTCTGGAAATCTGATATGATTTAGCTATTTTCTAATGCTTTTGAATCCCTAAATAAATTTGAATTTAAATATATGTCCCATTAAACATGGCGTTTCTTATACTTTGAATCATATGAAAAGCAGTAAAGTTGGAATAAAATGAAATAAATTATCCTGATATTAGTGCAAAATTATACATATAATCTATATCAAATTGTCTGTGTATGTGAGTTTATTTCTCCTAAATAATATTCAGCAGTCATTTATGATAGTATGATATTAATTCTTGTTCTATAAGGATATCTTTATGTTGATAATTACATAAAAAGCAAAGCAAAATTGATTTATTTGTGAAAATTCTATGTCAAATGACTATTTAATTATTTTAAAATTTCGATATTTTAAAATAGGTTATATTTATCTTAGTAATGCATGTCTTAGTTTTGTGGCCAATTCTTTTAATGATTCATTTAGATTCTCCTCTCCTAGTTGCATTATGCATCACTGATATACTATGAGGCTGCTTCATAGTCCTATTTCAAACAAAAACAGGCACATTTGTTAATGCTTCATACTGGGATTAGAGGCTCTGAAGTTATTGATTGATTGCATATTGTTTGCCCAATTGTCATTTCTCTGTATTTGACCTAAGGTCAATATCAAGTTTTGACTCTCAGAAAATCATGTTATTGTTCGATTCAATTATATTGATTACATATTTTAATGACGAACCTTTTTGAGTTGTTTGTTGCATTAGGAGAAAAAAAATTGTCATACTTATTCAATCGTATCTTGATGGCTCAGAATAAGGTTGACTTCATTCTATGTATATTTCGTAATGTAGGCAACAAGTATGATGGTATTTGTACAAAATACAATATTGTAAAAGAGATAGTCCTAATTTCCATGAGCTGCTGAAAACTGTACTTTAAAAAAATTACTATGGGCCAGCAGAGTGGCGCGTTGGTTAAGAGCTGACTTGGGAAGTCAGCGGCCCTGGTTTGGGTCCCACATATGAGGGCCAGTGACACTGCCCTCAAAAAAAAAAAAAAAAAATGTACTATGGTATCCGTTTCTTGGAGTCTCATTTATGTTTATTTTCAAGTCATGTGACTATGATGATATTGACAAACAATTGCTTTATTTGTATAATAATAAACGTTGTGAAAATAATAAGTAATACAAGGAATAGAGAAAGACAGAGCTTTCATATTCTTCATAATTACACTAATATAATACATATGAATTGTGCTAATTTTCTTAAGTGTGGGTTTTTAAAATCATAATCCTTCAACCCTTAGTTTTGAATAAGGAGATATTTGTACTCCCTATAATTTAAGCTCTTTTGTTTTTTGCAGGTGTGACTGTCATTTATTGGCCCTAGCTTCTGAAAATCTATTGGAAAACACACACAGACACACACACACACATACACACTCACAGGATTGTATAGATATTTTCATTACCAACCTATTACAATTACTCTAGTACTTAGAATAATTATTACATTGCTTACATTATGGAATAATTGATATTATAAAATGGAAACATAAGATCTTTTTAAAATACCTGCATCTCTATTCTCCCCCGTTTTCTTAGGACATACTTTGACATGTGTTATATATAAAAGTAAATGAATGTAACATTCCTTTGTGTAATGAAGACATATCTTGGAATAGATAACAGACATTTTTTATTATCTAAAATAAATATATTTTAGAAAATTGTGTCAAATTTTGCACTGGTTTGTATTTGTTGTTGTTCTTTAAACCAATATGATTTCAAACTCTGTTCAGGGATTACTTCTAGCAATTGTTTCAGCTGTGTTATCCTGATACAACTTCTAAGGAAATAGAAACTCTGTTTTCCTCCTGATTCCCCTGTGGAGTCTTTGGCACACAACCTGAGCTCTATAATATGCTGTAAAGCAATGTTGTATAAATGATGTTTACCTGCATGCATTTTTATGGCCATTTGGAGTCTTCAATTCTGCAGGGAACCCATTTCCTTTTTACCCTGGGACCTTTTTTCATCGTGATTAAACAAAGGTCTTCTTTCTAGCAGAGCTCAGATGACAGGATTTGTTGTTGGGCCTCTGTCACATCAGGCAGGTGATGACAGATGCCTATCTATTTTAGGAACTAACTTCAAACTAGACACAGGTGATTTCCTTTCCATGCTGAATGGCACAGCAGATATTATGCTTCCCACAACAGCTTATTATTTAACTCCAAGACAGAAAAACAAGTTAAAGCTTAAGATTTTAAAACATGAGTACACGTATGTTAAAAAAGGAAGTCAGGCAATTCTTTTAAGTCTTCAAAGTGTGTTTCAACACGCATACTAACCTATGTTACTGATTTTGTCAAGAAATTTCAATTGCTTATTTTCTATATTATAATGATAGAAATGGATTGGAGAGATGATGTAGATTGATAGATGGACAGACACATGATAGATAGAGAGAGAGAGATAGATAGATAGATAGATAGATAGATAGATAGATAGATAGATAGATAGATAGATAGATATAGATGCAAAACAATATAGGACTGAGTAGGTATATTATTAATAGAAAGATTAATATCCAAGCTTCATTAAAATATCAATCTATCTATGCCACACTTAGTAAACACTATTGCTGAAACAATATCCCTGAAAATAAAAAGAATAACTTTTAAAAAGAATTTATATAGGATTTAAAAAAGGCCTGTGTGTATTCAAGGTCCCACGAGAACATAAAATAAATAATTATATTTCAGAATTCAGCAGCAGCAGCAGTAGCAGCAGCAGGATCATCATCAAAGTATCAGATTAAAAACGCGCTGGGTATGCATCTGTGTTTTTTGCATACACTCTGGCATTTACTGTGCATCCCAGTTCTTTGAGGTAGCCACAAACAGAGGGCAGAGATGTTAAAGAACCACTCAATGATCACAAAGCTGGAATATGTGATTTTTGATTAAATATAACTTAGTTTCCTCGTGAACAAGAACATTGCTCATGATTTATATCTTGGCAGGTCCCTTGCTGGATTGTTCATCTTCGTATTTGTTATCCAAATCTTATTGTGTTTCTAGCAGTCTAAATTTTTTGTCCTCAAATCCTTTCCATTAGAACATTAATTCTAAGAGACGATAATAGGTATCACATAATCAGTAAATTTGAGAAACATTCTGTTGAGGAAATCTAAACATATTTTTTAATTATAAAAATTTCTGAGATATTCAATGGCTAACATGTATTGTGATTTACAGAGAAGGGCACACAGTCTCCCCAATCATATTTGACCATGGTAAAACTTATGGTTTTTTTTTTTTTTTTTTTGAGAGCAGTGCCACTGGCCCTTATATGTGGGACCCAAACCGGGGCCGCTGGCGTCACAAGCCAGCACTTAACCAACACGCCACTCGGCCGGCCCTCTTATGTTTTTTCTTTTTTTTTTTTTCTTTTGAGGGCAGTGTCACTAGCCCTCATCTCATATGTGGGACCCAAACCGGGGCCGCTGGCTTCCCAAGCCAGCGCTCAACCACTGCGCCACTGGGCCGGCCCCTCTTATGTTGTTTTAAGGAAATATTTTCTTGATGAATAAATCCATCAGTTTTATACTTTTATAAAATATCTTATAAAATGTTGACAAAATAGTATAAAGCACAAATAGGAAGGCTGTCCTCTAAGCCACTTCATCTAAAGCATGGCCAAAGATATTTAGCAAAACCAAGCCAGTGGGAAAAATATCCATCACTGTATGAGAAAAATGAACTCAAAAATTTTTTCCAATTAGTTTAATTGATATATTTTATTATGCCTTGTTCTTGAAGAGTCCTCACATACTTCTGAATCATATAAAATAATAAGCCTGAACATGAGGCCCATACTTTTATGGTAATACTAGGGAAAATTATATATATATTTCTGAAACTACATGTTTCAGAAGCTATTTATTTATGTGGGCATTTATCCATTTAATAATTCATTGAATAAATATTTTTGATCATACTATAGCCTAGGCTTTGATAGACCAAAGAATAAACAAATAATTAAATAAAAATTTAAAAAAACACAAATATTGATTTTATAATTGATAGTTTTTAATTATCACACTTGAATTTATGTAATGATTACCACTGCTGATGATTAAAATAATGGTTGCCATTTACTGACCACTTACATTAAGGCCTCAGATAGAAAGTACACCATAAAGGTTAAAGGCACAGATTTTGAGTCAAAGTGCCTGTATTAGATCAGATATGCATTTTTATTAGCTGTATAATCATAGGCAAGTTACTTTACCTCTCCCCACATTAATTTCCTCACCTACAATATGGGAATAATAATAGAGCTGTTCTAAGAAATAAGAGATAAAACATTCACATTCTTTTTTTTTTTTTTTTTTTAGCTGAGCCATCCTGCCACCTGTTGGCAGCTCAGTGGCAGCTCAGCTCTGGCTGGGCATCGAACTGCTGTTGCTCAGACCTCAGCTCGCACCCTTGAGCGAGCTCTTAACCAACTGAGCCACTCGGCCTGCATTAACATTTACATTTTTAAAATTAGCAACCGAAAAATAACAATCATTCGATAAATGTTAGGTGTTATCTACACCAGTGGGCTTCCCATTTTGTTACTATACCCTCTAAAATACTTAAAAAATTTCCTTTTTAATTTCTTTTTTAATTTGACAAACAAAAGAATGTTATCAAATTTGGCATTCTTTGCAGAAATTGAGAAAAAAAGCTAAATTTCTGTATTATTAGAACTAACAAGATTAAAAACTTTAAATGATTTTATAAATGCATGTGATATCAATGAAATGACATAACAGTTTGATATACTACATCATCCTCAGAAAAATAAACAAGTTCCTAATGGTTATTAGGAATGAGTATATGGAATTTGAAGTTCTGGAAATTAATTTCCATAATAATATTTATTGTCAAATAAACATTAAAATGTTTTTAATGTCTCTGAGGAGCACATGTCTCATTTTGAAGAAAGAGATCATTTTTAGTCCTTAGATCAATTCTGTCAGTAAGTAAAATCATGTCCATGTTTACATATAAGGAAATAAATGCTTATAGAGGTTAGATAATCTGCCAAAGACAAAAAACTAATGAGTGGATGAGTTGGGATCTATGCCAAGGTAGTCTAATGACAGACTTGTACTCACCCCTCTACATGTGCGGGAACAAAATGTGCTGGAGCCATCACATTAATGCTCACAGTAAAAAGTACACTTAAGCAATTTCAGACAGAGATTGAATTTTTGTTAGGACTTCGCAAGAAATGTATTTTGGGAAAGGATAATAGCATGTGTAAAAAATACCTGAAATACTTATTTCTTCAGTTACAAGATCTAAATTATTCCACATTTTAACATTTCTATAATCTGGATATATACTGCAAATGACAGTATAACAATATAATTTGAAGAGTTCCCTTTTTGTAATGATACATATTCATGTGATTTTTTACTGATAAAACCTAAAGAATAATAAAAACATCTAGAAATATCACTGCATAGTATAAATGTGTTGAGCTTGCATGAAATGACATAATACTGATTAGAAAGAAATATGAGGACCAAATAAAACTTTATTTTGAGTCCTGTGAATACGTATGAAATTTTATGTCTATTTAAATATAATATAATCTCTGTACTTTTTAACCAATTTAATCAGTGGTACAGATAACTAAATGTTAATTATTTTATAATTATTAATGCTTCTGAAAAAACATATGAGGATTCTGCTTAAGTTCAGCTCACTGATTGCATACTTAGAAACTTAAGAAATATTAAAATAAAAAAAATTACATGTGATATCTAAATTTTGGGTTTAAAAATAAAACACATGTTTATAATATATATATATACACATACATATATATCATATATACATGTGTACATCATATGTATCATATATATCATATATGTCATATATATCACTATATATATATATATACACACACACACAGACACACACACACACACACACACACACATAGATATCAAGAGCTAAAATGATTTTAAGATGTGGTAAATTCATAAATTCCTGTGTAACAGCATTCTGAGGAAGAGGGTGTAATCTGTTTAAGTAGAAATAAAATTTCTGGTTCTGAAAGTTATCTGAAATTTCACTTTAATAACTCATTTACCCCAGGTCCATTTTTTTCTTAATAGTAGCATCTACTACAATTAAACATTGTATAAAACTACCATTTAATTATATTTCTTAATGTTGATATTCGATTCCTATAAGAAAATATTAGATTTATAATTTTTATTTTACGTAATTTATATTTTTATTATCATGAAGCATGCAGATGTTTGTTTTCCTGTCATATTATTAACATGTTATTGTAATAATGAATATATGTCATGATACATTTGTCCCAACACATGCAGTGTACAAAACCAAAAGAGAACTCTAAGGTAAACTATAGGCTTCTTGTGATTATGTGTCAATATAGATGCATTCTTGGTAATAAATATACCATTCTGGTGAGTGATGTTGGCCATTTGGGAAGCTACACAGGTACAGGGCTGCAGGTATTTGGGAAATCTCTGTACATTCCTCAGAATTTTTTAGTAAAAATAAAACTGCTCTCAAAAATAGTCTCAAAAAAAAAAAAAGAAAAAAATCAACCAACAATTTCAAATTACACCCACCTACAGTTTGGCTGTCCCTACATGCAATCCTATGAATAGCAACCTAAGTTTCAACATACTTTCAAAAAATTCAAACAATGAAAATTTTTTCAAAACACAATTGAGTTTCTTCAATTTATTCCATAAATGTATTGATTGATTAATTTATTAAGTAACAGACTTTGATTGGCTTGCTCCCTACATAATTCTCCATAAATGAAAAGTGATATAAAGTCCTGGATTTGTGTGACTTGAGAACATTCCATTAAATTTTGTATTTATGAATGAAACGATATGCACTTATTTCAAATATCATATATATGTATATATATACGTATATATATATATATATATACTATGTGATTTTATATTCAATATAAGTGTTTTTCTAAAATACATATAACCAATCATTACTGAAGATTTCATATTGATATGAATATTAATTAGTTTTCATTTTTGTTATGCATATAAACAAAATCAAGCACATTCATACATCATCAAAACAACAAATAAACAATGAGTCCGTAATATGTTACATTTAGCTATTATTCTAAGTCCATATGTTATCTGATATTCCTTGGAAGTCAAATTATTGAAGTATTTTTGTTTGTTTCCATTGCATTGTATGATGTTGTGCCTGAACCTAGGAGAGAAACTTTGATCAAAAAACATTTCAGATCCTATGAAATAGAATGGAAAATTCAAATAGTTTTATAAATAGAATTAATAACCTTAGATTTTCCACTTGCCTTTGAAGGTATGTGTTCATACACCTTTACATGCCTCTGCTGTTCTGGTCATGCTAATTCTGATCAAACTTTCTAGAAACAGTGCCCCAAATAGCTGACTGATTCCCATAAGTAAACTTGAAAAGGAAGATTCCAGAATAATTCCAGAGTTTTATTTTTATCTTGCTTTTCTCAAAATCTCCTTATGACTCACTCATATTTGCTTATCTTCCTTTGTGACATTCAATTATATTCTCTATTATTATCCCTCGCCAAGAAGTGATGCCTTGATCTTGTCTGAAATTCTGATTTTACTTTGAAGTTTACTCTGAATTTCATTTGAAGTTTATGAATATTACTCTCTCAACAGAACTTGGTCCTGCTTTCAAACTTTTTTTCCCCCCCACCAAGTGTCAAATTTAGCGACTCTTTACTTCCCCACAATTACTAATAAGGTCAATTTGGATCACACAATCTCTTCTAAGTGTAAATATATGCTTATATACATTAGACTTATAAAGCATAATCCCTTTAAAATAGATTTATTCTTTCCTACTGTTAAATTAATCAAACAAGATGACATTAGAAAGAGGTGGCTCTAATGTCCTGGTAGCCTACATAAGCAAACCAAAATCTTAGCCTATAAATACCTCAAGGTTACAAAATCAGAACCTAAGTGCAACCAATCACTAAAAGCTAAAGTAGCTTGAAGCTATAGCCAACCAATAATTTCCTTACTTTAGCTTCTGCCTTTTTTCTATAAAAATCTCTCCCCACAATTCCTCTTGGTGGGGTGCTCCTAACCACTTCCATTTTGATGCTGCCCTATTCAAATGGATTTTTGCTCAAAAAAAAACTCTTAAAATTTTAATAAGCCTCATTTTATCTGTGAAACTATATTTGGTGAATGCTATAAAGCAGAATTAGATTTTTACAAAGTTTTGGGGCTTTATTTTATTCTTTTAAAATTTAAACTGCTTTAGAATGTATTCTAATAAAATACTACTTGAATGGATAATATCATTAAAATGTACTTTGCTTAACAAAAATTCTCTTAATGTTTTAAATATATATATGAAATGTCAAACTATAATTATCTTGCTATGATGTATACCTCATTGAGTGATGGTAGGATAATACAGACTTAAGATACTGTAACATGGTATTGGACATTTCAAGTAACTTATTTGAGTCTTAATATCCTCATTTTTAAATACTTTCACTGTGTAAAATTACTGCTCTACTTGAACTTTTAGTTATTTCTATTGAAGCTTTGAAGAACACAAGAAAAATATGTTTTTTTGTTTTTTGTTTCTTTTTAGAGGGCAGTGTCACTGGCCCTCATATGTGAGATTTTAACCTGGGCCTCTGGCGTCCCAAGCCAGCTCTTAACCACCTCACCACTCTGTCGGCCTGCAAAATGTGATTTTTGAGCATTGTAAATAAAGATTAGAAAGTTTAATGTGTTCTGAAGAATAAATGGCAATTTCTATTTCAAGAAAATTTTGTAGAAATAAATTAAGACCTAACAAATGAAAAGGCAAAGACTATTTAGAGCATCCTATAGCAAGAGAATCAGATATCATCATATCATATGTTTTGTGACAGAGACTCAAAGGCCAGCAGAGGAGGGGGAAAGTGTCTCACTGGTAAAAGGTTTCAAGTCTGTCCTGGTGGAAAGCTGTTGGCCTTTCCACATGAAGCATTTTATTTAAACAAGGCCATACCCAAATGATCTCCAATTAAAGTGACATGCTTAGCTAGTCAGACTCCCTGCAATATTTTCAATCCTGAAGGAATGACATTAGCAAGAAATCATAGCTGAAGTCCCGCTTTGCAGCAGCAACATTTTGAGGTGTGAATTTGGCCATTGGACAGAATGACCCTCCCTTTATAGTATCAAAATATTTAAAAGTACAAGAATAACAAAAAATATATAGTAGTCTCCCCAGACCTGCAGCTATCACTTCTGCTATTTCTATATCTGGGTTCAGACACAGTCTGAAATATTAAATAAAACATTCAAAAGACAGGCAATTCATAAGTTTTAAATTGTGCAACATTCTGAGTAGCCTGATGAAATTTTGAGCTATTCTGCTCTGTCCCACCCAGAATATAAATCATCCCTTTGTCCAGGGTACACTTACTGTATATGCTTCCCACCTATTAGTCACTTAGGAAGCAGCTCTTTATCAATCGACTGACACAATATCACAGTGCTTGGGTTCAAGTAACCCTTATTATACTTACTGGCCCCAAAGTTCAAGATTAATGATTTATTATAGTACATTGTTATAATTGTTCTATTTTATTAGTAGTCGTTGTTAATATCTTACAGTGCCTAATTTATAAATTAAACTTTATCATAGGTATGTAAGTAAAAGAATGAACATAATGTTTCTAGATTGGATACTATTAATGTTTCAGGCACCCACTGATAGGTGACTATTTTGTGTGTGAATATATATATATATATATATATATATATATATATATATATATATATATATATTTTCATTCTACTTTAATGTATTTGTGCTTATATTTATATACTCATATTCATCTATTTTGGGTAATTTATCTCATTCATTTCTGGATTCTGACATTTTGAAAAACATGAACATATGTTTTGGTTTAAAGGACCATCATCATTTCCTCTTCCCTCCCACTCTCATTTTATGTGCTGCTTATTGACTGCCTTTATCGTTTGTATTTTTACAACAGGTTACATAATTATGAGATGAGACATGATTCAACTATTAGAGAAACTTGAACTAAGATGAACTCTGTGATATGAAGCATTTGGGACTTACCAAGATTATTCCCCCTTGATAGCAATTTAAAAAAAAAAAATTCTTCAACTTTACTGATCAGAGCTGCCCATGTTCCCACCTCAATTAAACAAAGATAAAAATTATTAAATGTATTTCTCACTTCATAATGATTAGAAAGTGGCACATAAACTATGCCTGACTGATTAAATGTTCTTAGCTGGGAAAAACACTCAGCCAGTTGACTGTGTGTCTATATTACCAACAAAATGGACTAAATATTATAAGAAATAAAAAGTTGCAAATACACATCTATCATGAAATTGACAGAAAAATTCTTAACAAAATAAGAGACAATTAAATTAGCAATCTGAAAACAGGTAACATAGCACCATGAAATGGATTTATCTCTACTTTTCAAGGTGTTCTAAAATATAGTCACTGTGGACTTGTGTGCCCTGCTAGGATTGAGTATTATGGTTGAGAATTACTTGATAACAACTAAAAAATTGGAAATATATATGAAAGAACTTATTTTTCAGACATTGAGTGACAGATAATAAAGGGTTATGATCTCTGACAGAAGGTAGACTTGAGATGAGCCCTAGAGTGTCTGGAATCAAGTTTTAGAACATAACAATGAGAGAAAGAACTGAAAAAGAGCATAATTGTTTCACTGCATTGAGCTGATAACATAGGCTTTGGGGAAGTCAGAAACATCTAGAAGTTGTTGAGTACAGTTCCTTAAAAAACTATGTAAAGTAATAGCATTAGAAATTTCCATGAGTCCTTTTGCATCTTTGACTTAATAGCAATCTGCATGCATAGTGTGAAACTCTATGAGGCCAAAAAGATAAAAAATGTAATAGAGATTTAGGTTTCTGGGGTCCTCTAGCATGAAAAATGGCCAGAGCTTCAACAAAAGTTGGTTGGGTGTAGAGATCTCATTGAATGAATGGGCAGGAAACTCTAGTATGGTCACATCATAACAGAAGAGCTGATATAAAACTTAAAGTCAGTATTAGATGCATCATCTTAAAAACTTTTTAAAAGCTTCAATAAGTCAATATACAATTAATTATCCAAACAAATTTTCAAAATCTTTAAAGATGTTCAATAACACCCAATATTCAACAATAGATTCATAATGTCTTCCTTTCTATTATTAATTATTTATAAGCAAGTAATGTTCATCTATGGAATATGAGAACGATTTAACTTCTGAAAATTAGTTCATGTATTTTACCACATGAACAGATCTAATGCACACACACACACACACACACACACACACACACACACACACACACGTTCCACTTTCAGGTGCAAAAATTATTTGACAAAATTTAATAATCAAAAAATTTTCAGCAAATCAGAAATAGAAGGGAGATGTTAAAGACAGTTAAAGAAGATCTAAGAAAAAACTATTGAAACCATCATACTTAATTATGAAACACTGAATACTATCTCTCCAAAATCATAAAATCATGGACTGGAATAATATTTCATTATTTATTGATGTAGTTGGCTTGAAAGTGAATAATCAAGATCAAGATGATACTTTAATTAGCATGAGTTTACACATGCTTTCTAAGCTTTCAAGGTTTGAATGAGTTAATATTTAACAGGTGACAGTGACTTTCTTAATGTGGGTATTAAGAAATGGGAAAGTTGGGGGAATCAAGAAGTCAGTGGATTCAGAGAAATCAGTGAAACCCAGTTCTAATCTACATAATTACATTTTCTATCATTTCCTATGTGAATCATGAGCCAAGCTTATCAATGTAAAATGACATATCTGTACATATTCAATCTAAAGGTACATATCACATGAAGTTTTCAACTTATCTATACCTGAGAATCTGTTTTTATGTAGTTAAAAGTCCACATGACATCAAGAGCACTCTCCACTGATTAACTCTGTTTTCTCCATATAAATTTGTTTTCTCTGAAATCTTAAATGGAGTGGAATACAATGAATGCACTATTTAGTTCTTTGTATACCATTTATTTTTATCTTAATATAATAGTAATATACCAACAGGTCAGGTTATACTTCATTATATTAGTGTATTTTACAAATAATTATTGTTCTGTTTAAATACTTTTATTACTCATGTCAGGAAAAATGAAATTATGTCAATGAAGTCATCATGCTTAAAAAGTGTTTTTTTTTATTGTTAGGTTGATATTCAATAAATATCAATCTATCTAAAACAAAGAAACTGACTTATTCTGAAAATCTATTCCTTGCTAATTTATAATCTCTAAAAGCAAGTATATTTTATAAAGGGTATTTTATAATTTTCAATAATTATAGATACAGAAATATTTTTAGTTGTAATCTAGTCCACTCTCCTTGTTTTACAAATTAAAACTCAGAGAGAAAAAGTATATTAGTTAATATTGGATAGTTTACATTAATTTTCATGTTACCTTATAATTTATCAGATTAGTATTAATGACTTAATGCCAACGTATAGGTTTAAAGAATTTGTGTAATGAAAGTAAATTTGAAAAGGCTCAAAATGAGGAAGAAATAATTTTAATATTTACACATTAATTGAAGAATACAATTATGAGGATGTATGATATATACATGTATAGTCACAAATTGAATTGAATATGTAATAATTTCCTGACATAAAATAAGGAATAAATAACATAAAGAAAGTTTCTGAAACAGTGATTATTTATTTTTTATATCCAATTTTAGTTTAATCAAGGATATACTTAGGAATTAGACATTTTAAAAGATAGCATACAGCATTTTGCAATTCATGATCTAATACTCATTTCATTCCAAGCTTTTAGATTTTCTTTGTCAATTAAAGGGAGAAGCTTTTTAGATTACATTTATAAATCCTTATATCTATAGCTAAAATTCACTTCTTTTTTAAAGTTGTCACAAAAATCCCTCATGTGCTTGACATCTATTGATCTCATCTGTTTAATGTTCTTTTCGGCTGTAAATCTATGTCCTGGTCTTATTTGAAATGGTAATGACTCTATCAGTTTTCTTTTATCTTACAAAGAATACAATACAACATTTTAACATTGAGGCTTGACAGAAATAAAATTAAATATAATTTCAGTACCTCTCAAGTAGATTACCCTGTTTTTTAGAGATGTGTATACACAAACATTCCTGAAATAGCATCTGCATATTTGAGAATGAATATATATCCACTTAATATGGACTGGAAATTACTTACAATGGAAATATATATTTATATGTCATGAGCTTATACCACAGTCCATAAACTTCTCCTGACAAATCATAATTCTTAAGTAACTCAATCGTACACCTTCCAATACTCTTCCCTGATTATGAATGAAGTGGGGACCGAATGTTGTAATGAATTTTGATACTGCTATTTGGTAGCTAGACCAAAATGTCTTCACATGCAACTTGGAGATTTCAGAACCAGAAAAAAGGATTTAGAAAACTGGGAGAAATTTCTCCAGTTATTAGAAGAGGAGTTATTCCAAGTGGATTAGGGAACAGATAAGAAACAAGTGTTTTTACCAAAGAAAATTCTGTAGGATTGTTATTGTTTAAATATTTATAGAATAAAAATTAAATGGGGAGAGGCGTAGAAAATGAGATGGAAGGAACGACATCCAAATACCACTGCAAGCTGTCTTTCCAGTTCCATCATGATATTAAAAGTTAAGAGTAATTGGCTAGGGTATTTTTAGTTTTGCTTATTTTAATGTATTCTGTAGATGTACTTTGTAGATGAAAAAAAGGAAAATAGGTTTATCTCTTCGTCACAGTTAATGGATAATGATGCCTGGGAGTTTGATGACTATGTCAGTTTAGTAATATGTTTCCTTGCCATAATGTTATTGCTTCTTTACACACTAGGTTACCAAATTCAAAATATTACAATATGTGTTAAAAAAAGATGATAATGAAAACTAAGAAAATAATTCACATTCCAGAATTCTGGTCATTTTCCAAGACATAGACTTAATGTCAATTGTTTGCTATCAATAAGATTGAAAGGAAAATAGATGGTAAAGAGAGGAAAGTGGAACTGAGAGTTAAAAAAAAAAAAATTCATTATCAACAAAAAAATAAAAATAAAAGATTTTGCATGTATATATTTTTTAAAAATGTGACTAAAATATATTTGCAGTAATTTTATGTTGAATGTTTATTTAAATAACTCTTTAAAAACTTTTATTTATCTTATTCTCCTTGTGGAAAGGGTACTCTCACCTTGAGGGTCTGTGTTTGATACAGTTATACTAAAGTCATGAGGTGATGTTGTAAAGAGTAAATGATTGAAATTCTCTTACAGAACGTAAAATTTCATCATTAACATGATTTAAAGAAGTTTGTATGTATATATTTTGACACATGAAGTTTAAGATACGTGTGTGCACGTTTCCTTCCTTGGTATTTACACAACATTAATTTAACAATGAAAGTTTCCATTATCTACAAATAGTTGGCTATTTATGTTTTATTTAAAATAGTAAGTGATTTTTAATAAGATTGTTTAGATGTAGTGTGGAAAAATCCACTTGTATAATTAAATGGAAGATTCGACACAAAAGAAATCTTATACCAAATTATTTTTCTCTCTAAATTCTTAGTACAGTTTCTCTATTCCAGAACAAATATGCTTTACTTAAAATATGCTTTAATGGGGCCGGCCGAGTGGCACAGTGGTAAAGAGCTGGCTTCGGATGCCAGAGGCCCTATTTCGGATCCCACATATGAGGGCCAGTGATACTGCCCTCAAAAAAAAAAAAAAAATGCTTTAATGGTTTATAGGTTCATCAATCTATTTAACAATTATTTATTAAATATTTACCATATGTTATCCACCATTTTAAGTGCTGGGGATATGAAAGGAAACCCCAAGTACATGGAATTCATATTCCACTAGTAGAGACAAATGGATTCCCAGTAGATCAAAGATCATCTAGACTTTTTTGTTTGTGTTGTCAAAATTAAATTGAATTCATGCTCTTTCCTCACATCTGAATTTTCACTTTTAGAATAAAAAGAAAGGATTCACTAATAAGTGGTCCTCGTGTCATTCTTAATTATAAAAAGTAGTATGCAAAATTATTGTAATTTTCATAAATAATCTACTTCAAAGCATGTGTTTATACTGCCCTCATTGAGATTTGATATACAAGCACAAGAAATAGGTAAACATTATTAACACTGATTTTTAATTGTTAATGAATAAAAATATTTATTCATTCATTTTCTAAATATTTTTTGACAGATTGCAATCTTGACACTGATAATAAGGCAGATTTTCTTTTTTTTTTCAGAACTTAAGTGGATTGGGGGTAGATGCACCAAATCATAGTTACAAAAATACTTATTATAAGTCCTTAGGTTTTAAAAAAGGGTAAACAGTTTGAAATAACAACATATTACATAGACCTTTCCTAGTATCAGAAAATATCACAGAAAACATTTGTGATAAAATCACTTTGAATCTGGTTGACTGCAAAACACCAAACAAAGCTATGAAGTTTTAGTTGCCTATATGGATTTGAAATAAAAAAGAAAAAAATACCAATGTAAAAAAAAAATAAACTGGGAATAGCATTGATAATTATCAATGTGAGGATTATAGATTGTCTTTGAAGACATGGGAATATTTGGGATTGCCTAGATGCAGAGGCACTAAGGCGAATGTAGAGAAACTGCGAATGTTCAAGATTGGTGTAAGGAAGGTGACAACAAAAAAAGTGATATGGTAAAACAGGCAGCAGCATTAGGAAACAAGTATGGTGCCAAAATAAAAGATAGAAGGCCAACAGTGTGTGTAAGCAGTGATAACACTGACAGGTATGGTCCTTTCTGGCTCTTGCCTCTTCTGCCAAACCTGTTTTCCCTGACTGGAGTGGGCCCACGCCAGGTGGTGCTTACTCTGTAATGCTGACTGTCATCACACTAGAGTGTGGGGGACATTAGCTCATTCCTTGTGGCTTCTGTTTCAACCACACCAGGGTTCTTTTACTTCTCAGGGTGAAGTAAAAGGAAAAGCATCAGAAAAAGCGTCAGTGAAGAAGGCAATGATCAACAACTTGGTGATGTAAGGATGGCAAGTAAGATCACTGAAATCATGAAAACAACCACATGAGCTAAAACGTTTAGTCTTTCAAGCATCAGTGACTTCAGAGAAAATAAAAACAAACTTTGAAACACATTTTGTTCCTCAGTGGCCAGCCACCAGCTGAAATAGTTAATTGTTTTAGGTAACAATTCAAATCATAACATAGCTTGAGGATGTGCTCCATCTGTATATTTTTGAATGATGTTGATTGTAACATTTAATAAGGGAAATAATAAAAAAAAAATTATCAGAGGCTATCTTCCAAACTTATAAGGTGTCGAGAGTTCAGTCCACAAATTGATACTATCAATTTTTGTATGGCATGCAATGATAAGCCAATTAAAACATTAATAAAAAGTTTGCTTGAAAGGGTTTTCTGGATCAGAAAAAAGTGCCCAAATCTAAAGATTATGCCACTCTAACCATAATGGAACCGCCTACATCTCCCATGCATATATTATGTCTGCAACAAGTGGATAAGTTAATAGAAAGCTTGCTTTTTTTTTTTTTTTTTGAGGGCAATGTCACTGGCCCTCATATATGGGACCTGAACCGGGGTCGCTGGCTTTCCAAGACAGCGCTTAACCACCCACCGTGCAACTCGGCAGGCCCTAGAAAGCATTTTAACTACATTATGCAACCACAGTTTCTGTAGTCCAAACCTATCACTAGTAAAGGAAAATGAGAAAATAAGGAGAGTAATATTCAGGGGAATTTAGGATTTGTTTCATGTGATACCACATAGAATCTAAACAAAATATAAGTTGGCATGCTTAAGAGAATTTCAAAACCATTGGAAAATACTGAATGAAATCAACTCTGTTGAATGTCATTTCCAAGTAAGATAAATTTTTTTAAAATTAAAGTTTATTGGGGTGACAACTCTTGTCGCATCCCGCACGACACAGCAGGTGGCAGTGGAGAAGGGACAGCGAAGAGTTAAAAAAGAAAGAGACAATATATAAGAGAGAAAAATGCAGCTGGGCCAGGGGACTTCAGCCTCGTGGACTAGAGCCCAGAAATGGGCCTAACTGTTTTTATTATCTTACACATAAGCAAGGGTCAATGTAGCTTCAGTGGTCTGTGAGTGTCACACCCAAGAATTAACCTCCAGGTCTAATTTCCGGAGCCTGCAAACTGCTACTACCAGTGGCCCCATGAGGTTATTGTAATGCACCTCTTAAGAGACAGAAGCTTCCTCTGCCAAGGCTTACTGATAAGAATGCAGTGAGGACAGGTATTATCACATCAATAGATCATTTCACAGGCAGGCTGCCAGAACCTGAAGCAAGGATTTAAGCCCCTTTTCTCCTCTCCCTGATTTCTCCCATGGCACCCACGGGTACCCACGGGCACCCACAGACACTCACAGGCATCCATGCAACTGTTTCTGGCTTGGGTTGTCCCGCTAGTGGGATCTTACCCATCACTGACTAACCGTCCATCCTTTGGTGTCAAACAGGGATATATACAACAAATGTAATATTGAAGTTATGATCTGTCATTATGGAGAGGTGCATGGGAGCAGACAGGCAGTCTATAATGTGACAAACTCTTAGTAAAGTTACATAGGTTTCAGGTGTACAATTCTATAATACATCATCTATAAATCACATTGTGTGTTCACCACCCACAGTCAGTTCTCCTTCTATCACTATATATATTTGATCCCGTTTATCCTCATCTACCACCTCCCTCCCTCCTTACCCTCTGGTAACACTAAACTACTATCTGTGTCTATGAGCTTTTGTTTCTTCATTTGTTTGTCTTGTTCCTTTGTTGTTTTCAATTTTATATAGCACATATCAGTGAAAACATATGGTTCTCAACTTTTTTTGTCTGACTTATTTCACTAAGATAAAATTTTTAATGTTTCTATTGAATGTTTAAAATTTTCTCTAAACATTGCAGGTTTAAATTACAAATACTGGCATTTCTGTCAATGGATATTGGAGAGCATATGGTTGTATGGGTGGAAATATTCAGCAAAACAGAGACCAAATGAAGAAAATGTCAACATTATTTTGGATATTAGGTTTTAATTCCAAAATTTGCAAGGATTTTACATTTCTTAAAGATGAAGGATAATATTTGATGACACTACAAATTTGTCTTATGTTTATTTAAAACTTAGCAACATTTTATTATGTGGCCATTTGGACGTCAGATTATTGTTTATAATAAAAAGTAAATATTACAGGCAAGAATAATACTCTTTATTTAATATTCTGAACATATTGTTATATCCTGATGCCTTCCATTACTTTCATATTACCACAGTATCTTCAGAGATTCTTTTAGGGTCAGGGTTCTAATATCAAGAAGTGAAAGATATTAGTGTATTGCACGGGTGCTTGGAGGAACGTAAAACTTTAAGTTTCAGCTGGATAATTATTTTCCTCTTTCCTAATTTTTGTCCTTGAGATTAGTCCCACCTCTCTAGACCCTTTCAAAGATGCTCTCACACTTACCACTTAAATTCAATAATTACTGATGATAACCTTGTATGTGTTTATTGCAAGGAACCCTATCCTCATGTTCTACTAACTTGTCATAAAATCCTCTTTACCCCTTTCCATTTTAGTTTTCTCTTACAGATTTTAAATATTATTTGTAAAGCTGCATATTATTTTCAATAAATTGTCAGTCATTTAAAAAAGAATTGTACACTTGAAACCCATTTAATTTTACCAAACATAGTCACCCCAATAAATTTTAATTAAAAAATACCTTTAATTATAGAACTGGTTATTAGATGGCCATCTATTATTTGAAGCAGTAGCTTTCGCTATGTTTAGGAATGCCTGGTTGGATGTGTGGTCTTTTACAGTATAATCGTAGCTTTCTGACATAGACTGCATGGGCATATATTGTTGGTAAGTGATTATTTATGTTATAATACATATTATGTGTTTTTGGAACAAATTTTTATTTGAAAATAGGTAATTCTGATACTTCTCTTTAGAAATTGTGATATGCAAAAGTAAAAAGGGAAGTAATTTCAAAGTTGTAATTAAATTTTCTATAAATAAACATAAAATTAGAATTTTCTTGGATCCAATTTGTAGACAATCATGATGGTGGGAAACACTTCTAGAAACAGGTGATCTACACCCTCTGAGTTGCATATCTTTGCTGTATATTTTACTGACTTCCACTGTGTGTGGCTAATTTGTTATTTCTGTATCTGTGTGCCCACAAATGAAATCTGTGGCTCGTGAAATCCTTTCAGCTTAGTCAGTGACTAGGGGTTTTCCTAGCTCAACACTCACTGATAGTGTCAATACCATTGCAGTTTGAATGTAATTTTTAATTATTCATGAAGCAAGTGGATTAATTTATAACCTTGGATTAACCTTGAATATTAGGTCAATATGCCGCACTCTGGCTTCCTGCTAGGCATGCCTCCCACTCAGTAAAAACAACTATCAACATCTGCTGTCACTTATGGATAAAACTTCTGCATGCCTCCTGTACCACACACCTGCCAAGAGAGAGTCTAGAGCAGGAGCTCAGCAACCCTATTGAACTATATTATATAACCTCCTTTTCCTGTAGCTGCCCCTATTCCATAAAGGGATTCATCTGGATGGTGGTTTTCACCACCTCCCTGATTTTTGAGATTTTTGGAATGAAGAGCAGATCACAAGCCTCTTCTATATGTGACTTCGTCTCAAATAAATCTGTAAACTTTTCTGCACTAAATTTTGCACAAAAGGACAAATCTAAAATACCCATATGTATCTCACTGGCTGCTTCCTTTATACCTTCACTTTTGCTCCCTCTTTTCACCCTCTGTCGGGTGCAACTGATCTCACAGTTTTATTGCACACAAATTTTGAAATACCTAACAGTAAAGTATTGTGACTGATCATTTCTGATCTGTAATATATCACCAGTCGTGTTTGTAACTTGATATAGTAAAGGTTTATTTCATAGCGGCATCTTTGTGTGCAATGAATCTGAGATCAGTTGTGCCTGACAGAGGGTTAGGAAAATGGCTTCTTTTACTAACCATTTTAAGATATATTATATATATATATATATATATATAAATTAAAGTTTATTGGGGTGACAATTGTTAGCAAAATTACATAGGTTTCAAATGTACAATTCTGTAATAATCATCTCTATATGACATTGAGTGTTCACCACCCAGAGTCAGTTCTTCCATCACCATATATTTGATCCCCTTTACCCTCATCTACCAGTCCCTCTCCACTTACCCTCTGGTAACCACTATACTATTTTCTGTGTCTATGAGTTTTTGTTTTTTCATTTGTTTGCCTTGTTCCTTTTTTGCTTTCAGTTTTATATCCCACATATCAGTAAAATCATATGGTTCTCCACTTTTTCTGTCTGACTTATTTCATTTAACATTACAATCACAAGATCCCCAATAAATTTTAATTTAAAAAACAGGCTTCTTTTTACTTTGTTCCCCTTCCTGTCCTGAAGCTCATCCTCACTCTTGCTTTTTCAGAGATTAAAGTATACACTCTTACCTTTCCTATGCCCAAAGTTGTGAAATTACTGTCAAGAAAAATAAAATATATGGAGAAAATAGAGGAAAAAAGTCTAAGCTTTATTTTTAAATTATAAATAGTATCTCCATTATACATGACTCTGTCTTTCCTTGGAAACATATTCTAGGAGGACAGGAATGATGACCAGAACATACAGAACAGAATCTGCTATAAAAAAAAAAGCAATTTAAAATATGATGAAGTAATGGGAATAAATTAAAAATAAGACTAGTGTAGGCTGTATAGGAAATATATTGCTTTTAAATTAAAATAAGTTAAATATTTTATTGTGGTATTTATTTATCAAAATCAGCTTTCATTTCCTCCTTGGTAATATATATTTTATTTTTAACAAAAAAACTTTCTTTCTTTATTTTTAGTCTAGGTAAATAATATTTCCCAACAACATAAAAAAAGTCAAGGGAAATCATCCTAAAATTATAAATGTTGCAACTCAAAAGATAATGAAAAGATAAGTCATTTAAAGTAAGTGAAGTAATTTAATATCAATATAACAAGAAATAAATTGGCTTTCTATTTCTGAATGAAAGTCTATTACATGCAAAAAAAAAAAAAAGGTATTATAGTTTGTTGGGATTTTTATCTAAGAAAAGCATAAAATATACCTACAGGACACACCTGTTCTTTTTTAAATAACCTGATACTAGATCATGGAATTCAAATTTAAGCTTCACAGTAGATCTTCCATGCAATGCATTAAAATTGATATTTTGACAACATAAAGGCATATATGTGTTTTATAGTCACTTAATAAAAATTTGACAATCTGCCAAGACCAAGATTTTGTCTTTTTCAAGGAGGTAAATGTCTTACTAAAACTCCCTTTCACCTTCATCTTAGTTTTACATACATTCCTGGTACTTCATTTGAATGCAAATTTCTGCATGACAGCAATAACTAGTCTATAAAGTCTGATTTTGTAAATCTCTACACTGGGTTAGTTGCTATAACTGGTGATAATTTAGTAATTTCCTTAAAAGAATATATTTTAAAATTAAATTAAACAATTGGACAAAAGGAAAATGTGTTATACATAAATTTTCTTAAGATAATCATGCTAATTATGTCTTTATTTTATTAATAAGCTGTAACAACCAATTAAAATGTGTAATTAGGCTAGTTGTTAGAATCACATATACATATTTTAAAATACTACATTATTTTAACTGATTTTATGGATAACCTCATGGGGCATACAGTACAAAATGTTTTTGTACTACTGAAAATTGTTAAAATATTAAAGATTAGACAAGACTATATGAGTAAAATTTATCATAATGTTTAAAAAAAAATACAAAAAACAATGATGTTTGTCCTTAATGGGGCAAAAACTTTTCAGAACAACTTCCTCCTTGTACCTATTTCTCCCTGCCACACATACACATCCTGTCTAAATGTAAGTGATAAGAGTGGCAATTTAATATAGTTTCATGAAACAGAAGCCTTGGATATCAATGCATCCCCAGATCCTAGAAATGCTTAGACAATTAGATACTCAATAAGTATTTGTCAAATGAGTAATGAATGAAAGGTTTGCCTTATATGGTGGGTTCATATTCCATTGGTCAGAAGTTAAATTATTTTTTAATTATATGTATAAATGCTTCATTTTAAAATAAATGTTAGACACATTCAGTCTCTAATGTTAACCTCTAAGATTATTAGAGTGCAGGTAACACAATTCTCAAAGTGTCTTAGATTGTTCTTAATAGTTTGCAAACTTTAAAATAGGATTGTGCAATTGGCTAAGGAAGAGTTAAGAAGATCCTTATCTCAGAGATTTTCAGAAAAATCGAGTGTGCACTGGTATTTCTCATTTACAATTATGAAATGATGGAACAATTGTTTTATTAATTTGAGTATACTTAATAAAGTAATTATTCAAAATATTTCATTATTTACTTTTTAAAGTATCATTCTTGTTTTCTTTTTTTTTTTTTTTTTTTTTTTTAGGGCAGTATCACTGGCCCTCTTATGTGGGACCAAACCGGGGCCGCTGGCTTTCCAAGCCAGCGCTTAACCACCACGCCACTCAGCCGGCCCTCATTCTTGTTTTCTATGTGCATTTTTTCTAATTGCATTTTTAAACTGGGTTATAAATTTAGGTTGCTATCATTACTGTTATTTAGCATCTCTGATATTGGAATTGTAAGTAAGTGATATTTTAATAGCCTGTTAACTTTCAATTGCCATATATAACAACTATAATATGCACTCAGTCTCCTGCTTAGTGCTGAAATATTTCATTCCCTAGTTAGGTGCTGCCCCCTAAAGATGATCTCAAATCATTTTTTACTAGAAATTACCTTTTAAATATGACATTGCGTTTCTATATATAACAAGTCATTTTGTATTTTGAACATAGTCTTATAATTAGACTTTTTTTAAACCATGAATAAAAATGTGTACTGATTTTTTAAAATGTTATTCTAATAAGAAGTTTTATGTTATTAGTATAATAAAATATTTTATTTAAAAACACAGTAAACTAATTTTTGAGAAATTATGAGAATAAATGGAATAAATCATTAGTAGCATGATTCACAAGAATGAATATTCAGTTTTTATTGGAAATACTGATACATATGTAAATATTTAAAACTACTCTGAAATATTTTCTAACAGATGTTTATGAAAAAGCATGAAATATATATATTAAAAAATGAGACAAACATTCATGAAAAAGAAAGTATTATGTAACTACTTTTGGCATTTCAGTAAATATATAGTAGTGTATGTATGTGCTCATTATTTAAGAAATTTTCTTCAGTTTAAATTGGAAGATGTGATATTGAGTAAAACCCACATGAGCTAATTTCACAAAGAATTTTTTCTTTTTAGGATAACCGTTAATTAAAGAAAAATAAGAGTATTTTATGCTTTATGTAAATGCTGATATAAAGAATAATACCTTTAATTTAAATACCCATATATAATAGTTTGCTACTTTGATCAGTTACAATTCACTCTGCTTTAAGTCTGGATTTAACTTTAGTAGATATTTTCAACTAAGATGGTAATATTTTTACTTTAAAAAAATCAAATTAAAAATAATTAATTGGATGCTTTTTCAACTTTTGAATAATTATTATGAAATAGCTTTTTACTATATTTTAAACTATTATGAAGATTTTCAATTGTGCAATAAATATTCACAAAATGTATAGCAAACTATAGATTTAGTGGACTGGATGACTACTGCCATAATTATGTTTATCATATCATAGAAAGAAGTAATTTTAAAATAATGTGTGCTGCCTGTCTGAATATTGATGAAAATACCACTAATTTTTTTACTGACTTAAAGGAAATTTTAGTTCAATTTTATATTTATGGCATGTTAGTTAAATTTGTAATGAATACAGTGGTTTTAAGTATTCAGAACACATTACATTATGACAAAAGAAAAGTGAGAAAAATACATATATTCATGTTACTTAACAATTATTTGAAATAAGTCTTAAATTATTAATTTTATATCTTCATGTTAAGATGGAGAAATTACATTTGTAACTTGGTAGAATAAAGAAAAACAAACTTGAAATATAGTATACAAATTAAATGTTAAACTTGTTAAACTTAACTAAATTTTATTGTCTGTGTGTGTGTGTGTGTGTGTGTATTTGTGTGTGTGTGTGTGTGTGTATGGGTGTGTGTCAGAAAAGGTAAAAATGGTATCATAAGTAGTATAGCGTGCTTGGACTTTATAATTACCCTTAAGAGTCAAAGATAAATAAAAATATTCTGAGACCAAACAAAACATGAGGGAAAGCAGAATAAATGTATTAATTTATTTTAAAAGCTGTTTTCACTTAAATGTTTTGATTATCAATTTACATAATAAAGTCACTTTCTCTCTCTTTCTCTGCCTTTTATGCATGTCTCTATCTCTTTCTCACGCACCATATATACCAGACTGCTATTGAAAAAATAAATGATCACCATAAATCTTAGTGCATCTTTATGATTATTACATGTCCATTTACAGCTGTGCATTAAGAACCCAACAGTGTAATAATCTATTAGTCTCAACATAAGTTAATAGGTGTTTTGAAATATATAACATATAGTTGCTCAATAGTTTACAATTTATAACACACCAAGCATACATTTTAATATTTTTCCCCAGTAATGTGCACCCCAGATGTTATTGTCCTCTCCATTTTTGGGGTGCAGGAACTGATACGTTAAAAGTTTAAATGACTTGTTCACATTTAACAGACGTAAAAATAAATATCTCAAACAAAGAAAATGATACGTACTTTCTTCAACTTCTCCACAGGAGCAGTAGAGATTATTTCTCTCTTTTTTTTTTAAACAGATTTTAAAGATACAGATTTTTATATGCATTATATAAGAACCATAAATTTAAAAATTATGTAATTTCTATATGAGCTGGTTGATTTAACTGTACTTTAAGTATGCCTGAATGAGATAGCCTAATTTTTCTACTTGAAATTCTTATCAAAGAAACATTTTATTAGGAAAGTAAAGTGTAAGGTTATTTTACCTTGTCTATGAAGAAGATTAAACAGCTACTGTATAGAAGCATTAGAGATGAGATTACTTTAAGGCCCAGAAAGAACCTCAGATTGCTCATAATAGATTGGTTCTAAACCTAAGTAGGCAGGAAGCTGGAAACAAACTCAAGATTGATTTAGCTGTAGAACCAGCTGTAAGATAAAAACAAGAAAATAATACTAATTTTTCTAAAGCTTAGCAAAAGGTTATAGAAGCTTTTTATATTACTGAATACTGATTCATTTTTATCTGTTTATTAAAAAATAGTTTAAACAGCAAAATTACTATAAAATCACTTGGACTGCACAAATCACTATACAGATAAATAATATGTCCTTATGCATTGCTTCATATTCCAAATTTCTATGAATGAGTCATACTTAATAAAACCTTTTTAATATTACAGGTTTCCCCCATTGAGTGTAGATATTTCTATGAAAACTTTCGTTTGCATAGAGTAAAGAAGCAATTACCACTAAAATACAAAAAATTTTGAATTGTTTCAAGACCCTCTGAAATAATCTACCAAATTACAGAAAATGACATATACGACCTCAAATGAGACTAACATATAGTGAAAGCAGGAATGCACAAAATAAATGAGGATAAAGCACAGACGTTCACAGACTCAGTTCAATGTGAAGGTGTTTGATGCTGAGATTGCTGAGTGTAGCTCCTGGGAAAGAAGCTTGGTGGTGCCACTCTAGCCCCTTGGGGTGAGCATTGCCTCTATTAACAGATCACTGCAAAAAAAACGCTGAACATTATTTTCACTTTTCACCTCCTTTTGAAAAAGTAAAACTCCTCCAGATTTCTATTCGTTAAAGAAGAAAGACTCTATACTATTGCATGTCAACTATAATTTTATATATATTTTAAAGAGAGAGAGAGAGAGAGAGAGAGAGAGAGAGAGAGAGAGAGAGAGAGAGAGAGAGTAATGGGATGTGGAGTATAGTGCAGGGAATGGAGTCAATGGAATTGTAATAGATATGCATGATATGGGGGGATAATGGGGAAGGGGTTTGTCACTTTGTGAGGGGTGAAAAGTATAACTATGACATTGTTTTGTACACCTGAAACTAATAAAAAAATAAATAAAGCTGATGGTAACAACAACAACAACAAAAAGAACTATTCTAATTATTTATTTTGTCTGGATAATTTAACAGTCAAAGTCAAAAGTTCTACAGGTCTATTTTACGACAATGTAAATATACTTAACGCTTTTGAACTATACACTTTAAAGGTGATAATATGGTAAATTGTATGATTATTTTTGTTTTGTTTGTTTTGTTTTGGCTGAGCCATCCTGCCACCTGTTGGCAGCTCAGCGGCAGCTCAGCTCGGGCTGGGCATCGAACTGCTGTTGCTCAGAGCTCAGCTCGCACTCTTGAGCGAGCTCTTAATCAACTGAGCCACTCGGCCGACCCTTGATTATTTTTTAACCACAATTTAAAGTGTCAGTATCATCAGCCAATAATATGACTAGAAGAAAGTTGGAAGGTTTGGAAAAAAAAACACCAACAACAAAAAACAGAGAAGAGTGAACAATAAACAGATATGGAGAGAATAATATAATCACTAAACACCATAAGGATCCTACTTAAAGTTAGTGATATCAATGTAGAATGAGGCCACTTGGTATGTTTTTCCTCCAACTGTACTCAACTACAAAGAAGTAGAGACTAGAGAGAGGCACTATGGTAGAGACTTAATTAGCTAGAATTTTAGTAATGCAAAATAAGTATAATGAAGGATTGAGTGATTCAAGTCTGTTGGAGATATATACAAATGATGATAACCATAAATCACTGCAAAATTTAAATTGGGAAATTCTCTGAATGGATATATTCAAGTGGGAGGTAAAGTGGAATAATCTGTGGCTACTGGACCTGGTGGTATATAAGACTTTTCAGGGTCATAGATGAATGAGATATAATGAGAGTTTATGTGTAAAGAGTAAGATAGATAAAACTGAAACTATTAGATAATATTATTTGTGAGGACACAGTTTCAGGAGTGCAAGTTTGAGATACGGTATTAGATTGCATTATTAAAAGGAGGTCAAGGAACTGAGAGACCAGGCTATTGCAAGGATCAATTGGTAGACATTAAAAATACCAGCAATTATAAGGGGAATTGTGTTGGAGACAATGGCAATGAGTAGAAAATAAACTGGGGCTATTGAAATTGAATGTATGAGGATGGATTTGGAATATACTTTAGCATAATAGAAAATAGACTTTGAGATTTGATTGGCAGTGGTAGGGGTTAAGGAGAGAAAAAAATGTATTTTTTTTTTTTTGTTCACTTACAGAATTAATTTGATTGAAAAGGCAATTAATTTTATGAAGTTTAGATTTATATTTTCAAGGACATAAAGGAGGAAAAAGACAATTTATCAGCAAGGAAATAAAAATCCAAAGTAAAATGCCTTCACTTACTGAAAATTTATTTGTTTAATATTTAATCATAAAAAATGTAGAATTGTGTGAGGTTAAATATTATGCTAAGAAAATATAGCAACTAAGTTTTTTCCTAATTATTTAATATAAAATGGGCAAAATTACCTCAAGGGCCATTGGAAAGAAATGGTTTATAGTACAAATTACACTCTTGTGCCAAATTTGAATGATTTTGCTTGATGGCTTCTAGCCTGTGTTTTCAGGAGATATGCATCCCTAGGTTTGAAGCTGATATCTGACTTTTGATAATTCATGGGGTGATGCCTGATGCCCTTCAGAGATGGAAGAATATAATTAACACATTTTTAAAATGACCACATGAGTTTCTCAACATGAACAATCAACTTGTGATAAAACTAAATCTGATAAGATATTTAACTAGTTAAGCTAATAAAACATTTAATTCATGTGGTAAATTTATCTATCTGCATTTGTTCTGCTATTTTCATTTAGTAAGTATGCCAATAAATTTCAGTCATTAAATTCTGCTTAATCTTTGCAGATTAGAGAGGATAAGCTGTCACTTAATTCTGACACTCTGGTATTTTAGTAAAGTTTTAAGTAGCTATCGGATAAAAATTGTTAGTGACATAAGTTGAGTACTTTACTGTCATCCTTATAAGCATTATAAGCAATTGATTTCCCCTTCATGTTCTAAAGTTACCTCAAGGATAATATAATTAACAACCATGAAAATATCCATAGTCTTACTTGATGAGAGAACAAATGAGACTAAAACAATGGACCAACTGAAAATTTAAGTGGTCTGGTTTTCAACTTGGTTTTTTATGATTGTAGGTTAAATACTAATATTCAGTATATAGTGTGTGTATTTAAAATGTATAAATATATGAAGAATAAATAAAATTATATAGGTATTTCTCAACACTGCTGTTACAGATATTATAATTATAATATGTTATAATGAACATGGGAAAAACAAAGATAAGACTCTGCAAATGACATTACTGTTACCCGCTGAGATTTCCTTGATTTCACAAAGTGGAAGTAATGGTTTTATTTTGCATGGTCTTTTTATACTTTGAAAAATCAGTATCACTTACATTATAATGTAAAGAATTATTGAGGAGCTTTCTCTCATTTCTCTTCACAATCATTACCTCCATTCCCTTCATCTATGTTAAATCCTGAAAGGATGAGGATAAATCTTACTCATCTTTCCTTCCCAGGTGCTAGTAGAGTGTAGATACTTAATATGGACAGAAGTTCAGTATGGGTCGATATCAAATGAAAATAAGGAATAAAAGGAAGAGATGGTAGGAGGAAAAAGGAAGGAAATAATGAATGTGTATTTCTCTTCTACCCAATGTGTATACCTCCAGACCATTATCATTGCATTATGCATAAGTGAGGAATACAATCAAATGTTTAAGACCATCATCAATGTGGACAAGTGGGTATACTTTGTCTAGAGACTAAGCACAGGGCAAAGTTGCCCTACAGAAAGGAGTACGCAGTGGAAGACAATAATTCAATCTACTGCAAGGAATACATGCTGTCACCCTTACATGCACAATAAGTGGTTTATTTTAGATTCAGTAATTCTAAATATTTATCACAAACAGGCACATATATTCAAACAGATGTACTACAGAAAGAGAGGAAAAAAAAATATTTTGTCCTATTTATCTCAGAGATAGCATCACCCAGATGTTTCATTTTTAGAATTACATGATTTGGAAAAATGAAAAAGAAATTAGGTAAAAGTCCTTCTTCATTATGTACTATACAGCCTCAAATATGATTGTCATTTCCTTGTGTCACTGTTAAGGCGTTTAACTCTATGAGTCCCAACTTCCTTATTGTAAAATGTGAACACCGTAAGTGTGAAGTCATGCTGTTTAGAGCAAACCTCCATTTTTCACCGCCGACTTGCCTCTTCTAATCTGACTGAAAACGGTATCTCCAAATGCTGATAGTCTTTTATTATCTTAGTGTTTTCATTTGTGCCTCAATATTTATGTTATCTGGTTACAACTATGAAAAATCATAACCTTTTTTAATGTGCTCTACAAATTCTAAGACATTACCAAGAAGTTTAAGTTCAGTAGTTTCTTTGGCAAACACAAAAAGTCCCCAAATACTCCATTTATAAAGTTTATTTGGAAAGGCCCTACTACTGCTGATACTTACATAACTCCACTTTGTTTTGTTCTTGCAAAACCCAGAAGGCACTAGGGAATAATTGCAATGGAACACAAACATGAATATTTCAGCACTTTAAAGACTCCTCCTCAGCATATTGCAGAGGGGAAACAAAGTGCTATCTAAGCCATGGTAAGGGGAAAAAACAACAACAACAACAACAAAAAAAAACCCAGCACCTATAAAATTATCCAAATTGAAGCCAACCAGTAGCAAATGCTTTCCTTAATGAAGAGTTATTATGATAGGATATGAAGGATGATGACTAAATTGAAATTAAATTGTTTCATAACAAATAAAATATAACTTTGGGTAATTTCGGCAATTTTAGAAAAGGGAAGATCATGAGCCACACTGAAGGGTTGTGGAAAATTAGGCCATATTTTTTTTTCAATCATTCTCACACATATATACATGTTCATTCCTGTTTGTTTGTTTGTTCGTTAAAGAATTCTAGATTTGATACCATACTGGTATTTGAACATGCTAGTTATTGTTTCTTTAATATAAAAAACAAAACTGAAAAAAGGAAAATAAACGATAGCAAGGTTTATTTATTTATGTTTTTTTTTTTTTGTTGTTTTTTTTTGAGGGCAGTGTCACTGGCCCTCATATGTAGGATCCTAACCCGGGCCGCTGGCATCCCAAGCCAGCTCTTAACCACCTCACCACTTGGCCGGCCGCAAGGTTTAAAATAAGATTTTTGAGAACACTGATAGCTTACTAGTTCTATTATTTCTCCTTCTTGTTGGAGACCAAGCAGGAATTATATTGCATTAAAATCATGGAAAATTCTATGACATTTTAAAATGGGATGGACAAAAATTAATAATTCTTGACGAAGAACACCTACATAGAATAATAAATCACTTGAGAAAGCTATTCTAAAGAGCATATGCTTAAGAGAAACCTAATAATCATATTTAAGAATATAGAAAACATTTAAGTAGAAAGTAGAACACCTTAAAAAGCAGAAAAAAGATCACATAGGGAGAAATACCACTTTGCAATGATGATATAACATTGAATAACTTTACCTAAAATAACATGGAATTTCCTTTTCTGAAGTTTTTAAGACTAGGCTATTTTCAATATAACCAGTCCTAGAAAAAGGAGCTAGTGGGTGTATATGATCATTGTCTCTTAACCATAGTGCTACAAAGCATCTTATTGATAGCTGGATGGAAGATCTTGGTAATAAGTTAATTATTTAAGTTTATTAACCACAATAACTCAAAATGAGTGTGTGAGCGGGCAAAGAAAGAGAGACTTCTGTTTCTGCTGTGTTGTAGAGTTCCAACAGGTTGTTGTTTTCACACTAACAACACAATAAGCCAGACCTGCAAAATATCATAGCTTTGTCAAAACCAACAGAGAACTAATATGCAGAGAAGCATAAATGAAATAATTTTCAGAAAGTGATTCACTTTAGATAACAGAGTAGAGATGTATGGCTCTTCTCATTATGGGCAATGTGTTCAGAAGAGAAAAATCCTCCGTACATGATGGTAAAGGGGGGATGACAAAAAAGCTGACAGAAACCCTTCTTACACAGTTTATCAATCAGATTTGATGAGGCACAGAAAGCATAAGTCAGTATTAAAGAAAAAGAATTAACTAGAAAAAGATTGAACTAGAAACTGACAGTGGACATAGAACAGAGTTTTATGCTATGGGAATTGGATGCTCAACTGGAAAGCACAAAAAAGATCTGTTGAATCTCATTTTCCTCAAATCCCAATTCTCAAAAACCGAGAATGTGCAACTCTTATTCCTGAAAATATTTGAACCTAGTGGTAGACTGAATAAAATTAAACATTCAAAAGTGCCCAGAACCTGCTCAACAATCAATCAGATTGAATCAGCTTCCCACTCAAGTAATCTGGCTCAAGAAAGACATGCCATTTAAAAATGTTACAAATATTATAATAGTATAACAATATTATGGGTTCTGTTCTTCAGGAAGTTATAATATATCCAGAAATAGGTGTATTCCCAGATGTATACATTTGCTAAAATTCATGAAACGAACAATTTAGATCGTTGCACTTTATTTAATGCAAATAATACAATTCATTTTAATAAGGAAGTGAGAAAGAATGAATGGTAGCAATAATATGTGAGTTCATTAACATCATATATTATCTCAAGCATGTTATAATTTCTTGATTCCTGGGAGATAATCCAGTTCAAAGGGAAATAGACTCAGGAAATTTAAATTATACTGAAGGAAAGAACTTTTAGAGAAAAAAAAGTGTAACAATGTAAATGATTGAGAGGTGGAATATTGTGATGAGGCTCATTGTTGATCATGAGTCAAAGTCAGGCAAAATAGCATTTATAAATAAAGCCTCTATTGGTGAAGAAATTAAAGAAAAATGTGGATGAAAGAGATACAGTTCATCTATTAATATAGCAGTCCATTTATTTTTTTCCCAGACATGACATGCTAATATATTTAGAGATCTGCCCAGCTGACACTTTGATGAACTAATAAATGTTGTTGGTATTTTTTTGTTTTGGGGGGATTCTTTTGGTGGAGAGAGGGAGAGGGTAGGGTTGTTCTTGTTTTCTCCTGACTACAGGTATAATTCTATCTTCAGGATGAGCAAACATATATCAGTTCAGTGCATCTGGTTTTCTTAGACCTTAAGATCTGAGGGGCCTGCATGTAAAGTAGTTGTACTACTGTAAGCTTCGCCTTATCTTTCAAGCAACAGTAATGCATAGGTATTTATGAGTAGCATAATTAATGCTCTTTCAAAATAAACAAAACGCTGAAATATGTTATAACACTAGGTTAGTGAACAATATCAATACACTGTACATGTCTAAGTACAGAATTTATATATATATATATATATTTGGTAATCTAGAAAGTGGATGTTTTCTTGTATATTAATGGAGAGTTGAAAAAAATAATTATCCCCATTATACTATGAAATATGAGAAAACAGGAACTTCATTTATTCATGATTATTTTATCCTATAGCTTGCTAATAGATGACATTGCCAAATAATAGAGTAAACACTTAGGCAAAAACTATTTCAAAATACGTTTTTTACACTATCCTCCAACACATCAAGGATATTTGGATTATTTGAATTCCGGATAAATAAAGCTTATTTGAATTACAGTAACTCTTTCAAGTACATTTCAAGTCATATATAATATTCTAAATTTATGGATGCTTTAGATAGTCAGACCTAATTATAAAAATATACATCATATGTAAGATCTGTGAGTTTTACCATTTAAAGCTGTATTTTATCCTCTTTTTTGACAAAGTCATCTATGAGAAAATATTAGAATGTTATAAAAGTACTGGAGATAAGATGTGACTCACATTTTACTATAATCATTTTAAATATATATATGTTAAATTATATATAATTCTTGACTGCATATACTTAAAATTTTAAAAATAGAGTTTTGAGAATCTTGTTCTAGTAAAATCCTAAAGTAAAACAATAGCTTCCAAAACATTTTCTTACGTTACTTTCAATGTCTCAGTATCTGAAAATACTACTGAATCATTCCAATGAATATTTCAATGAAAATATTTCTGAATTACTAAGTCCTAAAATGAAGACAGTCTATAAAGGATATAAAATGAGAAAAGGGAAATTACCAGCTTTGAAATACGGTTTCAAACACCCCTGTATTGATATTAGTCAGTAATTCTCATGTCATTGGGAAAGAAAAATGTCAGCCTTCTGCACAATAACAGTGTAGCGATATTATGGGATTTTTAGAGACAGTAATGACTGCAGTATTTCATCCAAAGCATGTCTCCCTGAAACTCAAGATTAAAATGGAAGGCCATAGATATGACTGGGTAATTATGATGTTAAAGATGCTTTTTATTTTTAATTTTATATTTGCTTTTAGTTCTAAATTTATAGAGGGAATAACCTACTTGCCACTTTAAACATCAGTAGCAGCAGAAAGTGACTGTTTTGTCATTAGTCAATACATATTCCCTCATTGTTTATAATGATACTTTTCATGGCCTCATTCCTGCTTTTACAAAAGTTCAAGAACCAAAAGGAAAGACATTAGACTGCAAAGAAAAAGAAGGTTTCTGAAAGTTAGTCAAAATACTTGACTTTTTTTTTATTATCCTGCCCCAAAACAGACAGGTTCAGCAATTCTTTGAGGTAACAATCTCAATGGGAAATAGAGCCATCACTTTTATCTGTGCAACCATACTACACACTATGAATTCAAAGTTGCTGAAGGTTATAAAAAGCAATATGCAAGATAAAGTAAAACTAAATTTTATTCACCCTTTAATTTTGATTTCTACCTTTTTAGTGATGTGTATAACTTTCTCTTTTTCACAGGTTTTCCCATCTGAGCCGGTATACAGCATAACAGAAATGACTGAAAGGGTTTTTTGTATTTTTTTTTTTTTTACAGATTGTAAATTTGAACATGGAGAAGAGGAATGAGTGAAAGATTAAGAGCTTATTTTACAAAAATAATATTTTTTCTGAAATATATTCTTCTAGTTCAATTAAAAAAGATAGAATAAACATGAACTGTCTAGCAATATACAATTAGTCTACTTTACAATTTTTTTTTTTCCATTTCAGAGGAAGAGATATTCAGACTCCTGTAAGTTAGTCTTTGTTTTTCTCCTCGTGCTACATGTCACCAAAGGTAGGTATTTTTTAATTATTCCATATTGTTGTTTTTACTAATTTTACATCAGCAGAGGGGCTGGATTTATAGAAACTGATTATAGGAGTCTGAGTATCTTCTCTTCTAAAATTAAAAAAAAGTAAAGTCAGTCTAATTGGATGTTGATGGATATTTCACTTTTATTCTGTCCTTACTAGTCAAACAACTAAAGGAATATATTTCAGGAAAAAACATGTTTTTCTTTCTTTTTCTTTTCAAGATTTTATTGGAGAATTGGGGCAGGGGAACAGACAAGTTGCTGTCCTTTTGTTCTTCAGTCTATTTGTGGAGGACGTTGCTTCACTGGCCCATGTTGGTATCGTCATTGCACTCTTCCCTGGTGAGGAAGGTCAGTCGCCGGCCTCTGAATGGTCGCTGGCCTCTGGATGGTCGCTCACCGCGGCTATTGGCAGCTCACACTGGCTGCCAGCCACTCACTGTAGCCTATGGCAGCCCACTGCAGCAGGGGCTGCAGCCTACACTGTTGCGGGGGCTCGCGCAGCCCAGCTCTAGGTGGAGCTGTTGTTAGCTGTAGAGGGCAGTGTCACTGGCCATCATATGTGAGATCCAAACCAGGGCACTGCTGCTCAGAGCTGGCATCCCAAGTCAGCTCTTAAACAATGTGCCACTGGGTTGACCAGGAAAAAACATATTTTTATTTGGAAAACAAAGACAACAAAGGAATGTCATTTGGAATTTGAAAATATCTTGTAGAGAGTTTTCAGGATATTTTATGTCATTATATAAAGGAAACTATTTAAATTAGGCTACGTCTACTGATCTTAGTTTTATTGTTCAAGGTTCAGTATAGTACTTTTTTCTATGATGGTAAAATAAGGTAAGTTAAGATAAAATGATCCATCTATGTCTCAGAGTTCAGTGTGTGTTATGCTCATTGTATATTTCTATAGGTAGTTTTACAAGAAAATGATAACTTAATTTAAAAGTTTTAGAATCTTACCTCATATTGTAAAAGGTCTCTATTATGACTATTAAAACTTGAATCACCTAGAACTAGAAAAAAATATAATCAAGTCAAGGATATTTGTCATTACTATAAAGATTCATGTATAGTATTTTGGTATTTGGCCTATGCAATATGTGTGTGTGTGTGTGTGTGTGTGTGTGTGTGTGTGTGTGTGTGTGTGTTCAGGTGTGTAGAGCTGGATGAATAGGGAAGCACAGAAGTTTAGGACAGTAAAGAACAAAAAGATTCACTGTAATCTGTTTATAGTGGATTAAGGATTTAGATAAAGTTTGCAGGAACATCCCTAACCTTGAGAGTACTTCAGTGAAATTCTTCATGTCTCATCTCTTCTTCCCTGAGAGTCTTCATATACACTATTATGCCAATAAATGATACCAATGAAAGCCACAATGTTCCTCACAGAAATTAAAAATTTAGCCACCATCAAATCTATATCCTAAACAGATGCCACTACATGTGAGACTCATGGGGGTGTCTCAGGGTCTCCTTTATGCCTGGAATCATTCTGATAAGAAAATCAACTATTCTCCCCTCTTACGGTCTTAATTGTTTTTCTCCATCATGATTGGACATACAGAATACTCTTCTTACACACTCACATGTTTACATAAGTATAGCACCTGACCTACTCTGCACACAATTTAGTATCTAATCCTGTAACCAAAACATACATAGAACTCATTATTCATCACCAACATTATATGCAAAAATTCTTAGAAACAGATTTAACTACTGATTGACTTCTTTATAGAAGGATAAGGCATGAATAGGAAAAGATTATTTCAGAAAAAAAAATCAATAAATCCTCCCTTAAAAACATATACAGAAAGTCACATAGCAAGCATTCTACTTAATTCATTTCATTCATTCATTCATTCATTCAATCATACTGTTTTCAACAAATGAGTACTAAGTACCTACTATGCACCAACTATGCACCAGAAATCTAAGTTTCTTAGGGTCTTAAATGTTTTTTGTGCCTTACATAGAAAATTCCTTACCCATTTTAAGGATTTAAGGTTAAAATAATTTGTGGCTGGAACTATTTCTAATGATTTTAAATCTATCTTTTTCATCCATTTGAATTTTATTTGGTATATAATAGGCAGAAATGTAGGTGTTATTAGGTATTATTCAGGGTTTTAATTTAATTTAGGTTTTACTTGGCTTAAACTGACTAAATTAATTCTTCTAAACTATTTATTAAGTAGCCTGCCATTTCCTCATTGATAAGAAATGTGATATTTATTATACATTAAATACAATACAGAGTTATGGTTATGGGTTCAAATTTTGAAGCCAGGTTTTAGGATTAAATCTTGATACCTTCTTTCTAAGTAAGTTTGGTCAGGTTATATCACCTTTATTTGCTTTCATTTCCTGATAAAAAAAAATAATAATAAAAATAGTTCTTGCCATTTACTGTTATTCATATAATTCGCCTAATACGTAAAAAATATATTATATAAAATTATAGGGCAGTATTGGATAGAAACAAGAAACAAATGAGCTTTTTTTATTCCTAGATTCACAAATATTCATGGTTATTTTTGTCATAGGCTTTTTATTCTATTTCTTTTATCTGCTCAACATTCTTGTGTTTAAACTCTGAATTTATTTTTTTATCAGTAGGTTTAGTCCTGCTTCTCCTTTTCCTTTTTTTTTTGTGCCATATTTCTTTGCTATTTAACATATTTTCATCCCAGTAAAACATTTTTCACTGAACTAGTTCATATTCAGGCAGAAATCTTGTATTAATTTTGGATAGAACTGACTTTTCTCAATATAGTTTCAGACACATAATGGGTTTTAAATTAATCCACAGGTTCTTTTCTATTGTTTAAAAATTTTTGATGGTTAATTTTTAATAAGTATTGTACAATTATTTATTATATGTAGTGTTAGGTAATTTTTAAATTTAATTTAGTTAATTTTTTTTTTTTTTTTGAGGGCAGTGTCACTGACCCTCATATGTGGGACCCGAACTGGGGCCGCGGTCTTCCCAAGCCAGCGGGTACATAACCACTGCGCCACTCAGCCGGTCCTATTTTTTTTATTTTATTTTAAATGAGATACTTTTCCAAATATTTCCTAACCAATTATTACAGGTGTACTAGAAATACGATGTTTTTGTTTATCTGTGTTTTAAACATGTTATACCTTCTTTTTATATTTAGTAGTTTCCAAATTAATAGAAATCTGTGTTTAGAATATTGTTTCCTTGAACAGTTGAGTTAATGAGTTACTCAATTAAATAAACAATCGAGTACTTAAAATATTGAGTACTTTAATTTGATTGAATATCTTACAAAGCACTCCTGGATTTTGGACAGGATTTCATTTATGAATATCTTTCTCTTTTTCCAGTGCAATACCCACTTTCCCCAGCTTTCTTCAATTCTCTATAACCCCATTTCCATATTTGCCTGCTTACAAGGTGAGAAAAAAAAAAAAAAAATATATATATATATATATATATTCATATTGATGTTTGTAATCATTCTAAGTGTTATAGACGGCACACATATGTCTACAACATGCCCAGCTTGGGCTCTACAGTGATGCTCTGGGAAATGTGAACTGAATAGACTTGGTGTGACAGCTTGAGGAAATGGCACTAGTAAAAGGAATGGACTTACACAATTTCAGGAGAAAACACTAAATTACATTAACCTAAACTTGTGTGGAAGCTGCATGCCTAAGTATTACTGGCATAAACAAAGTTAACTACAACATAGAAGCTCATCATAACAATCAGGAATGAATTGCTCATTAACCAAGAGCTCTCAACTTTAACTGTTTTATAAAAGTTCCCTTTTTCTTTTAGATACTATAGTATTAATAAAGTGGTAAAAGCTGTAAAATTAGATTCTTGTAGAATTACTGAAAAGCTAAAAATATAAAATTGTAGCTTATAGAAGGTGTTAAAATAATGAGAAATACAAAAACAAAGTTCCTTCTATTAATCACTATTCCTTTTTTTATTTTTCAATTTTTTAATTTTTTAAATATATTTATGTGTATATTTAGTTTTACACTTACAGTGTGCATACATTTGATTTTGTTAGCTTTTTAAAGTGTGTATAGCACTTTAGAGAATTGAATTCACTTGCTTCAAAAGGGTAATTAAGGATGTAACAAATTTTGCTAAAAATTTTGTAATCAATGCCTAAGTGGGAAAATTAGTACATTTAATCAATATTTTTATTTACTAATTATGCATTTCAATATCTAGAAGGATTTAATAAATATTAATCATTTGAAAATTATAATTCTGATTCAGTGTTAAGCAAAACTAACAGTAATGAGTGTTTTTCTTTTTACATTAAAGTTCTCTGTACATTAATCTAGTGATATCTTTTCAAAAATATTTAATATTAATATTTTAAAAACCACTATAGTGGCACATAAAGTCCAGAAGTAACTTTTGTATTGTATTTCTTTTGACAAGTACAAGCTGTTTCTGAATGTCATTTCCTTTTCCAATATATTTTCAAGACAGTGTGTTTAATAGCAAAATCAAGTTATAGAATTTACCATGATTAAAATCCACTAGACTAATCTTAAAATCAAATCTCATAATAGAGAGTCAACGAATTGTAAATGCATGCATGAAAGCAGCTATTGCTTTTTTCTGCTTCGCATAAGCTAGAAATTAATAGTGGATTTTTAAATTCTCAAACACTTCTCAGGTTTTAAATTAAATATATGATGAAATCATGTGCTTATATTATATCAAGAAGAGGAACTGAGAAGTAATATACAAGATGGTGTGTTTATCAAATTTCTTAAGGAGAAAATCATGCCTTCCCTCCCACAACACACACACACAAACACACACAAGGTTACAAAATATTGAAACACAAAATCCTGAAGAACTTCCTTATTTAGGAACCAGTTCACTGAAGTGAGAAAGTACTATATAACTAAAAATAAAACTCAAAAAGGGCACTCTTTTCAGTATATCAGGACCACAAATATTCATATTAATGACTTTTTATAGCTTCCTTAATCTGCCCCATGATTCCTTTTTTTGTCCCACCAGTTGAATAGGGTATAAAAACATCTGAATATGTGCATAAAAGATAAGTGTATATTAACACGGGGTAAACATTCTATTTTGGTTTGGTTTTAAGATTGATGGTCCTCCTTTGCTCTCTCAGCACCCCCAGCAGCTCTTACCAGAACTGTCAAATCTTCTAAGTCACTTCTACCTTTCTCTTTTAGCCACTAGTCCTCCTGGTATCTGTGACATGGTCATCTCACCCCTTGCCACTCAAGTAAAGAACCCAAACTCCCAAGCTTTTAAAATATCATTGTTCTCTGAAAGTCAAAATATCTCTAGCAAGGACCAATAAAGATAATATTGTCAAACAGGTTTATCAGGGCAAAACCAAGCCAAGAAAATAATCTGAAAATCAGCCCCTCCAGCTTGACAGACAGCAGCTCAAGGGGCCAGAGATCAGCACAGAGAAGAACAATGCATGTAAAAGTTGTTCTGATAGCCACAAAGGTACTTGATGACAAGGACTTCATTCTGCTAAAGGCTAAGAGGTTTTTTGTTTGTTTGTTTTTAAATTTCAGATACACTTAGAGTGGGTCAATCAGAAATCCAATGCTTAGGAGTGTTCCCTCTTTCAAAAAGTGTAGGACTGTAGTAGATATCCTAAAAACAAAAGATTTAATGTTGAATTTTGTATTTTTTGACCAATGACAACATTCTGAAACATTTTGTTCAATGAAATGCGTGTTCAGATACAAAAAAAAAAGAAAAAAAGAATCAACAACAAAAATCTGATAACAACAAATGTAATGTATATCAAAGTTAAACATAGTCATGTAAATAGAAGCATAATTTAAATTGTAACGCATGCTGTCTCACTAAGTTAGGTATTCTCCATGGCAGAAACAAATGACTAGAAACTTAAATCCATCCTTAGAACATTTCAGGGTTATACCATTGTTTTAAAACAAACAAATAAATAAATGCTAAATTCAATTCACTTCCTTTTTTTTCTTTTTTTGATAAGGAGAGGGGTGGGTAGGAGCTGATATCTAACTGCATTCATGTTTTTATTTGTGTTTTTTTTTTAATATAGACATATTTCTAATGGTGCTTACAGAAAATATGCATTGTATACCAATAATTTAAAACCTATTATTATCATATGTGGGTTCTGTAATATGACCTATAGTTAGTCTGCTTAATATTAAATCCAATTAAACCTTCACAGCAATTCAAGAGGTAGGTGTCATATTATTCCTATTTGTAGCTAAGGAAACTTGAGGCAGAGCTAATTAGCGTTTTTAGGTTAAGTCAGTTTTACCTCCAGAGTCAGGATACTGAGACTATTCCTGGCTCTTTCCCATGACTTTATAGCTCCTTTTAAACCACGACATAATACTACCTGGTCTCTGTTGAGCACCAGGTACCTTAGAATTTGTTCTGAAACCTATTTTGTTCAATATCTATAATAACACAGTAATTTTTTTTAATCTATTTTAACAAGTTCTTAGGTCAGTTTGATTTTAATTCAACAATACTTTTGAAATAACTTGTAAATATACCTAGATTTTCAAGTCTTGGAATAGTTTAATTTTTTCATGCACATTTTCTCTTTTCCTAAAATGTTTTGAAGGAAAAGAAATTTCTTTTCTTTTGAAATATATTATTAAACAGTACAGAAGAACTATTCTTATGCCAGAGTTAAAATAATTTAGGTAACTAAAGGTATGCAAAGCAACAGCATTCGTAAAATGCTGAAAAGTCTGCTTCTTGTAGTAGAAGCAGCTGCAGCTTCTGAACAGTCTCAGATCGCTCTGGTGTGCAATTCTTTCCTGTCTTAGCCTTGCTGTGATGTTTTCATTGGGTGTTGCTTGATACACAGAAGTAGCATGAGAGCTCAACATTATAACTATGCCGAGACCTAAATTCTCATTGACCTGTTTATTCCACCTGCTCAAATCACCTCCTCATGCTTATTCCTCACTCACATTTCTGGGTTTGGCCAAAGTCGCTCAACATTCCCTTCCATGTGTCCTTTAAACCACAGAATATGAGAAACTAAACCACACTCCCTTGAAGCTAGTATTCTGGTTAGCAAGTAGTTTCCAATGAGATGGGATGAAAGATTTCAATGATGAAGTGACACAAAGGCTACATCCCTACTGCTGTTTTGATTATCAAATGAGGTTGAAAAGTTCATGTAGAGAAGCAGCTGAGGGATCCATTTTCTCCAGTCCAAAGTCTGCTCACAGACTATCAACTCTAGGGTAACAAAACCAGCACACAATACTTTGTCCAACTCAATTCTTTCGTTGTGACTCCTGATGTCCATTCTTTCAGTCATCAAAGCCATTTTTAAACATCTCATTCTCCATATTAAATCCCTTTCTGCTTTACATATAGAATAGTTTTTGGTTTACTCTACAGAATTCAGGCAGATGCTTTCAGGTAATCTGTCCTCATAATCTACTAAAGACTGCTTCAGGCTTCCTGAAGAATCATTCTCAATTGAGAATTTACATCCAATGTCTCCCCAATCTTAGTGGCCATGATTCTTCAGTGATGATTTTCCATTCCCATGTACACTGTCTTTTGGTTCACTAATGTACTTCTCTACAGTATTTACCTAGAAGAACAGTGGAAACTTCACATTTACCTTATCCCACTGTCAATACTCTTCTCCTATTTTAAGGAGTATGAAGTAGTCAGGCTAACTTTACACATTCATGACATTATGCACCTTCTCCAATATGTTTTTCTTCATTATGATTATCTTTTATTAATGCCTTAATAAGGTGAGCAAATGAAATAGATTTAAATCCAGGATGAATTACAGATGTAATGGCTCATCTGGTCCCTTTACTTAAATTTCCCACTAAGGTTTCTACAGTAATGTATATCTATCTACATGTATCAATATCTCCTATCTGGTTTTCCATTCCATTTTATTACCATCAATCTAATTTAAAGTCTTACTAACTTTAGATTCAAATATTGCTTTAATCCCTAAACCACCACCTCTTTATCCCTAAATCGCTAGAGTTTCCATGTTGCTTGTTATAGTACTGTTCTGAAAATTTCTTCAAGGCACTCTATAGTAAGACCCAACTCACAATGCCATTAATATCTCTTGCCATCTTCCTTTACCCCAATCATATCTAATTTTAGTTTCCTATACAAATGCTATACTTGCAATATCCCAGATACCTGTATATCCTGCAAATTATCCAAGGAAAAGGTGATCCATATAATAAAGATAGTAATCCATATATTAAAATTACCTTATACATTTACCATTTATATTTTCCTGTACTATAACTCTTTTTTGGTATTCCTTTTTTCATAATTGATTACAAATATTCTCCATGTTCTGTAAACTCATATATGTAACCGTAAACTTCAAGCTCTTGATTCTTCTTTCTTTTTCTTGCTATTCACTAACCAGACCTCCATGCTGTGTTGTTAGTTCCTTGTGGCCAATGTTCTAACCTATTGCTTGAATTTTTCAGGGAGGATTTTGTAAAAGCAATCCAACCTAATCCCCAGATAACCCAAGCAACAGAGACCTAACTGCAAATACAATGGATGACCCAGACCAGACCCCTATCTGAATGGTTTCGGAATGTCTGCAGAGAAAGCTGAAAGCAGGAGGAGATAACTTCAGGGCCTCCAAGATAATTTATGAATTTGTTTTGCAAAACAAAGGAATGTCTCCAAGGTCACTGAGACCAGCTACTGGGACCCAGAAGCTGGATGTGAAAATGCATTATCTATGACTAAAGAAACTCAAACTTTGCTCAGGTCCTTGGAACTATCCCTCTCTTTCCTCCCCTTCAAAACTCCTCTGTTGGGTCTGGATTTAGAAAAGGTCTTTGAGACAAAAATCTGCCATTTTCTCAGGGTGCTGGCACCTGAATAAACTTGCTTTCCTTGCTCCATCAACTCTTGTCTCTAGGTTACTGGCTTCGAGCTGCAAGCAGCCAGACCCAAATTCAGTAACGTATAAACCATAAAAGTTTCGTTGACATTAATTCAATAATCCTAGATTTCTTCTGAAATTTATTAGTGATTAATCTCTTCTAACATTTATTTTTTTGTAACTGTGCTTCAATATTTTTGTACAAATTGTCCTATTAAATTCTAATGTTTTTCAGTAGATGAAACAAGTTATATTAATTCTTTTTCCAAAATACTTATCTCAGTATACCATATTGTATTATTCATACAATTAACATTTTTTCAATGACTCCATTAATTTAAAGTAGTGTTTCTGAGACCCAGTCATCTAGTAGGTAAGTTTATCATATACCTATACAAGAGATTAGAGAATAGTCCCTGTAACAATATTTTAGAATTAGATTTTGAGACAATTCGTTATGAATTTGGTAAGCTTTTTGTATTATGTTTACTTTACTATATTTCAATTATTCTAAAAAGTTTCTTTGTCCCTTTTTATTGCTAATCAATGTCTACTTCTTATTATAGGTGATTTACTGTCATAGCATGTAAATATCAGAGAGTGAATCATTATTTAATTAATTACCTAGTTCATTTTTATGGTTCATATGATGTGTTTAATTAAGTCTTATTGGTTAAATCTCCCAGAACTAAAAATAATCACAATTTGTCAACTTACTAAAGGAAAATGTATAGTAATTTATTAATTTGTGCTACTTTTTACTTCATTTGAATAATGTAGTACTTTCAGTTTTTTCATAATCATTTAAATGTCTTTTAACATTTGCTTTTTTTTTAACACTGTTAATGTTGCCATCTGCCAGATAAATATCTCTTGTGCTGTTATGGTTGTTTATGTTGTGTGTTATTTTAATTAGAATCTTTTAAACAGTATCATCTCAAATAGTTAATATTTTAAAACATCAAAATAGAAAACAATTTATGTAAGACATATTTCCATTAAATTATAATTATAAAACTTTTAAATTTAAGAATAATTGTACATACCCTAGGTTATTAGCAATCTAAATATTTATTCTGTTAGATCTAGTCTTTTCTCAAAATCCTAAGAGACAGACACACGTACCTTGGCACTTGCATATTTTAGAGAAATAACATTTTTCAACTCAGAACAACTTCAAAATAATATTTTCAATTGCCTGTACTCTGTGAAATAAGCAAAATTGGTAGCATCAGACATGGTCCTAAAATATCTGTTCTTAATCTGAGGATATAAAAAAACTGAGCTTGTTCTTTAACTCTTCAGAAGCCACAGTGTGGTATTGAAGGTAGGTAGGAACTGATCAACTGGATTCACAGTCAAAAATGGTGGGCTAATTGATATATTTTACAAATGAAATATGTGAAACATTTTATAGCTATTTAATTTCTTAATGGTTTACTTCATGAGTTAATGTAAGTTTGGGTAATTTGGGATTCTTTCTTTTTTTGGGGGGCGGACGATGATTCCATCTTTTTTGTGTATCAGGGCTTAGATGATCAATGTCATTTGGAATTCTTATACAGTACACTTTTCAATCAAATATAGAACTATCTATTACCTTCTTATGCCATACATATTATAGCTCTTTTACAGCAGATGGCAGCACTTGCAATATTTTTACATTGTATAAGAAAAAAAAACAACAAAAAAAAACTAATGTTAAATTTTCACATTATTGAACACAGTTTAACACTGGCATCATAACTAATGTATTTCTGAATTTAACATTATTAAGCTTATAAAAATATAACACATCTTACTGAAATGTTTAGGATGAATTACTTTGGACAAAAATATTACATGTTATACATAAAATTTTCAGTAATAAATCATAGAAACAGACAAAATTCAATTATGCTCACCACATTTAGAATAATTTCTATGTTTAAAATAAAAAATAACCTTCTGGTTATTTGTTTAGTGATTCAAAGGACCTATCACTTGTTTTGCAGAATGTCTTGCTCAACTATTGGGTCGTAGGGAAGGTCATGACGTATTTTCTGGTTTCCAACGCAAAAACACGTGATGGCTTTCCCGATGACCCAATATTTGCTTGGTTAATAACATGACAAACTTGCAGCTCTTCAAGTATTCTAAATAAGAGAATTTATTGATCAATAAATATTAATTAACATAATAGAGAAACACATGTTAATCATACTTGGAATGGTTTCACATAAAACAATTTTCATATAAATGATGTTTGCCATGTAAAAAATCCGTATATGTATACTTTATATGTTTTGTTCATTTTAAGCAGAGCTCTGCTTACATATGTATACAGCTTTTAAAATTAGCATACACTTACAGAGCAAGCATTTAAATGATTTAGACAAAATGCAATACTGACAATTAGATGGTTGAAGTAAACATTTTTATTTTGGCCTTTTCCTACTATAATAGCTAGCAAAATAAAAATGCACAATTAAACATCTTTAAATTCCAAAGGCATATATTGCTTTTTAAATTTCCTAAATTTGACTAACCTGTGGATTAAGACAAGTCACCTGCTTTTCCTATTCATATCCCAGGCCACTGCAATATCCCTCAACTTATACCTATTTGTTTCTCTGATGTATCTCTGATGCTCATAAACCGATCTGATAATGTTAGTTATTGAGTCTGCTTTTCTTCTCCTTTTGTGGCTTCTCATTTTCATTGCCCTCTCTATTACTTTCAGGTAACATCATTATAGTAAGCAGTTGTGCATCTTCTCATATGGAGTAAATATGTCCTACCTAGCTCCTACCTACGTAGAGGAGTTCCGTATCCTGTTCAGAAATGGGTATTTTCTCCTTTTGGCCCACACTTTATCACATATTAACAAAACAAGCAAACAAACCAGCACTACCTATGAAGTCTCTACCCAAAGTTTTGTCTCATGGAACTCTCCTTGAATAAATCTTCTGATTTTGCCCATAATCTTCCTATCCACAGAAGTACAAAATAAACATCACCCCACCCCAAAATAAAGCCTCATTTCTAAGGGAATCATGAGGTTGTATGCATTCAAAATGTCATTACGACTCTTGTCTTCATCACGTCTTCTTTCCAGTCATGGTGTACATATGCTTTCCATCCTCATGTAGGCATACATTTTCCCAACCAAAAACAAAATTCAAAATGTTCTTCAATAGTCATATTTCAATGAACAGAACCAAAAGACTCTAAATTCTCTTTATGCAAAGTTGTAACTACAAAGTATCAAAAGGATGGACTAAATATCTGCAAACATCTATGCCCCTCATTCTTCATACCAATTTCTGGTCTATGTGCATTCCAATGGCCATTGTGGGGAATGTTCCTACTAGGCAAGATCATTCAAGTACACTTGAAAGCAAGCGTTCCCAAATCAAATAAACACAATAGGAAACTGATTTTAATTGAATGACGAAGGCTCCAAAAGTCTTCAAGATTCCAAAACAGATTCATTATAAAAGTCTAACAAAAAATTAAGGGCACAACAGGTACCTAAAACAAAGGAATATAAGACTGACGTGGCTCCTACTGCTCCCTCTATCCTCTTTTATGTAAGTGTTCATAGTCTACCAATCTGCTATCTGAATTGCCTTTCCATCCTGAAGAGACCACAAGACTGAAAACCAAAGCCCACCAAGTTAGTGGCCTGACAACTGCAACAAAAAAGTCAGGAAGATAAAGCACCTGGGCCTCTCAGGCTGCACTCTCCTAGGGGTCCACCATCAAAGAACTGGCTCAGAAATTGGTGTCTTATTTGTAGTCAATCACTGGGGACACTGGAAAAATGATTGCCCTCAATCAGATTCTGTCAAATCTTTCCACACAGACTCAAACACACACCCATTATCTGCTGTGGAGGGAGGTACCTGTATGGGCTCCCCTCGGAGCTGATGGTCTAGTAAAGCAGTACCAGAGAGGACCATGAAACAATTCACAATTTGCACCTGAAGTTAAAGGGTCAGATTTAAGCAGCTGCCAACACCAGAGGGATGCCAGATTACTTTGTGCCAGTGAAGTCATACCTTCCCTACCACTGACCTCTCTTCACTAGAACTGGTCCAGGCTTGCAGGAGTCAGGAAGCAATAGAGTGTGGATGGGTTGACTGAGTAGGTGAAGCTCTATGTAGAGATATAAAAAAGGAATTGACCAAAAACCCCTTTTTCCAATTTGTGTTTCCTAAATCCTAAGTAGTCCTATCTAAATGACAAGTTTTGTGTTAATTTATAAGATCCAAGTTTACACCTTATTTTTATGAATTCTCTAGAGTAGACTTGGGAGTAGAAAACCTTCTATATACATTTTTAATATTAAAATTCCTTTAGCTAGCTCTATTTTTAAAAAGTTTACCATGCACTTTTAATAGCTTGAATCATTATGTGTTTAATTTTATTTCAGCTCAAAAACTAAATAAATAAAAAAATAAACAAACACCTTCAGTTATACATTTGGCCATGTTGTTGGGAGCAGATGGGGTATATGAAAACCTTTAATCTTCAATGTGTATAAATTGCAGGTTCATCTTAGTTTCCTTCCTAAGTTTACTATTGACTGCAACTGCCAGAATTCCACATGTATCTTGTCTTCTTCACAAGAAGCACCTCTCCCACAAACAAATGTATGCACCCAATCATGCCATTTTCTGACTCCTCATTTTTCTGACAGTGTTAGCATAAATGTCAATTCTATGTGGGGAACATTGCTTAAATTCTCAAAACCAACTATGCCCCCATATTACAAATTAAACAATTTTTATTTTCATCATTCACAATGGTATTGAACTGTAATGCTGATATTTCTTTTCCACTTTTATTCCGTATATGGTGTAATCTAGAAAGGCTGGACTATTTTTTGTTGTTGTTGATTAATAAAACCAGCATCCCCTAGATCGTCTGGGAATGATTAAGTTGTTCATAAACAGTTTTGAATAAAGTGATAAACAAATTTATCACTTAATTATTAAATTGCCATTAAATAAGCTATGGAAAAATAAGAGTAGTGAATATAACAATTTGGCTTTCAAAAAATCAAAACTGAAAATAATGCCAAAGGTAAAAGGATATAGATGTACAGATTCTTAGGTAAGGATGTGTGAGTGTGTATGAGTGTATGTGTGTGTGTGTTGTCTAATGACAAGGTAATGATGAGCCATTGCACATAGGATGATTTTTAAACTGACTTTGAAAAAAATATTAAAAATTTTACTGTTACTTATTCTAAATAAGACAATTATTTAGGTTTACTTACAACTCCTAATTGCAAGAGCAAAATATTTCAAAGATGATTCTAATTTAAACATCACTTAGCTCACCCAGTAATACTTTTTTTTAACATTGAAGACTTTAAATATCACAGCCTCGTGGATAAATTCATTCAAATGATGGAATAAGCCACTTATTTAGAATTACTTAGAATTACTCAGACTTGTCTATCTGAGAGGTTTTGGATAAATCTGTACATAAAGTAAAGAAACAGATGGACAAATTATTTTTTTTGGCAAACTATTGTCCCTTATATAAGCTAAATTGACTGTTTTGCATGTGTATAGGACGGTGTACAAAATACCTCTGATCTTTTCCATTCCTGCTAATACTGCATATGTCTGTTCCAAAGATGACTTTTAAAGAAGTTATTAAATCAGTTAGTATTTATCTAACTATTTTAATACTTTGATATCAGTTTTTAGGCATGTTAAAAGGCATAGACAAGTATACTAAATATTTTAGTACATGATTAACCTCAAATGAATATAATTACATGCTTTTGTACTACCTTGCACCTATTTGAATAATTCTACAAGCCAAATCAAAATTGAACTTAGTTTTATAAATATTAACATTTTGAAGTGAAATCAAATATCTGAAGTGAAATCAAAAATCAGATAAACTTAAAGTGTTACTAAAACTAGAGCTACAGGGCCGGCCGAGTGGCACATTGGTTAAGCGCTGGTTTTGGGATGCCAGCAGCCCCGGTTCGGATCCCACATGAGGGCCAGTGACACTGCCCTCTACAGCTAACAACAGCTCCACCTGGAGCTGGGCTGTGCGAGTCCCGGTGATGGTGTGGGCTGCACCCTGCTGCAGTGGGCTGCCATAGGCTACAGTGAGTGGCCCGCAACCAGCGTGAGCGGCTGGCAGCCAAGTGTGAGCTGCCAATAGCCGCGGTGAGCGACATCCAGAGGCCAGCGACCGATCTGCCTCATCCGGGAAGAGCTCAATGAGGATACCAACAGTGAAGCAACATCCCCCGCAACTAAACTGAAGAACAAAAAGACAGCAACTTGTCTGTTCCCCTTCCCCGATTCCCCAACGCTGTTCCCCTCCGCCAATTCCCCAATAAAATCTTTAAAAAAAAAAAAAAAAAAAAAAAACTAGAGCTACAAAAGGAACTAAGTATATTAAAGATAAAACACTTAAAGATACATAACTGTTTCCATTATTACAGGAATAACCAGTGAAAATACTAAATATTAGGACATATTTGATTAGTGAATATAATTATAATACTTTAATGAATAACTTTAAATTACAAAAATGAATAAAAGCATATAACATATTCTAGGATGGAAAACAGGCTTAGAGGTCATTTGAGATCTTGGTCCACAGCATATGTCATCAGTTTGGCTCAAACTCATAAAAATTAAAACAACAACAAAAGAGACTCAACATGTTCCCCAAATTAATTTATAATATTAAACTTATTGCCATCACACATTTTAACTTTATAATTTGACTACAATATCCATCTAAATTAGGAAAAAATGCACATGACTAGCTAAATTCAAGGAAAACATTAACAAAATTTTATCTTCTCAGATAACAGAAATTCAAAATGTTCCACTGATAGCTCAATTGTACCTTCAAACATCTATATGTCAACACCCAAGGGTACCTGAGAACTTCAGTATTTCTTGAAGACCATAAGCAAGTATGCAGACATGAGCATTTACTTATGCTCATATATTTTTACCCTCTATACCCATGAACATAGTTACATTACATGTGAAAATGTAAGTCTTAGAGGTCTACGATTTCTTGCAGATCACATCCAAAGAAACATATTGCTAATTGATGCCATGTTCTCCTGTTACTTATTACCTATTGGGAATATACCATAACCCTCTTTAAAGTTAAGCCATGGATTAAGTAGAGAGGAGTAGGGCAACAGATACCTATGATCTTAATTTCTTACTTTTTGTTTTGTTTTATTTTTCTCTTCTTCTTTGTCATACTTCTCCACAGCAAAGACAAAGCCTTCTATAAGCTCTTATTTCCTGGAAGGGACTAGCATTTAATTATACATTTTTTTCAAATGGAGGTGAAAGGGAACACAGCATGTTTTATCAGAAGGAAACCATAAGCATACTTATCAATCTAAGAGGATATAAAATATTAACATCACTGCCATCTAAAAACAAATTAGGGCAAATACAATATAGAAAAGGCACTAGTAACTTCTACATTTTACCAATATCCAGTTCATCCATGACTCCAACATAATTTCGTAAAAACAGAATAGACCACTTGTATTTTTAGCCCTACCATGGCCTGGTAATACTTCATACTCTTTTTCTCTGCCACCTTAACTAGAAACTAAAAGTGAAGCACATAAAGGATCTAATATGAGGGATCCAAGATGGCAGAGTAGATAAACATTACACCTAAGCCCTTCCATAAACACATTAAAATTACAAAATTATAGAAGAATCAATCTAGAGAACCATCTGAAGTCTGACTGAACAGAAGTTTTATAACTAAGGATATAAAGAAGAAGCCACATCAAGACTGGTAGGATGCGTGGAGATGCAAAACAGGCTGGTACCAAACCTCCATTTGGCAGTTGAGAACCACAAGGGATATCTCAGCCACAGAGGTTCCCCTTGGAGGAGTGAAAGGACCCCACCTACACTAACCTTCCTGGCCCAGAGTATCGGTGCCAAGAAGATGAAACCCCACACATCTGACTGTGAAAAACAGTGGGGATTCTGAACATCTGGATGGTATGGAAAGCTGCTGGAACCCAAGTGTCCTCTTAAATAACTCAAACACAGACTTTCTCATCCCCAGGCCCTCACCCTGGGCTCCAGCAGAGAGACTGTGACTAGGGAGGACTTGGTTGGATACCAGGGTGAGACTGAGTTGTATGGCTTTGGGCCAGGGCTGGAGGACAATCTCGATTTTGCTTGTGTGCGGTCCTACTTCTGTGCAGTCATCAGGTGGTCATTATTTTTCCTGTGTTGAGCCCTCCCCCATAGGCCAAATATAAATCTGATTGGTCTGGCGAACTCTGCTGCTCCACCTGCTGACTCACGAGAAACCTGTTGACCCAACTCCCCCAGTGCCAGAGGCACCTTTTCACAGGAAGCTAGCCATTCCCACATTGCACTCTTCCTTGGAAAACTACCAGAGTCCTCAGACCCCAGGTGTACAGAGACTGGCCTCCGTGTGCTCCTAGAATATTGTTGAGTATCTCCAGGCTCAGCATGGACACCAAACCAGAGGCTACATTTACCCTGCAAACCACAACTCTTCCCACTCCAGTGATCCTCTGACACTGTGCCTCAACCAACTTGCATGCCACACAAGGATTTTTTGGTGGCTGAATCTAAGGGAGCTGGCTGGTGGCAGCAGGTCTAGGGGTCTCCTGGTATTTTTCAAAGCTACCTCAGGCTCTGTACTGGTGGCAAACCTCCTCAGTTCTCAGCATGGCCTCTCCCACATGCCTCCAGGGTTAGCAAAGGCAGCATACAATCATGCAGACATTTATAACTCCTACCAGGTAGTCCCTGTTTGATCACAGACAGTGGATTACCTGGGCCTGCACAAAGCCCCTCTCAAGAGCCCCAGAACCAACATACTTGCAGCGGAACACCATGCAATTAGCCCTACAAGCAGCACACTCAAAGGATAGTCTCAACAGTCGCCAGAGTCCACTGGGGTGAATCTTAATCAATAGATAAGCTCCCAGCACTGCAGCCTGTAAGCTGTGGTTGTGGCCAAAGCCCACAGCCAGTCAGCCTGAGGGCCAATCTCACCCACTGACATGCCAAGAGCAATCAAGCTCAACTGTAATAGGAGAGCACACACAACCTACACAAGGGACATTCCTGCAGCACCCAAAACAGGTGACTGGGGAGACTGTAGCAGGGGCCCACAGGACACCTGCTACATAAGGCCACACAGCAAGAGTGAGAGGCATAGCAGTTATACCTAATACATAGAAACAAACACAGAGAGGCAGCCAGAACGAGAAAACAAATAACAAATAAATAAATCCCAAATGAAAGTACATAAAAAAACTGCAGAAAAATAACTAAACCAAATGGAGGCAAACAACCTACCAGAAGCAGAGTTCAAAAGAACAGTTATATGGATGTTCAACGATCTTAGTGAGAACCACAACAAAGACATATCAAGCATAAAAAAGGACATACAAACTATAAAAAGGAATCAGTCAGAAGTTAAGAGCATAATAACTTAAATGAAGAATGCACTAGAAGGAATCACCAGCAGACTAGTCAAAGCTTAGTATCGAATTAGCAATTTGGAAGACAAGGCAGTAGAAAGCACCCAATCAGAACAGCAGAAACCAAAAAGAATCCAAAAAATAAAAATAAAAAGTGAGGATAGCTTAAGAGACATCTAGAACAGCATAAACGTAACGAAAATCACATCATAGGGGTACCAGAAGGAGAAGAGAAAAAGCAAGGGATTGAGAACCCATTTGAAGAAATAATGACTGAGAACTTTCCAAACCTGGTGAAGTAAATAGACATTCAAGTCCAGGAAGTGCACAGAGCCCTAAACAAGATGAACCCAAAGAGGCCCACAGCAAGACATATTATAATTAAAATGCCAAAGGTAAAGGACAAATAGAGAATCCTAAAAGCAGCAAGAGAAAGGCAACTAGAAAATTTTAAGGGAGCCCCCATAAAGTTGTCAGGTGAGTTCTCAACAGAAACTTTGCAGGTCAAGTGGAATTGGTACAAAATATTCAATGGGATAAAAATGAAAGGTACTATACTAAGCAAGTCTCTCCTTTAAAATTGAAGAACAGATAAAGAGCTTCTCAGATAAGAAAAAGCTAAATGAGTTCATCACCATCAAAAAATTACAAGGAATGTTAGAACTCTGTAAGATGAAAAAATGTCAAAATTATGAATAATATAATGGCAATGGTTCTCTCTCTCTCTACACACACACACACACACACACACACACACATATCAACAATTACTTTCATTGTAAGTGGATTAAATGCTCCAATTGAAAGATATAGGAGGACTAAATGAATAACAAAAAAAAAACCCTTACATGTGCTGCCTACAAGATATTTATTTCAGATTGAAAGATATGCATAGACAGAAATTAAAGGGCTGAAAACAGTTATCCATTTCCATTTCCATCAAAATGGAAATGGAAAGAAAAACAAAACAAAACAAAAAAACAAAACTGGGGTAGCAATACTTATACCAGACAAAATAGACTTCAAAACAAAGGCTATAACAGGAGACAAAAAAGGACCCAGTACTTCTGGGTATTTATCTGAAGAAATCCAAAATGTTACTTCCATAGGACCTGTGTATGCATATATTTATTGCAGCATTGTTTACAATGGCCAACATGTGGTACAACCTGGGTATGCTTTGATGGATATATGGATAAACAGAGGTGGCACACATATACAATGGAATATTGCTCAGCCATGGATGGGAATGGGTTCTTGCCATCTGTGGCAGCATGGGTGGACCTGGAATGTGCTGTGTTGAATGGAGTGTCAGACAGGAAAGTTGCAATGTCATTTTGCTTATACATGGAATCTAAAGAACAAAATGAACAAAAAAGAACAGAAATACACTCATTGATATGGAAAACATTTTGATGGTTGCTAGATGGGAGGGGGTTAGGGTTGTTAGTGAAAAAGGGGCAGGGATTAATGTGGTCACAAAGCAGCCTCACCGTCTGCCTCCATGCACCTGTCCTTAAAAACAGACCCTCACAGAGACAGTACTTTCACTACGTTTATGGCAATTCCCCATGGCACCCCAAGAAAGAGGGAGGGTTAGTCAAAGATGGGTACAACCCTATCAAAAGGGCAACCCAAGCTAACACTTTCCAGGGGGACCCTGGGAGTCATCATGGAGGTGAAGAGCATGGGCCTGAGACCCCTTGTCTGCAGAGCTGACAGCCAGCCTGAGAAGTGAAACCTGAACTAGTGATAACATCAGTCCTCCATGCATCTTGCCTTTAGACCTCCCAGTGAGCAGTTTCGGTCTCCCAGGAGGTGCACGTATACAGGTCATGAGACTTTCGGTAAAGGCTGCCTGTAGGCCATAGGGTGATTTGACTATGAGCAAAGTTCGCTGGAATGATGTATGGGACTTACAGACCATGGAAAAAATAATTTTACTTCCTTGTGTGTATCCTAATAAAAGCTGCAATCAAGCTCGATTCGGGGCTTTTTGTCCATCAGACACTGAGTCCCCTGGCTAACACTGCTTTTGAACTATCCTTTGTCTCTTGCCTATTTCTATTTTCCCAATCCGTTGGTCCTCTCAAGAAGCCCAACCCAGCTGCGTAGGACTTGACAGAGTAAGAAGTACAAATTGGTTGCTAAAAAGTAGTTATGGGGATATAGGGTATAGCATAAGGAATATAGTCAATAATATTGTAATAACTACATATAATGTTAGAGAGGCACTATATTTGCTGGGATGATAGATGGTAGGGGTTTGGGGAGCAGGGTGAAAAAAGTGATAATGGTTAGTGAAATTGTATAGGTTTCCAGTGTGTTCACTATCCAGAGTCAATTCTCCTTCCATCACCATATATTTGATCCCATTTACCCTCATCTACTTCCACTCTCCCCACTTACCCTCTGATAACCACTAAACTATTATCTGTGTCTATGGGTTTTTGTTTTTTTGTTTGTCTTGTTCCTTCATTGTTTTCAGTTTTATGTCCCACATAGTACTAAATGGGAGAAGATTTTTGCAAGCACTGCCTCCGATAAGGGGTTAGTATCCAAAATATAATATATAAGGAACATTTACAACTCAACAACAAAAAAACAAACAATCCAATTTAAAAATGGGCAGAGGATCTGAATAGACATTTCTCCAAATTTTAACATATTTTAGTGTTTTAAATGTACAAACTATCTTCCAAGTAAACATATGATTAAACAATTTTTATTAGTGTTTTCTAACAGCAGAGGGAGATATTGAACTACAAATTAAGTATTTTTCAGTACACATGTTTTACAGAATGATTTATAGTTAACTAGACACTTGATTTTGAACTTTATTTCTTCAAAAAAACTTTTTATAACAAATATTTTATAAAATCCTTTTCCTCAACATGTTTTACATTCAACAACGTGTTTAATAAAATCTACAAATTAATGCATTCACATGCTACTATATCATTTTATATATGCCTTAAATAGCTCAAATTGAAGGATTAAGCAATCCAAACCTTAAGAATTTTATGTCATAAAACTGGCTGGTACACTAACGCATGATTTTTTACAGGGTCATACCTGAAGGTTTGTTCCTGATCTTTTATGTGTGTTTCTCAGCAAGTTATTTTTCTTTCTAATTTTTACTTTCCTTATCTGTAAAGTGATAAGTGATGATAACAATTTATGTCCTCTTATAGAGTTAAGATTTTTTAAAATTGAGAGATACCAAATGCTTACCACAGTAATAACCCACTAAATATTATTGATATATATGTATTAATATTCTTAATATATTTAAATTAAAGAAATATTTACTCAATGAGTGAATACATGAAAAAATATAAGTATGAAATTATTAACCATATAAAACCTAGATTATATAAAATTATACTGATATTATACATGAGTGAATACATGAAAAAATATAAGTATGAAATTATTAACCATATAAAACCTAGATTATATAAAATTATACTGATATTATACATGTATATTTTTTAATACTTTGTGTATGACAGAAAAAATACCTCATATGAATTATAATATTAAACATGCAATTACATATTTGTGTTTATAGAGTACAATCATCCTAATAAAACTTGTAATATAAAATTTATCTGTTATAGTTAAGATTTTGTTATAATAGCTGATTATTTTCTTTCAATAAATGTCATCAGAACAGATGTCATCCCAATTACATAAATTCCTTTAACAGGGCATTAAAAATAAAGTGTGGGGGATAAGATAATACTAATACCACATAAATGTGATCTCAGAAGAATGCTACTTTAATGACTTCAAATGGAAGTATCACATAGAATTTAATTATATTGAACTTTGTAGGAGCTGTGGTTTTCCTTTTGGTTCATATCATTAGAAAGATTACTATGGCTTCAAGTTAGATGAAATGTTATTCCATATAAAAGGATTAAAACTGGGCTCTTATTATATTAAGTACGTAATTTTCTGAATTCTTTTATTATGTTGCTATATGATATAGAGGAAGTTATTACTAAGATCCCATTATAAAACACGTTTCCTCTATTAGCAGGCGCTAAACTGAGATTTTTATGATAATTCAACTGATGAGAGTAAATAAGAATCAAAAGTATCTCTAGTAGATGGATACCAGGATTCAAAATAGATTTATATGGTAACATCAGAGTTTGACAGGCAAGTTGAGCAAAAAGAAGTAATATAAATTTCAGAACGAAGGAACAGCTTAAGAAAGTCAGTTTAGGTAATGGAAAAAAGAGAGGATATTAAGGAATGAATTGTAGGTATTAGCTTCCATTGGTATGTATGCAGGCATATAAGAAGTACACTAGAGGAAAATTGGACTGACACGTGCAAAAAAATGAAAATGAACCACCTGCTTACACCATATACGAGAACAAACTCAAAATGGATTAAAGACTTAAATGTAGGACCTGAAACCATAAAACTCCTAAAAGAAAACATAGGTAGTAAGTTTGCAGACATTACCCTGAGAAATATTTTTACTGATATATCCCCTCGGGCAAGGGAAATAAAAGAAAAAATGAACATATGGGATTATAATAAACTTAAAAGTTTTTTCACAGCAAAGGAAATCATCAATAAAACAAAAAGGCAGCCTACTGAATGGGAGAAGATATTTGCCAATGATATAACTGATAAGGGGTTGATATACAAAATTTATAAAACACTCATGCAACTCAACACCAAAAAAACAAACAACCCAATTAAAAAATGGGCAGAGGATATGAGGAGGCATTTCTCTAAAGGACATACAGATGGCCAACAGGCATATGAAAAAAAGTTCAACCTCATAAGCATCAGAGAAATGCAAATAAAAACCACAATGAGATACCACCTCATTCCAGTCAGAATGGCTATCATCAACAAATCAATAAATGACAAGTTCTGGTGAGGGTGTGGAGAAAAGGAAATCCTGGTGCACTGTTGTTGGGACTGCAAATTGGTGCAGCCATTATGGAAATCAGTATGGAGGTATCTCAAAACACTGGAAATGGAACTGCCATATGACCCAGCAATTCCACTCTTGGGTATCTACTCAGAGGAATCCAAGATGCTAATTTGAAAAAATATATGCACCCTTATGTGTATTGCAGCACTATTTACAATAGCCAAGACTTGGAAACAACTGAAATTACCATCAGTAGGTGACTGGATTTAAGAAACTGTGGTACATCTATACAATGGAGTATTACTCCGCTATAAAGAAGAATGAAATCATACCATTTGCAATGATATGGATGGACCTAGAGCCTATTATGTTAAGTGAAATAAGTCAGTTGGAGAAAGACAAATACCATATGATCTTACTTATGTGGAATTGAAAAACTGAATGAATGAGCAAAGTAAACAGAAACTGTCTCATAGATATAGAGAAAAAAACAGGGTTGCTAGTTGGGAGGGGTGTGGGGATGAGGGAGAAGGGGAAGGGATTATACAGCATAAGTAGGTAACTACAGTATTGTTACAGGGATATAAAAGACAGTTTGGGAAATATAATGTGGTAAAAATTTTGTGGGATGTCAGATGGTCACATGTTTTGTTATGGAGACCACTTCATGGATGGAGTAGAGGCTTGATCACTGCACTGTATACCTGAAATTGATGTTGTGTAATATTCTATGCCAACTGTAATTGAATATATAGATAGTCACGGGATGTTGATTATACGGTGGAAGTGAGTCAAAGGAATTGTAATAGATAGTATGATATAGGGGAGAATACGGGGGAGAATTGGGGGAGGGGAGTTGTCAGTTTGAGGGGTAAAAAGTATAACTATTGCACTGTGTTGTACACCTGAAGCTAATCAAATTTAAAAAAAAAAAAAGTACACTAGAATTTAACTAAGGAGTCAAATTATATAGAATTTTGAATGCCTTACTGAGTCATTTGATTAGTAAAGGGATTGAAAAATCTTCTCAATCACTAACAACTGAATCATGAATTTACTTACCAAACATTAATTGATGAGTCTGAGGAAGATAATTCAAGAGTGGAAATTCAGGCCTCAATGAGAGGCCTGACCACTCAAAGACGTGGAGATTATCTGAGGAAAGACAGCATGAAAGTGAAATCCTGAAAGTAGAGGTCAAAAATCACTAAAGATATTTCCTGTAGACCTTTGAACATGATAAAGTTATCACATTAAAATATACATAGATAAAGCTTAGTTTATAGGTATTTATTATATTAAAAGAAAATATCCAGAAGTCAAAGATTATTAATTTAGAATCACACATGTACAATTTTCCATAAAGAAGTGGAAAACATAGGTTTGTATTGGAACGTTTTGGCACAACCTTAACACGTTGTGCAATTTATAAATTCTGTGCTTGATCCAAATATAAGGCAAACTGTGTCCTTTAATCAGGATATAACAAGTAGCCCATGACCCTTAAGCACCATTAGTTAATTAATTCTCTACATTTTATTTAACATTTGTCTTCCATATTCTTGCATTAATTCAGTTCATGTGTAGATGTTGAATTATTTTATTTTCTTTCTCTTCAACTCCAGAGCAACAGCTTCTAACTGTGCAGTTGATCTGTTTCAGAATATTCTGCAATGCAGATAGGAAGGCTGGATTTCTTTCCTAAATCAGCTTTCATAATCATGCTTCTTTTAAGTTACAAAATAAAGTATGACCTTTCCTTATTCATGTTTCATTAATGTAATTTTTGCCATTACAAATAGAGCATTTTTTTTTTTTTTTTTTAGTTTCAGGTGTACAACACAGTGCAATAGTCATATATTTTACCCCTAAAAGTGACAACCCCCCATCCCCAATACACCACCCCACTCCCCCCCATATCATATATATCTATTACTCTTCCTCTGACTCTCTTCCACAGTATAATCCACATCCCATGACTATCTATATATATTCAATTACAGTAGGTATACCACCTCCGCTTTAGTAATACAGTGCAGTGATCAAACCTCTACTCCATCCATGAAATGGTCTCCCTAACAAGATCTATGACCATCTGACACCCCACAAAACATTTACAACATTATTAATTATAATCCCCAAACTGTCTTTCATATCCCAGTTGCCTATTTTTGCTGTCTAATCCCTTTCCCTTCTCCCTCATCCCCCTCCCCCTCCCAATTAGCAACCCTGATTTTTCCTCTATATCTATGAGACAGTTTCTGTTTACTTTGCTCATTCATACAGTTTTTCAGATTCCACATATGAGTGAGATCATATGGTATTTGTCCTTCTCTGACTGACTTATTTCACTCAACATTATAGTCTCTAGGTCCATCCATATCATTGCAAATGGCACGATTTCATTCTTTCTCATAGCGGAGTAATACTCCATTGTATAAATATACCACAGTTTCTTAATCCAGTCATCTACTGATGGGCATTTTGGTTGTTTCCAAGTCTTAGCTATTGTAAATTGTGCTGCTATGAACATAGGGGTGCCTAACTTTTTTTGAATAAATGTCTTGGTTTTTTCAGGATAAATACCTAGGAGTGGAATTGCTGGGTCAAACGGTAGCTCTATTTCCAGTTCTTTGAGATACCTCCATACTGACTTCCATAGTGGCTGCACCAATCTGCAGTCCCACCAACAGTGCAGCAGGGTCCCCTTTTCCCCACAGCCCCGCCAGCACTTGTTGTTTGTTGATTTGTTGATGATAGCCATTCTGACTGGAGTGAGGTGGTATCTCATGGTGGTTTTTATTTGCATTTCCCTAATGACCAGTGAGGTTGAACTTTTTTTCATATGCCTGTTGGCCATCTGTATGTCCTTTTTAGAGAAATGTCTCTTCATATCTTCTGCCCATTTTTTAATTGGGTTGTTTGTTTTTTTGGTGTTGAGTTTCATGAGTGTTTTATAAATTTTGGATATTAACCCCTTATCAGATATATTGTTGGCAAATATATTCTCCCATTCAGTAGGCTTCCTTTTTGTTTTATTAATGGTTAACTTTGTTGTGAAAAAACTATTAAGTCTGATATAATCCCATATGTTCATTTTTTCTTTTACTTCCCTTGCCCGTAGGGATGTATCAGTAAAAATATTGCTCTGGGTAATGTCTGCAAATGTACTCCCTATATTTTCTTTTAGGATTTTTATGGTTTCAGGTCTTACATTTAAGTCTTTAATCCATTTTGAATTTGTTCTTGTATAAGGCGTAAGGAGATGATCCAGTTTCATTTTTTTGCATGTGTCAGTCCAATTTTTCCAGCACCATTTGTTGAATAGACTATCTTTACTCCAGTGTAAATTCTTGCTTCCCTTGTCATAGATTAACTGTCCGTAAATGCTTGGATTTATTTCTGGGCTCTCTGTTCTGTTCCACTGATCGATGTGCCTGTTTTTATTACTGTGGCCTTGTAGTAGGTTTTGATGTCTGGTAGCGTGATCCCCCCGACTTTGTTTTTATTTCTCAGAATTGCCAAGGCTATTATAGGTCTTTTATGATTCCATATAAATTTTAGGATTATATTTTCTATTTCTGTGAAAAATACCCTTGGTAGTTTGATAGGAATTGCATTGAATCTATATATTGCTTTAGGCAGTATGGACATTTTAACTATATTAATTCTTCCTATCCATGAGCATGGTAGGTTTTTCCATTTATTTGTATCTTCTATGATTTCTTTCTTCAGTGTCTTATAATTTTCTGAGTACAGATCTTTCACTTCTTTGGTTAAATTTATTCCTAGGTATTTTATAGTTCTTGACGCAATTGTAAATGGGACAGTTTTCTTAATTTCTCTTTCCATTAGTTTATTATTAGTATATGCAAATGCCACTGATTTCTGAACATTGATTTTATATCCTGCTACTTTACTGAATTCGTCTATCAGTTCCAATAGTTTTTTGATGGAGTCTTTGGGGTTCTCTATATACAGTATCATGTCATCTGCATATAATGACAATTTTACTTCTTCCTTGCCAATTTGGATGCCTTTTACTTCTTTTTGTTGTCTGATTGCTGTGGCTAGAACTTCCAGCACTATGTTGAATAAAAGAGGAGAAAGTGGACAGCCTTGTCTTGTTCCTGATCTTAAGGGGAATGGTTTTAGCTTTTCCACATTGAGTATGATGTTAGCTGTAGGTTTATCATATATGGCTTTTATTATGTTGAGAGATGACCCCTGTATTCCCACTTTGCTAAGGGTTTTTAACATAAATGGCTGTTGATTTTGTCAAATGCTTTTTCTGCATCGATTAAAATGACCATGTGATCTTTATCCTTCATTTTGTTGATGTGGTGTATCACATTAATTGATTTACGGATGTTGAACCAGCCTTGCGCACTAGGGATGAATCCCACTTGATCATGATGTATGATCTTCTTAATATATTGCTGAATTCTGTTTGCTAATATTTTATTGAGAATTTTTGCATCTATATTCATCAGGGAGATTGGCCTGTAGTTTTCCTTTTTTGTGATGTCTTTATCTGGTTTTGGAATCAGGGTGATAGTGGCTTCATAAAAAGAGTTTGGGAGCCTTCCCTCCTTCTGGATTTTTTGGAATAGTTTGAGAAGAATAGGTGATAGTTCTTTTTTGAATGTTTGATAAAATTCACTTGTGAAGCCATCTGGTCCAGGGCTTTTGTTTTTTCGGAGCTTGTCAATTACTGATTCAATTTCCTTGGTAGTAATCAGGGTATTTAGATTTTCTGTTTCTTCTTGCATTAGCTTTGGAAGGTTGTATGCTTCTAGAAAATTTTCCATTTCTTCCAGATTGTCAAATTTGTTGGCATATAGTTGCTCATAGTAATTTCTTAGAATTTTTTGAATTTCTGTGATGTCTGTAGTCATTTTCCCTCTTTCATTCCTGATTTTGCTAATTTGAGTCCTCTCTCTTTTTTTTTTTGATGAGCCTGGCTAGAGGTTTGTCAATTTTGTTTATCGTCTCAAGAAACCAGCTCTTGGTTTCACTGATCTTTTGAATTGTTTTTCTGTTCTCTATATTGTTTATTTCTGCTCTGGTCTTTATTATCTCCTTTCTTGTACTCCCCTTGGGCCTCTTTTGCTGTTCTTTTTCCAGTTCCCTTAGGTGTAAGGATAACCTGTTGATTTGAGATTTTTCTTCCTTCTTTAGGTAGGCCTACACTGCTATAAACTTCCCTCTTAGGACTGCTTTCGCAGCATCCCAGAGATTTTGGGTAGTGGTGTTTTCATTATCGTTTGTCTCGAGGTATCTTTTGATTTCCTCCTTGATCTCATTTGTGACCCACTCACTATTTAATAGCATATTGTTTAGCCTCCATTTATTTGTCAGCTTCCCGGATTTCTTCTTATAATTGATTTCTAGTTTCATAGCATTGTGGTCAGAGAATACAGTTGAAATGATTTCAATCTTCTTAAATTTATTGAGACTTGTTTTGTGGCCTAACATGTGGTCTATCTTAGAAAATGTTCCATGTGCACTTGAAAAGAACGTATATTCTGTAGCTTTGGGATGAAATGCTCTGAAAATGTCTGTTAAATCCAGCTGGTCTAATGTGTCATTTAAGGTCGCTGTTTCCACATTGATTTTCTGTCTGGAGGATCTGTCCATTAGTGACAGCGGGGTGTTGAAGTCCCCTACTGTGATAGTGTTACTGTTGATCTCTGTCTTTATGTCTGACAATATCTGTTTTATATATTTAGGGGCTCCTATGTTAGGTGCATAGATGTTTACTAGAGTTATGTCCTCTTGTTGGATTGATCCCTTCCTTACTATGAAGTGTCCTTCTTTGTCCTTTGTTATATTCTTCAATTTAAAGTCCATTTTATCTGATATAAGTATCGCTACTCCAGCTTTTTTCTCAGTACCATTTGCATGAAATATTTTACTCCATCCCTTTACTTTCAGCCTGTATGAGTCTTTGGATCTGAGGTGAGTCTCTTGTATACAGCATATGCTGGGGTCTTGCTTTCTTATCCATTCAGCCACCCTATGTCTTTTTATTGGAGCATTTAATCCATTTACATTTAATGTGATTATTGATAGGTGTGTATTTATGGCTATTTTGTTATTTGTGTTCGTAGTCTTTCATAGGTTGTTTTTCTCTTCTACTTAAAGAAGCCCTTTTAGCATTTCCTGCAAAGCTGGCTTGGTGGTAATGAATTCCCTTAACTTATTTTTTTTTGCAAAGCTCCTTATCGCGCCTTCAATTTTAAATGATAACCTTGCTGGATACAGCAATCTTGGTTGTAGGCCTTTATTTTTCATCACTTTGAAAACCTCCTGCCACTCCCTTCTGGCCTGCAAAGGTTCTGTAGAAAAGTCAGCTGATAATCTTATGGGGGTACCCTTGTAAGTAACTTGCTGCCTTTCCCTTGCTGCTTTAAGGACTCTGTCTTTGTCCTTAACCCTTGCCATTTTCACTATAATGTGTCTTGGAGTGGGCCTGTTTGGAATCATGCTGGTTGGAACTCTCTGCACTTCCTGAGCTCGTATTTCAATGTCCTTTGCCAGGTTAGGGAAGTTTTCAGACATTATTACTTCAAATATATTCTCAATCCCTTGCTCCCTCTCTTCTCCTTCTGGTACTCCAATGACCCGTTGGTTATTGCGTTTGATGTTGTCCCCCAGCTCTCTTAAACTATTTTCCATGTTTTTCATTCTTTTTTCTTTTTGTTGTTCCGCATGGGTGATCTCTGGTATTTTGTCTTCTAAGTCACTGATTCGATTTTCTGCTTCATCCAATCTGCTAGTGATTCCATCAAGTTTGTTATTTAATTCAGTAATTGTGTTCTTAAGTTCTAGCTGGTTGCTTTTCATGATTTCTCTATCCTTCTTTATATTTTCATTAATTTCCTTGAACATTCTAATAATCAGTGTTCTGAACTCTGTCTCTGATAGGTTGGTTACCTCTATTTCCTCTATTTCCACTGATTCAGGAAGTTTCTTCTGTTCTTTTATTTGTGTTATGTTTCTTTGTCTCCCCATTCTGGCTTACTCTTTGTGTTTGCTTCAATATAACAGATAGATCCCCAGATTTCTCAGTCTTTTCTGGGTAAACTTATATGGTGTGTGTCCTTTATATTTGAATTACTCAGTCTCCCTATTCTCCTGTGCTTGTATCTGAGATGTTCCTTGTGTTGTGCGTCCTCACTTCTTGCAGTTTTAGTTTTGATTACTTTTGGTTTGTCAGTATGTGGGACTGACTCCCAGATTGATTAGCTGTGAGAATCAGCAGCGTCTGCAGTTTATGAGCTGCTGTGAGAGGATTGACCCCTCTGATGAAACTTGGACCCTATGGGTCCTAGTACCTGTAGCAACTTCCTTTTGGGTGTGACTCTTGTATGTCAAACCCAGAAATGCTCTGGTTTTATCTAAAGTTGGCCTCCGGGTATGATGATTCTTGTGTCTGTTTGTTTGGACCCACTGCTGCAGAGTGATTTTAGAGCATAACAGATCAACAAGAACAACCTCCACAGCCACCAAAGGAAACCAAATGCTTGCACAAGTAAAAAAAAACAACCATCAAACTACAGTCAACTTGTACAGAAATATCCATCATACTAATGAAGAAAACAAACAGAAACAAAACAAAAACCACACACTCAATAATAACAGAAGAGGAAACAAAATAAAATACAATACCCTAAAATAAAAAATAGAATAAACATGAGAAACCGATTAGCTATACCTAAAAAATAAAAAATAAAAATAAACTAAAATAATAATTAAAAAAGTAAGAAAAATTAAAAAAATAAAATTTGCAGAAAAAAGGAAAAGAGGAAAAGTATAGCAGTGAGAAGAATGAATAAAATAAGAGAGAAAGTGAGGGTAGGGAAAAAAGAAAAAGAAAAGAAAGAAAAAGAAAAAGAAAAAAGGAAAAAATATATATATATATTTGTCTACACACTGATATATATGGACATATATTCACCTATATACACCTATATATATGCCTATATTAAAAACTACAATATGATTAGAATGAAATAGAAATAAAAACCAAAAACTACCAAGGTAAGCAGCCAATAAAGGGAAAACAGAACAGAATAAAACCAAACAAACCAAAAATACCTGTGCCGGTCTAGGCTAAAGTCCACCAAGCTCTCTTCAATTTGTCTTTTGTACAAAAATTCCTGTGCGTCTTGTGGGAACAGTAGGCCACCTGATGCCTAGCGTGATCCTGGCACTGCAGGTTTGCTGTACTTGAGTGTGGTTGTGACGTGTGATTGGTGGTTTTTACAAATTCACTGCCTTTTTGCTTTTGCCTGTCCCAAGGCAGGCTGCACCCCCAAAGTCTCAATGAGTGTCTCTGGGCACCCTTTGGGTGGACAGCCGTGGAGAATTAAAGAATTCCTCACTACCAAAAGCCTGCTGCTAAGAATCTGTTAATTAGTGCCTCAGCAGGTGAACCTGCCCTGCCTCCCAAGCCTTGCCTAAAGGTGGGGGCGGGGTAGGTAGTCTCACTCTACAGCCTTTACTGGGTGGAAATTGTCAACCTCCTGCAGGTAAGGATATCTTCCTAGTCTGCCCCTATTGCTCCATTCAGCAGTCCGTTTAAGACTGTATTGGCGGGGGCCAAAGTTTGTGGGAGTGGGTGAGTTATTGGTTTTTTTTTTTGCTTTCTGTTCAAGAGTAGAAAAAGGAAAAAAAAATAAAAAACAAAAATAAACATAAAAATAAACAAAGCCTCAGTTCCAACACTGTTTTAAGCTAAGGCCTTTGCCTCTTATGCTCTAGCGGAGTTCCTGCTGCTCTCCCAAAGGGTCTGCCGGGGTTTAGGGAATTGCGCGCACCCTACCGTGTCGTTAAGATCCCAGCTCCGCGTCTCTCGGGGACCTGCGTCTCTGCCCGGCGCGCTGCTTGTCCGAGCGAGTCTTCTTTTTCCCCTGCTCCCGGGTTTCAGGCTTCTGCCTTGGAGCTGATGCGCGCCAGTGCGGATCTCCTGCTGCTCTCCCAAATGGTCTGCCGGGATTTAGGGGACTGCGCGCACCGTGCCACATGGCTCCGATCCCCACTCCTTCTCTCTGGGACCTGTGACTCCGGCCAGCGCTCTGTGTCTCCGCGGGCGAGTCCTCTGTTTCCCCCTGCTCCCGGGTTTCAGGCTTCTGCCTCGGAGCCGGTGCGCGCCCACGCCGTTCTCCTGCTGCGCTCCTGGAGGGACTGCCGCCGGGGTTTAGGGGACTGCGCACACCTTTCCGCGCGGCTCCGATCCCCGCTCCGTCTCTCGGGACCTGCGTCTCCGCCCAGCGTGCGCTGAGTCTCTACGCGAGTCCTCTGTTTTCCCCTGCTCCCGGGTTTCAGGCTTCTGAGCTCCGCGGACCCAGTGGGCACAGAGACTGATCCCTGAACCAGGAGGGTGCAGGGACTGATCTTGCCCTGTCGCTGCGGGGCTCTGCACCCTGCTTCCTGGGACCCGGCGAGCCGCGGGTGCAGCTTGTACCTCTGCACAGTCATCTCCTCTCTCTCCTCCCGCACTTGCCCGGCCTGAGGTTTCTGCCTCAGACTGCAAACCACCGCGCTCTTGCTGAACTCTAGGTGGGCCGCGGGCCGCAGGGAGCGAGCCGGGGCAACACTCACTGTGACTCAGCAGCCGCGGGTGCGGGCTGCACCTCACGCGTCTCGCTGCCTTCTTCCCCTACTCGCCCGGCCTGCCCACCTTCCAGCAATCCTTGTGTGGAACTCTTAGTTGCTCTGTGTGATGAGTAGATGTCTCTTTTAAGCGTATTAGAAGTTCAAATTGTGGATATTTCCAGGGGAGATTTCATGGAGCCCTCCTCACAGCCGCCATCTTGCCCCTGCCTCCTCCCGAATAGAGCATTTTAAATAATCTATGCTATATATATGTATATTACAATTTTATATAATTTATTATATATAATATCTAATACATATTTTTTATTTTCTACAATTTTCATAGCTGGATGTTTGATGACCTTACATAAAAGAACTTTCAGACACAGCGCCCGGCCCTCGTCCGACAGTGCGCGCCGGGAGCGAGGGGGAGCTCCGGACCGTCACCGGTGCGACCAGCGTTCCGCCTCCTTCGCACCCTGCGCTCCCGCCACCTTGGCAATGAGGCGCCCGCCTACCGCCTCCGTCCCAGGCTTTCAACGCCTTTGAGACTCCCTGCCTCACTCCTGTCTCTTTAAATGGTGGGACCAACGGGCCGCCCCTGCAGCTGCTGCCTGGGTGGCCCCACACGCCGCTATTGAGGGGCGAACCAAGATGGCGGCGGCTTTGGCTCCGTGTGGAAGATGGAAGAGGCGGCGGCGGCCCAGGGAAGGGATTGCCGGGAGCCACGAGCGCTCGGCGCCCGGGGGCCTGGGGACTCTCCCGCGCCGTGGCAGCAGCTGCAGCAGCAGCAGCAGGCGCCCGCCCGCGTCGGACATTGGGGGCCGGGGAGCGGCGCGGGGCCGCGGGCGATGGGGGCAGGGCCAGGTATAAGGAAGGAAAACATGGCGGCGGCGGCCTGAGGCGGCGCGGGAAGCGGCGTCGCGGGGCCCATTGCTGCGGCGGCGCAGTGAACGGCGCCCCGGGCACCCCCCACGGCCGGGCGGGAGGCTGCGAAGCGCTGCGCGGGGCGGCCGGGCCCGGATAATAGCGGCGCGGCGGGCGGGGCGAGGCGAGGCGAGGCGAGGCGGGGGGCCCCCGGCGGCGGGCCATGCGGGCGGCAGCGCGGCCCCGCGGCGGCCTTTAGGCCGCGGAGCCCTGCACTCCGGAACCCCGTTCCTGGGCGACTCCGGCGGGGCCTTCGGCCCGACCCCCGGGCGGCACGATGACCGACACCCGGCGGCGGGTGAAGGTCTACACGCTCAACGAGGACCGGCAGTGGGACGACCGCGGCACCGGGCACGTGTCGTCCGGCTACGTGGAGCGGCTGAAGGGCATGTCCCTGCTCGTCAGGGCCGAGAGCGACGGCTCTCTACTTTTAGAGTCCAAAATAAATCCTAACACTGCGTACCAGAAACAACAGGATACTTTGATTGTGTGGTCTGAAGCCGAAAATTATGACTTGGCTCTTAGCTTTCAAGAAAAAGCTGGATGTGATGAAATTTGGGAGAAAATATGTCAGGTTCAAGGAAAGGACCCTTCAGTGGACATCACTCAGAACCTTGTAGATGAATCTGAAGAGGAGTGTTTTGATGATATGTCATCGCCAGGTTTAGAATTGCCATCTTGTGAATTAAGTCGCCTTGAGGAAATTACAGAACTTGTGGCATCATCTTTACCTTCCCCCCTGCGTCGTGAAAAACTTGCACTAGCACTGGAAAATGAGGGTTATATTAAAAAGCTTAGAGCTTTTTCATGTGTGTGAGGATTTGGAAAATATTGAAGGACTGCACCACTTGTATGAAATTATCAAAAGCATCTTCCTTTTAAATCGAACTGCTCTTTTCGAAGTTATGTTCTCAGAGGAATGTATAATGGGTGTCATTGGATGCTTAGAATATGATCCCGCTTTATCACAACCACGAAAACACAGGGAATTTCTAACAAAAACAGCCAAGTTTAAAGAAGTGATTCCCATATCAGATCCTGAGCTGAAACAAAAAATTCATCAGATGTACAGGGTCCAGTATATACAAGATATGGTTCTACCTACCCCTTCAGTCTTTGAAGAAAATATGTTATCAACACTTCATTCCTTTATCTTTTTCAATAAGGTAGAAATTGTTGGTATGTTACAGGAAGATGAAAAATTTCTGACAGATTTGTTTGCACAACTAACAGATGAAGCAACAGATGAGGAAAAAAGACAGGAATTGGTTAACTTTTTAAAAGAATTTTGTGCGTTCTCCCAGACGCTACAACCTCAAAACAGAGATGCATTTTTAGACTTTATCAAACATAGGCATATTACCAGCTTTAGAAGTCATCCTTGGCATGGATGATACGCAGGTGCGAAGTGCTGCTACTGATATATTCTCATACTTGGTTGAATATAATCCATCCATGGTACGAGAGTTTGTCATGCAGGAGGCACAGCAGAATGATGATATTTTGCTCATCAACCTCATTATAGAACATATGATATGTGATACAGACCCTGAACTTGGAGGAGCAGTCCAACTTATGGGCCTGCTTCGAACTTTAGTTGACCCAGAGAACATGTTAGCTACTGCCAATAAAACAGAAAAGACTGAATTTCTGGGTTTCTTCTACAAACACTGTATGCATGTCCTCACTGCTCCTTTACTGGCAAATACAACAGAAGACAAACCTAGCAAAGATGACTTTCAGACTGCCCAGCTGTTGGCGCTGGTACTGGAATTGTTAACATTCTGTGTGGAGCACCACACCAACCATATAAAGAACTACATTATCAACAAGGACATCCTCCGGCGAGTGCTGGTTCTCATGGCCTCAAAACACGCTTTCTTGGCGTTATGTGCTCTTCGTTTTAAGAGAAAGATTATTGGATTAAAAGATGAGTTTTACAACCGCTACGTAATGAAAAGTTTTTATTTGAACCAGTAGTCAAAGCATTTCTCAACAATGGATCACGCTACAGTCTGATGAACTCGGCCATGATAGAGATGTTTGAATTCATTAGAGTGGAAGATATAAAATCATTGACTGCTCATGTAATTGAAAATTACTGGAAGGCACTGGAAGATGTAGATTATGTACAGACATTTAAAGGATTAAAACTGAGATTTGAACAACAAAGAGAAAGGCAAGATAATCCCAAACTTGATAGTAAACTTGATTCCATTTTGAGGAATCATAGGTATCGAAGAGATGCCAGAACACTAGAAGATGAAGAGGAGATGTGGTTTAACACAGATGAAGATGACATGGAAGATGGAGAAGCTGTAGTGTCTCCATCTGATAAAACTAAAAATGACGATGACATTATGGATCCAATAAGTAAATTCATGGAGAGGAAGAAATTAAAAGAAAGTGAGGAAAAGGAAGTGCTTCTGAAAACAAATCTCTCTGGCTGGCAGAGCCCAAGTTTCAAGCTTTCCCTCTCAAGCGGGACAAAGACTGATCTCACCAGCCAGTCACCTGCAACAAATCTGCCTGGTTCTCCAGGGTCACCGGGGTCCCCAGGGTCCCCAAGGTCTCCTGGATCCGTCCCTAAAAATACATCTCAGACGGCAGCTATTACTACCAAGGGAGGCCTTGTGGGTCTGGTAGATTATCCTGATGATGATGAAGATGAGGAGGATGAAGACAAGGAAGACACGTTACTATTGTCAAAGAAAGCAAAGTTTGAGTCATAATAATGGCAACTGCCTACAATCAGTATCTGTTGAAAAAACTGGTTCTCGACCCCTACCCCCTACAAAATCCACAACAAAGCAGTGGTCTCTTGTGAATGACTGACAGATCAGCCTCGCACACTTGACACTTGACTTCTGCTCATCAAGTGCCAATTCAATGGAGCAGGAGGAGGGGATTACATTGGGGAAAGACAAGCCTTTGAGCTCTCCAGCTTGGACCACACATTGCCCTTTTCTCAGGGAAGGAAATGGAAACATAAAGCCAACAGGGCAGGGGTTTTGTAAGTGGAACTCTGGATTGACTGGTCAGTTGCTACAATCAAAATATGCTTTCTCGGACCATGTTTGAGACACAGAAGAACAGGCTTTGCAGCCATAATTCTTCACAAGTTAAGAATGCCAGCAGTTTCTTTGTATAAAGAGACCTGCCTTTAAAATCCTACATTCTGAACATTTTAGTCAAGCTACAACAGGTTTGGAAAACCTATGGGGGAGGGGCGAATATAGACTTTCCTCTTTTTTATCTGTTCCCTTTGCCCTTCGAACTGCAGATTTTTTTTAAAGTGGGGTTTGTCCCTACTTGATTAAAGATTGAGTGGAATTCTACATGTGGTCATTTGTGTCATAATTTTTTTTGTTTTATTTTGTTTTTGACTTTTTCTCCCCTGAGTGTATGCTTAGTTGTTGAGTATATATATTTGGGACCATTAAACCTTTTTTTGATTAATATATCCTAACATTGTGCTGGTACCTGTTTTACCATGTGTAATTTTTGTTCTACATCACAGTTCTTAATTTGTTTAGAGTTTTATGAAAGATGGTATAGTTTTTATTGACAAAAGCAAAGTAATCTTACAACTATGTGCATACAAAAGCAATACTATTTTGTGACTAAATATTTTATATTAAAATTTACATCAGCAACTGTCTTGAGAATTCAGGGAAGTAGAGTGGAATTTAAAATTTCAACAGTTTGTTAAACATAGAACCGTGAGATTAGTATTCCAAAGAGATTATGAAATTTCATATCTTGGGAAAATGACGGTACATTAAATCAAAATTTAGGGTGGATGATTTAAAAATAACATTTGACTTTTGAATAATAAAATGAAAAGTGAAGAGTAAAAAAAAAGAAAAAGAACTTTCAATATCTAATGATTATTGTCATCTTGTGCTATGTGAGGTCAGCCCTTTCTTTTCCCATGTAAATGACAAACTGATAGTAAATCTCCATGCCTTATCTAAACATCAATAACAAAACCCTGAACAACATATTAGTGAAAATGATGTGTTATGAATGCTAACCTGTCCACTATTTTCTGTACTGAAAGAGGGCATGATGAATAGTCAATCAATGACTCATTTCCCTTTATTAGGGAAATGACTTTAAGAAAGAAAAAAATGAAAATTATAGTTTTTACTTCTGATAGTTCACTGTGATATATTTTAATAAAAAGAAACTGGAGTACAATTTATGTTTTATATTTTATTGAACATTTATTGAAACTTATAAGATATTTTAATTTTTCATAAGATTTTAGAAAAATATAAATCAACTTTATTTCTACTTGCATAAATGTTTCTGCTCACACTCACTCTCATTAGCCAATCAATAATCAGTTATATTGGACTTAAGAAACAAACACATGTCTATTTAATTGTATCTAAAACATCTAATGAAAACCTAACGTTCCAAAATGATTTAATACCTGTCCTTCTCAAGTTCTCCAAAAAACTGAAAAGGAGGCAATACTTCTCTACTCATTTTATGAGGACAACAATACCCTGATACCAAAACTAGGTAAGGATAACATAAAAAAAGAAAACTACAGGCAAATACCTGTGATGACAACAAATGCTAAAATTTTAAACAAAATGCCAACAAATTGAATATAACACATTACAAGATTATACATCATGATCAAGTGGTGTTCATTCCAGGGGCCATGGATGGATGAGCATACACAAATCAATCAATGGAATCCACCACATAAACAAAATAAGGATAAAAAACATACGATTATATCAATAATGCAGAAAAAGCATTTGACAAGATACAATATCAATTTAAGATTAAAATCCTTAATAAAATCCTTATAGAAAAAAAGTACCTCAACATAATAAAGACCATGTGAGACAAACCCTCAGATAATACCACACTTAATACTAGTGAAAAATTGAAAGCTTTTCCTCTAAGATGAGGAACAAGAAAGGGATACCCACTATCACCACTGTTATTCAACTAACATTGGATGTCACAGCCACAGCAAACAGGCAAGAGATAAATAAAAGGCATCCAAATTGTGAATGAAGCCTAATTGTCACTTTTTGCAGATGGCATGATTCTTTATATAGAAAACCCTAAAGACTTCACTAAAAAAATTATTAAAAACAATAAATGCAATAAAAAGTTATACAATATAAAATCTACATACAAAAATCCATGTTTTCCCATATATTAACAATGGAATTTCAGAAAAATAAATGAAAAAAATAAAAAAATAGATATTCTGTGTTCATGGATTGGAAGACTCAACATAGTTAAAATGTCCATAATACTCAAAACAATATACAGATTTAATGCACTCCCCATCCAAATCCCAATGACATTTTTTTAAAGAAATAGAACAAAAAATCATCAGATGGTATGGAATCACTCAAGATCCTGAATAGCCTAAGCAACCCTAAGAAAAAAGAACAAGGCTGGAGCTATCACATTCCCTGACTTTAGTTTATATTATAAAGTGACAATAAGCAAAACAACAAACAATATGGTATTGGCAGAAAAAGAGACTCACAGACCAAAGGAATAGAATTGAGAACCCAGAAATAAACCCACAAATACATGAGCACATAATTTTTGACAAAGAAGCCAAAAACATACAATGGATAAAAGAAAGTCTCTTCCATAAATGGTGCTGGGAAAATTGAAAAGCCACATGCAAAAGAATGAAATTAGATTGCTGTTGATCAAAGGGACTGGTGGAGTGGCTCATTGGTTAAGAGTTGTTGGCTTGGGATTGCAAGCTCTGAGCAACAGTGCTGCCGGTTCGGATCCCACGGGGTCCAGTGATGCTGAGTCCTCTACAGCTAAGATAGTGAACAACAGCTCCACCTGGAGCTGGGCTGCCATGAGTTGCCTGAAATGGCATAGGATACAGTGGGGCTGCAATGGGCTGCCATAAGCTACTGTGAGTGGTCGGCAGCCAGCGTGATCAGCTGGCAGTCAGTGTGAGCTGCCATCCAATGGCTGGTAACTGATCTGCCTCAGCTGGGAAGAGCACAATGATCACAATACGAACATGGGCCAGTGAAGCAATGTCCTCCACAACTAGACTGAAGAACAAAAGGACAGCAAAATGTATGTTCCTCTTCCCTGATTCCCCAATAAAATCTTTTTTTTTTTTTTTAAGACGTAAATATAAGACCTGAAACAATAAATGAACAGGTATTGAACTTCTGGACCTTGGGTTCAGAATTAGACCTCAAAGACAAGGGAAGTAAAAGCAAAAATGAATCAATAGGACTATATCAAACTAAAAAGCTTCTGCACAACCAAAGAAACCATCGAAAAATAAAAAGGCAACAAACAGAATGGGAGAAGACAATGCAAACAATACCTCTGATAAGAGGCTAATACCCAAATATATATAAAGAACTCATACAACTCAACAACAAAAAGGGAAAATAAGGAAGCCACATACACTGCTGGTGTGAATGCAAATTGGTACGGCCACTGTGGAAACAGTATGGAAGTTCCTCAAAAAATTAAGAGTAAAATTATCATATGACCCAGAAATCCCTCTTCTAGGTTATCCAAAAACTCTGAAAACATTAATCCACAAAGATATATATATCCTTATGTTCATTGCAGCTTTACTCATCTTGGCCAAGATATGGAAACAATCAAATTGTCATTTGATAGGTGATTGAATAAAGAAGATGTGATACATTATACAATGGAATATTATTACTTAGCTGTAAGAAAAGATGAAATACTGCCCTTTGCAAAAACACGGTTGGATCTTGAGATTATCGTACTAAGCCAAGTACGTCAGACAGAAAAAAGTCGAGAACTATAATTTCACTCATACCTGGGATATAAAACTGAAAGCAACAAATTAACAAGGCAAACAAACAAGCAAAAAATCATAGACCCAGGCAACAGTTCAGTGATTACCAGAGGATAAGGGGCTTGGTGGGGCGGGGGCAGGTAGTAGATGGCAAACAGTCAAATATATGTTGACGGTGGTAAACATATAGTGCAATATATAGAAGATGCATTATAGAATTGTATACTTAAAATCTATGCAATTTTTATTAACCAATAAATTTAATAGTAAAGAAAATAAAAACTGTGAACACTCTTTTTGTAATCCTCACACTTACTAGTAGTCTAATAGCTTCATTTTTTAATTTATTTTTTGTTAAGGAAGCTATAAAACGTTTCAGAATTCTTTTAGAGTGTATACAAGCAAGAAATGCTAGAACTAAATTTATCTGAACAATGTAGAAGAGTATACAATGTCTGATAAACAGAAGAATATAATATCATAGAGACAAAGAGGAAGCATAACTGGATAACTGGAGAAAAAGCAGATGTTTTGTGAGGAGTTAGAGAGATGATTCCTAGTGTCTTAATGTATAACACCTAGATATTAGGGCAGTATTTCTATGAATGGGAAAGAGAAGATTGAAGGATACAAGAGATAAATGCTATGGAACTCAGTTCCTGAGATACTAGAAGAGTAAAGGCTAAAAATTAATAATAATAATAATAATAAATTACTCCATTGTAAATTTGTCAACAGTAGATTCAGAAAAATTAATTGACAATATTTGTCCTAAGGTATCAGAAAAATCTAATATATATATATATATATATATATATATATATATATATATATATATATAATGATCAAATTTTTTTTTCATTTAAATAAACGGTAATTTCTTCCTTGCATTATGCCATATTGGCTCACGAAAGTTTTCATAGGTGTTCTGCTTTCGAGTAGTGGACAAATTCTTATCTAAATATGCATGAAACAAATATAAGTTTATATGTGTATAAATATGAATGACTCATCTTTGTGTTTACAACTGATGGAATGATTTGCCCACAATTGTCATTAACAGTTACATATATAATTAAATATGCTTTAGAAAGGTATATTTTTTATTAAAAAAGACAACCAAAATGTTGTTTTTAAGTTTGTTAAATTATATATATATATAATTAAAATCAGATCTTATTATATATTTTGTCCACTTATTAAAATATTTGTCCTTAATGACAATGGTATCTGCTGAAAAAATGAATTCTGAAGTCAGAGTAACTGGGTAAGTTAAACTCGAGACTCTTATTTCTGAAGTTCTGTAACATTGGATATATATTTATATTCCTATTTTTTAATTGTAATAGTTATTACTACATAAGTTTGTTCTAAGGATAAATGTGTTACTGTTTAGAGTCATTATAGTAATTATAAATATGGGAAAGTGCTAACAGTTGTATATATTTTCTTATTTTTATTAATATTATTAAACATCTAAATTTAAAAAAAATAGAAGATGGATGTTTTAGTCTAAATCAGAATTTCTTTTTTTAAATTGAAAGAATTTTTATATTCCTGTGCAACAACATGATGAAAATAATGGAGATTTTCAGTTATTCTTATAAAGTAATATTTGCTTTCAATAATGCTAAAATTTCTTAGTTTCATCTTAAAATAAACTTTTAACAAACCATAGTAATAATTATGAGCTAGGTATAGAACAACTACACACATAATCTACATATTTGGAGTAAAATTGGACAATTTGCATGCTCCCTAGCTTTTTCAGTTCTGAACAATTTTTTAAAATATCCACTAGAGGGTAGTAAAAGAGTGAAAAATCTTTTAAAAAGGAGGTTTTAGGAATGATTCTCTTAATTCTTATTAATACTATACAAACATTCAAGGTTATTTTTAGATTGAAAATTCTGATTTTAATTTTTTTCTTTCTATCCCAAATCATGGATTATTAAGTAATGATTTCTACTAGTATCAAAGATTTATAATATTTTACTGAAGGTATGTGTGTCTTTGTATAAGAAGGAAGAGCAGGTAAGTGTAATTTTGAAATAATTCTTTTCTTTTCAGACAGATAAATTATGTTTTTAAAATTGTTTTCCTGCTAACTGGTTGTTTAAAAAGCTGTGAAATTTCTAAAAATCAGTGTTCCATAAGTTTAGGTAGATTGGAATTACTAATAAAAATGAGGAACTTGTTAGAAATGCCTCTCTGATTATGATAATCAAGGAAAAAAAAATATTTCCAAGAGTATGTGTTTTACTGTGTTCATGTGACTTCAAACTATATTGTTTGAGGATGAAGGAATTGAAATTCCTTCTTAGTTCAAATGAGTGTTTTATAAGGATTGAATTTTATGTTTAATTGCCCAGGAAAATCTGGTATAATATATGTTTAACTTGACATTTCCTCTTATAGGCTTCCCTTTCTCCATCCCTCCAAAAATATCAACAAAGGATATCTGTCCATTTAAGTAAATATAACTTCTTACATTCATCCAATTATAAGGTGATAGTTATTATGATATTTTTTTAGTGTTTGTATTTTATTAGTATTTACTATTTATTATATATTATAATGGTGTGTATCCTCTTACAATATAGGGATACATGAAAATTATAGATAATATTGCATTACACTCTTAAACACACAATAAATATAGTAAAATTAGATTTGATATATACACTTTCAAAATATGTCATAAAGAAGCCCAACTATTCCAGAAGATGTACTGGAGAATAATATGGATAAGATGTACACATTTTGTATCATCAAAATGATAGTTACATCAGCAAAAATATCAATGTAAATGGATAGGTAAGGTATAAATTCAGTTTTCAATATTGAATAAAGATTGATTTTGAAAGAATATTTTTATCTAGGTGTGTAAGTACATAATCTGTAATACTGCAACTCAAAATAGTTCATTCTTTAATTACATAAAACATTGTTTTAAAAGTTGTATACCAAAATGTAATATTTTGTATTTTGTTTTGGATATTTTTAACAAGATTTCTATTAACAAAAAAGCATACATTAATCAATGAAATATGTCACTAATAATTTATTCACTTTCTTGGTTAACATTAATATCCCTACGATGACAATATTTCAGCCTTTTTATGTAACTTCATTGCTATCAATGAAAAAAAAACGTAAAATATAAAAAACTACTGAGTCTTCTGTTGAACTATGCACTTACATTACTCAACAAACATGAGTAACTTGACAATTATTTTATTTCTTTACAGAACATAGATCCAATTGTACCAATAATTTTATTTCTATCAAAATGGTTGTAAAACTTGATATTTAAATTTTCAAGCAAACTAATCAACCTTAGGTTAGGAAAAGTCATTACTCTCCTTTTACTATGTGGAGATCATCTCCATATAGATGAGTTTAAAGAATAAATATATATATATGAAGTAGATATTAGCCTTCTCTCAAGGAGTCTGCAATTAAAATCACTCACTGTCTAGTATTAGTCTACTGGAACTTTTTTTCTTGTACGCTGGTCATTATTCACCATGGAAATATTCATCAATGTTTTATAGTTCTTTTTGTAATTTTTAAAAACAAGTTCCTTAATACTCCATTTGAAGTAGTGGATTTTATAGAACCTCCAATGTAATTTATATGAAGACAGACAGCTCATTGTCCAAGATTCCAGGAGAAAGTTTCTGTGTTGTTATGTTTTAGGTTTTGCCAGGTTAAACAATAATATCAAAGAGTTCCTTTGTGTCTATAGATACCAAATAAAAACAGGAAGTTTTATTGTAAAACTTCCCTTACAGTAAGGCAATTACATTATTAGTTTTATATCTTTGATCTGAGATCAAATTGAGCATGAAGGAAATTTGAGTTTTAAATACAAATTAACTATTTTGTTAAAGGTACAATGCAAAAGGCAAGTTTCCTAAACACCCATTCATGTGTGACTTTATAAGATCTTATATAGGTCATGCAGATTCCCTTTAAGATGCATGGACTATTCACTGAGAAATCATTATTAATGATGAACATGTACAAATGTTCTTGTCTTGCACAGAGATGTTATTGCTAAAAGGTAAGGATATTTTCTGTTCTCCCACATACAGATGTAACAGTTTCTTAGTTAAACTACATATTATTGTCAGAAGATAGAGTAACCATAATGATTATTCTCTGACTCACACAGACCCAAAAAGAAAAGAAGAAAAACAATTAAAGTGTTTTGGGTTCTCTTCCAAAGAAACATGAAAGAGAACCCTACATTCTTACAGGTTTGAGAATCAAATTAAAAGTTTATTGCATAGCATGGCAAGTAAATTACAACATTATTTTATTATAATTTTCTATCAGTCAGATTTATGTAGATAAGCCAAACTATATATTTCAATTAGATTATACTCATTTATTATTTTTAAAGATTTAGAAATTATTATGAAAGCTATTTATTTTGTATACAATGGATAGGATGAGAATAAAAATAATATTTGAGTTCAATTTAATCTATGGAATTGTTAGTGGATTTTACTCTTCTCATTTTTTTTTCTAAATTTTCTTTAGAGTTTTATAATGAAACATATAAATCACTTAAAATATATATATATATAATTTTAAAGAAAATTTCATTTTTAAATAAGACAGGAAATGTGTCTAGTAATTTTTATAAAATTAGTACACAAGATCTCTATGTAACTGTAAATTTATACATTATTTGCCAGTTCTATAATATTCAATTTTAATAGCATTACATGAGTTTCAGTTTAATTGCCAGCAGTATAGAGTAGACAGAGCCCACAGTAATAGATATTTCCCAATAATATTTATCGAAAATTTCTTTTAAAATAATTATATAATGTGACATTGATTTGGGATTATCTCTGTCTTTCAGTTGTGTCTTAAAGGAATAAAATCATCAATTAATATTTAAAATCCATCTATAATATTATTATCCCCAAAGAGTCTCAAGTATAACACTTTCTAACTTCAGAGTATTTAAATACTCCTCAGTCTACACCACAGATAGTATAAAGGCTTCTTTATTCAAGTCTTCCAGAATTTTTTTTAGCTGAGCCATCCTGCCTCCTGTTGGCAGCTTAGAGGCTGCTCAGCTCTGGCTGGGAATTGAACTGCTGTTGCTCAGAGCTCAGCTTGCACTCTTGAGCGAGCTCGTAACGAACTGAGCCACTCAGCTGGCCCTAAGCCTTCAGATTTTTAAGATAAAATCAATATGACATATATTTCTTTGCTTTACCACTTAAATGTGGCATTGAAAAAGGTGGGGAGATGCTCTGAGATAGAGCTAGTGCTATACAGAATGAATAAATCTCTTTCATTGTTTAATGCTTTCCTTCCCTTTTTTCAGTACTTAGGCTTGCTCTTTTCATACTACTTGTCCCACATGTTTATCAGTACAACAAATTTCATAAAACATTTCATCTATCTGATCTTTGTTGCCAGTAGATATGTAGGATGATTGCATCCCTCCATTCCAGTAAGCATGGAAGGGAAGGCTGTCTACTAATTCCTCACACAGAATGCACTGTGAAGCCTTACATTATCCGCTTCTCTACAATGACTAACAAAGATAGGTTTATGTCTTCTGACTGCTTGGTATTCTTCCATGGTAATGAGAATACTTTCCTATTTCCCCTTTAGGATGCACTTTTGAAAAAGCAATTAAACCTCCTAATACATATAATTTAGAACATGTGATTAAAAATAGCTTTCTTCTTAACACCCTCCAATGCGAAATCACTGTGGATAAATTACATGGAAAGAAGCATTTATTTTGATCACTTAATAAGTTTATTATTATAATTTTGAGAAAGCTACCCTGGGTGGGGTACTTTTTTATGTAATAATTGGAAATTTAAAAATAATGTTAAAATAAAATCCAACAAACATTAATCCATTTTGCCATAAGCATTTTGGAAACAATGGTTACATTATTAATTTAGTGAAGCAACTGAGGAATCACAGTTAAAAAAACAGAGATCAGTCGATGTCGCCATAATCATTTTGATGTGCTAAGTTATATACAGTAATATCTTGGTTTGCAAGCATAATTCATTCTGGAAACAAACTACTCATATTGCAAGACATCACTCATTTACCATGTTAAAATGTACTTGGCTTGCGAGCATAATTCATTCCAGAAACCAACTACTAATATTGCATAACATTGCTGTTTACCAAGTTAAAGTGTACTAGAAATGGTTACTCATCTTGTAGAACACTCTCAAACCACATTACTCGCAATCCAAGGTTTTACTGTATTTTACTATTAAGTTTGAGATAATGTTGAGTAATCCATTATCAACATTACTCCTTTGAAGTAAGTCAAAATTTACAGAATGCTTCATAAATAACAATCTCGCCTTTCTCTACGTTCCCACCCAAAACTTACAAAAAAAATAAAGAATAAAAAGGAAAGGCTTAGTCAATCCTCTCCCTTACTGTTATGAAATCTATGCATGAGAGACATAATATGTAATATGTAAGTAAAGGTTTCAAAAGAAATAGCCTCCAATATCTGCTAGATGTATTTTATGGATACAATAGATATTTGCTTGAATTGGAGAAAATCAGAGAAACCCAAATCAATCTATAAGAAATTTGGTTTCAGTTGTCGCACATGTCTGTTTGAACAACTTTCCCCCACAGAATCTATATGCTTCCAGAACATGTCTCCTGTGACTTAGCCTTCAAAATGTAAAGAAATGGATTTGGATAATTATGTCCATAGTGTTGGGAGGAACGTTATTTTAGGTCCTTGTTTTCTCATTCATTGAAACTCAAGTTTGTCACTACTTATGTAAATCACAAAGTCTATTTAAGTTAGCATAACTTGGCCATGCTAGTAGAAAACTGCACCTAAATCAATTTTTTACTATTAGTCTCTCTTCCTCCATTTATTATTTTATTCCTCATCTTCATTCCCTTTCCGAACTTCTTCATCTCTAGTATAACCTGTATTCTATTTTAATGCACATTATGTCTTCAAAATAATTGATAAGCTTAACAAATGAAACAATATAATATAAAGCTGTAATATTAAACATTGTCTCAAAATATTTATATTTTATAAAAACTATTTAACACTAAGAATATGAAAACTTTATGAAATTGTAGACTGTCATTAAATAGCAATCCAACCTGATATTCTTTTTTTTTTTTTTTTTTGAGGGCAGTGTCACTGGCCCTCATATGTGGGACCGAACCGGGGCCGCTGGCTTCCCAAGCCAGCCCTTTAACCACCGCACCACTCGGCCGACCCTCTGATATTCTTACTTTGATGATTTTACCTGAATAAAGCTTCTTTCTTTTTTCATTACTATTCTTTAGTTTGTCATTTCTTTAAATTAATTTCAGGTATACAAAGCAACATAATGATTATATATCACTTATACCCCTCAAAAAGTGATAACTCTCCTCTGAGTCTGCTATCCCTCTAACAGCATATTACATATAGCCATTACTATACTACTGATTGTATTTGCTATGCTATACTTTACAACCTGTATGTGTTTTGTGTGTGTGTGTGTGTGTGTGTGTGTGTGTGTGACAAAAGCCTCTTTCTTAAAAGTACCTTTTTCTGAGCTGAGACCTAGTGTTATATAGGAAGCCTTTAGAACCTATATGCCAGAATGTTTCTAAATACAGAATGTTTCAAAATAAATGATAGCATCCTGTATATTCATTTCAGATGTGAAAAGTTCAGGTACTGGGAATGCAGGTAAAGAAGAATGGTTTTTAAAATACAGGCATTTGGGGAAATAAGAAATCTGACAGTTGAGAGTTTTATTAGTGATGATTCAGAAACTTTTAAGAGTTGAAGAAATAAGTAACTCAAAATATGACCTTTTCAGAAAAAAATTCTCTCTGACCTAGTATATAAAAGTCAGAACATTGTATCTTCTACATAATCATTTAACTTGTTTCACTGTAACTGAAAATATTTAATTTCACATGTTTGACAGTGATAAACAGTGTTTAATTAATGACTACCATCTATAATAGACTCCTCAATATAATTTACAATAATCACATTTCCATTCCAAATAAATATTATCTTATCTGAAAAAGAACCTCATTTCTAGTCTCATTATTGAACCTTAGATGTAGGGGACAAAATAAGGAAGTATAAAAACTTAGAGTCTCTGACATGAGGCTTTTTTAAAAAATTTGAAAATATTTTCAAAACTGTAAATGTTGCAGGAAAGCAGTCCATGTTAACATTTTAAAATCCAATTTGTCCTTAATTTCAACTATAACTACCAGTTTAAAAAAACAAAAACAAAAAAAACAACAAAAAAATTGAGGCAACTGTTCTACAGGCAGCATGTTTGTAGTGTTTCTGCACACATGTGTGGCAACAGTACAGAACTGTGTAAAATGAAAATTTTACATAATCTATCATTCAGCTTCCTATATAACAAAATGTTAAACATTCATAACAATGCAATCAGTTTAATCAAAATTCACTTGCATTCTATTTGGTATGAAAAGGGAGTGGAAAGACCATTTGCAGAAAGAGGAGGAGTTGAGCGGTCCCAAGGTGGAGCTGTCTCTTGTGTTAAATGACACTGGCAGATTAAAGCGCTCTGATGGGGAAGGGCTTAAAGGCTGAGTCAAAAGCCAAGTCTCTTTATTTACGCCTACCTCCCAGCCCTTGGCAAACTGACTATTAACAAACTGAGCTAACAAGAAAGACTAGAAAGGGAGGCAAGAGGACATTGCTGCAGCTTGGATCTACAACCTAGGAGAGCAAGAGTGATCAGTCTGTGAAACATCTTGTTTATTTACTGCATTCAGCAGTTTGCAAATGGTTAACTATATGCACAAAAGTCAGCATAGCTGTGAAGTATGCCGTGAATTTTAATTGGGGAAGAAGAAAAAGACAACTGCTTCAGGAGGATCTAGTCTGCACTCTGCTTGAAATATTCTCAATGAAATGCTCAGCATTTTGTCTTGGACCAGAGGTTTTCACTTTGTAAAGTGATGGGGCTTGCCGAGAAGTGATATTTCAGAAGAAAGTACGGGGAGGTTAGTGTTTTCTTCTTTAAAAAAGAACTGAATTTACTTTGAACATCTCTTCCAGCTGTGCATTGCACATAACATCAGGAGGAGTCTGCTTTACAGGTAAGATGAATGTTTCCAGGCTTTTCTAATCCCCCCGTTTTCGCTTTATCCTAAAGTGATCAAATGTATGTGTTTACCCTTAAAAAAAATAAGTTTGCATTAAAGAATGCCCAGTTTTACTCTTGCTCCTTGGCACCACTAACGCTGTTTCAGACGCCTGCTTTCTCTGAGCAGAACAGCTGGCTGGAGAGAAGGATAAATACAATAATATGCCACTATATCTTTCACAGCGTGCAGTTTGTTATTAGAAACTAAACATATGTGTTCTCTGACAACAAAAGATCAGTTCCAAATGCCATTGTTAAATTTAAAATATAAGCAGAATATTAAAAGATTCTTTGTATTTTGTAGACTACTTTTATTATTTTCTGACATAAAAATATGCATTTTCTAAAAATGTGTGAGTGGAGGTTTTTGACTTCTTCAATATTGTATCAGATATTCTCAATACAGAGCCACACTTCATTGTTGTATGTATTTCTGAAAAGATTAGAAATTGTTCCTTAGGACATTCTGAAGAGCATAAAATACATATAAGATTTAAAAAAATCATGAGAGATAACAATCTGGAATTAATTTATTATTTCCTCAAGATGCTGTGCCTGGTGAAATGAATAATATTCTTTCTTGGTAATCTATGGAGAAGTACTTTTAGTGTTTGTGGAATCTAATCCACAAGTTGAAAACTCCAACTACAAGTTGCTTGATTCTAAGCACAGCACTCAGGGCTGCTTAAAATCAAACTGTTTCCCTGTGAAAATGTTCAATCAGTTAACTTATGTTAGATACAGAAAGGCACTAAATTATTTTATGTTTTTACCTTGTACCTTTCAGAAACTTTAGAGTATACATAAAACTATGTATTTTCATTGAATAAAAATTTATTTTCGAGATTGTTGATTGGGTGCTGGGATGTTTTATCTGAAAGTGAATTTTAATTAGATTCAAAGTTACTGTTTACATTCCATCTTGAAAAATGAAAGTAGTTACCATTTTGGAAATGTGAATAGTTTTAAGATGTGGTATGTGTTTACCTTTCGATTTAGTTGATATAAATTTAAGGTACAAGGTTTAAAGGAAGGGAATAAAATTAGATAACATGAGAGTGATGCATTTACCTTGTCACTGCCGTCATTTCAATAAGAATAGTTTTAAAATTTGCTGTTTCAGATGTATGTCTTAAATTTTTAAGAAGTTGGACTATGTGATGTTGTTATCCTGATTGGCATTTCTTATTTAGCAAATTAAAGATATCCTTAACTATTTTAGTATGGTGCAGTTTGTTTCAGAGTTCCTTGTTGGTGACTTTAAGCCTTATACTGAAGGGCACCAAATGCTTAATTATGTGATGACATTCAGTGCCTAACACCTATTTCAAGACCTCATTAAAAATCGTTTGCTAGAAGTTTATCTGAGGCATTGTTTATTGCTTTATAATAACCAGAAATGTGTAAAGATAAATTTTTCTTCTTTATTTTTTATGATATTAACCTTATTCATAACAGAATTTAAAAGTTGTAGGAAGTATCCTACCTCCAGTAAGTCAATATAAAGTGTCACTCAAGTGAAATTTAAATGAACACTCTAAATCATATATATCTAATACTGTTAGGTTTATTCAAAGTGCCCTAGACAGCACAATTAAAACAAAATTCTTTTTATAGTGTTCCATTTTATTAGATGATCAGAGACAGATTTTCCTGAAGGATTTTAATAAATAATGACATTTACAATTATCTTGAGCCAAATTCAAAGCAGGTTAAAGCACAGACACAATTATTAGATGTAATATTATGACATCAAGTTCAAAAATCCAATTAAAGAAATACATAACACATGCATACATGCAAACATGTTTTCTAGCTATCATTTTTGCATTCCCTGCAGTTCTCTCTGCTGCAGGCTAATGCTTACATATTGTCTTATACTTTCATCCTTCAGCCTTAGATTCATCTACTTTGTGGTTTTTGAAAAAAATGAAGGTCTTTTCAAATATGCACCTTTGCATCGTATTAAAGCATCAATCGTCTATTTATCCAGCACTTCTCTCACCTATTAAAATGCAGTTTATTTGGCAGATGTAAACATAACTGATGATATAATATTTTAAATTCTCCTTGACCTACATTTTATAATTTGATCACAATGCAAGTTTAAAGTAAACCAAAGCACACCAGTCATCATGTTAGAAAAAAAGTGAAAGACAATGTATCTGGAGTAAAGTCGTATTTTCAGAGTAATCAATAATTTTGTTCCTAGAGGAAAACCTATCATTTTGAAAATGTCAGACTCATCTCCCCCTTGTTCCTGTCCACTAAAGCCCATTGCTATTGCATTTTATTTTACAGATTCAGATTGTATCACATGACAACATGAAGCTGTGGATCCATCTCTTATATGCATCTCTCTTTGCCTGTATATCTTCACAGTCCCAGTCTCCAATGTCCTCAGCCAGAGGTGCTTGTGATTCTCTTTGCAATTGTGAGGAAAGAGATGGTACTATGCTAATAAATTGTGAAGGAAAAGGGATCAAGACATTATCTCAAATAAGTGTGCCACCATCACGACTTTTTCAGTTAAGTTTGTTCAATAATAGCTTGACAATACTTCACACAAATGACTTTTCTGGGTTTACCAATGCTATCTCAATACACCTTGGATTTAACAATATTGCAGAAATTGAGACTGGTGCATTTAATGGTCTTGGCCTTCTTAAGCAACTTCATATCAATCACAATTCTTTAGAAATTCTTAAAGAGGATACCTTCCATGGACTGGAAAACCTGGAGTTTCTACAAGCAGATAACAATTTTATTACAGTGATCGAACCAAGTGCCTTTAGCAAGCTCAACAGACTTAAAGTGTTAATTTTAAATGACAATGCTATCGAGAGTCTTCCTCCAAATATATTTCGATTTGTTCCTCTAACCCATCTAGATCTTCGTGGAAATCAGTTGCAAACATTGCCTTATGTTGGTTTTTTAGAACACATTGGCCGAATACTGGATCTCCAGTTGGAAGACAATAAATGGGCTTGCAACTGTGATTTACTACAGCTAAAAATTTGGTTGGAAAACATGCCTCCACAGTCTATAATTGGTGATGTTGTATGCAATAGCCCTCCAAGTTTCAAAGGAAGCATACTCAGCCGACTGAAAAAGGAATCTATCTGTTCCACTCCGCCATTGTATGAAGATCATGAGGATCCTTCTGGATCATTGCATCTGGCAGTAACATCTTCAATAAGTGATAGTCGCATGTCAATCAAGAACACATCCCTTTTAAAACCACCCACGAAAGCACCAGGTTTGATACCTTATATTACAAAGCCATCCACTCAAATTCCAGGACCCTACTGTCCTATTCCTTGTAACTGCAAAGTACTATCCCCATCAGGACTTCTAATACACTGTCAAGAACTCAATATTGAAAGCTTATCAGATCTCACACCTCCTCCACAGAATCCTAGAAAGCTTATTCTAGCGGGGAATATTATTCATACATTAATGAAGTCTGATCTAGTGGAATACTTCACTTTAGAAATGCTTCACTTGGGAAACAATCATATTGAGGTTCTCGAAGAAGGATCATTTATGAATCTAACAAGATTACAGAAGCTCTATCTAAATGGTAACCATCTGACCAAATTAAGTAGAGGCATGTTCCTTGGTCTCCACAATCTTGAGTACTTATATCTTGAATACAATGCAGTTAAGGAAATATTACCAGGAACCTTTAACCCAATGCCTAAACTTAAAGTCCTCTATTTAAATAACAATCTCTTACAAGTTTTACCACCGCATATTTTTTCAGGAGTTCCTCTAACAAGGATAAACTTTAAATCAAACCAGTTTACTCATCTACCTGTAAGTAATATTTTGGATGACCTTGATTTACTGACCCAGATTGACCTTGAGGACAACCCTTGGGATTGCTCCTGTGACCTAGTTGGATTGCAGCAATGGATACAAAAATTAAGTAAGAACACAGTGATAGATGACATCCTCTGCGCTTCTCCAGAGCACCTAGACAAAAAGGAATTAAAAGCACTAAACAGTGAACTTCTTTGCCCAGGTTTGGTCAATAACCCATCCCTTCCCACTCAGACTAGTTATGTAATTGTCAGTACTCCTACAACCTCAACTACAGCGGATACTATTTTCAGAACGCTTACTGATGCTGTACCACTATCTGTTTTAATATTAGGACTGCTGATTGTGTTCATAACCATTGTGTTCTGTGCTGCAGGGATAGTGGTTCTTGTTCTCCACCGCAGGAGAAGATACAAAAAGAAGCAAGCAGATGAGCAGATGAAAGACAGCAGTCCCGTGCATCTTCAGTATAGCATGTATGGCCATAAGACAACTCACCACACTACCGAAAGACCCAGCTCATCCCTCTATGAGCAGCACATGGTGAGCCCCATGGTCCATGTCTATAGAAGCCCATCCTTTGTCCCAAAGCATTTGGAGGAGGAAGAAGAAAGAAATGAGAAAGATGGAAGTGATGCAAAACATCTCCAAAGAAGTCTGTTAGAAAGGGAAAATCATTCCCCACTCACAGGGTTAAATATGAAGTATAAAACTGCAGACCAACCGACTGAATTTTTATCCTTTCAGGATGCCAGTTCATTATATAGGAACATTTTAGAGAAAGAAAGAGAGCTCCAGCAACTGGGAATCACAGAATACCTAAAGAAAAACATTGCTCAGCTCCAGCCTGAGATGGAGGTGCATTATCCAGGAGCTCATGAAGAGCTAAAATTAATGGAGACATTGTTGTACTCAAGGCCAAGGAAGGTATTAGTGGAACAGACTAAAAACGAGTATTTTGAACTCAAAGCTAACTTACACGCTGAACCTGACTACCTAGAAGTACTGGAGCAGCAAACATAGATGGAGAGTTTCGAAGGCTTTTGCAGAAATGCTGTGATTCTGTCTTAAGTCCAAAACCTGTAAATAAGTGCCTTACATGATAAGTGTCATCAATCAGAATTTAAGCACAGCAGTATTCTTATTGAAAAAAAAAAACCCCACCAAGATAAAAGGAAAAGAAACTCAGGGATCATTGGGAGAAGCCATTGCATTGTCTTTAGGCAATTTTGTCTGTCCCCAATAAGATCATGGGGATCATTCATGGATGATAGTAATATTTCTCAAAATACTTAAAAGTGTTTCACAAAAGCCCTCTTGCACATCTAAAAGGGTTTAATATTTAAGCAACCCAAAGTTTCTTAAATTACTTCACACGTGCTTTAAATATAATTGGATTTTGTCATTTAAAAATTATACCTGTATATGTAGTTATAATATATAAGGAAAATATTGTTTATATAACCTGTATATGTATGGCAGAACGTACATTGTCAAATGCACCTAATTTTCTTGCAATAAAGACAAAAGAAACTGGACCTTTAAAATTATAAATAATAATAGTAAGGAAAAAAATGGAAGATTGAATTATATAGTGGCCCATATAAGAGTGGCCCAAATCTTTGAACATTTGAGGATAAAAAAAAAAAATGACACTGCTATGCTTTCCAAATTTATAAATCAGAATGATTAAGAGTTCAGGTGGAATACATAAGCAAACTTTTTGGGTTACCTGCACATTTTGTGTAGACAATCTTGTTTTCAATGCTGCTGTGAACTAAGGTATGTCATTTGTGCTCAAAGTTTAATTCTTAATCTTGAGATATTTTTTAAATGCTACTGAGATTCAACTGTAAATATGATTAGTGCATCTATTAAGTTTAATTTCTTTCATAGCATAAATCCTTTGTAAATTTGAATGACCATGATAAGAATATGTTTCTTGTGACAAGTAATTTACAGGTGTGAAACAAATAAGAAAAACATGTTATTTTATTTTTATTGATGTATACGATAGTTGCCATAAATTAGTAGCAAACGGCATGTCTGAAGATAAGTGGTTTAAGTTTCTTCAAGAGAGGTACAATGTAGTTTTATTTTACAAGAAAGCATAGCTAGATTTCTATGAATTATTTATTCTGTACAGTTTTGTATATTTTTGGTTCACAAAGGTAATTATTCTTGGGTGCCTTTCAAGAAAATGAAAATACTGCTCACAACAATAAAACTAAAATGAAAACCCTCTTTCTAGATGTACTTTCTTCAATTAGTCTAATCTGTCATTCAGTCAGCCAGGACTAATGTATACACTCACATACACACATGTGCACACACAAAAGCAAAATGAGATTGCTGTTTGTTGTCATCCACACAGAATCATTTTGTTCAACATCTGCGAAAAGTCCATTTAATGTCTCGGTGTGATTGACTTTGAGCCAAACCTAAATTCTGACCAGTGGTTCTCCTATTCCAGCTAATCCTTTCTCAACTCAACACAAAAGCACATTATTTATTTTCTTGTTTCTGATTATACAATCTATCATGCGGCAAATTTTCACAAAGCAAAATGGGATTTATCAAAGTAATCTAGTTCTGTTTTTTGAACACCCTGCAGATCCATGCACAGGGTTAGAAAGGAACAAATGTCCTATTAGGAGAAACTTTCTTTAATTCAGTTTACTCTATTTTACCAATTCCTGAATATTCTATTAAATGTTTTTGTTTTCAATATTCAACTGCCTGCACTACTAGGAAAACATACATTATTTCTTTGATTTTTTTTTTTTTTTTTTTTTGAGGGCAGTTTCACTGGCCCTCATATGTGGGACCCGAACCGGGGCCACTGGCTTCCCAAGGCAGCGCTCAACCACCACACCACTCGGCCGGCCCTATTTCTTAGATTTTTGAATGAGAAGCCTTCCTGTTGATGAAAACAGTAGTGGCCTGTGTTGCATGGTATGAAAATTAATTATGAATCTATTATGAAATCATATCACTATGGTTTTCTTTTAAATCATTGAATATGTTAATAGAAAATAATCAAGAATTATTATCAAATGACTTATTGGAAACCTAAATTTCTCCATTATTTTCCAAGTTTGGAAAGGACAAATGTGTGAAATTATTTTTATAAGTAACACAAAGGGGAAATCCATGTGCATCTGAATGCTTTATACATGTTTCCAGGAAAAAAAAAAAGAAATGTATATATATATATATATATATATATATATATATATATATATATATATATATTCAGCACAGTAAGGAATAGTAAACCTTCCAAAGCATGATTTTGAAAGTTACATTGTAAAGAAAAAAAAATTAAAAAAGCAAGAGCAGAATTTGTGTTATTGCACTTCTGTTCAGTTAGATTATCTGCCAATAGTTTATATTCCAATCAAATGCATTAAGGTATTAGAGAAACTTAAGGAATTCACATGCCTGGAGGCCCCTTGGAAGGGCTCCATGAATGCAGGCAGAGACATATCCTCCAGAACATTTTTCTCTTTTGAGTAGGGTATATATATATGTAGTTGCAAAAGTCAGTGATAGATTTTAACTCGTAATGAGCCTTGTGACTTGTGATACTCAGAAGTTTGGTTATTTTACCTGCATTTGCTACTTGTTCTCCCTCCCACTAAAGAAGATTGTTTTTATTACATTGCTTGCTTGATTATTTACTTAAGCAGTCAGTGTAGTTACTTTCTGCAACTAAGTGATAGATTCAGAGTCTCAAGTCTTATTTCAGTATCCTCAGACTTATTCACATACCTGGGCATTCTAAAACTAAGTTAGACTCCTAATAATTTTACTTTTTTTAATTTAAAAAGTTATACTTTGATCATTGCACATCAGTGTGAGTATTTTTCACTAAATTGCCATGGAAGTGCCTATTTCATGAATTTATGACAGTGTTTTTCAGATATCTTCTATTGATTCCCATATAGGAATAAGAATTTTACAATCTTATAAGAATTGTATCAGAAATCCTGGCTCTCCCTCTTGAATTAATCTCTTATATCACAGAGGAGAGAAAGCCTTTCCTTGTTGTTCCAACATCAAGTAAATTGAAGTGCCATCTAAATATCTTTTTAGTTGTCTTGATGCTTTGACCCAATTAATTTATTAATAAAAGTCTTAAACTTTGATCCAGGATTAGAGAATGTGATCTGAGTATCTCATTGTCATTAAAATGTATCTTCTTAAAATCAGGGTTTATATCCTTCCATATGTATATTTGGAGAGCTCCAAATATTATATATTTATACACACATACACACAGTAATACAGTAATACCTTGGTTTGTGAGCATAATTCATTCCAGAAGCAAACTACTCTTATTGCAAGACATTGCTCACTTAATAAGTTAAAATGTATTAGAAATGATTGTTCGTCTTGCAGAACACTCTCAAAACAAGTTACTCACAATCCAAGGTTTTACTGACATATATATTATTTATTTTGGAAAACTAATAAAGATGAGATAGATTTCTAGATGGATACCTAGTCTAAGGTATGGGTAATTTATTTTGTATTATTTATTTTTCTATGATAAGTAATAGTTATATAGTCAGTTACTTTCCAAAATAGGAGAAATATTACTAATTTGCAGAATTGTTTGTCAATAAACTGTATTTTTGAATAGAAACAAACACTCACAAATATATATCCAAGGAATGCTCCACAAAGTTCACCATATATAAGACTTAATACTAAATTGTCATTGGAGATTATTCTTTACGTAGAAAGAAAACTGCATAAAAATGCTGACTATTTGAGTAGATAAGTTTTAATCTAGTGTAACTGAGAAATGGTTTTACCATTAATTTGAGGAGTTCTCTCTATTTTTTTATTCTGAACACTTTTAGAGTACAAGCAAGAATGGTTGTTGTAGTTTTTTTCTTGAGAAATTGGGTATTTTAAAAGGACACGCTTTTTCTGATAGGAAAAGAGACAATTACAAGTATTTTTCAAGAATAATAATCCTATATCTGAGTAGACACAACAAGCATAATGTATTTATACAGAAATGGACAAGTGATTAAAAATAAAATATTCCTTTTGACTTTTCAATTCCATACATCCCCAAACATCAATATTTACCCAAATATTCCCTGAAGTTTATAACCATAACAATGTCAAATAAAAAATGAGATATGATAGTTGTTAATAATTGAATTAAAGGCCAATCATATTATTAAAATTATATTGTTTAATAAATTTTAGTCTTATATAAAAATGAAAAACATTATCTGTTTTATAAAACACAACTATATTTTTTTTGTCTTTTAATACTCAAATGCTAGTCTGTTGAATTTTGCCCAAATCTTATAGTACTAAATGAAGCAAACAATAATCCTAAAACCTTACGTGATAGCACTAGTGGTGAGCTGTGAAACCTGCAAGAATTTTTTCTAAATTATTATTAATAAAATATTTCTATCAACTGAGCTAGAAGATTGAATTATTTAGTTATTTTAGATGAATTTATATATTACATGTATGTATTCTTATGTATATGTAACATAAAGGAGACTGCCAGATGTAGAATCCTCTTCTAGCTGCTCTGAAAGCATAATCAAATAAACAAATACTCTTCTGTTAGTAAAGGTCTTTCAGCAGATTAGTGAATGAAGAATGGAAACAATTCAAAACAACAAAATTCACACGCACTTAACACACAAACATTCATGTATTTCCAATTAAAATTATTTAGAATGGTGCACTTTTAAAATAGAGTGTTTTTGTTTTAGAATTGAAATAAAAAGTAAGCAGATCTAACCTTTAGCAAGTGATTATTTGCCTCTTACATCTCTTAGTTTATACTAGTGATAAAATTAATTATCTGTGAATGACTAAGATATTTTTAATTACTAGTATTGTTTAAAATCTCTGAGCATTTTATCGTCATATCATCATATTTGGTGTTATGGAGGTCTTGAATGGAGGCTACATACAAAATAAATTATTTTATTTCTTGAAAATCGACTCAAGTTTAAGTTCATGGTGTTATCAGTGAAGAAATCACCATTAGTGAATGCAAAATGCATTTCCATCCCATACTTGGTATTGTGAACAATCCAAAGACAAGCCCCGTTACTATGATTTTATGAATCATACTGTCACAGGTCAATATAATAGTAAATGATAGAATAAAGAAAGTTAATGATAGATTTCAGAGGAGTCATCATTCTGGAACAATAAGAACAGTTTAAATACTACATATGGGTTCATAATTAAAGACATTCATAGACAAATTTTGCATCAATTCCTAGCATTCTGAAGTAATTTGCCTTAGGGGAGAGGGGGAAGGGAATCTATCTATCTATCTATCTATCTATCTATCTATCTATCTATCTATCTATAGATATAGATATAGATATATAGATATCAATGCTGACAGTGCATTATGGCACAATAAACACAATTCCCAGAATTAACATATCATAAACATCTAGAGTTTATCTATTCTAATTTTCTCAATTTATAAGTAAAGATTTGCCTTAAATTATATAAATATGAAGAGTAACATAGCCAGATTTAGAACACTGTTTAATTGTTTAATTTTGTTTACTTTATTCTCTTTGTTTTATTCTTTACCAGATTCCTGTCATAATAATGACTATTTATAGGTCATATGAAGTCACAGAAAATATATGTCTTGCTTTTACATGTATTTTGCCTCTGTGTTTCAGTAGGGCACTCTGCTTTTAACATTTTTTTTCGAAAAAAGAAACAGATATTGAGTTACTTCAGACATAGATTATATAATTATAGCTTATTTGAAATTTTATATAAGCGCATTTTAGATACAGAAAAATGCTGAACGACTTAGTGGGTTGGTAAACATATATACATGGCAGACAGAAACACAATTTATTTATTTATTAAGAATTTAATTTCTATTCTATTTCATAGAACCAAGCACTGTCAAAGAAAATACAATATAGTTAGTTTTCATGAAATTGCATTGATTTCAAACTTATTCTATAAGTAATATGTAATTTAAGCTTTGTAAGCATCATTGTACATATAGATTGTGGTATTAGATATTTTCATTATTCCATTTCTTAAGATCTCTACCTGAAGTTACTCTATCTCCATGTATTGCTAATTAAGTTAAAACAAAGATTATTATATCAGTGAATATATCGTTTTAACCCTAAAAAGACAGTTTCATAAAATAAAAGTTGTTTTGTTTTGTTTTTTCTTTTTAAATAAACTTTATTTTTACGACAGTTTTTGGTTCACAGCAAATTTGGCCAAAAGATACACTTTCCATATCTGCTGGCCCCACAGATGTCCAGCCATCTCCATTATCAATGTCCCCTACTAGAGTGGAACAGCTATTACAATTGAATAACTTCTATTAATACATATTATCATAAGTTCATAGTTTGCATTAGGAATCACTGTGGATGTTGTACATTCTAGGGGTTTTGACAAATGTATAATGCTATGTATTAATGTTGTAGTATTATACATAGTTTCATCTACTCAAAAAACTCTGTTCTCTGTCTAAAACATTCCTCCTTGGCAACCACTGATCTTTTCACTGTATCTGTTGTTTTGCCTTTTCCAGAATATATAATGATATAATTGAAATATGCAGTGTATAGCTTCTTCAAATTGGCTTCTTTCACTTAGTAATAAGCATGTAAACTTCTTCCACTTTTTTTATTACTCAATAGTTCATTTGTTTTTTGTCACTGAATGATATTTCATTGTTTGTATGTACCACAATTTCTTCATCCATTTGCCTATTAAAGAACTTTATGATTGCTTCCATGGGTTGGCTATTATGGATAAAGTGGCTATAAATATTTTGTGCAAGTTTTTATGTGGACATAAGTTCTTGACTCATTTGAATAAAATACCAAGGAGCACAACTTTGCATTCAAAATGGCATTCACAGCCACTTTGCATTCCCAATGGCAATGAATGAGAGTTCCTGTTGCTCCACATTCTTGTCAACAGTTGGTGTTGTCATCTTCCCAGAATTTGGCCCTTCTAATAGGTTTGTTGGTATCTCATTGTTATTTTAATTTGCTTTACCCTGAAGACATCTTGTGGAACATCTTATGTGCTTACCTGCTAGTTGTATATCTTCTTTGATGGGCTGTCTGGTAAGCTCTTTGACCCACTTTTTAATCAGGTTGTTTATTTCCTTATTGTTAAGTTTTAAGACTTTATATTTTGGATAATAGTCCTCTATTAGATATGTCTTCATAACTATTTTCTTCTAGCCTGTAGCTCATCTCTTCTTTCAACAGTATATTTTACAAAGCAGAAGTTTTTAATTTTAATGAAATCCAGTTAATCAATGATTTATTTTGGATCGTGTCTTTGCTGGTATTTATAAAGTCATTGCCATGCCCAAGGTCACCTAGATTTTTCTCCTATATTATTCTTTAGGAGTATCACATTATATTTAGGCCTATAATGTACTCTAGTTAGTTTCTGTGAAGGGTGTAATGTCTGAATCTATATTCATGTTTTTGCAAGTATATTTCCATTTGTTGAAAACATGATAGGATTAAATTTAAAAAAAAATAATATCCAATTTAAATATTGATTGTTTCTTTATAATATAATTCCTTTTAGTCTTTATATTCAATACTCAGTGCCATTAATACTATGTATTATCACATGTCTTAGAGAGCATAACATATAAGATAGAAAAAATATCAAGTTATAAAATTTAGTATCATTGGTGCTGAATTACCTAAAGCTACAATCATGTTAAAAGTGAATGAAAATAGTAAACTTAGCAAGACTTGTCTCAGGTGTGATCCTTATTAAGATCTACATTATACCCATGAGATTACATAAATGAAAAATATAGCTAAAATTTAATGTTTGCCTACCAAACATCTATACCCAGTTGTAAGTGTTCTGTATACATTCTGTTTAAACCTCATATCCAATCTTCAAATGATACCACTATCCCCATTTTACCAATAAAGACAATGAGGTTCAGGAAGCTGAGTTGCCCCAAATCACACACATAGTAGTGGTTGAGGTCACATTTCCCTGACTTGGAAAATTCCTGCTTCTACTACATTATCATGCTGCATCCCAAAATGATTTAAGTAAACATACTTTAACATGGGGATACCATTTCATTTGATTGTGGTGAATACTATGTTGTTCACATTTCCAAACACATTTTCATCACATTTATGATAACGTTATAATTTAAATGTGTTCCTTTAGCTTCTAGTCATGCCTTAAACCTATCATCATTGACAAGCATAGAAACCTTTGATATTGGGAGGTCTCAAGTCTCAAAATGTTAATTTATATTGTATTCAATTAAAAAACATTTGTTGAGTAACATAGGTATTTCAGACCCTAGCAAAGTGCTTCAATAAGGATACTTCATCATCTAAATACAACTTTCAACATCATATGAATGATATCTATGAGAAGAAAGGAAGAAATTTGCCTAAATTTTATATTTTATAAATGTAATTTGCTTTATAATGAAAAGCTTGGTTTTCATTTGTAACTATATATATAACTATATATATAACTCAGTTGCCTGTTCCTTTTTTGTGTGGAAATGCATCATAAAGCCTACTCTAAGCAATGCTCATGTACCTCCATTAGAAGGAGGACATGCTTTCTCAATGTGCCCCACATTTTGCATACAAATAGTCATAGTGGTGTTCTCTGTCTTTCATACTGTGTTTTGGCAGTCAATGACATGAAATTCACACACATATACACACATATACTTGCTGGTTATAAAGGTACGCAGGTCAGTCTCCACCTTCACAATACACACACACACACACACACACACACACACACACACACAGTGGAAATATTCTCACTGTCACTTTAAAAACCTATGGTTTCACTCATATGCTTTGAAGTGTAGGAATGCTTAAACATAGCTTACTCTCCCAATGGAAGGTTCAACAATGTTTGAGGAAAATTCCTCTAAGTGTTATTAAAACAAAGGGAAATGGAGTAGGAAACTTTTATATAGATCAATATGTAAGCTGCTGTAATTAGAATATGAGAAGATGGAGGTTGAGTTAGCAGATAAAGATGGTCTTTTGTTTTCTGCCTCCTGGTGTTCTTGGCCCTTTTTCATCCTTGGTGTTTCATTTCCCCTGCCTAACATGTTATCATTAACTTCCTATAGCCAAATGCTGTACAGAGCTCCACAATGCATCACACTCTATGGAGCCATGGTTAATAAATTCTATTATTTTTGTTTCTAAGTGGATTTATGTTCCTTTTATCAATGTTGTTATCATTTTCAAACTAAAATGATCAAAACAAAAATTATCTTGGTTATAGCCACATAGGTTATAGCCACATAGGTTTTAGGTTATCAATAGAAAAAAAAATCATATGAAGCTTTAATACATGGAATGTAATATAAAATAAGCAGCCATGAGTACCAATACTTACTTTGGACAAAATAGACTTTAAAATGACTATAATAAAAGACAAAGAAGGGCACTACAACCCTAATAAACATCTATGCACCCAACATAGGAACTTCTAATTACATACAACAGATTTTAACAGACATAAAAACAGAGATCAACAGTAACATTATCATAGTAGGGAACTTCAACACCATTGTCACCAATGGACAGACACTTTAGACAGAAAATCAACACAGAAAGAGTTGATATAAAGGAAAACCTGATGGTTGTTGGCTGGGAGGGAGTGGGGAAGAGGGAGAGGGGGAAGGTTTTGGACAGTGTAGATGGGACTACAATGTTGCCCCAGGGAGATGGGGGCAGTTCTGGGAATGTAATTGATAATGTTGTGAAGAGACTATTATGTTGCGTGAAATAGGTCAGTCGGAGAAGGACAGGTACCATGTGATCTCACTTGTGTGTGGAGTCTGAAGAGCTGAGTGAACGATCAAAGTAAACAGACTCGTAGATGTAGAGGAAAAACTGAGGGTGGCTAGATGGGAGGGGGGTGGGGACGAGGGGAAGGGAAGGGATTAGACAGCATAAATAGACAACTACACTATTGCCACAGGGATATGAAACACAGTTCAGGGAATATAATAATGTAAAAATTTTGTGGCATGTCAGATAATCACATGTCTTGTTAGGGAGACCACTTCATGGATGGAGTAGAGGCTTGATCACTGCACTGTACACCTGAAACTGATGTTGTATAGTATTATATGCCAACTGTAATTGAATATGTGGATGGTCATGGGATGTGGAGTATACTGTGGAGAGGAGTCAGGGGAGTTGTGATAGATATGTATGATATGGGGGGGAGTGGGGTGGTGAACTGGGGGAGGGGGTTTGTCACTTTGGGGGGTAAAGAGTATAACTATTGCATTGTGTTGTACACCTGAAACTAATAAAAATAAATAAAAAAAATAAGCAGCCATTTTAGGAGCATAAAGCAGATACATAAGAAATTGCAAGCTATAGTTTGTTTTTAGTCATGTCATAAATTCGATCTCCAAATCTTCCTTGATGCAGCTGTTCAAAAGATAATTTTTTTGAGCATAATTTAATTAAGAAACATGTGCCTGACCAGCCTCAATGGTGTTAAAGAACCTTGGCTCACCAGTGTGAAAGCTTTCTGAAACATGCTCTGTTCTTTTGTATAGTAACCAATTTTGAACCAATGTACTATCTCTTGCTCACATTTAAAACTGTAAAGATTTCCTCTATAGAATATGTGTGGATCACTGATGGTTTAATAAATTCAATAATTATATTCAATGTTCCTGAACTGTTATATAATTATAAAATTATACATCTGAAAATATGAGTTGATGGTTACTCCAATAACAGCAAGCATACTGTCTATTCAATAAATCATTTCTCTGCACAACTATGACAATGTGATTGATACTTGGATTATATGGAAAGAAGATCTGAATCACGGTAAAAACTATATGAAATCCAATTTAATTTCAATTATCTACTATGAGACTTTCAGCAACTTATCAAACTATATGAGTTATAGTGGTGTCATAAAGGGAATGATAACTTACTTTACAGAGTCAATTTTATGTTTTAATAACATCTATACAATAAACTTCTTTGCTTTTGCCTTTCAGGAAGTTTAGAGAAAATATTGTACTATGGTAGTGGAAAAGAAAAGAGATTTGGGAAAATTTAGGGTAGGTTCTGTAAATATCACATCTCTTGCTTGTAAAAGGTAAAAGAAAAATAATGTTCCAATAATTTCACCATTTTGAAGACTCATTGAGACACTCTATATGCAGTAATTTTGTAAATATTTCAGGAACATACATTTATTTCAAACTACTATTGGGAATTCATTAGCTCTAGTTGTTAAAAAATCCTATCTTGTTTTAAACTCCAGTACTCCTCCCTCACTCATTTTATTTTCTACTTGGTAACACTGAGTTTTAGATACATAGGATGTACAATACATAAGCAGAAGATACAAATCTACTGAACGTACAAAGTAGAAAAGAAAGCTTTTAGAACAGAAATATTTTCCACCAATTTCACTGAAATAGAATGCTGAAGGATAGTTTAAAAAACTAGGAATGACTTTTCAAATGATTTTTTAAAACTACAAAATGTCTTAATTTATCATTTTATATTAAGTTAGTGTGTAAACTTTTTAAATAACACACATTTCATTTAAATGAAATTTTCTACCATATGCATCAGATGGATTCAGTAAACATGTATTTCTTAATGAATCATATAGATTTTTAAATATTCAGATTGAAATAAGATTTAAATATGTGTAAAACTTTGAAGCACAATTAAAATAAAACAATGTAATTATTACTCACTTTCTATTCAGAAGCAAAAGACAAGATAATTTTTCATTTTGTCTGTATTTTTTTTTTGTTTTTTGTTTTTTTGGAGGGCAGTATCACTGGCCCTCATATGTGGGACCTGAACCGGGGCCGCTGGCTTCCCAAGACCAGCGCTTAACCACCGTACCACTTGGTTGGCCCTCATTTTGTCCGATTTTAAATTAGTGCATGTGCTTTTTAAATAACATGTTATTTTATAAATAATTTGTATCTTTTTGTTTCTGCTAGATGTATATAACACATATATTTCATTATGATGCATCTCTTTGCAGACAGCAACCAGACACTATTAACAATTTCGAAGAAATATATGAACTATATGACAGTAAAATGAGAATAATGAGGCAAAAAGTCACTCTTCTGGAATGCAATACTTAATTAATTATATATTTGCTTGCTCTCAGATAAAAAGAGTACCTGCACTAAAGACGCTTAAGCTGCCATGTGCTGTTTCTGTATACAATAACAAAACTACTGGAAATAACTAATTTCTAAATCATAGAAAAGTATTTTCTTCCTAGCTTTTATGTTAAGTTATATAATCATAGAATGCAGAACCATCAAAATAGAGGGTGAAATGATTATCAGTACCAGTATTTGGCAGAATGTTAGTCCCAGTTCTTCTAGGGATGGCATATTGAAAAATTAAGCATCTAGTAATAATTCACAGGCATACACATGTTAACGTATAAATACATGTAAAATAATCTTATAATAAAGTTTCAAAATTACATTTATGCAGTCCACAGGTTCAAAAACACATTGCTATTGATGTCTAAAGGATTTAATATGAGCTAATGTCCAAATCCATATCTTATAAGACTTCCGGATGTGATGAGACATTAGTTTTAGTACAGGATCATAGTTCACCAAATAATTTCCTGTTGCCTTTGTAAAAGTTAATACTGCCTTTTATTTATTCTATTACTCTCCTGTGAAAATTCCAGATTAAAGGGGAACACTATATTTAAGTTTCTTTAGCTGATATTTTTCCCCTCTGCAATACATTTTTTTTAACCCTCCAGGACTAGAATTCTAAAAGAAAATAATTACAAATGACCTTGACCTTTTCACTTGAAAATTAACTTTTCCGATCATCAGTATTTTTGCTTTGGAATTTAGTAAAATATTAATGCAATGACACATAATTGTGTAATTGGTATTATATTCAAAAGAAACAAGAATTGATCTAGGGCTAGTGTTTCATCTGAGGGTATTTGGTCCTCTCAAAAGAATTTTTTGTTGTTGTCGTTACCCTTTTCTCTGGTGCATGAGTCAGATACTTACAGCAATAAAATATCAAACAGACTAAAAATAAAAAGCATTTAATTTGGGACTCTCAAAATCTATTGAAGAGAAACTCTTATGACTAAATTATAAGAGTAGAAAAGTTATTTACTAATACATGAAGATATAGAGGATCTTATTTGGAGGTTTAATTCTGAGAACAATTATTGGTTAGAAAATTAAATTCATATATTGTACTGTTTTGGCTAGGAAGAATGATATGCATGTAATTCACAGATGTTGCAGCATCCTAAGGAACTTCATTTCTTAGGCATTATGACTATGCTAATTCGAGATGGGGATTTAAAAATGTAAAAAAACACACAAAAAACACAAAAGGATGATGTAGTATATTGTTTAAATTATGCAAAAGTCTCACACACAAACAAAAAATGAAACTAGATAAGAGTAAGGATTTCCTCCACTGTATTCTATGGAATTTTAGGTACATTTTTTTTTTTTTTGCATTATCTTTTCAAAAACTCAGTTGGAGCCATAATTTAATTCACTGAATGTTTAAATAGCATAATATAAGGAACTTCACAGACTGATAGCAAAAGTCTGCAGTGTAAAAGCACTTACACTTTTTTTCACAAGACACAACAGATTAAATGAATCTATTCTCTCAAACTGAATTTTAGTTCATAGCATTAATTTTATAAATAAAGACAACATCTTAGCTGCTAATAAAACTGCCATTGGCTATTTCATGTTGGGTCTCCTCTCATTTCTCCTCTTATCCAGAGCTGAATGTACTATAAAGATAAAAGGAGGCTGGCAAAAAAAAAGAAGTATAAACATGCAGATAATTAGCCTGTAAAGATTTTCAGATGAATCATCCTTTTTCTAAATCTGTCAAGATATCTGGCTAGTTTTAGAAACATTATCTAGAAATACTAAGTGGTAAAATGGAAAGTATATACAGTATGCAAGAATTAATATTTGAAAAAGACAAGAAATATGTTGTACCTCTTTAAAATTTCAAATAATTTATATATAACATTTAAAACTTTAAAAACATGACATATTTTAATAAAATAAAAGACATTCTCATGTAGTATTAAAGAAAGATGATAAATTATAATACTTTTTTTGACATTTTAATCTAGATGTCATACTTTTTTAAATTTATTTTTAATTAATTTCAGGTGTACAACACAGTGCAATAGTTATACTTTTTACCCCTCAAAGTGACAACTCCCCTCCCCCAGTTCGCCACCCCACTCCTCCCTCCCATATCGTATATATCTATTACACTTCCTCTGACTTCCTACCACAGTATAATCCACATCCCGTGACTATCTATATATTCAATTACAGTTGGAATACAATATTATACAACCTCAGCTTCAGGTGTACAGTGCAGTGATCAAGCCTCTACTCCATCCATGAAATGGTCTCCCTCATAAGACATGTGACCATCTGACACCCCACAAAATATTTACAACATTATTATATTCTCCGAAATGCCTTTCATATCCCTGTGGCAATATTGTAGTTACCTATTTATGCTGTCTAATCCCTTCCCCTTCTCCCTCATCCCTACCCCCCTCTGAACTAGCAACCCTCAGTTTTTCCTATTTATCTATGAGACTGTTTCTGTTTACTTGCTCATTCATTCAGTTTTTCAGATTCCACATATAAGTGAGATCAGATGGTATTTGTCTTTCTCCAACTGACTTATTTCAACCTCTAGCTCCATCCATATCACTGAAAATGGTACGATTTCATTCTTCTTTATAGTGGAGTAATACTCCATTGTATAAATGTACCACAGTTTCTTAATCTAGTCATCTACCAATGGGCATTTCAGTTGTTTACAAGTCTTGGTTATTGTAAATAGCGTTGCAATGAACATAGGGGTGCATATATTTTTTCAAATTAGTGTCTTGGGTTTTTCAGGATAAATACCTAGGAGTGGAATTGCTGGGTCAAAAGGTAGTTCCATTTCCAGATTTTTGAGATACCTCCATACTGACTTCCATAGTGGCTGCACCAATCTGCAATCCCACCAACAGTGCAGCAAGGTCCCCTTTTCTCCACAGCCCCGCCAGCACTTGTTGTTTGTTAATTTATTAATAATAGCCATTCTGAATGGAGTGAGGTAGTATCTCATTGTGGTTTTTATTTGCATGTCCCTAATGACCAGTGAGGTTGAACATTTTTTCATATGCCTGTTGGCCATCTGTATGTCCTCTTTAGAGAAATGTCTCTTCATATCCTTTGCCCATTTTATAATTGGGTTGTTTGATTTTTTGGTATTGAGTTTCATGAGTGTTTTATAAATTTTGGATATTAACCCCTTATCAGATATATCATTGTCAAATATATTCTCCCATTCAGTAGGCTTCCTTTTTGTTTTATTGATGGTTTCCTGTGTTGTGAAAAAACTTTTAAGTCTGATATGATCCCATACGTTAATTTTTTTTTTACTTCCCTTGCCCTTGGGGATGTATCAGTAAAAATATTGCACAGGCTAATGTCTGCACATTTACTCCCTATATTTTCTTTTAGGAGTTTTATGGTTTCAGGTCTTTCATTTAAGTCTTTAATCCATTTTGAATTTGTTCTTGTATATGGCATAAGGAGGTGGTCCAGTTTCATTTTTTTGCATGTGTCAGTCCAATTTTCCCAGCACCATTTATTGAATAGACTATCTTTACTCCAGTGTAAATTCTTGCTTCCCTTGTCATAGATTAACTGTCTGTAAATGCCTGGATTTATTTCTGGGCTATCTGTTCTGTTCCACTGATCTATATGCCTGTTTTTATGCCAATACCATACTGTTTTTCAACCCCAAAGACTCTATCAAAAAACTATTGGAGCTGATAGTCAAATTCAGTAAGGTAGCAGGATACAAAATCAATGTTCAGATATCAGTGGCATATGCATATACCAATAATAAACTAACAGAAGGAGAAATTAGGAAAACTGTCCCATTTACAATTGCTTCAAGAACTATAAAATACCTAGGAATAAATTTAACCAAAGAAGTAAAAGATCTGTACTCCAAAAATTATAAGACACTGAAGAAAGAAATCAAAGAAGATACAAATAAACGGGAACACCTACCATGCTCATGGATAGGAAGAATTAATATAGTTAAAATGTCCATACTGCCTAAAGCAATATATAGATTCAATGCAATTCCTATCAAACTACCAAGGGAATTTTTCACAGAAATAGAAAATATAATCCTAAAATTTATATGGAGCCATAAAAAACCCCGAATAGCCTTGGAAATCCTGAGAAATAAGAACAAAGTCGGGGGATCACGCTACCAGACATCAAAACATACTACAAGGCTATAATAGTTTTTAATTGAAGGTGAGCTTATAAGGAAATTGCTATTTTGACTACAACTACTGCTTTGATAAACAATGTTTCTTATATTTTATATAAAAAAAACTGAAATAGGGCCAGCCGAGTGGCGCATTGCTTAAGAGCTGGTTCTGGGATGCCTGTGGCTCCAGTTCGGATCCCACATATGAGGGCCAGTAACACTGCCCTCTACAGCTAACAGCTCCACCTGGAGCTGAGCTGTGCAAGCCCCGGTGATGGTGTAGGCTGCAGCCCCTGCTGCAGTGTGCTGCCATGGGCTACAGTGAATGGTCGGAAGCCAGCGTGAGCTGCCAATAGCCGTGGTGAGTGACCATCCAGAGGCCAGCGACCGATCTGCCTCATCTGAGAAGAGTGCAATGATGATACCAACATGGGCCAGTGAAGCAACGTCCACCGGAATTAGACTCAAGAACAAAAAGACAGCAACTTGTCTGTTCCCCACCCCAATTCCCCAATAAAATCTTAAAAAGAATAAAAAAAATATAAAAATAAATAAAAAAAACTGAAATAAAACAAAAACTCTTAAATATTATATACATCGAGTGCAAGCTATTTTGTCATTTCCATTTTACTTAAGCAACACTTTCTTCACTAATAGATTGCTATTGTACTTGTCTTTTTTTTAATCCATTTTTGTCTTACTATTAAAGCTGGGTTTTGGGTCAATAGTGACTGAAATAATGAGCACTTCAGAATACAGACTTGGGAATAAATACCACAGTGGTAAACCACCTCACCCTTGTCAGAATGGCTATCATCAATAAATCAACAAACAGCAAATGTTGGTGAGGAAGTGGAGGGAAGGGAACCCTCTTGCACTGTTGGTAGGATTGCAGATAGGTGCAGCCATTATGGAAACCAACATGAAAGTATCTCAAAAAATTGAAAATGGAACTACCTTATGGTCCAGCAATTGTATTCCTGGGTATCTGTCCAGAGAAATCCAAAACACTAACTCGAAAAAATATATGCACCCCTATATTTATTGCAGCTCTATTCACAATAGCTAAGACATGGAAGCAGCAGAAATGACCATCAATAGATGATTGGATTAAGAAACCGTTGTATATTTGCACAGTGGAGTATTACTCAGCAATGAAGAAGAATGTAATCATAGCATTTGCAACAATATAGATGGACCTAGAGAATATTATGCTAAGTAAAATATGCCAGATGGAGAAAGACAAATACCATATTATCTCACTTATAGGTGGAATCTAAAGAACAGATAAATGAGCAAACTAAACAGAAATAGTCTCAGAGATATAGAGGAAAAGCTAATGGTTGCTATATGGGATGGGGGTGGGGATAGGGGAGAAGGTGATGGGATTAGGAAGTACAACTTGGTAGCTACAATATTGCCTCAGAGATATGAAAGATGTTTTGGGGAATATACTAAGTAATATTGTAAAGATTTTGTAAGGAGTCAGATGGGCACTTGTCTTATTAGGGAGACCTCTTCATGGACTGTTGTAGGTGTTTGACCGCTGCACTGTATACCTGAAGCTGAATAATACTGAATGTCTACTATAAAAAAATATATATATGGTCACAGTAGTACATGGAGTACAGCATAGGGAATAGAGTCAACTGAATTGTAACAGCTATATATGATGTCAGAGGGGTAGTAGATTGGGGAGGAGGGCAATCATTTTGTGAAGGGTGTAAATGTCTTACTATTACATTGTTTTGTACACCTGAAACTAATATATATATATATATATATATATATATATATATATATATATATATATATATATATATACACAGGACACTTAGAATCCTGTGTATCTAGTATGGGTAAAAAGGAAGGCTGTGCAGCACAGCTGGGAAGCCTTAGTCCTGATAAGTGTACCATCTCAGGGATAGTTGGGCTTCCTGACCTGGATATCACTATCAACATCCATTCAAGCAATTCCTTTTCACCTAGAATGACTGATATTCTATCTTGAAGAACTAAGAAACCTTCTAATCCTAGGTCATGACTACAATGAGAAAATAATTGCAATGCAACAATTTGCCCTGAAAGAAACATGTCATAATATATCAATAAGATCAAGTGATCATAGACCTTATCTAGACAGGGAATTTCAAGAAACTGGAAGAGTGTTTATTGGACTGAATTTATTTTGCTATAGTCATTTCCTGACATTTGAGTATTTCCAAGGTTGTAGAAGTTTGATTATAAAATATAATTAGAGCTTATCTGTTCATTAAGTTCAACTCACTTTACTGAAAACAAATTATAAGGTTAGGCATTATAGAGTAGAAAATACTTTAAAAAATACTAAGGTTTATTCTTCTAATAGCATCTCATTTTATAAGATTTAGCACGCCAACCAAAATAAAAGACTCATTAAGATTAATTTAGCATAACCATTTTATTCTATGCAGGTATCTTTCAAATTTTGGTATTAATTACAATTGCATGGAGTGAATGGACATTTCCACAGAGTGATCATGGATGGAGCAGGCGATCTATAGGTCACAATTGAATAAGTACTGAGGTAAAGCAGTAGAAGCAGGGAAGGTTTCTGGAAATGGGAGAAAAAAGTTAGTATACAAAATTTAGATAAATGATTCTGAAGAAAAGGGTAAGATAGTATTGGCATATGGAAAATATAAGAAAGGTAAATGAATTAGGAAATTGAACAGTTTATACAGACTATACATAATTTGTATGGTGACTGGCCTCATGAAGAAAAACAAGATAGCCCAGAAAAAGAATCATAAGGGATTTTTTTTTAAAAATCAGAAATCTCAATAAATTTGGGATATAGCTAATGAGTGGTAGATCAAAATAGTTCCCAAATCACTTTTTGACCATATATGGAAAATGCAATTATATATGTTTGAGCCGTTAATGCAAGATTTTTGAACATTTCTTAAAATTTAGACAAAAGAATGGGCGATTTATATTATACTGTATTCAGACTCAAAACTTATCCCTCCCAGCTTCCCAAATTCTAATTGTCCATCTACATTTTGTTCTGTAGCTGAGATAATCTATAGATTTTTCCATGAACATTTGTTCCATTCCTATATTGTGCCTTAAGTTTACATTATTCCTTCTATCTCTAAAATTCTCTGCCAACACCTCCCTTCTCCATGAGTCCTGCCTCAATACCATCTACAGTTTTCGTTACACCTCAGAATATCTTGCATTGTGTTGTTATTTACCTTTCTTGTCATTATCCAGTCTCTGCTTCTACACTGCAAAGTCTGATGTTGGGAAGTATATACATAGGTATCGGGAGGAATATACATGATGTCAGAAAAGTATATACATAGTAAACCTTCAAATATACATATCAATAATCATATAATAGAGTTTTGTTTTGGTCAAACTCCATTAACTGTTTAAGATCACTGATTTTCCTTTTGCATAGGAGTGCTGTTGAGAATCTAGATTGTAAATATTATTTAATCACTGAGCCAGTTTGTGGACTAATTCACTAATAAATAATATGGATTTAATATAACCAGTAACTTATTTTCTAAGAAATAATAATAATTTGTTATTATTACCATGTATATTCTATACTCAAAAATTTAATTACTGAGTAACAGAGGTATAAAATTTATCTGGAAATGTCTGATTATTCTGTTATATAAAAATTTACATTTAAAACATTATTGTGGTAAGAACATTTAACATGAGATCTGTCCTCTTAACATAGTTTTAAGTGTATAGTACATCATTAATCATATGCAAAATGTTATCTAGCAGATCTCTAGAAATCATCCATCTTATATAACTGAAACTTTATACCTGTTGACTAGCAGCTCCCTATTTCCCCCACCCTCCAGCTCTTGGCAACCACCATTCTGCTCTCTGCTTCAATGAGACTCACTATTTTAGATCCTCATATAAGTAGAATCATGCAGTATTTGTCCTTCTCGGAGTGGCTAATTTCAGTCACCATAATTTCTTCAGAGTTAATCCATGTCATTGCATATTGCATAATTTCTTTCTTTAATACGGTTAAATATTTCATTTTGTGCATATATTACATTTAAAAAATCTATTCATCTATCCATGGACATTTTGGTTATTTCTGCCTCTTGGTTATTGTAAATAACTGCTTTAGTGAACATGGGGTGCTAACATTTCTTCAAGGCTCTGATTTCAATTCTCTTGAATAAATACCCAGAAGTGGGATTACTAAATCAGATGGTAGTTCTAAATTTTTTTTAATTGAAATGTGAATATTGTTGTTAGGAAAACTGGATATCCACATGTAAAAGAATGAAATTGGATGTTTATCTAACACCATACACAAAAATCAACTCAAAATGAATTAAAGACTTTAATATAAGTTTTGAAAGTGTAAAACTTCTGGAGAAACACATAGGAGAAAAGGTACATAATATTGGTTTTGGCAACGATTTCGTAGATGTGATATCAAAAACATAAGCAGCAAATGAAAAGAAAAATAGACAACCACGAGTCCATTAAACAAAAAGTTGCTGCACAAAAATGAAATAATCAACAGAGTGAAAAAGCAACCTAGATAATAGGAGAAAACATTTTCATACTTCTATCTCGTAAAAGGTCAATTTAAAAAAATATATAAGGAACTCCTACAACACAAAAGCAAAACAACAACAACAACAACAATAACAAAAAAGTAATAACCTGATTAAAAACTAGTCTAAGGACTTGAATAGAAATTTCTCCAAAGAAGACACACAAATATGTATATGAAAAGGTGCTTAAATCATTAATCATTAGGAAAATGCAAGTCACAAACCACAATGAGATATCACTACAAACTGATTAGAATGGCTACTATGAAAATAACAAAACACAAAGATAATTGTCGATGAAGATGTTGAGAATTTCAAATATATATTCACTATTGGTGCAGTCATTATGGAAGACAATGCTACATTTTACAGAGACATTTCTCTATCTTGGTAAAGGTGATTTAAGGCAATCAGAAGACATAATACCTATAATTGTATTCTATTTTCCTAAACATATTATAGTGTGTGAGGATGGTGACGTATTGTCTTGCAACTTATTATAGAATTGTCTACTTAGTAAATTTATTAAGGATGGGGGTGTTGCCATAAATTGGTTAAATAAATTGATGAGCAACTCTATTCTATTATGCTCTGGTCACATATTGTAGCACCTACCTTTCCATGTTTACACACTAGGTATATAATTTTTCAGTATATACTTTCCAAATTATTATAGATTTCTAAAGATCAAAGCAGGAAACTAAGCATTTCGTTATTTAGAAGGTGCTAACACATCCGTGATTTTGTTTTATTTATAAACTATATTTGGAGGGATTACAACATAATACAAGGATATAGAGTAAGGAAGAAAAAACTTGTGTGAATGTAGTTTAATTGAAGGTCTTTTTTTAATGATTCAGAATTGACAAATTAAACAAGGATATTAACAAACAAGTACAATTTAAATAGTTATATGCATAATTCAGGGTTCTGTAATCGCTCTTGACAAAACTGCCCTTCTTGGAAAGGTATTATTCATTTTAAAAATTGAAAAATAAATATATAGAAATTGTTAAAGCTACCATTTACCAAAATGTTGAGGTTGGTGTTAGTGACAGTTTGTGAGATTATTGATAAAATATTTGGAGACAAAAGTAGAGAAATAACAAGGGATTTTTGTTTGTTTGTTTGTTTGTTTGGAAGTTCTAAAACTAGGATGTGGGGGGATTTTCATACATCTGAATTAAATTTCTTGGATCTTATCTTATTAGTATGTCAAGTCCTAATTTTAAGCTACCTATTTTGGGTTGAATTTCCTTTTTGAAAACTCTGGGATATATTGATTTTCTACGTGAGTTCAAGTAGTTTGCATGACTCTCAGTGATAAATTATAATAGGCACTTAAGACATTTTTTAGACAGCCAATTTTCTTTTGCAAAATATAATTTGATTTATTTTTCTTTGTTTTATTTGATTGTTTTTCCAGTTTCTTAGTAATTATTTTGTTCTTTATCTAGAAAGTATAAACAAGAGGGATATAGTCTCTATCAGAAAGTAAATACAAAACCTTGATAAAGTCACCTGAACTAATATACATATTTGAAAGGCTGATTTTCAAATGTGACAGTCAATAAGTATAGAAAGTTGCTAAGAAGTGTTGTACTGAATAGATACGATTATTTTTTCTTCATTAAGCATGATGCTTCTTTTTCTGCTGTTAATTACTGTTTCCTGCTAAAGTTGTTTCAATTTCCTTCTTTTATTTAAATATCCCAGAATAAAAACACCATATCCATTGGGCACTCTTGATATTATAAATTAAAAATGTTACTGACATTTATTATATCATCATAGATTAATAGTGCCAAAATGGATCTCTGGATGTCATTACACTCGTGAAGGGTAATATGACTATTACCTTTTGTTTTTTTTTTATATTAAATTTTTATAGCTGCGGCGCCTTGCCCGTGAATTGTGTTCTTCTCATAGGAGATCTATTTTCTAGATTTATTTGACCTAATTATTAGTTGATATACATTTTATTTTTTTAGCTTTTATGGTTTCTAGTTTTCTTGCTCATTTAACTGACAATGGATGTCTGGTCCTATCAGTACCATTAAGAGCCATTATTTATGAGTGATCATTGAGGATTGAATAGCTCAAATAAATATACCTGTGAGCCTGGCAGCAGTTTAGAAATCTATTAAATAAACTGTGACATTTCCTAATTATTTTTAATGTCAGTGGAGACATAGATTCAGTAAAATTTTTAATTTCTCAATTAAAATATTCTAAAATCTATGCTCTTCAAATATAATTGCAAAAAGCTTCTTTAAACTGTTATTACAGATATCAAAATGAAACATCTCAATAATTACATAGATATATTTGCCTTTCATTTTTGAGCACAGCAATTCTATAAAAATAGGGCATATTTGATATTCTGTGACAATCTGTTAAATATTCTTGAGAAGAAATTTCTAGAGTTGATTTTTTTTCCCCAAAAAACACATTATCTCTGGTGCTTGTACTCTCACCCTTTTTTTCTGTAATATGAGATAGGCCTTCCAGTTACTTTATTTGTATCAGTTTTGATTCTGCACAACATTTCAAATGAACTTCTCAAAAATTTTGTTTGACTACTGTGGTTCCAAAAGTTATTATTTTTTTGAAAGATGTGATTAAATGAAAAAAGTCTGCTCCACCTTTTCCAGGTTTATTAGATGTCTTGATTAATAACCCTCAGATATTGTACACATGATGCTATCTCTGCCAGAAATAACTAATAGCTCCTCTCTCTTGCTCTCTTTCTCTCTCTTTTTTTTGAGTAGAAAATACTAACTCATTTATTAATCTTAAATTCAGCCTTTCCTAATGCCCCATCCTAGACAAAATCTTTGGGTATGTATACTCACATAATATCACATACCCCTTTTCCAGCACTTGCAAATTTATATTTACCCCTTCAGTGGATTGATTAAACCTTCTTTTCCTCAGTACACTCCACAAAGTCAGATCATTTCTTTCCTTGTTCGCCATTTTATTTTCAAAAGCCAACACAAACTATGACATATAAGAGACACTGAATCAATATGTATAGAATAAATGCACAGATGAAATATAATTTATAAGGGAGTAGTTTTCATTAGGCATAGAAATGAAGCAAAAAACAATGTCCAGATTCAAAATTATAGACATAAAATGCCCCCAATTTTAATACTTCTGAAAAGGCTTCTTTGGAACATACTTTATGGCTAAGATGAGCTCATGTCTCCTGTATTCTATTAACAGTAAAACAATTCTGAGCAACAGGTTACTAGGTAGAATCTTTGTCTTCCTTATCTCTAAAATTGGAAATCTAAACATGCTCACTGTTGAAGAGCAAATTATTTTGAGCACTGCATGTAAGTGCTTAATACCATGTTTCCTGTATACAGCTTAACAACTAGCATCTATTATTATTGTCACCAATGTCAATTAAGTGTCAATCATGTGCTAGCTATTATGTTATATGAATAATAATAAACTTCTAATTTTGAATTTAATGAGAAAGGTATGCTTTGATGAATTATTAAAAGGAGTTGGATTATAAAGAAGTACAGTACAAGCACATTTCTTTGAGAAAAGAAAAATAATATCCGTTAACTCTGTCATGAAGAGTCAGTAAATGAAAAAATAACACATATTGTTTCCTCTGAAAAAAAAGTAGTATTGTTCAGGTATTGAAAAGTGGAAGAATGCTTGCATTGTACATAAAACAAGTGTATTTTAGAAAGAAAATTATGAACAACAGAAAATGCTTTTGTTAAGTGAAATGAACCCAAATGTCGTTAAGCCATACTAAGCAATACAGAACTTATGATTAAGCACTGAGCAGAAATCTAAAAATTCCTCACATTAACCTAGATTTGTGATCAGCATACAAATTTTGGAAAAATGTCAACAGAATTTAATGAAACAATAATTATCTGGTTCACATGAAAGGGCTAGGAATTAGTTTTTTATTGTTGATAAACAAGTTATCCCCAAATTTAGAAGCCTAAACTAATAACCATTTATTACTCATGTTTCTATGGGTCAGGAATTCAAAAGCAGCTCTGTCTCTGAGTCTCTCATTAGGTAACGGTAAAGATATTGATGGGAGTGCAGTCCATTAAAGGCCTAGCTGTGACTGGTGGACCTGCTTCCTACATACCCCACCCTTGTGGATGCTGGCAGGAGACCTCAGTTCCCTGTCCTTTGTACCTCTCACTGGCACTATTGGACGGTGCTCATGCCATGGCAGCAGGCTTCCCCAAAACAAGTGATCTAAGAGAGAAAGGTGTACATAACAGTGTCTTCCGTAACCTTGGAAACCACACTCTGTTGTTACCTCAATACTCTATTAGTTACACAAGTCAGCCTGTATGGCATGGCAGGAGAACACACAGGGTGTCAATAAAAGGAGGCAGTGATCTATGGGAGTCACCACAGCCGGGGATCATTTAGCAATTACAGCTCCAACTAGACACAATTAATGATATCATTTTGGAAACTTTGAATTGTATCCTACTAAAATTACCATATAAAATGTGATATTATAAATGATTTTAACATAAATAGTAAGATATGTAATGTACTTATTTCCACTCATATTTGATAGTCTCATATCTCAATGTCCTATTCTATTCTCCACAATCCACTCAGAATTATCCTCAATGTTTTAAGGTAAACATTTTCATCTCCTGTTTGTAAAATATACACACACACACACACACACACACATACATACACACTCAATAGCTTGACACTATCCAAAGAGCTAATCATCTATAATTGTCATAAATATAACTGAACCTGATAAAATAAGGCAGCAAAGGGAATGCATGTTTGCATTACACAGAATTTCATTGTATTCACATAGTGGGCTATTGGAAGATGCCAGTAGAGAGCTATATATCACATAACCATTCTAACTCACTTAGGCTAGTTAGCAATTGATTAAATCTATGGGTGGATTAATTTCTTCCACTAAGAACACAATTTCTTCTAATTGGTTTACAAGTAATTATCTGACAAGTAAAGGATAAAGGTAATTGCAAATGAGACCTCCAGCTTTCCAGACTAGTTAACTAGAGTCTTGTAATTTCTATTACTCTTCCCTCCATTTAGACAAAAGCTAAAATTCAAACTGATTCTATGTCTTCTTCAGAAACAGTGTGAATGCGCCCACAGCAAACACTTAACAAAATTATGATTGCTAACTGAACACCACAAAATCCCACCTAATGTACTCATCACCTGGCCTGCCAGGTTGCTCATCCCCACAATGACCTGTGACTTGCTGTTTTCAATACAACTGCTTGAATTACAGGTGTCCCATTCCAAGGTAAACGATGTGTCTTGTATTTATTCTTATTGACTTTCCTCTATTCAATTTTCTTCAAAGGCATTTCATCAATATCGAACCATTGTACACTAACAATTTATATGTTAGAGTAAGGCATCTCTCTAGGATCTATAAATATTATAGTGCATAGTTCTGGATGCTGGCATGTTTGTTAAATGGTCCAGTTTCTTTGAGTTAGTTGTCTGCCCTAATGCTCTGATGCCACAAGATGTAAAGCATCTGTTACTATTCATCAGTGGCTAAGAGGATTTATGACTTTTCATTAATCATCTGGAAGAGAGACTATTTATTCACTTAGATGGCAGCTCCGCTATGATTACAAGATGCACATGAAGAGAGGGAACACAATTTCAAGTGAGTGATGCACAAAAGCAAGTTAATGACTGACAAACAAGAAGCATGAAAGGAAGCATGTAACCCTGCATCCCAGGAGGCCTCTCAAATTTTTGTTTTTGTAATGACTTCTTAACATAAGTCATAAAACAGTGATATGTTAACTCTATAGCATTCAACTCTCATTTTTAAATAACTGCTACATATGTATGTAACTCTTTAAAGTGTTTTCAGCATTTAAATAATAATGTTTTTGGAAAACAAAATAGACATGGGAGCCTTGTCCTTATACTTAATATCACAATACATTAACTGCTTGCTACTATCCCTTTCATTTAATATTGTGATTTTTTTTTGAGAGGCTGTATACACACATGTGCACACACACATGCACACACACACACGTTTGTTTGATGGTTGCATTTTGACATATTTTAAATACCAAAAAATGATAAGCTATCAAAAAATGAAGAAATAATAATAATAATAATAATAATAATAATAATAATAGCATTTGTTACATTACAAAACTTTTTTTTTTAACCAAGTGGGATTTTTTTCAGCTATGCACAATTAAACATTCAGAAATCAATTAAGGTAATCCATCACATCAGCAGACTAAAGAAGAAAACGATATAATCATATAAATATGTGAAAAAAAATAATCATCTGGAAAAAATCCAACATCCATTCAGATGTTGAATAACCATGGTCTATCTCTGAAACTAATATAATACTGTAGTTTAGCTATATTTTTAATACAAATTTTAAAAAAATAGAATATCACCCATTAACAACATTATCAGGAAAATATGTTTGTTCAGAAGATCTGTTTGTTTTAACTTGAATGTATGGAAGCCACTGGATTAATGCATTTCATTCTACTTTTCCTTAAGAGGAAGATAAGCTACCACCTGTGCAATGCAGTACAAAGAAAAGAATATCCAGAGGAAGAGTCAGAGCAAGAACCATACTGCAAATCAAAAATTCAAGAAAATTATGTTAGTTTAAATGATAAGACATACAAACTTTAAAGTCCTAAACACAATACAGTCTTTAGAACATCACCTGAGAAATAAGACATAGAAACCATGGTAGAAGATAAACACTACTCTGGAGAACAAAAAGAAAGATATGAAAAGTTTCTTTTTTGTTTGTAGGATCCACATTTACAAACACCACATCAAAGTGATGAATGCCTATTTGGCAAAATAAAATAGAACTCAAGGGAAGATGAATGTTTCAAAATGTCCTATTGTTTATTAATAGAACTATTTGATTAAATATCTAAAAGAGCAGGTACTTAAGGTCACTCTAATAGCTGTAGATATTACAGAAAACTAAACACAGCCTCCACCCCATTGCCCAGGAAGAAGATCTGCATCCTGGCCTGTGTTAAGAAAACCACGTGCTCAGCAGAAAGGTCCAGGTTAAGCTATCACAGCTGTGGAAGGATTCAAAGTCAGCCGATTAGCAATGTCAATGTTCTAAAATAGGATGGAAACCTGCTTTACTGTGCTTTCCTTTTACAATTTTTATAACTTTATCGCTGGGGGCGAGGGGGACAGGGAGAGTGGAAGGAAATAGTAAAAGAATGCAGATGGAATGATATATTGTAACAATGAAAATAGCTTAACAAGAGTTCAGAGAGAGGTATTAAGGGATCAAGCACAATAAAACAGAAGATTGTGTTACTATTTGGAGCATGAATATAAGTCTGTTTTGTTTCTATTTTGTGTACAGTGTAAGAAATATCAAAAGTAGCAAAGTTGTTAATAGAATCCCCTCTTTTATTTTTACACATTTGTCATCTTTCAACCTCCTTACTCACCCAAAATCCCAGAAATATTCACTTTCCTTTTTCTTTTGCTCCAAAAATGTCTCCACTTTTTCAATTTAACAGTATTAACATAATAGTCAAACTTAAAAACATGCTCTTAATTTTGGGGGTTCTTCAGAGTTACAATGTTAAAATTCACTTATCACACAAAAGCATTAATTCCATTTTTTAAAGTGATGAAACAGAAGCTCAGGAAAGTTATATAAAGCTTAACTATAGGTAACTTAGCCCAGAAATGAAAGGACAAATGTTCAAATTCAAATCTGCCTGTTTGGACTCAAAAATCACACTTTTGCTTCTAAATAACCTGTTTCTTGTCTCACCCTATCAATGCCAACATCATCTTTCTTTTCTTCTGTAGCTGTGATAGATGAATAATAAATTAATTTAATTCATTCTTACATGACACTAATTTATAATATATAATATTTGACTCATTGGAAAATAATGTGAATTAAATAGTTGAAGAAACAGGATTATTCTGAATAAAATATAAAAAACAAGGCATGCAATATGACGAATGTGGTGAAATTGAATATTTTGTTTCCTTACCATCATGTGATCAAGATGGAAAAGCTCCTTGTTTGAATAATTTCCCATATATGCTATGGCTCTCTTAATAGCTCTTAGTGAAGAATAATCTTGAGTCTCACTAATTTTCTCTTTTTGAAATCAGAGTAAATATAAATGTAGCAAATGTACCTACAATCAGAACTGAGTCACACCCTCTATAATCCTAAAAACACAAATATCTAAAAGAGTTTTTGAGAAAATTAGGTAGTAAGGACATCCCTGTATCAAATTCCTAAATCTTTGTCCAAGCTTATTCAAACCCTATATACAACCCAGGAGTTGTATTACCTTCCTATTTACTACATGTGTTCTATAGGATTGGTATTAGTTCTAATTTCTAATATCTCTTTTGCTTCTTGGTCTATGACAGAAAAGTTCCTCAGCTACTTTATTCTACAAATCTTCATTTATAAAATAAAGCACTATGACACAATTAAATTAAGAGCTTCCATTTTCTTTCCACCTCAGACCCACTGGAAGTAATACCTGTACAATGAAGACAGTGACTTTTGTTATGTTTATATAATAATTTCCCTTTGTAATCAGGTTGATCAAAGTCTGTATAACATCTCAAATTACTTAAGATTTACCAGGTATACTTTTCTTTTTTGCAACATTCCATTATTAACTGTATTTATCATGCGATAGACAGAGGTGAATTACAGGTTAGGGAATAGCAAACAAACACAACAGGAACAAGAAAAGGTAAACCATTCACAAAGAAAAATCAAATAGGCCTCACCTGTTTTACTGTAAGACAATAGTAGAGGGCATTCAAAATAAATTTTAATGTGTAACCAAGTTTTCAATCTTAGATTTTAAAATAAATTCACAGAGGAGTGTATAAAAAGGTTTGTAATAGCTATTTCCTTATTAAGGAAAACAAATATATTATAGTGCCCAATAAAAATTTAATGTCTTTCTTTGGACATGCTTACATGAGCCAGTGTCTAAACACTATAATATTAAATTATCATATAAATGTACAGCTAAATTGGTTTTATAAAACAATCACCAAGTTGTGCCAATTGTCAAAGAGACTAAGTACAAGCTGTGCTAGTAAAGTTCACGGTGAATTATGAAGTGGCATATGATCAATTTTGTCTCTGTTAGTAATGAATCACTGAAATAACATAGTTCCTTCCCTAGCTGCAGGATATATATATAAAATCAAGAGATAGAACACTACCTTGATTCACATCTATTAACTATGCTCAGGAAATAAGAGAAATGAAACAACATATTATTCACTAATTTTCATGAAGATAAAATGGATGTGATAGAAAAGGATTCCAAAATAGTGATTTTGTTACTACTGAAAATTTTAAGGAAATTATTTTAAAAACTTAAAAAAGTAGAAGTATGCTTCCAAAAGGTACCATGTGCATACTTCTTGAAAACGTTAAAAAAAAAGTCTGTACTGATATAGTCTATCATCCTATTATCTCATAAGGAAATAACACAGAATTATTCCATTCTATTGAAGATAAATTTCCAGACACTCAGTTTGACTTATAGTTATCCTGAACATTGATATGTTAATGTAGAGGTTGAATTTTCACTACACATTTTACTTCTATAACTTTGACTTCATCAACTGACAAATATATTTCAAACTGAAAACTTCTTTCTAAAGTACAAACTACTTAATAATGTTCAGTGTCTTCTCTCATATGACTTCTGTGCCACGTGAGTAAAATTCTCCCAAGTTTGCTTAATATAAGTACATTCTGTAATATAGTATTGTAGCTGACATTTGATTTACAGACCAGTGTATATTATGAATTTCAAAACACTGTAGCTGGAAAATTATAAGCCATTAAGAAACAGAGACCAGTGAAATATCTTCAATCCCTCTAATGTATAATGACTAAAATGATCTTTGAGACCTAATGTAACATCTTCAACACTCTGCATGATGGTCCAACCTACCAATATTCTGAAAGATTTGGCTTTCAAGCTCATGTTGCTAACTGGGTCACTGGGGAACAGATGGCAAAGTGTACTTGGCCTCATGACTGCACCAACCAGAGTGGGAAGTGTCAAGCAACTAAGATGTTCCTGGGGGAGACATTTTTGGATTATGGTTAAATCCATTTACTTTTTCCTTTGCCTCACCTGTCCAATAAATAAACAGAGACCTTACTAATATAATAGCCTCTTCTTAATCCTTTTCTTCAATGCACATCTATGCTTGACAATTTTGTTCCTCTGTCATATATCAAAAATCCCCACTACACAGAGTATAACTGAAATATTCATTTCTATTCAGAATAGAGGCCACTGTTGAATAGATTAATTCATTGCATTAAACCCCAGCACATGTAGAGTTAGTTGCCTAATGACTCACCTATTTGTTTGTGAATAAAGTAGCGACATCACATGTTACAAAACATGATCATAAAAATATTAAAGAGAGTTTCAGAGGAGCTCTATATACTTGGTATGCACTTATCATCACTGATGTACATGAGGCAAAAACATTATTTAAATGTTAATAATTAAAATAACTTAAATTGATGCTACAAGCAACCAATAATAAACAATTTAGATAATCAATAATGTAACTGCTAAAATCACAAAATTTAAATTAAATTTATACTTACAAACTTAATGTAAATATTTATATAATATATAAATTTTAATAGTTAACAAATTACATATAACTTCAAAAATAAAATATAAGTCTACAAATTAAATGCCATAAATTAAATAATTCAAAAATAAAGCAAGTTTATTATGCATAGAAAGTGATTCACAGACTTTAATCATTCAATACACCTAAGGATAACACCTCATTTATGTCTTGGAAGTGATTCAATAAGGAAATGTTTCCTGGCAGTGTATGAAAATTAAAATCCTGTTGAAAAGAGAAAATACATGTGAAAATACATGTGAAACTCAGGTGAGTCTTAGATCAAGCTGTCACTCTTGGTTTAGATTCACTGATTTAAAAAGGACAGAGTTTGGGCTGGCCGAGTGGCGCAGTGTTTAAGCGCTGGCTTGGGAAGCCAGTGGCCCCGGTTCAGTCCCACATATGAGGGCCAGTGACACTGCCCTCAAAAAAATAAAAAATAAAAAGGACAGAGTTTTATTTTTTCCTCATTAGTGCTTTGAATATTATTATAATATTTTAATGACAATGTATGTATATTTGTGTACAAACAAAATAAGCTAGGCACACTCCCACATTTGGAGACCTACGGTATTTAAATAATGACTAGCCCATGAAACAGGAAAAAAAAATTGGGATAAATACATATAATTGTCAAAGTTTGTGGAATAGGAAATGAATTAATATATTCCAATATGATTTTTTTTTTCTATTGACAAATTTTCCCAACTCTTTAACTGGTCATGACAATATGTAGGTATAAGAGCACAAGATTTTTTGCTTTGGAAAAGAGTCAGTGATGCACAAAATAGTGGGTGGTATGGTGCAAATAGATGGAAAATAGACTTCTTTAAGCACAGTATAGGGAAAAATTCTTTATAACCATGGAAACTAAGTAGGCTTGAAGAACAACTGGCACCATCAGTGAGAGTTGAAATGCAGTACAAACATCGACTATGGAACTGTAAGGAAAGAGCATTCAGAGTAAGAAAAATAGAGAGGCATACACAAAAGGAGGAAAAAGGAATTGTCCTATTAAAGTTTGGGAAACAGTAGTAGAAAATAAAGCTGCAAAAATAATTGTGTCTGAAAAGGTTTGAATTTGTTCATTCATTTAGCAAATGGTAATTGAGCATCTACCAAACAGTGAGCAAAATGGATAGTTGTTAACAAATTAGCTTGTCACAGCTGTAAAACAAATATTAAACAAATTATCATGAATATCAATTCATTCGAACTGTGATTGCACTATGAATAAAAAAAGTACAAGGTATAATGTGATGACATGAAAATGAGCTTTTAACCTCCTGGTAAAGTGGTCATACGTCTCTGGTTTATTACCTTCCCATTTCTTAGAATACACTTTTCATACCTCTTCTTTCTTTTCCCACCTCCAACAACATCCTCATATTCACACTTGATAAATGACCTAGCTTTTTATTTTACTGAGAAATCTCAAGAGTGTGTAAAACTCTTAAGCTAGAATGAGTTTTATGCTTTCAAGTGTCTGAGAAACCCCTAAAAATAGAGTATGGAAGGAAAAGTGAGAGTAGTGTGTTTTGGCCTTGGAGCAAGCATAGGGCTCACACTGTGTAGGCACTTCACACATTTATTATCCAACATGTATTTACTGAGCACTTATGGTAGATCATATACTGCTCTGTTGCTGGGGACATAATGGTGAGCAGGAATAGGGGCAAAACCTTAAATTCTTAGGGTCTTTAAATCTAGTTGGGCAGAGTAGGTCACTAAATGAATAAATGTTTTATACATGCCAATCGCACCTCAAAAAAAGTGGTTAAAAAAGAAAAAAAATGTAATAAAAGCAAATAAAGATAATTCAGTAGTGTCATGGTTGCAAACAGAAATGAAGACAACATTGTAAGAAGTGGAGGCAGCAATCTTGGGTGAGAGCAAAAGAGGATAAGTTAAGGAAAGTTTCCCTGACATGGTACTGCGTGTAATTTATGTGAGGAAAAAATCAACATGTGATATATAAGAACATCTCAGAAAGAGTGGTAAGAAAAGTCCCTTCACTAACTGATACTGACATATTTAAAAGAGAGAAAAAAGCAAATACACCTGGGTTATTACTAACCTTGAGGGGTGAGGAAAGCAATAAAGCACATAAGGTCCATGAGATGTTGAGTATGACTAATTATAGAAAAGATTTGAACGTTTTTCAAAGTGCAAAGTAGAGTCATTGTATGATTTCAATCTAGAGAGTGCTATGTTCTGAGTTTTTGTTTAAAAAGACCACTTTGGTCAGTAAGTGGAAAATGAAATGTAAGAGACTGAAAGTAGAGACAGAAATACCATTAGGAAGAGTTTGCTGTAGCCCAGGAAAGAATTGGTGTTATATAATATTCTGGAGGTAAAGTGGTGACAGAGGAAATGGATTGTTGGGAAAGTATTTTAGAATATAGCTAAGTTGAGATGTTGATAAAATGAAAGCAGGAATTGAAGAATAGGCAGAAATCAAGGATGGGAGGCTGCTTTGCTGACAAATATTAGAATAATCTTATTTAAACGATTTAAGCTTACAATTCATTTCAGACATCCAAGTAAGGAACTCAGTCAGCATTCTGATTTTGAAACTAGAGTTTAGGGCTTTGGTTAGGATAGACAGTGATGTGAATTTATTGGTGATGTAAAAATATTGTAGTATAGAAATTCATGGAACTCAGATGAGAAGAACTGGAGGGACAAGAGAATTGAGCCTATAGTCTTTACATTATTATTGATTCCTCTGCAAATATTTATTAACTCCTACTATAAACAAAATATTTCTATATTAATGTAATATGCCACTTTAAAAAATAGACAAAAATTCCATGTTTATTTATTTCCATTGTTTAGGGGGGAAGACAGTAATACAAATTAAATATAATAACTAAGTTATACAGTAAATTAAAAAGTGAAAAGTATTATTGCCAAATACAGCGGAGTAAAGTGGATTGAGCATGCTAGGGCTGTGAAGGAGCCCATTTTGTATGGTGTGATCATGGTAGAGCTCTTTGAGGTGACATTCAGGGATAGACTTGAAAAAGGGAAGGGAGAACTGGCAGGAGAGTAGTGTATATGAAGGGAAAAGCCAATGACTGAGTCCTAAAATGGGAGAGATCTTAAGGTACTGAGAGGCAGTGAGGAGTCCAGTGTGGCAGGTACAGAGTAATCAAGGAGAGTGGTAGGACAGAGTTAAAGGAGGACGACAAATTAGGCAGATACTGTGGGATATTTTTATGTCGTTCTGCTTTACTACTGAGTGAGATGGGCAGTCACCAGATGATTGTTAAGCAGAGGTTAGAAAGGATTTTGCTTAAGTATTAAACTAATGATTTTAGTAGCTTTATTTAAATAGGAGATTTGGGAGGTTCATTGGCACATGAAGACTTGTATTCTGGGAAGTTAATGAATGTGGCTAGACTATGGTGACAGCAAATACAGTAGTGAGAAAGGAATTCTAGATACATTAATTTTTAAAAAATAGAAATTTATGTTGTCCATGAACAAAAATGTCTGAATAGTATTGATATTAAAGAGTTTGGACTCATAAAAAAAGTAACTGAAAGCCATACAAGAGTTTTAATAGAATTCTCATGATCACTGCATTTAAATCCTTTGCTATACAAATCATTCTCAATTTTATATGCAACAAAAATATATAATTAAATATATTCTCCAAAAAAATAATTTTGGAAGTTATGTTTCAATCAGTAGCCTGTCACGACAATCGTGAAATCTGCTTGACATGACAACAAGAAAACATCATACTTTTAGTTACAGGAAGCACATTGGAGTGTGTGCATGAATGTATCCATTAGAGTTTTTTTTTAAAATTCTAACACAGATAATAATGTGATCCACTATGCCAAAGATAGCTAGAAGCATATATTAGTTCAATGAGCATGAAGCTTTAGAGTAGTCCCCACTTATCCTCAAGGAATACTTCCAAAGAACCCCCATTAATACCTGAAACTGTAGATAGTACTGAACCTTATATATATCATGTTTTTTCCTATACATTCATAACTACGAATAGTTACATTTATAAATCAGGCATAGTAACAGCTTAACAACAATAACTAATAATAGAATATAACAATACACTGTAAAGAAAGTTATGTGAATGTGGCATTGTTAAGTAAAACAAGAGTTACTTGCGCACAAGTACTGCAGAACCACTGCAGTCAATCTGATAACCAAGATGGCTACTAAGTGACAAACAGACAAGGAGCATATATATGGCATGAATACTCTGGACAAAGGGAGGATTCACATCCTGGGCAGCACAAAGCAAGTCAGAGTGAGGCTTTTTCATGCTACTCAGAACGGTGTGCAGTTTCAAACTTATGAATTCTTATTAATGGAATTTTCCATTTAATATTGTTGGACCTCCATTGGCAGGGGTCCGCAAACTGTGGCTTGCGAGCCACATGTGGCTCTTTGGGTACGTTCTGTCTCAAAAGTTTGCTAACCCCTAGAAAAGCCAATCCTGTCCCTCCTTCACAACAATTTAAAAATTATTCGAGATCCGTAAATATATTTTTACATAATCACCATTATGTGAATAATATCCTGTAAAACTTTTATAAATGAAACTATGATAGTTTTACGTTCATTTTCAATTTTACTTCAGAGCCACATATATGTACCCAAATAGCCACATGTGTCTCCCGAGCTGCAGTTGCCTGAACCCTGGCAGCTCTTCCATCTCAAAAGTTTGCCAACCCCTGGTATTGAGTAATTGAAACCCCAGAAAGTGAAACTGGGGATAAGTGGCGACTACTATAATGCAATTTCCTCCATGATCTTACCTGTAACTCTCATTAGAGTGCCCTATATTCCAAAAACCCAAATTATCACAATTTTATCATGCTTGACAAGTTTACAATCATGGGAGATATATGTTTTAAATTTACAGAAAATTTACCAGTACCTCAATATTTTAGAATTAGCAGATTAGGAGGAATAAAAACCAAAAAAGTGTTCCAGGTTAGTGGGTGAAAAAAAGTAGAAGACTAAAGCTTAAAATAAATAGAAAAATAAGAAAGCACAGAAGTCTGAAACTACCTTTACAATATCAGTGAAACCTGCAAAGACATTATGTAATTACACTGTGTTTGGATGTAATGATGACTTCAAGCCATCATAAAAGCTTAAACTATGTTAATTGTTCTCTGTTGTAGATGGCAAATCATAATAAAATATGCTATCAAAATAATCAAAAGATTTATGTTTTTAAAATGTTTCTTGGTAAAAGGTTTAAACTTTTATTAGCTGGAACATTTGCAATTTTGATACACTAGATTGCTCAACAATATCGGACCAAACACACATTCTTTTACTAGTTTCAGCATACATGAAGCGCCTTACATCTCAAAATACTTGAATGGACATTTATATTTCAAATTCATTTAAAGAAAACCAGAAGTTTTAGGAGCTTTCTAGAATTGACTACCAAGAAGAAGAGTGTTTAACATTTATAGCATAAGATAATTTCAATGAAAAAGATGCTCATCTTCTGATGTTTCTGAAATCACACTTTTCTAAAGTAACCAATCCCTTTGATGTCAAGTGAACAATAATTTACATATGTAATAGATTTTTAATAGTATAAATTTCAGATAAGTTTATATTATCTGGCAGTTTGAACTAGTACAATCAGGAATAAATATTTTCCTTTGAAATTCACAGATATCATTTATTTTTTTCTGTATATGACAAAATGCAATATCAAAATTATGTATCAGTACTACAGAACTGAACCAAAATTGTTATGTTTATTTGCAATCAATTATATCTGATTTATATTGAGATAACCTATTTAAGTGCAACAATTTGAACAATAAACTTGATTACAACTTTTTAAACTTCTCGTCATTTATGCAGAAGTATATGGAAAAATGAACATGTGGGACATGAGCAGGATGTACATCATAAATCTCTCATTTTACCTTACTTAATATTAAAATTTAATTAGCATGTAGATATTCTCTTTGGAGACGGAAGATAAAACAGGTGAATTTTGAAGACCAATTTTTATTACATTTAATTCAATCTTAAGTAAATGATAATCGCCTCAACATTAATAACATAAACTATTTTAAAGGGCAGCCTGAATGGTCTCTAGAAGTAGTCATACTTGGTGAAGTAGTTTCCAGGGGACAAAACAAAATAGGAAACAGACACAAAACTTTCCACTAAACGCTCCCAATCCTGTGCCTCAAGTGCAACTCTAGGAAGAAACATCAGAAAAATCTGACACATTAATCCTGGTAATAGGGAACATGATATAATGTTGTGGACATATGTCTTTGCTAACAAATTTAATATAAATATAGTAATGATTTTTTACATATATTTCCTATAATGTCTCTGATCGAAGGCCAATGGCCCACACACCTCCTCAAAGTAATTCTAAAAGAGGTCAAATTAGGGTAGTTATACTTCTGAGTGCCAGATGATCCCAGAACATTATGTAAGTAGTTGAGAGTAGTGGTTACCCCATACATGCTTCAGAAGCCCCTTTCAAAATGACTATTCCTTGCAATAAAACCTTAGATTAGTATTAGGCAGCACAGAGTTTAGGGTAATATTATCTGATAAAAATCTGGAGTGCAAATGTGATGCAGATTAAATTGAGGTCCATATATTTTTTTTCCAATTTATGAAGCACAGTACACAAAACTTTAGTGCACAGAGTGTGAACTAGACCAAGCAAGGGTGTGGAGGGGCTGCTACATTTCTTAGAGAATGGAATCCTTGGAGTTCTACACCATAAACCAAGACAACAATAAACAGAGCAGAGCTAAGTAGGTATTAAAAGTTTGCAAAGAAAATGTAACTAATTGTTTGCCATCGCAATAGCCAATCTCATTAAACCTCTAATCAATATATATATATATATATATAATCAACAAATATATATATATATATATATATATATATATATATATATATATATATATTTGAACAAATGAATTTCCTTTTGATTCATTCAGCATAATAATTGGCATCTATATAACTTAAAATAGATGAACTATTTTCCTATGATGATTGTTAGTTGTACAATTTTTTATTGTTGGAGAATGTCTGCTAAACATTTTTATTTTTTTAAGGGCAGTGTCACTGGCCCTCATATGTGGGACCCGAACGGGGGCTGCTGGCTTCCCAAGCCAGCGCTTAATCACCACGCCACTAGTCCGACCCAAAAATGTTGATGATTTTGGTATGAATATAACAATTTTGAAGGTATTTTCTTACAGAAATTTATTAGTTGGATCATCTGATTCTTCAGATTACTCTTATTTCAAAACAATGAAGTGATGTCATTAGAATATTTCTTATTATTTAGTAATATAGAGAAATAGCTAGCATATTTGAGAAGTTATTAAATAATTAATGTACAAATGGTTAAAAGAGAACAAAATAAAGTACAATTTTACACCTGAAGAAATTTTCCAGAACGTGTTTTCTGTCAAGGTTGTAGTCATTTGTTTGGGTTTGGTTTAGTTTTTTGGATCACTAACTGGATGAAATATAAGTACTATGTAGAAGAGTGTGTTTATTTTCACTCATAAAAGCAAGATCTAAAAAAAAAAAAATCATTGAAGTCCTAAAACATGTAATTACATATCAACCCTCTATTATTTCTCTATATATGGAGTGCCAGTGGAATATGGATGGTAATTAGAACCTAGAATCCACCTATTCTTATGTATAAAGGTTACCTTAAAACCACAGAACTACTGATAAAATTTTAAGAAGAAGAAGGGCATGTAGTAAACATTTTGACTATTAACATAAGGATTGTATTAAGTTGACATTTTAAAATGGCATACTGAATCAAGGAGATCAAACCTTGAAGCTATGTATTAATAAAAAAAAAAAAATTTTTTTTTTTTTTGAGGGCAGTGTCACTGGCCCACATATGTGGGACCCAAAATGGGACTGCCGTCTTCCCAAGCCAGCACTTAACCACCGCGCCACTCGGCCGGTCCAAAAAAAAAAAACTTTTTCAAATGCTGTTTTCTTCATATTTAGACCAGAAAGCCAGGAAATATTTAAGTTTTGTCAATGTTGAACCTTTCTACTGATAATATATGAAAATATTTTAGATCCCCAAGATGAATTGTATCTTGTAATTTAAAACATTTAGAGCTGTTGACTTACATACATAAAGACAAGAATAATGTCCCCAGGTGTCAATCTGCATTTTGGCTTTAATAAGCTTCCCCATAAAATGAAAGTCACTACACAGAAATATCTCTATTTTTCCTCACAAATTATTACCACCTGCTGATATTAAATCTTTGACTTTTCTATGGAAATGAAAATGTTGTAATCAAATTGAATTTGCTTTTGAAAATCCAGTTATTCTTTACCTAAATTGCATTTTTGCACCCTGTATATTTTCTCCCTGACATGAAGATTGGGCGTGTGTATTATTAAAATGACCTCAAATTCTTGTCAACACAGGTATGAGAAAAATTAGCCCCAGGTTTTCACAAACACAGATGTGATGAAATTAGCGACTTCATCACCATTGTTTTGATAGGAGCAGCAAGGCAGATATTTTTCCCAAGGCATCCAAAATATTGTTTTAAAACATACTCAGATACGCCTTCATAAATTTGTTGTATAACAAATGTCACTAAAATTATGCTATAATTCATGTCATTAAAATGATGCTATAATTACAAGTGAAAAAACACTCACAAAACAGAATATGCATTATTATCATATTAAAATTATTATTTCTAAAGTATATCTGGAAAATTACAAACCAAGTTTATAAAAATTATTATTTCTGCATGGTGCAATTGCAATCATTTTTTCTGTTTAATTTCCTATATTTAAAAAAAATATACCAATAAAATGTTATTAATAGAAGACAAAATAAACATGGATTTTAAACTGTACCAATACTTTATACATACTGCATCTCATGGACAATCATGACTGCAAGTGTCCATTTAGGTTGTTCTGAAGAGTTAACAAAAGAAATACATAGAAATCAGAAACGGATAAATTTAATTTAGTCTATAACCTCACAGCATAAGATACAAATAAGAATATCATTTCTTCCCATTTAGTACCATATGATGCAATTCCATATTAACAGATTTTTCATGTAAACATGAATTAAAGTTCTCATTCAGATGAAAACAATTTAGTAGTTTCAAAGACTGTGAAGTCGGCCTGACTTTGGTTATCTTAGGTTTTGCCTTTGCTCCCTTTGTGACCTTAGCAAATGCCTCAACTTCTCTTCCTACCTCCATTTCTCATTTATAAAATGGGAATAATGACAAAGTTGTGAGGATTACAGGAGTGAATACAAGTAAATCCCTTATTATAGTGACTGGTTAATTGTGAGTGTACAATTCACATTAACTAGTGTTATGTTTATATTTTGTTGTTGCTGTTGTTTTTGCTTTTATTATTTGCCCCTAATGGAATGAACCAAAATTAATCTGTTGTTTTTTTTCTCCAATATTCAAGTATTCCTGGCAGGACTTCTCACTTTTGTCATCCATACTCACAAAAGTAATAAATTCCACTATGCAGGTTAACAGGAAAAATGAAATTAAATAACACTAAAAATAATTATTTATCTAATAAGATAGTATTGCTCTGCATTCAAACGGAATAAGAAATATGGATGCTTAGTTTTGAAAATTGTCTGTAAATCACTTATCTGAGAATCAGATCAGGACCTGAAAAAAAATTCCTTTCACTGAAATTAGAGACCTCATCAAATGACACCCTGAGTTTGATAAAAAGTTCAAGTGTTTAAGAAAATTCATGACTCTCTGAAAGAAAAACTTGAACCTAAGTAATATACAATCATAACATTAGCGAAGAGGCATCTAAGTTGTTACAGTGGTTTAAAAATTCTAATTTAGATTTTTTGGGTAGATACTCAGGAGAGGGATTGGTGGGTCATATGGTAATTCTATTCTTAATTTTTTGAGGACCCTCCATACCTTTTTCCATAGCGGCTGGGGTCAAATGTATGGTGCTAGAAGAACTGAACTGGGTGGTAAACACATAATGCAATATGTAGATGATGTATTATAGAATTGTACACTTGAAACCAGTGTAGTTTTGTTGGCCTCTGTAACCCTAATAAATTTTAGTTAAAAACATTATAATTTAAAATATTATATCATGTTGATCATTAGCTTAAGTGTAAGACCCCTCTTTCTGTGTAATCTCCAAATAAAACCTGGGGAGTAATTCCCAAATTAAGCTTTCACCTCATTAAGAGTAATAATGATTATTTTATTTTTTATTTTTTATGCTGTATATTACTTTATTAATACAGATAATTTAACTGAAAAAAAAACACGTTTAGAATTATGAGAAAATGCTCATGTCTGGCAAAGACCCTAGAATTCAAAATGTAAAGTCTAAAATCCCAAATTTATCCTTTTCTAAAAAGTCCATTCCCTATAAGTAAAATTAAGTTACTTCAGGATATAAAAGTGAACATTTATGATGTTCTTAAAGATAATATTTAATGTTCCTTAAAGATAAAGCTATACTACAAGATAGGTGTAGCAGCCATTGGAATGCCAGTTCAACTTCTATGGGGCAGATAGGTGGATGAGGTAAAAGACACAACACATTAAATCACTTATCTTTCATTAAGTTCCCCACATCCTTCTAAAAATAAAGGTCTTTGGGAGGGGCACAACATCAATTCAGAAATAACTGAATTTTCCATTTGTCATGGGTTACACTATCGACCCCTTATCAAGCTGTGTAAATATAGATTACATCAGGAACAATAAATGTACAGTTTTATTTTTGGTAGTAGTCTTCTGGAAATATATTCTGTTTTCCTGTTTTTACTTACAGAAAAAATACGTAAGACTAAGAATAAAGCTGCATTAAAAATTGAGTTTATTATTAAATGACCGTTTATTTTAGAAAGTCAACATATGTCCGTTACCTGCATGTGTAACAAAAGGCATCTCTCTAGCTGCCAGCATTTTTTAATGCTGATAATGACAAACAAATGACATAGAAAGTGGACAGTGTTAATGAAGTTCACTTATAAATCATCAAAAGGAAAAACAAGCCAACAGGAAAAAAAGAAATCAACAGAAAACTTAACCCAAATACATAATTAACATAAAAATATTCTCAGCTTTACTTGAAATCTGAAAATATAAATATAATAAAAACCGAAATTCATCTATGGTCACTATGGTCCAGGAAATATACTTACACAGCCTTAATTTAATCTTCACAATAATTCTCTATGAGGAAAATAGTATTATACTCATTTATAGATAGGCTAGTTGTGGTACTGACAGGTTATAACTTGCCCAGGGTCAAATAGATTATAATTGGCAGAGCGAGGATTTGATCTCATGAGGTCCATTTCTGCAGACACACACGCGCACACACACACACACACACACACACACACACACACATTAAGAAAACAAACAAAACGAACCTATTATGTTTAGTACAGTTATCACAAATATTTACAGTCAACCTAATTATTCATCACAAGAGGAATGGTAACTTAAATCTCTGGACATGCATACTATAGAGTAACTCTGAACTTATTAAAGAATAAAAATCATTGTAGAAAAGCACGTGACTGAACAATATAATATGATATAAATAAATAAAATATAAATAAATTTATGAAAACATGCATATGTATATGCAAATATTTAGTCACTCATTTATTGGCTCATTTGTATACACTTATAAACACATATACATATATATATATGGAAAATTATCCAGAACAATTTATTAAGCTTAGCAATGAGTTTAGGTTGTGTTTTATGTGAGGTAAGGCAAGGAAAAGGTGGTGAAATTTTGACTTCCTTTTTATACTTACAAAGGACATGCATTATTATGAACTTAAAAGAATGATTTTTCATGGGATGTGGAGTATAGTGTGAGAGTGGAGTCAATGGAATTGTAATAGATATGTATTATATCGGGGATGGAGGGGTTGTGGATTTACTTTGAGGGGTAAAAAGTATGATTAATGAAGCTGTAAATATTTTATAGGGTGTCAGGTAGTCATATTTCTTGTTAGGGAGACCACTTCATGGATTGGTAAAGGCTTGATCACTGTACTGTACATCTGAACCTGATGTTATATAATATTATATGTCAACTATAATTGAATACATATATAGTCACGGGATGTGGAAAAAAATGAGTTTTAATTATATTTTTAACATATTTGCTTTTATATTGTTAAGGTATAAACTTTTATGTGGTTTAGCTCATGGAATCCAGAATCTTAATTGAAAAGAACCACTGTAATTCAACTCCATCCTGTTCATACTTGCCATGCCAAGTTTCTAAGTAACTACATAAAAGTCAATAAGAAATGCTGTAATCTGGGTCACATTGGCTGTTAAAGTGCAAAGTACTCATCACTTCTTCACATGAAAAGTCATTTCTGAGAGTAAAGTCAAGATCGAGTTTTAGATTTACATTAGCAATGTTATGCTGATGGAAGAAAAGATACAACATTTGCATGTTTATTTATGAGAATAAAATGTTCTTAGTGACAGTTGTGCTTATCTACTACATGCATTAGTGTTTTGTTGGCATTCATCGGGAGAAAAGGTTATGCTTGACATTACTATTTTTTTTTTGTAGGAAAGCCTGTTAGTATCATTGTTTCTTTCTTTCATTCTTTTTTTGAAATCATAGCCTCAAATTCATGAGATGTTGGGTAATCTGAAGTACTAAAATCTTAAGTCTTTCAACTGTTTACATTTTTTATCTTTATTTAAAATTAAATTTATTGGATTGACAATGGACAGTAAAGATACATAGGTTTCAGGTGTACAATTCTGTAATATATCATCTACATATCACATTGTGTGCTCACCACGCAGAGTCTGATCTCCTTCCATCATACATTTATTTTTACCTCAGATATATGTATTTGTTGTCTCCATTCGTAGCATTAAAATAAAGACTTGCATTTTAAATTAAAGATTTTTTTTTTGAATAATGTATAAAGTGATCATGAAGCACTTTTACAGCCCAATGAAGTTAAATAACTATTTTCATTGTAAACATTTTACCCAGGTTACGTAACCCATCAGGGAGCAAACCAATATCCTCACTCAATTTAATTTCCCACTTTACATAGAAAAAATGCTTACACACATGCTTATACCTTGACATACACAAAAATAAATAATACTAGTTCCCTAACATTGTATATCTTTATTTAGAAAAGCAATCATGCTATTTAATTTTCTATTATTCTCCCTTAGCAAACAATTGCTTTACCAGTTTGGTGTTCCTTTCTGAGAATTCTTTTCAGTGAAATATCAAATACATTTTTAGTGAGATCAAATATTGTCTGTACTATTTCTGATTCAAGACTGGCATTTTTTAAAATTTATTGGCTCATTTGTTTCTCACCTCAAAAATTTAATTATATGTTTAAATATATTTGCCATTCACATGATAACTTATGTGGTTTTTGATAAAGAGAATACTCAGTGTTGAAATTAGAATATACATGATACAATTGGAAAAACCACAGCAGAAGAACTTTATAGCTCCATTAATTTTTAAGGCAAACTTATGCAAAATGATGTTCCTTCGATCTCTATTTTAATTTCAATTACTTATTAAACATTTTGTATATCAAGGGCTTTTTTTATGGCAAAAAGATTATTAAAACTGCTGGTTTTCTAAGTTAATATTTGACCTGATTAAATTTAAAATTAATAAACCTCATTTCATTAGCCCTTAATTTTAACTTAAGAAATACTTATATTTTTGGGCCTGCCGAGTGGCATGGTGGTTAAGCGCTGACTTGGAAAGCCAGCGGCCCCAGTTCGGGTCCCACATATGAGGGCCAGTAACACTGCCCTCAAAAAAACCCCCAAAAAACCCAAAAAACAAATACTTATATTTTCATATGTAATCACTAAGTAATGCAATCACTCCATTTTACTTATCATTCTAATAGTTTTGAAAAAAATTAAAACATTCAATGTTGCTTGTCCCAAAATTTGTAAACTCAAGTTCAACATTATATTGCCTTAAGCAATAAATAATGAGTACATATTAAGTATGAACCTTTCAAGAATAGAACAGCAAGGTATCTTAATGAATTATCTATGCAATGTTAAATGCACACAATTTATCATTTATTTTCAACCAATATCTGAAGTAAGGAAACATTTTGACATTGAAATCACTATTCTAGTTCATAATTATAGCTGAAATACAACTCTCATATAATTATAGACAATTTACATAATTCACATATTACCCAATGATTAATAAAACGTATTCTTAAATCTAACACAGACTATTCATATATGAGCTTGAAATATTTGATCATCTTTTCCTTTATAAACACATATACCATTTCCTACTCAAAATCTCCATTAAGACATCTAATAAACCACTAAATGCCTTAACACATCCCCAAAACCCAACACCTTATTTCCCTATCCCCCCAAATCTGCTCTTATGCAACCTTACCCATCTCAATAAATGGGCATGTTTGTTTTTTACTTTCTTAGACAAAACACTTGGAGTATTTCTCAACTTCTCTCCTTTTGCTCAATCTATATCCAAACCACAAGAGTATTATACCATCTATCCTTTTAAATTCCAACCATTTTTCACCAACTCCATTTTTAAATCTCTCATCTGTCTCCTCTGCTCTTTAAAGACTATTCTCATATCAGCTAGAGCGGAGGTGGCACCTCATTGCTTAATGTCCTACAGAAGCCTCCCTTCTTAGAGTAAAAGCTTAACTATTGACTGAGTCTCACCAAGTGTTAACATGATCTCCCTCTTATCTCTACCCTGACCTCCTATTAAATTCCCCACAATATATTACACTCCCACTAACCTCTGGTCATATTAACCTCCTTGCTCTTGCTTTCTTCTACCTGGAATGTCTTCCCCTGGATCACTACATTTTCCCCTCAGTCCTTTCATATTTAAATTCAAATGTCAATTGCTCCAAGAGACAACTCACTCCCCTGGTTTCCTTATACCCTAATTCTGGTGAATACTCATCTTTATGTGATATGTATATATTTCTTTTTTTCGCTGTGCATCTGCTCTATAGGTTGAAAGTGCATTAAGAACTAAATAGGGTATTTTTCTCCTAGTTTTTCACTGATGTATACTCGGTTCATAGAAAAGTACCTGACACATACTGAATGGATCATTTTGAAGTTCATTCAGACATATGTCTAGCAATACACATGAGTATAAGAATAAGGTGAACTCAGATTCTTGCACTAGTTGATTATTTGCACACTGGTAACATTTAAAATTGTGAGTGGACTTTCTAGAGAATCAGTGGGGTTGAGAGATGAAGATGATTACATCATAAATGATACAAAACATTTTTCTTACAATGTATAATAGAGAAATTTTGACTGAAAATAAGGGCATATGACCATACACACTCATTTTCTATTATAAATATTAAAAATACAAGATAATTGGGGGTTCATATAGTGAGAGGTTTATTTCTTAAATCAAAACTTACGTATTAGAAAGCAAGCTTATTTTCACAATATCTTTTAACTTGAGGTGAATGAGGTGGTTTTAAGAATTAAGTGAATAATTAGAGAACAATGTCTATATTTGAGATACACACATGGAAGAAGGTTAAAATATTTATTCTAAAAAGTAGCATTTGAATAATTCTCAGAAATAAATTATTGAATATCATGACTGTGCTTTCTTGGTCAACTTGGTCAAAAAGAAGCTCCATATTGTACCGCAAAAGAAATCCAGGTAAAGGCATCCTGAAAATATCAAGATGATGTATCTTATATTTATATATTACATATAGATAATAATTTTGTTGCACTTGCCTAGATTCAGGTCAGTTAGAACTATAAGACATCAAAACTAAATTCTATGAAATGGAAAGCTTTATTAAGTTATAAATAATGTTACTGAGAATGAGAAGTTCCTAACATTATATATTGAAGTTGAGTCAAAGTATGGATTTAATTTTTCTTTTCTTTTTACTTATTTGTAAAATAGTTTTCTACAAATCAATATGATGAACAGATACTTAGACATGGGAGACCATTTCTAGTTTTAGATTTCCAACTGGGGTCTGAGAGTTAGTGCAAATGCATTATCTGTATTCTTTGATTAAAAAATGAGCTGATTATTAATACAGAAATTAAAGAAAAAAATATGTAAACAGATATCCATTCTAATGGTTACTTTTATATGTCAACTGGGATAAGCTATATGTTGCCCAGCTGTTTTGTCAAATATTTGTCTAAGTGTTACTGTGAATGTACTTTTTAGATAATTAAGTTTTAAATCATTGTATTTTAAGTAAAATCGATTACCCTTCATAATGTGTGTGGACTTCATTTCATCTACTGAAGGCCTTAAGGACAAAGATAGAGATCTCCCCCAAGAAAAGAAGTTCTGCCTGAAGACTGAAATATAAAAACCCTGCCAGAATTTCCAGCCCAAATATTTCAGAGTCAAGACTACAATATCAGCTCTTCCCTTAATTTCAAGGCTGCTGAGCTGCTCTTCAGATTACAGGGTTGTAATCCCCCACAATCTTGTGAGCCAATTCCTTAAAAATCAGATATTCTCTCCCCCATGCCTGCACACAGACACATACACACACTTGCAGAGAAACTTGCACATACTATTGGTTCACTTTCTCTGAGAAACCTAACTAATAGGCTCATTGACTGACTTTCAAGTGTCAGGCACTGAGACTGGAGTGATAAATATGACAGAAGTACCTATAAATCTTGTGGGGAGTGTGGGCAAGTGACCATGTGTATTTCAGGTCATGGAAGGTGCTAAAAATAAATTTTAAGAAGGAAGGGGTGAAAGAATGAACTGAATTTGAGATGAGGCCTAATTTACAAAATGGTTAGAGGAAAATTCCTTGAGGAGAAGGGCTTTTGATTTTGGGCAGAGGCAAGAGCAGATGTAGAAAGAAGCTTGGGACCTTAGAAGAATAATAAGGGTGATATGGCTGAACAAAGTTGTAAAGAGGAAAACGGAAAGAGATTTGGACATGCAGAGGCCAGTCAAATTGGCCTACAGCCAGAGTTAGAAGTTTTGATTTTATTCTAAGTCTTGGAGTCTCCTGAATAAGAGGATGATTTAATCTGAAAATAGCAATTAATTAATCATCTCAATATGGAAAATACCTAGTATGATGTGCAAGTACAAATCAAATTGCGTCTAATGAGCCCACTACATGATGAAACCAATTGTATGGTGAGTGGTGATGAATGAAGAGGGAGATGAAGTAATATCTGTGAAAAACAATGAGAGGGCATTCCTACCTTGTTGCCTTTTCTTAGAAGTTGAAGCCTGTGAGTGCTGCCTGACTTTCTGAAGGTATTTAGCTGAAGTGTAATCTCAAAATTTATGCAACATATCAATACTCAGATGTTATGTGATTGTCATTTGTTTTAATAGACACAGTTACAAAATGCTGCCCTCCAAGTTCATTAATTTATCTATGGATAGAAGGTACAATGCTACCATTCTTGCAGGTAAAAAGCTAGACTACCCCGATCATTTCCATGTGATGTATATCTCAAATGTACACATTTCCATCACTGCTTCCTTTAGGCTGAAGACCACAGAAATTTTATTATCCTTCTGCTTCTGAAGTTCCTTCTCTTACTGCTTTAGTACCTATCTGTTTTATACTCATCATTTCCCAAGCTCTATCTCATTGATGAAAAATCTATTTCCAACATTTTCTAAGACTGACCAGAGGAGAAACTCTATAGGAATAGTGCTGACTGCAGTAAGGATAAATTGGAAGAAAATAAAATTAATTTTCACATTGCTATGCTATCCTATGTTAACACTGGGCCTCACCCACAGCTCTCATCTGACCTGTTCTCTGACTCTTTCTCCTCTGAAAATTCTATTTTGTCCCCATCTTAGAATCCTCATAAAACATCTGTGGTGAAATGCCCAGTTGAGCCATCATTTTAAGGAGAAGAAAGAGAAGGGATGTTTAAATAGTTTTCTTGAAATATAGGTGATCCTTAATTTAGTTCTTTGTAAATGAAAATGCCAATCATGATGATCTACATGACCTTGGTTTTAGACATACTGGGTCTATGTTGCATTCACCAGTTGGGGTTTCCTGAAAGCTGACTGAGAGTTAAGGATTATTAGGAAGTGTTTGTGCAATAGGTTTATTAAGAAGTACTCTTGGCATCAACACCTGTGAAAGGGAGGGGAGGGAAGCAGGTTTGTCTAGAAGGAGAAGTTGAGCTGTGATGCATTTCACAACCCTGACTTTTGCTAACCTCTCCTGGTGATCTGGAAATGGAATAGTTCCTCAGAATTGTCATGAGCTCAGTCTAGATGTCCTGCCCTCTATAGTTCCCGGTTGTTCAATCATTGGGCGTGAGACACTCTGGGAAAGGAGACCTCTCAGAGAGGTCTCCTTTTTAGCTAAGGCATCTCAGAAAGAACTGAAAACTAAAGAACAGATAGTATTCTGACAACATTCTCAGCAGCTGAGGTAACAAGTTTTTTATTCCTGAAAAGAAATCTGAGCATTATATCATGCCAGTCACCACAGAGTGGGGAAAGACACCAGTGTAGAGGTGTGGGGTTTCCTGCCAGGATAAATTGTGACCACGCAGTCTGAAAAGATTGAAGTGACAGTGATAGAAATAAAAATAAATAAAATAATTGGACCTGTACCTACCGAATTCAAGTAAAATGAAAAATAGTTTTTATTACAATAATTTTTTTTTTAACCTTCTTATTCCTTTTTTCTCACTTCCTGGCTCTTTCCTAAAAAACTAGCTGTAACAGAAAAATCAGAAACCACAAAAGGGCTATATGTCTGCCTTGGGAGAGTGGGATGTTATTCTATATTTTTGTGTATTTGGAGGAGACAAGAAAGATTACTGGCAGGATACTATAACTGAAGCCTCATCTGCTGAATTAAGGGTTTGGAACAACATCCACGGTCCCTGCACGGTATTTTTTACATCTTAAAACTATGGCAATGCACACATTGACTTTTATTATACAATCTATTAGTGTTTTGGAAATGAGTAAAATAAATAAACCATGGATCCTAAAATGTCAATTTAATGAAGACGGAAGCTTTGAAAAGTTTTAAAATAAAATTAACACAATTGTCAAGATGATAAAATCAAATCTCAAATAAAAGTAAATTGAACACATGTCAAATATTTCAACACATTGATTAATTGTTGATTCAAAGAAACTCTGAGAAGCTAAAATTCTTATACATAGAAAATTTGCTGGGTTAGTTTACAAAGCAGCTGCTTAATGTCCAACAAGGCTATAAACTACTGTCTCCAGGGTTATTGCTCCACTAGATACAAGGTATTTGCAGTCTCCACTAGCCGAAAATGTATACATTAACCTGTGGACTCTCTGAAAACTTTTGTCAATAATCAATAGGAAATATAACTAAACACATTCTCCTAGAATCTAGATAATTCTGGAGTGACCTTAACACCCATAAACATTGAAAAGACATGTGGCCCAAATTTGAGTCTATGTTGTAGTTTCAGGTAACTTCCCTGACAAAGATTCAATATAATGTATAGATAAATAATTTATTTCAGATTTCAAGAACAAATAACTAAATAAGGAATTAGGAAGACGATAGTGATTTAAAGAAAATTTTAAAAAGTTGTAATTGAGTGACAAAATACAGAGTAAGACAACACCACTATATTTTAGTATTTAAATTATTAAATAGCATCTTTGAAAAATTCTAGTTAACACTATAATTTTGCCCAGGGGTATTTTCATTAAGGCACCTACACAATTGTTTTTTAGTGCCCGGCAGCATTTTAAGGTACTGCCAGCGTTCTGATAGGTATTTACCTAAGAGAACAAGGTATTGCTCTGTATTAAACCAGGAAATGAAGACAAAGGGGCTCTGATTGGAAAAAGCAAGGTGTAGCGTAAAGCATGAGAAAGAAATAAGAGAGCAAGTCATCTGCCAAAACAATAAAGATCCAAGAATGGATGGTGCGCTTGAAACTGGATGAAAAGCTTTTATTTACTTATTTATTTATTTATTTTTAATTAGTTTCAGGTGTACAACACAGTGCAATGGTTATACGTTTTACCCCTCAATGTGACAACCCCCCCACCCCCAATTCGCCACCCCACTCCCCCCCATATCATATATATCTATTACTCTTCTTCTGACTCTCTTCCACAGTATAATCCACATCCCGTGACTATCTATATATATTTAATTACAGTAGGTATACAAAAAAAAACTTATACAGTAAAAAGATAAAAAAATAAAAATAAAATAAAATAAAATAAAAAAAAGAAAAAAGAAACTGGATGAAAAAATAATTTGAATACTAACTTATAATTTACTTTCTTTTCACTCATTCAGTTCTGCTAATTTTCTCAGATATTGTCTCACATCTTTTCTCTGGAAGAAGTCCTTCACAGAGCCCAGAATGAATTTTAGATGGCATAAACTAATCAATCTTACTGGTTTTATCTTTTATTATCCATTCAATTATATAAAGTTTGATGTATTTAATTATTCTTTTAAACTGATGCCTATCATCCTAGACAATATTTTAAGTTCCTTTAGTTGAATTTACTCAAAAAGTTAACAGCGTAGAATTTAGATAAACAATTGTTTTTAATTATTTGTATGTGAACAGTGTAGCTCCAAAGAGAGGTTACAGTGTCTGGGTGTAAGTTACAGAGTGGGAATGGAGTTGAACATGGAAAAGGCTAGAATGTTCAGGCATAGAAGAATTTCAAACTAGAAATAACTCAAAAATATAATCAACAGCACTCTTCTTTATATAGCATTGCTTATTTATTTTTTCATGCTTTATTTTAGATCTGATTCTCCATATGTATATCATTTTCCAAAAAAATGATGTTATATAATTGTAAAGTAGACTTGATATTTTCCATCAACGTCTTTATTTTTTTTTTTTGAGACTGTGTAGATTTTTTGACCATCTAGAGAATCTACCTGTGTTTGGTTAAGAAATGTTCAAGCAAAATAGAACTAGAGAAAAAAACGGTGTCAAGTAGTTTATCACAACACAAGCATGTATGCCCTTGTCAAAATACATATACATGCACACAAACACACATACATACACAAACATGCAGGAACTTGTTAATATAGAAGAATAAATCAATGGCTAAAAATAAATTCTCCAATAAATAGAAAGATCAGCAAATGGTCACTTGCATAAATGCCACCCTTTCATTTTTTCTTCTAAATGACGGAATGTTCAGTGTTACATCAAGGATTAGTCCAAGTGAACTGTCAAGATAAATGAAAAAGATACAAATTTTCTAACCAGTTGCTCTAGGGGAAAAAAAAAAACTTAATTGAAGAATCTGATTTAAAAATGACAGTAGCTTTAAGGAATGCTCATAGCAGCAAATTAACAGTTTCCATTTTAAAAGTGTACCCTAGGTATCCAATCACGCAGCAGTAATTTTCACAAATTTTTATTAACTTCTTCTAAAAACAAATACCATTATTTTTAAAGGGATATTCTAAACTAGTTTCTTCAGGTTTCTAGTTTTTGCCTTGAGATAAAGCTTCTATATACATTTCTATATACATTTATGTTTTTACCATTTCATCTCTCTTGATAGTAATGAATTTTACCTTTAATTATTACATAACATTACATAGCATAATGATTTTTTGTATTTGTTACCACACTTGATCCTCACAACAGCTATATGAGAAAGCTTTTCTGAATTCTCAACTTACAGATAGATCAACCCACATAGAATTGGTAAATAATTTCATTAAGACCACAAAGCTAGTAAGTAGGAGAGACACATTCTGCAAAAATGTAATTCCTACACCTGTTTTGTTATATCTGTACAACCTCCAATGTATGGAATTCAAACATTTCACATATGTTCCTTTCTATGTCGACTGGCTACTTCACTCCTACTTCCATTGCCCTGTCCCTTTGGGAGATGACACCACATTTTGACTACAGCATTTTTTCATTGCCCATGATCGTCATCCTGTCCTTAATTGTTTCCTAATTTATTACAGAGATCTTCTCACTTGTATGTACTCTCAATTGCTGTGGCTACTAGTGCTCACCAATCCCTTTTGTCCTCTTTCTATGAGTATATGAACATAGCATTTCTCAGTGGTCTGTGATGGGGCTAGACCTATGGATTGTTCCAGTCAATGGGATGCAGTGAAAGTGATGTGTATAACTTCCCTGCTGAAGCATTCCATGCCCATGTGGGATTCCCTAGTGGTGTTTTCCCTGCTGTAGTAGCAAAGAAAACGGAATTTCTAAATGGTACAGTCAAAGAATGCTGACGCCCTGCTATCTTGAATATCTAAATGACTGTGCAGAGTAGCTTCTTGCTGACATGTGCTTGATATACAATATCATTGAGAAATAAATAATTGGTGTTAAGTCTGAGATTTTAGAATTGTTTGCTCCTGCAGCATAATCTACACAATCTTAGCATAACTCTTTCATAAATCTCTCCCTTTTTAGCATTCTCCTGAAAAACCCTATTTATCTATTCTGCTTATATGATGGACCCTGGCATTAAAAAAGGTTTAAAGAAACACATACAGGCTCCCTGTCTGGCCTCACCTTATAATCTTAAATCGCAAGTAGGATCTAAAAACCAATGATCTAATTCATTATATTTCAGTATCTGTCTTCTATTCCATTCTCTGAAAAAAACCAGGACACGTTTCCTCCTTTCCTTATATATTACCACTGTCCTCCCCTCTCCACCTTCTTCCCTGATGATGCATTGTCTTATTTCCCTGAAATATAGATACAATTTGAAAAAAAATTTCCTCAAATTCCTACTATCACAGTTAATATTCTATTAGTTTCTGTATCCAAATTTTCCATCTACTCTGGATCAATTGTTAATCCTACTGCAAAACCAGTTTTTCATTTCTGCATAGTAATCTTACCCTGTTTTGCTAATTAATTCCACCTGTTTTTACTTCCTACTGAAGCATTGATTTGATACATTCCTAGGATCATTCCAATTTCTCATAATCATACCACACCCAAAACTAAACAAAACAATAACAACAAAAATTCCAAAACAAACATCCTGTTTTGGTCCCTAATCCCTTTCAGTAACTATCCCCATTCTCTATACCCTTCATAACAGAACAGAACTTTATGATGCAGACATTTTTAGTTAATGTTTCTATAGATTGTGATTCTTTGTTTAACACAGTTTGAGAAAATTCAGGATTTTGTTCTCATCGCTTCTTGAAATTACATTTGTCAAATATCCCAATGACTTCAATTTTGCCAAACCAAATAACTAACTCTCTCTCCTATCTTTCTTAGTCATTCAGAAATATGTAACATGATGGAAGGTTTTTAGTCTTGAATGCATGAACTCATCTGTTAGGAAACTCCAGTCTTCTTGACTGCTTTTCATCTACTCCACTAAGCTTTCATTTCCCATCACTTTTCTTTTTTCTTCCTCTTCTTTCTCATCCTTAAATAGTTGAGTACCCAGGGATTAGCCTTGCCCCTTCTCTGTCTATATTAATTCACTAGATGATTTCATTAGTCCCTTAATTTAAAATGTGATATTCCAAATGCATATCTCCAGAGCTAACGTGTGTTTGTGTGTGTGTGTGTGTATGTGACAAATCCAGTTTGCAAACAACTCCTGCTAGATTTTTCCATTTTGATGTATAATGGATATGTCTACCGCAAATTATTAATAGCCTTGTTCCTCTTTAGTACCTTCATATATGTAGACAGCAATACCATTTATCTAGTTGTCTGAGACAAAAATCATTGTTGAATCTTTCCTTTTCATCAAATTTTATTTGGTTTTGAACCTCATATGTTGTTTTGATGGGCAAACTCTACCCCAAATTCATTCATTTTAATTTTACCTCTTGTTATATCTTTTTGTTACATGAAAATCCAAGCTGCCATTATCATTAGCTCCTAGGACATAATAATGGACTCCTAAAGTCTTCATTTTTACACTTTGTCCCTTCCTATGCACAGTCTATTCCTGTAGCATCCAGAGTGGTCTCTACTGATATAAATCATATCATGCATTCATTTGAGCAGAATTCTAAAACAGTTTTCTTACAACTAGAATAAAGCCCAAACTCCTTACCATGGACTATCAAGATCTATATCACGTGGCCCCAACCTACCTTTTCAAATAATTTTTCTACCATGGCCATTCTGGTCCATTCAGTTTCTTGAGTACTCCATGCTAATTTCAGCTTCCAAATCCTTTAACATACTATTTACTTTGACTAGAATATTTATCCTCCAACTTTCTTAAAGCTTTCTCTTAAACATTTTCAAGTCTCTGCTCAAATATCTCATTCCGAAAAATTATTTCCTGAGCACCCAATCTAAAACAGTCCTCCAAAATCATACGACCAAAATCCAAATACCTCACCTTTCCTCATGTTCTGATTCTTTTTCATTTCTCTTAAAAAAAGGAATTATCTCCAGAAAATATACATCAAAATACACAGAAAGAGAATGGCCAAATCTCTAACCCATAGGTTTTCCATTGAAGCTCTCTGTTAGTGTGCTTATGTAAATTCTAGGACCATAAAATCAAAGAGATTTTGTGTAAATATGTGATATTCAACATTTGGGAGAAGGGACAAAGGACAAAAACTTTGAAACCCTGTGAGCAATAAAGTAAAGCTTGATAACCACTGTAAAACATGCAATAATTTTCTCAGCAGGGCCTCAAAGTGTTATGAAGAATTCATAATGTGTGACATCTAATGATGATTAAGGATATTATCAGCCCACCAGTGCTCTACTGGCCAATAATAATTCCTCTGGTCCTTCAGTTGTGTATTATCAAATTTCTAGAAAAGAAACTTCAAGTAAGTTTCCATCATTCGCCTTTATAACATATTGAGATTTCCCTTTATGTTGATCTCTTTGGTGTCTCTATATATTTTGTTTTAATTATGAGCAGCCGATGAGTTATTAATTATGGCAAATAAATTATAATGTCACCAACAACTATTTAATTTACTTAAAATAACCCTATGGCTTAAAGTGCTTGAGAGCCTAAATTTAGAACTACGATTTGCAACCTAAAATGTGTACTGGTTTGCATAATCACAGCGGAATAAAATTCTTCTATTGTATTGCTTTAAATAAGTTCTTAAGATAATAAAAATTTAGCTATTTTCGAACTAACCACCTATTATATGTTTTAATTTTCATCAATTTAAATACAGTTAAACATAACATGAATTGTTCTTTTCTGTCCTTCATTATGTCTATCTATATCTAGGTCTATATATCTTTATTTTTCCACAACTTATATTTTCAAACATAAAATAGAAAAAAATAATTAAATTATAGTAGCAAAGAAACTAATTAAAAATATATATATATATTTTATATATATATATCAGAATAATACTTTTTTCCATTATTATTATTATTATTATTATTATTATTATTATTTTAGGATAGTCAATTCCTGGTGGTCTTCTCTATTTGGAAAAAAAATGCTTTCAGTGGATAAAAAATAAATATTGCATGTCACATTTGGATGCATAACATATGAAAATATTTGAATAAGAAAAAGAGAATCAGAAAAAGAGTACCAAAAAATATTAACTTTATATCAAACTGGCAATAAATTCTCTCACTTTCTGCCTCTCTTTCTGTGTGTGTGTGTGTCTGTGTAGGTGTGTGTCTATCTCTTTCTCCGTCATTTCATTTACTTTTATGCTGGATTTAGAGTTGTTACAGAAGTCAACTGCTGATTAAATTTATATTTTTCCCCTAGACTAATCAAGACACATTTATCTACTGGTAATTTATTGCCTGGGCTTTAAACAAATACTCTGGATCTTCTGTTAATACATATTAAATACATTAAATTAGAATAAAAATTCAGGTTTTTAAATAGCTAATAGCACTTAGATAAAAAGTTAAATTTGAAAAGCTTAACTAAACATGAAAAAGAGAAGAGATAATGGAAATAATCATTTGTTTCACTTTGTTTGTTTGTTTGTTTGTTTTTAGCTGAGCCATCCTGCCACCTGTTGGCAGCTCAGCGGCAGTTCAGCTCGGGCTAGGCATCGAACTGCTGTTGCTCAGAGCTCAGCTCACACTCTTTAAAAAAATATATATTATTTTTAGTTATAGATGTACAAAACAATGCAATAGTTATCTTTTTCACTCCTTACAAAGTACCTCCCCCTTCCCCCCTCCTTTACCCCCCCACCCATGATATAATACATATCTATTACAATTCCATTGATTCCATTCCCACTCTATACTCCACATCCCATGATTATATATGTGTTAAATTATAGTTAACATCTAATATTATTCAGTGGCAGCTTCAGATGTACAGTGAAGTGGTCAGGCCACTACACCATCCATGACATGGTCTCCCTAACAAGACATGAGTCCATCTGGTCCCCTAAAAAAATATTTGCAACCTTGTTGACTAATTCCCTAAACTTGAGTGAGCTCTTAACCAACTGAGCCCCTTGGCCGGCCCTGTGTTCACCTTTAATTATCCTACTTTATCAAATGTACAGTTTTAGAGAAAAACAATCACACTGATAATGCTAACAACATGTAATTATTTCACGTTTTATAATAGTTAAATCAACAAACTGAACAGATATATTGAGGAAACCTTTTTACTAATTGGAGTCAAAATTGATATGCTATTATAAAATTCACAAAAAACATAAAAAAATTTTGCTGTTACTACCATATTTCATACTGCATGAGAAATCAAGAAAAACAAATAAATTAAAAGAGCTGACACAATGAATAAATCTAATTGAATTGCCAATAGAATCCTAAATCTGGAAGTTTTTTCAAAGGAAGCAGCAATCTGAACCCCAGATGTTAAGCAACATAATTCAACTTTATTGAGTGCCTGAGGTCCTGTGCTAAGGACTTTCTCTTTCTTTTATCATTTAATAGGTCCACCATTACCAAAGATCATTATTCTCATTTATAGAGGAGTTAACCAATCAAGAATCTGAAAAATTTAAGTAAACCTTCCTTGTTTGTAGGAAAGAGCCAGAGCGTGACCTCGGGCTGCTCTCTGTAAAGATTGAATGTTAAAAGTACTAAATTCCTTCCCTGAGGACTTCCAGGCAATTCCCATATGGAGTTTCACACTACCATGGATATTTGTGTGTATAGTACACATTCATCTACTCCCAATTTTGGCTGAGATATTACACTTCATAGTATAGATAGGTCAGGGTACTTCCGGGAGAATTGAAACAAAACATCAACAAGAGTAACAACAAAACAATTTGTGAACAAGTACTGTCTGGTCTTTTACTTCATTACATGGAATCATTAATTCTTGTACCTTAACTTTCATGGAAAAAAATCCATTAGTACTACTAAGATTCATAGAACAAAAAAATAAAGGCAGCAAGCGTGTCTCAAGTCTTTACAAATTACAGGAAGAAACAAAAAGCTGATGTCTTTCAATACACTGTTTACTAAAAATCAAACGGAAATTAAGATACAGAAAATGTAATAGCATAATGATTAAATATTGAGAGATGAGTTGAATCTTTTTAAATTATTTTATTTTATAGTACAGGCAGGCAATTGAATTATCACACTTTTAAATTCAAAACCAACAACTCTGGAATCCTGGCTAAAAACATGTAAGGATTTGTTAATGTTAGTTTTATAACTAATACAAGTATATACATAATGCATTGATCAGGAATAATTATTAAACTGTAATGAGATTGATAGTCTTAGACATGTGGATTTCTAAATTAGGTTCTTCCTGTGACTCTGGTATTACATTATATATTTAAAACACTCTAACTGGAAGTTGATGTGATGAATTCACAAACCTGTTCATTCAAAGTATCTGTAATTGATTTAGATTTCAAACAAATGACTTATTACGTGTGACTTTAAAAGTATGCTTGAAATACTTTTCTTATCTCTGGACAAGTCATAAATTAATTTGCAAAGGAAAAGAAACCCATTCCACTCTCATAATTTTAGGTATCAAATGTTTACAATTGTCAAGGTCCTTAAATAGAAATCCTTAGGCACTCTAATAGGTTTGTGGGGCAGCAGATGCTTATGCTTGCAGGTTGATGCTGTGACTAGAGAAGGCTCACCTTTCTTCCACACAGGCAATGTGTATTCTCCAACTGAGTGAGAACAGTGAAGACACGATCTCCCAGTGCCTACTATTCCATGGATGTGGGAGCTAATTACTCATAAGAAATTAGCATCCAGAAAGGGTGAATAAAACTTCTCCTGTCACTTATCTAGATTTAAATGAAGGTGAAGACAAAAAACAAATTTTTCCTTTTGTTTTAATTATCATTTTGAAGGAAAAAAAATAAATGCTTTTCTACCTTTTCTGCATCACCAATTTTATGAATTTGATTGCTCCTTGAAATTGTAAGAAAGGGAAAACATCTTTTCTTTCTATACTTTTAAGGGCTAGGCTGGGGACCCTAAATCAAAAGACATGCTAATAAGAGAATAACATACAAATTTATTTAATATGAGGAAATGAGGACCCAAAGGCAATTAAACCTCAGCAATTTTAGGCTAAGTTTGATGAAAATTGGAAAGTAGTGGGGAAACTGATAGGACAAAAGGGGTATGAGCTAAGTGTACTGAAATAGGGGAAATTTAGCAAGGCCTGTTCAGATTCCTCTCAGTGTCCTTCTTTCTGTCTTGGAGATAAGGATGTTCTTTTTCTCTACACTAAGAGCACCTCTCAAATGAAGGTCTTCAGGGGAGAGCAGTAGGGAAAGGTCTGAGAATCCTTGCTGCCCTTGCCTTTTTCTCAAATTCCTTCTGCTTAAAATATTCAATACGCCAAGGTGCTATTGGGAGAGGCCGCATTTTCTGAACCCCATCAAGATTTGAAAATCTTAAGATCTTTAAACTCATTATCAATTGAGTATCATATATATCCATTTATTTGTTTCAAAACAAAGTAAAAATACCTGGTTTTATAAATCAAGTAATAAAGATGGCAATTGAAGTCATATCATGATTTCAGCATGAATATAGGTGATGAAAATAATTGTGAACTATGCAATAATGTCTCAGCACTTAAAAAATTGATCAGTATAAGTTACTTTGGATATAAAAACTTTTCATAGTTTCCTGGATTATCTTCAGATATCTTAAATTTTTAATACCATAAGTTTTTATGAAGTAACAATATTTAATATCTTCTAGAAATCTCTTTTTACAATTTAGAAAACTTTTGTTTATTTTTCTTTTAAGTACAAATGCAAAATCAATAATTAGTTTTTGTGGACAAAAGATCTTTCATATAAATAATTATTTCATTGAGAAAGCCATCAATAAATGTATTTTAAAAATTAAGAAAACAGATTCTGAAAATACTTCATATTATTATGCAGTATCTTGATATGATCTAACAGGTAGTAATCATTGAGATATGATTTATTTTTTGCGACTTGCCTAGACTGAACATTTCATATCTTACCATCCAAAATGTTATATTCTTTGTAAAGAAAATCCATGTTAATGTATTTTGATTAGAGTTCAGAATTCTTATCTGAATTATATTTCTAATACATAAAAATTTTTATATTCAATAGTAAGTGGTAGTGAAATTCCATTAAACTAATTATTCATGAAAAACCGTATGCCCTTATAAAAATTATAAGTAAATCATATAGCCTTATAAAACAGCTAAACAGTACTTCATAAATAAGATACTAAGTAACCATATAACTGATTATTGTCTTAGTTGCTGTACTTTTTTATTTATTGTTACATATTTTTGCATAATATCAAATTGACTTTTATAGAGAAACTGAGTGCTAAATTAATACAGACGAGATCAGTTTATAACTGATAAAGTGTAAACAAAGCACACTATAATCTTTATATATGTTCAGGCTCAAAATTGGAGTAAACATGCAAAGAACATGGATATTAAAGGATATTAAATAAGTGAACTTCATTCTCTGTGGCTATAGGCTGAAAGTTTGCATCCTCCAAAAATTTTGTATGTTGAAATATAATTAATTTCCAATGTGATGGAAGGGATTTTCGGGGGTAATTAGGCCATCAGATAAAGCCCTCATGAATGGGATTAGAGCCCTTATAGGAGGGCTCTTTTTTTGCTCCCTCCATGTGAGAAAAACTGTCTATGAACCCAGAAAAATGCTCCCACAAGACCCTAAATATGCCATTACCTTGATCCTCCACTCCCCAGTTTCTCAGCATCCAGAACTGTGAGAAATAAATTTCAGTTGTTCATAACACACCCGGTCTATGGTATTCTGTTGGAATTCTGTTGGTAAGCTGGAACAGACCAAAAATATTTTTCACTCTGGTCGAGTTAATATACAATTGACCAGCTTTCTCATTCCCTCCTCCTCAAGATTAAAACCTTTATGGATTTTAAATGAAAAAAAAAGAAAATGAGGCTGAATTTATTCTTCATACAGATGTCTCAGAATTTGATCTTCTCACATGGTTGAGAATAACAAATGTCAAATTATCCTTGTAAATAAATTTAGCCTTATAATACAATTAGTTCTGCCATCACATTTTCTACAATAGTTTTTTTTTTTTACATGTTTTCAAACATATAGAGTCATTCTCCAAACCTCTCTGTTCTTAGTTATTACCCACCCTACTAAAGCATATAAACTTGAATCAAGTTTAAAGGCCAATATATTTAAGAATGTCTCTCCTGTTTTGAAACTGTGTTATCTCATTAATTAAGTCATTAGTTATTTTGTATGCACTCACACACACACACATGTGTGCACATGCTCACAATAAAGATAACTTAAAACCCTTGTACAAACTATTCACAAGGAAAACATATTAGCATTTATTGAGAACATTTATCAAGTAAGTTATAGGAAAAGAAAATCCAAATAGTAAGAATGACACTATATTTTCAGAAATCCAATTGATTACTAAAATTATTATTGATGTTTTTGATGAGACATTAATTAATAAAGAAGAGTGAAAATTTATTAACATACAAGGGTGTTTGTACCTTTCGAGCTATTGGCATACACGTGCTTGCTACTCCAAGTACATTCTTTCATATAAAAGAGTCTATTTAGGATATGTTCTGGATGGCCCAAAATTATATTTAATCTAATTTGGGGCCAATTTCAAAATCTTCTTTTTACCCTATTACAGAACAAAGATCCCCAAATGGCTGGAATACTTGCGACTGATATATAAAGCTAACTCTTATTAGATTGTTGATAATAAGTGAAACGTTCTACCCACTACACTGTAGTATGGCAATAAATTGGACCAACACAAAAATAATTAGTTCAATTGCTTACTGTGGCATTTCTTACCATTTATTGGGTAATATTTAGACCAATGTTACTTAATTTCATACGTTTTAATTTATTTATGTTTTTTTTAAAATCCAAGTCATTTATTATGTTAATATCAAGAGATCAGGACTTTGCAACTCACAGCCTCTATGTACAAAATGCACTGTTTCCTCAAATGCTGTAGCCCCTCCTAAATAGATAAATCTGAGGGATGTGTCTTCACATGATAGCCTGCCTGCCCCAACGCACCTTTCCATAAAGACAGAGCTTTACTTCAATATTATGCCTACTCTGTGTATCCCTACCTGGCCCAAAAAGATGGCTGTTTCATCAATGACAGGTAAGATTCCTCAAGAGAGGAACAATGTAAGACAGGCACAGTTGCATGGGAGCTATAGGAGGAATCACAGAGTGGAGGAGAAGGGCATAGACCCCTTGTTTCAGGTTCTGACAGCCTGCATGTGAAATTACCTAATGATGTGATAACATCTATACGCAGTGCATTCATATCAGTAAGTCTCTGCAAAGGAAGTTTCTATCTCTTAGGAGGTGCATGACAATAACACCATGGGACCTTCGGTAATGGTTGCCGGCTGGCATGGGTGATTTGGCCCTGAGCTAAATTCTCTGATATGAGACTCACAGACCCGGGAAGATACATTGATCTTTTCTTATGTGTGAGACAATAAAAGGAGCAGTCAGACCCAATTCGGGGCTCAGTCCATGAGGGTTGAGTCTCCTGCCACCAACTAGATTTTTCTCTTATTTGTGTCTCTCTCTTTCTTAACCTTTTGCCGTGACTTCTCCACTCCCACTGCTCTGTTGTGCTGGATGCGACAGGGATTGATTGTTGGCTATCATAAAACTTTTGAAGGAAGTCTTTCTGATAATATCATAATTGTCCAGTATTAAGTTTTTAAAAACTGTGGCACGTGTGCATACTTTTTAACATATTTAGCACTTGTAGACATGATATTATAGACAAGAATAGGTAAAACAACTTAAAAGATGTAGGCTTTCTATATGAATTCTGCTGTAGAATGCACTAGTTTCCCTAAAAATTCCTCAAATTGAACTTTTCTGTAAACTGTCTTTCAGCCTTGAAGACACTGAAATCAAACCTAGATATAGCCTCAGTTGCCTCACCATGATTATATTTTATTTTTGGCTCTGGAACTAATAAGCACATTGAGAGTTTTTTGATGGAAAAAAACAACAACAAAAAACAAACACAAAATATTAAAATTAAAGGCACAAGAAAAGCTTGCCTCAGTATGGAAAAGTGTATGCGGGGAAAGGGAAGTAGCTTGGAGATTGTAATGCTTTCCGACTCGCAGCAGCACGCCCTGACTTGCCAGCTGAAGTCTTGCAAACATTTCAAAATAGAAAGCATTTATTTTTCAACAAGTCAGCAGTTCGTAACAAATATCCACCTATGTATATGCTTTAGGCTGCATCTAAATTATTGATGAGTTTACAAACTTGCTGATAGTGAAGTTTTCCTGGTCCCAGGCTTCTACTATGCAAATGTTCAACTGTTCTTTCTTGAAAGTAAAAGCCTTTTTAATTGTCTCTGATGTTTCATCAATAGATAATTTAAAGAGAAAAGAAAAGAAAAAAAGATAGGGGGAAAAAAAAAGAAAATTACTTTACACAATTTCTGTGGGATGTATCACACAGTCTAATGGATTTTTTTCCCCAAACAAGAGACAGAAATGGAAGTTGTAGATTTCATTTCTGGTATAAAATTTTAGAAAAAAGTCATTTGAAAATAACAATAAAAATTATATACCTTTAAATGATGAGATGCAAATGTTAAGATAGACTGGGTAACTGGCTTAATTTAGGAAATTATAATAATAATATTTTCTTAAATTTATTGTCTTAGCAAGGCAAATCATAACCTTAGCAAGGTTAATCTAGTGCTTTAGATGCAGTATTAATATTATTTGGGCATGCAGGCAATTAGCCACTACCATATAACTACAGGCCTAATAATATCTGGCAAGATTTTAAATACATAACATGCCAAAAGAGGTTTGGAAGATAGAATCTCTCTGAATTCTTACATTATTGGGTGTCAGTCAAGAGGAGAATGAGGGAGATTGAAATGGCTGTTGTATTATCTCTGAGGCATTCTACTTCAAGGTTTCTCACCCTTACTGTAAGAGATCTTTTTAGACTCATAATTCTTTGGTATTGTGAACTGTCCTATGATTCATAGGATGCTTGATATCATTCCTGGCTTCCACTCACAGACTGGTCCCCACCCCACTCCCACCAGCTGGTTATAAACAAAAATGTCTCCAATGTTTCTAGACCTTTCCAGATGTCTCCTGGATAGGGCTAAAGGAGTCAAAATTGCCACCAGCTGAGAATCACTGCTCTAGTGAGTGGAAACCAAATCACCCATATTCGCTCAAAGCTTATGTCCTAAGTTTGCGGAACACATTGATTATACAATCTACTGATTAGAACGTAAAAGTAGTAAAATAAAATTATTTTTAGAGTTTGGATATGGATGGATATAATAAAATTACAATCAATTATAGGAGTTTGAGCCAACTTTCAATTAAACAGGAATTGTTCATATATATATATATATATATATATATGGAGTGCATTAATTTTCTCTGAATTTTATTTTTGTTATTTGGTATAAATTACTTTCAATAATTTGAAACAGAGCTCCCTTATCTTTCATTATCTCTTTGTTCACATTCTTCTTGTGTGCCTAGATGTTATATAATGAAATTATCAAAAGTGCCTGCAATTATATGTCTCCAACCAATTTTTATAATCTTATCTCCTACTATTTTCTATCACCTGTTCTTGAATAGCTATAAGTTTTAATTGTTCTTTGTCTTTGCACATATTGTAACTCCTGGCAAATTATACAACCCCTTTCTCAAGAATAATTTGAAATGCCGTTTTCTCTACAAAGAATGAGTTGTGCTTTCCTAATATCCCCACAGCCTCCATTATGTAACTTAATGAGTGAATTTTCTTATTAACTTTTCTAGAGTAGAGGGCAAATTTAAATAATTTCTCTATGCTTGGTTTGTAAAACACAATCTGGCACATACAGAGTACTTACACTTTTTTTTTAATCATTATTAAAATTATTGGGGTGACATGGGTTACTAAAATTATATAGGTTTCAAGTGTATAAAACATCATAACTAAATCTTAAATAAATGAGAGAGTTAATAAATGACTATGAAAGTGGCTTATAAAGTCACCCTGACTTGAGGATATTTGAGTGTTTAACTTATTATTTATTTATTTTTTTCTTTTTTGGGCACAGTGGTGCAGTGGTTAAGAGCTGGCTTGGGACACCAGCGACCCCGGTTCGGATGCCACATGTGAGGGCCAGTGACACTGCCCTCACAAAAAAATAAAAATAAAATAAGAAAAGGAATCTTTACAAGCTATTGATGATGTGAAATAAGATATAACCTACGTATTTTGGAGGGTAATTGCCAGAAGATTGACATTTGGCTCAATAAGAGAAGAGGGCAGAAAAATCAAACTGAAGATTATAGCAAATATCTAGATGAAATATGATGGAGTGAATTAAATAAAGGATAGTCGAAATGAAGAAAAAAGGTGATACAGAAATTGTGTGTCTTTGCATTCCCCTAATCTAGAAGGAGTGTAATTATATATTCATTCAAAACTTAAAAAGGGCAAGGTACTAAATTAAATTACTTATATACTTTGTCTCATTTAATCTCTATGTTTATGTAGTAGTCATCAGTGATCCTATTTTATGAATAAATAAACTAACATTTCTAGGTCACATTAATCCATGTTATAAAGTTATTGCTAAATTACCAATTACACTTTCAATATTAAAGTTAAATAAAAGGATCAAATTAATTCTTGGGAAAAAATGCAGTAATCAATTCCAACTCGCATTAACTCTGATATGTAAATCTAAAACAAATAGTTTTTATTTAATATTTTAAAGATTTATGAATAAAAGCATATAATTTTAACATCTGTTGAAGTAGGTAGGATTATAGAGGGCAATTTCCATTATAATAAACCATGTTTTCCTGGAGTCAATTATGTTTCTATTTTCTCAGAATGACAAGTAGTTTAGACAGAAGGTGAGATATCAATTTTCACTAACATGAATATTCTATAAACAATGCATATTCATAATGCTACATGATGTGCTAACCTTTCAATATGCAGATATATTTCCTTGGAAATGTTTGCAAATGATGGCAAAATGTGAAACTTCACTAGTCTTTGGCATTGATTTTAATAAATATAACACTTAGCTTGTATTTGTTTTGAATATAGCATAATATTTTCATAAAAAAGGTTAATTGAATTCCAATTATAAGTGGTTTCAAGCTGAATTCAAGCTAAATCAATGAAAAAAATGACCCATTTTCAAGACATTCTTCTATCCATCAAAAAGATTGTAATCGGGCCGGCCGTGTGGCGCGGTGGTCAAGCGCTGGCTTGGGAAGCCAGCAGCCCAGTTCAGTCCCACATATGAGGGCCAGTGACACTGCCCTCAAAAAAAAAAAAAAAAAAAAAATTAAACTTTCTTTATTGCCTCCCAACATGTGCCTTCGCACAGCCCAATGTTATACCTGAAGAGCTGAATGAGCATTGCACATCTTTGGCTCTTTTATACTCTGTTGTTTTGGCATTTCTCAGGATCCTACTTAGTTTGTGATTAGCCTTGTTTCTCCCTGACATTTGACTTTATGTTTGGGAATTTGTTAAGAGCTAGAGTAATCAAGTTCAATAAAAATCTGCTCTCTCACACAAAAAATGCTCCTAGTTCTCATATAAAACTGCTTATATACAAAAGTTAATTGAAATAGAAAAATGCATGGAAATCTCTGTGCCTTTTAAAATACATGATTATTAAAATTGATTTGGCTAGAGGAAAAAAAGTCAGAAAGGGATCTAATTATGAAGGCAGAAACTCAGTGCTCCTCTCTGTTGTCTGCCTGTCTTGAGTGTCAGGTCTTTCACATGAGTCATCCATCCACCTTATTAACATATATATCTTCCAGCAAAAAATTCTATTGTTAGGTAGGGTTAAACTTGACTAGTTTACTGCACTTGCACATGGCTTTCAGCTACCACAGATGACCAGTTTCAACTTTCATTTCACATTTACCATAAATATTTAACAATGCAGACATGTATATTTTTAGTCATTTAATTATAAATTACCCATTTGAAATTTTTTTTGGTTGATATATTAGTTTTGAAACCTAACCACTGCTCATCAGAGGATATACAGCAAGAATATGTCACAATATTATTTTAAGTGTCAGAGGAAATTTACCATATCTAGTGGAGGAAAACATAGGTGCATTATTCTACACATTTTTAATTATTCATTTTTGTTTGACAAAGGCACACGATGTGGTAAATAAAGAGGAAACTAGAGTATTTATTCTTCTTTATGACTAATTTGAAGTAAAGTGTATTATGTAATAGGGTGCATGCATTTGAAGACATAAATTTTAAAATCAGTTATATTATTTTATAAACATTTTGTGTGAATGTGGAGACTTCTAAAACAAGATTCATGATGTCTGATTCTAAAAAAAATACAAAATGTTTATAATACTTGCACTTACTAAAGGCATAAACCACTTCTAGCAAATGTGACCATATGTTCTTTCATTTAGCCTAACAATACCAACAGAAACCAAGGTGTAGACTGTACAATCTATTAGCTATTTGAAGCATGGATTTTCATAAGAGAGCATATTTTAAAATAACAGGAAATAAACTTAAAAAGGTAATTGGATTAAAAGGAAACTGGTTAATATTCATTTACAGGACAAATATTATTTTGGTAAATAATAAATTTAATCTAACCACTTAAGTAAATTCAGACTTTTGGCCAATTGGTAGAAAGTTAAAGGCAGAAATATTCAGTGATATGTTTTTAATCCTGGGTCATTATGATGTTTATTTCCTTTCCAAAAATGGCTCTCTCAGTACTTTTAACATATAGTAGAAGATTCATGGTCAATCAAAAATAATACAATCTGTTATAAGTATCATATAAGAAGATATTTTAAAAGAGTCTATACTTGATATCCAAAAACCCACTGGTGGCTGCAGTGGATTGAGGAGTCCTCAATGTATTTGGTGCTTATGGCTAACAAACAATGTAGCTATAAAGGATGAAAAGGGTGGACAATGACAAGTGTGTTACTTGATTTGTATAAAATGATTTATTAGTATACCATAAAAAATCAAGATCTTCTCAATTAAAATCTGATGTCAGCCATTGGCATAGAAAGTGGAGCAGGTATTAGAAGCTTTTGAGAAGGACAGGCAATTGTAAGTGTATACTAAACATTTCTCTGAATCTCCCCTAAAAAGAAATATACAAGCATTTACCAGGTTAATGTACATTAGACAATAGAAAATATCTAGACAAGGACTGTTTGACATGGTGACTGGGCAACATAAATAAGAAGAATTTGTGAAAATTTCATTTTCCCAGGTTAGAGAGAGGGTTTAGAAAGGCCAAATAAAGAATGGAATTCTAATTCATATACATCTCACACTGTATCCGAAAGGTGTTATGGGAGTGATTCTGTGGTAATTTCCCTCCCCTAAGAGATGACTGCAATGGATTTTCTCAGTAGATTACCACATCCTCTTATTGATTTCCTGAGCTGTAGACTAAAGGTCATTATGAAGGGAACTTCCAACTGGAAAATTTCTACTCCCTAGACAATATAGCAAGTCAGAAACAATATGGCACCCAATGAGGTATTGCAATGATGAGCAACAACATCAAAGTTTTTAAAGATATGCAAATATTAATTAATCCCCATCACATTTCCTTTTTGTTAATGTATTACTATTTGAAAAACTGTAATAGTCATGTCAGGAAGCAAACCTTAAATTTAAATAATTTTTGAAGGGCCTAGAACAAGCAACGAGCTCTGTAGCAGGTCCAGGATAGAGATGATCTTTTCTGTAATCTAGTAATGTTAGAGTTATCTGTTGTGGAAGTGTGAAGTGTGCTTATGGTGTATCTTTGAAGCCTTGGTAGGTGAATTTTTGGTATATCCCTAAGGTATTAGGACATATGCATAAGTTCTTGGATAGAAAATTGGTCTCAGTTTGAAAGTAATGTCCCTGGAATAATATAGACTTCAGAAAAAAAAAATCTTTACCGGCCTGTGGGTGTCAAGTGACTGTAATCAGACATTTCTATCACAAACTGGTCATTTTAAGACCTACTGAATCATAAAGTAAGACAGATGCAGCAGTGATGCACTGTATGATGGAAATGGCAACAAAAGGATTGGGCATAATCAGCTCCAAAGAACACACATTTGGCACCAATTCTTTGATAAATAATCCTATTGGACAACTGTCTGTTATTCATTTCATACATATGAATTATGTGGTGATTGCCTAGGATCACTTAATGTCACACCTCTTCACAGAAGGGGCAGTACAATATGTCACTGACACTAGATATAAATATGAAGCCACCATGTTAAGGTGGCCCCTGAGCCATCTTACACCCTTGAATATTATCCTTCAGAATGTAGCATATATGCTGAATTAACCATCGTCATATAGTGCTGGATTCAAGAAACGAAAGTAGCATATAGCATCAGCCTCACTCAACAGCACTCTTTGGGAACCATATTCAGAATTTTGTGCATCCCATTCCTACAACCTTAGAAGCTATATAAATATCTAAAGGATTAAGCTCTGTGCATATAAAAGAGATTGTTTGTAGAGGAAAGGACACTTCCATGGGGACATATTAGCATTCCACTGAACTGGAAGATACAACCACTACTTGGTCACCTGGGTGTCTTTATGCCTGTAGACAAGCAGATAAATATACAAGTTACTACAATGTTTTTTATGCAAATAGCTCTAATATACATAATATTTTTTAAAAAATCCTCATTTTCTATTGTTATAATGGCAAAAAAATAGTTGAAATCTCAGCACTTTAATAGATTTATTCACTTAATAATATATCACTAAATTTTGTCATAAAATGTCATATTTATGTTGAGAATAGCAAACAATATACTTGGGACATACAAATATAGTCATTCATGGCTTAACTTCAAGTTGAAAAATAGAACATATTTAAGGAAAATGGGATATTTCATTGAAAAAAAATGTTTGGGAAGGAAGGTAAACATTATAAAAGAACAAAACAAATCAATGGGCAGCATGTTCAGTTCTTATCTTTCAAAAAATATGGTTTTTCAAAGAGCTTCTTGAAATGTTGAACATGTAAGCAAACTGATACTACAACCCATGATTTAAGTAATATTTTAGAAGAAAACATAATTTTGTGCCAGAATACAAGAAGATTGTTGAAGAAATAATTAGGCGGCTGTAACACCTGTGAAGAGGAAAGGCATGGGACAGTCAGGGCCTGAGCTAAAATGGTTCTGTGTAAATGGAAATTAAGGCATGCATATCGAAAAGAAACCTCATCGGGCTGTGAAATAAAAAGGTACTGTTTCAAAACCATTAGAAACCCTAAATCTGTCTCGGATATTTTAGTCTAAGATTAGAACAGTTTTGGTAACATTAACAAAATTAAAGAATTCAGAGAAGTTGGTTTTTAAACCTGGCAAATGGAAATTAGATTAATGAATTAGTAAATATTCAACATTAGTTGCATAATGATTAAATAATAGGAGCTTCATCAGGCTAACTTTAAGGGGAGAGCAGCATATAGAGATTTATTCAGATTACATGTTAAATGCCAGAGTGTCCTGACATGGACGACTCCTTTTTTTATTTCAGACCTTTACCAGTTTTGCTAAAAGAAATTGTGAATGCTTCTCTAGGTGCCTCATTCAGTACACAGAACAAGGAAACCTGATTGCAGCCATGAGAACATGGTTTATAGATAGAACACATTTGCACAAAGAGCCATCACCTTAGAAAAAGAGGTAAGATATTTCAAAAGTGTTTAAGAAATAAGGCAACCAGCCAGAATTTGGTAAAACGAATTGGAGGGAAACAAAGAATCCCATAGAAGACAACTGGTAAAGAATCAATACTCAATGTACATTATGTAGGTGCAAATTATAGCATGTTTTCTTATTAGCAATAAATGTCTTGAAGCAATGTGTGGACATCCCTGTAAGGTAGGGTGAAACAAACATGGGATCTGAATAAGTGGATACACACTGCTTCAAGTTAGGGTGAACCTATATCCAGTTTTCAAGCACATCATTCATTTAGTTTTCAGATTCTGACAGTACTAACAAAATTTTTCGATTTTATATTTTGATTACTTAACAAATATTTTGCTTAGAATGCTATGCCCTGGGCTATGAGCCCAGTATGTACTCACTGATACAGTATTGAAGTGCCATCATGACTGAACAAGGAAAGTGGGACCCCGGGCATGTTGAAGCAATTACAAACATAATGCTTAAAAGACACTTCATCTCTGTCCTGCCAAGTATGTTAAGCTATAATCATTGGCAAGACAGCCCTTAGTAAGACACTGACAGTAATGGGTGAAACTAGGGGAAATTGGTGAAATTATATTTATAATATCTAATAGTATTGAGCACTTTATTTTATGTATATTGTTAAAGTACTCATTTATAATATTGGATTTGATCCTGACAGCAAACTGGGAAATGGATATTGTTATAACATCCTTTGAATTAAATATATATATGATATGTTAAGCCACAAAAGGGAAAAAATGGGGGTCAAGATTGAAGTCATCTGCTCAGTTGTATCAAAATCTAAAACCATATCATTGAATTAGCCTACTACATTTGCTCACAAGGTGATATTTTCTTTAAAGTAATACTTCAATTTTATGATACAAAATTAAAGTTTTATTTGTGTTTTCACAAATATATGTTAAGTGTTATTATTGAGTTGCTAATAGTCCACCAAGATTTAAAATTAATAATTTCATCATAGAATTGTAATTCAGTTACATTATAAGTCAAACCAGATTATACAAAATTAAATATAATCAAGTTAATGTTAAGAGAGACAAATATTGGGCCGGGACTGATTTTAAGATCTGCTGTTTCTTTCTTTTCTTGTTTAGATAAAGTTAGCCCTGATGTTAATGATGGAGACATTTTAAGATTGAGAGAAGGAAATCATGGTATGAAATTCAGCACTAGCCACCACTATTTACACATATTGCTAGAATAGTTTGTAATCCACATTATAAATGCATACATATCCATGTTAAATATTCATGGCTTCTGATTTGAGCACATATGCTTTCACACTGTCACTGTAAAGTCTAACAATTCCTTCTAATTAATGAAACTTATACAAAGGGGAATACAACTTATAGTCTTTTTTTCCAGCATTACAATTTAGCAAAATTCACATTAACAAGAATTGTTAAAATAATATTTCTCTAAGGTATTCTAAAAACTAAGACATCATTGCCACAGTTAAACACTCATGATTTGTGCAAAAGAGGTGGTAGAAAAATATCCTTGCTGCACTTGACAGATGAAAGTAAATAAGGGCAAAATTCTAAAATATCGGGCTATCAAACCATCTGGGTCTGGGGAATTTCAATGAGCTGGGCACAGAACAAATCTCCTCAGTGGTGATGTTGAGAAAATACCTGGGGGGAATTCACAAGAAGAAGTTTAAATTACAGCTATGTTCTGCATAATAATAGTGAATGAGTTTTAGCCTTTGTTATAGAAAATAGGTTGGTTTCCAGATTACCTAAGGATGAAACAGAGAACTCCACAGGACAGATGGGAATCCTGAAGACAAAAAAAAGAAGAAAGAAAAAGAAAAAAACAACCTGTACAGTTTCATGGACATTTTGGTGATACTTTCATAGTATGAATAGAGCCTTAGAGAGACAATAGAATAGGCTAACTAACAGAAATTCAAACCATTTTCAGTTGTCCAAAAGTGGCAAATCTCCAAGAAGCTCCTTGGGATAAAAAAAACAAACCTGAAGTGCTTGAAAAACAAACCTAGAAGAATACCTTAGCACTTTGACTTTGAATATCCTTTAATTTGCTCGTAGTGCACAAACTTCTAAACTGTTCAACAGTGTTCAGAATCCAGGACCTAGACATTTATTCATCACCATCATATCATTTCCCTGTTTGCATTTTCATCTACGAAAGCAATGTCTTGCAATGTACACTTAAAATACAAAAATGTATTTAATGACTTAATACCCCTTTTTTGTTGTATATGCATGAAAATGTTTCATTATAACAAATACATCAACGACTTCTAAAAGTTATGTTTTCTATATATTATTGATTTATTCAGCAAATATGTATTAAGCACTCATATGTAGTAGGCACATAAAAAACTATTTTAAAGGACAATTTTAAATACAACCTAATTCACTTCTTTGTGATTATATATGATTTCCATAGCAGCACATTTGATATTTTCATGTTTATTAACCTACATGTCAGCATTGTTCCACTAGATTGTATATTCCATGTGTTTTATGTGTGCACATGAGACCGTTTTACAAAGCTCAACAGATACTAATAAATGGACAGTGACATACTATCATAATTTTACAGGAATTATGAATCTAAAATAATGTTTTATCCTTGATGTTTATCTGACACTAATAATTTCTGTAAATTACTTAATAATTTTTCAATAAATTATAATATCTCAATATATCCTTTTTCTTTATTGACTCATATATTTGATAAATACTCCAATCTTTACAAAAGATTTAAGGCTTTCTGTTTTATTCATTTCATTCCATTTGCCAGCTGAGGGATGAATGACTCTCTCTGGATAAATGATTAATGCCATTCAGGAGGATGGGAATCCTAGGGAAATACACAAAGGTTTATTTGTAGCTCTCTTTGTAGTTCAAAGAAACATCTTTTCATTCTTGCTTTTGAATTGTTTTTTTTTTTAAACTTGGATCAGTTTTTGATTAATAATCTATGCAAATGAATAAGGGGTGGCTCTCACTTGGGAAGATAATCCCATGTTTTCAATGTCCCCTTAAATAAAAGTGGCATCAAAAATAAAGGAGAATCTGAATGACTGTCTTTGACATGCTTTTTGGATCTTTTGGGGAAACGAAGGATTTTTCCCTTCTTACTTAAAAAAAGTCTATTTCAGTCTCAACTTCAACTAAATAGGAACTTTTGGACTGACATATGAATGCAGTAGAGATTTGTATGTAGGGCCAAAATGATTCTTTTCAGTGTATAGTTAGTAATGGTTATTTTACTATTGAGAATATGTGGATTGTATTGCTTAAAGGCAGTCTTATATAAAACACATTCCAGTTTGCATTTCTACAGTGCAGTGACTGGAACATTAAAATTTTCGTTTCTCAGAGGTCCTTGAAGCTTATATCTAATTTGAATTTTGTCAAACCAATATCTTCACTGGAAACTTGAACTAAAACACTTTCTTTGGAAGAGAAATTGAGTGAGATATAAATATATCCATTATTCGTGTCAGCTAAGAAAGAAAGGGCAGGATTCTATAGCTAGGAGCTGAAGAGAGAAAGGCAGCCTCCTGTGTCATCTGGCAATCTTTTGGCCCTTAGTGGGGATAATAGCTTTTGTGGCATCCTGGTCAATACTGAGACATTGGTAATCATTCCTGGATGCTTAGGCTACCATCACCGTGATCACTATTTTGTAGCCTGTCTGCATATGTTCTTAGAGCACACCATAACAGCACAGGACACAGTTTTTCTTTGTTGCTTTTGCAGCTCACATAATGTGAAGTTTATCATTAGTAAATGTGCATTTACACACTTTTTTTTTCAGTGTCCTTTACTGAGTTTCAACAAAGACAATACCTTTCCTAGTTTACTGACAGATCGAAAATGCTTTGGGAAACTTGAATTTGGTTTTCTAAAATTAGTCCATTTGGTGAAGTACTATTTCTAAGAATTGAATCATATGCTAATATCACACTTAATACAGTACTATGTGTAAGAATTGTATTATACACTATTATAAACTTGAAGTTCTAGTAATGTTTTTAGAAATTATATTATAAACCATTAAAAACAATGCATTATTTTAAGTGGTTTCTCTTTCAGCTCCGCCAAAACATTTATGCAGCTAACAACCTACCTTACTTCTCTACACATTAGGACATCCCCAAAGTTTACATGATGTGATACAATTGTCCAAATAAAGAAAAGGAGAATGTGGTCTTTAAGCACAAACCCCTTTAATTTGTTTTAGAAAAATAAGCCTCACAACAGTATCTGTTCGTGAACTCATTCCTGCTTTCTAAATGTTTAAATCATTGGTTTTATGATACTGACATGTCCTTTATTTCATCTGCCTGTATAGTTCACACTATGGAAGAAGCTTGACAATTATATTACCTAAGATTAAACTGCCATAGGCCAGACCTTTACAGATGCACTTTGCACAAATAGCTAACAGTAACAATGGCTTTGTATGTTTTTTAGCCCTAATGACAACACATAATCAAAATAATCACCCAGTTTTGTTTTGAACAGTATGGCTATGTACATGCTCATTACTTGATACTCAATTTCTTTCTGGATCCTGTGAGAGAAATAATTGAGTTGAGCATGCACGGGATATACCATGCTTGATGAAGGGCTGTGAAAGAGAAGATTCCACAAATGCCAACAGTTAATCATAGCTGTTTCACATTATTTTGTTTGATGCTGACCAGTCCCCTTGGGCACATGAACTATTACAGGAACATAAACTATTACGAAATAATTTACCTTTTGACTTATGCTTCTTAAGTGGCAGATCCTATTGTTTGTTAATTCTATCAATAACATCCTCTTATGTTTTGTTGTTATTTTTCCTATTGTATGATAAGTTCTATGGAACGTGGCTTGTATTTATTTTTAAAAGAATGTTGTTTAGATAACTTTGACCTTCCTGATTTCGAGGAGATGGCCCATGACAAATTCACCAGTCAAATATGTAATCAGTGTTTGTGATTTGGATATGAAGTCAGGCAATTAAGTTTGCAAACTTTCCACTGTGCTCTTCCTTTCAGTATAAACTAAAGTCTTCCCTGATTTTCTACCCTAATAGGGCAAGAGACAAAATGTAACTGGCCACCTCCCATTAACTAGGATAGGATTTAAACTGGCAAGATGGAAGTTGCTAGACTCACGCATTCTCTTTCCTGGGCCATTAATCATCTCATTTAGTTCTCCAGTAGTAGAGATACATCCTGAAAAATAAGGTACAGTAGACCCTGTTCTTACCAAGAATGTACCCTGGGGACATAGATGATTACACTTTTTATCAAAGTCTTCCTACTTGATCCTCTTCAATTCCTAGCGTAGGTTAACACACTGGGTCAGAGATGTTTTTATATTGTCCCATGAGGTGTCTTTACTGCAAGCCAGGGACCCCTCTAAGAAAGGAATATTAGCTATTTGGGTGTTATTTTATAGACTTAAGCATGGTCAAACACACTGACTTTAGCTTAACTATCGATTCAGTCTTAATAGGAACGGTCTGAGACATTCTCCGTTATCAATCTTCCTTGAGATTTAAAAAAAAAATCATCTGTATTGAAGTTTTATAAAATGTTATTTCATGGCAAACCTATAACAGAATGGCTTTGGCATGGAGAAGAAATGCCCCAAATTTTTCAATCTCAATAACTGGAAGGACTTACAAGAACATTTAAATGACTCAGTCATTTTATAGATAAATGGAAGTGAGACAATATACAAGATTTATTTACAGTCATGCTATTACTCTGGACTGTCCCAGCATTCTAGTCTCAAGACAATAGGCTATCCTTGACATAGCCACCATTTCTAAGTGTATCTTAGTCATTTTCTCTATAACAGAAACATTTCAAATTACTGGAAATCCATTATAATAGCAGACAATGGACAAAAGTAATTTGGCCAATTATGCTCAGTGATAGCACTCGTTTCATTAAAAGTGTTACCTGAAGTCAATTTTTTAAAATTGGATTTTATTACTATTCAGAAAAAATCACTGGTACCATTACAGTTATAACAAAGTTCTCTCCAATTACTGATTTTATCATATTAGACTTTTTTAAAAAATGATTCTTCCCATACATAAAATTTTATTTTAAAATTTATAAAACCCTCTAATGACTAATTCACATATCATAAAATATTTTTACTGAAATAACTATACAATACTATTTTGCTTCTATGTAAGAATTCTGGCAATAGACTGAAAATCAAAATAATTTATAGAAATATATTCTAGTTTATGGTTATTCTTCAATAGCATCAAATAACAATATAAATACTAAAATATTTTATCAAGTGTAATGTAGAGTACTTGAATATAAAGCACTTCTATATTTAATATTCTATGAAGCATCACTTAGAGCAATTTATTTGTAAAGCTAAATTTGAATACTAAAAATATGAAAAAAGTGTTCAAAGATAAATCTATTTTTTGATTATTCATATTATAAATTCATAGATATACTTATAAGAAGTTATTTTATTTTTTTCAAAACCTGAGTAGTAAAGTTTTTCTTACAAGATTAACAAATAACTTTAGAAGGTGTAAGATAAAATTATTCAATAGGGAAGGTCATCTACTTATGCCAGGAATTCAGTATATACCTTATATTTTACAACAACTCTATTAACTAAGTGCAGTATTTTTAATTTCCATTTCATAGATGAGGAACTAAGACTTACAGAGATTACCTTTCCAACATCACACTTCTATTTAATATTCAAACTGGTGTTACTCTACTACAATACATATGCTCTTTTCACAAGATAATTCTGCCTTTCCATTAGTAAACTCAAAAAGAATTTAAAAATAGTAGTAATACTTAAATAAAATTAATACTACCTAAAATATCCAATAAAAAGATGATAAAAAAATTGTGGTAAATAGAAGTATATTATTGAGCAGCCATCAAAAATGTATGAGGTCTGGGTTTAAGTTCAAGATCATTATTATAGGTGAGTGGGTAGGTTTATGAAAGAAACAAGATTGGTCATGTATTTGTTAACTGATGAAACTGGGTAATGGGTATGTTAGATTTGCTAAACTAATCTCTGCTTTTTATATGAGTTTTCACATCCCTATATTTAAAAAAAAAAAAAAAGAACGAAGTAAATTGAGTGAAATACTGAATTTTCATATGTAATCATATTCGCTCATTAGAAATAAAAGACTAAGCTATTTTATAATTTCTTACATTTGGAAGAATAAGTTGGTTTGTAACTTAAATGTTATGCACAAGTGAATTTCCCGTAAGTTTTGAGTGTGTATGTTTAGCATATGCTAGCCAAATCATTAACTTCATCTATTTTAATATTTGAGTATAAATACAAATTTTAAAAATGGTATTAAAAATAAAGTATCTTTTAAATTTAATTTAATGATTTATATGATGTTTCAAAATATATTAGGAAAGAAAAAAAGTCCATTGACATCACAGAGAAGAAACAGAAAGATTGCCCATAAATACTGTGGGTATATGTTCTTTCTGTGCACTTGAACATCTCTATATAAAAATGATGTTATTTTAAAGAGAAACAAATCATTTGTCCAGGTATACTACCAGTTAAAATAATGTGCTTGGTTACATTAGAATAAAACACTTTTAATAATAATCAATGCATATGCATCCACAGAGAATTTATAACATCTATTGTTTACTTTTAGTTAACCAAAAGGCTGAAAAATAACCAGAGAAGGAACAGTCATTAATGATCTCCTAAGGTTGACTCTTATTGTTGGACATTTTTCCTCCCCTCATTTTAACTTTCCCAACCTTTTGGGTGGCTCAAATCAAGCTTACTTATACTTTATTTCCCCCATGTGCTGTAAAATCTAGTAACTAATGTTTTCATGGTCCCATGTTTCAGAGCCCACTATTGACAATCTGTGAATATATGTGAGCATTTCTATAATGTCCCTTTAATAAAATCTGCATAATTTCTTCATATTAAAAGGTAAAAAAACTACATTTATTTATCTTCTACCCTGTGTCTTGGCAAAACTGATACACTTATCATCCATTGCTATGAAATACTTAAAATACCTTATTTCTCCTTTTTGTTTTCAAAGTTCCCAGAAATTATTGAACATGTAAAAGGCATTTGAGAAACCTTTGTCAGAAGAAAAATAAATGTATATTATAAACAATTGATTGGAATTATTAATGTGTACATTGTGTCTTAAGGGTTATCTTTTCCTTGAAATTGAACAAGATTTTTCTTTAAAAACTAGTATGTAAAGGGGGAAATAAAACTATACTCTAATTAGAATTTTACACTAATATGAACCTTGAGGGGGCATAGACATCTATTTGACCCCAAACATTGTAGATTTTGGTAGGATGGCTGCATTTGAGAGGGAAAAAAAAATCTGGTTCAGCATCTTCTAAACTACCCAATGGTACTGTGGATGAGAATGATGGTTGTTGCCAAGATCCATGTCAGAAATGAGTGATAGCCATATCCCTCAAGTGTATTAAGAGCTTTCTTAAAGAGCTAATTTCTTATAGCCAATTAGAGCATATAATTTCTCCATATCTCCTTTATATTCAGACACCAGAACGTAGGGGATGCATGCTTCTGCAGATGTTCACCCTCTTCTAAATAGGAAAGTTTGAAAATCACAGAAACATTGCCATCTTAAAATAATTTATGCATGCTTCTTCAATTGTTTTATAAAAGGGGAGTGTTGAGCCTCAATACTAAATACTGTAAAAGGGGCTATGGAGCCTCAAATATTCCTTCTGGCAATAACATTCTTATTTTCTATCATTTCAGACTTATGAAAACTTTTACCAATAGGCTCCTCTATTTTCTTTTACATAGTTCAAGATATAAAAAAATGTTGACTAAAACATCCCTACTGCCTTCCCATTTGGGGCTATTCTAGCAGGAAATTAAATATTTCCCGCAACTGCATATTTGCTTTTTCTTTTTATTATAAACCTTAAGGAAAATCTACAAAGAGATGTAAAAATAAATTCCTCATATGGAGAAAACTTGATGCTTAAATTTAATATCTGATCTAGGCAATCTTCATTAGTTAACAGAGTTGAATAACAGTTCTATTTTTGGAGTTGGAGAGTAATATATTCTGGTTTTGCAACTTATTTAGCTTTGTACTCAGGCTTTAATAGGTTATTTTTTTTATCTTTCTATAATTAGTTGTAGGAAGAAAACACTTGGAAATAATTTCAATAATTTGAAACACTGGACTGAAGTTCATTACATTTGAGGCAGACATTTTTATCTGGCCTTCTTTAACAAACTGATAATACAAAAGCGTCCACTGTGTAAAAGAAGAAAGCCCTGTTGGGGTTGTTTTTTTCATTTTTCTTTCTTTTTTATCTTTTAAATAACTCTCCATAGGTAAAAACATAATTGCAATTCAAAAGGGATAAGTGATATCTTTCTTTATTTATTTATATTTTTATTTTTATTTTTTTAAATGTAGGCCACCAGAGATGTAGAAACTGGCTTGGTGATTTCTTCAGTGTTCTTATGGATATAAAAATCGCTGACACAACTGGTTTTAAATATTTATTTTGTCCCATCTGAATTAATTTATTTCCAGAGCTTTACGCATTAACACCTTGCAAAAATTCTTGCAATCTTGACAGTAGGTAGTTTTGGAATTGATGATACCAGAAATTATGTTTATAACTCAAAAGGGATAATTTGATAACTTGGTGTCATCATGTCAATTTACATTCAAATTTGTAATTTACTTTTTTTTCATATATTCACCCATATGTGACTTCATAGAAATACAACCAGATAGGAAACAACGTTATTAGCATAAGTGAAGTCCTAGTTATATTAAAATTATTTAATTCACTCTTATTTTTATTCACTGCCCAAAATTAATTTCATGTAAGATATTTTTGGAAATTTTTCCAGTTTACAATTTTTCCAGTATTTTGGGGTCAAATTAAAAATGCAGATAAAAGCGAAAATTACTTCAATGCACTGAAAATTTAAATCTATTGCTTTTGGGAAGAAGTTGCTGACCTCAGAAAGATAGAACTTAACTCTGCACTAGAATTTGACCTAAAATATTTTTCATTTGGTTCTTATGGAAAAACTATTCTGTTATTCAATTTTCAAGCAAACTTATATTTAGCTCTGATAGCAAATAGTTGAACAAACACCATTTCCCGAAATCCAAAAATTAAATGAGATGAGATAGATAGTAAGAATTGCAGTTTCTATATATTATAATAATAGCAGAAAGAACAATGTTTGGCAGATGGAGCTTGATGAAATTATAATACCTCTGAATGAAATACTTGACAAAAGATCATTTGATTCGAGTAGCCAGAGTGAGGACTGGATTAAAAGTCACTGCTTCTTTTTAGCTGTTAACTCTCACACAAGTAAATAAATTGCTCAAGCTTTGTATTCTCAGCAAAGATTTGTGAACTTCATTTTACAGAAACTTGAGTTTCCTCTCTAAATAAGTAAAATTGAGGGCTGAAGAAGTGTAAAATTAAAAAAAAAATAATAATAATAATTTTATTCTTATAAGATAGATTTATCCCAGAAGAGCAAAAGACAAACCTCTATTGAATGACTGCTATGCTTTGAACATCAGACTATTTTAATCATGAAGAGATAGAATTTTGCCATTGTTATAGGCTATAGAAATGCTGTCCACTAAAATTTTCTGAAAACATAGAAATGTATTAGTTAGACTGACAATTATGGTAGTCACCAGCCACTTGTGCTATAAAATACTTGAAATGTGGATAGTTTCAAAATTTAATTTTATTATTTTAAATTTATTTAACCACATGTGGTACTGTTCACGTCTTAAACTACCACAGTTTTAGAGCCAGACAATCTCTTTGTGACTTCTATGTATTAGTTAACTTCTATAGGCCTCCATTTTGTTATTTAAAAAGTGAGGTATATCAACCTACAAAATTAGTTGTGATTCTGTACACTAACAAGTTATATGAAAAGGGAATTAGGACAAAAATCTCATTAACAATAACATTGACAATATTAAAATAGTTAGGAATAAACAACTAAGTAGATGAAAAACTTGTATACTGAAAATTATAAAACACTGATAAAATAAATTAAATAAAACACAAACAAATGGAAATAGATATTCATAAATGAAATACATAATATTGTTAAAATGTCTATATTAGCCAAAGCAATCTACAGATTCAAAACAATCACTATAAATCCTAATGGCATTTTTATAGAAATAAAAGGAAAAAAAAGTCTAAAACTTATGGAACCACAAAATACCACTAATAGCCAAATCTATCTTGAAAAAGAAGAACAAAGTTGGAATTACCACACTTCCTGATTTCAACATACATTAGAAAACTACAGTAAGCAAAACAGTATGTTACTACCATAAAGTCAGACATATAGACAAATGGAACAGAATAGAAAACACAGATATGTCCATACATATATCGTCAGCTGATCTTTGACAACATTGCTAAAATACACAATGGAAAAACAATACTATCTTCAACAAATGATGTTTGGTTAATTGGATATCTATATGCAAAATAATAAATATACAGGCTTCTTCTTTTCTTTTTTCCTTTTTTTAAATTAAAATTTATGGAGGTGACCATGGTCAACAAAACTACATGTTTCAAGTGTACAACTCTATAATACATCATGTATATATTGCATTATTTGTTCACCACCGAGTCAGTTCTTCTTCCATCACCATTTATTTGACCCTCTTTATCTTTTCTACAATCCCTCCTCCACCCTTACCATATGGTAACCACTAAACTGTTTTCTATGGCTCTGAGTTTTTGTTTCTTTATTTGTTTGTCTTGTTCCTTTGTATGGAAAATAGTATGGAGTTTCCTCAAAAAATTAAGAATTGAATTACTATATATACCCAAAAAATCTGAAAACATTTTTTTGTAAAGATATATGTACTCTGATATTTATTGCAATATTATTCATGGTGGCCAAGACATGGAAAAAAACAAAATGTCCTTCAATAGATGATTGGATAAAGAAGATGTGATATATGACAATGGAATAGTACTCTGCCATAAGAAAAGATGAAATAGTGCCACTTGCGACAACATTGATGGATGTTGAGATTAACAAGCTAAGCAATATAAGTCAGGCAGAAAATATTGAGAACCATATGATTTCACTCATATGTGGGATATATAACTGCAGACAGACTTCTTGACCCTGGGTGCCTGACCCCCCTTTTCTTAGAGTATTTCCTTTAGAAAACTTGTAATTGTAAATTTTTTTTCTGTCCCTCTGTGATGTAAATCTTTTAAAATATTTTTTTAAAAGCTTTTGCCAATTTTACAATCGGAAATCTTTCTCAAGGACCCAGGACACTTGAAATGTAATCACTAGTGAAGATCACTCCCCATCTCCCAATCTCTGTGGAAGGAATAAGAGCCAGATTTCCTTGGGCAACATGCTCCAATAGAGAAAACTCTTTCTGGTCATGAAAATAAGAGAGCATTTACTTTTCCAAAGGACATAGACAATTAGCAAACGCCGGTCTACAATCCTTCTATTCCAGCTCTTATATTCACACAGTCTTTGTTTCAACAGAACTGAGTATCCAGACTTGGTCTGTCCTCTTTCTCCTATGTTTCTAATATTACTGAAATAAAATCAATTTCTGTGTGCTTATCTTGTACAGTGAGATAGTCTTGAACATAAAATATATGAATTTTACAATCATGAATCAGTCTTTAGAGTACTACAATATAGGTGATGGATTTAGTGGGATTACATCACACATAGTACAGCAAATAGTATAAGTTTCCTTTTAACCACCTTTGCTCTTTATACAAAATGTTTACTGTATATAAGTTGCTATGTCTATCTCATTTCTGTTTTTTCCACAAGCCTTTCTTTTGAAAATCACCTTCAGTCACACTAGTTTTGGATTACCTTTCTAAATGTTTTTGGAATGCCTTTCAGTCAGCATTCTACTAATTACTATTCTACTAATTACTACAAGAGCTAGACAAACCTAATAATTATTTTCTGCAATCTCTGGAAATTAATTTTAATTTTATAATTATTATAATATCAAAATGAAACTTATGATGTAAATAAGAAAACAAATAAGCATGGGTATACTTTAATAAAATTTCATTTACAAAAACAGGAAGTCAAGAGCTTTTGACCCATGGCATATAAATTGGTCATCCCTGCTCTAGACCCTATCAACTTTTATAGACAATGTAAAACTAAAATTTATTGGTTTAACCATCTCCAGACTTGTCTCAGAATAAATAAGTTAATAAATAAGGCATGAAAAACATACTATAATAGTCACAAATTGACACTAGTTGAGGATACTCATATTATTGAAAGTCATTATGTTCAACATGAGGATGACTGTATCCCTGCTTCCCCTAGGTGCCAGAACACCAACAACAAGGGTTATACCTTTTAGACAGGTAATTAGAAGACTATTTTCTGGAGAAAGTGACCGCCCCCCAAATTATCTGCCTATGCAAACATTTGTAGATCCATGAAAAAAATCTCAGTGTGCCTGCCCAATAATCATGTCAGGAAACCCACCAAGCACCAGTTCTACAAAGACATATAGAGCAATATTTCAACATTTGATATCTTACTCATATGTCATAACATACAGCCAATGATGATCAAGTATTTGAGGAAGAGTTTCAACCAAAATATTAATGTGGTAATAAACAAGCCTAAAAAAGAACTTGTAAAGAATAGATTAGTGTAGAATTTAAATTTAAAAAATGTCAAACTAAGTCGAAGTTGAAGAAATACTAAAGAAAGTATGTCACTCAAGGCTCTTGGGTGATGTCCTGATGCAGACTTAACCTGGAGCAGAAGAATTCAAGAGTGAGGCAGATGCAGGAAAGCACAGGGAATTTATTGAAGTGAATGTACACACTTGAGAAGGAAAAGTGGGAGAACTCAGAGGTTGTGCTGCCTCAATGAAGTCCCCATGAAGGGTTTTTTGTTTTTTTTTTGAGGGCAGTGTCATTGGCCCTCATATGTGGGACCGAACCTGGGCCGCTGGTTTCCCAAGCCAGCGCTTAACCACCGCGCCACTCGGCTGGCCCTCCCATGAAGGGTTTTTTATCATTCCAGGGGGCAGGACTTGGTTGTCTTCAGACTGCTTGCCTGTCTGCCCCCATGCACCTTTCCATAAAGACAGATCATTACTTCAATATTAGGCTTAATTTATGCATCCCTACTTGGCCCAAAAAGATGGCTGGTTAGTCAATGATGGATAAGATTCCTCAAGAGAGGGACAACCTAAGCCAGGCACAGCTGCATGGGAGACATAGGAGGAATCATGAAAAAAGAGCATAGACCCCTTGCTTGAGGTTCTGGCAGCCTGCATGTGAAATGACCTATTGATGTGATAATATCTGTTGTCTGTGCAGACTTATCAGTAAGCCTTGACAGAGGAAGTTTCTGTCTTTTAAGAGGTGCATGATAATACCTTTCATAATGGCAGCTTGCAGGCATGGGAGATTAGGCCCTGAGCTAAATTCTTGGGTGTGAGGCTCACAGAAGATACATTGATCTTTTCTTATCTGTGAGACAATAAAAGAAGCAGTCAGGCCAATTTGGGGCTCAGTCCACGAGGCTGCAGTCCCCTGGCCCCAAATGCATTTTTCTCTTATTTGTGTATCTTTCTGTTTAACCTTTTTCCGTCCCTTCTCCACTCCCACTGCTCTGTCATGCTGGTCATGACACTTGGTGTCACCTGTTGCCTTTCCCTTCCCCTGGTTGGGAGGCACTCTCAGTTTCTAGCTTTGCCTTCCTTATTTTGTTCCTCTGGCTCTGTCATGGCATCAGATACATGATGGGAGCTATAGTAATCACAATGTAAATGAGATTACAATGACATTAAAATTAGCTAAACATAATGTGCCACTCATTGATATTGGTCCTGCCAGATAAAATTGGATCTTGCTTTTTCTCTGGCCTCAGGTGCTGGATTCCTTTTCATGTGGAATTGAAACTAAGGAGATGCCTCACCTTGTATCCTGGAGGGGTTCGGCTCCCTAAGCTACCTATCCTGCCTCAAACAGAACCAAAATACAAAAAAAGAGAACAAAATAAGAGGATTTTGTAAAATTATCTTTTTTAAGAAATATAAAAGCCAAATAATATTCAGAAAAACAGAGATAAAGGAAGCAAAATAGTCTCCAAACAGAAGAACTAGATTTCAGAGTCTTCACTGAGTGTCTATCACTGTAAATCAAAATGAACACTTGCTAGGGAATATTATTGTGAAATTTCAGACTACTGAAAATAAAGATTAAACTCATAAAATCTTGGGTAGAGGAATATAGGTGAATGATGTACAACTAATCAGAAATCATAATACTTTTTAAAAAGTTACCTGGGAAATTGGAAAAAAAATGGATTACTGTATTCAAAATTCTGAAGAAATATGATATTCAATTTATAAATCTTATGAATTTATGCTAAATGATCAATTCAGAGGAAGAACAGTAAACAAACAAAAAACACTGTTTGATAAGCGAATCCTCCCAATTTTAATATATGTTACCTACTTTTTTAGAAAATTACAAAAATGATACAATTAACAAAAACAAAGAACCAAAAAATTAAAAACAGTTACTGTGTGGAATGTCTTGTGTTGGGATTAAGCCATTAGGAGATTCAGTGTCACTATCACAAACCTGAAAGAAAAAAAAAAATACACACACACACACACACACACACACACACACACACACACACACCTGCAGAAGTAGGTAAAGTAAATAAATAAATGCTTATTACAAGAAAAGATTATAAGCTATATTCCAATATTGGAATTATATGAAAAATACGAGCTGTCAAACACGACATTTTATTTCTTGTCTTGGTTCTCTAGCCTCAGAGGTTCTTATTCCAAAATCAGTGATTTGCCTAAGCTATTTATTTTACTTTGACCTGCACCCAAACCTCAAGTTCCTGGCAATCACATTGATTCATGAGCATGTGACTGACACTGTAAGTATTTAGGTTATATTTTTGCCTCCATAATATAAGTCTAGAGTGAAACTGAGCAAAGCCTTGACTAAAGGGGCTATCCCAGACTATTGCTAACCCACACTAGGTGTCCATTGAATATCTGCTGGAAGAATTTTTACTTCAGGTAGATTTACTTTATATAGATTTCTTTACCTAATCTTTTCCCTTGTAGAAATATTAAAAATACTAGGAAGATAAAAATATGTTTATAATTCTATATGGTTGTAATACATATGATATAAATGAAAATTGATGCATGTGCATAATCTCTTATTGTAGTTATTACATAAATGCATAATTGCTTTAAGAAAAGCATGTTAACTGTAATAGTTGAGATTTAGCTGACAAAATTCACAGATTCTGTACCATATTAATTTTCAACACCTGAGTTGTCAGGTAGTATTTTTTACAACAGAGTCAGAATTTTATCATTTTGGAGTTATTTCAAATGAAATTGTTTCTGTTTCAGTACGCTGGAGAAGAAAATAAACTCATTGCTTATGCCAAATCATTGGTGAATTAAAATTGTTTTTAATGTTTGTTTTTCGAAAAAAAGTGCAAACCAAAAGTTTTGCTATAATAATTCTCATAATGTGTAAGAAAAAAAAGGCTGTCAGAAAGAGAATTTTTTAAAAAGTTTCTGAGCTTTACCACTGGTTCTAAAGTTTCTCCATTTCTTTAACAATAACATGGTACAATTTATTAAATCCTGACATATAAAATCTACATGAATTTGCCACTGAAAGTATACATTGTAAACTTTGTTGTTTTTATTAAGAGGGTATTTTCTGTGGTATTTGCATAAATATAATGCTCCTATAAATACAGGGTCTTTGTAATATATTAAATATTGTTCTGCCAAATACTAATAACCTAAAAGATGTTTTTTATATACATATTAATAAGATACACATATTTATTAGTGAGTGGACAAGAGTGGAATAGAACTTGCAGTGTCAATGAAAAAAATACTGTAGATTTTTGTTCTTTTTTCCTGAAAATATAATACAGGCATACCTTGTGTTATTGTCCTTCCTTTTATTGCATTTCACAGGTGTGTTTTTTACAGATTGAAGGCCAGACCCTACACCAGTAAAAAAGATTACCACTTGCCATATTGTGAAACTCATTTTATTGGGATGACCTGGAAATGAACCTGCAGTATTGCTGAGGTATGCCTGAATTATTACTCATAGGATGAGGAACTTGGGTTTCTATGTTTCCTGCCTTAATAGGGATATAGTGAAACAAGAATACATTAAGCCATCTTTGGACATTGATGATGACAAAATAGGGTGTAATTAGTCTTTTGCAATAAATTCATATATACCAATTATGTTTATGAGGGTATCATACACACTTCAATTTATTATCTAAAGGTTCAAAGTTACTTTTAAAAAATATCATGCTGCCCTACTTGATTCTAAATCTTTTATTTGAAAAATAATTTATTCCTTTATCTAATATATTAATAGCTATGTTTATCTTTTTTATTAAACCTATGATCTTTATATTATGAAAGCACATTTCCTTGATTTGTCTACATCTCTAACATAGGTTTTTAAAGTATAAAAAAGGGAGAATCTAGGTGTCATATAAACTTCCTAAAAACACCACCTGGAAATGTGGCATTTTAAAAATATTACCACTAGCAAAATAACATTACTGATAAATAGTTCTGATACGTAAACAAAAGCTATATTGTATTTTACTGTGTGATCTTTAATCAGTCTGTTAAAATACAAGAGAAATAAAAAAGAAATAATGATCTGGAGAAACCATAAATGATTGAAAGTGAAGAAATCTCAGGATTTGTTTATTAGAATTTCTCATACTTTTCTTAGTCTTGTCCCTCCCCCCAATTGCATCTTCATTCTTTTTTTTTTTATTTCCAGCAGCAAAGACAATTTTAATTAGCTTTACTTTTTTATAGTTTATTGTGAAAAGCTTACGTTGTTAAAATATGTTTATTTAAGGAATAATCCCCACCACTGATCACTTAATTTCCAGTTCCCAATTCTTATTGCTGCTGTGATGTTAGTTCACATACTTTCTGGGGGAATATCATATTTTTTAATTATAAGAACCTACCGTCTTATACATATATCAACGATGTTTATCATTCTTATTCCTGCAGGAGGGAAATCAAACTGAAATATATGGTTAGGTAAATAAAGTTCATACTGTCTAAACCTACTCTACATTTGTTAATAACAGTGAGTTATCAGGTTGCTTCATATTTGAAGGCACAGGCACTACATCAGTTTAGGTTGTGACTCATAGACTGTTTTATTCTGTATAAATGTGGCTCAATTCTGTATAAATACTCTTCATTTATAATGTTTTCTCTCCTAACTTAAAGGCAGAATGATGTGATTTATTTTATTATAATTCACATATATTCTGCATATATTATTTCGCAGGTATCTCATATTAAGTGTCTTAAAAATTGAAGAGTCTGCAGTTTGTTTCCCCTGTTTTAGCCATTTATCTCTGCCCACTTAACATAACAGTGGTCATGGTAAACATAATTCAAAGTGAGAATGAAATGCTAATATAAGATCTTGCTAAATACCTGTCAGAGACAAATATTAATATAGTTTGGTAAAATATCTTCATTATAGAGAAAGCAGACAAGATAAAAATGGAAATTTAGGAGTGGAATGTGTTTTGAATTGGAATCAGGTACCATTAAAATATTTCTAGGTTTTTCTCCTTGCTCTCTAAAATCAACACTGGAGGTCAGAGTTAACAGCTCTGTCTTACAGATGAGAAAAAGTATCCCAAGTATTTCAGATTTGGTGTCTACATTTCAAGCACCAAAAAATGGCCAGTTCATGACATATGTCCCAGAGGGATTAATTCTAATGCCTACAGAAGCAATGACAAACTATAGAAGAGGCTTGGGCCCTCGCATGCTCCAAAGTCCCTCTGGAGACCTAGAAAAAAAATTCAGTGATCACCCAGAGCCAGCTCATCTGGTCAGCGTGCCACTTTAGTCCTCGTGCCATTCACTCAATAATGAAGATCTCAGCAAAAGAGGAGACCTATTCATGAGCACATGCCTGACTACTGGAAAGGGAAGGGAAAAACCCTGAGCACCTCCGCTTATGAAATTTGAAACAGGCATTGGTAACTCTTGCACCAGTAAGTCTCAGCAGTGTATTCCTGGGTAGGGTAAGTACCTTAAAGGGACATAATTCCTTCACTAAACATGGGTCAGTAAGAGGTGGGTTAACATCAAAATCAAATATTGTATCCATCAGGCTTTAAGCCCATGTTTTTTCTAGAGATTTGCACTATAAGTAAATGCACCAGAATTTTGTCCTTGATTTTCCTTTTTTTTTCATAGAACGTTCATCCCTGTAGAGGGTCTGGATATATGACATAATGATAGTTATGATTCTAAAAATATCCAAGCTTTTATTTTCTGTGTGTATTCCTTAACTTATTCCTCACTTGACAATGGTAAACTAAAGGCAAACAAGTAAAAATATGGTAGATTTTAATACCTTATATTTATATTTATGGCATACTAACCCATAGTTAGATCATTGTATAATATGATATAAACATTGAAATTCAAAAATGCATCTGTAACCTTTCTCCCCAAATTGTATTTAATTAAAAGAAAATTAATATGAACTATTCCATATTTTAATCTTTCTCTTTTTAAATCAAGTTATGGCATACAAAAAAAAAATAAACTAGAAATCTCAGTGGTTTAACACACTAAAGTTTCATCTTTCACTCACACAACATTTCGAATAAGGACAGAAGGGGAGTTTTTCTCTATATATTTCTCAAGCACCAGCACTATCATTTGTAGTATGGTCATTTTCAAAATGCAGGTCAGGATTGGCCCTACAAGGCCAAGAGAGAAATAGAGAGCTTTTCATATTTGTAATTCATGTGCAGTGAGATAAGAAACTTTCACTCACAATCTCTTGGTTGGAACTTGCCATATGGCTATAACCTGTTAGGATAGAAAGTTTGCCTGTGTTCCCAGGAAGAGAGAATAACCAGATATGTATGGTAAGCCCCAGCGATCTTGACCACATTCCTTGTCTTATTATTCCTTCCAGCCAGACAAGAGTGATGAACAGAATATCATGGGCCGGTATCCTGTACTCATCAATGCTGAGGGAAATGCTCAGGAAGCTGCTTTCCACAGAGAGATTTGATTAATATCCGGTGGAAAACAATTCAATATGGATTTATGATAAAAATACACCTGTGTTGGTGTTTGATCTGTATTTCCAGAGGCAGAGAGTTGTCCAAATCAGGAATGCATATATTTTGAATGTCAGTCACACTTCAGAGATGTCATAAGGTATCTCTTTTCTGTGACAAACACCAGAAATATAACATACATTAGAAATGTTCTTTTTTTGACAAAAATATTTGCAATCAAAACAAATATATTGGTTAAAATATTCTAGGGAGAGCACCTATCTTTTCAGGAACAAGCTTTGAAAAATATAGCATGCCCGCCTCCCCCTTTTTGTCACCTGTCATGAAATAATCCCATGATAAGCAACATGTGCATGGGATTTTGAGTTCTGTGGTTAAACATATAGTACATGCTGCCTCTAGAATATTGAGACGTTTGCTTTTCGGTGAGTTTGGATAATCTGAGCCTAAAAAACATAAGAGCTGGAATTTTACTAAAATCAGAGGAAAATGGGTTTACCTTGCTATTAGTAATGTTTAATCAATCTAAGTATCTATAATGGCCTCCTGTCTGAGACTTGATTTCATCAAAGCATAATATTAAAGTTTGGACACAGATCTATTTCTATCATGACCTGTAACATTGATGTCAAAAGAGGTAAAAAAAGATCTTAATAGTATTCTATTTCCAAATATTGTAACAAAGATCAGCTATAGGAGTAAAAGATCAAAAGGGTAGGTCTGGTCAAAGGGGAGGCTCTGGTACAATGCTAATGAATAATAGGCCAGTTGGCATGTTTATGGGGACAGTCTGAGTCAGAGAACCAGTTTCTGAATAAGGAAAGTGGTAGTCACAGTTCATTTTAATTGGATGTTCACATCTTTGGGCTTGCATGGTGGAAAACCATTTGTCTGGAAACCTGGTTAGGTAATACCTTAAGTCTGTTGTCAAAACCCCTGTGTAAATGGGCAATATACACATCAAATTCATTTGCCAATAAATATTTCCTTAAAAAGATAAAAAGGAAGATAAATTAGAAAAAGGAAATGAATTATTAGAACATCAAAATATATGAAGAAAATAAAATTACAACTATGCTAAAAGATTCATAGAACATTTTAAAGGAAAAATACTAATTATTAATTTTGGCATTTTGTATATGGGATATGTTAAATATATTCTATTTCTTATTTCTCTTTTTAGTAATCTCTCTCTCTCTCTCTCTCTCTCTCTCTCTCTCTGTCTGTCTCTCTTTCTCTCTATCTCTCTTCTCTCTATTTTAAGTGAACATAGGAGATTCACATTGGAGGAAAGTAGCAACTGAAAGATTATTTTATCATAGATATTGTAAAAAATAAAAAATAGATAAAACCTTTAACATTAGCATTTTCTAAAACTTCTACTTAGCCATAACATTGACTTAAATAAGCTACTATTAAACACTTGTTTTTCTCTAAGTGTAAAGGTTGATGATAACCAAACCAACTACACATATTCTGACTTGAAGCTATACCTAAGATATCACCAGCCTTAAAGTTGGCAAAATCATTGTTGCTAGGTGAGCTGTGAGAGCCTGTTTCTATTACTCTCACTGAGGTTTCAAAACTAAGGAGGTTCCCTTCTATCCCTGTGGTTTACAGTGAACCTGTGCTTTTCATTGCTCTGACTCTTGCTCAGGGTCAAGGAGAATCTTTCAGATTCCTCTTCAGTCTAGCCATCATAAAAAAGTAATCATTACTCTGTGTTCTACTTCTTTTCCCCACCTTTTAGTCTTCTTCAACATTATCCTACATGTGTTATACCTAGACTTCTCTCTCTGCCTTCTGTTCAAACTGGCTGCTGTTTAGGATGGCCTACCCTGAATTTTATTTTATTTTTCTAGAAGACCACATCTTGCATTACATCCCATCTGGATGTATAAGAGCCTGAAGACACAGAATAATTCTAGATTAGATCTCACCCAATACCCAGTGCATCAACTTTATACAGATTGCCTTCTAAGCCACGTATTAGCACCTAAGTTTGGGTAATAAGAGGGTTTGAACAATTGTATAAGCTAAAATAAAAGTGTAGTATTTTGCTTCAAATTGTAACAAACAATTTCTTTGACTTTGGTAAATGTATTGCTGTGCTAACACTCAAAGAATTATCATTACCTGTCATTTGATTAAAGAGATTTTAAAAATTTAAATAGAAACCTTTATGTGAAAGCTTTAGGAATATATAGTGGACTTTTATAGACAAAATCCAGATAGATACCAGGAATGGATAATTGGTATGAGCTGTCAGAATGTTTTCATTGTCCTTAATATCTTAGTTGATTTAGTTTTATATTATCTTTTTAGCTGTGCTACTTGATTTTTGAAATATTGAACATCTCAAATTGTACAATTTGAAGTATTGTTTCTTTTTGAACATTCTTTGCCGAGGGAACTAAATCAGTATATTAAAAAATGTGGGATATGTAATGTCTGACTTGGAGAAAGTGTGCTGGAGTAGACAACTCAAGTTTAGGCAAAGGAATAAAAGCAGAAGTCATAAGATTTGGGAAACTTCATTAAGGTAAAGTTAAGTATGACAGTTAGTATAGCGAAATTGCCACCATGCACTTAAATTGGCAGCACTGTACAAACAGCACGGTAAGGTTTTATAACCTTGGTATAGCAGTGTTTCGCAGCTGTGTTCATGTGGACATGTGGTGCTGTCTTGCTGAGTGGCGTTCATTATTGTTGCGTGTTTTGTGTGCCATCGCGAGAATGTCTGAGCTTGAATTAGAGCAACAAACAAACTAAATTCCTTATTAAACTTCATAAGAGTGGAAGTGAAATCAGGGCCATGTTAGTCCAAGTTTATGAGGATAATGCCATGAAGAAAATGGCAGTGTACAAATGGATTAAACATTTTTCTTAGGGAAGAGAACGAGTTACTGATTAGGAGAGTTCAAGCTGGCCATCAACAAGCAGAACTGATGGAAAAAAGTTGAAAAAAATCATCAAATTTTGCATCCAAATCATTGGCTGACTGTGAGAAGTATATAAACCAAGTAAACATCCATAGAGAAATAAGAAAATCTTAACTGAAAATCTTGGCATGAGAAAGATGTGTGCAAAAATGGTCCCGAAGGAGCTCTTACATCACAACAATGCAGCGGCTCATGGGGAATTAACTGTCTGTGAGGAAGTTTTTAGTTAGTAAACAAATAACTGTATTGGAACACCCATCCCACTCACTGGATCTGGCCCCCAATGACTTCTTTCTTTACCTGAAGATAACGAAACATTGAAAGGAAGGCATTTTGATGCCATCAGGACATTAAGGAAAATTCGATGAAAGCATTGATGGCCATTCCAGAAAAAGAGTTTCAAAATTACTTTGAAGCATAAACTAGTTGCTGGCATTGGTGTATAGCTTCCCAAGGGGAGTACTTCAAAGGTGACTGTACTGATATTCATCAATAAGGTATGTAGCACATTTTCTAGGGTGAGTTCGTGAATTTAATTGTCACACCTTGTAGGAAATGATGCTTCAGGAATATGAAGATGAACATTGTTCTACATTTAAATTTGGAAAAAAAAAATACGTGTTCCAAAATACATTTCAAAGACAGTAAGATTGGAGACCAAAATACAGAGCAAATCAAAAACAGACTGTGTGGTTTCCATATTGCTTCTTTATCTTTTATCACAAATGATCATAGGAAAGAAACATAAAAGAACTGTATTTACTAAAAACATTCTGTTAAACATATCAGTTGTAATTTTTGATTTACTACTGCCTGTATAAGGTCACTTTGGACTTGAAAAGTTACCATGAGCAAAACTGATGTTTTTTCTTTGAATAGCATATATCATTTCTTTTATGAAGTAAGAATTATATAGACATTCCTACTCCATTAAATGTTTGTTTTTGCTTTGATCACAGGAAGACTAAAGTATGTTTAAATTTATCAATTAGATTAGTCTTAAATGGGCAAAACTGTATTTATCCATATCTTGAATTTTGATACTTCTATTTCAACAGCTTTAATCTTTACAGTTACTTAGTTACAAGTTTCATTGTGTCATTTCAGGAAGTGTGTAGATCATAAATAATTAGATATTGATGGCATTAGGCTCTTTTAGGCTGCAAGAATCAAATTCAAATAAAGGTTGATTCATTTGATAAAGATTTCTTATGAGATTAAGGTCATGATTTCAACTGCCTCATGTTGAAACTTGAAGGAAATCAGAATTATTGTTCAGGAGACAGAGCAGCTCTCAGGGATAGTAGCGTGTCACAGTGGTCCAGCTGGCCGATCGGGCCCTTGTCTCGATTCCTCAGCAGGCACAACACATGTCTCCTTGCTCTAGTAACCCTGCTTATACTGTGACAGTGACTCAAATCCTTTGTCTGCTTCAAACTCTGATTGTTCTTTCTGATACAACAAATATCTCTCTATAACACTGCCTCTGCTTCTGTGTGGCTTTTCCTTTTGCATGGCCTCTGCTCACAACCTTTGACAATGCCTTGAGTTTGGGCATTTTTCAGTTTGAGTCTCCTTCTTTTAGTATTGTTGCATTCTCTGTAATTGCCTCATATCCCCAACAGGAAGGATCTGAGTGTATTTCAGTCATGGGTAAAGGTTACAAACCCTTGCTTGTAGAAGCCTGTAGAAGAGTGCCTTACAATTCCATTCAGTTAGCTGTGGCCAGAGCAGTGGCAATATGCAGTACAAGATAATTGCCATGTAAAAAGCCCTTCCATCTGCAATGTTCTCTGAAGCTCATAAAATTATATGTACTCCTCAATTTCTATCATTATATAGGTCCTTAATATAAAGAGAAAATATACATATTTTCATAGTTTATTTATTTTAGAAAAGCTAGATATATAATTTTGTATTATTTTATAATTGTAGTATAATATTGTATAATATATTAATTTTATTTATTTTAGACATGTGGAACATTTTCTTTTTTTCTTATAGCAAGCTGACTTTTCACTTTGCAATGTATGGAGATAAATACAAATAGAATAGCCTTATTTGCAAAATGCCCAGAAATTTTAATTTGAGTCTATAAATAAAATATTAAGTTAACTAATAAAACATTAAAAATAAAATGGGAATTATGTGGAAATTTTTTATTTTGCTGAAGTGACAACTTAAATCACATTATCATGTCTAAGAATGAATATTTAATTTTATCAATATATTTATTCAACTATTCATAAACTTATTTTTTGAAGGAGTTGACAAATTCTGCATTTACATAATATTATATTTTTTAAATGGAAATCATGCACTATGAATGTATTATATTTTTGAAATATGTCAAAAGTCTATGCAAGTATCTTTTATAAATCTTATGTCTATAAGACCTAACACTTTTCAATATTGTGAAAAATGGATTATTGTTATCTGAAACCTTGTTTATAAAGTCTACTCTCCAGGGAATACAAATACATATTTGAAGAGAAATTACACTTTGGAAAAAATGTATATATGTGTACAAGTATACATTTAGATATTCACTCATATCTGTTTTATAACTTTATTCCCAGTGTTCCCAAATGAATTATGTAGATTTAGATGGATAAATTAAACATTTTTCTTAGCTTTTTTTCTCCAGCCTATACCTATCAATTTATCTCACTATCTCAGGCAGAGTCTACCAGTCTCTTGGGTACCATCTGCTTTTCCATAAGTCATTTCTTCTACAATTATGATCATATAAATGATAACCTCAAGTTTTAGACTCATTCCTGATCCAGGGTCTGCAATCTCTTGTGTCCATTATCAGAGATAATAGTGATCTCCATATTGAAGATCATTTGAAGATCTCAGATAATGTACTCAGATCACAGTAGCATGTCCACCATATTGATTATTCCTTGACGTTTTTCTCTGCTATAAAACTAATCGAGTTACTTCATTTTTGAATTGTGAAGTCAAAAATTTAAGTTTCTTCCTTGTCCTCCTGTTACAGGTTTTAATATCAACATCAAGATTCTTTGTTTATCTGGGACAGCTTGCTAAGCTATGTTGAGTTGTCCTCTGTTTAAATCATAGGAATCTTGAAAAGTATCCTAAAATTCATCCTTCTTTGATGCTATCAGTTGAGCAGTATTTCTGAATATGCATTATCTATTTATGCACTGGAACTCCCTGTCAATATTATCCTATGTTGTCTTTGTTTTTTGGCAATGCTGACTGCTTTTTTCATACTACTGAATGTTTTCTTGTATATTTACCTTAGAAAGCGCCCTTTCTTTTAGCTGACATTATTCTATGTAGAATCTGCATCACTTCCTTATTAACTGAGCTTTGCTTCAACTAAGTCATTTAAGATTTTTAGTAATAGATTGTATCTTTTACTTTAATACACATTATTGGGTGTCTACACACAAAATATTTAGCCCTTTTTCTTGGCAAAAGCCACCATATTTCCTTCTGATATCCATAGTTCACCAAAGGCATCCCTATCTCTAATAAAAGGGTAAATTCAAATTAGTATAAATCAGTATGCCATCCCCATGGTCATGAAAAAAATGATAGGTTTGGGATACTATAGTGATATTTTTGGCCAGATAAATGTAATGAGATTTTTTGTCAAACAAATAGAGTGGTTATCTCTCACTTAAAAATAGGAAACAATAAGTTATGTTTCATTTTCCTTTTCTTTTATGTCTCTGGATATGGTCATTTTTGGTCACTTACAGTTACTGTGTTTGCCTAACCATGAGACAAATAACTAAAAATAATACCAATCTACTAAGAAGGAACAAAGAAAATAAGGTAACCAGAATAGGAAGAAGCTAATACTAAGTGTAAATGAAAAAAAGGTATGCTTTTAAAAGACAAACTCTAGTAATCAAAAACCCTAAACAAATTATTTATGAAGTGTAAGTTATGGACTATCTCATGGTTTCTGATTATTTTGTTCTCCATTTAAAAGCAATAGATAAACTAAATTTAGCATTTATGTATATATTATAAATGAGATACGTAGAATCTATTTCTGTCACAAGAGTGTCTGAATGGTATATCTACTCTCTGAATATAAAATTATTCCATACTGTTGTGTAACAAAGGAAACATGCTTGAATTACTTATAGAATAACCAGATGTAGAGTTTGCCTGAATGTTTTTGATATAACAGGAACTTCCTTATATGAAATAATTGGCAGTTATACTTGTGTGATCAAAACCCTTCTTTAAGATGGGAAACAATAAATGTCATACAAATATGCAATAATATCTTATTTTAATCTAAATATGAAAGGTGATTTAATAGTAAATTTATGCAGGGTTTATTCATTATTATCCTTTTATTTGATTATGATCACCTGCACTACTTTTGTAATACATTGTCTACAATTCTCAGTTTCAATTTCCTTCATTATCTATAGGAATGAAAAGTACTTATCCTTCTAGATATTACATTTGCATCCATTCCGATTTTTTTTTTTTTTTTTTGAGGGCAGTGTCACTGGCTCTCATATGTGGGACCGAACCGGGGCCGCTGGCTTCCCAAGCCAACGCTTAACCACTGCGCCACTCGGCCAGCCCCACATGCATTCCCATTTTGACTTTTCCCATAACTAATAGAAAAAAAATGTGTGTCTTTGTCATCGTTTTGTATAAAAAGTCTTGCCTTTTGAGGATATGAAGAGGCATTTCTCTAAAGAGGACATACAGATGGCCAACAGTCATATGAAAAAAAATGTTCAACCTCACTACTCATCAGAGAAATGCAAATAAAAACCACAATGAGATACGACCTCACTCTGGTCAGAATGGCTATCATCAACAAATCAACAAACAACAAGTGCTGGTGAGGCTGTGCAGAAAAGTGAACCCGGCTGCATGCTGGTGGGACTGCAATAGGTGCAGCCTTTATGGAAATCAGTATGGAGGTACCCACTCTTGGGTATTTACCCAGAAGAAACCAAGACACTAATTTGAAAAAATATATGCACCCCTACGTTTATTGCAGCACTATTTACAATAGCCAAGACTTGGAAACAACCAAAATGCCCAACGGTAGATGACTGGATTAAGAAACTGTGGTACATATATACAATGGAGTATTACTCCGTTATAAATAAGAATGAAATCGTACCACTTGCAACGATATGGATGCACCTAGAGACTATTATGTTAAGTGAAAAAAGTCAGTCGGCGAAAGACAAACACCATATGGTCTCACTTATATATGGAATCTGAAAAACTGAACGAATGAGTAAAGTAAAGAGAAACAGTCTCATAAATATAGAGGACAAACAGGGTTACTAGTTGGGAGTGGGGTGGGGATGAGGGAGAAGGGGAAGGGATTAGACAGCATGAATAGGGAACTACAATATTGCCACAGGGCTATGAAAGAAAGTTTGGGGAATATAATAATGTTGTAAATATTTTGAGGGGTATCAGATGGTCACATGTCTTGTTAGGGAGACCACTTCATGGATGGAGTGGAGGCTTGATCACGGCACTGTATACCTGAAATTGATGTTGTATAATATTGTATGCTAACTGTAATTGAATATACAGATAGTCACGGGATGTGGATTATATGGTGGAAGGGAGTCAAAGGAATTGTAATAGATATATATGATATGTGGGGAGGAGAGGGGTGGAGAATTGGGGGAGTGGGGTTGTTACTTTGAGGGGTAAAAAGTATAACTATTGCACTATGTTGTACACCTGAAGCTAATTTAAAAAAATGTTTATTTCACCAAAAAAAAAAAGAAATTGCCTTTTACATCACTTCTCAACTGGGCACATTTATTATTATTTTTATAGAACTCAACTTGAACACTCTATGTAAAAAGGGATTTAGTCTCAATGCCTTACAGAAAGAGTGTGGTGCCGAAGTTTTTTCTGGTGAGCTGTTAAATGGATGCTGGTGAAGACAGAATCTACTGTAGTAGCTTTCATTTTCTTTTCATTTTAATAAACACAACACACTTGAATGTTGGATTACCTAGATTTATTAAAATAATCTGCCTTTAAAAATAGTTGAACACCATTTTTTAATGGTAACTTTAATTTCATATATATATATATATATATATATATATATATATATATATATATATATATAAATGTACACTTGAAACCTATGTAATTTCACTAATGATTGTTACTCCAATAAATTTAATTTTTTTTTAAAAGGTATGTTATGGTGTTATTTGGCTAATATTATAAGAACATGAAATTCTGCATGCATAGAATACAATAATGATACAATATTTGAGTCATAAATATCTCATGAAAATTGTAAAACCTGTCAGACTACAATATGGAATTTGAAAACATTTCAGTACTACCATTATTAGATGGGATTAGCATGGTTGTTGTGATTGTTATTTGTTTGTTGTTTCTTCTTAGTATTTATACATTTCCAGATCCCTTATACTACATACTTGCTTTTTCTTTTGTTTTTTAATGTTTAACTTGCAGAATGCAATGTTTTATTTAGGGTTCTGATTTTTTTTTTTTTTGTATATTGCTATAAAACTAACGTAGAAGAGTTATAAATTTATACATTCTAGGGCCCAGACGATAACTAATGGCAAAAAGATAAAATTAAACAAGTGTTGGATTCCTTGTTCTGTTACACTATTTTCTAGAACTTTCTAAGTATCACAAGCTGGAACACTTATAATTAATTTACTTTTAAACTACATAGTATTCCTTCAAAAGAAAAGAAATCCTTACAGTTATTGAGTAATTACTATGTTTAGATATAATACATAGGAGCTTAAACATATTTACACATTTAACAGTCATAACATTATCATGTCAAGTGCATACTATTTTTATCTTCATTTTACAGATGTGGAACTTAAGGCAAATAAAGGTTTAGCAAATGGGTCAAACAGTGAGAAAATGGCGGTGTCTTTCTTTAGAACATGCACTACACTAAGTATTGAAAAACTATGTGAAGGCTGGCCCAGTGGCGCTGTTGGATAAGACTTGGCTTGGGATGCCAAGCTCTGTGCAGCAGGGCCATGGTTCAGATCCCACAATCAGGGCCAGAGATGCTGTGCCTTCTACAGCTAAGATGGTGAACAACAGCTCGACCTCGAGCTGGGGTGCTGTGAGTAGCCAGTGACAGCATAGGCTGCAATGGGGCTGGCTGGCAGGTGGCCTGAGCTGCCGTGAGACGCCATGAGTGGCCGTCCAACTGCAGGCAAGCAATTGCCTCACCCCAGAAGAGCGCAATGATAATACCAATTTAGGCCAATGAAGTGATGTCCTCAACAACCAGACTGAAGAACAAAAGGACAGCAACTTGTTTGTTCCCCTTCCCCGATTTCCCAATAAAATCTTTAAAAAAAAAAAGAAAAAAGGAAAACTTGGTGAAAATGAAATAGATTGATTTAATATATTTTAGAGATTAAATTGTGCTTTAATCTTAACTGTTTTACATACACATGTGTATTTGATTAAGAAGGCAACAAAATTTGAAATTTCCCCCTCCTCTTTCTTTCATTGGCTCCTTCCAACTGCAAAAGAAATTTCTGGGAAGAGAAACTAAAATACATTATGAAATATAGTGATAACTCACTGTTTCAGTTATGACATTATAGCTAAGGTAAGAGAGGAAAAAGGAAGTCTTTGCCACCTCTGTTGATTTTCATAGAAATTGTACTGAATAAAATGAATCTGTAAGAGCAGAAATTCAAAAGTATGTTTCTAAAAGTAGAAAAAACAAACAAAAATATTCTAATAGTCAGCAAACTGGCCTTCATTATTGATGGGAATATATACAAGTATTGAAATGTTAAAATTGTCAAATTCTAAGAGAGTACACACACCACACTGCTACATAAAATCTGATAAATATAACATTTCGATGGTTATGGCCCGCTGTGCAGAAAAGAAAAAATCAGTAGTTTTTATGTGTTTGTCTTCTGAGAAGAAATACTATATTGAAATTGCTTTAAAAATTAAATCCTAACCAACACATCTTTTAATACCATACATATATAAAACCTGAATTGTAGTATAAAAATCTTTTATTACTTAGAAATTTAATATACCCTCTTATTTCAGAGAAAAGAAAATGAAGTAAAAGTAACTTTCTATTAGAGATTTAACTTAATAATGAAAGTGAACAGATTAAGGGAACAAAGGTTAAAAAGCCTTGTTTTTTTTCTCCTGTTGTTATTTGAGAGTGGTGTTCAAGTCACCTGAGTTTCAGTTTCCTCATTCATATTATGTAGATATTTATACTAGTCTTCTTTTCCAATTTTTTAATGTTTTTAAAATTATAAAATATATTTACATACACATTACAAAAGCAATTAAATATAATGATATTACATATTTATAAAATAATTGTATGACAATAAATATAAAAATGTGTGTTCTGTAATAATATTTTACCTATCTTATGGTTAATAGATTCATATTTATTTAAAATGTTTTATATATTAGTCAAATATTTTCAATGAATAGAGTACTTAAATCAATAATTTAAACACACAATTCAACTATAAAGATGTCTATTTCAGTATTCCTGTTAAGCAAGGCTAATCAGGGCTTTTCTTTTTTTTTTTTTTTTTTTCCTGAGGGCAACGTCACTGGCCTTCATATGTGGGACCCGAACCGGGGCTGCTGACTTCCAAACCAGCACTTAACCACCACGCCACTTGGCCGGCTCAATCAGGGCTTTTCTTAATTTTTAATATTCAGGGGTTTCTCATTCTAAGAAACAATTTAAGTACTTTAATCAATTAATTAAGTTATATTTAATGCAATTAACAAGGCAAAAGATAGATCAGAGCTATCATTTTGAAAGTCACCCTAGTTCATTAATTAATAATCTCGCATTTAATTTATTGATGGTGTGAGAGGGGATATTGAGAAGATAAGGATTTAGATAATTTCTCCTCCACAGGAAAGAAATACTTTCTTAATAAATAGGACACTTTGAACTATCAGGATAAGGGCAAATCATACATTCTTCTAATCTATAGAACTAATAAAATCTGATTACATATAAAAGAATACAGGATTTAGTTGACTTCACTTTCTTTTGCTCAACAATCCAACTCATCTCCCACATAACTTATTGTGCAACCTTGTCATTTTAACAAGATTGCATAGTTCAGAACAATGGAGACAAAAGCACTTTTCTGTTCTGTGTGAGTCATATTATACCTGTCTTGTCTTTCCTTCTAGTAGCCTCACTTAAAAGAGTGAGGCTAAAGAAAAGCATTTTCAGTGAGACCGATCATGGTGATGTGGGGGTTGGATTCACATCATGAAATATTATGGAAGTTCTTCCATGGAAGTACAGTTATGTTTGTGTTCTATGTGGGATATCAGATAAATGTACAGATGAAAAGAAGTTCAGGAAAGGGGATCCTCTAATCATTCGCATCTTGAGCTTATTAGTTATGTCCTATAGAGAAACACAGATATTCTATGAGCAAATGGAGATATTTTATTTTCTTATGTGGCCACAGAATAAGGACAATAAAAAAACAACAATGACAATAAATGCAATACAAAGGAGTAATATACTCGGTGGGGGTATAAGGGACGTTCTAACCATGTCAGGACAAATCTCTGATGCTCAACAGATATTTTGATATTTAAATGACTTTATAATGAGCCCAAGCAGCACTGTTGATCAGTAGACATTACGGTATATAATGGAATAATGTCACTGGTACTAAACAGATTCAACTAAAATTGACAAAGTGAAGACTGGGGAAACGAGAAACCAAGAACTTTGTAATCACCAATTAAGTACTGTTAAGAAATTCCAGAAAGGCTTGGAGTGAGGATGTATTCCTTTCTCATTATTGCTTTCACAAATTGCCAAAAAATTGGTGGCTTAAACAACAACCATGTATTATCTTACAGTTTTGGAGATCGGAACTCTTAACTAGGTTGGCAACCCTCATGATTTTCTAGAGGTTCTCAGGAAGAATCAGTTTCCTTGTGATTTCCAGTTGCTAGAGTATGCCAACATTCCTTGACTCAAATCCCTTCAACACTCAGAACTCTGCTTCCATCATTACATCTCCTCTAACTCTAACTCTCTTTCTTTCCTCTGTCACTTTATTTTGGGCCCCTAGATAAGCCAGAGTAAGTGCACCATCTTAAATCCTTAATTGAATCATATTTGCAAAATCTCTTCATCGTATAAGGTAATATAATGATAAGTTGCTGTCATCAAAAATGAGCATCTTTGGGAAAACATTTTTCTGTATACCATAAGAGACACATTCTTATAGAGATCTTAGGATGGATATTTCTATTATCAGAGGCAGCAAGATCTAATAAATATGATTTTAAATTCTTAAGAAATATAATATTTGGATGGAAAAATAACAAAAAGGATGGCAAGATTCTCTTTAATAAATCCAGAAATATAAAACTTGCATATATTTGAAGAATACACATTAATTCACTTTATGTCTTCAAGTTAATCAAACTTACCTCATGCAAATAATTAAAATATAATTTGCTTATTTTGACTAAATTTATTTGTTTTAAACCATCCTGGATATAAATCCTCATCAAATGAAGTTGCTGAAAATTTAAACAGGAACCTAAATGCTACTTTTACTCAATCTATTCTCTATACATGCAAGCCAGAGCTGTGAACTTACACAGAAAGTTCAAGTGTAAAGAAGAAAAAAAGGAATAATAAAAAAAAAGATAAAATCATATCCCTGTACTTGTTGAGAAAAACCTATAGTAAGTAGGAAAAAATAAAAAGTAAATTGTTTACAGATTAACATCCGAGAATGATTTCACAAGGGACAACATACATTTTTTAAAGAAAAAAAAAAAAACTTGTTACCTTTCTGTTGTTTAAATTATACAGTGGAAGCAACTATATGATATCCGTCACTGATGTTAGCTATTAAGGCCTCGTGTGAGCTTCCATATGACATTGTAGGGCCTATTTCTCTGTTAGTATTTTGGCTCATTAGAACTCATTTTGGAAGGAAATAAACTGGGGTCATATGGATCTGAAAAATAGATTTCTAAGAAAAACCACATGAGCTTGAGGAAATAGTTTGTTTGAGCCAGGCTGTTTGGAGAAAGGAAGTGCCATTTCAGAACAAAGGCATTTAATAATTGCATAAACAATAGAGATGAAATTGTTAACAGAAACCCTCAACCAAGAAATTGCATATAGAAAAAAATGTATATGATACTTCCTATTAGTGTGAACAAAGTCCTCTTCAAAATCCTTTACATTTAAATACCACTGTCTTAGGTCAGTTCCAATACAATTACATTATCATTTTTTAGTGCTTTCAGCTGATGCTAATTGATTTGAATGTGGAAGGTGTTGTAACACTTGTTTATATGTCAATGGTTTCATGTCAAACTATATCATGTGCTCCCACTTTTAAACTTTTGAATCACATGAATCAAATGCATTAACACATAAGCAATTGTATCATAGACTCTTTCTATTTAATGAACATATTTTTAAGGTTGGAATAGGGGCTGTATTAAATATTTTTGGGGCACCACTTTAAAATCCTTTGGCTCACCTTTTGCTCCAGCCACTAATAAAAATGTCAGTTTCACACAGACTTTGCAGACAAAAACTGGCAGCACCTCCCCTAAGGCCAGATGCTGCCATGGGGCTTGTCTGATGCTGACATATTGACATCTAGAGAACTGCTCCACAGTCCCTCTGATACAACTTAGAACTGACCCAGCAATTAATTCTGTAGGGTCATCCTTGAAAAGGTGAAGAGGAGGCAATAATAAGAACTTTTGCTTTCCATTCTAGGCAGTCTGTTCTAAACCACATTATATAAATTTCTCAGAAATTTACTATAGGTGTATCATTAGTCATTTATTTCAGTGGTCAATTACATAGTGCCTCTTAGTACTGACTTTTCATTATCTCCTGGAGCCTAACTTGCACTCGCTGATTTTTTTTTTTCTCTTAAATAATCTACTTGCAGTGAAAACCTTTGTCTCATGCTTTTCTTCAGGGAACTAAGGTTAAGACAGTGTTTTACTACCTGAGATGGTTTAGAGAGAATGGAGTAAAGCAAAGGGCATGGCTTACTGCCAGATACACCAGAATCTCAAGGTAAGTTCTGCCAACTTGTAACCTTGGTCTTGATGTTTATATATGGAATAGACTCAGTAATGTGCACATTAGAGATATGTGCAGAGCTCTGAGAAGAAGCCAGACAGATGATACATGGTAACTGAAAAACATAAAATACAGTTGGCAAAAGAAACAAACAAACAAACTATAATTTTGGGTTTCTGAAGGGTTTATGCTAAAGGAAAAAAAATGCCATTGAAACTTCAGATGACTGGATTCAGAGTTGTATATGAACTACTGTGGAACTATTCTTTTAAAAATTCATGGTAGAAGGTCGGCCGAGTGGCACATAGGTTAAGAGTAGGCTTGGGATGGCAGCTCTGAGCAGCAGGGCCCCGGTTCGGATCCCAGATGAGGGGCCAGTGATGCTGCACTCTCTACAGCTAAGGTGGTGAACAATAGCTTGACCTGGAGCTGGGCTGCCGTGAATCGCTGGCAAAGGAGTAGGCTGCAGTGAGCTGCCATGAGCTACCATGAGTGGCCATCCGATGGACAGCAAGTGACTGCCACACCCGGGAAGAGCACAATGATAATAACAACATGGGCCAGTGACGTGACATCCTCCACAACTAGACTGAAGAACAAAAAAACCCCAGCAACTTGTCTATTCCCCTTCCCCAATTCCCCCAATGCTGTTCCCCTCCCTCAATCCCCCAACAAAATCTTAAAAATAAATAAATCATGGTATAACACTGATATCCTCATTTTTAAAATCATAGGAATGGATGTATATGCATTTTTAATAGTAGATCCCTTGATGTCCTGGAAATGACTTGTATTCACTTATGTGCCTTATTTCTGCATGTCTGCATTTAGTGACATCATGTTGGTAACTTGAAACTGGCTATTGTGGTAGTATTTACATCATGGAGAAAGAATAACTACAAATCAGGGATTTTTTCTCCAGTGATATTCACCTGTTAAGGACTTATTTTTTCAGTTATTATCTGTGACGTCACTAAATTCAAGACATAAAGTCATAAGATATTAGAAAATAGAGATATAATGTACTAAATCCCTTTCAACAATTACCACTTTCTGTACCCTAGCATGCATTAACTTCAAAAGCAATATATTTTAAATATAATATTACAAGAATCTTCCACTGAGGAATGTTTTCATTTACTCTTTAAATATATTTTAGTATCTATTATAAATTAGAAATACAAGTGAACATTTATTAAATACCTATTAGGTACTCAGCTTTAAAAGAAATAAAATATTTAAGGTAAGAACCCTGTCAAATTCTAACTTGTGTCAAACAAAGAAGCTAAGATACAAAACTAAACCTCTTGCTCCAGTTATCAACTTCTGGGAGATTCCAAATTAGTTTTTAAATATTATTTAAAAAGTACTAGTCCTGGGAAGTTGATAATTTCTAATGCATCAACTGAGATTATTCACCATAATGCTATTATTAATAGAGCTAATTGTTTGTTTTGACAATCCTTCTGTGACTTTCATCTAGCTAATTACAACAGGTAATTAAATATTGCTACAAACAAAAGATAATAAGGGAGGATTAGGATCTTTAGTGAGCACAAATATGGCTTCCTATGAAGACCTATTGTGTTTAAATGCATTTGTCATGTTTGGATATCTGAAATATTATATGTTCTGATGACTTAACCACAAATCAAAATATATTTCCCCCCTCAAAAATGAAGAAATAAATTAGTTTGTGAAAATATTTTTCAATATTTTTATTCAGGTTTGGAAATATGATTTATTAATTTCATAGAGTTAGATTTTCAAATTATATTATATATTACCTCTTGGGATGACATGCCTCTAGTTATGAGCATTATCACTGGCACCTATAAGCAGCTGCCTAGAGAGCAGATGTCAATATTAGAAGACAATCATGGCTGATGCCATTTGGTGAAGCTTCACAAATGTAGGCACATGTGAAGTCTAAGATAACTTTCAAGAGATTCAATACATTCACTGGATAGTACTTTGAGGACCTGAGGGGAGTGATGGGGATACAGACTTTTTTTTTATTTTGACACTAAAATTTAATGTTATCTACTTTCTGTAGAAATTATTTGGGGAACCTTTCTAGTAGAAGAACATACATTTTCTCACTTGCTCTTTAAACTAACCACATAATTTGAGTATTACTATCCCTGTTTCACAGATGAAGAAACTGAATAAATTACCTCTCATATTGCTAGTGATGGCAGAGACTGTGCTCAAACCCAGGACTTCCAGACTCTGTAGTTCATATTCTTAGTCAAAATGTCCATTGAAGAAAGTGGTGTGTACAACACAGTATGTGTATGAGACATAATTAAGTACTCATGAACTGTAACCATTTTGACAAAGAAATATTGTATACAACTCTATAATGCATTTTAATTTTTAATTTCTAATTTTCAAACTGTGACAATAGCATGTTAATTTCAAACATCTAAACTTCTTGAGTTTAACATACAGGCTATTTTAGATTTAATTGGATTTTTGCACTTGAAAAAGTAGTAGTCTCTAAATAAGAGATCAATTGAATATATTTAATTGATAAAAATAAAGATAGTTCTGTTATTTTTTCATGGATCTTTAATAAATACCTAAATAAATAGCTTTCCAATTGATCACTCCATGTTACCCTAAATCATTTTATGTTATCAATTTATATCAATTTTTCAGTAAAAGTCTATATGGATAACAGTTTTTATGCTAACCATGTCTTTATAGGACTTCCCCATATTTTGAAAAGTAAATTAAAAGCATATATACTAATGAGAAAAAGAGGACTCAGAATTTAGTTTCTTAGTTCAAGAGCAAATTGGAAGTGATTAATTTGTTATGCATGCAAACTATATCCCAATTCTTTATGCAAAACTTTTCAGACAGTTAGCAGCAATATGATTCAATTAATTATTAAAAAAATAAATAGAAATAGCAAATCAGAAGAAAGGGAAACACAATTCTGCCTGAATTCTACATTTGGCTTTGATCTTTTTAGAGACAGAGCAAAAATAAAAAGGAATCCTATTATTTGTTAAGTTAATTTGATCATAAACGTAGAAGCACACTAGTGCTTTAGGGAATATTAACTTTTTTTAAGAACTGAAAATTCTGTAAGGTAAAAAATCACAAAGATTGTATAAAGTGAACACTGATTGTATTAATAAATATATTCAAAAATAACTTCATAGTAACTTAAGTGGTGAATATTGGTTACTGTGTATTGTGAAATGTCGTAACAAAAGCTAAGAGAATAATAAAACACACTTTACTCAAGGTGAAATTGATAAAAATTAAATGAATGTGGTAAAACTTGATTCATGCATAAAATGTAAACATTGTAGGTCTCTTAGGTAATCTTCAGTCTCTAGAAGTGTATCAATTCTCTTATTCCGATTTGGTTATGAATAGAAAAACTAGCAATTCCAGTTAATGCCTGGAATGTTGGCATTGTGGATTGCTGATAAGGGCACCCACATGTTTTGAAAACCAGACAGACAAATTGCAAGGTTGTCACTGGAAGCCACCCAGTATTCTCAAATTAATGGAAAAGTACTACTCCCTTCCCACCTGCCCCAGACATAGAAACTTCAGAATGAAGCAAACTTTGTCTTCAGAATCTGATCAAACAGGAACACATGCAAGGGTCTACATTTTGTAAATTATAACAAGGGTGCAATAATTTATCCTAGAAAATTTCAAAATTTGTCATTCATTCAAAAAATAGATAATATTTATACATTAAACATCTAGTCTCAAAATGCACTGTGCTCAGACTGATGAGATCAACGCAATATTTCAGTGCTGTATTCAAGACACCCTATTCGATTTAATAATGGCCCCAAAGCTCAAATGGTGTTGCTGGCCATTTGAATATGCCACAGAGAAGGTCAAACCTGCTTCCTGAAAATGTCTTCTTTCAGCACTTTCAACACAGGTGTCAGACTTTTAGCTCTTAAATCCTTCCTCTGATGGCTTGTTGGAAAATCCCAGTAACAAATATCCCATTGCCTGCCTCTTGCCATTACTGGACACCAAAATTTGTGTTGACAATCTGCTCAGATTGTGTCTGAATAGATACCCTGGATAATGAGCTTGGTTTGGAATTTGGAATAATGGTACTTCTGCATCTATAAATCCCTTGCCCTTGAGGAGCTGGACTTCCTTCTCATGCAGAAGCTGTACAGCCTTGACCTACTGCTCTTTTGACTGCATCTCAATCAGGCAACCTGTGCTCTGAGACACACCTACTCCTGGGAACAGTTCTCAAGAGCTGCGAAATAACATGCATCTTGTTCTCATAAACAATAATTGCTACTCTGACAGTATGTGTTGAAAGAGCTCTGGGAGGTACCTGCGAACCCAGCACAAGTGGCAAAAATCTGCAGATAACTTTACAGCTTATATCAAGTGGCCCTTGGCAGGGCACAGGCAGTGGCTGAACATGGCCTGCATCAAGGCCCTTCCCAAGGGGCCTCAGAAGCAGTACACCCAGCTGACAGCTTCAGTCCACACTAGAGAACCACCCAAACACCTTTGCAAATGACGCACCCAAAGGACAGACTGGGATGGCACCAGGGCCATGATAAAGTGAACATTGCTCCATAGGGTGCAGCAGCCTAACATCTCCCCAACTGTAGTCACGGCAAATCCTCATAACCAATCAGCCCGAGGGAAAATCCTTCCCAGTAACATGACAAAAGCAATCAAAGCTCAACTACAAGGCACACACAACCCACAGTAGTGACACATCTGGAGTGTCTGGCTAAGGTGACCAGGGACATTGCACCACTGGCCACACAGACACCTACTACATAAGGCCACTCCACTGAGGCCAGGAGAAATAGCAACTCTACCTAATATATATTAATAGAAACAAACACAGGGAGGCAGCCAAGATGGGGAGACAAAGAAAGATGTCTCAAAAAACAAGAACAGAACAAAGATCCAGAAAAAGGACTAAACAGAATGCAGACAAGCAGTTTACTAGATGCAGAGTTCAAATGATTGCTTATAAGTTTGCTCAATGATCTCAGAGAGAGCGTCAACAAAAACATAGGAAACATAAAAAAAGAAGATAGAAAACATAAAAAAGAAATAGTCAGAAATTAGAAATACAATAACTGAAATAAAGAATACAGTAGAGGGAATCAATAGATGATTAGATGAAGCAGAGGATTAAATTAGAGATTTAAAAGATAAGGTAGCAGAACACACTCAATCAGAACATAAACAAAAAAAAATCTAAAATTATGAGGATAGATCAAGGGACCTTAGGTACAACATCAAGTGTAATAAAAATTACATCATAGGGGTACCAAAGCAGAAGAGATGGAACAAGGAATTGAAAACCTATTTGAAGAAATAATGATGGAAAACTTCCCTAACCTGGGGAAAGAAAGAAATATTCAAGCCCAAGGAGTGCAGAGAGTCCCAAAAATTTGAATCCATACAGTCCCACACCAAGACACATCATAATTAATATGCCAAAGCTTAATGACAAAGAGACAATCTTAAAAGCAACAAGAGATAATCAGTTAAATACCTACAAGGAAGTTCCCGTAAGATTAAACTGATTTCTAAACAGAGACTTTGCAGTCAGAAGGGACTGGCATCAAATGTTCAAAGTGATGAAAAGCAAACAAATAAAACAAAGATTCCTCTACTCAGCAAATGTATAATTTAGAATTGAAGGTCAGATGAAGAGCTTCTCAGACAAGACAAAGCTAAAGGAGTTCATCACCACCAAACCAGTATTATAAGAAATGCTAAAGGGACTTCTAGGAAAAGGAGGACGAAGAGGAGGAGAGGAGGAGAAGGAGGAGGAGGAGGAGGAGGAGGAGGAGGAGGAGGAGGAGGAGGAGGAGGAGGAGTCGAACAAGAACAAGAACAACAACAAAAAGAACAACAAAAAAAACAGCGAAAATATGAATAATAAAAAAATGGCAAAAAAGACATATCTATCTATAATTTCTTTCAATGTGAATAGATTAAATGCTCCAATCAAAAAACATAGGGTGGCTGAATGAATAAGAAAACAAGACCCTTACATAGGCTGCCTATAAAAGACTCAGACTGAAAGAGATACATAGACTGAAAGTAAAGGGATGGAAATGATATTTCATTAACAAAAATAAAAACTGGAGTAGCAATACTTATACCAGACAAAATAGGCTTTAAAACAAAGGCTATAACGACAGACAAAGAAGGACCCAGTAATCCCACCTTTGGGTATTTATCCTAAGAACCCCAAAACACTACTTTGAAAGGACATATGAACAATCCATAGGCTTATTGCAACATGACAATAGCTAAGATACGAAAACAACCTGGGTGTCCATCAATGAATGAATGAATAAAGAAGAGGTGGTGCTTTTGTACAATGGAATATTACTCAGCCATAAAAAATAGTGAAATCTTGCCATCTGAAACAACATGGATTAACCTACAGGGTATTGTTCCAAGTGAAGTATGTCAGAGAAAGTCAAATGCTGTACGATTTCATTTATATGTGGAATCTAAAAATCAAAATAAATGAACAAACCAAAAATGAACACATAGATACAGAGAACATTTTAATTGTTACCATATTAAATGGGAGGGACATTGATAAAATGGATAAAAAGGGGGCGGGATTAAAAAGTACAAATTGGTAGTAAAAAAATAGTCATGGGAATGTAAAGTATAGCATAAGAAATATAGTAAATAATATTGAAATAACTGGGTATGATGTCAGATGGGTACAAGATTTATTGGGGTGATCACTTTATAAGTAATATAAATGTCTAATTACTATGTCATATACATGAAATTAATATAATATTGTACAGCAACTATAATTGAAAAAATATATTTTAAAAAGTGTTCTGGGAGATGGTATGAAATTATATAACATATATACATATTGCTATACATTAGATATGGTATAAGATAAATGGCCAAAGAAATGCTTTGACAGGTCTCTGTCAATTGGTGTCCTGAAATTTCCAACTCATTGCCATTGAAAATGTTCTAATTGGAATTTTACTAGAGAAAAGAGACAGCCTCTAATTTGGAAGATCTTTAAACAATAAAGTATTTCAAAATGTCATATATATTTTAAAAGTCATTATATTAATTTGATCACATTTAGAATAATTCCTGCAAATATCTTAATTTCTCTAAAATTCCCTAGAGCCTTCATTTGTAATTCTAACCATCTTCTACAGTACTGAAGAAATGTTTAGGTATTAGAAACTTGCTTTGACAATCTAATCGCCATCATTCAACAGAGGAAACTATTATTATTTTGCAAATGTGGGTTATGGTAAAGCCATATCAGATTATTTAGTTCCTTACCATAAAACTAGTTATATTTCTTTTACAATGTTTTTGCCTTAGGCTGTTTCAAAGCTATTAGTTATTACAAAATGAAAATAGTTTTCCAATGACTAAATAAATGAATTAAATGCACTGTGCCCAGTGCTCAGGGAGCTCAGGGTTTGGTGTGAGATACACACTAGGCTATTACAATGATATAGATTGTAATCTTAGAAAACAGAGTGCTGAGAGAGCCGAGAAACATACATAAATGCAATACCTCATTAATATCTTAAGTATTTAAGTGCTTTATAAGACTGTAAGAAATTAATGTAAACAATAGACAAAGTACAACTAAAATGATGTAACATTCTAAAACACTATCTAAGAATCTTTTTCAGGACAGTAACACATTCTAACTTTATTTTATAGCCAGCATAATTTTTTACTCTCCTCTATCATGGAAAGAAAAAGGGAGACAATTTCTTCACCTTCCTCTTCAGGGAGGTTCATAGATCACTCACTCCATTGAGGCATTTTCTTAAAATATTTCATATCTGAGGAATCATCCTTGATTTCAAAACACACTTGCTCCTTTGTCCAGCCTCATCCCCTACAGTTTTCATGATTATTTATAGCACTATTCACCTACTATCTGATATTATATCATACATTTGTCCATTCTCTCTCACATCAACCACAAGGTAGCTCAAAAAACACATTGCTTTCACTGCTGTATTCCAGCCCTTAGAATAGTGTATTTAATAAATTAATTAATTAATGTATCATCTGACCTACTGAGTAGGCCTAGATTATTTTCAGAAAATAAATCAATCAATGTTTATTATATAATAAAGTAGGACAAGAATCTGAAATAACATTTATTCATATTTAATAAATAATACTAGCAACTATAGAGAAGGAAGATGTTGGAAAGTATAAATTTCTATCACTTCCTCTTATAACATTGGGACCTCATTTTCTGTGGTTCTACCAGAGCAAAACTTTCTAGATTGTTTTGTGAGGATTGTTGACAATGATTCCAATTGGCAAGAAGAAATACTTTCTTCAACATTGCCTTGAGATTTTTTATTTATTATTTGCTTTTTATGCATTTGTTAATGTGTGTATATGTTTGTGTGTATTCTGCTGGTGGTGTCTGTCTACATTATGATAGATAGGAAAGTTTTGTTTGGAAGAGATAAAGAACAATGGAATTCAACCAGCACAATGAACTAATCATAGGCTATCAAAACAAACATGATGGGAGGCATAGATTTGTTTTAGATTTGTGTGTTTAAGGTGCAAATCACTGAAATGTGTAAATTACCTCATTGATCTTTTTAAAGGAAATACACTTTCATAGTCAGGAGAACTTTGGGTTTTGCACATATTAAGGCCAATTTTCCACCTTAAGCACAAGTACACACAATATATTTAAGAAGTTAGAAATATTTGTCTCTCTATCCCTCCATAGGAATAGACAAGTTCCAAGGTAAAGGCGGGTGAGTAGCTGTTCCAGCTTATGGAGCCCTTTGGGACCTTCACGCCTACATTGAGGGTGTAAAGAACGTGAAAATAATCTGGTATAATTTGCCTATCTCTTTCAATTTCTCATACGCTGTTCTCACAATGTTTCTGCAAACATTTATTCACTGTGTTCTTAATTAATATGTCAATATATTTTTTAAAACATTCAACTTTAGGAACACAGTTTTGGAGGGCAATACTTAGCCTCAGTATGCTCTGGCCTTCTGAATGATAATGTAATGAATGGAAATGCAACACTGCAGATCCAATGAGACCTGGATTTGACTCCCAGACCTTGAAGACACAAGCACAATTGATACTGTGTCACCTAAGAAAAAAAATTACCCTGAATAAACCTAATCTTTTTTTTTTTTTTTTTTTTTCAGAATTCAGTCCTTACAAGAATGTCTTCCTTACGTGATTGGAATCAATATTGAGTAAAATTTGGCATGTTATGCAGCTAGCACAGTGCCTGGTACCTAGAAGATCATAAGAGATTCCAGTGTCCTGTCATTCCACTTCTCTAATTTTCTCACCTCTTTAAGCTAAATAGTAAAATGCACAACCACCATCTGGCAGCTTACAAAACACAGTTTCAAGTTGAGGGACACTCCCAGCATAATGAGAAACTTTTCCCATCTTATCAGAATAACCCATGTATGAAAGTATCTCTTGTCTTCATCTTACTGATCTATCCTGTGTTAGATTATAAATATGCAGATTAATTTAAATAGAGGTACACTGGGCATGGCTTATTCTGATACTACTTAAAGAATAATAAAATTCCCTTTTCAAATCAGGAGCCCTAGGGAAAATGGAAAGGATCTTAGATGTGAAAGTTAGAATAAGCAGGGTCATTCTGGAAGATATAAAGTAGGGATACAACAAATCACCACAGAATTTCTGTGAGAAAGAAAAAGAATACCTTCATGTCCTTATTTGGGGTATGGGAGAGTCAAGGGTTAAAACTTCATGAAGCAAATTAGTAGAGCTGGTCCAATCAGACACATGGCCTGTGATCTTTGGGGCCAGTCATACTCTCTCACTTTTTCAATTTGAAAATCAAATACAATTTTTGTTTGTTTCTTTGTTTTTTAATAAATATGATTTTTTGGGCTTGCCTCACTGTGACTATACCTGACATGGTCAGAATAAAATGGCTGATAATTGCATCATATGGGCTATTGGGGAATCAGTAAATACGTTAAACAGAGAAAGAAAGAAAAGAAATAGAGAATGAAGAATATTCTGTTTGGGAATTTTGACAAAATTTCTAAAAATTTGACCAAATACATTGGGTTTTTTTGAACAAAAAATGCTAATCTCTGATTTTTAAAATGTGCTAGCTAAAGCTGTATTAAAGATAAAACTACATGGATATCATTAACTTCAAGTGGCATGAAATAAAATTTATATTTCAAAAGCACAAGAGCAATTATCATTATACATTGGACCATATAACTATATGAGGAGATATATATATATATATATATATATATATATATAAAGTGTTCTTAAATTACTAAACAAAATATTCTCTGTGTGATTTATATCTGTATACTTGGGTAATATATTACATACATATATACTAGAAGAAAAGTACTAATTCATGCTGGTATCTCTTTTAATAAGTTAAATATTCTGTTTCTTCTTATACTGCAGAAGAATTATATTCTTAAGTATATCTTTAAAAATTTACTATTTGAAAAAATATTATAGTTTAAGGCTAAAATGCAAACTCAGCTGTTTTATGCAAACATATTAATTATCTGAATCAGTAAGGCTATGAACATAAAACATATATATCTGTGTAAATAATACCAAATGATACTATTATCTTTCAAATAGAGTTGTTCAGTATGGTCCTCCTTCCAAGAAACTTTTATTTCCATAAAATAAAGGAATTACATTGATAGAAACAACAAAAAAGTGTATGTAACCTTTGAGGAAATTCAGTTGCCTGCCAGGAAGTCAAAATATAAGAAAAACTGAATTCATGCCCAAGCTGTCATTTCCTGGAAATCTATTTTGATGGTATAAATTCAACTGCAATCTTTGGTTGTTGTTTGATTTATTTCCAGTTTCAAATAAATCTCATTACTCACAGTTTCTCTCATATAAAAGAGGAAAACTAATGTGAGTATGGTAACAGAAGCCTCATTTGTAAAACAGATGTGCCATATGAAAAGGCAAGGGTTTTCCAGAAGTCCTATAACCATATGTTTTCATTTTAATATCAAATAAAAGTGTTCTTTTCAAATGGGAAAGTATATTTAAATGACAGCTATGAATAAGGCATAGGTTGAAATTTTCAGGTCATTTGATATATCACCATTAAAAGGTTCAGCACATAGTACTTTGATATTATGAATGAGCAAATACATCTTTGAAGAAATGACATGTAAGATGATATCAATTATATGCATAAACAACAACATAAAAATGTTTTATCCATGGTACTTGTATGTGTACTAATATGTGGTACGTGTGTATTAATGTAGGGATTGGTTTATCTTTTTTATTACAATATGTCTGTTTTTCCTCCTGTAGATGTAAACCCTCATGGCATAAGTCAAAGGCTCATCGAAGTCAGATGAACAGGTGAAAATATTCTAAATAACTGTTATTGGATCAAGTTGAATATGTATAAGACCCACATGCACAAATAAACACAGTCTTCGTGAATATAGGCATCAATGCAGAGTTTAAAAATAATACTGTAATAAATATATTTGTGATTCACTTTGGCTTTTAGTTCTGAATACAAACACATCTATGTGTGACAAATAAAATCAAAGTACACAGATATTGATATGCTCCTTCGTAAATAAAGACAGATGACTTCAAGTTGCATATGCTATCTCACTTTTCCAGAACCTTCAGCATATGCTCAAACCTTCATCAACACATTCAACTCATTATTTTTATTTTTATTTTTTTAAGTTTCCCTGAGAAAGAGAAGCAATCTGTCCCCATATCCTGCCTCTCCTCAAATTACTAAGAAACATTTGCCCTTACTTCTTGAAAAAGCCAAAATGTTACTATGTGGACTAAATCAATATCATCTTCCCTAGTTCTCTTGCATCTGCCACTTTCACTTTCTTCTCTATTTACCCAAATAGCTTACACATGTGCTAGTACTTATTAAAATTAAAAAATCAACTAGGCAATGAAGTTTAATCAATCAGGTAATCAAGCCATGTGGATGGCAAGTATCTTTGATATCAACTGATGAGAATGGCATTTTATCTCTGTAGTCTTTCTCTCAAAACTCAGAAACCCATTCTAATCATGAGAGAAACATCAGGCAAATCCCAATTGACAGACATTCTACAAAATATCTAAGACTCTTGAAAACTATCAAATTCATCAAAAACAAGGAAAATTTGAGAAACTCAGCTAATAGCAGCTTAAGGAGGCATGACAACAACAATGGTATCCTGTAACAGAAAATAGACATTAAGTAAAAACTAAAAAATCCTGGATAAAGTATGAACTTTAATTAATAACAATGTATCAACATAGGTTTATTAATGGTGACAAATGTAACATAGCAATGTAAGATATTAACAAATGGAGAAACTATATGCAGGGTAGGAGAATTTCTCTGTTATCTTTGTAATTTCTTTTCAATCAAAACCTCTTCTAAAATTTAAAAATACTTACAAAAAAAATAAGTGTCATGAAACTAAAACTACAACGACACGTGTCTTGATATGGAAGAGATCATTGTGTACTACTCCAAACACCACTCCGTCTTTCTCCCAGGCACACACCTCGAGTACATTCCCCACCACCTCCAACAACATAAGGGCCAATGTGCCTCGCATCACCAATGAAATGTGAACAGATGCATAATTTTGGCTGAAAAAGGTTAGGAAGCAGATGTGCCTTCTGCAGGCTACCTTTCTCCATCTGTTATATGAATAGAAAGGGATCAGAGTTTCTAGAGGATGAGAAAGCCATTCAGTGCAAGGTATGTCCTTATGTTTCCCTTGCCTGGAAAGCCCCTCCCCCACATATCCATATCACTTGCTTCTTTGCCTTCTTCAAGCCTTCATTCAACTGTTGTGTTTTTCAGTGAGACTATCCCTGATAGAGTGTTTTAAAATATCATTTCGCAACACGCTAGCCCCCTGCCTTGGTTCATTTTTCTCAAATCCATATCATCTTATATATGCTTTAGACTTTATGTATTTATTTTGTCTATTACCATTTGCTTCCTATTGTATCTCCAGGAATTAGAACATGAAAACAAAGGGCATAAATATATACATAAAAACTGATCATATTTAAATACAAATAATACGTGAAACATATTCAAACAAGAAAAGAGATGAAGACAATACTTCTGAAGCTCATCAGAATGATTTTCTATGAGCAGATGAGCTCCTACTGTAACTTTTCCTTAGGTGTCTTGAAAAATTTGGAGTGCTAGTCTTATTTTCTACAAGTAATCTTAAGTATCTCTTTAGGTGCACTGTTTAATGAACAACAGATTGTGTCTGTGACTTTTAATATCCTAATCTATCTATCAGTCATAAAATGTTTCCTGATGGTAAATTAGGCATTGGCAGGAATCAATATAATTTTATCAGTTACACTAATTATTTTAAAATTATGAATATCTATGTTCATTTCTCTGTTTACAAGAACCCTTCAAATCTATCTAAAATCACAATTCAAAAAGAGTATTTTAAAGCACAACGTTTTATACAATGTGATAACATAATTGATACATATAAATATGCATAATATATATTTGTATGTGTTATGGAACACATAATATATAATATATTTGACAATTTATTATGTTTTTCTTGAGTGTAGGTATACACATATATAATAATTATACAGAAATAAATTATTTATAATATATATGTATTCCCACCAAGAAAAAAATATAATTGTACATATTTGTGTGTATATACACTCACAGATATATATATATATAAAATATATATATATACACACACACACACACACATCTTGTTCTCAAGAAGAAGGTAATGACTGATTATAGTTTTTAAACCAAGATTTATCTATGCAAGCTTTTGTGATGCATATGGATAGGGTACTTATTCATAATTGAAGTCAAGGAAAATTTCAAGTGATGACAAATTAACAATTGAGTTTGATACTCTAGAAAATACTAGCTGGACGACTAACTTGGAAAGGGCATTCCAGAGAGGTGGAAGAGTATGTATAAATATTTGAGGACAAATAATAAAGTGAGGTGAAGGACTTCCTGTTCTGGATAATATAATTTAGTTATAAAATACAAACATCTGAATAAGACAAGGAAAGCTGTTTCACTACAAATTCAGCCAGGATTTGAGGGACCAAACTTCTGGAGACAGAAGAAACACTGAGGTGAGCCTCATCTGCCACTCTGCCTTTTTCCTCCTGGCATTTCTCCATTAGTAAGCAACAGTGTGCAAGAAGTTAATGAGTAGACCTTTCAACAGTGTCATGGATTCAAGGGTGAAAAATAGTCATGGTCAGAAAAGCATTAGGACTTTATGTACTAAGACTGAAGAAAATGCTCTGCCATGCTTTTCACCTTGAACCTTATGCTGATCTGTATTCAACACTGGGTGAGAGGTATGAAGTTTTGTAGAAAGGGTTGCCCAAGAGGATAAAGGTATTGGAAAACACCTCGAATGTTATTCGGATCAACTTACTTGTGCTACCTGTGGTTTGATGGTGAATTGGAAATCAGCAAGACTTTCCAAAGACTTAAATTTACCTTAAAACCCCTCAACTTCTGACTAGATGAGTGAACTGTTCTTACTCATCTTACATATTAGAAACAAACAAAAAATTATCTCTTGTTAAAGATAAAAACATTATAAACTGCAAGCATTTTTAAAACTAACAAATATTGAATAAAATATGAGACATAAACACCAAATTAAAAATGTCTGAAACAAACCTACAATGTTATTGATATTGAGTATATGGAGTATGAGTTTTAAAATATCTGTGATTAACATGTTCAAGAAAATATAACACAACTTATAGCATGTCAGTGAAGTGGAAGCTTAATACAAAAATTTTTGAATACATCTTCTAGAACAAAAACTTAAAAGAGAACTACCATATGACCCAGCAATCCCATTTCTGAGTATATATCTGAAGGAAATGAAACCAGTATCTCAAAGAGATACCTGCAGTATCATGTTCATTGCATCATTATTAAATAAAGTTCAGGCATTTGTGAGAACATGGATCTTGAGGGAATTATGGTATGTGAAAAAATTGGACAGAGAAAGACAAATACTGTATGATCCCTCTTAAATAGAGAATCTAAAAAAAAAGTCAAATTTGTAGAAGCAGAGTAAAACAGTAGTTTCCAGAAGCTGAGGGGAGGGATGCATCAGGAGATATTGGTCAAAGGGCAAAAACTTCAGCCATAAATTGAGTAAGCTCTGGGGATATAATGTGCAGCATGGTGACTATAGGCAACAATGCTGCATTGCATACTTGCAATTGTTAAGAGAATAGACCTTATGTTCTTTGTTCACAAAAATACATGGTAGCTATGTGAGATAATGAATGTGTTCATTAATCTATTATGGCAATCATTTCACTATTTATACTTGTATTAAATCAATACACTGTTCACCTTAAATACACACAATGTCTATTATATGTCAGTAGAGCTGGGGAAAAAACTAATAATGAGTATTAAAAACTGAAAAAATATGTTTTAAATAGCAGTTTAGATAAAGAAAAATAGCTGAAAACTGTACTGGGAACTAGATTAGTAGAAGTTATCCAATTTAAAGCACAAAAGAAAAAAAATATGTTTTGATCAAATGTAAAATGGTCATCAGTTCCATACTTTAAAGAACATATACAAACAAATATATAATTTTGGGAAGACAAAAGATTGAAAGGGAAATAGAGATTAAACAGATTAAAAAAAACTAAATGAAGAGGGTTAAATTTCAACCATAAATTGAGAGGAATTTTAGATAATATCTCAGCAGTAATCTTTAAATCTACCAAGGTCATCTGTTGAGATTTGAACTAAGCCACTCCAGGATATTGCTGCCTCAGCATCCACATTTTTTTGACCAAAAAATGTGTGTGTGTGTGTGTGTGTGTGTGTGTTTAGGGGTCGGGGGGCTGTGCTTAAACTGATACTAGCCTACTCCTTCATGAGCATTCCCTAGATAGTAGACTGTAGAGTCACAACCAAATATTAAGTTCCTGAAAGGACTTTCTCAACAGACCTTGTAATCAACAGTCTCCCATCTTCTAATGCCTTCCACTTACGTCTCTCTAAAGATTCCCATGGGGTTTACACAAACACTGTTCTTTTGATTTGTTTTTTTTTTGTTTTGTTTTTTTTTAATTTATTTGTTTTTAATTAGTTTCAGGTGTACAACACAGTGCAATAGTTACACATTTTACCCCTCAAAGTGACAACCCCCCACCCCCAAATCGCCACCCCACTCCCCCCCATATCATATATATCTATTACTCTTCCTCTGACTCTCTTCCACAGTATAATCCACATCCCGTGACTATCTATATATATATTCAATTACAGTAGGTATACCACCTCCGCTTTAGTTATACAGTGCAGTGATCAAATCTCTACTCCATCCATGAAATGGTCTCCCTAACAAGATCTATGATCATCTGACATTCCACAGAATATTTACAACATTATTAATTATATTCCCCAAACTGTCCAATCTAGCCTTGGCCCCAGAACTGCAAGGCATGCCATCCATGGATCCTAATGAAGTCATGTGCCCCAGGTCTCATCTTTCTCTCTGTCTACACTCTGCCTTGACATGCCTATGCATCCCCTCAAAACATGCTGTGTCCTCCCTCTTGGACCTGTGTGTAACAAACTTGTCTATTTCAATTTCTCTTGTGGTCTGTTGTTGTTAATCTTCACCTGACCACCCAGAACCCTGTGTTTCATTCAACATCATCAAAAACAAGGAAAATCTGAGAAACTGTAACAACCAAGAGGAGCCAAAGGAGACATGTCTCCTAAATGTAATGTGGTTTCATAAGGAGAAAGAAAAGTCATTGGGAACAAACTGAGAAAATATGAAAAGAGTATGGATTTTAGGCGGGGGAAACTTTAACATTTTTTAAGATAAAAAAAAGATAAAGCCTATACATTTGTATGTAAATATACCGATACATACACATACTCATGGAGAGACTGCTTGGACATAATTTTGTGTATGGGGGCAGGGGTACGCCCATATAACCGCACAGTCTGTGATTGGTTTGTCAGTGTGTAATCTAAGATAAACTAAAGGGGAATAGTCAAAATTGTGCAGTCTTTAGTGAGAAAGAAAAGCTTTTTTTCTGCTATTTTTTTTTTTTTTGGTGCAGATTTTATGACATGAGCTATTAGTGAGCACATTGTGACATATGGGACAAGATTTTTCTATAAATAAAATCAACACAGAGCATCCAAGCAAACTCTGTAGGTGGACTTGCTGAGTGACCTCTGTACATATGTAGAGAGAGAGAAAATAGGAGACACCTGCACAGAAAGATAGGGCTGCACTGAAGCACCCTGAACTTTTACATTCAGTGTGACAAGGAAGAATGGAGATGAGATGGACTGCTGTTAGAGACAGGCAAACGCATTTAGATTACCTGTAGTGGAAATGGTAGTGAAAATAAAACCATCATCATCATCATAATAATTAATAATAACTTTATTGAACCAGCGTATACAAGGATAAGAAAAAGAAACACATCATAACAAGATTAAATGTCAGATAGGATATAAAAATAAAATTATACACTTCTTATCATAAATGTAAAGAGTTTTGGGGAGACTTGTACTTAGCCCCTAATATCAAGTATAAGCATTTGCCTTCAGTAGTTGAATATTGCAGCTGGACAAATGATTTCCCAGCTCAACACTGAATTCCCAGTCATCTTTGTTGACAGATGTTGGTAAATGACTGAGCTCTGGTAAAGTAGTATAAGTAGACAAATTATGCAGTTTCTGGGTCATAATCTTTAAACTATTTTTTGTTCCCATCAAAGAATAGAAAATGTTTAAGAAGAATATGCTATATTATTCAATACTACATATTAAATATTACATATTGTTAAATGCAATTTGGTTTTCCTAAAGATATTAGTCTCTATTCAATTTTATAGAAATATAATTTGTACCATAATTAAGGTATTTCCAAGTGTGCCAGACATTCTTGAAATATACTTTATAGCCCATAATTATTTCATCCTCATTATACTAGATGCTATTCACTAATAGCCATATTTTGTAAGAGAAAACTGAGATTTAAGAAATAATTTTTCAAAAATTTAAGTTATTATATGGCATAAATGCCTGGGTTTACATACAAATCGTCTCCATATCATTTCAAAATCTAGACTTTGGTCTATATTTTACATAAGTATTTATTTTTGAAAAACAAAAAACAAAAACAACTGTCATTTTAAAGATGGATAATATTCAGAGAATGAAAAAAAATACAAGTGCTTAAAATCAATTTCTTTTTTTTTTTTTTGAGGGCAGAGTTACTGGCCCTCATATGTGGGACCCGAACCAGGGCCGCTGGCTTCCCAAGCCAGCGCTTAACCACCATGCCACTCGGACAGCTCTAAAATCAATTCCTTTTTTTTTTTTTTTTTTTTCTTTAGCTGAGCCATCCTGCCACCTGTTGGCAGCTCAATGGCAACTCAGCTCGGGCTGGCATCAAACCGCCGTTGCTCAGAGCTCAGCTAGCACTCTTGAGTGAGCTCTTAACCAACTGAGCCACTCGGCCGGCCCAAAATCAATTTCTTATTGAATGATTACTTCATTGATTCAATTCTATGGAAAAAAATCATATTCGTAGACATAATTCTTTATTTTATGCTGAAACTAGGAAGAAAAAGAAGGGAATGCCAATCTATCAACATTTGAGTGTTTAATTCAATATTATTTCCTCCAATATCATTAAGCTGTGGAGTTAAGTATAGGGCAGCTATACTTAAAGCAGTTTATATAAAAATAACTAATACACAAGGAGTTTAAGAAACATGCAATAAGTCACTACTTATTACTCTAGTTTTACTTCAATTAGAATATAAGTCAACTAACTGAATGTTTTCCACTAGACAAAAATGTAAGCCTCATGGAAATTTAAAAATTAAAAAAAAAGTACTTTGGAGGGCTGTATTTGCATTGACTGAGAGGGTTTTAATTACATTTCACAAAATGACATAAGAAAAGATTAAGATATGAAGGCTCTTTGGGACATCAGCAATTCCATTTTGCAAGCATGCTTTTACAAGGCAGAGTATTGACTATAGAATATAAATAATTTGTGCCAGATAATTAAGTGAATTAATGGCTCTGAAAGACATTCACACACAGGAACACATTTATAAGGCTGCATAGTTTTCAGTGGAATTATAAATGCAGTTATCTAATTCTCTTTTTATTACAAATGAGATTGTTATGAACTTCTACTCAAATTATTGAAACTCATTTTAAGTGAAAAAAAAAATTGTATAAAAAAAATGGTATAGGGCTATCAAATTGAAAGCATTTGGTAATTTATTGTTCCCTAGAGCACATTAGAGTTAAGACATTACTACTGCTATTGTAGAAATGTACTACGCAAAACATGGTTAAAAACACAAAATAATTCCTCTTTTTTTGCATTTCTTCTCTATCACATTATTATAATCTCTATTTTATAAAATTTTAATGTTAACATTACTAAAGCCATTCTTTTTAAATAAATGGTAAGGCAAAAATTGAAAAAAAATACAATGAAATGAAGAGATTGTAAAGGTGGTCTTGTTCTGCAGAGTGATAAAGAAATCAATTTTACTTTAAAATTAAATCTTTAACCATAAATATTCTCATTTTGACATGTTTATGTTTGAGCCTTAAATTTTACCCTTTTTTCAAGTAAAGAGACACACTAATTTTTCTATTATCACTTAGTACATAAATCCCAATGTAAACATGTAATTGATGTAAGGAGACATGTTTAGATTGGCACTTACTTCCTAAAGTGATAGAACAAATACAATGTCTCCGAATTTTATACAGTATGTCCTGTAAAAAGTATATACCTTTCTTTAACAAACCCACATGGAGTTTAACAGCAAACTTTGAAATGTATTTTAATAAATAGTTATTAAATACTTTTTAAAAAAGATATTCTTCCAGACAACAGCAGCTGCAAAACCTATCATTCTTGTTCTCAAGACGTTTTAAAATCTAGCAAAGGTAACAAATATATACAACATTGATTGAAACCCAACATCAAAATGGTTATAAGAGAAGAATTAACAAATTCTAATTAACATGAGAGATTAATCAATGAACTGTATATAGGGAGGGTAGCAAAAGTGTCATGGAAGTGACATTTGAACTGAGCCTTGAAAAATATGTATTAATTCAATAAGAGATGCATGCAAAAGCCAAGAGAGGAAAAAGAAGTAAATCACTCATCTGTTGCTAAATTGAATAATAAACAGTCCTATAGTTTATCACGGAAATAAGGTGGCAAATGAGGAGAGGTAAAAAGAGATATAGAAAAGATAACATGGCAGCACTTGTGTTGTTATGATAAAGAATTTTAATCTGCCCTATTAATTCAAAGTTTTAAAATTATTAACATGCTATTCAAAGAAAATATTACATGGGTTCTGATTACACTATGAATGAGTGACAGAAAAAAAAATGTTTTAAGAAATCTACTCACATTTTAGATGCTTTTGTGGTATATACCTTGTTTCACTATATTTATTTGGATATAATTGTCAATAATAGATAAAACAGTTTAAAATTCTGAATTGTTAAACTTTTACAGAATAGATAGATAGATGGTTAGATGGATAGATATAAATATATTTTTAAATAGGGCACATACTTTAAATTTTGGTACTTACTGAAGCATTGTATGACATAGAGCAAAACCTTTCTATTTGTTTATACATTCAAACCAGTTCTTGAGTTCTCTGAATAAAGTACTATCTACTTATACTCAATATATATAAACTCTTTCTAGATCATCTTTCTGTCAACAGTCACATCTACATGTAAACAGTCATGCAGTGAAGACCGTGAGAAGGAAAGACCGTATTACTTAAATATCCAGTAAAACAGGAGGAAACACAAAATGTCGGACACAAGAAAATAACTAAGATTTGATTGTAACATTTGCTTTTTCTCTCCTTAAGCAACAGAATTAGACTGCCTGTTAATACTACTTTTCTCTTTAACTCTGACAGTTTTGGTCTTTAGTGTCAATCTGCCTATATTTATCACAGATTTATAAAGCTTAATTTTTTTTCCTCCTAGAACTCCTCCATAGACTGCATTTTTTCATTTTGGACATCATTACGCTTCTTCCTGACTGCTTTAGTTTGGCAACATTATGCTGAATTCTAATTCTCTTCATGGTGGACTGTGAATGATATGATATATATTAAGATGCATGTTCAGTACCTTCACTACATAATATCATAGAGTTCTTACTAAAATTATAGTAAGAAAAGATAACAACTTTTCATAAATATTTTATATTGCCATGGGTGAATGCTTCTGACAATTAATTACTCCCCTTAGGAATAGAAGAAAATAAGTGGAGGTCAGGAGATGTAATACAATAGAATTCTAGGAGAGGGTAGTTTAGGAGGTGTTGCATAGAGAATATATTTTTCCAGACAAATTACCTGCACTGTGCAATGTGATATTTCCCTGTAACCTCCTCAAACATTAGTAATAAGAAAGAAATTCCAAAATGTTTGCAAGGTTGGGATTTTTTATGGAAACCAATTAGGGACTAAATCTGTCATGTTGGTGCAAACTGCATAGTTGAGAAAATACATGACAATTAGGAATTTTTGTTGGCATAATTGTTAGTTAATATGCAAAAAGTATCTTTAGTTGGAGGCCCTTTTACTTTTAGATATTGTAGATTTATTTTGAGAAATGTGTAAATGAATAGCATTATGGTTAAGCACATGGGAACCAGAGCACCGAAGGCGGATGCTGATTCTCAGTTGTGCCACTTGCTGTCATCCCTTGGCCATGTTGTTCATTATCTCTTTGCTTAAGTTTACTCATCCACAAAATTGGGATAATGATAATGTATGTCTCATAGGGTGATTCTGAGGATCAAATGTAGAGATATGCATAAAGCCTTTAGAATTATGACCAATACATGTCAGGTACTCAGTGTGTCTACTTATTGAGAAAACCTTTATATTACCAAGGTCTATACATATACTGAATTCTCATAGAAATACAGCAAGCATAGCCATAAATGACTACAAAATATAACATAAACATAACTGTAATTATAAATAACTGGATTTAAGCAATTTGGAATATTAAAGTTAATAGATATAGTATAGTTTTCAAACTGAGAAAAAATGTAATAGCTATGTATGTATGTATGTATGTATATATGCATGTAAGCATTTATTAATTTAATTTGTTTATTTACTAGTAAAATCATGGGTCTTTAACTCCATCTGATTTATTTTAGATTATGTCAACATTTCAATACTGGCCTTAATGGAGGTGCAGTGTTATATTACAGAATAATGGGGAAGATAGGAATATAGCAGTCCCACTTTTAATTCAGAAGCAGACTGAGACAAGAATTTGAGTGCAGACAATTTGTTTTGGAATCAGGAATAGAAGGAAAGGAATGGAGACATGAGAAAGAGAGGGCGCTATTACAATACAGTACAATGGGAGAGTTACTGCTGAGCTAACGGAGGCTTCTGCTTACTGGGGACTTCTAGAAATGCATTTAGAAGCCACTTAGTGCTGTCCCACAGGAGAGGTGAAGGTTCAGATGTATCTATCAAGTTATTTCCATCAGTGTTGCCATGTGGTAATTCCCCAGCAACTCCAGCCTGCCCTGATTAGGACCAGACATGTTTGTGCCTCCTAAGAATGTCCTCAGGCACAGTCTTCTGTTTGTTCTGGAATGAGACTCTTTGCTCCTTGTTCTTAGATCCAATCAAGATGGATTTCTAAGCAGGCCCTATCTTTTAGAGCACACTGCATATTACTCTCAAAAACGAAGAATTTTTCCACACTTTGGAAGCCCACATAAAACATTTTTACAACCTTGGTAACCATTAAGCATACAGGCTTTTTCAAGAAAGTTGTTGTGAGTGGAGCTGAACTATCTGGGTCATGGGATGTAAGACTAAGCACACAGGAGTAAAAGTGCAGGAGAAGAAAACCACAGTTTCTCTGTGAAACCAAAGAAACGTCCAAGTGGTTGCTTTTGTTGGATAGTGTAACTAAGTGGGTGTGTGTGTGTGTGTGTGTGTGTGTGTGTGTGTGTGATGGGAATAACAGGAAAAAAGGTATCAGATTGCAGATAATGCCTGTGGGAAGAAGAATAGAATCTGTGAAAGTGGGAAATCTGTTATTAGGACTTGTGAATTTGAAAATAGAAAGGAGCAAGCTAGTATTTGGACTAGATATGTGTTGAGAAGAGTTCAATTTTGCACAATAATTGTGGTAGGACATGTGCCTGAGAAGTTTTAAAGTTTAGAGTTTGAAAGCCTCCAAGCCAATAAACTAACGGAGCTTTATAGAAAGGAAAGGTGATGGGAGAGAAGGGGAAAAAAATAGTCTTTAAGGTTTTGAGGTGTGTTGCCCAAAGAACTATGCATTTAGAAGTCAAAAGAATATGAAGAACAGTAATAAAAATAATTTGAGAAATTTATTCTCTGTAGAGTTGAAAGAATTAGAGATTAATTCTGAGATTTGAATGGTGTTATATATGAGAGGCTTAGGGCAGGGAATTGTGTAAATATTTGCCAGAAGAAAACATAAATCTGGAGTGTGAGTTGGGGTACACTGAGGATTCTTATAGGATCTGAAGTCAGAAGGGTTGAGATGGTGGGAACAGGGCTGAGAGCCAGGAGGAAAGTGAGACACAAGCCAGAGCTGAAAGAAGAGTGGAAACAAGCCAAGGCTATTATAAAGATAGAGAATGAAAGTTTCAGAGGGATGGAAAGGGAAGAGGGATGGGGGCCACATGTGACATTAGAGATTACAGAATAGAAAGGGATGGGAAACAACAAGCTACTCTTATTCAATCCACAGAAGCTTTATTTTTCCAGTAAGTAGAACTTAAATATACAGATCATAAAAGTACAAAAAAAAATAAAAATAAAAAAAATAATAAAAATGAAAGGTTTTCTTTTAGTATATAAACTAAGTATACAGTGGCCAAATGTAGAGGAAAGGCCCACAGTTATTCATCATAAACTTATTTTCCTTAATATTGCCATGATTTTAGGTCTATCTTCTTTTTCTTTTTTCTTTTTTTTTCCTTTTTTTTTTTTTAAGAGCAAACTATTTTACTGGCTTGAACTATGTTTTAAAATATGTGGTATCACTACAGTTAAAATAAAAGAGAAATGTAAAACAAAACAAAAAATCCCAAACAAACAAACAAACAAACAAACCCAGCACTGGATTATAGGTAAATGGATAATTATTTTTAGAGAAAACAGATCAACCTTTTTCTTCATCCTGCCACCCATCCTTCCTCACATGGAGATTCCTTGACTCTAAGGTTAGACACAACTAGATGGAAAGCCACAGGAGAGATCAAGTACCAATTTATCAATAGTTAGCAAGCACCTAAATATTCATTTCAGTTTGAGATAATGTTTAATTTGAACATCTGACCAAGTTCAAGTCACTTAAATTGGTTTATTACTTTTTATTCTGAATTTCAAGTTGCCAATTCTAAAGGAAAGGGCCATAGAACTTTTCTTGAAAATCTGTGACAATAAGATGTGGAGAATCTTTTGACCATATCTTTCCCAGAATCAAAAGGAAAGGGAGAAGCTAGATAACTATATTCATAGAGAAGCTCAAGTGAACCAGTTAAATGTGACCTGATAGTGTTCTGGTAGAGAATCTATATAAAATTTGTCTTGTCTTTTCTATTAAGAGAGCAGCAAGAGCTGGACAAGATGTGGGAGTGTAGGAGCTTAAAAACCAACAACAGGCTATTATTCTTTCATTCATTTATTCATTTAATAAATATTTATATGTGCCAAACATTTCTTAAGTATTGAAGATGAATTTCTTGGATGCCAAGAGAGGGGCAGCCTCGACTTTGAGGGACCTTTCAGCTCTTGTGCAAACAATACAAAATAATAAGAAAACATCAGAAATTGGTTTATACTATGTAAAAAAATGATTTGTCAGGATGAAAGAGTGACCAGCATACTTCCTTGAGTAGAATAGACTGGTAGTGTATTAGGAGGGTGTGGAGGTTTAGCTGAGGCCTAGATACTAAGCCAACAACACCATTTCCTTGGAGACAATATTCCACTCAGAATAATGAAGACAGATTTAAGTGTATTATGGTGAAGAAGTTCAATACATTTTAGAAGGAAAAAGACAGGCTGGAAAGAGTGATTTCATGACTGAGGGGAGAGTAGAAGCACATGATTTCACAAGGCCAACCAGGAGCTATGCGGGCCCCAGTAGAAAAGGGTGCTCACTTTCGTTCTAAGTTTAGTGGGAAGGCTTTTGTGAGTTTTAAACATGTAAACAATATGAACTGCTATTTATAATAATTTGGGTATGTGGTCATAAACTAGCTAATAAATTCAGAAAGCTGAGAGATTTTTCATTAAAAGAAAGCACACAAGTCATTTCAGAGCATGTGTTAACGCTATTTATAGTCGCTTAACAAAATATATAAATCAATGTCTTCAACATTTTTAGGAAATGGGAAGAAAAAAGTCATGATTTTTTTCAATGATAATTTCCCAATTATTTGCTATTTGCTCTGAGACTGCATCTTCCCCCGGCTCTGCTGTATTTCAGGGATGACCCTTTTAAGCAGTATTTCCTGGTTCCCTGGTGAACTAGCTTTCAATTAAATTCCACCTCTGAGAGGCTCTGCAGAAGATCTGAGGACAGTATGAGGGGAAGCCAAGGTACTCTTTGCTCCGCCACACCAGGTGGCATCTTTAGCAGTGTCTGCAGATCTGAGAAGACCTTGCACAGCTCTGGAATCTAGAATTCACTATGCAGCTAGAGCCTCTGAGTTATGCTGGCATCCTTGTGTCTCTGGGAACCCTGATCTCTGGGAGTACAGCACCTTAGACTCCTGTTCCTAATTTCTATATCTGGGATACGAGGGCTCTCTGGCTGCAACATCTGTCACCCCATTGATAGCCATGGTTACTTTCTGCATCCACCCTCTTTGCCCTTTCACATTTTTGCTACTGCTGTAGTTAGATTATCCTATTAAATTCCTTCTATTGAATAATCTGGTTTGGTTTTTGTTTTTTTGGTGGTGGTGGTGGCGGTTTCTTGTTTGTTTTTTTGGCTGTTGTTGGACTTCTGTGATTTTAATTCTTATGATCTATTTGGCTTATTTCAATATAATAGAGTAATTGTTTTGTTGTTTACCTTATATTTAGACTAGTGCTTTACTTTTAAAGGGTATTTTCACATTTTGTGTTTTATTTAATCCATTTTTTTATAGTGTTCCCATATCTAATTATACCTAATTACGCCCAGAAATAAAGATTTCAGGCACTCAGTGTACGAAAACACTGAACTTTCTTATATGAGACTTGTTTTTCTGGCTGATTAGGGTCAATAATTTTGTGATGAAAATGGAAGTTAAAAGGTAAGTAGTCTTATGTACTATAATTGTTAGAGGGTATACATATCTACTCTTCAGATAAATACCCTGAAATTTCATCATTATGTTAACAAGTGACTCCTTTAATATATAAACAAATATGGGAAATCCAACACTGTAAGACTTGATCCCAGTGATTCACAATATATCCCTTATAGATTTTATCAGATGATTTTCATCTAATTTTTAAACCTTAGTAGTCAAATAGGAATGGGGTTTTGATTGGGTTTAAGATAATAAGGATTTTGAGTGGGCAGGTTGTAGCATGGAAGTGAAAGGTACTGAGAGGCTACTAAAAAGCATTAAAACACAGACTGACTAGGCTAGGGATTGGCAAACTTTTGAGACAGAGATACTGCCAGCGTTCGGCAAACTGTGAGTCACATTCAGGTATTTACATGTGGCTGTGAAGTAAAATTGAAAATGAAAATAAAACTATCATAGTTTGATTTATAAAATTTTTAAAGGATAATATTCACATAATGCTGATTATGTAAAAATATATTTAGGCTCTTGAATAATTTTTAAATTGTTGTGAGGGAAAGGATTGGCTCTTCCAGGGGTCGGGAAACTTGTGAGATGGAACGTACCCAAAGAGCCCCACGTGGCTCGCAAGCCGCAGTTTGCCGACTCTTGGACTAGGTGATAGGTGGATAGAAAGGCCATGTTAGAAAAGAAAAAGAGATTGAGAAAACATACAAGAATGTGTGTTCACATGGAATTAGCAAATACATTCATGTAACACCTTTCATTATTGATAACATTTTTCATAAATTGTTCAGTATATATTTTTTTATCACCAGCTCCTAGAATAACAGCAGGCTTATGGTGGTCATAAATTATCTTTGCTGAATGAGTGAATTGAGAAAGCAATTTATTATCCTTTCCTGCTGTCCTTCTTTCCTTCCTTCCTTCCTTCCTTCCTTCCTGTTTTTCCTTTATTCCTTCCTTCATTCCCTTTATTTCTTTATTCATTTATTCATCAAGTAATGTGTGTTTTCTTGAGAACACCATAAATGTATTGACTACAAAAATCTTAAAGGCTTAAAAATAAAATAAAATCATTATTGATTGAAGGAATAAATAGAATCTTTACTGGTTGAAGTACAGACACCTTGAAAGGTCATGCTTGAAAATAAAAAGGCTTCCCATAACATTCAAACAAGATCACATCTGTGATGATAGTGTGTGTTGAATACACAAATTATCCAGAGATATTAAAAGTTTGGAAAAACTTGTCAATGCACATTATATTCCAAAAAGTTGAGGGCATTGCTATATTTTGGAAGACAAGCTTGACCCCGGAAAACTCGTTATATGCAAAATATGGAGATAGAAAACTTTCAATTTTCTAAAATGTTTGAATACTCATGTAAATGATCATTTTTGTTTCCACATGGATTATTATCATATGCCTAATTTTTTTTCTAAAATTTCTGGAAGTATTCTCGCATTGAAACTGAGACAATTTCAGTGTATAATATAAATTATTTAGTTACTCTATTGGGTAATTATGATAATTACAGTAGGGGACTGCTAATTTATGTTCAGAAAATACCTTTCATCTAATAATTACTGCAGAATGATGACTTGGTAAGCTTTGTGTATTCATATTGATTCATGAAGCCCATAGGGCCACCTGGAGATCTTTTCTTCACCGTAAGTTGATTTGCCAGTCATCTTTTTTCATAAATCATGCACTTGAGTTCACTGACAAGTTTATTCCTCTTCATTGGAGTTTTTTATAACTAGGTTTATGTTTTGAGAAAATGTGATTCTAAATATGTGTGCTTATACATGCATGAAATCTGCCCCATTTTCTTCAAGAAATTACTCATCTCCTATAAAAATGCAATTTTAAGTAAATCCAAAGAAATTCAGTAAATATATTAATGATGCATTATTTCTAAACTTTTCATTCTTATTCATCATTTTCTGCTTTTAATAAAAAAACCTTTTCTCGGGCCGGCCGAGTGGTGCGGTGGTTAAGCGCTGGCCTGGGAAGCCAGCGGCCCGGGTTCGGTCCCACATATGAGGGCCAGTGACACTGCCCTCAAAAAAAAAAAAAAATGAAAAAAAAAAAAAAAAAAACCTTTTCTCATGGTTAGTATGGCATTCTGAGAGCTGCATTCTTTTGGAAAGTTTGTCTAAGATTGCTGTATATACTACTAATGGACATGAAAGTCTCCATTTATAAAGGCTTCTACTTTTTTGGCTCAGATTCTGAGTTTGTGCACTTTGAAAATAGAAATATCCTATAAAGCCTTTTGATATCTTTTCATCAAAGAAACTAAGGAAGACCTATTTCATTTTTATTTTTACTTTGACTCTTATTTTTCAGCATTAGAACTGGGTTAAGCTCCTTGTCATGTTATATAAGAGGAATATCTTGTCATATCGTGACATCTTGTCACCTAAACAATGACTCATAGTCCTAGTGAGCTTTGAGAGAAAGGTTCTGGCAATTATCAAATGCCTCAGCTTTTCCTTTGGCATTTCACAAAACTAAAAATTTATTTGATATATTTTCTGCAGTTTTGCAGGAAATATTGCTGTAGACACTCATTCTAAGTCCATCTGAGGGTTTCCATATGGTTACATAGGATGAGAACAATATGCAATATTCCATATGCTTCTACTTTATACACATATTTAAAAATATAAATATATTTCCCTATATCTTAAGGATTTCAAGAACACATTAAAGTACTGTCCACTAAAAATGGGAAGTATTAAAAACTGAGAAATGAGGTGGTAAGGCACATGGATACCTAGAGGAAGAGCCTTGTAGGTAGTCACTAGGGGAAGAACAGTAATCACTATTGCATGGTCTATTCAAAGACAAGTGGTGAGGCTGACTTGGCTCAAGCAGAGTAAAGTAGGTAGAGATGAGGTGAGAGACTTAGCAGAGGGCCAGAGCCTCTGAGTCACTTGTAGGAAGGAAAAACATAATGCACTTCCTTCTTAATGAGATGAGGAGTCATTGGAAGTTAGTAGGGGCCTGCTGCTCCTTTCTTCAATGAATATTTATTGAGTATCCTAATGTGCATCAGCTGCTATTCTAGATGCTGGGGATAGAGTAGTAAACATACAAAGTTTTATTTAAATCAGATGGCTTATAGTTCTTCAGAGGGTGGGGCACACTAATATATAGCCAATAGATCAACACTGAATATCCATCTCTCATGTTAGGAAGTGATAAGTGCCATGGAGGAAACAAAAAAGACAAGATAAAGTGCCTAGGAAGTTAACTCTGTGGTGAGAGGTTGATGTTATTTTATGTAAAGTTGTGAGATAGGACTGACGGTTTTTGCAGCACTCTATGTGCTATTGTATATGCAGAGGAGATTATAGGACATCATGATTAGAAGCAGGGGCACCATTAGGAGGGTCTTACAATAGTGAAGGAAAGAGGTGAGTTTTACTTTAACTTTGGAAGTGGCTAAAGGTGATTTAAAGTCATGGGATTCTGAATTAATTTCAGAGGGATATTAGCCAACATGACTGGTTGCTATATTGCATATGAGGCAGACACCAAATGAAGAATCAAGAATGACTCCAAGAACTATAACTAAGCAATCAAATAATTGTAATTACCTGAGTTAAGAAACATTGGGTCGAAAGGTAGGTTGAAGAAGTGAAAGTGTTCAAGTTTGAATTCAGTATAGCTCATAGAAATTACTATAGAACTTTAGACAGAAAAGGACTTAATAGGAAAGTAAGCTGTGTAACTTCATAATAACAATCTCAATATATATCATTCAGGCAAAAATCAAAATTGGTTTCTATTAACAATCAATTGCAAATGTTTTATTTGTAGTAAAGTCATTCATGAGGAGTAGGATTTGATAAATATTCCTATATTAGTCATTATTTCTGTGTTACAATTGAATCCTAAATATAGCAGTTTAAAATAAAAAAAAATAAAAAACATTTATTTTCCCACAGTTCCTGTGACTTGAGGACAACTTAGCTTGATGGTTCTGGCCCAGAATGTATCATGTGATTTTAGCGTTTTTGGTCAGGGCTACCGTCCTGAAGATACAACTGAAGATACAATTGTGTATTCATGTCATTGCTAGCAGGTCTCATTTCCTCAATGGATATTAGAAACTTTAGTTTCTTTACAAATGGGGTCTCCATAGGGCTGCTCATGCCATTGCAGCAGATTTTTCCAGAGTGAATTATCCAATAGAAAAAGAAAGCGTAAGCTCACCCAAGAAACAAAGCTGTATTCATTTCTAACCTCTATTTGAGGGTGATATGCCATCGCTTATCTCACATTCTATTTGTCACACAGACAGCCCTCATCCCATGCAGGAGGATGCCACACAAAGGTGTAAATAACACGAGTCTGGGGAACATTGGGGATCCTTTGGGAAGCTGGTGACCACAGTCAGCCCTTTTTGACTTTGTACAGTGGTGGGAGCTTGTTAAGCCATCTAATTAGCCTGTTGTCTTTACATGGAAGTCTAGTTTGAAGTCCTCAGGGCACTTAGTTACTAAGAGAAAATGGCTGTAAACTTGAGAGATCAAGCCCAAACTAGAACTTTGAGGATGGACTCAAACTTAGGTCCGTTCTTATTGCCTGTGACATTGGCAGTGTGAGTGTCCTCAGAAGACCAAGCCCTTTGTTACAGGACTACACACAGACACTTGGCTCAACAGTCTTCAAGGTTGAAAGAGGATCTCAGGGAAGGTGGTGCAGGTACAGGCCTGTCTGTGCCCCCAAACTAACAAACTGAACCAGCAGATAAGCAATGATAAGTGTAGGGTACCAAATGGTTCTTGCTTCACTTGTACTTTCCAAATCTTCTATAAGAATCTCTCTGATGGTCCCCTCTAACCAAAAATATACAGAGAAGGAAATTCTTGGAAATGTAGTTCAGTCTAGAAAATTTATCACATTACAAAACTACCACAGATCATGAAACAAGAACAAAATTCTCAGTGCCTCTGTAGAACATCAGTGATTTGTGAAGCATAAAGGACATTCTGGGGCCGGCCAAGTGCCGTGGTGGTCAAGTGCTGGCTTTGGAAGCCGGTGGCCTCGGTTTGGTTCCCACATATGAGGGCCAGTGACACTGCCCTCAAAAAAAAAAAAAAAAAAAAAAAAAGGACATTCTGGACTAAACATATGTTTTATAGTCACACTGATTAATAGTTTTCTCTATTTTGCTTGTAAGAAGCAATTTCCAACAAATATTCCAATCAAAATTTTTATTCCTTACTATTTTTAGATTGCCAAGTAAAACTGACATATGACATTAGTTTCAAGTGTACAACGTAATGAATTTACATTTGTATATATTGTAAAATGATCACCACAATAAGTCTAGTTAACATCTATCATAATACACAATTCCGCTTTTTTCCCCTAGTTCCTCCTTATTGATGCCACCCTGACATCTCTGCTGGAGAGGAAGTGGGGGTTTTGGACAGCCTCTTAGACTGAATTGAGGGACCTGGGGATCTAGGGCTGGGAGGCCTCTTCCTGTGCAAAGAACACACAGCCAAGTATGTAGCAGGTACCAACATCCCAGCATCCCCTAGAGCAGAAGCCCTGCCATGGCCTCCAGACATACTCAGGGAACATTTCCAGACTGATTTCTCTTCACTTTCTTGGGAGATGAGGAGTTAGCCTGTGGCCATGTAAATAGAGTGCCTTAAGCCTCACACACTCACCAAAAGAGGGCAGACAGAGAACTCAGATGGGCAAGACCCACAGTGGTTTTTCCTTCCTCAGCCCCAGTGAGCCAAACTCTTGCTTACCTAGGGTTCTTGCAGGATGCTTGATTATGCTGTGGCTTGTTAAAGATACACTTTGTAGTTTGTGGAGAGAATGTGTGCGCATGGCGGGGTTGGGAGTTGGGGCAGAGGACTGTGGTTCTGTGTCAGACATTCCAGGATGGGGCCAGTATGGGCAGCAATATTCTCTAGTCCACTTAGTCTTTCACTCCTTTAGACAATGTCCACTATGCTTGTCAGTGTTAATTATTTAGTCTTGGTGGGTATTTTGGGGATCTTAATTTATTATTACCCTTTATTATTATATAGAATTTATATGTTATGTAACATATTACATTGTATTATAAATAATATCAAATATATATCAATATTTATCAGCATCCTATTTTCCTGACTTTTTTTTTTTAATTAAAGCTAATGAGGGTACCAATGTTCAGTAAAGTTACACAGATTTCAGGTGTACAATTCTGTAATACATCATCTATATACCACATTGTGTGTTCACCACCCAGAATCAGTTTTCCTTCCATCACCATATATTAAACCCCCTCTACCCTCATCTATCACCCCCAATTCCCCAACATCTGGTAACCACTAAACTATTGTCTATGTCTATGAGTTTTTGTTTCCGACTCTCCTATTTTCCCATGTCTTTGTAGGTACTGTAATGAACAGTTACCTGGAAGATGTATATAATGGCACATGTTAGAGCTCAGATTTCAATATCCACAGTGGGAGTAAATTAGTAAAAAAACCCTCATTTCCTTATACCCAGCACTCAATCTTAACAAAGTTTTTTTCTGTCTGAATTGGCTGCATGTGATTAGGCTTTCAATATTATTGATTATTTTATATCTCATCAACTTCCAAAATTATGTCAAAATAAATATTCATATTTCTTAATTTTAGTTTTATAAAGAAGATCTGAAACGGGGATTATGATAAAGAGACACATACATGTGCACACATTTTTGCTTTATTTTGCCCTGTTTAACATTTCTCTTGCATTTGGAGAATTGAGACTGTAGGAAAATTTTATCCTACAGTTTTAAAACTCTATGAAATAGAATAGGTGGGCAGAGCTGAGGGGGAAGAGCAAGATAACTCAAAAAATAAATTCCCAAGTTATATTAAAATCATTTTTGTTTCATTCTTTTATGGAGATTATGCTTTCTAAAGCTTGAATAAGTGTACAGGAGGAAGGAAAAATCACATGACATAAACTATAATATGTAATAACTTAAGTGAGCAAGTACAGATTCATGGATTGTATCATAAAATTCTCTTTACTATCCGTTTCCCTCTATGAAATGTCAGTCGCTGTTTCACATAATTTCTTCCATTATCCTGGTGTGGAACTATTCCAGATCAATGGGCATGATTCGCAGTGAAATGAGGAAATGCAAAGTGCTTTTCTGTAGATAACATTCCTCTTAATGTTTTCTTATGGGTTCTATTTTCCAACTGCACACATTGATTTAAAACTCTTCTTATATGTGCCAGTTAACATTTTATTTTGGCTAGCATAGACATCTGTACAGGAAAGGATTCTACTATGTCTGAAATAATTGGTTTGACACGTCAGAGAAAAGTATGAGCCTTAGAAATATGTCTGAATCAGGCATCATTTGATGTATTAATCCTAATTGGTTCACCTCCTGTTGCTACGTTATAGACTTTCCAAAATTTCAGCAACTTTAAAAAAGTTTAAGAGTTTTCAAATGTAAATATTCTTATTTATTGTAAACTTTTTCTGGGAGAAACATGCTCATATTTCAGGTTTAGCATGATAAGGAAAGCAAGCTAGAGCTTAGAAAATCAAAATAATTCTCAGAACAGCCTGTGCAAAAGACATTATCCTGATGCCACAGACAAGGGGACAGTATGGATGATATCCCTCCTGTTGTCCTTCACAGGCTACAATGACTTAAGTACTATATCAGAATAATATGTTTTACAATCTATTTTTTTTTTTTTGAAGTCAGTGTCACTGGCCCTCACATGTGGGACCCGAACTGGGGCCACTGGCTTCCCAAACCAGCACTTAACCACCGTGTTATTTGGCCGGTCTTATATTTTTTAATGTTATGAAGAATTGTAACAGATAAACATTATACTTGAAATGAGAAAGGAGGTGATGGTCAGAGGGTGAAAGACAAAATGCTAACTTGATACAATCTCTTTGGCACATTTTATATTTTCAGAGAATATCTATGGAAGGACCATCAACAAACATACCTAAAACATCAGATATTTTTAAAGTTTATTTTAAATATACTCCATTGCTTAAATGCAATCATGTTGAAATTAGACCAAAGATAATGCAAGAAGCATATCTATCATTTCTTGAAAAAGGTCAATTTACTTATCTTCATTCTGGAAGAGTCCATGTTCATTAAAGAGCTACTTCAGGTAAGCTCATAATTTTGAAGACATTGGCCTCTGTCCATTGATGAGGACAAGTCACCCTTCAGGCCCATATAAAAATATGTCTCTGAACATCATGCACCTATACTCCTAACTCTGATTTCACTGATTTTTGACATATTCTATTCACCTACCAAAACACTGTAGTCAGTGCTCTGAACTTATTTTTATTATTCAGCCCTTGCTTACTATGTTTTGGCTAACATTTGGAAATGTAAAATATGAAATATAAGTATAAAATCACTCTAATATCTAAGCTGGTTCTGACAACAGTCCTCATTAGGATTGGTTTTCTCCTCAGGGCTATAGGAAACCAATAACACCCCATTTGTGAACCTATAGTATACTTGTTTGCATCACTCTTATCACTTTGCATTTGATGGTTTAATCACTTACCTTTTTCTACCATCATCCTGTGGACTTCAGTTCTATAAGCCAAAGACCTGGTGAAGTCCCCTTTGGAGGAATTGAATTACCTTACCTTATTTTTACTGTCCAGATTCTCAGGTAACAGGCAACATGGCTATCTAGCATGCTTTAAATGATAAATTTTCAGAAATGATTCTAAATCAGATACAATAATAATAGACTCACTGCTTTGGAGAGAATACTAAGTTGAAGCACCCTTTTAATACATCAAATTGGCTCATACTATAATCTAAACTGAACTTAAAAAGCAAGTTCTAGGTCTTCTACTGGTATTAATTTTTCTATATTGAGTATGAACAACTCTCTCACAAACTATGTAAATATAACATTCTCAGCTGTTGAATGTTATGCCTCTCTCTGCAATGTGCAACACATGTGAGAAGTTGGCTACAAATTAAAGAAGTACAGTCAATAGCAATAGCAAAAGAGGAAATGACCTAAGGGAACAGACACAACATTTTCTTCCACTTGTTTTAATCTTAGGAAGTTAACATATGAATAAATTTCCCATTTTTGAAAGTGAAACACATGAAAAAAATATTTAGCGATAAAAGCTAACTTTAATGAGCCCTACAATTTATTTTCCTTCAGAAATGTTCACAAGCTTTACTTTGATCTACTAAAGAACAAGACATTACTAAAATACCCACTGAAATGTGAAAAGCACATGCATTTGCTCTTCTCATGGCCTGGACATTAGTGACCATTTCCTTTCCAAATTCCCTCAGAGCCTCGCCTTGATAGTCTGTGAAACCCTCAGGTGAATTTAGTCATAACGCTATCTGTGTTCCTGGATCTCCAACATTCCCAGCCCCTAAACATGCCTTTTGTGCACACACACATGTAATGGCATGGCTAAGATCATTCAAAATACATCAAGTATGGAAATAGAATCCCAAGCCCCTTGTGATACAGATAGGTTCATGTACCAAGTTAATGCCCTCAATAAAATTCTAAGACTTTTCCAGGGGTGGAAAAGGTTAACAATCATATCAATTATTTAGCATAGAATCAGTAACCATGACTTCAAGTACAAAGTTTATGGATACTTGGTTTAGAGAACCATTCTCCATTTTAGACAGGCTTAAAAAAATTACATGACTATTAGAAGTAGCATTTGGAAAGTTGAAAATGATAATTCTACAACTTTATAATCCAATAAAATACCTACAAGCCAGGCATAACTATTTAAACCTATTTTTAAATTAAAATTAAATACAATTAAAAATGTAATTCCTCAAACAGGGTAGTAACATTTCAATTGCTCAATATCCACATGTAATGGTGGCTTCCATCTAGGACAGTTCAGGTATAGAGTATTTGCATCATCACCAACAGCTCTATTGGATAGCACTATTCCAGAAAACTAATTTGCAGGGGGAAAATAAAATAGCATAGAATCCAATTTTCCAAATACCTACCATTAAGCCTTTGGAGTTAGAATTCCCGAGAAGGAAAGAGTGATGTATCAGTTAATAAAATTCAAATTGCTGAATTATTACACTGAATAACTGAGATGCTGGTATGGCTGGAAGATTCTTTATAGTATTAAATGACTTACAGTTTGTGTTTCTATTGTCCTCTTTGCACCAAGAGCCCTTAGTGGGAGACTGGACCATTCTACAGTAAGCAAGTGGTATTTCTCATTCTTTGTGAACTTGAGAAGAAAGAGAGGAGAAAATAAATGCTTTGTAACACCCCATCAAAAAGCCTAGTGTAATACATTATGTGGTAGCATAATAAAACTTCGAAACGTAATTTTCTCATGTAAGCAGTAATAAAAGTACTGAAATATGAAGTCTGTTTAAGAAAACATTAGTCAGGTTAGGAGAACCTATATGGAAAATTTGTACAACCATATAAAACAAGAAAATGGGTTAAATAGATCTGTGAAATTAGGTGATAACAATTAAACTGCTTCTGTAAAATGAGAACTTACAATGTACAAGTTTCTATGTCATTTATCTTTTACAATAATCTGTGAAGTAGACACAAGTAAAATTTGCATTTTACATGTGAGAAAGTTAACATTAAAATTTAAATAATTTGGGCATGTATAATTTTTAAGTGTGGAATTAAAAACCTGATAGTATGACCCCAGAGAAATAAAAGTCAGGTCCCAGTTTTGTTCAGAACAAAATCTTTGCTTCTAATGATTGCACTAGTTTAAAAAAAAAAATCTAAATGTAAGCTATGCAGCTATGAGGTTCATTTCATCTTTATTCATCTATTTATGTACATAATTCTTAATGTACTCTGCACTTCATGTGTGAGGTTATTTGATTTATTTTTTTGAATGAAAAATAATTTTAAGAACTTCATAAAAATCTTCTATCTACAAAATATCTAAATTTTCTCATCCATGAATTAATGTACCATAGTGATTTATTAAACCTAGCCCTAATCATTTTTAGTTGCATTACCTAATATATACCTACTTTTGCCTTAATGTTTGCTTACTTGTTTCCTCATCATACAAATACATTATACTATATAAAAAAATAACAGAAACCCAAGGTATCTTCATCATCCTTAAGTACCCTTTTTTCTTTTCTTTTTTTTTTAATTAACATTTATTGGGGTGACAACGGTTAGTAAAATTTCATAGGTTTCAAGTCTACAATTCTGTAATACATCATCTATATATCACATTGTGTGTTCACCACCCAGAGTCAGTTCTCCTTCTATCACCATATATTTGACCCTGTTTACCCTCACCTACCACCTCTCCCCACTTTCCCTCTGGTAACCACTAAACTATTGTCTGTGTCTATGAGTTTTTGATTCTTTATTTGTCTTATCCCTTTGCATCCTTTTTTTCATTATTTAGACCTAATCTTTCAACTCTTTATTGAAGTATATATGACATTCAAGAAGTTGTACATATCTAATATATACAACTTGATGGATTTGCAGATAAATGAAACCATCAACACAATCTATGCCATAAATATATTTATCACCTCCAAAAGTTTCCTCACACCCATTTTCCTTATTTATTATTATTTTGTGATGAGAAAACTAAGTACAATATCTATCCTCTCAGAATTTTTTTAAGTAAGCCATGCAGTATTAACTTTAAGTAACATGCTGTTCAGTAGATCTCTAGAATGTACTCATCTTTCATAAAAAACTTTGTGTTAATCAACAGATAGAGCCAATCTTTTTTAATGTGTCCTCAGGGTTTTTCCTCACTCCTATTTACTGTTCAATCCACAGCGCTTGGTTTCCAGTTCATGTGCTATAAAACCCACCTTGCTTAAGCCATTAATAACACCATAGATGTAAAAAAGGGACCTGATGTTACATTATGTGACATAATATTAGACACTACATTATGTAAACCTGTCATGAAACAAAATATAACAGCAACAATCAACAATTCTAAATGCATTCTTAGAAAAATCTCACAAAACAAACATATCTTTGAATTGCCTGAACAACAAAACGAGAGGGGACAGATATAAATAATGTTAAGAATGAAAAGTAGACATAGCTACATATAAGAGATGAGACTTTCAAAGAACATCCATAAAAGTAATATGAGTAAATAGAAATGGACACATTCCTTAAAAAATTAACAAATTTGGCTTAAATAGAAAAAAATAAAGGCATAAATATCCTCTTTGATCAATAAACTAAAGCAGTGATGTTAAAAATCTTTCCCAGAGCAACCATAGAGATCCTGTGCTTTTCTAAACAAATCCTATCTGTCAAGAAACACATTATTTCTCTCTTATAGAAAATTTTCCTGGAACTTTTTCCAGAAATATCTAGGAGAAAAATAAGGCATGCTGCCCAATTTATTCAACAGACACAGTACAACTTTAATCCTAAAACAGGGAATGGCAATATGAGAAGGGAAAATTAAGTTCTATATTTCTTATTAATGTGGCTAAGAAGCCTAAAGGAGTATTAGAAAACCAAAGGCAAGGATATGTTTAAAAGAAAATCACAATGACAAAGTTAGGTTTGTTCTCGTGAATCAATGATAATGCAATAAATTACAAAAAATATTAATGTCATTTACTTCTTTGAGGAAAAAGTCATATGATCTCAATATAGACAGAGAAGATAGTTGACACATTCAACATAATTGACAAAAAGTCTGTAAATAATTAATATAAATTTATTCACCCCAAAATGGTAACAATAATAAACCTACTAATAATATTAATATCACTCTGAATGACAAAATGATAGAATCAGTCACCTAACAATCATGAAAAAAGAAAAGAAGCTCATTATCACTAAGCCCATTAAACATTACACTGGATGCCCTACAAGTGCAATAAAATATGAGAAATAAAACAAAGACATGTGTAAAATGAAATGAAAAAAATCTCATAATTGAATATTATATGTTTACATAACTAAAACAAAATAAACTATAGAAAAAATTATGAGAAACAATTAAAAGAGGTTAACAAGATAACAAGAGATCAATATTCAAAACTCTTTTCCTTGCGCTCATCCAGCATTATTCTTCTCCCTCTTCACTCCTTACCAGTCACACTTGCCACAATGCTGTTCCACAAACATGCTAAGACCACTCCCACATCAATTTCTTTGCATATCTTTTTGACTCCATCTCGATATACCCTAGAGTTTACATGACTTTGGTTTCTGCTTTTTATAGGTCTTTAATAAACTATCTCCTTCACAATAAGGTTTCTCAGTCCACCTTATCTACCGTGACTGTCTAGACTCTTCCATCTAATGGAAGACAATTCTACATGTTTCTTCACATATCATGATACAGGCATTAAATAATTTTGTTCCAGATTCCTTTTGAAAAGATGTTTTTATAAAGAACAGCCTTGGAAGATATAGTGTCACTTTGCAGTACAAAGAACAGCTTTGCTTATAGCGTTGGAGAATAATCTACTAAGAGATAACAGCAAAAAAATCTATATACTACTTTCATTATTTAATTCCAAATATGTAATATCTACTCTATTTACATATTTTTTTAAAGTTGAAATCTGGACTTACACTGCAGGCTGTGAGTTCGACTCTACTACTTTCTCTGAGTTTCATATAAATTTTCCCACCTTAATACTTTGTACATGTCATCTCAATTATCATGGTTTCACCTCTTGATCTCCTTCTTCTGTTTTTCACTGCGAGCTATCCTCTTTCTCCTTCCTATATCTGAATTAAAATCCCCAACACATTTATGGACATAGTAGAAAAATTACAGGCCTACCCTAAATTGGTAAGTGTTGAATATGTAAACAAAGCAGAATGGGAAAGCTCATAAACATTGAAGATAGAAAGATCCCGCAAAGAGGAAAAGGACACACTAAGTGAGTACTCTCAAGATTACTATTCAGATAATTCCATTATAGCACCTATAGAGTTGTGTGTGAAAGGCAAGGAAAAAATTCCCATGAAGTCCAGAGGCCGTAGAGTCCTCTCAGCATGTATTGGAATTCGTATTGAAGCTTGCCTTAATTCCTATTTCATATTTTCATACCAAAGATGATACAAACACTGATTGTTGTTTTAGCATCTCCAGCAACATCCATCACAGAAAAGTTTACACTCAGTTTATTGTGTACAACACAAACTTAATAAAAAATGAGTGGTTTGATCAAATAATTAGTTTGAATATAGTTATCAATTCTAATATTATTTTTACTCAAAACATTAAACTTCCCCTTGTGTTTAACTTGCATTTCTTATTAATTTGTTCATATCTTTAAAATATTATTAAATTCATATGGAGTTGATTTAAATCTGGATCTTTTGTCACAACATCTTTTCCCAATTTTAATCTGGCATATATTTATCAGTGGAACTTAGAAACCTTAAATTAGATTTGGTTTCCATGTCATTTTGAGGAATGTTATTCAATTCTCATCTTGTTTACATTTTAGTCTTAACTTTTACATGCTAAAACTTTGTGATAACATGTGAGGTGTTGATAAAATTCTCAATATAGACATGTTTTCTTGATAGTCTGATAAAGTGAAACATATCATCTGGTTTAAAGATATTTTCCAGGAGGCTGGACATTTGGCTCAGTTGGTTAAGAGCTTGCTCAACAGTGCGAGTTCTGAGCAACAGCGCCGCCAGTTCGAATCCCACATGGGCCAGTGAGCTGTGGCTGAGATGAACTGTCACTGAGCTGTCAACAGGTGGCAGGATGTCTCAGCTGGTGAGAGCATGTGCTCCTAACATGGTTGCCTGTTCGAGAGGGTGGGCTACAACTGCCTGCAACTAAGACTGAACTCAGCACCTTGAGTTGAGCAGCCGCCTGGGTGGCTCAGGGGATAGAGCGTGTTCCCTTAACAAATAAGGCTTCCAGTGTGACTGCTGCATGGGATGGTAGCTACGTTCATTTGCGACTAATTGAACAAAGCACCTTAAGCTGAAAATAGCAACTCGACCTGGAGCTGAGCTAGCTGCACCCTCCACAACTAAGATTGAAGGACAACAACTTGGCTATTCCCCTTTCCCAGTTCCCCAATAATGTTCCCCTCTCCATTCCACAACACTGTTCCCTTCCCACAATTCCCCAATAAAATCTTTAAAAAATAAAATAAATAAATAAATAATTTCAGGCTATTTTCATTCAAATGATAAAATATGTTCAAGAATTTAAGCAATTTAAAATAAATTTGTTTAGAAAATGTGTCAATGGATTTCTTTGTTTTTCCATAAGCAGAAAGATATAGTATTCCTTAAAAAGAGGGGCAAATATACTAATAAATCATCCAATATTAAACAACTTCAGAGTAGTTAGAAATTAAGTTTTACAATGGACAGAGTCAAAATCTGAGGGCAGAGAATATATGGAAAATAAGTCTTTATATTAGATATAGATCATAAATTACTTTTGCATATAACTTTATGGATAAAAGTTTACAGATTTGGGGGATAGTTACCTAGAAGAGAGATTGCTGGGTCATATTATAATTCTATTCTTAATTCTTGAGGAACCACCATACTGTTTTCCATAGTGGCTCTACCAATTATATTCCCACCAGCAGTATGTGAGGGTTCTTTTTTTTCCCACAGCCTCTCCAACACTTATTATTTGTCTTGTTGATAGTGGCCATTCTAACAGGTGTGAAGTGGTACCTCATTGTGGTTTTGATTTGTATTTCCCTAATAGCTAGTGATGTTGAGAATTTTTCACATATCCGTCTGCCGTTTGTATGTTTTCTTGGGAGATGTACCTGTTCAGGTTCCCTGGACATTTTTAAATGGGATTGTTTGTTTATTTATAGTTGAGGTATATGAGTTCTTTATACATTTTGGATATGAGCTCCTATCAGAGGTGTCGTTTGCAGATATCTTCTACCATTTGGTTGGCTACCTTATTGTTTTGTTGATGGTTTCATGTGCTGTGCAGAAGCTTTTAGTTTGATACAGTCACATTCATTTATTTTTGCTTTTACTTTCCCTGCCTTTGAGGTCAAATTAATAAAACCTTCCCTGAACCCCAGGTTCATCAGTTTAGTACATTTCTGCTATGCAATTTATTGTTTCAGGTCTTTTCCACTTTGAGTTAATTTTGGTACATGGTGACAGATAGCAGTCTAGTTTCATTCTTTGGTACATGGTTTTCCAATTGTCCAAGCATCATTATTGAAGAGGCTTTGTTTTTCTCCATGGTATATTTTTGGCTCCTTTATCAAAAATTATCTGCCCATAATATGTGGGCATATTTTTGGGTTCTCAATTCAATTCCACTGTTCTATGTATTTGTTTTTCTGCCCAAACAACTAAATTATGCATCAATACATGATTGGATAAAGAAGATATGTAAATATGTACAATTGAATATTACTCAGTCATAAAGAAATGATGAATTACTGTCATTTGTAACAACATGGATGGATCCTGAGATTATCATGCTAAGTGAAATAATTCAGACAGAAAATGTCGAGAAACGTATGATTTCATTCATCTGTGGAATATACAACTGAAAGTAACAACTGAACAAGACAAACAAACAAAATTTCTAGACACAGACAACAGTTTACTGGCTACCAGAAGGTAAGGGGGGGCGGGGATAGTGGAAGAGGATAAAGGTGGTCAAATATATGGTGATGGAAGAAGAACTGACTCTGAGAGGTGAGCACACAATGCAATATGTAGGTGATGTATTACAGAATTGCACACTTGAAACCTATATAATTTTAATAACCAATGTCACTCCAATACATTTAATAAAAATAAAACAACATTTATATTCTGGAATCAACATGGAAAATGCCAGCTGCATATATCCTAGAGTATGTGATTTAAAACACACACAAATGCCTGACAGTTATTTAATATAAGGTTTAGAGCAGTGAAATAAATTCCAGTATTATGGCAGTTATTAATTCCAAACATATCTAATAAAGAATCCCAATATATAGTGCCTTTATGATCATTGTTTGATGAAGGAATGTAAGTTCAATGTAAGCAAGATATTTGTGTTTCTCTACTGTATATGCAACAGTTAATATAAAATTGGATTAAAGTAAATATGAAAGAAATATCTGAAATAAGTGAAAAAGGAATTAATGATAGTGGAGCTTTTAAGAATTACAAATATTGAAGAAAGGCAAAACCCTATTGAAAAAGAGAAAAATCACCATAGATTAATGAAACTGTAATGAAAATAGATTTCATTAAAAATGAAAATTTTCATTGAAAATACATAGAAGCACACAAAAAAATGAAATTTGCAATAATCTTGGGCACTGAGACCACTGGGGAATCCCATAAGAGAATCCAAAAGAAATTTCTGGAAACTACATTATTGATGGGCTGGCAATTTTAGAGAAACAGAGCCATGTAGGAAAGAAATTGGCCATCCCTACTCCATACTGTCTCTACTACCAGGTAAACAAATAAGTCACCATTCTTAAAATTTGGGATTATTTTCTGAGAATAACAATGTCTTTTCAAGACTTCTTAGTTTCCCTTTACATGGATAACAACTCTCATTAATTATTCTCATTTTTTACTTAGCCAGAGAGTTGTGATCAAGTATCACCATACATAGGTGTAATCTAGACACAGATAATTTTATATAAACTCAATTGCACAAAAGTATATTGAACAGCCATTATGTTTTGTGATTATAATATAGTCTTTATAGGATAATGCTAGCCATTTCAATGAAACACAGTGATATGTGGGTGGCTTTTCTACTACTGTTTCTAATAAATTCCTAAAAAAAATATGGTTGAATTGTATTACCAGTTTATATTGCCTTTGTGTCTCTAACACTATTTCTGTTTATTTTGCTCATTTATTTAGTTCTTTAGATTCCACATATAGGTGAGATCATATGGTATTTGTCTTTCTCTGACTGACTTATTTCACTTAGCATAATGTTCTCTACAATACTACTGCAGAGACAGAAGAGACAGTTTAGGGAATATAATCAATAACCTTGTAAATATTTTTTAGGAGACCAGATGGACTCATGTCTTGTTAGGCCAACCACTTCATTGACGGTGTAGTGGCCTGACTACTGCACTGTAAATCTGAAGATACCGATGATTAATATTAGATGTTGACTATAATTTAACACATATATTGTCATGGGATGTGGAAAGAGAGTGGGGATGTAGTCAATGGATTATAATAGATATGTATGATATTGGGGGTGGGGGGAAGGAAAGGGGAGGGGATAGTCACTTTGTAAGGGGTGAAAAAGATAACTATTGGATGGTTTTGTACATCTGTAACTATTAATAATAATAAAATATATATGGTTGATTTTTACAAAATAATAACAATAATAATAATAATGTATAATATTAATAAATAAATAAGTAAATAGAAAAACACAGCACATAGTGGGTTGTGGTAAAGCTGAGTATATGTAAGCAAGAAAGAGAAAGAACCACTTTTTAGTTAATGGATTGTCTAAACTGTCTTATTTTTAAGTTTATCATATTATCATTTTCCTATCACTGTACCATTACAGCAAAATGGCATTTTTTCTCTAAAGTGAAAAAAAAATGGATTATTGTTAATGTCCAATATGATAATGATCATCTTATTTTTTAAGAAGAATTAAAAAATAATAATACTAATAAATAAAGAATGGGGTTTTAATAAGCTTCAGTTTTAAGATTAACATTCACATATCCCCTTTAAGTCAATTAAACATGTAGGAACAGTGAGTTTACTTTTCAGTAGAATTTCTCTTAGCATAAAATCATAAGTGTTACTCCAACGTTTACCACTAAATAGTTTTACTCAGTTTTTTCCTTTGTAAAGAGTAATGCGATTTTGAACGGATGATGATATTTTTTTTATACATTACATTGTAAAGCATATTGCTTACACACTTAAAAGGTGTTTTATATAATATTTTCTAATTATTTATATTTTTAGAAAACTTCTAGAAATTGTGTTCAAAATGTATTTTCCATTTTATAAATTAAAATACTTTACAAATGACATTCAAAAAGTCAATTAACCAAAGCCTACATTAAATTCAGGCTACTTATTGATGCTTATTTGATTCCTCATCTCAATAAAATTTGTAAGTGATGTGTAATCTTTTGTTGTCGTTGAGAGAAAATGCAGTGCAGTATGTTTTAACTTCTGAAATTATTATTATTTGATATTTGATTTCTAGAAAGATTTCTCTTTGCTCAACAAGACAAATAAAATACAAACACAAGACAAAACAACAATATAGAATCCTGCATTATCATGCAAAATCAAAGCTCAAAACACCATTTTTCATAGTCATTTGTCTTTCCAATGCTTTTTATTTTGTAATGAATCCTTAATTATAGCTGAGATGGAGACCATTTCCTTTATTATCATATCGGATGAAATAATAACTTTATTCCTTCTATAGATAACATATCTATTATAAAAGGGAAATTATTCTGTCTCATACCTTGTCAATGTATCATGTTGGACATTAACAATAATCTATTTTCTTTACCTGAGAGAGAAAATTCTATTTTGCTGTAATGGTATAATGGTACAATGACACTGCAATTATAATATGACATTTTTAATCATCTTTAATGAAAAGAAAAAGATATGATTAGAGTATTAAGAATGAGAGTATGTCTATATGTATGGCATTTGGGCGTGTAATACAGGAAAGATTTCAAAAATGTGAAATATTAAATAGACCGTATTGTTGAAGTGATGAAAAACTGAAAAATTTAGTGGACTGTCCAAAACTGCCAGCTGGATAGGAGACAGAAGGATATCAACAGTCTGCATTCAGAAGGAATCCTGATGTGTTGATGTAATAGACTGGTAATGAAATGACTTGTCTGCCCCTACTTACAAAGAACTCTTTGACTCTTTGAAGTGGAATGCTTTGGAGATCACATAAACATGGCCTAACATAAAAATTGTGTCTTTAAGAGTATTCTATTTTCTCCATAAACATTAATTTAAACAAATTAATTACCAAGGTTTATCTACTTATTACATATATTAGAACTGAAGATTGTTTAATATATGCTACTTGCTCTGCATTCAAATGCAACTGTACTTAGAGACATTCTTAGGGAAAACAACAATAACTCAAAACTGAGTAACAACCCTGTCTAGGCTCAAGTAAATACATTGTCACCCAATTTCATGAATAGATAATAGAGTACTTGTGAGAAGCATGTGATTGACAGATCAGAGTAAAACCTTGCCAGAAATGGAACATGTATAAAAACTGCCTTGAATCCTTTGAGGAGTTCAGTGGAATACAAAGAAAAGTAGAAAGAGAACTAGAGGGGATAACAAAAAAAAAAAAGAGAGAGAGAGAATAAATGACAACATGCATTTCAAATTGAGAGGAGTTAGATAATGATTAAGTATAAATTATGAAATATGAGATATCTACAAACTCTCTCAGCACAGAAAATGGTAGAAATTGGTGTCCTGAATCAGTTATCCAGAAAACTACCCAAGACCTGCCATTAAAATCCTGGCTCAGTCACTTACTAGCTATGTGATATTGAACACGTTCCTAGCGTCTCATTGTTGTATGCTTCCCATATGTCAGGCCACAGTAGAAAGGTTCCAGTGGTAAATAAAACAGCATGGCCCTTGTGATTATATAGCTCACATTCCTATGGAGAGCAATAAACAGCAACGATAACAAAAAATTTACAATGAAATAATTTCAGAGAATTATAAATACTGTAAATAAAAACAATACTATGGTAGAACGTGGTTGGTGATATGAAAAGGTTACTTTATTTTCTAATTAACCACTTTAATATTCACCTGAGTCAGTGTATCTGTTGTAACAAAGTGTAGATAAGCACCAAGGTATCTCTAGAAGGGAAAATTTTCCCCAATGGCCATTCCAGGTGCGTAAAATATCTGAGTAATAAGAAAATATGGCTCAGTCCTGATTTCACATTCTTTCCATTTCAATTCACCTCTGGTAACTAAATTAATTGAAAACAACTTCAAAAATGACTTGCTATTAATATAGGCAGTAGAAACTTTCTTACAAATGGCATCAAGCAGCCCAAATAGTCTTTGGGATCCTCTGTAAACAACTCCAACATTGTTTTAGTCAGCAACACAAATGCTTCTTTCCACATACAATTCCAACACAGCTTAAGAGAGACTGTAGAATAAGGTGTGCCATGTACAGATTTTTCCTTTTTTAAAATTTCTGAAGAAATTAACTTTAGCATTGGCACCAATCATATTAGAAACTTTTAATAAAGCATATTAATTCATGTTATTCTGTGTAAATAAGAATGAACTGAAGGTAGTATCATAATTCTGTTTGTGGTCGTAGAAAATCGTATAGGTCTTTGAAAAATGGCCTTAACAACACAATGGAAATGAAAGTAAGCTCTAGATCATGGTATTATTTTCAGGTTTAGCTGAGATAATCCATCTAAAATATCAGTGCTTATCACATAGTAAGTGTGCAACAACACGTTGGCCATTATTTTTATTAATACATTTTTATAAAAATATATTATTTTTGTTAGAATTTATTTTAGGTGACTATCTTTGGTTTTTGTTTTCTACATTAATAATTCCATATTTTGAGGGGTATATCATATGTAAATAAGTAATAATTACAACAAAATCATACACTTGACATAGTAATTTCTTTCTCAGCCAAAAAGATAAAAAAACTTCCTTAGAGAAATGTGTTTTATAATCAGTCTAAATCACTGTGTTATCATTCTGCTCTATAAAAGAAAATATGTGGGATAATTAATTTCAGCTCTTTTGACTGTTTTATATTATCTCTAAAGTTCTGGTTATATATAACATTCTCTAGTTAACTTATGACTCAAACAGTAAAACTATTGGAAAAAAAATCCTTAGAAATATCAGAATAATTTTCATATATAAGTGATCTAATATCAATTATTCTCTTACACATAAAAAAATGCAATAATGGATAGTATCAGAGTGACTGAGTGAAGGCCTTTATAATGGTGTAGATTTGTGAAATATTTCAAATGTACCACAGGAATAGCTGACTCCTGGATGTGAGAAGTTAAGTATTTCCTGTTCTCTATTTGAACGTGACTGAAAGAAAAATTAAAGGAGAGCTTACACAAGATCAAGGACTTCTTTCTGACCATGTGGTAACGTTATAGTTAAGCACTGCATCTGGACTGATTTCACCAAGTGACAAGGGGCATTTTCACTGTCAATGGTTATTCACCATCATGTGTGGTTAGAAATAAAATGTTTCCTCTACAAGGAGATACTGTTCCTGTAATGATGCTGGTAGAAAATACCATCTCTGTGGGTAATGTTGGACAATCCCTTTGATATTATTTACAAAAGGAAATCGCTTTAAGATACATGGACGTTTCCATTTATTGATAAGTACTATTACTCAGTTTCTTGCGTTAAGGACTAAATTATGCTAAACCCTGAGGTTTCAGAATAGTAACATCTGATTTCTGCATCTGAGAAATTTTTATGTTCCTAGGAAAAGCAGATTAAATACAAAATAGTGTGATGATGATTCAATTAAAGAGTGTATATCTAGCTCACTAATTGGATAAAAGATCACCACAGTTAGTTAGATCAAAAAGTGATAAAAAAAATTTTCAGTAACCTGATATTAGAAATGAGTCTCAGGGTTGGCTGAGTGGCGCGTTGGGAAGCCAGCGGACCCAGTTCGGTCCCACATATGAGGGCCAATGACACTGCCCTCAAAAAAAAAAAAAGAAAGAAATGAGTCTCACAGAACACAGGACAAACAGGGGTTTACATGGACAGAGCAGAATGGAGTGTTGATATGAGGTGGGGACAGAAGTGAGAACAGTGGCCTGGTGGAGATGTTAGGGACAAAAAGGATTAAATGAATAAAGCCACATGACCAATCCTGAGGACCTTAGAATGCGTCACAAAGTCGAGGAAAACCCTATACTAAAAAATGCACTTTCATCAATAGGCAATAAAGCAATTACACTGAAATTATTGGCCAACTTTATATTTACAGTTGAGGCTGGGGAGGAAGAAGCTTTATTGTAACTTCAAGGTTCTTTCAGCTTGTCCAATAATTAAATCAACATGAAACAGATTAACAAGAGAAAATAACCAAATGTACTTACTTATGTATGCATGGGAACACCACATGTATGAGAGAGTCAGAGACAACACATACATGAGAAGTTCAAGTACAAAATGTGAAAATGAGGTATATATGTCATTCTGAGCTAAGGATGAAGAGATTTGCCTTGGGAATTCAAAAGGCCATTGTATGACAATAAGAACAGCAGATATTCCATTATTAGAAGTTTGCCCTGCTCTACGGATATGTTATAAAAAGTTATTTCTGGTGATAACTCTTATTATGGACAAGGACCCTAATTTAAATTCTTAAGGCAAAGGTAAAAGTTTCTCATGTGTCTATAGGGTCTTGATTGCTTTAAGCTCAAAATAATCTACATGTTAATGTGCCGCATTTTGGGAGGCCTGTTCTGAACCCCTGCACTCTCAAAGATAAATAACTTTTGGACAAAAAATCCTTTTCCAAAAATTAAAATTAATACTTCTAGAACATCAACAGATAATTCACTGTTTTTAACACTAATAAAAACCCAAACCTACCCCATATACTTGAAATTCTTCTCCAAAAATGAATATAAAAGCAGTCAGTGAAATGCTTAATAATAAAAGTGAAGAATGTAGAAGGTTAAAACAATGCAGTAAAGACAATCAGTTTTGACATGACCACCTTATACGTTGGCACTGAACACAAAAGCAAAAATCACATTTTCAATAACTTTTGGTTGCTTTGATTTGGATATACTATTAAATAGAAACTGCATGTTATGAGGAGAAAAATTTAGATGTTTGATGAGGATTTTGAGCATTGCTTTTAATCTTTCTTTTGATCGTTAATAGTTTCTGTTTTGCTCCTAGCATTTTTATTATTCTAGGAAATTTTGAGGTCTGAACATTATACTGTAATTAGACAGTTTGCATGGCCTGTGAGCTCCATAATTGGCCTCCCAGTAGTATTTATTGTTATTTAAACAATATGGCTAATATAATATGCATGATGAAAATGCTGGTCCTATTCTTTTTGCAGCCTGTGATGTTTTCAAATCCTTCAAAATAATAAAAAACAAAGCTTGGACTATGCCAGAGCAAATGACTAATTACATAATGCCCAATTTTTATTTTCCCCTCTATTAATTTTGTTACTAAATTCAGAACTCTGTTTTACAGTATTGGTACACAAGACAATGGTCTATATAATTTGCATTCTGACTAAGACCATAAGTGCATTGCTAAAGGCAATACATCCCCTTTCCTCAGCCCCTCCACAAATCTTTACAACATGCAATATTAACTTTAGAAAGCAAGGCAAGTGTTTTTTAGTAGGCTCACCTCCTAAAGAATTCTAATATATTTTTTAAAGTAACATTCATGCATTTATGATATGCTAGATAGTATAGAGACAGTTTATTTTGGAAAAAAAAAGCAATTCCATTCATATTAATGGCTCATATATAATACACAAAAGATACAATTTTAAAATTATCAATTGACAAATATTTTAAATCTACACATTTCCCACTATTTTATTCATTCATAGTGGGAAAAAGAATATTTATTTTTTCTTTAATTTACTTTCGAGAAGTGGATAAAGTGTCTGGTTAGGCCTGGCTTTCTTAATTTGGCTATGTCCATTTTAATTTGGTTAGCACTATCCTCAAAAAACAATATAAAAAGCGTAGGGGTCCTATCAAAAGGGTTTATATCAGTTTTGTGTGTCTATTTGTATTATGTATTTGTAAGTTTTAACTGCAGTTATTTTAATAATAATATCACATCCAGAAATTAGGGAAGAACTTGTTTGTTGAATCAAGCTAAAGGACATTATGTGAAGTGAAATAAGCCAGACAAGAAAGAAGAAAAAAATATAGAATCTCGTTTATATGTGGAATCTTAAGAAGTCAAATACATAGAAGCAGAGGGTCGAATAATGGTACGGGGTCTAGGGAGGGGAGGGAAATGGAGAAATGCTGGTCAAAAAATACAATTTTGCAGTTATGTAGGATGAGTAAGTCTGGATAGTTAATGCATAGTTGTTAATACTAGACTGAGTATTGGAAATACATTATATATACAGTGTATAGTGTGTTCACCACCCAGAGTCAGTTCTCCTACCATCACCATATATTTGACCTCCTTTACCCTCTTCTATCACCCCCTCTTTCCCCTTACCCTCTGGTAACCACTAAACTGTAGTCTGTCTCTATGAGTCTTTGTCTTGTTCATTTGTTACTTTCAGTTTTATATTTCACATTTGAGTGAAATCATATCACCCTCAACTTTTTCTGACTTATTTCGCTTAGCATAATCTCAAGATCCATCCATGTTGTCACAAATGGCACTATTTCTTGTTGTCTTAAGACAGAAGAGTATTCCATTATGTATATGCACCACATCTTTTTTATCTAATCACTATTGAAGGACATTTTGGTTGTTTCCATGCCTTGGCCACTGTGAATAATGTTGCAATGAACATAGGTTTACATGTATCTTTACCGATAAATGTTTTCAGATTTTTGCATAGTCAGAAGAAGAATTGCTGGGTCACATGGTAATATGCCATACAATCCAAAATTTTAAAAAAGATCAATGCTTTGGGATTAAGTGAAAAACATTACAAATGAAATGCATCATCATAAGAATCTCATTTCAGTAATTTTATTATGGGAAATAAATGCAACCATAGGTTGCTTAACCAAAGGTAAATTTGCTTGGCATAATATAGTGTAATTGCAAATGTTGGATAAGTTAGATAAAGAAATATTTTTTGTTTCAATAAATCCTTTAAATATAATTTTGTTTTAATGGTAGGTAAAAATTAGTTTTGAACTGACCCAGTGTTTGTATTATGGATAGGTTACCTGATGCTCTAAGAATATGATTTTGGAAAAAGCTTCTTAAAGAGAACTCTTGACAACTGTCAAGACAAGCATTCATCAGATGATCTGTAGCCTTATGTTAATACTTTACACATGATTTTCCACTTTAGTTTACTAAAAAAGTTAATAATACACTTCAGTATTTAATATAAAACAGACCACGCTCAATCAGTTGTCTTCTCAAAAAGAGGCATTTCTTAATATTTTAACATTGAAAGTTTGTTTTCTTGTAATTAATATTGCAAAAAGAAATACATCTGTGATTTGTCCATGGCATCTTTTGCCTCTCCAAGGTGGTCTACATAATTAAAAACAGGCAAACACAAAAACAAGCAAAAAACTTGAGAACTCTTGCTTTGTATTATAGGAACATGTGAAAACAAAGTTACAATTTTTTAAATCAGATCTGCTGAAGTCAAGGCAAAACATGACACTCAGTAAGCATCCCTGCCAAATGTTTTATGTTTCTACATATTAATAAGTGACTCAGGAGGATCCACGATAGTATGTCATTTAGTTCTCTGTAAGAAATTTCTCATAAACAATGAGGACCACATTTATCTACCAGTTACCTAGCTGCAATGATTTCGGGATTTGTCAGTCCATTTGATAAAAGGCCACGCTTTTTTCACACACCCCATACGACTGACCATTTCTGCTCAGTTTGTGATTTCTCTATGGGCAAACTTCGCATCTGCGTCCCCGTTGGTCTGACCATTTCACAGAGCTGACTTATAGTCTGATGCTCATCAGCTCAGCCAGACAATTGTCCTTCCTCCTTTATTCCTGGCAAAGATGTCAGACTTGTGTGATTTATGAACACTGTCCATGCTTACTTCTGCTCTCTTTTTATTTTTTTCATAGGCATTTCACCCTAATAAATCTGTTGCACTTCAATTTTTCTTAGCATCTGCTTTCTAGACCCAGACCCTTTGATGAAGAAAGATGCATAATTCTGACCAAATTAATAAAGAATTATTGCTATTATTTTGGTCTCATAGTTGTCACTTAATAAAAAATGCAGCTGTATGAAAATTTATAATTTTTGTAAATCAATTTCTGCCAAAAATATACTTTTATACTTTAGAATATTAGGAATGATTTTTATTCTATTATATTAAAAAGCCTGTCACTTCATATTTATATTGTTTTTAAACTAAATCTTATGTAATTATGAAAACTAGTCATCTGCCCCTGGGTTTGTGCAAACCACAATGTGCTTTATTCACCTATTTCCTCATTCCCAAAGGCAGTGATTGGGCTGGCAGAAATCAGCCAGGGCAGAAGGTTAGATATTTGGAATTTAGTTTCTTGAATCCAATATTGTTTTAGCAAAAAAACCAACACTCCCTTAGCAGAAATTAACTGGGGCATAATTATAAAATCGAGAGTCTTCAATGATCACATTTTTAAAAAATATTTGAAATCTTTTGTTCCAGTTATAACAATTTACTCCCAATTTTGTTTCAAAATTGCATGTGTCAGGTCTCTCCTGTGTAGCTTGCCAAACTGATTATTTCTGCTGATTCAATAGGTGTGAAATGGAATTCTAGTGTAGTTTCAATTTCTGTATGCCTTATAATGACAAACGAGGTATTACAATTAGGTTCACGAACTTATCCTAGAAAAAGTGCTACATACCTCATTACTGAATATCACTACAGTCACTTTCAAAGTATTCTCCTTGGGAAGCTATGTACAGACACCAGCACCTAGTCCACCCTTCAAAGCAATTTAGGAACTCGTTTTCTGGAATGGCCATCAGAGCTGTCATCTTGTTACCCTTGATGTCCTGAATGTCATCAAAATGTCTTCTTTTAAATATTTCTTTTATCTTCATGTAAAGAAATAAGTCATTGGGAGTCAGATCAGGTGGGTAGGGAGGGTGTTCCAATATAGTTATTTGTTTACTGGCTAAATGTCCCTCACAGACAGAGCCCTGTGAGCTGCTGCATTTTCGTAATGCAACAGCCATGAATTATTGGCAAAAAGCTCAGGTCATTTAATTTTTCACTCAGGTTTTTCAGCACTTCCAAATAGTAAACTTGGTTAAACTGTTTGTCCATGTGGTACAAATTCATAATGAATAATCCTCCTGATATCAGAAAAGAAGGCTAGGAACATTGTTGCTACAAGTTCATGAACTTAAATGTTAGACCTCTTATATAGATAAGCATTTGTGTGTGTATATGTACAGAGGGTGCCAAAAATATATATACACCTTTTAAGAAAGGAAAAAAAAAACTGTATTAAAATTTTAATACCCAATATATACCAATAACAAAAGATGAATACAAGTCACTTTTGACTTATGCAATTACATGAGATGCTCAAAGTGATTACCATCAGAGTAATTCTAATAAAGCTTTTTATTTTCTTAAAATGTGTATGTAGGGCCGGCTGAGTGGCGCAGTGGTTGAGAGCTGTCTCGGGATGCCAGCAGCCCAGATTCGGATCCCACATATGAGGGCCAGTGACACTGCCCTCTTAAAAAAATAAAGTGTATGTATGTTTGTGGCACCCTCTGTGTGTGTGTGTGTGTGTGTGTATTCATGCATAATGCATACACATAGATATCATATATTACATATATGTTTGTATGTATTTGTGTATATACACATATATACATATATATGATGAAACATCAACTTTTATGAGTGTGAGGACATAGGAAATAATGTTGATAGTTAGCAATTTTAATAAATAAAAAAATCTAATTTAACAAATTCATAATTTTTCAGATTACCTTAACAAAGTTTCAGATGTGAGGGAAGGCTTAAGGTACTTTAGGTAAAATTACTAATATTAAAAATCAAAGTTGAGAAAAACATGATTCTTGCTTAAAACTATTTCATTAAAAAATAATTCTACAGTTTATCTACATTATTATACCTATCCATTGTTTAATTAGTTTACCCAATTAAAATCATTCAAAAATTCATGTTAAATCCTGGTAATTGAGGGTGGAAGGAAAAATGTACACATGGCAACTCCTTTTCTCAGGAGTGCTTGCAATTAGTTTTGTGAGGTAAAATACCCTATAGTTTAAGAAAGTATATGATTAAGTAAAAACCGGTATTATAAACATTAATTTTGATAGAAATTTCAAGAAAAGAAATAAATCACTGGCTAAATATTATCAGAAAACATCCTCTAAAGGACACAGAATTTGAGTCCATAACCTTGGGTATCTTAATATCTATTACCATGAATTTTCTTACCACCCACACATTACTTTGCTCAGATTTCTAATTCACACATCACACACTTTTACTATTCTCATTATTTATTTACAGGCTTTGCTCCAATGTAAAGGGTGAACTCTTTGGTCTGGGGACAATTTATTAGTACCACATGAAACCAACATGGAAACTTAGGTAAGAAATTTAGGGAATATCACTATATTTCAATATTCATGATTTCTGATTATTCTTTCCTACCAAAATACTTTGAAAAATTAATAATTGAAAGAAAATATGCTTGTTGTCTCATTTTACTTTTCCTTCCTGTCCTATTTTGCATAAATATTCTTGTTCAAATATTTGACTCAGAAAACTTCACAGCATTATTTTGATTACTTCAGTCTCCAGGGCAGTGATCTTTGTATATTCATATTTCAAAGTAAAGTCTATAGTTAACTTGGGCTTATTTAACATTCCATCCTGTATAAATGATCTGCTGGCTCCATAAAACTATTGTTACCCAGTTGTTGAAATATTGTTACACTGTTCTTTACAACATAAAATTGTATGTATTTAAATATAAAATCATATTTACAATGTCATCACATTCCAGTTCAAAATCATACTATGCTGCTGTATTAATTTCATTCAAGGTATCTCAACTTTTCAGCAATAGTCATTACTATAAGATGTGCCAGGAGTTTGAAAATATCACATATCTAAATTCAGTTTAGAATCACCAATTGTTAATTTAGTTCAGTTGTAAACTAAGTACACCACAAGATGCTTTAAATAGTAAATATTTAACCAGAAAATTGAATTTTTCATGATATCCTTAAGGACTAAGGGTATTTATCAAGGATATTAAATTTAAAATGTCATATAAATGTCAATTATTTTACCACATTATGTGGTAATGAAAACAGGGGAATTACCAGGGAAATTCCCAAACATACCTCTTGGCTTACCTCTATTATCGCTACCTGAATTAATGCAAGAATCAACACAACTTCATCCCCTAAGTCTGTATCCCTAAAATGTATGGCATTTTATCATTTTATTAGCTGTTTCACAGATGGACATTTCCCAACAGTGCTTGCTAAATAAAGTGTGAGGAAACCTCTAAAAATAATTATGCATAGTTAAATTAAAGACCAAGTATATATCAACAGTGATTACTGATGAATCCACATGTTTAAAATATTTCAGGTTCTTTATATGCCAGTCTCTTTTCCTTTTCATTTCTGATTTCTATGTTACACCTCTTGACTGTCCAATCTGGTCCAAACTATATTTCTTACACGTATGGGTCATGGCCTCGCAGATTAGTTTGTATGAAATGAATCCAGATTTTCTAAACTTCATTTGAAATTACACTCCTGAAGTGAAAACAAAGACAAACAACTTTTTTGTTGTTGCTGTTGTTGATGTTGTTGTTGTTTTTATAAGGCAGTGTCACTAGCCCTCATATGTGGGATCTGAACAGGAACTGCTGGCATCCCAAGCCAGCTCTTAACCACCGCGCCACAACAAAAACTTTTTTATAGAAGTTATCTTTAGGTTAGAAAATTAGGGATGATTTGATGTTTTTCTCTTGTACATTTTTCTAGATTTCCCTAAACTTCCAGAGCAAACATGGTAATTTAGTAATTTAAAAAGTCTATTAATGTTAAAAATAAATACACCTGAGACATTTTATCTACAATTTGTCTCACATTCCCTAGGTTTTTGTCAATCTTTTTCTAAGTTTTTTGCCTTTTCAATCCAACCACCTATTTATATAATTCTATAATTCTTCAAAAGTTGGACAAACATCCCATTTGTTATCCAGCTATATTTTTTCCCTGAAAATGTGATTATCTCAGTTCTTAGACTATTGATTCATCCATTCATGAGGACATATGTTCTACTACTGGAAATAATTATAAATTTCCTTGAGGGACTGAGATTGCACATCTCCGAAACCATTTGCTCCCTTCCCCCATTTTACCTTCACCTCCTGATGGATGAGTTCTCACATATGGAATGTACTTGAATTAGGCCTAGCCTGCCATTTACCCAGTGATACTAATGCGAATAACTGAATCAATACTCATTTGCAATGCAGGTATCAAACTTCATGGTCCAACTTTCAGCTAAATTTTTAAATGATCCTGCTCGGCAGTCACAGTTCTGTGTTGCCCAGACACAATGCAAGTTGTCACCTGTTAGCGACTCACTGAATTTCCTTGTCTAGACCCCTCAACTAGCTAAACACCTGGCTCAATGTCATCAATTGGTAGCATGGGTAGCATGAAGGATGTTGAAGCTTACATTATTTTGGTTTCATTAAAATATTCTGAATTGATAACATAAATTTCAGAGTAACACTTCCAAATTTTTCAGTATGTATGCTAAATTGAAATTACAAAATGCCAACGAAAATGAAATATACAAACAAGTTGGATATTGTGTTCCATCTATGTTACACTGTAATAAACAGAGCACCATACTTAACAATTTGGGTCAACCTAGTTCCTATATCAATGATCCATCACAAAATATAGCGATGATGTATTACAGACTTGTACTATTGAAACCTATGTATTTTTACTAACCATTGTCACCCCAATAAATATTAAAAAAACAACTTTATGCAGTATTTTTTCCAATATGCTATCATAAAATTTTATGCTGTGATGTATTTTTATTTATTAAAAATTTTAAATGTATCACATGGAAGTTATAATTTCTCTGCATAAAGTTTTTAACTGCCCTATATCATGAATATTGCTTATTTCTTCTGAATACATACAATTTGGTGATTAAAAATATATTTTTTGAAATAAATTCTGACAATAGAGAGTAGAGGTGTATCTTAATATTGCTATTTCTTAATTTTCAAAATAAGAGGATGGAAAGGTCATATTGCTACCCTCTAATATTTTTCTTAAAATTTTATAGATTTATAAAGCAGCCTGTCAGACACCAACATACCAGTATTATTCATTCCCATTTAGTATTTACAAAGATGAATAGAGGTACACCTTATTAAAATCATGAGTAAAATTCAATAATTCATACTTTATTTTGTAATATATTAGAACACATGCATATATTCACTATAAACAATAGAACCCAATGATAGTCTATTGATTGGTTACCAAAAGAAGCCTTAACAATCATTAGGATGGAAATTTCTCCACCAGGAAAATAGAGTAGTTCTATTTTCCTGATTCCTCCTACAAAGTACAGCTATGACATAAAACAAATAGCAGTCAATCCACAGTACAGTTGTACCTTGACTTCATCATCATCAATATTATGGTTTTGATAATGTACTGCTGTTTTGTAAAATATCATCATTGGGGGAAACTGGGTAAATTATACACTCGACCTCTCTGTATTCTTTATTGTAAGGACAAATACAAATCAAAACAAGAGGGTTTATTCTCCCTGATGATAATCTTCCAACTCCTGTGGGAAAGTAGGAATCTAACTTGGAGGGCTCCTTGCTTGAGGTGCAAAACTGTTTGTCCCCTGTCATGAAGGTAAGAAAGTTGGTTTTTCTTAAAATAAAGCCAATCAACTAATAAATATGGTCACTCCAAATACCAAGTGAATTTAGGATGACATATGTGTGACCAACAGTGATGTAAGATCTCTCACTTGAGGAGTAGTTATTATTTATCTTAAAAATAATGTATGTAATTGGTTGTATCTGCTTGATGCATAAAAGGGTGAGATATATTTCTGTCTTTATAATCGCTTAGCTGATTGACTCTGATGCATATTATATTCTGGTTTAATGCTGATACAATATTAAAGTATTGTATAATATTTTTCTGCTTTCCTTCTTTACTGCCTTTGTAGAGAGATTTCCTGGATTCAGAAGATATTCTTCTTTAAATATATTTCCTCCAATGTACAACTCAAATGACTACAATTTTCCAAAAATAAAACATGTAATTAAAAATAAAAAGATTGGTGCCGGATGAGTGGCACAGTGGTTAAGAGCTGCCTTGGGATGCCAGCGGCCCCGGTTCGGATCCCACATGAGGGTCAGTGACACTGACCTCTAAAAAAGAAAAAAAAATTGTTTTTAAAAACAAAAACTACATTAAGTAGTTAGAAAATAAACTAAAAAACATTAAGTATATTAATCATGAAAGAAAAGAAAAATGTCAATTTTATCAGCCTTAGTAAGATATGACATTAAGTATAATATTTAGATTTGAGAACTAATTTTCTTATTAGTATTTTTGCCAATGGCCTTAGTTTTTCTTTATTGACCTATTTCTGTTATCTGATGTCTGTTGAATAGTAACAGGAAGAGAAAATAATGAAGGCAAATTCTGATGATATCTGTTAATTATTAGTGATGGAATTAGTATGATTATTTGAAGTAAAGCCAAGACTCCAAAGATTTTAATCAAATTTTCTCTATCATTCTTACTATTCAAGTGTATATTCAGTTTGTTAAATAGAACACATGTTAAATAAACTGAGATATTTGATACACGTTAAAAAGCACACTTTTTTTATAAAATATATTTTTTCTTAATTATAATTTTTTCAACATAAATTTAGGTAATCTTGTTATTCCAATTTGCCTCAATATCAGCTGAGTTTGTGTAGTGCTAAAAAGGGACCAACAGTGATACAATTAAATGTAGTAGATGTGCTGCCATAGAAATGCTGAAAATCAGCCAGCAGTTATTTATCTTCAGAATTCTTTTTGTTCAGTAAAAACAAAACAAACAAAAGAGACTGCATATTATAAACCCAAACCATTGTTGATTTGATTTCTGTAGCAAAAAGCATTGATCAAAATGTATTTATTCAATCTAATATACATATACAGATACAAAAAACAATGGGTTTAAGTATCTTTTTTGTGTGTTTTACTAACATTGTTTTCTACTCTTCTTATTTTAGTGGGGAATCCTCATTTTTGGAAACACCATATCATCCTCATGGAGCTATGGAAATGTAATATCTCGCTTCCCTCGTCCAGCCATTGCAGTAGAAACATAAAATCATCATGAACAATAAATAGTTCAGGATTGGATGGCTGGAGTTGAGACAATCAGAAGAGGTTGCTTCTAATTGTACTTCCTCTGGGAGGATGTCTCTTTACCCATTATGGATCTATCTCAATGGTAGGTAGAAAAAGACTTTTCTTTAGAACAGGTGCTCTTTTATATTCATCCCCAGACATACAGTCACAGTAATGGGGGCCATTTGTTTTTCATAAAGAACTTAACAATCACTGGGCTTTCATTGCTGGTTTAGGGATTTAACTAACAATTAAATGCCATTAAAGCCTAAAGTAACTGCTTGTATTTTTAACTCCTGGATAGTAACCAGCATAAGAAATTTCTCACAACTATATATTTATTTTAAAAAACTGGAGCCCATCCCTGTGGTTTATATCTTTAACCAACAGGCTTTGGTGCTCAGTCCTCCGTTGTACTTCTAATCTTTCAGTGGCTTCCATTTTTGGTTCTGGTGGCTTTAAATTAGAGCTAATTTTCCCCATGATGCAACCATGTAGTTACAGTTAATGGACTTAAACTATGCAACAGGGTTGTTCCCTCAAGGAGAAGCAAAGGGTTTCACAAATGTACTTAGGTACATTTCTTTATTACCCTGAAAATGTTTGAGTCACAATTTTATCTTTAGATTTTTTGTTTGTTTGTTTTAGTTTTTTTAATTAAATTTTATTGGGGTGACAATTGTTAGCAAAGTTACATCGATTTCAGGTGTACAATTCTGTAATGCATCATTTATATATCACATTGTGTGTTCACCACCTAGAGTCAGTTCTCCCTCTATCACCATGTATTTGGCCCCCCATCTTACCCTCTGGTAACCTACTACCCCTCTCCCTGCTTACCCTCTGGAAACCACTGAACTATTGTCTGTGTCTGTGAGTTATTGTTTCTTTATTTGTCTTGTTCCTTTGTTGCTTTCAGTTTCATATCACACAAATCAGTGAAGACATACAGTTCTCAACCTTTTCTGTCTCACTTATACAATTAGCATAATAATGTCAAGATCCACTTATGTTGTTGCAAATCCAATTTAAAAATGGGCAGAGGATCTAAATAGACAATTCTCCATAGAGGACATACAGGTGGCCAATAGACATATGAAAAGATGCTTAACATCACTAATCATCAGAGGAATGCAAATGAAAATGACAATGAGATATCACCTCACCCAAGTTAGGATGACTGTCACCAATAAGACAAATAATAACAAGTGTTGGAGAAGCTCTGGAGAATAAGGAACCTTCAGACACTATTGATGGGAATGCAGACTGGTGCAGCAGCTATGGAAGACAGTGTGGAGGTTCCTCAAAAAGTTAAAAATATAATAGAATTACCACAGGGCACAGCATACCCTCTCCTGTGTATACGATGCCTGACAATTAAGTTTGCAAACTAATCTAGAAAAAGTGCTACATGCCTCATTGCTGAATATCACCACAATCACCTGTGAAGTACTCCATTTGGGAAGTTATACACTGATGTCAGCACCTAGTCCACCCTTCAAAGCAATTTCGTAGCTCTTTCTGGAATGGTCATCAGACCTGTCAACATATTACCCTTGATATCCTGAAGTCATTAAAAGGTCTTCCTTTCAATATTTACTTTAATTTCAGGTAAAACAAACAAAACAAAATAAAAAGAGTCATTGGGGGTTGGATCAGGTGAGCAGGGAGGGTGTTCCAATACAGTTATTTGTTTACTGGCTAAAAGCTCCCTCACAGACAGTGCCATGTAATGTAGTAAGCTGGTGCATTGTCATGATGCAAGAGCCATGAATTGTTGGTGAAAAGTTCAGGTCATCTAACTTTTTCATGCAGCCTGTTCAGCACTTCCAAATAGTAAACTTGGTTAACTGCTTGTCCAGTTGGCACAAATTCAAAATGAATAGTCCCTCTGATAATAAAAAAAAAAAATTAGCAACATCGTTGAAACAAGTTTGCTAAGTTGTCAGATTACATATGTCTAAAAAATCTAAAAATATTTGTCCATTCATTACAGCTTTATTTACAGTGTCCAAGACATGGAAACAAACAGTGTCCTTTGAAAGATGATTGAATAAAGAAGGTATGGTATATATCTTTAGATCCTTAAGGCAGTTGTCATACAGAACTTCTTCAACTTAAAAAAGACTACTTAATTTTTAATCATTCAACATTGCATATGGTTCTTTGTACATTAGCTGTTCTGGCATGCTGGCTATGAAAGATAATCATCTCTCACAACAAAACTATAGGCTTTATCATTTTTGCTTCAGATAGTCCAGTGTGAATATAATTTTTCCCCATACTTACTTAAACTTACCGAAGCTCCCTAGCTATAGCCAATAAAATTTAATATCTTCACTTTTTTTTTCTTCTCAATGTAGAGGTCCACAGTTTGTAGGCATGTAGCCCAAATTCCAAGGCACAAGTAATCAATAGTTTAACCAGATGCATTGTGAAATTACATCTTTTCATCAAGGGATAATGTAACCCTTACAATCTACCCTAATTTAGCTCATTCAATTCCACAATTTATGGTGTAACAATAGAAAATTTAACCCTTAATTGAATGGTTTATATTAGTGAATGTTTAGGGCTTCTGGTGTCAGCACACAACTATCTGTTTTTGTTTGTTTGTTTGTTTTTAATTTATTTTTAATTAGCTTCAGGTGTACAACACAGTGCAATAGTTATACTTTTTACCCCTCAAAGTGACAACCCCCCTCCCCCAATTCACCACCCCACTCCTCCCCCCATATCATATATATCTATTACACTTCCTCTGACTCCCTTCCACAGTATAATCCACATCCTGTGACTATCTATATATTCAACTGCAGTTGCTATACAATATTATACAATCTCAGCTTCCATTGTACAGTGCAGTGATCAAGTCTCTACTTCATCCATGAAATGGTCTCCCCAACAAGACATGTGACCATCTGACACCCCAAAAGAATATCTGTTGTTTTTTAAAGGAAGCATATTGATTATTTGACAAAGAAAGACGGGTTTATTTTTAGGTATCACTGTAGGTAGAGCTTCCAGACAATCGCGCTCGAGTTCTCTTTGTATTTTCTATTTCCCTTCTCTACTTGTTTTTGCTGTACTTTTCATTGTCAATAAAACAACCCCGTTATTATAATTTCAGTTTTATATGAAATAATTACATTCCCATCTTAACAAAGACAATGACAGAAAATACTCCCTTTGGCCTTGATCAGATCCTGTTCCCATGAATTAGATTACACATCCACCATTTAAATCGATCACTATGCCAAAAAGGATGTATTATATTCAGTCCCTTCTTAAGGCTCAGGAGCCAAGGAAACATGATAGGGTGCCCTATCAGGACATAGAATGGATAATGAGTTTCCCCAAAGACAGTGTTAGAAACATAAATTAGATAAAGAAATTGCACAATGCAAAAATAACCATACATACATAGATGCACAAACACATACATAAAAGAAGTCATTATCCTTCAGTAGTCAAATAATGTGCGATTTCTGTATCTACCATCTTGGCACTGTCACATTTCTTGATATTTTAAGTTTTATTAGCAAACTAGATCATAATACACGCCTCGAACACAGTGAGTGTGTCATCCCCATCTTTCTTCTCTCACAGATTCCCTGACTACCCCCTATCTGCTCTCTTGAGTATGCTTAGACATACACATATCTTCCCTTTGGAGTAATTTGTCCCCGAGAACCACATCATATGAGTTTTACAGCCATCTTGTCAAACATTCTAGGCATGAAAATCATGCAATGAGTACAGAAGGTAATGCGTGACAGAAAAAAAAAAAAGCTACACCTTTCTGTGAATTAAAAAATAAATAAATAAATAAAATAGAGTGGCTAAACGTGAACCAGCCAACAAAAATCTACCCCTCTCTCCCTATTTCTCTAAACATCTTCCGGTATCCCTATACACGACCAATATTTTAATACTCAGCTTTCAAAAACCTCTAATTTAGAAATTGGAGGTGAGAACAATTCACTTTTGATTATATGTTAAAAGAGGAACACAGGTCAATTAGTCAGTGCATGAAATTGTGTGATTTATATGTCATGAATATTCTTAAAATCATAAAAAATAAAGCGCACCTGTCTAAACCTACATGAACAGTACACCGATGTATATACTCCTTTTATAGAAAGCTACATCTTCTGTGGAAAGAGTAAAAATGGATGCTGTATTAGAATTACTAGTTGTTGTTTTTTTAAATTTATTTAACAGATCTTCATATTATTTATGATGAATGACTAATGAGGTAAATATTAGCATTAAAATGGCCTGATGGTTTAGATACCAAAGATATATTTTATCAAAAACCAAATGTGAAAATTAGGAAGAGTATTATTTTAATCATTGAAGATTCTCTTTGATATTTTCTGTAAAAAGGGAAAAAACCAAACAAACAAACCCACAAGCCTTTACATATTTAGAAACAACTGTTTATTTGAGACTGTTCCTGCATTGTTTAGGAAAATAGCTTTGTGGGTTATAAAATAATCCATTGAAACATTTAGTTTCAATGGAGAGGTTTTGTTTGATTAGATTAGAGATTTGCATAAACAGAGTGATTACCAGAAAGGGCAAAGTGTCACAGCTGTAGGTACAATTCCTAGGAATGGATCATCTCTTTTTATTTGATCTAAGATATATATATATATAAACATTGCATACAATTTCTGTTCCTTTACTCTGCTCATCAAAATAAATCACATACACAATCAAATTTTGAGATGATAGCAAAAACAATTTGAAAGTGTTTATAACATTTGGTAACGAGACGCCTATGATGAATCAGATTGTGAATCCAAAGACAATAAATATAGGATCTGTGTGAAATGTGTACAAAAATGAACATTTGAACCCACAGACATATGGAACCATCTGCCATTTTTTTCTTTCTTTTAGAATCTTTAGTTGTATAGTGACTACCAATTGATTTCTTGGTTAAAATTACGCAAGCAGTTAAAAAAATAAAAACTTCAGCTGCTCTCAAATTGTATTGCTTTAGTGACTATGTATAAACGGAAAAAAATTAAAATGTTTCTTTTTCATTGATACCGCGTATGTATTATAACTCTAGCTGCTTTGTCTTGGATGAGTAAAATGTAAAATATAATCAAATATTAACTATAAGAGCAATACCAAATATGTTTCTAGAATGTAAGCTGCAGAAGTTAAAACCTTAAATTTGAAAAGCACATTTTTTCAAAAGTTTCAAATATTGTATGATAAACTTTTTTAGTTTAAAAAGAAATTGAATGCAATAAATACAAACATGTGCTTATATGTTTAAATGTTCTTGTATATAGCTATAAAAATATGTAGCTGTGTGCATGGGTATGTGCATGCATTCAATGCTGTAAAAATAAACTGAATATAATATGAATGCATATGGTAATTCTAATTCCAGAACTTATAGGTGACCCTCCTTGTTAGACAAGAACACTTTACTCGGACAATTGTTTTTGTTATCTCGAGAATTGCCACTCAGTGTTTAAGTCTTCTTAAAGTCAGTTTATAACCAACTTCATAAGAATATTTCCCTGCTAGGAAAAATAGCTCTCAGCATGAGAAGTGAAAATACATAATTATCCAAAACTGAAATCCCTGAGTCAGCATTATACATCTTTAGTGAATCAGAGAACATACATACACAGAAAGACACCTAGAAATAATAATGCAATGTTTCATAAATAGCTTTAGTAATCATCCGTGGTAGACACAGTAATTACCTCTAAGTATATTTATGTACTAATCATGGTAATCTGTGTATATGTTACCTACAGGGCAACAAGACTCTGCAGGTATGATTAAGTTAAGGGCCTGGGATTTGGGAAATTATCATGAATAATTTGTAGTGTTAAAAGTAAAGGAGCCACAATCCAAGAAATGTGGGCATTGCCTGGAAGATGAACAAGACAAGGGAATGAATTCTCTCCTAGCGATCCCAGAAAGAAGTACAGCCATGCCTACACTTGGAATTTAGCCCAGTTAGACCTGTGGGACTTACGGCATCTAGATCTGTAAGACAATAACTTTGTGTTGTTTTACAACACTAAATTTGTGATGACTTGTTGTGGCAGCAATAAGAAATTGCTATATCGCCAGCCCTGTGTCACTGGATAAAAAAGCTCTTATGAAGTGTTTCACTCTAGCCTATTTCCTTTATCTACAAGATGTACAATCATAGTTATAATATATCGTTAGCACATGAGTTATATATACAAAACATATATATATATATATATATATATATATATATATATATATATGTCATTGACCATTGACCTTTATCTTTTTAAGAAAGAGAGAGAGGGAGAGGAAGAAAGAAAGAGATGTAGATAGATTGATAGACACAATCACAATTATGCTTATAAAAATTTTATGTGCTTGAAAATAATACATTCCTCATTTTATTAATGAACATTCAAGGATAAAGCGGTTGAAATATATGTTCAAAATTTCATAGCTAGGAGGCAATAGAGACAAATTTGTATCTGTTCTTGCCTGAATTCAAAATCTGTGCCTTTAAAAAATACATCCTACTATAACATTTTATAATAATCCAGGTAATTAAACTGATGTGATTTCAGGTTATTTTATTTTATTAGGTATAGATTTGTTTTAAATTCTATTTGTAGAATACTTTTCAGTGTTTTTTTAATATTTAGATATACGCATCTGAAGATTTTAAGGAATTAGTTTTATATATATGTATTTAAAAGTAATAATAGTTTAATTATGAGAAATGTAAAAATGTGATGACAATATCTAACTCAAATTGATCACTGAGATTTTTTTTGGGTATAACTACTATTACTAAGTAGATAATATATTTACTTTATCAAAAGCCATAAAGCTGTTTTCATTCTTATGAATGTACATTTGGTACATAGTCTAATCCATCTTCTCTGAAGTGAAAACAAACAAAATTTGAACAGACATTTCCTCGGCAAAATATAACCTATTTATTATATATACACATGAGATATCTTACCCAGAATAAATAATTTAACAGCTACATAAAACTATGAAAATCAAGATGCTGGATTAGTCTTACATGTTATGATAATTTTGCTTAAATAAGTAGAATGTTACTTAACCTATGTTGGGTCAAAGGATATTCCAAGTTTCATATATGAGTTTTAACTTCTCATGATTTGCATTCCCTCAATGCACATGTAGAATCACTCCCTTTGATCAAAATTTTAATTTTTCAAGGATTCCCAAATAAGGTGTTTGAATAATAATAAGTATTGGGGGGGGGAAACATGGAAGATTAGTAGTTTAAAAGTCAGCTTCACCAAATATCTAATATGCTCCTACCTCCTTACCTGCCGAGAAGGAGATCTGTTGATTATCTATCTATCTATCTATCTATCTATCTATCTATCTATCTATCTATCTATCTGAGACATGTACCTTAACCTTAACTTTTTTAACTATATTTCTATATTTTCACTTTACATTGCACCTATTTACATCTCACATATTCACCAAGTAAAATTTGTATTCCTTATGGAACTAACTGCTATTTAATTTATATCCAACAGTAAGAGAAATAAATTGCCTTGAATATCAGAGATGTTTAAAAATATTTATTGAATCATTTATTTATTCAACCATCTTATAATTTTCCCTATCTACTATGGCCCCCAAAATACTGTCTAAATGGTTTACATATACTGTGGTCACCTGGCACACTATCTCTAAATGAAGCTACCGTAACATCATTCTACAATATAAGTTCCATCATAGTAAGTCCCATCTTCTAGGTGTGAGCTACTCCATTAGCTACATTTTACATATACTAGCTATAATTCAGTACAAGACTGCACATTAAGTAAGTTTCTCAAGGTTACATGGCTAGTAAACAAAATAAATTCTTCCAGATCTTATAATATATCCACTTTGCAATATTTGATGCATAGAATGTGATAATTGCAAAGAAAATTTTCTTTTGGAAACTATATAATTTATTTATATTAAATAACTTATTAAAGAATAAAGTTGGATTCCAGCAAATTAAAGTTTATTAAAATTAATTACCTGTATAATTGTGACAAATATAATAAAATCCATCCATAATCTTTTCTCTCTTAAATAGGATTCAATATGCATTTTGTACAGATGGAAAGCTATTAGACATAAAAGCTATAGATCCATAAAATGACAAAGGCACACTCTGGGTCACATTGAAACCAAGCAAAATGGACGCTACAAAAGGCTTTTAGAAAATGATTGTCTGCATCTGTAGGCAGTTTAACTTTCTGCCAAGTTTTTTAACTTCTTTTGTTTACTAAGGGTACATTTTAAAGTTAAACATCTTGGAAACTGGCGCCAGAGTTTGTGACAGTAGGCAGTGCTTTGACATTTTTTTGCTTTCACAAAAAAACTGGTTATCTGCAATTTCGTAAACACTATAGCGCGAAATCATATTTTACTGGTTTATTTAATAATCTTGCTGTCAATTTTAAAAATACAGATTCTAAACCAAAGCTTGCTCTTTCAGGGTTTTCATAAGGAGCTCACGGCAAGCTGATAATGTAACATAGAATAACTTTTTCTGTTTGGTCTTCACTTACCAATTTCTTTTTTTTTTTTTCCTGTTTGACGATCATTTGAAATTAATTGGGCAATAATAATGTCAAGAGACCAGAATATCATCATGTTCAATAATCTTTTTTTAAACTCTGATTTATTTCTTATTATTGCAGGGCAATCATTTATTTCTTCTTTCACTCACCACATGTGTGTGAAGTATGCCTTCCTATACTTCAACTGTTAGAAAACACTCATGAAGAAGGTGACATGGAGGCTATCACATGGAGTCAGACAGGTAGGCACCGGGGTTGGATGAGACAGTTCCTAGGAATGTGGGTCAGGGGTTTTAATTTTGATGGTATGTCAATTATTGCCTGAAAGTTTTGCAACTACACTACCTGGAACACATTCCAAGAGTTTCTATATAAACATCTCTCAGAATGGGGACTGAGCAGGTTATTTGAAAAATTCTGTAGAGGATAATGTTTCCAGTAAATGTTATGGAACATTGTGTAGAGAAAAGGAAGAAAAGAGAAGAGACTAGCATTGTTCAAAACACCAGTATTTAAGTGGGTAATTGTATAATGAGCCATCAAAAGATACTGTGAAGGAATAGGCTGAAAAACAGAATGAAAACTTGAGAGAATGAGATCCCATAAAAATGAGGATGTAAAAAGTTTCAAGAATAAAAATAGGTAAGAAATATTATGTCTTGCTGGGGATCTAAGCATTACAAGAATTAAATATCAATTGGAAGAGCTGTACTTTCTGAAATCATTGCTGGCATTTATTTCATTGAAATCATTGAGGGGAAATTCTTGACTAGAAAAAAAGAGGAAGGGAGCAGTTAGGATAATTTTCAAGTATAGATTTTATCTTAGTGTATATAACTGTGTGGGTACAAAAGGGAAATATGAAGTACACAACTGATAGCCTCAATTTTGTCCATGAGATTTTAGTGAAGGCAATATGCTGAATCTGATTTAAAGACAATCTGGTAACTACATCACATAATTATTTATGAAGAAAAAAAAACATAACATCAACAGCAACAATAGCAGCATTGCAAATATTTATTCATAATTTTGTATGCCAAATGTAGGGTAATTTATGTGTAATATTATTCAATCATTATGTAGTTGGGTAAATTATATAAAGTTTTAAATTGGTCTAAGAGAACATAACCGCTAAATGCTACCACAATTCAAACCCATGTCTGTTTTACTCCATTACCCTGAGTCTGAAATCGTACTTTAGATTAATTTCTTATGCCTTGAAGTAAAAGAGAACTTTAACTAAGGTTTTATATGTCTATGGGATAGAGATCACTGGATAAAAAAAGGCAAGACTAATAACATGCTGAAATGTGGTGATGACATTTAGGATTTCCCTTCAGTCATAACCAGCAAGTCTTAAAATTAAGCTCCCCTCTGATCTAGTGTCATTTCTCTATTATTTTTCTTAAAGTTATAATTCTAGTTAAAAAAGAAAAAAAACATGTTTGCCAAATAGTCTCAATCACTTCACTTAAATCTTCCTCTGTCAGTGTCAACTAACAAATCACAACTCTAATTACATAACATTCCAGTTAATCTATATCTGGACCAAGCAACTGAATATTGCTGTCCTGATTGGTTTAAATTTAAACATGAGGCACTGGTTTTAAATGGACCCTCTACAATGCCTGGAAATTTCAGTGTAATTTCCTTGTACATTCACATCGTCCTGTCTAAATTAACAATTTTCTAACTGTTTTTGTCTCTTTGCATTTTCTACTTTCTTCCCATCCCCAAACCTGATGACTTTACATCAAACTTCCATGTAGAGGGGATTCTCCTCATCTTTCCATCAGTAAGTAAGTTGTCCCTCATCTTTACCCATAATCACCAACTTTTCTTCTCCTGCTATGAATAATAGGAGCTTGTCCTTGTCAATGACCAAATGCTCCTTGTATGCTCTGGAGCCCCTCTACTCTCACCTAATGGCTTCTATGATTATCTATTTCCCCAGCATTGTTAATCATTCTCTCCCTATATAGATCTTTTCCTAAGTGAACAATCATAATCCTATATTGCCTCTTTTCCCCCCAATTTTTGATGTTACATTTATTGGGGAGACATTGGTTGATAAGATTATAGGTTTCAAGTGCACAATTCTGTAACACATCATCTATATATTGCATTGTGTGCTGACCACCCCAAATTTACTCTTTCTCTGTCACCATATATTTCACCCTTTACTCTCTTCAACCTCCCCTCACCCTCTTCCCCCTCTGATAAACACCAAACTGTTGGTGGTATCAATGAGTAATTTTTTTGTTTATTTGCTTGTTGCTTTCTGTTTTATATCCCACAAAGAAATGAAATCGTTTCGGTTTTGTCCTTTTCTGTCTGACTTAGTTTGCTAAGCATGATATATTGCCTGTTTTAAAGAAAAAAACTTCCTGGACCCTGAAAACTTCTCTCGTTAACCACTCTATTTCCCTGTTCCCATTTCATAACAAAATTTCTGGAAATGGCTATTCATAAGCTCTTGCTTCCAAACCATTATCTCACATTCTCTCTTCAACCCATTTCAGAAAGGCTTCTTTCCCTACCACTCCATGGAGATTTTCTTGTTAAGTAAACATAGATGCCATGTAGTCAAATACAGCTACTACTCCTTGGCTGCTCTCACACTTGACGTTTCAGAAACATTTGGCATAATTTACCATTCCCTCTTCCTTGAGGCAGCAGATTTTAGAGACTCCACATTCTCTTTGCTTTTCTCCTAATTCATAAGCCACTGACTCAGCAACACTGTCTCATACTATTCTAATCATGATTTAAAATGTTAGAGAGCTAAAACTCTGATCTGAACATTCATCTTTGCTTTGGAAATAATCCCTAAGATTTCCCCATCTTATTTCATGGATTCTAATATAAGCAATATGTGCATTACTTCTAATCCTGTGTTTTTACCCCAGACATTTCCCTGGAACTCCAGGCATGTATATTATATTTTATGACATCTCCACTAATATATAATTTGTATTTTATAGATAATTTGGTCAAAACAGAATTCCTGTCAACCACTCCTCTCTCATCCCCACCACCCAAATTATTTATGTCCAATTTTCATCTCAGTATAGGCACAAGCAAACCCTGAGCTGGTCAAACCAAAACTAAGTTATTGGTGATTTTTAAAATTTACATTCCATCCACATTTAATTCATCAGAAAATCCTATTGACTATATTTCTAAAATTATTCAAATTTATTCACCTTTGCAACTGCCACAACTAACACCCTAGTTCATATGCCATCATTCCTTGTTTGAACAATTGCATTAGTCCTTTATTGCTTTCCAAATAGGTGATCTCCTTACAGCAGCCAAGACAATCTATTAAAACATGAATAAGATGATATCTATTCCTCTACTTCAAATACACTAGGACATCAAAAATATAACGAAATTCTGACCTGTTCCATCTCCTACTTACCTTGCCATTGTTACCTTGTACGTTTCCCCTTTGAGATATTGAATATGGGGAAATTTGATAAAAAGATGAAATGACAACAAATGTAGGAATCCAATTATGTGCAAAGGCCTCAGTCACATGGACCTAGTTTTGGTAATTTGAATTCCAAACCTACTCTTGCCTTGGGTTCTTTGCGCATTTTCCCCACCTGTGAAGGATCCCCCTTGATCTTCTCACAGGTAGTTGCTTCTAGGAATTTAGATCTCAGCTGAAGGATACTTCTTTAGAGATACCTTTCATCAAGATCTATTCTGAGTCACCTTCAAGGTGCATTGCACCATTTTGATTCTCTGCATAGAATTTTTTTCTTGTTTATTTATGTTTAAATTATTTTTCTGAAGTACAACATGTGTGTGTGTGTGTGTGTGTGTGTGTGTGTGTAGAAATAAAAAAAATTATTATAAGCTGAATTTCCAGTGAGAAATAGAAGAATATGTGGTCCAGGAAGACTTTTTCTTTCATGACAAGAGCAATATCAGTGGGATTTGGCAATGGATTCCCTTTCACTTCCAGCACCTCAATTTTGAGTGCACAGTTTCCTTCCCAAGTAGTCAGCCACTGACCTGTTTCAGCACAGAGAAGCCTGCCCCACTGTTCCACATGTCCACAGGGCACTACAGCCCTCCCAGATCTAGCTCAATGGTGTTCAGAGTACAGAGCTGTACATTTTTTGTTGATGACCAAAGATCCTGTACAAGGAAGGACAGAGGTCCATGGAGCTACCTTAAGTGCAACTGCCCCTTTAGTAAAATTTTGGGGAGCAGTGTAGAGCCAGTTTACTTGCACTTTGGAAATAATGTCAAGCTGTAATGATGTAATGCATAGATAAATTTTACTTCTTTCTTGAATTCAATGCCAGGGAGAGCCCTGTATGCCAGATAAAGTTGATAGAACCCAAATCAAATTTCCAACATCAAAACATTGAGTCCTCAGTTCTATAGTCTCTCCATATTAAATACCCTCTCTTTATATAAATACCACAAAGTTCCTTAATCTGACTGCTCCAACATGCAATAGCCTAAACCATATTGCCATTACACTCCCCTATGTTCCTTTATCTCTCTATCTTGATTTCTTATTCTTTGTGATCCTCAGGTCACCTTTCACTCCTTCCCGAAAATCACTATTATGGCGACCTATACTTTAGCAAGTTTCTCCTCAATATTTTAAATTAATCGAGCCTCATTGTTCTATTTCTGACCCTGTGAGAAGGAAGCAGAGGGGGGCGTTGGGACTGTATTTATGAAGTCTACAGTGCTGTACAGTAATGTCCTAGGCCTCACATTCACTCACCACTCACTCACTGACTCACCCAGAGCAACTTCCAGTCCTCAAATCCCCATTCACAGTATGTGTGTCATTTCTTATATTTTATACTGTAGCTTTACTGTAACTTAGCTGTATCTTGTATTTGGATACACAAATACTTACCATTGTGTTACAATTACCTACAGTATTCAGTTCAGTAATATGCTGTACATACATGTAGCCTAGGAGCAATAGGATATACCATATAGCCTAGGTGGTATAGTGGACTATACCACCTAGGCTTGTGTAAATGCACTCTGTGATGTTAATTCAGTGAAGAAAGCAACTAAGGCAGGCCACATTTCTCAGAACATATCCCCATTGTTAAGCAACACATGACTGTACCATATGATCCAGCAATTCCTCTTCTGGGTAAATATCCAAAGGAAATAAAACCAGTACCTCAAAGTGATGTCCGTGTTGCCATGTTTATTGAAGCACTAGCCATAATTTCCAAGATATGAAAACAACCTGTGTGTCTGTCCATGGATGAATGGATAAAGGCCAGTTCTTTCTCAGAAAAAAAATAAAAATGACAGCCAAATAACTTACGACGGAAATTTTTTGTTCTTTTGTTATTGTTGTATTATGTTTTGCTGTATCAACTATGTCCTTACATAAACTATTAATTAATACATTTAGCGAAGTTGTTGTTTTTCACTGGGCAGATGCCCTCAATTACACACAACAAACTGCCCACACCTTAATTTGTGGTAGGTCTCTCTTGAGTTGTCATTGCCTCAGTTTTCCTTTTTGACATTTTAAATCTTTTCAATCTAGGCAACTAACTGTAACTTCAGACCCCATGAAAAAAGCATAAACACAGTGCTAACTAATGCCTGCCCCTTGTTTATTCTTAAACACGAGATTCCATGAGTAGAAGGTTTTCACCAGATTGACAGTGGAAAATGCATACTTCGCAATAGTTCTAAAGCTGAAAAACATCAGTACAACCTCCGTGTGACCATATAACTTCACAGAAACTGGAATTTATTTAGCAACAAATTCAATGTGTGTCCATCTATATTATTTTGTGAAATGACATATTTTTTCCTAGCCTATACTGAGTTTTGAATTTTGGTCCTTTAAGTGTATTAAATAAAATTTCATTTTTACATGGTACTCATGATTATGAAAACAATGTGAAAGCATAAAGCAGTGTTTTAATGTCCTGAGTTATCCCAGTGCCACAGCTGGGTAAAGACTTCCATATCAAAAACGCTACAACTTGTGCATATCTCTGTCATTAGCCTTATCGCTTCTAATATGGATTCTTCATTTATGTAAGTGTTCCATCCATCTACCATAGTGGTTGGAAAACAGTAGCCACCTGTTAAATTATGGTATAATTAAGAAGTAAAGGTCTATGTGTAAAGTTTAATTAATATGGAGCAATTTATTCTAGTGGGGAGGTGGTAATTTGTTCCAGTGGGCCTCAAGGTGGTAGGGGGTACAAGGTAAGATGTGATTCAATAATTGATTTTAAATATGAAAAAACAAACTGTGAAATGTAATTTGAGATAGCCACAATTCAATAGATCCAGTTTAGCCAAAGCAGTGAATTCAATGAAATTTGTTTTTTTTTTACCTTCCCCCAATTTAGTGCTTTCATAAAAGCTATGAGTGTGTAGAGTAGGCTTGTTCTTGACCTCCCTGATATCCTAGTGAGGTCTGTACTTCCAAAGTCAATATCCAGGATTCTGGAATTATGTTATGTGTTTTCTCTTGTATTTTAAAATCTCAGAAACAGCAGCCATAGATTTTATTCCTGGTCTAAATTTTACTGGCTATATGACTCTGAGGCAATCAACTTTTCTAACCCCTCATGTAATGATAACAGTGGTACCTATTTTGCAGAATTACTCTGAGAATTAAAGAAATTCAAATATTCATATGGTAGTATCTAAGCATGAAAACTGTCTAAATAACTATATTACAAAAATGCTATATAGAAATAATGATACATATATAAACTTGACATATCTATTAAAAGCACAACTAAATTGATACTTCTTTATTTTGGGGTTTCTATATAATTTTTCAAAAATAGGATAGTGCTGTTATGAATTTCAATCCAGGTGTTACGACAAAGTTGATACCTGCCCCAGAGAGTATATATATTTTAAGCAGTTGACACCTGAACTCCGAAATGTGAGTTAAAAAAATGTAGACACAGATAAAGATTCTTGGGAGCCCTACTGAGAAAGAAGTACTTTTTCAGCTACCCCTGAAATCATACACATATATATGCTTATTAAATATCACTAATTAGAACTATCATCTCATTATGGATAGAGGAAACCATGGATGTAAACTTAGCAACTAGGACATGATAGAGAAATGCATTATTTAAATGAATAAATGTGGAACAAGCAAACAGTGTTATTTGCACTGCATAATGGAGGTCTTTTTTTGCATCGCTTTTTCTTGGTACCCCTGAGTTTCTCTCTTGCACAGAACAAAGAAAGGTGTGTATATGTGTGTGTGAGTGTGTGTGTGTGTGTGTGTGTGTGTGTGAGACAGAGAGAGAGAGAGAGAGAGAGAGAGAGAGAGAGAGAGAGAAATAGAGCTTGTGTGTACTCTGTGAGGAAGGTGGAAAATGTTGTACTGAGGAAGTGATACAAAAATCTGTAAAGTTGGGCATCTCTCATAACTGTCACAGACTTGGTGGAGGTGGGGGTGGGGCTGGTAAGTCAGAGAACTAGAGAGGACAAGGAGGTATTAAAGTTTTCTACCAAAGCTATTTCTATTAATTGGCTCACACATTCTACAGGAATGGTCCTTGTAAAACAGTCTCAGTCTCGGATTTTGTAATTGTTCTTTATGAAAAGATGAATGGTAACTTGCCTTCAAAATTAAAATAAATGTGATACAGATAATATATTGTTTAAAGGCCATATAAATAAAAAAATATCAGTGATATTAGTCAAGCCTATTCAAGAGGCTATTTTATGTTAGAATTAGCATATACTTTACAAACCACCAAACTATGTGACTAGTACTTGTTTTCCCTAAATTTCCTCTAAACACTCTTGCATCACAGCACATACTGTTCCATGATAAATATTGCAATTCTGCAATGGACCCCTATGTTAATTGCAAACATAAAGTTCTATAAATATTCTAGGATATTTCTAAACGAATGGCCAATGATGTAACCAACAATTAATTCAATTTTACAATTATATATACCTTCTGCACTTCTAATTGAATAGTCAGCTATAAGATCAAATTACTTTGTGATAATATAAATATAATCATGAAAGTAATGGCACATTAAATTACTATACTAGTTAAACTAAGCCTAAATCATTCCAACTTTCTCTTTCATGAAAACAGTTGACAACCCTCTTACATATTTACTGTTCTGCTAGTTACTTGATTATATTTTTACAGTCTTTGTTTTTAAAATTCCCAGAACTCTAACATATAAATAACTTTGAGCTTTGTGAAGTTTTTTAAAATAAAACTGTTTGTCATTGATGCAAATAAATATTTATTCAAGGGATTAATAGTCCTTTGATATCTGACTAACTTTGGATTAAAAATTGCTAAAGTATTTCTGAATCAAGAATTCATATACATTATTAGTCAATAGTATTATTTTAAATACTAGAGAATATATATATTCTTATATTCATATTTATATTCATATACATTCTTATGTTTATATATGAATAGTAATGTAATTCATATCTTACATATGTATGTGTCCAGAATTTAACAATTATTTAGTTATAATTGTATATTTTTAAGACTACATTGAGGATTTTTGTTTCTTTGTGTCATGTTTTAACTTTACAATATGCCAAAAGACAGTGTGCTGTGTTTCTGAACTTCAGTAGTTGTTTAGCAAATGGACAATGAGCATATTTAATTTATATATCATCATTCAGTTAATATAGTTATGACACTCTTGCCATTTCACCTTGGCTAAGTTCACACATTTTTTCTTATTATTTATATTGCGGGTCCCAATTTAGATATATCTCACTCAGCAGTCTCACCTGACTATACCAACTCAACTGGATTGCCCTGTTATTTTGTCTAAGCCACTTGTTTCCTATACATCTTTCACCCCAATTTTCAATTATTTTCTGTATTTCACTTATATCTTTGTTTCTTCCATTACTTGATTACAAGCCTTTTGAAGAAAGTACAATCATGGGGTGTTTATCTTTGCACAATTGGTGAATAACAAAAAAACTTGGACCTTGATAAGCATTTAATATACATTTGCATAATGAATGCTAGATAAGTTTTATGTATGTAAATGGATACCTGGCACATGGTAAATGCTTCCTCATCCAGCCCATATGATATCCCCTGTTTTGTAATTATGGCAAATCCCAACATCATGACTATTTTATTATCGAAACCCTGGCTTTTTTACTAGAGGAAATCTCTGGGAAAGAACAATTCCTCAGTTACAGATAAAGGACCCTAAGAGAACACATAAAGCTCATATCATAGATGGTACTGCCCTCATACATTAGAGCTGCTGAGAGATTTATGAATGGCTCCTCATCTTTTATTGTCAAAGAGAATAGTCAGTTTCAATTGATCTATACCTGGCCTCACGTGAGTCGCTACAAGAGTGGATTAAGGGACTCAGTCACATTGTGCAGAATTAAAGGCAACGAAAAGTACATACACTTGGTATGTATCAGGGGTCTAGCAGTTTATAATACATAGATATTGTCTGTGTACTGGTATTCTAATGATTACAGCCTCAAGTTAAGGTTTGTACAGGTAAATTTCCTGTGCAAAACAAATGTGTTACAAATTGAAATTAATACACATCATATCTTGGAAAAATATTCACAATGAAAAGCACTGTAGATGATATCTCAAGGCAGACAGCAGAAACTAAGAGGCAAGGAATTGGCATATAAACTAGGTACTGTGAAGAAAGTCTGCCTTAAAATGAGCATGGTTCTGTGAAATCCAGTTTGATTCCCAAACTAAAACTATTGTGATTGCTGTTTACCTTCCACGCCTAAATGCACTGGACCTTCTCATATCAGGTGAATAAAAAACATCGGGACATGGCCTAATCAGTAGGACAAAACTTACAGTGTAACAGAATTTGATTATTGCATAAAGTACGGCCAAGTTTTGTGGATACCTTCCAAACGTTAATAATATTATGTCATGGGGGGAAATATTGAAATGGATTGAGTGGCATATGCATGACAAGTTCCTGTGGGAAACAGTCAACTCTGCATCGGGATGGGCCAGGAACCATGAGAAACTACCTACAACTCTTCCACTCTGACTCAAGATGCCTAAATCAACAAAGAATTTGCATTTCTACTTTGTTATGCTTCCCCTAATCTGCCTGTACCCACAGAACTGCAGTTTATTTTGGGGGAAAGTGATCACAGGAATAATGAACCCCCTTTATTTTACAGGTTTAGAAAAATGAAAACTAATATTTCAAAATGAGTTATGATATATACGTCATATGTGTATACAAGACAAATTAGAAATAGGTAATGAATAAATTAGAGATCCAAGAAAAAAATCTGAGCCTCCCATTCAAGGATGATATTTTATAGGGCAAAACTGGAAGATTATCAACTGTATTAAAATTATGACTACCCACAGTTCATTGTGGGTATGTTTTACCAATTCAGTTCAAGAATCCTGTTTATTATATGTTCTGTTAAAATATCTGGCTTGGGCTAGCCTAGTGGCGCAGTGGTTAGGCGCCGGCTTGGGAAGCCAGCGGCCCCGGTTCAGGTCCCACATATGAGGGCCAGTGACACTGCCTTCAAAAGAAAATAAATAAATAAGTAAATAAATAAATAAATAAATAAATAAATAAATAAAATATCTGGCTTTATGTTAGTAGATCAATAGGTCTAACATTGGACTACTATGCTAAGAATGAAAAATGATGTTTGGTCAATTCTAATGTTGAAAACATATATATTTTTAAGTATTTTTTCTATGTTATTTGTTGCAAAAATGCATTATGACTTTTCTGACAAATATATATATATATAAATTTAATTAAGTCCACTAGAAACATTACCAATACTTCTGTGACAGCTAAAAATCTATGAAACTATGAACCTCGTATCCATTGGCTAAAGAAAAATGATACACTTCAGAATTATATAGAAATAGGAGTAAAACTTAAATGGTCAAGGTCCTGACTAGTGATATAATTTGCAGATCATTTTAATGTATGGAGGTTATTAGAGGGGAATGGAAGTGGGGAGGATGAAGAAGGCAAAGACAGTTAAATATATGGTGACAGAAACAAACAAGACTTTGGGTAGTGAGCACATAATGAATATACAGACGATGTATTATAAAATTGTACACATGAAACCTATAATGTTGTTAACCAATATTACATTAATGTTTAATTCTTAATCAGCTTTATTTTTAGAACAGTTTTGTATTTACAGAAAAATTTAAAAGAGAGATCCCATATGCCCTATTTTTACCCAGTTTTCCCTGTTAAGATCTTACATTAGGATAGCACATTCACCACAATTAATGAGCAAATATTGACACATTATTATTAATTAAAGTTCATTCTCTATTCAGATTCCTTAATTTTTACTTAATATCCCTTTGCATTTTATATTCACAATGAAATTAAGAGAAATAACATTTTATCTTCTTAAAAATTAAAATGAAACAACTGTTTGGAAATCTTTTTGAAAACTATTACATGATAGAAAGCATACAAAATTTATAAATTAGCCTTACTTATAAAAAAAATATAATAAGCCACCTAAACCTTATCTCCAAACGGTGGGAGTAAAACTGTATATGCCTGGGAGTTTGGGACACTTATCATATAGTTGAGTATTATTAACCAGTGGTGTGTTGTTGCCAACCCATATGGGCACCAAATCCTTTTTGATTGTATCTTGAAAGACAGATAATAAAAGTTTTTTTTAAATTATTTAACACAGTATTTATCAACAAGTGTATCTTGAAATCTTTGAAGGGATCATTTTTCATGGTCACATGCATTGCATGATGTTTTACACTCCTGTTATCTACCTATTAAATGTTAGTAGCTGGTTTTCAGTTTTTAAGAAAATTTTGTGAATATGCCTCCAAATAACTGCAAATGTCCTTAGGAGGGTTGAGCAGTTCTTCACCAATAATTGTACACATCTATTCCAAATGAATGAAATACCTGCAGGGTGAAATGGGACATGTGACCCTTGGAGAACCCAGCCTTGAGGCAAAGACATTTTGGCCATTTTTCATCTGGATATTTTTTGTTTATTTGGGGAAAACTGGGCTTGGAAAAATATCATTGGGAGAGAGGTGTATATACGGCATAGTTCATTCAATTCCCAAAGTGGGGGAAATGTAGTGGGGAACAGTTATTTTCCATGTTTTATAACTTTTCATACAACATGTAATCTTACACTGAGAGACAAGAGGGAAGCAGTCTTTCAGTAAATTAAAAAAAAACACAGACGCTTATATTTGGGCACCACCCACACTGTTAATCATTTCACAGGGAAAGAAGAAGACAGATCACTTGAGTAGCTGTTGACAATTTTTTTTTTCTGTAAAGGGCCAGATACTAAGTATTTTATGCTTTATGAGACAAACTTTTTCTGCTACAACTACTCAACTCTGCCATTGTAGTGCAAAGCAGTACAGATGATACATAAGTTAGTTGTATGGCTGGGTTACAAGAATACTTTATTATGAATGCTGCAATTTGAATTTTATATATTTTGTCACATGTCACAAAATATTATTTAACTTTAATCTTTTGACTATTTTCAAAATGTTATCACCATTCTTACTTTAAGGGTTCTAGTCTACAAAAACAAGCGACAGATACATCTCTGGAGCTAGAGCTTGATGATTACTGATCTTTAATAAAAAAAAATGAGAGGAAATGGAGGACTAGATCATATGTTTCTAAAAGTTGGGAATGTTAAATTTATATACCTAAAACATATCCAGTTGTTATAGTGTCTGAGAAAGGGAAGAATGCCTCAACAGGGTCTGGTCCAGAATTCAGCTGACATATCATTGTATGAAGGGTTAATTTCAAGTTAAATACTATGTTGTATTTGCTAAGACCTGTATTGATCAGAATAGCTTCTGTTCAAGCGCTTGGTCTTTTAAAATTAAAATTAATACACACAGACACACTATATACACACACATTGTACACACACACACACACACACACACACACACACACAGCGTGCCCAAAAATGTACACACAGTTTAAGAAAGGAAAAAAAAAAGCTATTAAAATTGTAATACTCAATATATACCAATAACAATGTTTTATTACAAGTCATGTTTGACTTCTACAATTACAAGAGGTGCTCAAAGTGGTAACCATCAGCACTGAGACACTTCTGATTATGATGAACTACTGTTTCAGCAATGTTGATCAAAGTATCCACTTGTATACAGTAATATCTTGGTTTGCAAGCATAATTCATTCCAGAAACTACTCATATTGCAAGACATTGCTTGTTTACCAAGTTAAAAAGTATTAGAAATGTTTGCTCGTCTTGCAGAACAGTCACAAACCACGTTACCCGCAATCATGCAACAATACTGTGTTTAAAAAGTCTACTTCAAAACTGTAAGAATTATGATACAGATACCAACTCTCAAGAGGTTAGAAATATAGATGAGAGAAAGAGCAAGAGAGACAGAGGGACTGAGAGATACAGAGAAATGATACAAATATGCACATGCATGCACACACGCAGAGAAGAAAAACCAAAATTAGCAAAAAAATGTTTTTAATGGTGAATCTGGTTGCATGAGAGATCTCTATAACAATTTTGATGTTTTTCTTTAAATGTGAAATGATGTTAATGTAATTTTTTCTAAAAATAATTGTATGGTTATTTTGGCTTGTATTAATATTTCTCAGTAGATCTTACAAAATTTTGGACTGAAATGTCCATTTTTATAGCATAAAGAACTCAATTGTTAGGAATTCCTGATTTTTTTAAACTTATTTACTTTCTTCTTTCAGTCTCTAAATTATATGTCAGGCTCATTTTCTTTAAATATTGCCTTCAGATTGAAATTCCAATTTGAATCCCATATCTTCACCCACACTAGGCCCCAACCATACTTACCTGCTTCTACATAAATGCACAATTATGTCCCATTACTTCTCTCATGCTTTCCCTACTAGAATATACCATTCCTAACATCCTTTGACAAAATAGTTTTCACCTATATATTTGAGCTCAGTTCAAATGTTAACTTTTAAATAAAGTCTTTCATTAAGTTCAAAGACACTTTCTTAAAGGGTAAGATCATTTCTCTCATTCAAATATATAATTACTGCAGAATAAAAATTTTAGGTACTTTTATTTGCTGAGGGAACCAATGAGATGTACAACTAGTTTAAAGGAGAATTCAAAGAGCAGACACGTATATGTAATCAGAAATGCAAAAATGGATTTGTTAATAAAATTACAAATTACATTCACGAGGTAATAATCAATTGCAAATACACAACACAAAGTAAAATTCTTTCATCGGGGCTAATTGCATTGTTCTCTATACTCTGTGACGTACTGTCTTATGAAGTACTTCAAAGACAGTGAACACTGCACACCCTATGAAGTGAGAAAATCCAGATGATGGTGCTAAACAGATTACCCAGTTATCTATTTCTGTATGTGCCCATTTCAAAGTCTTTCACAATTTTTCCTGACACTGAGGACTTACTTCTGACTTTTGTCCCTTCTTTTAAAATGTTGACTGTAGCATTTACAACACTTCTGGTAAATCCCTTTAATACCTCCGCAGTAATAGCATCATTTAGGAGACTGTTACAAACACACAATCTTGGGCCTTACCCGGGCCTTCTGCGTCAAAAACTTCATTTTAATTTAACAATAATCCCAGGACAGAAGCACTGGCCTGTACCATATAAATTAATACGACAATAAACTGATTGTCTTGTATTGTTCACTCTCTTGGTACTCTGTCTTACTAATTTCCTTTTTTTCCCAACTCTTTAGGATACACATTTAAAAAAATTAAGGAATTGATTCAAATATTCAAAAACATATTTTTCAAAGTGGAGTAGCTGCTGCCACTGTTTTAATTACTATTATAAAAATTCCTCAATGGCTTTAACACTTCCCTGGTAGCTGTAGTTACTTGCAGAGATATGCAAATCAAAGCAGAGCTCACATTGCACTGGAAACAAAACAACACAAAACATCAGAATGGTGGTGGAAAGAATTTCTTTTTTTCCATTAAAGATTTAAAGAATATGCTATAGCACACTTTTATGCATAAATGAAAGTCTAATAGACAACTTGCTCAGTAAAACGATCAGAAAGACAAATGATGTCTGTTTTACTTTATTTATAAGTATGATGTTCTTAACAGTACTGTGTTCCTGAAGGAAGCAAACAGTTCTGATATCCCAGTCCTATCAATTCCGAATTGAGTCAACCCAACACATGAGCAAAATGTACTTTAAAAAGAGATTCACTACAAGACTACTGCAGAGACAGAAGAGACAGTTTAGGTAATATAATCAAGAAGGTTGTAAATATTTTTTTTTAGGGGAAACAGAAGGATGCATGTCCTTTTAGGAAGACCACTTCATGGACAGTGTAGTGGCCTTACCACTGCACTGTACATCTAAAGCTGCCGCTGAACAATATTATATGTCAACTATAATTTAGCACATATATAGTCATGGGATGTGGAATATAGTGTGGGGATGGAATCAATGGAATTGTAATAGATATGTATGATATCGGGGGTAGGGGGAGGGGGAGTCACTTTGTAAGGGGTGAAAAAATAACTATTGCATTGTTTTATACATCTATAACTAATAATAATAAAAATAATTTTTTAAAAAAAGTGATTCACAAAGGTAAATGGAATTCCCAGACCCACATTTTTTTTTTTTAAGTTTCTTAGGCATATATGATTACAGAAAGAAAAAAAAGTGTTACAGGGATAAATTGCAATGTTTCCACACAACAATCCATTATATTTTTTTTTTGAAAAATTAAATAATTCTTACCCTGAAGAAAAGATTATATTTATAATATTTATATTTCGTGTATCAAGGTTTCACTTGAAGTTTCCCTTTCATGTCATTTGTTAGTGTCAAGGCTATTTTATTTAAATTGTATGTCTTTTCCCAAGAATCTTCTCATACTTTCTTTTTATTATAGTATTTTAAAAATGTTTACGAAAAAGTTTTGATTTAGCTAGATCTATGAAAACAACATTTCACATTTTGAAATTTAAAGTTATATTCTACTTTTCCTTTGTTCCTAAAGGGAAAATGATTCAAGAATTAAATTCTGGAAGGATGTTAGTATTCAACAGCCATTTGTCCATCTTTACAGAAGCTGTTTTCCCACCTTTAAGATATAAGAAAAAGTAGTACCTAGTATACACACCAAATTTTATCTTCTTGTATAATTGTATAATAAAGGGAAAATACAATGCACTATTATACATGATGTTGGAAACTTAGATCATAAACCCTGAGTTCCAGGACATGAGACAGATGCCCTACTAATGTCTTTAATTTCAGTTGACACAAAATACATAGATCTATTATAGGGATGCTGCATTAAAATAAGCAACATAAATTTAAAACCCAAAAGTTAATCTTTAGAGATATTTTATACTGCAAAAAGAAAATTCCATCAAGTCTCATTCCAGTTTTTACTCCCTCCCAAAACAACGGAATTCATTGATGAATAAACAAGTCCAAACCATTGCAGTGACTAATAAAAGTTTTCTAATTTTCAAAACACACTGGTGCTCATTTCTGACCTGCATAGTTTTACATCTTATCCTTAGGGAAGCTTTTCTTCAATTGTATTAGTGAAAGAACAGGCTTCTGCTAGTTTGGGTTTGCTATTGAGTAAGGCTCTTCCTCTCTTGCCCATTCTTGTTTTAGTGTCTCATTTAGTGTTTACAGATTTGATTAGCCTGGCTTCCTGTTTACAATTTTCTGACTCATCAGGAGAGGAGAATGAGTATCAAATCTCATATCTTGAAATATTACTGTATAAATGTATATTTGAAAATTAGTTTAATAGTAAACATATTTAAGTTTTAACCTGCATGTTTAAGGCAATTATTTCTTAGGCTACAGTAAAAAGAAAAAAAATATATTATTATTATTAATTGTTATTATTGTTAATTTTATCTTTTTACCTATGGTGTTTAAGACACAACTAAAAGATATAGGTCCAATCACAAAGGTACTTAAGTAATTGTTGAGATTTTAGTTAAAACAAAGATTTTTACTTAGGAATCTTACACAAGCAAATAAATCTCAAGCTAAAAGCATAATCTCCTTACTCCAGACAAGATTCAGAAAATCTTGTCTCCCCAATGGGGTTCCCTGATGTAATAATTTGTGCTTATCTCTCCATGCACTCAAAAATGTATGTCCAATTGGGTCAATGTGGTTTATTCAACACATGAGCTTGAAAATACAAGACATTCACCATTAGGAGAAAAGACAATTTAAAATGTATATAATTCATAATGTGTTTTTTCTAATTTCATTTGACAAAACAGCTCTTTCTCTCTTCCTCCCCACTTCTAACCCTCAGTAGTATTATGATATAAGTCAGGAAATAACAGCCTTGGCTTCTATGCCTGAATATCACCCTTCAACTCTGCTTTCTAAACGTGAAATTAGGTGTGTATGCTTTCATGGTCATCAGAACACACATTTTTTATTTTCCTGGTAAAAATTAAATCTTTTACAGAAAAGGTGATATGAAATAAATTTCCAATCTGCTGTCAGAGAAATGAAGTTCCTATGAGAAGGTGTATGTAAGTCTGGGCCCTTTTTGTTTATAATCTGCTTTATTTCTCAAAATATCACCTCAGGGTCCAAATGTGAACTTTAACCCTCTTCAATTAAACACTATCACTGTTTAAGTGCTTGAGCCATGTTAATATTTGATTCAAACACTGCAAATGATAAAGGGAACTAAGTCAGGGAAAACAAATACACTGCAAACTAAAAGATTCAGAAGCAAGTTGTTATGTCCTGTCCCATACTACTATTTGATATTACTAGGTGAAGGTCCATGGCGGAAGAATATGACAAATCTAAACCCACTTGTCAGTAGTCCTTTCCTGGATATCCACTTTTATAATTCTAATTGGTTTTCAAACAAACTTATCCACATTACCCATATTTCAAAATAAAACTTTGAAGAAATTTTTTTTTACTATGATTCAGAATACACACTATTTCTGCCCCTTTGACAGATGTAAGAGTTTTGATTTGGAAATGTATGAGACATGGCAGAGTATCAAATGATCAAACTTTGTGCCTTGCACGTGCTTGCATTTGTCGTCCCTTTCCCTCTAGTTTTGGAAAAGAAATTTTTAACAGAATTTTTCTAATAAGAATGTGAGAGAAGTATATTCAAACTGTTAGACAATTAAAATTCATTCATGTTTTGAGGTACTATTATAGGGAATGGAGGAATAGCCTAACAGAAAGTTAGCTCAGGGGATGGAAAACTTTAAATTAGTTCAGAAGAGTTGTATATGTTGACTCGACAGACATGTTCCTTAACAATCAAGAATAAAACTTATTAGTTTAGATTTTATTTCCCCTGCCTATCATACACTATTCAAAAATATTTACTGAGTTTCTGATCAGTAACTATGTTGTTAGATTCAATAACACTAGTATACGAAGCATAATGACAAGTAGGGGAATCAAACTTTTATAAAATAATCTAATAAAGTTTGCTGAGAAAAATCCAAAGTGTGTTTAGTACCTACAAATAGGTGAAACTTTAGATACACAAACTACATTGAAATAAATCAGACAGAAAGTCAAGAACCATATGATTTTACTGATATGTGGTATATAAAACTGAAAAAAAAAAAAGAACAAGACAAACAAATGAAGAAACAAAATCTTATAGACACAGACAATAGTTCAGCGGTTACCAGATGGTAAGGGGGTAGGTGGTAGATGAGGGTAAATGGGATCAAATATATGGTGATGGGAGGAGAACTGACTGGGTGGTGAACACACAATGTGATATATAGATGATGTGTTACAGAACTGTACACCTGAAACTGATGTAACTTTACTGACAATTGTCACCCCAGTAAACTTTAACTAAAATAAATTGTCTGCCACAACAGTTGAAACATGGTATGTAACGAAAAAAGAATTCATTATATATATATATATATATATATATATATGCTCTTAAAGCAATCATTTAAAGTAGATTACAATAATACTATTTTGTAAAAGAGGAAAAGTGGCTGAAAGATGGTAAAAAGCTGTTTTAGTACTATCCCATTCATAGGTAGCAGAGCAAATATTGAAACCCAGATCTCCCTAGCTCCAAATTCCATGTAACCTGTTTTCTCATGGCACTGTTCTGCTCATGGTATCCCAAGTCATTCAGAAATTATTTTTTTTATCAGGAAATATAAAGGACAGAGCCATTGTAAAAAGAACATTGAAATGACATCTGAAGGGCCTATAGTACCATGAAGAGATAGATAGGGCAGAAGGAACAAAGGAAGCATATAGCTGAACACACCTTTGTGTTAAGAAGACTCACCTAAGTTTATTGCTTTTAGCAGTGATGGAAAGCACTGCCTTGTCTCAGTACTGTTCTAGCAGGAGAGGTCAAAACTATGATATTTATAGGATTTTGATGTCAGGTTTAAAATATAATTTTCAAGAGTTGATTAAGATTAGGGAAAGATTATTAATAGTTTGAGACTGAGATACCCAGTAAGGGTATGTTTTGATATCAGAGGTTCAGTAAGTCTTGGAATACAATCTGTCCTTTAATACTCCTTTGAGATTCATGTATCTTTTGGAGAGTTCTGGGAAAAAGAAAAAAAAAAGTAACCTCTTCCTATCTTTGTAAATAACGGTTATTGAAGCACAGTCATGCTCACTCATTTACTCATTGTCTTTGGCTGTTTTTGTACTAGGATCATGTTGTATAGTTGCAACAAACTATCTGGCCCCCAAGTCATAAAGCACTTAGTATTTGGTCTTTTAGACATAATATTGTGACCCCTGGTATAGATTATTTCAGTTCTCATAAGAAGTTTGGTTTGTCCCAGTACTGAGAACTAAATTTTTTGAGTATTTCCTCTTTCTTTATATATTAATTAAGCTTTTCAATCTTTATTTCATTCAACACATAGCCATTTAATGCAAGGCATTATTCTAGTTTATAAGGATGCAGCAGGAAACAAAATGAAAACAATAATGCACAATTTAAAAAGCCCTGCATAGCAGAGCTTCATTCAAATGGGAATAGAAGAAAAAATAATAATAAATAAATAATCAGGAAAATACATAAATAATAGATCTATAATGTTAAATTAAAAATAACCTCTAAAGAAGAAATATAACTACAGTAATGAAGGGGGATATGAAAAGTGAAAAGTGATTAAAGTTTTAATAAAGTGTCATTGCATAAGCTGCCCAGATCCCTCTGACTGTATCAATCATCTCCCACGTCATCATCCTTCAGGTACCGCAGGTGTTAGGGATGAGGGCTGGCATTTACATCCTTCATTATAATACAGCCCTTGATGAACTGATATGCAGACCAACATCAATGAAATCCTCTCCTCTAGTTACTAACAAATGAATAGAAAATGGACTTTTGTTAGGAAAACCTATATGATACCTTAACACTCCCTATGGTATCTGATTGTGGCTAGACTTCTCCCAAAACTACATTTTTGCCTTATTTTCTTCTCTACACTAATCTGCTCCTTTACTTCCTTTTCAGCTTTCTCCTAAGTGTAATCTGCCATTAAATAACTTGCACAAGAATTATTTTAGCCTCCAGTACTATGATATTTGATTTAAGATAGGTGAGAAGGAAAGGCATTAACTGAAAAGATGAACAGTTATAAGATTTTTCAATGATACAGAAAGAAAGATACAAGATGGAAGACTGGAAGATGGTGGTGATGGTACAGTAATGGGGGTAAAAATTGAAAGAGTTCTAGGTTTATTTTGAATTTTGAGCCAATAGCATTTATTAATGATGTGATGTGAGAAAACAAAAGATTAAGAAAATTCATCCCTAAAATTCTTACCTTCAACAACTGGAAGAATTGAATTGTCACTAATTGATATAGGAAACAATGAAATAGAGAAAAGGTTTCTGACGAGATAGCAGGTTTGAATTTTTATGGTTGTGTAACAAATTACCACAAAATTAGTGGCTTAAAACAAAGATTGGTGTGGAGAGAAAGAGAGCCATGTCAAAGCCACTTTACCTTTTATAATCTAGTCTTAAGGTTTGTATGTTGTGACTTCTGCCACATTTGAACCACCTAGGCTCTCAAAAGATCTACCAGGACTCAAGGGAGAAAATAAATACCCCAGCTCCTGATGGAGGGAAGTAGGTATTACTTTTTTAGAATAAGACAGGCTGTGGGAAATGCAATATCATGTGTTCAAGAAATCAGGTTTGGACATGATAAGTTTGAGATGACTATGTGTATTACACATCCAAATGCAAAAAAAAAAGATGCAGCATATGTGACTCTGAGTTTACAGAAAACATTCCATATCCAATAATTCAGAAGTCACTAATGTTTGCTTTACTTGGTCAAACATGCTCAAAGTATGTTTTCCACAAACATTCTCTGATATTTGAGTACAGAAATTGACTTCGCTATTCTAGGCTGGCAACCCAAGGAAGGGCAGTGAAACCAAGAGGTATGCATGGCATGAGGAAAATTACATTTCGTATATTAAAGGGCAGACAGCTGCCTCAGGCTAGGCATGACCAGCTTCTTCAGATTGAGAGGGATGCTTTCTTGAGCTAGGACTTAAAGTGGGAAGTGCTTCAAAAAGCATTAGAGTCCTATGACTTCTGAGATCTGTGTGGAGTCTTGTTTCATTATGAGGAGTTAGCCCTTTCTTCACAATGACATAGCTTTCAAATAAGACCTAATAAGGCTAAGAACATCACTTACTTTTAATTCAATAACTTTGAACCACAGCAGCCAAGTTAGCCTTTCAACTAAAAAGAGAGATCACTTCATTAAAGTTATAAAATAAAATAAAAAACTGGATTTTAATCTTTACTTTGAGCTAAGATTTAGGCAATTAGTCTATATTTTGTCTTAATTTAATTACCCAGTACATGTAGGATGATCCATTCTTCCTTACAGCCTGAGTTTGTATGACAGCAGCTACTTGGCTTCATATAGCTATGCCCTGAAACAGTACTTTGATTCACATGACCACAAGCAGTACCTTAATCTACAATTTCATCAATAGATATCAAGGTTTCTAGGTTTCAGCAAATGAGTAATGAAGTATAGTGCCTTCTGGCTCATCTTCTCTAGATATTGATTCCATATACTAATTTTTATAAAATTTCTTTAGGATCTGATACCTGTAAATGAATTCTGAAAGCAATTGTTGCACATTCTTTGTTTGCAAGCCAAAGATTTCCTTTACTAGCTTAAAGAAAAAGGGAATCTATTGAAACTCACAGTATCTATCAGAAAGAAGAGAAAGTTAGTACAGAAGAAACAGAAACCACAGAGTTCCAGGATTTCTGTTTAGAGACAAATTTTCTTTTATTGTCATGATAATTAACAAATATTTTTTTTCCATTTCTTGTCCTTTTATTACTGTGCTAATTGTTCAGATTCCATTGACAGAATAGTACTTTGATTATCAGACCCATCAGATGGTATGCAGAGAGGCAGGTAGTAGTATATATGAAAGTCAAGCACTAATGCCAAGAAAAGACTAGAAAATAAATAATCAAGAATTAAATCATCCAAAAATAATCTTAATACTATCCCAACCAATAGCTCTTTCAGTCTCCTGAAAAAAGAGCACCTACTTGCCAGAACTGGACTCTTTTTTAATGAAACAGCTATCCTCCTTTTCAAACTGCTATCCTCCTTTTGGCTACATCTTGATTAATTTGACATCTTATATGTAAACTTTGACATATGAACAACATATTTTTCCCCTACATTCTTCAATTCCTCTATTTTATATCTTTAAACTTAACATTTATATCCAGATATATCAGATATATATATAATTTTTTTTAATTTTTTTTTCTCCTTTAGCAAGTAGAGAATATTTGATATGTTGATGCTTTCTTTTCATTCTCTTTTCTAGGGCAGAAGTAGGCTTTTTAAACACAAATTTGCTAAGAAGGAATTTCTGTTTTCTATTTTGTGTATAGTCCATGAACAAGGAATGGGTCTCGATATTTGAATGGTCCCAAAAATTTAAAATGAAAAGAAATTTTTTTTAATTCCACTTTTGTTTATTTAAGGAAAATTATCTCACAAAGATTTATGTATATAGAGGATATAAGAAAAAAAAAACTCAAGTCAGAGAGAAATTTCTAATAGAACAAAATTTAACTACAGTGGTATGGGATCAACGGCACTGAAAGGGTTGGGGTCTATAGTTTTCCATATTTCCTCACCACCTATCATCTTTGTCCTCACCTAATTTACTTAGAATATAGTAATTACCACCTCCAAAATTAATAATAGAAAAATCAAATCCCACATTTAATTTCTTTGACTAAGTTTAGTTTTAGTGAACATTGCTGCATTTTGTACTATTGTCCTTTCATTCTCTGGCAATTCTCTTCTCCTTTTTGCTAGATTGTTCTCTTCTGATTTCTATTTACATTCCCAGGCTCCTTTCCCATAAGCCTCACTATTTCTCTTTCTAATTTTGCAGTTTTAGTGAAAATTTCCAATTTCCACTCTTTGTTCTCATATTATCTTTCATTAATCTTTAATTGTGATGTTGTTACCACCTTTGCAGAGACGTCAAGAACACAGCCTTTGGAGTCAGACATACTGTTTTAAATTCTAAACTTTTATGTTTAATATGATGCAACTTTGAGGAAAATAATCTTACCACTCTGAGGGGCATTTTCTGCATCAGTAAAATGGAGCTAATACTATCTATATCATAGTCAATTTGTAAATGTCAAGTAAGCATCTCTTTATTGGTACATCAAACCTAGTATATATAAAATCAAACAGGGCCGGCCGAGTGGCATGGTGGATAAGTGCTGGCCTGGGAAGCCAGCAGCCCCGGTTCGGTCCCACATATAAGGGCCAGTGGCACTGCCCTCAAAAAACGACAACAACAACAACAACAACAAAATCGAACATATTGTTGAATAACATTAATTTTTTGTCTCTTTATTTCTGTTCCAGCTACCACCATTCTCCTGATATTACAGATTACAAAATTCAGGCTTGTTTGAACTACTCCAGTATGGAATTAATTTTCATACACTGTATAGTTTTTCAGTCTTTGTGTTGTCATGCATATATATCACTTTTTTCCAATTATTTTTACAAAGATACTTCAAACATTAATTTCACCATATAAATTTCTTAACATGATTTGCCCATGTTGAAGAACTTTCTATTCAAAAATTTCTGTTTGAAACTCCTTGATTTAAACTAACACACTATACAAGTGTATACATGTTCTAAAGATGCTCTGAATGTTTTCTTATAATATTCAATGTAAATAGATAAAAAAATTTTAAATGTTAACATCAGATCATTCTACAAAATAAATTATCTTTAAAATTTTTGCATATAAAATCATTTAAATGTACTTACAAACCCTTGTTGCAATATTAAAATATGTGTTTTGATTTGAATAGCTAGCATTAAAAGAAGTGCCACCCTTCAAGATATTTCTTATATAAAGATAATTCATTTAGATATATAGGTTTATAATAGAAACATTACTTATAATTATTTTTAAAAATTCAGCATAGTATTGAAATGGCCACTAAAATAATAGTGATTGTTTTTCTCCTAGACAAAATAAAATAAATACAAATGGGTGAGGTTTGCCAGAAATGCATTCTCTGGGTCTATGAAGGTATGTGTCTACAAATCAAGAATCAAATTTGTGATTTTCGGAAATTTTCATTGAGTGAGAAAATAACAGCTGTTTGATAAATAAACTGCCCAAAAATATAACATGCACAACATTGAAACACAGTTTGTAAACAAAGAAACAGAACACTAATTTTTCCTATAAAAACACTGTAACCTCATTTTCTAGATTTAATAATAACAAATAATGTGTATAAAACAAATAAACCTCATGAAAACTTTTAAATAGCAACTGGAAAGATTATCATCATAAATTTACTTTATAAAGAATGAATGGATAAAAAAGATGTAGTGGAATATTGCCACACAATGGAATATTACTCTGCCATAAGAAAAGATGGAATACTGCCATTTGTGACAACATGATGGATTTTGAGATTGCTATCTTAAGCAAAATAAGTCAGACAGAAAAAGTTGAGAACAATATGACCTCACTCACATGTGGGATGCAAAAGTGAAAACAACAAATGAAAAAAACAAACAAATAAACAAAAACTCATAGACACAGGAAACAGTTGAATAGTTACCAGAGGGTAAGCAGGGAGGAGGCATGGTAGAAGAGGGTAAAGAGTGTCAACTCTATGGTGATGGAAGCAGAAGTGACTCTGGGTGGTGAGGACACTATATAATATACAGATGATATATTATAAAATTGTACACTTGAAATCTATATAAATTTAATAACCATTGTCATGCCACAAAATTCAAAAAAAATAAAAAGAGAAAAAGAATGAATAAACTAATTTTTAAGGTATGAAATGAATTAGAATGTATGGATTTGGGTAATGGTGATGGTCTCTATTTCAAATATGAGTTCTTTCTCATTTTCTTGAGTAATTTTCTACGATACTTTTAATTCAATTAGCTTTACTGCATTAAGGAGCTTTTGGTTTTGTTTTGTTTTAAACTGAAACATATGTTTGTAGTTATAATAACCCACTTTCCCAAGACCTTTGGTAGAAATATATATATATATATATATATATATATATATATATATATATATATACTCAAGCTGCAGAGGAATTGAGAGATGATAATGTTGTATCACAGATAAATCAATCCCCCATGAGTTTAAAAATGAGAATGCAGACAAGCTTCTATCATATTTGGTATGTATACTTCCACTTCTAGATGCACAGGAAACATTTCTGAATCTTCACAGGAAAAATGTCATTTTAATGAATGTCCAATAACATAATGTACTATTTATTTAATTGCATTCCTTTATATTGATTGGTTTGTCAGATTATAGAAAAGACATGTAAAATCTCTCTATTAAAATGTACAAAGAATACCACACACACTGGATCAAACAGACAGGAATATGTCCCAAAAAGATAGCCACATGTTCATTTTCTCACACATTCAGCTCTTGTGCTAGAATGAATCATTTAGATTCCATACTTTTACAAAGCTCATGATTTAATAGATGAGACAGATATGGGACAGGAAATGATATGATGGTGTAACAGCTGCAACAATGGTGATTTTAACAGACAGATGAGAGCACAAATGAGGAGCTTCTAGGTGAACCTGGTAGGAAATGGGAAGGGGTCAAGGAAAGGTCTTTAGAAAAAGGAAACAAATACATTATGAAAAAAAAAAAAGTTCAAATGGGTTGGCATTTTCCATGATACTGGTTAAAAAGACATTGCAAGCCAAGGGACATCATAAATAAAATCAATGAAGTGAGAGAATACATCATACACATGGAGAAATGGAACCAGTATAGTGCTGAGGCATATAAAGCATGAATTCAGGGGTAAGTAGAGGCCGAGGGGTGCCACTGAAGGGTGTGAAGCAAGATAATGTACATGTAGAAGTTGAATGTAGGCAGACTACTCTGGCAACACAGTGGAAGATGGCTTTGAACATGACCTAAGAAAAATCTGATAGTGCAGATTTTAAGGGAGTAGAGAATTTTAAGACATGCACAGATCTCTGGGGGTCAAATGGAGGACAGTCCACGTTAATGGTCAGGTGAGGCTGAGTAGGAGTCACCTGGCAGGAAAATCTCAGGAAAGTAAAGCCAGCTGGATGCCTTCTCGTTTGTGGCTGCATTTTTCATTTTTAAGTAAAATAGTAGAGAATTCACATATTAGAGAATATAGTTTACAAGAGAATTTTGTCTTGTTTTGTTTTAAATGTCATAATAAGGTTGTCTAAGGATTGGATGGAAAATAAAAGACAAATCTGAAGATGAAATATGATAGAGCGGTGGAGTCAAGGAAATAGAGATTGAGCACTATCTCTATTAGGTTGCATTAATTTTCAACTACTGCTATAACACATCACCACAGATTAAGTGGTCTTAAAGCAACACAAATTTATTATCCTGCAGTTCTGTGAGTTAGACCTCCCATATAGGTTTCACTGGACCAACATCAGTATTAGTAAATCTGTACTCCTTCCTGGATGCTTTCTGGGGAAATCTGTTTCGTTGACCTTTCCAGCTTCTAGGACTGTACATATGCCTTGGCTCATGACACCCCTCATCCAAATTCAAAACCAGGAACATTGTATCACACTAACCATTCTCTTGTAGTTACATCTTCTCTGACTCTCTTCTCTGCCTCCCTCTTTCATGTTAAGCATGCTTGTAATTCCATTTAATTTAACCCAATTAATCCAGGATAATTTCCCTGTCTCCAAATTCTTAACTTAATCCCATTGGCAAAATTCCTTTTGCCATATTAACAGTCACTGGTTCCAGGAATTGGAACAAGGACTTCATTTGGGATTGCATTATTCTTATTCATTTTATCACACCCATTCAGGTTCTTGTGTGTGTATGTTTGTATACACAGACACACAAGTATACATGCACACATGTGATTGACATTATTGTGGAATTGATGTTCTAAAATAGTCACTGAGAATGATGAGTTAGAGAATACAAGGCCATTGCTCTTAGGAGCAACACAGATTTAAATGATTGTGAGCCATTGGTCACACGTTTAGGTTGGCTGATCAATAAATAAATAACCTTGTTGTACGGTATGTTTAAAGAAACCTTATCTAATACAAATTGTTGATTTATTAACATTGAACTCACAACCAACAATGCCTGACTGAAGCTTATCTAACACACAAATATTTTCTCTGCAAACCATCACAGTCTTCTGGCTCTAAGGAACAAGAGAGAGCCTTGCCCCTTTATGCTTAGGTATTATTTTAAACAGTGAAGTCAACAAAAGCAGAAAAAGTGAAAAATGTGGCAGGAAAACCACCACACACACACACACACACACACACACACTCACATACACACTTATTTACAAAATGAGAGCTGAAACAAAAAAAGGCACAGCTATGCCTTGTTAGGCCTCAGTGAGAAAGTGGGTGTCAAGCAACTCAAAGTTTTCACTGCTATGTGCATATTCATGACCACAAATGACCACAGAATTACAAGCATTGAGTTTGAGATTGAAAATACATTTGGCGAATAGGCAAATGCACAAATGTAGAATTCATGAATAACAATGATGAGGATTGACTATAAATATATTCATTATATGCACTGAAATATATATGAAATTCTTAACAAAAGATAAAATGTGATCTAATTTGTATATTAAATAGGTTAGAGAAATATGTTAGTATCTTAAAATCTCTTGATTTAAAATAGAAAGATTTGCACTCTTTAAAAACTTTTCCTCTATCCCTTATTATCTCTTTCCAATGACATCATTCCATGGTTAATTTCATTAAAAATAAAATTAAAAAGAAGTGAAATGTAAAAGATAGTGTTCACAGGCAAAGGCGGTTGTCCTGTCTTGCTGTTCTAAAAGACCATTTAAAGTGGCATGCATGAAAAATGGGAAAGGTGGCTTCTATTACCTTAGCAGAGAAAAGTATCGAGCTGTTCCATTGTTTTTGAATTAGGGACATTTATGAGAAAAATCTTGGGAGCCAGGAGAAAAACTCAGAAATAGAAACACTTATTTTAAAAGGATGAAAAATATTTTATGCTTGTATCAATTTACAAACAAGGAAAATTACACTGTGGTCTTCAGTTTAATGAAATGAGCCACTTAGAAAATGCCACCCATGCATCTACCTACCATATGGAAATGGGGAAAGAAAATTCTTTATGTGATTTCCTAAATATAAATTAGACAATAACCAACAAAATCAAATCTTACTAAAATTACAAATGTGGCTACCTAATTTTTTTTCTAAGAAATTAACAATACATGTGACTGTGAATGAACGATACAGGAGGTTACATTTATATGTTTGTGTGCAAGTATCTACGTCCCTGTGTGGATCTATATCTGTGTATGTGTAGAGATGAAATATAGCAATTATTGATAATTTAATACTGTCTCTATTTCTTGTCATTCTAGACCAAAATCAAACAACTAAAAGTGCCCGAGATAGCTCCTGAGTTGCAAACTTCATCACCCACATGTGAAAAACAGAACTCTTGATTTCTCACCAATAAAGTCAAAAAACTTGCTCCCTACTCCTCATCTCCCTCAGCTGAGAAAATAATATCCATCAAGTCATTCAAGCCCAAAAAACTGGAAATCACCTTTTCTTTGATTCCTGTCTTTATTTTACTTACCCACCATGAGATTGTCTCAATTCTAACATTATAAGCCTATTTCCACCTCTACACCTTATTTCTAGCTATTTGTTCCTCCTGGACCTATTTCAGATTTGATCAGCCTGGCCTCCTGTTTTCTAACTCACCAGAAGAGGAGAATGGGTATCCTTTTATAATTGGTTTCCCAGCTTCTACTTTTGTCCCTATATAATCAGTTCCCTGAAAGCAAATATAGATATATGGATAGATAGATAGATAGATAGATAGATAGATAGATAGATAGATAGATAGATCTACATATATTTAATGAAAATCATATCACATTACTTGCTGCTTGATTCCCTACAGTTACTGTCACTTATAATCTAAATTCCTAAGCAATTTGTAAACCTTTCCATAATCTGGGCCTTGCCTATTTCCAACATCATCTTGTACCAACACCACTATTCTTTCCTCATATGCTGCATGCAGTCTTCTGGGACTTATTTCAACTCCCCGTGCATCAAACTCAACCCCACTCTGGGACCTCTGCCCCCGCCCTTTGTAAAGGCTGACAATTCCAGGCACCCTTACTCTCTATATCTGTTTTATTTTTCTTAACTCTTATAGTTATTTCAAGTGACACCATTATCTTCTTTAGAATTAATTTTTCTTTTCCATGTTCAGTAGAGTATAAACTCCAGGGAGACAAGAACTTATTTATTTTTTGCTTTACCCTTGGATATAGACCAGTCCCTTGCATCTAGAAAGCTTTCACTGAATATATGTTGAATTCATGCAAAACTATTGTTACAAACATGGAATATCATATTTAATATTAGCTACACAGAATTAAGAAACAGTAAAATATTAATTAAATAAAACCAAATGATGATGGTATGCTATATCTGTAGTGTATTCATTCATTCATTTAAATATTTTGTTCTTCAGTTTTTGAAGAGTTGAAAATAATGTTTATCACAGGTATCTGTTTTTGACAACTGACGTCAATTTATCCAAATTATTAGTGCTACTGATTTTGCTGGACATTGATGGTACAAGAATGCAAACATCCTCAAAAGAGATATTAATGTGGATGGTTCACAAATAATTTGTTAGTTAGGAACTGGGGAAGAAATTGACACTAAATTTGGACACATACAAGTATTTTAAGTTTTATATAAAAAGTCAAAGTGATTTTAAGTTCATTCATTTTATATCTGAGATATTATTGATGTAGGAGTAAAAAAATTAACCACAAATTCAAAGTACAATAAAACTTTGGATTGCAAGTAACTTGGTTTGTTACTGTTGCACAAGACAAACAAATATTTCTAATACATTTTAACTTGTAAAATGAGCAAATTCTTGTATTATGAGCAGTTTGTATTCAGAATGAATTATGCTTGCAAACCAAGGTAATACTATAATGCAAAAGGAAGAAGGTATGTTATAGAAGAACAAAACAAAATGTTCTCCTAAAAGAAAATTAAGTATGAAGATTAAAAAATGATATGAGAGCTTATACCAGTAAGCAGAATATCTCAACAAATTTCAGAAATTTGTAAAGAATGGAAGTAGTTTGATTATGGACAAGTCACAGTCTGGAATATATTTAGAGGAGGCTGCATAAAAGATAGAAACTGATCTATTGGTTGGGAATCGAGATGTCCTAGTGTCAGTGACAGCAGGTATTGCCAAGGACAAGACTAAAACTGAAGTTCAAAAAGTGAAGAGGTCATTTTAAAACAATTGTTTGCAAAACCACGATAAAGAAAAACAAGATGATAAATTTTATCAAAGACATATTTAAGCCATTAGCTAAGAATATTTTTGCAAATCACATATCTATGTGTGACTCCTATGGTGAATACGTAAAGAACTGTCAGAATAATTACTTTGAGTGAATGAAGCCAAACAAGGAAAAAAATACAACTGTATACTGTATGATACCAAATATATAAAATTCTAGAAAACTCAAATTAATTTATACTGACAGAAAACATATGAGTGGTTGCTTGGGGAGGGAGGGTTTACAGTTATAAGATAACTTTCACAGGAAACTTTTGGGACTAATCAACATGCTCATTATTTTGATTGCGGTAATGTTTTCATAGGTCTACACATGTGTAAAACTTACCAAATAACATACATTAACTTTAAACATATATATGTCAAATACATATATATATATATATATATATATATAAAATATCAATTATACCTCAATAAATCTGTTATAAATAAAATAAAGCATAAACCAAAACCAAAATAAAGCCTTGGTTGGTTGTTTGAGGTCCATCTATGTCAGGAGAAGTATTATTTACTCCCAAGATATATTACATATAGTTTTTCTCCAGAAAATATAGGTGCCATATTTGAGAACTCATTTTCTTCTGAATGATTGTGCTCCAAATTAAAATAGGTCATACTGCCAGATCCTGTCTTGCTTCCATAAAGCCTGTAGTGAAAATCGTACTGATAAAACAGTTCTACCCATTAGCAGATGAATCCCATCCAAATTACAGACATTATGTAGTGGGGAAGAAATGCAAACAGGTCCCAAACCTCTGGGTGGTGGTTGAGAACTGGGAGGGATATTTCAGCCATGGAGTTTCCCACAAAAGAAAGAGAGAGCCCACCCCCACATCCACCTCCCCATCCCAGAGTACTGGAGCTCGCAAAGGAGCCTCCACAACACCTGGCTTTAAAAACCAGGCGGGGACCGGCCGAGTGGCGCGGTGGTTAAGCGCTGGCCTTGGAAGCCAGCGTCCCTGGTTCGGTCCCACATATGAGGGCCAGTGACACTGCCCTCAAAAAAAAAGAAAAAAAAGAAAAAAGAAAACCAGGCGGAATTTCAATCATCCAGGTGGGACAAAAGGCTGCAGAAAACTCAGTCATCCTTTCATATGGCCCACACACAGACTTATTTGTTCACAGGCACTCACCTTAAGCGACAGCAGAGGCACAGTGACTCAGGAAGCATCAGAGTCATATGGAGGGCAGACTGAGGTGTGTGGTTTCATTCTAGGTGAGGGCTTGAGAACAGTCAGCATTTTCCCTGTGTGGGGTCCTACTCCATACAGCCGGCAGGCTGGCACCATTTTTCCTAAGTTGAGCTCGCCCCAACACAGCCAAGTGTGAATCTTATTGGTCTGATGAGCTCTGCTGCTCTGCTGACTCACTGAGACCTCGTCCTTCCCAACTTCGCAAACACCTGAGACACTTTCTCTGGCAGCAGCCAGGCTCACTCACATTGCACACTTTCTTGAAAACCTATTGGCGTCCCTGGGACCCAAGTAGGCGGCAACTGGCCCTGGTGTGCTCTGGGGCTTTTGCTGAGTAGCTCTAGGCTCACCACTGGCACAACACCATAATCTACATTAACCTTCTCTTCACACTGTAGTGACCCCAACTCTTCACCCTGTAGTGACTGCCTGAGACCCTGCCTTACTGAGCTTATATACCACCTGAGCTATTATCAGGGGCTGAATTTTAAGGGAGTCAGCAGGTTGTATCAGGCTTCCAGGTGTCCTGGCTTTTTATGGAGCTGCCCCAGATCTGGTACTGGTGGCAGCCATTCTCAGGTCACAGTGTGGTCTCTCCCACACTCCTCCAGGGTTAACACAGGCAATGAACAACAGCATATTGCTTTGCAGCTCCAACCAGGTATTCCATGGCCAGTCATGGGCAGTGGGTGACCTGGGCCTGTACCCAAGAGGCCCCAATAGAAACATACTTGGAAATTGGCTTCAAACCACAACAGAAAACCATGCAACTAGCCTCACAAGGGGTGCACCCACAGTGCTGTCTCAAAAGGAACCAAAACCCACTGGGGTAAATCTCACTCCATGGGGTAAGTCCCCTGCACAGCACCCTATATGCTGTTGATCTAGCCAAACTCTACAGCCAATTGGCTTAAGGGTCAATCCCATATACTGGCATGCCAATAGCAATCAAGACTCAACTATAATAGTAGGGGATACATAACCCACACAAGGGAAACTCCTGGAACACCCAGAGCAGATGACCAGAGAGGCTGTGGCAAGACCCCGTGGGGCATATATTACATTAGGCCACCCAGCCAAGGCTGGGAGATACAGCAGATCCACCTAATACATAGAAACAAACACAGAGACACAGTCAAAATGAGGAAACAAAGATATATGTGCCAAATGAAAAAACAGGATCAAAATCTAGAAAAACAACTAACAAAATGGAGACAAGCAACCACCAGATACAGAGTTCAAAACAATAGACATAAGGATTCTCAAGGAACTTAGTGAGAACTTCAACAAAATGATTGCACACATGAAAAAGGACACAGAAATCATAAAAAAGAAAGAAAAAATAAATAAACAGAGTCAGGGGCCGGCCGAGTGGCACGGTGGTTAAGAGTTGGCTTGGGATGCCAGTGGCCCCAGTTTGGATCCCACATATGAGGGATCCGGGGAAAAAAAAAATTTAAAACAAAACAAACAAAACAAAAAGAAACAGTCAGAAATAAAGAATACAATAACTGAAATGAAGAATGCATTTGAAGGAATCACCAGCTGACTAGATGAAGCAGAGGATTAAATCAGTAATTTGAAAGACAAGAGCAGAAAACACCCATTGGAACAACAAGAAAACAAAAAAAATTAGGGTAGTTTAAGAGACCCCTGGGACAACATCAAGCCTAGAAACATTAACATCATAGGGGTACCAGAAAGAGAAGAGAGAAAGCAAGGGATTGAGAACATATTTGAGGAAATAATGACTGAGAAGTTTCCTAACCTGGTGAAGGAAACAGAAACATGAGCCCAGCAAGCCCAGAATGTCTCAAACAGGATGAACCCAAAAGACCCCCACAAAAACACATCATAATTAGAAAGGCAAATGTTAAAGACAAAAAGGGAATCCTAAAAGCAGCAAGAGAAAGGCAACTAGTAACTTAAAAGGGAGCCCCTATAAGACTGTTAGCTATCTCTCAACAGAAATTTTCAGGCCAGAAAAGATTGGCACAGAATACTCAACGTGATGAAAAGCAAGGACCTACAACCAAGATTACTCTACCTCGCAGAGCTATCATTTAGAATTGAAGGACAGATAAAGAGCTTCCCAGACAAGAAAAAGCTAAAGGTACTCATCAGCACCAAACCAGTATTACAAGAAATGTTAGAGGGACTTCTTTAAGATGGAAATGGAAAAAAAATAAAATAAAATTCATAATTATGAATAATAAAATGGCAATTCCTTTTGATGTAAATGGATTAAATGTTTCACTCAAAAGACAAGGGAGGGCTGAATGGATAAGAAAACAAAATCCTTACATATGCTGCCTACAAGAGACTCACTTCAGATAAAAATACACACAAAGATGGAAAGTAAAGGGATGGAAAAAAAATATTCCATGAATATGGAAAAACCAAACAAAACACAAACAACAACAACAAAAATAAGCTGGGATAGCAGTACTTATACCAGTCAAAATAGACTTTAAAACAAAGGCTATAACAAGAGACGCTGTAACAAGAGACAAAGAAGGAACCAATAGTTCCAATTCTGGGTATTCATCAAAAGAAACCCAAATGCTACTAGGAGGGGATGTGTGTATCCATGTGTTCATTGCAGCATTGTTTACAGTGGCCAAGAGGTGGAGACAGGATAGGTGTCTTTTGACGAATGAATGGATAAAGAGGAGCTGGTACATATATACAATGGACTATTGCTCGGCAATGGGAGGGAGTGGATTTTCGCCATCTGTGGTAGCATGGATGGACCTGGAGGATATTGTGCAGAGTGGAGTGTCAGACAGAGAGACAGACACAATGTGATTCCACTTATCTGTGAAATCTAAAGAAAGTAAAGAAACAAAACAGAAACAAACTCATAGATACACAGAACGTATTGATGGTTGCCAGATGGGAGGGAGTTAGGGGTGAGTGAAAAAGAGAATGAGATTAAGAAGTATTCATACAAATTGGTTGTTACACTGTAGTCATAGGGATGTAAGGTATAGCATAAGGAATATAGTCAATTATATTGTAAGAACTATGTATGGTGTCAGCCGGGTACTAGATTTGTTGGGGTAATAGATGGGAGAGGGTTGGAGGGCAGGGTAAAAAAGGTGAGGGGATTAAGAAATACAAATTGGTAGTTATAAAATAGTCATGGGGATGCAAAGTAAAGCATAGGTAATATAATCAATAATATGGTAATAACTATACTGCCAGGTGGGTACTAGACTAGTCAGTGGAATCACTTCCTAAATTATATAAATATCTAACAACTATGCTGTACACCTGAAATTAATATAAAATAATGTTGAATGTTAACTGTAATTTAAAAATTTAAAAAGCAGGGAGTGGAGAAGAGAAGGTGAAGGTGAATAAAAGGTCAAATTTCCCAGTATGAGACAAATAAGCCATGGGATATAACATACAGCATAGGGAATATAGTCAATAATATTGTAATAGCATGGTACAGTGTCAGATGGTTGCTGAACTTATCATGGTGATCACTTCTTTAGATATGTAAATATTAAATAACTATGGTATATACTTGAAACTAATATAATATTGTATGTTAGCTATATTTTAATGAAAATCTAAAAAAAAAATAAGGACAATGCTACAGAAACCAAGAAGGAACTCTTAAATGTTAAAGCATTAAGTATGTTGAAATATAAAAACAACTAAATACAATGAATATCAAGAGACCTCCAAAATTATGGAAAAAATGATTTAAAAAAAAAGAAAGAAAAACTTAAGGGAAAGGATGTGTAAAAAATAATGAGGTCTAAGATTTGTCTAATACCTGTCCAAGAGGGAAGGAAAAAAAAGGGAATGGAAAAAATAATGAAAGTATTAATGGTCAGTGATTTTATAGAATGGGAGAAACACTGAGTCTTCAGCTTAAAAGGATTTAGTGACTATAAATGATAACAATTTACATACAGATAGGTATAACTACATAAATGTTTGAGTAAATGGAAAAAAAAAATTTCAAAGGACTATGAATCAGAGTGACACTGGACTTGAAACCACAATAGATGCAAGAGACAATCTAACACTTATTTGGATGTCCTGGGGAAAAGGTTCAGAACAAAGTAGATTGAACTGTTATTAATGTCTGAAGCATAGAGAGCACTTGCACAGCAATGTTTCAGAATGTTTCCCTCCAGTAAACTCTTAAGAATTTTTTTAGGGTTATGCATAGGGGGAAAGAAGAGAGGGTTGGAAATCTCTTAAAACTATGACCAAATCCAGGAGAGTAACAAATGTAAATCCAGCCTTATAAAGAAAGGACTGACTAAAAGCTTTTCCAGGAAGAAAAGAAACTTGATAGGAAAAAAAAAAAAAAGGATGGATATAAATGTGGTAAAAGGAAGAAAAAGGATATAACTGAACAAATGGCATTGTAAAATGAAGGAAACAAAAACAACAAGAAAGGACCAATCAAGCTCTGAAGTGACTAAAATTATGGCAACATTTAAAGTGAATAAATGAATATAAGAGAATTAATTAAGTGTTAGTGTTTAGTATAAACCAAGAAATCCTACGTTAGACTTATCGAGGAAGAAATTAATAATAGACATACAACTTAGCTCAATATTAAAAATGTATTGATGTGATAATAATAATCTGAAGACAGTTCATTATTTCTTAACTTTTGAATTAAAGGTATAGATGAAGTACAAAAGATTTTGTTGTGATTGTAAAATACAAATATTAATAACACTCTAGCTAAATGTCAGTAACTATAAATCAAAGGTAGAGCTGAAAGGAGATGGGGCATGGAATGAAAGGGGAAGATTAAAAATCAGGAAAGCTAATATCTTCATCTTATGTATCAGTGACTAAGGAGATGGAAAATTAACTGAATTTAAGTGTAGTAAGACAAGTTAGAGACATAATCAATAAAAAAACTGAAAATAATATGAATATCACATACTAGGAGAGGGGATGTGGAAGTGAAGATGTTATAATCTATTTAAATCAACATATTTCTTATTGGGTGATGAAAAAACTCTGCATTTGTTAATCCAAGAATAGAACCATAAACATAATGTCTAGAATAATAAAATTAAATATAAAACAAATAAATGTAGAAATAAAAACATTTATAAAAATTAAAAGTAGGAGAGGGACCAAAGATGTAGAAGAAGAAAACGGAAAATTGCTTTTCAATGTATGGGATTTTATGCTTTTTGATCTGATACTGAGTTCATCTATTACTCTGATAAATATAACAATGTTTACAAATTGATTAATACTAAATATTTTATCATTTTGATTTTCAATCAATAATAGGTGACTATTTCATTGTCATATTTATACCATGAAATGCCACAGTTATATATATATATATATATATATATATATATATATATATATATATATGTATATATATGTATGAATTGAGAATTAATTGATTTTTTTTCCAGTCCCATCAGCCTGTAGCATCAGCAAATTTCTGAAGTTGGTGCCCAACCTCTATATTAAACAAAAAGTCATACACACCCCTCCTCCCATGTTCTTTTTCCTCCAACCTTCTCCTCTTCTTATGGATGTAAACCTCTTTTTAGTTTTTTCAAAGCTCCATCAAGCACTGACAAATTCACTACCAGTTAGTATTTGGATCTTCTAATCTTAAAGATCGAAGCAGTAACAGAAACAATAACGGTAACAAAAATTACTGCTTTCCTGAAGAAAATCATGGTAATATTTTATCTATTTATTTGTTCTGGGTTCTATATTTTACCAAGAAGATTCCAAAAATGAGATCTTATATTTTTCAATAGTTTCTAGCAGAAGTTGGAATTTTTGTAGCAAAACAAATGTATTGGCAGCACATGAAAAAATAATTTGAATAGCTCTTTAAATCTTCCCCAGTGTGGGAAACCTCAGAAAATGAATGTATCAAAACAGCAAGTTCTAACTTATTTGTGTTTCCCTGTTATTCACTAATGTCATGCATCTTCTGGGAATTTTATAGATCAGAAGTTCAAGAAAAACCACAAACCTGAGATACCACCACAGCTTCTTATGCCAATCCAAACACTGGTAATTAGTCTTCTCCATCCTCTAGCCTCATTGAAGCTATCAGACCTCACTTTTTTGTTGTTTTATTTTATTCTGCAAGCATTTATTTTTATCTTAGTTTTACCTCACTGTTTTCAAGGCTCTTAACAGAGTGGTTTATTCCTGAGTAAATATGGAGTGGATTATTTTCCATTAGTAAAACTCACAGGGATATTGTAAATGGTCTCTTTGCCAGTAAAGGAGAATTCATCCATGCTTCCTAAATTAAATGAACTTAAATTAGCTCCTCAGGTGACCCTAAAATCTGAAAGAACATTGTCTTTAAATTCTAGCCCCACTCATCACCCTGAGAAACCACTGATCTACACATATGTCATGAAAAGATTCAGAGAAAACCTTAAAAGAACAAGATTAAAATTTATTTTGTTCTATGCTACTGTTAAAGATACATTTATAAGATTTGCTAAGTAAGTTGTAAATACATATATGTAACCTAGATGATGTATTGTTTTATATATATGTTTTAGACCAAACTCAAATGCCTTCAAGAGCCAGAAAAGATAAATATCAATTTATGAAGTAACCATTTACATACTATACTTCATCATATCTAAGGCTCTGTCTCTATAAGGCCCACCATTACTTTATTACACTAAGGAAAAATCATGCTGCCAATTAAGCTATGATAAAATATTCATTACTTTATAATGCTAATGTTATACCTATTTTAAACACTATAAAGATCAATTTAAACATATTTTTATCAATAATCTTGTTCATATATAAAAAGAAAACATTAATAAAAGAGTGGACAGAAATTCCTAAAACATCTCCCCTCTTAAAGTCTCTTACTCTTCTCATCCCATGTCCACAGTATTTTGCTAAATATCATTATCTGTACATTAAGAATATTGGTAATGGAGCATTTCTTATAATCATGGACTACACTGGTCTCTTAGATTTTCATCTAAGCCACTACCTCCAATTCTGCAAATCTTGATATGATCACATCCTTAATCTTTCTAGAAAGCCTAAGCAGGTTTTCATATAATACCCAGGGTTCTATTATTTTAAGTATCTTTAAACAGTTTTGCTGACTGAAATGTTGAGGAGTTGCAATTGTTCTGTCAGCACTCTTGGAATTCCAAACAGTCTGTGCAGCCATGTGAAAGTGGCTATTGCCCAACAGCATTTGAACAATGCCATGAATCTTAAGACCGAACTGATTTCAAAAAATATAATAATGTGACCAACTGTCCATCCCAGAAACAAAGGAATGTGGTAAAATAACAGAGGCTCTCTCACTATGCAAGTCTCTTTTTTCAGGTGGTATACCAAGACAGTAGGTAAGCTGGATGGACACATTTCTAGACAAGCCACTTTCATTTAAGAATTGAGGATTGATATATCTTGAACTAGGTAAACATTGTCAAATAAGCTATTCTGCAATGTCAATCCTGGTATGTGTATTTCTGGCTTCTAGATGACAGTGTATTCTATTATGTGCATTTCAGTGGCCAGCAGGACAGAATAGTGTGTGAATATTTTTTTTTGTTAAATATTGTGTATCACGGGTGAGTACAAGGGAATATGAATTAGAACCAAAAAAGGCTGGTGTTGATTCCCCTAGTTAAGTTCTGCACAGGCTCTATTCAATTCAGATGGGACTTGCAAGGTCAATGATATTATCAGTTCTTGATTGTTACATTGCCTAGTCTTCTTTAATTCACTCTAGAATCTGGGTTTTCTTTCGTTCCTTTGTTGTATTTAAAACAACTTTGTAGAATGGAGTATAAAAAAGAATGAAAACTTACCATTTGCAACATCATGAATGGATGACCTACAGGGTATTATGCTAAGTGAAATAGTGAGACTGAGAAAGACAAATATCATATGATCTCACTCATATGTGGAATCTAAAGAACAGAAAAAACAAGCAAACAAAACAGAAATAGGCTCATAAATACAGACAACAAACTGATGCTTTCTAGGTGGGTGGGCTTTCGGGGTTGGGTGAGAAAAGTGAAAGGATTAAGAAGTACAAATTGGTAGCTACAAAACAGTCACCATGAAATACAGCATGGTGAATATAATCAATAATGGTGTAAAGACTATATAGGGTTTCAGGTGGGTACTGGACTTATTGGGGGATAACTTCATAAAATATATAAATGCCTAACCACTGACCTGTACACCTGAAACTAATATAAAATAATATTGATTGTCAACTATTCAACTATAATTTTATAATATATATACAGTCATCGGGTGTAAAGTACAGCATAGGGAATATAGTCAACTACATTGGAGTAGCTAAGTACGATGTCAGATGATGGGTAATGGACTTGGTGGGGTTATCACTTTGTGAGGAATGTAAATGTCTAATTATTATGTTGTTTTGTACACCTGAAACTAATAAAAAACTAAAAACAGCTTTGTAGAGATTTATAAGGAATGTCCCAATATGAAAAGTATAGACTTTACTAGGGATTGAAGAAATTTGTATCCTTTTGTATCATGCTTGGTGGGGTGATTTCAACATTTCAACTCTATTAATAATTTTTACTATTTGCTTAGGGCACTGAATTTTTTGGTATTAATTTTCCCCTTACAATGCTGCTTAAATGGGTCTCTACGATGCCCACAGTGTATATCTTGATATTAATTTTTCTATCACATGTTGCAGAGAAGGGTCATCCAATATTTAGCACCATCTGTGCTTTGGAGAACCCATGTTATAGACTAATGCCTTGTTGCACTTCTTCATCTTTGGTACATAGGATGCCATCATTGCAATGACAGAGTGGAAGGGATGAGGCACTGTGACAGTCTCCTAGTACCTTTTCATCCAACAAACACACAGTTTTACGATAATCCTTAGGAAATTTGAGTTGCTGTTATATACTGTGAAGGTACACTGTAGCCTTTCCTTGGTATATGCAAATTGCTCTTGGCAATACACATTTATAGAGAGAAAGCTGATTCCCCTAATCAATTACTCTGTATAGCTCACAAGAGATTAGGAACTTTCTATCATTGCTGCTTAGTTCTGAGACTGAATTGCTGATGGGAGCAATAGACTTAATTGTTATAATCCACCATATATAATCAAGAGATTATTACATAAAGATTAATTGTAGGGCATTGCATTTGTTTATTTAAGTAATGCTGAAATCTCTTCAACATGCATCTAGTATATATTGCTTGATACTATATTCTATGACTTGGCAGTTCCATGAGCCCCCATTGGCTTATTCCCAAAAGTTGGAGCATGCTTACCTGGTAATTGTCTTTCCTTTTATTGAAGAATATTTATTTTTAACACACATGTAATCTCTCTTTCTCTCTCTCAAACACACACACTTGCACCCACACACACACACACACTTGCACACCCTCACAAATACACATACAGAAACTGTTCAGCCTGAATACCAGTGAAGGGCCCAGCTTATACGTATATTTGGGCATTGACTTGCACTCCTATTTAATCCATTCAGAGCTATGACATGTCATGGATGCTATGCTATGTTGTTCTCAGATCTCAGAATGGAAGGGAAATGCCTCAGCTGAAGAGAGTCACTTCACTCAATGACATGTCCTCTTCCTAGGACAGCTCACACCCACTGACAGATCTTTGCAAGGCTCTGAATCCTGATCTGCCCCTCCACAACTTAGGACAACCCTGAAGTGTTATGTAAACTTCACAGATACCCATGTGGTCAGCTGACACCTTATTGTGACCTTCGCGCAGATTAATACTATAGGTTCCTCTTCCCAAACCTGCTTTCTTCCTAGTAAAATTTCGACACATTAGCCTCTCCACTCAGTCTGCTTCCTGGGGATCATAATCTGTACCAACTATTTTTGGGATGTCTCTTGCTTTATCATTTTGGGACATTTTCACCAAAATAATTAGTTCATACTAGTACAAATATATGTTTTTGTTTTGTTTTGTTTTGTTTGAGGGCAGTGTCACTGGCCCTCATATGTGGTACCCAAACCAGGGCGGCTGGCTTCCCAAGCCAGCGCTTAACCACCGCGCCACTCGGCCGGCCCCCATACTAGTACTAATATTAACTAATATTAATATTACTTTGTGCCCTAATGTCTAGTAAGCCTCTAAAGGTTTATTTACCTACTTATTTCCAGTGAAACAGTTACATCAACATATGACATCAGCTATTTCTTCCCAATACATTCCTAACCATATATATAGCCATCTTTGAATAAAAACACTCTATGCCAGGGGTCAGCAAACTGTGCTTGTGAGCCACATGCGGGTTTTTGGGGACATACATGTGGCTCTGAAATAAACTAAAAATGAAAATAAAACTATCATAGTTTCATTTATAAAATTTTTAAAGGATATTATTAACATAATGGTGATTTCATTTGCTTTATGGATCTAGAATAATTTTTTAATTGTTGTGAGGGACAACAATTGAGATGGCTCTTCAATCTCAAAAGGTTGCTGACTCCTGCTCTAGGCATTACTGACTTATCTTTTGAGCTATGTTGATATTGCTTTCTGGTAACCAACTTGCATCTCTCATCCAGGTGGTGACATTTAAGATGTTAATTCACTCTGTCACAGTGGCTGGAATTACCACACTCTATCCATCGGACTTCCCAATGAGGTAGAGCCTCTGTCATTAATAATTGTCATTAAGTTAAGTACTCCATTACAAAAACATCCCAAGCTAGAAAACTGTGAACTCTCCTCTTAAGAGATGGCATCCCGTCTCTTAGCAGATCCATCTAGATTATGTATTTTTTTAGGTATCATTATTTCATGATGGTGACTGCTGCCCTTGGACTCTTAAGATGCATAACAGGAGCCTAGGGTACGTTTTTATTTGACCATGTTTTTGTAAGCCACAGGTGTCATTCACATAGGCTGAGGATGAACTGTGCTAGAGAGATACTCCAGTGGAATTCAACTTCATTTAGTTCAAACAGTGGGGACCCACGATTCTTTGAGTTTGAAAACATTGTCCTCAGTTGCTATGTGTCATTCTAGGGATACCTACTGTGAAATAGAGGTTTCTGAAGATGTGCTAGTCTGTGGTCATCATTACTTAACCCATCCCATCTTTTTTCATCATTAGTCATGCTAAGAATTAGAGGCCATACGCCGGAGTAGCAAGTACAATAGACTGTAAAGCCAGACTGCCTACGTTTCAGTCCTGGCTCTATGGCTTTCCAGATACATGAAATTCTCAAAAGTATGGATCAAAATAGTGCTCATGTTAACCATGAGGTTGTAATTAGGAATAGAAGTTAATAAATGCAGTACACATTTTAGAAAAGTGTTTAAAACATAGTGAGTACCATATAGTGTGAACCACTATTTACAGTTATGGGGGCAGACACAGTTACCGGGCTTCCCCTGTTTGAGGAGATGCCCCCTCCTCTGATAAGAGAAAAAGGGGGAAATAAATCAGGACCTGGTAATACCGTAGCATTCCATTTCTTCATAGATAGATAGGACTGGAAAAATTGTGGTTTCCTCATCAGGGGACACTCCTCACCACACTTTCTCTCATTCGTCCAGCTTTGTTCTTTGTGAATAGCATAAATTTTATCTAACACAATGGAAATGAACTGTGCATGCTTGGAGTATGCCTGTGAGCTCCGACCTCTCCATACTTGAGTAGCAATTAAATCAGTCAAATTGTCCTCTGCTATGATTCCAAGTGCTTTCAGGATGTGCAAACCACCTGACGCAGCTTCTCCTGCTACCTACCTGTCCAGTGAATAGGGGGACAAAAGTTAGCAGATGTCTCCCCAGAAACCCCTTCCTTTTTTTGTGTCTAATGTTTCTTTTGCTTCTTCGCTGGTACAAGGCATCCCCTGGACCCTGCTCCCCAATGGACTGCAGCACACATGTATACTAATATCACAGCTACACGACCATGGTCAGTACATGCACTATGTATACGCATGGTGTCAAATGACCCAGAAAAGCCAGCCTGTAATCCTTGGCTCTCTGTCACTTAGTAGTGGAGAGCTGTTAACAAGTTACTTAATATCTTTCTACTGTAATTTCCTCCACAGTTAAATGTGGATAATAATATGCTGAGATGTCTGAGATGGTTAATTCAGTTCATGTAATTTAAATGAGTAGTGCTACAGTCATTACTCATGTTACTGTGGTTGTTACTTTGCTTCTTAGCATGTGAGATTTCTGTTTTCTTATCTAATGATGATGATAATATATATTAAGTTTATACTCTAAATTTCTGTGCTACATGCATTATAAGAATCTGTTTTCTAAAGTCTTATAACAGCCTACAAAGTAGGTTTTATTTATAATGCCATTTTCAGATAAGTAAATTAAAGGAGAGCAAGGCCCCCTAACAATGAAATCAATAAAAAACTTCACATGTTGCTATTTCTTCTATCTCTGTTCCTCTCCCTTTTTTCTCTCGCTTCCTTTTTAACATAATGCCTTATTGTTCTGACTTTCTGTAACTGGATTTGGTAATTTCCACAAACATGGAGACTCGGCTTGACTTTCTTTCTGGTCCTTCGGTACCAGATATAATTTTACACATGCTCAGTAAACATTAGGAGGCTTTGCCTGTGGTCAATAGAGCACAAGGGCTTGGGAAGCAAGCTAAGTTCTGATAGAACAGAAGGTATATGGTGTACTGTGTGCCCTGGGTGGAGTTGTTCAGCCTCTCAGGACATTAGCTCATGCATCTGCTTTCATTAAATTATCTTTGTGGGTTTTGAGCTAACATACTAGCTGTGGTTGGAGGTGATGACTGGTGCTTAGGAACTGTTCAACAAAGACTAATTTCACACCTTCCAAATCAACTTCTTCAAGGATGTATTTACTATTGGACTTTGGACATTTTATATGACTGTTTAACCTCACTATAATTTAACTAATATTTCTTATATCAATACTGTAATGATTCCATTTGGATGAAGACATTAGGGTTTTTAGTTTACTGAGTTACAGCATTGGGTGGACTTATTTAGTTTTATACCTCAAATTGGAATCAACATACATTTCGTTCCAAAAAAATTTCAAATCCTGCAATAGTTGATGAATAGGTTTTGTGTTTGTTTGTTTGTTTGTTTGTTTTTGAGGAGGGGAAAGGGTGCTTTAAATATCTTAGTCCCTCAAATAGGAAGGTTTGCCCTATATTTGAAATAGAGGAAACAACTTGAACTTGTGATAGATATCATGGTGAATACTGGGAATTCAGTTTATTGGGCTGCCAGAAAAGTCACGATGTATTTTTGCAATGAAAAACATAGAAAAAATATGTCATGACTTTTCTGACAACCCAATAGTTTAAGGGCTGTTCATAATTAAAATGAACACAGGGAACACTCAGTATTTTAATGTAAGAACTGTTTAAATAAGTGATCTCTGAGATAGAGCTGGCAAATGAGGTGAAAAGCAACCTCTAAAATCTTGCTTTAAGCAGCATTTTCTTGCTTATTAATTTGACAGCTTTCTCTGCTGCTCTCAAGCTAACTACAGCAGTTTTAATCAGAGTGGGAACATGTTGTCAAATTGCTGTGAATCCAAGCCCATCAAAAGTGTGGAATGCCTTCAGGATTTAAAAGAGCGCTGAGGTGTCAAAGCTCTTACTCCCTATTTATTATGTCTAATGCAATCAACTTCGAGACTGTAACCAAGGAATTAAAACCCTGATAACGCCTCTCTGCTGATTTCCAACATCTACTTCCTTTATTTTGTAGAGTTGTGACAAAATTATATCTCTACTCACTGGAAATGCTATCTTACTTTTAAAGTACTGCAAATTTTAATACTGTCACATATAGAGGATACTGTGCTTAAATGCTATGGCACAAAGTCAGTTATAGAAAGCAAGTACTAAGTATACTATAATTTGAGCCTTTGTTTTTATTATTTTTCCTATGCATATTGTCTTATCAAATAAGTTACAGAATGACATAGATAATAGAAGAGTCTTGGCTTTGCACTGCACCCTCTTTAACTGAATACATGTATATTGGAACCAAATCATCTCTAGGCACAGTGCCATGGTAGCCAAATATAAGAAATACCTCTAAAATTGCAGGTCCATGATTTTTTCTTGTATGCATAGAGTTAAAAAAAATAGTGTTAGGTGCCAGAAATATTGTATTTTGTTACTTTTGACTTATTTGAATGAATTTCATTCAGTCTCTCTCTCATTCCTTTAATTTATCACCTTTCAATAACATCTCTTTCTCATCCTTTTTTCTCACCAATTTCAACAGCTGAGCTAAGCTGGAAAGCACTCACCTGCCAGATGTCAAGTGGTCAATTAAGACAACTTAAAATGAAAGTAACAGTGTAGGTTATAATCATTTATTGTGGTAGTATAAGAAGCATAAACAGGAGAAATCGCTGCCTCCCTCGGTGTTGTAGATTTCCACATGAAACAGGGCCAGGGCAGTTGTAGGTATTGTCTTACTGCTAAAGGAGCCCCAAACCATAGGTTGCTGACCCAAGTGCCAGGGGAAGGGAAAGAGGAATGGTTTAGGAGTAGATGAGTATGGAGTGTGGATCAGAGTGGATAAAAATATCTCCAAGGCCCTCCTACAAGGAGGGCTCTTGGCAGAGGTGCTGAAGAGAGACCACCAAACACAGGTGCCCAGGCTGGAATGCAGACCTGAGTGAGAGCACTGTCAGCCAGGGCTCTGAGTCCTTACCTCAGATCCCTTCAGAGAAGTCTGTGTCCGGGCTGTGGGGAGGGCAGCTTGTCCATGAGACCTGCCAGGTAGAGGCTCTGTAACTTCCTCTGGTCCAGCCTGACAGAACACATATACAGTATTGGCCTGGAGCTGGACTCCTCACCAAGTTTTTCATTGTTGAAAGATAATTGTGGAATTATTCATGTAGTTGAAAGACATCTACAGATTGGGGGTAGCAGGTGGCAGGGTATAAGAGGTGGTTAGTGTATGCTAATCCTGAAAAACTGTAGTCCTTTATTACTTCTGTGTTACTAATAATTTCTGTGTTACTAATAAATTTCTACAGGAAGAGGCAGAGAATCTCATGAACATTTTAGCAGTTTTCTATGTGGAAAAATATACTATTTGGTGTAAGATAGGGGCAAGAGAAATTTGCCTAAGCATTTCTAAAATATACAAATTAAACTGTAAGATCTTTAAGAATATGAAACGTGATATTTATATGTGCCAGGGCACTAGAGTACATAGTAGACCAAATAATGTTGTTGTTGTTTTTTGTTTGTTTGTTTGTTTGTTTGTTTGTTTTGTGAGGGCAGTGTCACTGGCCTTCATATGTGGGACCTGAACCGGGACCACTGGCTTCCCAAACCAGCGCTTAACCACCGCGCCACTTGGCTGGCCCCCAAATAATTTTTTATTGGCATTATCACCTTGTGTGATAAATTAGAGTCAAATTTGAAGCACAATGATAGCAAAGTAAATCTATCCTATATCTATAGATATGGTATTTCCTTTTTCTTTCGTTTATATAAATATAAAATCTTAAATTGGAAGTTTATAAAAATATAAATTTTTATTTATCTACATTTCATATAGATATATTAAAAGTGGGAAGAATAATGGAATATCATGAATACATGCATATATATATAATATGCATGTTTACAAACATGTATATTTGTATGTCAATAGGAATATTTGTAAATATTTGTCATATGTATCATGGAATAATGTATATGTATGCATCATATATATTTATGTATCATATATATATATATATATATAAATCTTCCAGAATTTTAAATTTTATATAAATTTTCTTACTAGTCTATCCTGTTTAATTTCACTGTGTAAAATTCCAAATTTTAATATAAATATTTTTTTATAAATATAAATGTTATATTCACTTGCTTGAAAATTAGTTTACTAAATGTTTTACTGATACTAATAGTCATATCACTAAAAAACACAGTGTTAAATTCTTAAATCCGTACATCAGTCGTAGCATGTCAGCACCATTATTAGCCCTAATCTAGAGGTGAGTGAAGGGTAGTCAAACAAATTGTTTAAGGCAACAGTTAGAAAGTAGTGCCAAGGTTTAGAAATTGATAAATAATTCCACACTGTTGACTTAATCACTTTTCTGTGTCCTTCCTCATAATATAATGGCTGTGTAATAAGTGTGAAATTAAATAATATTTTTCTATAATGTGATTGTAATGTGTAACTATATGATTTATGTATATATGCACACATACACACACACACACACACACACACACGCATGCACTCACACACATCAATTCTTATTTTTACTTAAATGATACATCTCACTAATACTAGTATGGGCTAGATTTATAAAATAAAAGTATTTTGACAATTTAAGTTTAGCCAAGATTCAGTTGGGACCCTTCTTAGGTGAGTTGACTGCTGACATATAAAGTAAATAGCATTGCTCTATTTTGAGCCATATAGTGCTGTCTATGAAGGACAGAAATTAATTCCAGTCAATGCTAGCTTTAGAGACTGACAGATTTCACTGAATAAAGTGGGTAAACAGGTGGCAGAGGTATTTGACACAAGGTCAGTCATTCCTGGTGGTATGTCTTCATGGTTGAGTTGGATATCATGGTAAACAAGACTCATAAAGATAACGTTATAAAGCACCTTGGTAAGCCGTATTCACAGATGCACGGTAGATAGTTCTAGTTATGCAAACGGGCACCTGTAGCATGGGATCATGTTTCCAGTGACAACATTACATATGGCTTTTAAGCAGATATTTTCTTCAGACAACTTAGATGAAAGTGAAATGATATGCTCTAGAAAAAAATATTAAATAATACAATAAATGGCCTTATTTATGATGAAAACCTGAAATTAAATATATACAGCACTCATTTGAATGACTTTTTCATAAAACATAATAATAGAAACCAGCTCTGTTTCTAAAAAATAACATATATTATTCCATGCAATATTTAATTTTAAGCCTGTATAATTAAATTACCAAATTAATTGCAAATAGTGATTTGACCACATACTTTAAGCGTGTTTCACTAGGAACATGGGGTGTGTTCTTATATTCAACGTTGCTCACTTATTTTTGATGGATGTCACATTAAATTTTCTTTGTATAACATTGTGTTTTGACCCTAACACAAAATCACTGAGTGAAATGACAAAGCCCACAGTATGATAAAGAGAATTTTATTAAAGCACCATCTTATTGAAATGTATTAAGCTTATCAATTTTACTCTCAGAAGGAAGTATTCAATCACAAAAGTAATATTATTTAGAAATGCTTCTGATTTTGTGAAGAGAAGATCTTATTTCGTACAAGGCGATACTGACCAACTGATCCATTCACATCCTTGTTTTTCTGGCAGAGGAACAAAAGCTTGTTAGTGTTATTTACACAAGTTTTGAAATAAAGAAGAAAAAGAAATCCTTGTTCCAATATTTTTTTTTTCCTAGTTCCCTACTTTTGGCCGAGCCTCATGTAAATATATTCCCTTATGTCATGCCTTATGCCAACAGTTTTGAAGAGTCCTTTTTACTTTTGATAATAGAGGTAAGAGCTTTTACAGGACATTTTGTTTTTACCCCTTTCCGTATCTACTTGCATGCTTTTTCTTGGCACAGGATCTCCAGAGATGTCTGTTGACTGGCCAGGAGGTCCTGCAGAATGACTAGCCTCTCAGGCAGCTGATGTTATTGTAGCTGCTTTCCCATTTGCCAGCAAATGATACAAATTGTAGGAGACTGAAAAGGTCACCTCTGCAATTGTTCCACTTATGTTGACTCAATGATCACTAACATAGAGCTACACAAAGAATCTAAGGCCCAGAACACACAAGTGACCATGTCGGCTGAGGCAACAAGCTTTAACGCCACCACAGTTTTCTCCTGAAAAACAATATTAACACACAAGTGCTGCTGAAACTGTCTTAAATGTGCATGTGAAAATTAAACGATTTTCCCCTGATGCCTCGTTTATTTACAACATATAACTAAGTTCTTTTTACCACTTCAATATTTGTTTATATAATACATAAACATGTGGTATTTTTAAATCACACCTCATATATTGACATATTTCTGTGAATATTAGAGGCATCTGTGATCGCTGTTCATATTGAAATTTTCTCTGGATCTCAACTTTTCAGAGACAAGAAACCTAGATATTTACTGTAGGACAGAAAAAATAACAAAAATTATCTCTTTTTAGGGAAATATGTGTGAATTTGCTTAGCTGGTTTGCTGTGTCTGTGTGGGCCTCAAGTTTCTCGAATTGTATTGATCAGGTAAGTGTAAGAGACATGCTGTTTCTGGGTGAATATTGGTAAAATGCATGAGGCTTTATAATAAGTCACATCTATTAGTTCACATAAAGGAGTATTGCTATAATCAACATATGCAACATTTTAAATTAAGATTTATAAGAAGCTCCAATTTTCTAGTTCAATTTATAAGAAGTTCTAATTTCTTGTTTAATTATTCTAGGTATTTCAAGTAAAATATGAAATATTTATTAAGTGACTATTATATATTCTGTTGGTACAATGAAACAGATATTTTCCACTCTCGAGTCAAACAGCACAGGTTCAGTTTAGGCTTTCTCATTAGCTAGGTGAACCTAGGCCAATATAGATTTAAAAATTTTGCAGCTTCAGATTTTTTGTGATAAAATGTGATTCTGATACTAGCAGAAAAATTACCCTGAAAGTCATTGGGCTATTCTTCACGGTAAATGAGCTAACTACCTGGGACATTCTTCCTACTTTACCTCACCTCATTTATCTGGCTAACTCCGATTAGTCATAATTCAGCTGTCATTTCAACTATCAAGTCTTGTGGAAAAACTCCCACGGTATGACCTTCACCCCATCTTTCCTCAGGTTGAATTAGTTGCTTCTGTTCTTTGTCTTCCTATTAATCTTTCCTTCTATCATAACAGTTATCACTACATTTGTCTTCCTTTTTTCTCCTTAGTACCTAAAAAAGTGCCAAGAATATTGTGTTTGTTCAATAAATATTTGTTGAATAAAAATGAACACTAATAGAAAGGGTACTTATATATTTTATTTTGTCCTGATTGTACTACCTGGTGAATTGATATGCATTGTTATCTTAAAGATGTGGAAATTCAGGCTTAGTGAATTTTAGTGATTTTTCTGAATTCTCCATTTGAATGTTAATCATATGATCCCGTAGGTTTTGTATATTTTTGTAGTATTAAACACATTTAGTAAAAAATGTGGCTACTCAATAATTATTATTTTTATTTTTTTATTTTTTTGAGGGTAGTGTCACTGGCCCTCATATGTGGGATCTGAACCAGGGCTGCTGGCGTCCCAAGCCAGTTCTTAACCACTGCGCCACTCAGCCGGACTCAATAATTATTTTTGAAACATGAACAATAAAAATATGAATATCTTTTAAAAGTCCCCTTTTGTAAATCTGATTCTTATTTTTTTTTTTTTTATGGAATTAACTTTTTATTTGAGATGTTAAAACCCTGGGTTTAAAATCATCACTTATATAAGAAAAACAGATAAAAATACAACATTTTATTTAACTAGGTAAATAAATTACATGATAGTATCTAGATAACATGGATATTGATTTAAATCTATGTGATATAGAAACTGGGAGCATCAAACTACAGCTGGAACTTGGAAGATGGAAACATGAACACACTCAAAAAAAAGAAAAAAAAAACATTTTAGGAAGGATATCAAAATTTCACAAAATCAGAGAGGCTATGAAAATAAAATTATAACAATGATGAAATAATAACCAAACAAATATACATAAAACATATAGCTAATATATATATATATATATATATATATATATATATATATATATATAGACACACACACACACACACACAAAATCATCGAAATTATACAAACCAACTTTGTCTTGGGCAATAGTAAAAAATAATTTAGGTAAATCTATATTGAAGTTACGTAAGCAAAGACAACTCCTAAACAGCTACATGTAGTCAATATACTAAAGTTTATACAATTGCGGTTTCTTGCACCAACTCTTGTGAAGAATAAATTAGTCAAAGAATCTGATTTCGAAATCAAGTTGCTAATATTCCTAAAATTTGTATATCAGTTGCATGTATTAGAAATTGCCATGTGATAAAATTAATATCATCAACACATGCATAGATTTATCAAAGTGCCTTTCAGAATGATGCTATTTGTATTTTTGTTGTTGTTAGTTTGATGAGTAATGTAAACCTTGCATGTGGGAAACATTTTTAAGTGTAACTCATGGGACCTATCTTATTATAGGATACTCTGTTAGAAATTATTATTAACATGCATAACATGAGAATGGCCTAGTTTCCAGGAGTTTCTCAAAATTCCAGTTAAATATATATTGGATCTTAGCCTAAAATCCTTGGCAACCTTTATTGCTCACTGCTTACAGATATAATTGTATGAATGAAAGAAATACTTTTCAATAGTAATTACCATGAATAGAATAAATAGTTTCATAAACAATTGGACAGGATGTCTATTCTGGTATAGGAAAGAATTTTCAACCGTACCAAAAAATAAACATTTAAAAAAGTGCACTATGTTGGTGCTAATATCTTCACATTCAAAATGACCCTTCCATTTCAAATGATTGTTCTGTTTTATCTTAGCTTCGTTGTTCTCACATGATACATAAAAACATATTTTTTGATTAGGTAATCTGTTACTTGGATATAAACTCTAATTTTGTCCTCTCATCTTGAGTTTGTAAAAAAGAATAGCATTAATGAAAAACAAGATTTACTCCAAAACTTTTGCAAATAACACAGAATATATTCTAAAATAACGAGAAGTTTAAAGAAAGTATGGATTCTATAACACATATTTACATTTCTTGCCCACTTATAGGGCATAAATTAGCCAGGAGATAAAAGGAGTTTGAAACCTAATGAATATTAAAACAGCAAATTAAGTTCACTCTTATCTCCAATAACAAGGATATGTGGTTATCTTATTGGCTTTACATATTTTACAACTTATATACTGTACTTTTTAAATTCTGTACTTTGTGATGTAAAAATACTTATAAAATATTTTAATATTCTCTTATTTCCCACTTTTGGGAATAAGTTGATATAGCACCAATTAACCCACTGTAAAATGTTCAATTCATAGAGAAACACATGCTATAATCAAGGGAAGATTCTATTGCCTTGATTGCCTTCTTTGATCTCAAGGTCATTACTAGGTCAAAGGTCTAACGATAATTGGTAATTTAGTTAATGGCACCATATTTCATTGCACCAGAAATTATTCTGTTCATGTCAAAGATCACTAAATTCTACCCAGAATTAGTTTGATGGGAATCTAAAGAGGGATACAGTCAAAGAGCTTAGGATAGAGAATAATTTTCTGAAATAGGTCAAACCTCTGAAATTCCCTAGCTTAAATGGAACAAGCTGTGCACAGCAGAAAGGAAATGGCATTTTAAGTACTATTTTCCTTTTTTTTTTTCTTTTTTTTTTTTTTTAACATTTAGAGCAGTAGTGAATGCTTAGTAAGGAATTGGCAGATGGTCTCATTAGATAAAATGACTATTAAGGAGTGTCATAACTAATAAAATGCATTGTACTACCTACATTCAGGCTAGTGAGTTACAAAACATGTAATTCTGCATTATTGTTGTTTTGATAGTTGTGATGCTTTTATGACAAATTCTGACAACCCTGCAAAGTTAACTTTTATATTTGAATATCATGTGATAAATTCTGAAGCAAACTCATCTGCATTAAAGAAAATAAATATTAACCTTCATTTACTCTTGATTAGTGAACAATATTTTACACATTGTAGACAGAATAAATGTAGCATAAATAAAGAGAGTTTTGGCACATTCTCAAAATATGATAAAGAAAGGTAGCTTGATTATAGAATTCAGGCTAAGACACTCACAGCCATGCAGTTTGAGTCAATTGCCCATGTAGTGGGGAATCTTTCCCATTACTTATGGTGTGGGATTGTTTTGCAGATGTGTTCCAGAATATTTAAATGACCTCTTCTGACATTTCTATGTCTTCACTGATTGAAGTATTAATTAAATTTTAAAAGTTATCATTTGATTCTGTTTATTTGGACTAACAATGAAAATCTGGTTGTATAGTTATTGAAAATTGCTGAGAAAATATTTATAATATCAGCAGAATTTCCTCAAAAGAGTGCTAGCAAGCTCCTTTTATTTTATTTTATTTTTTTTTTTTTGAGGGCAGTGTCACTGGCCTTCACATGTGGGACCAAACCGAGGCCGCTGGCTTCCCAAGCTAGTGCTTAACCACCGCGCCACTCGGCCGGCCCTTGCAAGTTCCTTGGGGAGAAAAAGCTTTAATCCTCTTTATTACAAGTTTACTATCCATGTTTATCCATGGAGCCTGATACCTGGGCACCAGTTTACAAACCAGGTGGTAATCTGTGTGCCAGGACTTGATTGGTACAGGGGACTAGGACTGTGAAGCTGAGTGGCACTGCCTCAGCCAAGGCTCTACTGAACTGTCTTATTAAACTTCTTATTAAACATCTGTCTTATTAAACTTTCTGCTTTCTGAAAGAAATAGGGCTTGTGTCAAATAAAAGGGACACACTGTAAACAGTATTTTTCAAAATGATTAAGTGGTCAATTCAAATGTGTATGCATATGTACACATATGTACATGTTAAAACCTCTTCTAAATAATAGATCTAGAATGAAATTTCAGAAATGCTGGTATAGAGAATCATAAAGAGTAGAAATCCCTTATCTCTCTGTTCTATTACTACCCCATTTGGCTCTATTTTAATTGAAAGTTGTGTATGCATCTCTTGAGGGCATGTTATCTAATTCTGCTGCAGTTTCCTCAGTTGCAAAATAAATGATTAATGGTACCTACTTATAGAGTAGTTACTTAGATTAAATGTGTAAATATTTCTAAAGTTGCTAGCTCATAGTAAGTGTTAAATAACTATTTTTTTAAAAAAAAAGCAAAAAGGAAAAGAAAAGAAAAGAGAAGAAAAGAAAAGAAAAATGAAAAGAAAAGGAAAAAGGATGGGGGAGGCTAAAATAAAGAGAACAAGAAGCTTTTCTCAGATTTGGGGTCACTTGTTTATTTCCCAGGGAAGCAAGTGATGTATCTGAATTAAGCCTTATTTAAACTTTTAGTAGATTTTTTTAAACCACATTTTAATAAGATTAAAAAGAGTTAAACTACCTATATTAACAAATCTTAACAGTATTAGATAAAAGAAAAATATGCATAGCCATTAATCAGAAGATGATTGACTTTTCATTGGTAAAATACATAATTATCATGCAAAATTTACATTCTCCTCTAAAATAGAATAACTTCACCCTCAGGAATAGTTTATTCAGGCAAGGATATTAATAATAACCTCCTGTTTTATAGTATCCTTGGTTCATATAAAAATATAAATAATATTTAAACATGGTTATTTGTCCCCTAAGGAAATGCAATATTATAACTACTTGCCAGGAGGTAATTAAATCATATTTATAGTTTAAAAGAAGTTTTAAGAACTAAAGGAAATATAACTTAAAAATCAATTGAGATTAATAGTAAAAATAAAATGTCGTTGAAACTCATGTGAACTAAAAGCCAACGAATTTCACATTACCCTAATTAGGTCATATCTCATGAAACAAAAGATTATTAGTAACATTTAAAAGCTGAATGTTGGAATGCAAAGTTTTATAATAAAAAATATGTTTCTATATTTATATGCAGCTATGTTAACATTTCAAAAAATAATTTATTTCTGAGCAGGTCCAAAATTAAGATATAGCTTCTAAACTAGTGTATAAAATTTAAATGAAGCAATTTCCACATTTAAATTAATCACCATGATGATTGGGCATAAGTATTATTGTTTTCTAATTTAAATTAATTGCCAGACATTTTTAATATGTAGCCTTTCCAAATATATATGGCTAAGGGATATAATACAAACAAAAATCTCAAAGTGTAAAAACAAAACTACACTACTTTCCACAGTGACATGGACATGGCATTATAGTTATTTGTTGGCTGAAGAAGTGGTTTTACTTATTTTGAGCTACTTTTGCCTATCTCATGGGAACATCCGGGCGACGACATTTATAGGTAAGACCATGTACATTCATTACAGGGTATGAATGGAAAGGTTACATTTGATAAAGCGAACCTTTTTGCATTCTTAGTAACTGAGGAACAATTTACACATCAAAGAGTGAGTTGCCTACATAGATTAGAGCTTTTCAATAAACCCTTTTTACAGAAAAAGGGTATCTTATCCTCTAAACCAATGTGAACTCTAGTCTGATGTGTAAAATAAGCAAAGTCTGCCTTCGAGGATATCCTAGTTTTATATGAAACATTAAGAGTGGGATATGACTGGGAACCCATATGACTGGGGATAAGTACAATAATTTACTCTCACCTGAAAACAACAACAAAAAAGATACTGCTTATTTGGCATGAATCGAAACTTCGCATTGAAAAGATGGCTTGATGCTCATAGAAAGAAAGTCCTTTCCTGGCTCCCTTTTCACTTCCTCTGTGACAGCTGGATATCTAAGATCTCTCGGGCATGCTACAAAGAAGGACAAACAAAAACCAAGATCAGAACTCATTCCCTGGTGAAGTACAGAAGATAGCTTTTTCTTTTTCCTTGAAGTCCCTTCCCCTCTCAACACTTGAAAGCAGAGGAGAAGAAAAATGGTTGCTGCTGTGCTATTTGGGGTAAGAATGTAGAGGGAAAAAAACATCCCTTTTCACTCTATTCATGAATTCCTGTTCATCAGTGCAAATTTGTGGACCAGAATTTGTGTGTGTATCTTTTTGTCTTTTACTTTCTTCCTCTCAAGTTGCCTCACACAATGAAGGGAATTTATAATGACAGGGTCCCTCAATTAAGATGTTTTAAGCATATGCAGTTGAAATAAATAAAACAAAAAAATTTATACAAAAGCTGTAGGTTCAAGTACCAGTTGAACCAACAGATTACATAACCCTCCCAAGTTTCAATTTCTTTTTTTGAAAATAAAGATTAATATTATCTTCCCTATTTGCCTCATAGCATTTTGGGGAAAATAAGAAGAGATGAAAGCATTTGACACAGAGTACAAAATCCAAAATATTTCTCATTGCTAGCATGCCTTTTTTTTTTTTTAATCCCTCGTTTCTATTGCTCTTTTTACTGAAAAAGAGTTACCATAAACTCCTGAGGTGAATGTATGGAAAGTGATCTTTAATTGGGGAAATATACATTAGTATATTTAAAATGCTTGCCATTAAATTATAATTATCAGTATGTGTCACTTCCATATCACCAGGAGCACGTTGCCTGTTATATTGCCTGTTACACAGGTGAGGAATTTGAGACCTCAGAAATTTTAAATGTCTTCTCCAGGCAGAGTTAAGAAGTGGCCAAACACAGAGTAAAACCAGAATCTCACTAACATCAAAACCTAATTGCTTTTCATTTAAAGCATTTTTTCACTTACAGGCCATCTAAATTCTAACATAATAGCCTCAAGACAGGGAAATTCTCACAACTTCTGAAGAACTTAATGGCAGGTACCATGTTTACAGAAATCATATTTATAATCCAAAAATATGGTATTGATTACTTTACAACAAGTTTACCAGGCTTTTTGTGAATGAAGAGGTATCTGGAAATTAATCACAAGTAGTTTAAAAAATATGTATTTTCATGGGCTGGCCAAGTGGCTCAGTTGGTTAAGAGCTTGCTCAAGGGTGCGAGCTCTGAGCAATAGTGTCGCCAGTTTGATTCCCAGCCCAACAGGTGACAAGAAGATGGTTCAGCTAAAAATATAATAATAATAATAAATAAATAAATATATATATATATATATATATATATATATATATATATATATTCCCTCCCCCATTGGTCTTGTTTTGATTAAAAAGAAATTCAATAAAACCTTTTCTTGAAATGGATAAAACTAAGCTATTGAGTAGCATATGGTTTCAGGAATATGTTTACTAGCTTTGCATGCGTGTGTGTATGTGTGTGTGTTTGAAGGGTGACAGAATATTTTGAATTATTTGTATGTATGGGTGTTGCTATGATTAAAATCATAAAGCAAAACAAGATTTCCACACTATATAAGTTTAAAAATTCTTTATTTTGTGATCCCAATATTTTTTCCAGAATCACTTTTGTGAGATTTACCACTCTTTTTAAACTAAACTTTTATATGAAAAGTACTAGTGACTCACCTATAGGGTTAGGGAACAGGCAAAGATTGTGAGAGGAATTTTGCAGGAGAAGGGTTGCCAGGTTTAACAATTCTTACATATATAAATAGATTCAGGATACCCAGTGAATTCAAATTTCATATAAGAAGCAATACTTATTTTAGTGTATCTGTCAAATATTGTGGGACATGCTTATATTAAAAATATATTTTTTTCTGAAACAAATTTAAATGGGTGTATCAGTTTTCTACACTGTATAGCAAATTATCATACATTAGCATCTTTAAAGAATACCCTGCACTTTCTGTAAGTCACAAGGCAGGGTGCTTCTGACTCAGATGGTTCTTTGCTCAGTCTGAAATGAAGGTGTCAGATGGGCTGTACTCTCATCTGGTAGCTCACCTATCAAATTCCTTCAAGTTTTTCACAAAATTATTTCCTTTTTGTTTTATAATTCATAGTCCCTTGCTTCTTTAAAGCCAGAAATGGTGATAAGTAGCCTCTTTTGAGTCATTCCCTTCAGGGAAGACCTAGTTCCTTTTTTCAAGTGATCACATGATTTGCTCAGGCCTCCCTTTTGATTATCACAACGTCAACTGCAGTATGATATCCCATCACCTAAATCCTATTCTATTGGGAAGAAACAGTTACGAGGTTCTGCCCACAAACAAGTGATGGGGATTACGCAAGAGCATGTCTTATTTGAGGTCAACCTAACGGTGTCTCCCATACCAGAAATTCGGTAATTTATTTAGCAACGTTATCCAGAATAACATTTGGATTTTTACACTGCATGATCAACCACACTTAGAGATAGTAAATCCAGACAAATAGTTTTTTAAAAGTGGTGTTTAGGGCTGGCTGAGTGGCGCGGTGGTTAAGCGCTGGCTTGGGAAGCCAGCGTCCCGGTTCAGGTCCCACATATGAGGGCAGTGACACTGCCCTCAAAAAAAAAAAAAAAAAAAGTGGTGTTTATAGAACATAACACAATAGTCAAGAATTTATATATATGGGAAGAGGCAGAGAGACAGAGAGAGACAGAGAGAGAGAGACAGAGAGAGAGAGAGAGAGAGAGAGAGAGAGAGAGAGAGAGAGAGAGAGAGAGAGAGAACACAGCTTTCTACCAGCTATCTCTATGTTTCTCTTTATAAGGTTTATCAAATTATTCTCAAATGAACATAGATTGGCAAAAACTAACATCATATGTATTCTGCGACAATTGTCAAAAGCCTTAGAATTACTGTAACATGATTATTACCATGTGTTTATTAATTCTATAAACCTTTATTGAGTTCTCAGTATGAGGGAAAATTCTGTTATTTCTCAGCAAGACAGACATGAGCAATATCCCGCTCATCCCCTGTAACAGCCTATAGTCTACAGAGAGACAACTTTATTCAGATAAGCAGGGCTTCCAAATTATAAAACAGAAAATTATTGGTTGAATCTTGTCACACGAAAATTTTAGTTTACAAAAATTAACTACTGGGGAGTTTTATAATCACATAAGCTTTGGACATACCAGGATGCTGCATTCCGTGTTCATTCTTTTAGAGACATATTATACACATCAATCTAGAAGTTCTTTGAAATATATCCTATATAAAGTGTTTACATTTGTATAACCTGGTTTTTCATAATAATTTCAGACTCTTGAAAGAGATTTTCATGTAAACATCCTAACTGTTATACGCCTGTTAGAGTTCTACCAAATACCCCTTTGGATATGTGGCAGTAGCAGGGAGAAAGAACAGGCCACTGGTATTGAGGTTTGAAGTGGTATATTCCACTCTTCCTGCACCTATATTTGGATTAAGCATCTAAACATTTGTCCAAGCACCAAACCTTAGAATTTTTGTGGAGTCCTCCATTTTCCTCTGCTTAGCTCCTGTTATTAAGATTTGTCCAGGGCCGGCCGAGTGGCGCGGTGGTTACGCGCTGGCCTGGGACGCCAGCGGCCCCGGTTCGGGTCCCACATAGGAGGGCCAGTGACACTGCCCTCAAAAAAAAAAAAAAAGATTTGTCCATGCCGCTTCCTAAATGTGTTAATGGATCAAAGTGTCTCCCTGAAGACTGCAAAGTTCTGGATGAGAAACTTCTTGGAGACAAATCATCAGCAAAGGTCACTGCTGAGAAGTTTTTTAAAATGTGTCCAGTGACAGAGATGTGTTGTCTATGCACCTGTGTGTGGATCTCGGTGAAGAAAAAAGAGAGGAGTGATATCAGCACAAGTATGTAAAAGAGTTATTTTCTTTTTCTTTAATTTTACTCTCAATAATTGTACAACTGTTTTGACAGGTCGCATAGCAGTAAACCTGGATGGAAAATGAATGGTGTTTACAGATTTCAACAATTAAAGGTGTTAAATCTTACTAACTGTGAATAATTACAATTTAGTGATTATACTAAACAAATTATACTTTAAAATCTAAGTGATTACTCTGTAAGCTATGTGACTCAACAAAAGATACAAACATTTTTAGAGAGCTATCTTTCAAAAGATTCAATGTCAATATTTTTCTATGAGCTCGGTTGGAAACATAAACTTCTTACTTGCTGTGCAATCCATGGAGAATATTTACGAATTCTTCGCTAGTCACCAGCTATGACCACTGTTTGCAGGACCTGTCATTGTGCAAGGTTTTGCTCCAAGGAGAACATGACATTTTTGCACAAATTGAGTTTTCTCTATTCACTGGCTTATATGCTACTATTGTTTTTTTTGTTTGTTTTTGTCTTCTCTTTCTCTTTCCCTGCTGTCACTTCTCAGCCATCAGCAATGTTTCATAGCGTTTCAACTTGCCAAATAATGGGGTTTTGTGATGTTTGCTCTGTTTGACTTGTTTGTGATCACCCTACTTCAAATCATCAGTCAGTATGTGGTTTGGCTTCCTGTCATTCATGCTGTCTTGCAGACTAGCCCCATAACGCTGGACTGTAATGAATGTGACTCCGTTGCCACTGAGCTCGCAGTGTATCACAACTGAGGAATTGTTTGAGAATTTGATTTTAAGTACAAAGTATGAGCTAGAAGCCACAGGACAGTATGCTGTCTGTTAGCAAGCCAAAGATGTGCTCACTTTTCTCATCAGCCTCTCTGGCTCATCTCTGAGCACATCATTTGATTGGCATTTTGCTCAACTAGTACACTTTCATGTTCAATGTTAGCTGAGAATTTTTCACTTGTTCCCTGAACTGGCACCGGATCTTTTTATTAGTGGGTGATATATGAACTAGAATTTCTTTAAGGCAGGTAACTAAATAAAGGCATTCCTAAAATTGTGCATTTACCAGGGTGCATCACAGCTAAATAATTCTTCAGGAAATGTCTTAAGGAATTTGGCAATAGCTTAGGCTGCTGAAGGAAAAGAGGTTTATAAAGGACTGAAAAAATTATAAACCAATGAAGAAAATAGCAGGTGGTCTGTGTATCAGTGGTGACTAAGTTTGAAATTGATGATGAAAAAACAGACATGTTTTGGAAGGTAAATGAGTGTAGATTGTTAATGTTTGATTCCACAGGCATAGCTGGATATCTCACTGTTTATTCCTAAATTATAAATAACATGTGTTTATTCCCAAACAATAAATAACATGATGACATTAATGGCCTACATACATCTGTTCTGACATTGGTATTTAATCTTGTCAAAGCCCTCAGGATTTTTGTAGTCCTATTATGTCTCTTTTTTCTTTAAATGCATTTTGTAAAAATATTTCTTCTACTTTATATAATTGATAAAATAATAAATGCTTATCTTGAAAAAAGGGGGATAGCAAAGTGTGTAATAACATAGAAAAGAAATCACTTAATTTTTTTTTCCTGTGAATCATTATTTATGTTTTGGCATTTTATTCCAGGTTCTTTATCACTATCTACTTATGTTATTAAAATAGAAAACAAACTGTTGTTATCACTATTATTGGCAGAAAGGCCATATTATCATTTTTTGGTGAGCCTTCCCTAGTATGTTGAAGCTGTATGCCTTTCCTTTTTGAGAGAGCTTTATGTGTGTGTGTGTGTGTGTGTGTGTGTGTGTGTGTGTGTGTGTGTAAAAAGACCAAGTAGTATTTGAATATTCATATTTCCTCTTTGAAAGAATAACATTTTTGGAAACACAATGAGTCACTAAACTTAGTGGTATTTGTGATTAGTTCTCTTACTGCCCTTCTTTTTTGCCTTTCTTGGAAAACTCATTTTAATTTTTGAAGATACTTATGCCACTAAGCATCCATACTTCCATTCAGGAATTTTATCTTATTATTGTTTTGAAACCCCTTAAATAAAACTTTGCATCATCCAAATGACAATTTTCATGCCCATTTTCTACTTCAATGCAAGTTGAACTCAATATTTTAAATGGAACTTTAAATAAAAGACAAAGAAATCAGCATGAGATATCCATATCAGACCAAACAAATAAATTAAACTCTAACAGTTGCCCACAGTCTGGCCATGAGCAGAGATTGCCTATTAATTGCTATGTCTAAATGTGGAATATTGGTGTTCCAGCCACAAGGCATCCAACACTGACAACTGCTATTGCACTACTACCAAGGTCAAGTCAATTGTCTGGTTCCTTCTTTAGTGGTCTGGGGCTCACACAACGTGGTGATGGGTTTGACCTGGCTTCTGGGCTCCTGTTCTTTTTGTTGTAACATGTTTCCTTTTTTCACAAAGCTTTTTTCTAGCCATGGTTACAACTGTCTCACTCTGGGAGCTCTCTATATTAGTTGTATTCCTTAAAGGTGTTCTGTAGATTCCAGAAACTTTGATATTAACAAGGGTTATAGGAACAGAGAATTTAATAAATAATTGCATTTGAAAAGATATACCCTCATATTCACCAAAGTTACACAGATTTCTTTAACTCAGAGTTTCTAAAAGTGCTATGTGCTAATGTGGTTTCTGAATGTCTGTGTTACCATGCAGGATTTCCCAAATGTATTTGCCAATAAATGCCTTATAGGAGGCATATTGCAGAATCTTTATCCTTGGGATTTTTTTTTTTTTAATTTTGCCTTAATTAATTAACTTCAGATTTTACCTTCTTAATCTAGTCAGTGATTACAGTTCTCACTGGAATATGCAAGATCAGCTTAAGATCAGCTTCTTCTGGGTACAGAGCATTGGACTAAGAATCCAATGTTTTCTTTCTCTGTTTAGAGTGGATTGTTTCCCATGAAGACCACTCTGTGCTTTGGCCTACAGGAGAGCTATCATCATATAGTACTGGACAGCTGAAATCCTATCTAGTGTTTGTGTTTACTCAGATTTCAACCATAGAAGTAAGCCCCCATCTGAAAAAGACCATTGGTTCCTGGCTGGGATAACTTCTTACTAATTTTCATTTACTTTGGTGAGGCCATTAAAAAGTCATCACGGTCACTGTATGAGCACATGATAAGCTATGAAATAGTAGCAAACAACCTCACTCTTACTTATTTAATACCAGAAAAGTCTGTCTCCTCCTTATGCATATCTGTTGAAGATCCCTGCAATATTTGCATAGCTATTCTGATCCACATGGCAAATCAACTCCCTCACGCCACCATGAGACCCCGTGCCAGTTACTGAATGGGAAGACTAAGCTTAAAAAATGGTGTAGGAGAGCCTGCCGAGTGACCCGGTGGTTAAGCGCTGGCTTCGGAAGCCAGCGGCCCCGGTTCAGGTCCCACATATGAGGGCCAGTGACACTGCCCTCAAAAAAATAAAAATAAAAATGGTGTAGGAAACTTACAAGGTGTCCACTGATAATATTCTTCAGTTCTCCTGAGTGAAAACATGTAATGTGTAAATTTAATTTATAATCGGTGCACTAGTGAAGCTGGTCCTCTCCTACATTTTTTTTTTTTTTTTTTTTTTTTTTTGGTTCGTTGCTCTGTCACAGACTAATGGATTCCTTCTTCTATACAATCTCTAAAAATAATACATTTTTGCTGGTAAAGCTTTCAGTGTCAGTCTTACATTAATTTCTCACATTTGCAGGACTTTTATCACTGGATCATTTGCCATGTCCATTTGCCATTCTTCTGTACTCCTCAGCATGTGAAGGTCAACTTTACTTTCAGTTTCCAACAAGGAAAACAGACACAGTTAGAAGTTCAAATGAATAAATCTAAGGAGTATTAGGCACTGTGACCATTTTTCAGGATATATACTGCTTTTGTGAACAAACAGGCAACATATACTAAAATTTATGTAAAAAGAGAAGTTGGTCTTTGATTCTCTTCCATCTGTATATATTTCCTCCCTCTTGAGCCTTTTCCTCGTCTTCTTTTTCACTTTTATTAAGCATCCTCATGATTTGTAATAGAAGCCAAATTCAAAGAAGTATTTATGGTATTTTGACCACAAAAGCTCCTCTGGAGTGCTCCAATAAAGAAGGTAAAATACTGTGACTGTAAATCTAAGAACAAAGAACAGTTTCTCTTTAATCCAAGGTACCAGGGCCAATAGAGATCAGACGATGCCTGTTATAATTTACCAGTTGCAATATATTTGTCTTGTATGATTTTAAGTTACTCATACATACCCTCTTGATATAACTTTCCCTTTTTTAAGCAAAGAAATTGAATCTTATCTCATAATTCTCAGCTTAGAAAGCATCTTGTTAATTCTAACATCTTTTATTCATTTACTAAAGTTGAAACCTTAATTTCTATTAGTTTTAGCACATTTATTTGATACTTAAAAGGATGAATGAGGCATACCCTAATAACATTTGCAAAAAAGTGGGGCAGTTTGTAGAAAAGATTTTTGGAGCTTTGAAGAACCCTGAGATATTATGTCATACATGTAATGTGACCTGTTTTTATGACATACTTTTCTTTTATAGGGATGGCCCACAGAAAGGGCAGACAGGGCAGCCAAGAAAAGTATTATCAAGTAATAGATTGCTGCTTTTAAGGGAAAATCCAGGATTTCTGTGGCTCTGATGCTTGTAAGAGTAGGCTCCCTTTTTTAAATTAAGCATTTTTAGTTTGAGAAAATATATATAATTAAAGTATATATGATATGCTCTTTGAAATGAAAAGGATAAGTAGTCTATAAACTCACCAAACAGATTCAAGCTCATAGAGAAAATATTTCTAATTATTATCCTATGTTACATATAATTCAACAGAAATTAATATATTCAAATTTTGATTATCATTAAGTATTTTTCCCTTAATACTTAACATATGCCATAGCCAAATTATACATTTACAAAAATAAACCAATCGTAATATTTTTACTTCATCTTCACAAATGAATCTTCCTGAGAGTGTAATAGCAGTCTGAATGAACAAAATAAAATAGTCAGGAATATATGTGAATCAATGTATGAAACAAATTGAAGCAGTTTTCTTAACAGGAAGTTTGTTGTTTTTTTCTCCAGCACTGTTGACATACCCATTTTGAATTTTAAGAGGATATACGAGTATATTTGCATTCAATATATATTTAATTTAACATTTACCACTATTAAACTATTTTTCATCAGAGGATAAAAAATAAATATATCATCCTGTATAGAAAGATGTGTACTATATTGCTCTAAAGAGATTAAGAATTTTTAAAAATATTGACATTGTCCATGATTTCAAATACATCCTAGAAGATTCTGAATGATGTTATTTTAATTATTTGTGCCACCCTTTATTTACTATAATAAGCATTACTGTTTTTGAAAACTCAAGAACATGTACTTTACATGTTTATTACTCTCTCTTCTCTCTCTCTCTCTCTCTCTCTCTCTCTCTCTCTCTCTCTCTCTCTCTCTTCTACTCCCCTTCCCCTTCCCAAAGACCTAGTCTTTCCCCTGGATAATCAGCAAACCAGGAGGCAGCAGAAATCAGTAGCCCAGACCTGACTAAGGGTCAACTCTCAGGCAGGCAAAAGATAACATCTTGACTTAAGTTATGTTTCTGATCCTGAGCCCTAACGTGGAACAACCCCCTGGCTTCTTCCCCAGAGACCAGACAGAGGGACACATGGAAAATACCTCAGAACTGTCCTCAGGACTTAAAGAAATGATTCATCACCTTTACCTCACATGCAATCAATAAGCTACCAGCATGGCCCAGAGCCCTTAACCCATGGTGTCATGTAAGTTTGCTCTGTATTACCTATCATGTATACACCATTGGATAACCTGGTTATTTTAGAGCATAAGCTCGCTATCTGTGAATTGTCCATTTCAATATTAAACTTTTTTTTTCTTCTATGCTACAAATTCCTGCTCATGAATTTCTTTAGCCCAGTGCACACAGGCAGACAGAGTCAAGGACAAACACTGTGGTTCCATTAACAAGATGCAAGTAGCAAAGAGATAACATGCATGGGCCAAAACAAAGGAAATTCAGCATTGTTTTACACTTGTTAACAACTGTTTGACATTAGGTGAGATTTGCAGTTACTCAGGAGAAATACAAGAGCTGTCCCCTTTTGAGCTACCAGCTCCAAACACTTCCAGGAGATATGGGGTGGGGAAGCAATTCAAATGTGCCCTGCATTCCATAGTCTCTTCTTATGGGTTTCCCCTGGCGTATGTGAAAACTTCTTAGACTGCAACCTGGTGCTGCTTTATCTAATAAGGCTAATAGAGACTTTGTTTCAATAGCTTTTAAACTTTAATATTTTAAGTACTTACAGGATAACTACTTTATTGGCTTACTAAGTTTCTCAAATTGCAGTCTCTTGTTCTTTTGTGTTTCAAAATTATCAAAGAGAATTATCAAATGTAAACATATATCACTCAATTATCACACTACCATTATAGCAGAATTAAGCTATGTCAGCAAATAATTATCAGTTTGACAAAGCAGTAAATAGGGCCAGTAAATTAAATTTTAAAAAATCTGAAGCACTTTTTCAAATTAGACTAAAAACAAAACATTAAAACACTATGTTTACTATAGTGTCTACCTCTCACTTACTTGACTTTAGATTGTTTGGATCACATTACTTGAAACAAACAAAAAATTATAACAATAGGTATTCATAAAGCAATGCTTATCTATAACTACAGAATTCCTAAGTTTTCACTTCACACACACCCATTAATATTTTCATCAGTAGAGGTTATACATATATATATATATATATATATATATATATATATATATATATATATACCTCATTTGTATTTTTTTACATTTTAAAATGTATATTTAGAGAAAATAAATCACAAAATAACTTACTTAAGTTCTAGGGCATTTTGGAATAGAAAAATATCCAGAATTTCAAAATCTAAATCCAGACACAGAAAAGTTATTTTTTGCCTGCTATGTTAATAAACTTATTGTTAATTTGGCTCCAGGAGGTTTGTTTCTAATCACCTCCCACAGGTTTTCTATTTTCTATGAAGGCCCCAACCAAATGACATATTAAATTATGCATGATCATCTGAAAAAGATCAGTTCAAATTTTGTCACTCAGGCACCATCTGTGCTTTGTATGTTGACATATCATACATCACTTCTATGTTTTCTTCATCAATGATGGGACAGTTAAATTTTTCATAATGTTTGCTGTTCCTTTAAACTAATTCTAGTGATGGTCATATTTTGAGCTATAAAGATCCATTCAGGAAATTGTAGATCATTTTGCAAATAAAAACCTCCATTGGGTGGTGACTTAATTAATTTCCAACATTTCTCATGGCAGTCATTCCAGGTATATATTCATTCATGATTTTCTTTCAATAACATGAGCTATTGGGACCAAAATTGTATTGCCATACAACTTCCTTCAAAACAGTCATCAATGGGATCCTCCCTGATATGGATGTGCATAACTTCAATATTTATATTCAAAAAAATAAAAACAAACAATTTCTTAACAATTATTATCACTGTGTTAATCTTTAAAATAAGGATTGTTACACACACACACATGTTTAAAATTGAAAGGTACACTAAGCAACAAAGTCAAATATAGTAATATAGTGCATTCGAAAATAATCTTGAAAATGGAGAAAAATATTAAGATGCATGCACTAGAATAGTAAGTAAAAAAAATAATTATCCTTTTGTAATGTGAGATAGTATGGAACTAAATCTTGGGCACATGATTTTTCTCTAACCTAAATGACAAGTATTTCCCCCAAATTTATATAAAGTTTAAATTTTATATTTTTTATATAAAATGGACACTTTTTATAAGGTAGAGTGAAATCCTCTGAATCATTTTTTTTACTCAGATTATCTGTCTTTTTTGGGTATTCAGAGAAATGATAAGTGTTTTGCTTTGCAACTATAATTGTGTATTGCAAACCCTTCATAGCTAATGAATAAAAAAAAAAGTGCTGACTGGTATAAGCTGTCGTACTCCCCACAAGGAAAGATTTTCCATAATCCAAACATAACCTCTATAAATTTTTAGAAATCATTTTCTTGTACTGCTCAGCTCAAAGTTTTCTCCCTTAACATTAGCTCCATGAACACAAGCAAAATATGCAGAAAAATTCTTATTGGGGAAAAAAAAAATGTCCCTAGTGTTAAAAATGTTCCCAGAGAACATGAGAGGAAAGGACAAAGTCCCGAGAAAGAAAAATGAGCTCATTTCCTTGGCAATCAAATAACTACTTGGAACGAAGGAATAAATAAAGTAAAATCTTAGTTATACCTCCCCCTTTTTCCTGAAAGTAAACAGACACTGAACTATTATTAAACTGTTACAAAATCTAAAGTTATAAAACGTTTTACTTTTTAACCTTCACATTATGAATGCAGACATTTCCTACTGATAGCAACTTTGAGAGAATTTTTTTTTTTTTTTTTTTTTTGAGAGCAGTTTCACTGGCCCTCACATGTGGGACCCAAATAGGGCCCGCTGGCTTCCCAAGCCAGCGCTTAACCACTGTGCCATTCAGCTGGCCCGATAGTAACTTTGAAAAAAAAAAAAAAAAGAATTCTGGTTTTCAAATTTACTACACCATTGATAAAATTCAGTAATTTAAAGTAAAAACAAAGAGAGGAAACCAGCTGTCCCCCAAAAAAGTAGTTTTCTCTGACAGTCTTTCTTATGTTCCTTTTCAGAACACTGTATTTAATCATTTTTTCCCTCTTATGTGGAATAGGGTTTGCCAGGTGCTATTTTTAGTTTAGTTTTTTTTTTTTAAACTATTATTGCTATACATTTAGAACAGTTTCTAGCACCCATTTGTTACAGCTCTATCTTTTCTTCTCTGTACAAGACTCAGCCTTCATCACTACTGGTGCTTTCTGTCACCCTGTCAACTTTCTTCCCTCTTCAAAAAGCTTTCTTCTATTAAAGTTTTCCTGAGTTTACTCTTCTTGCTGTGGTCTTGACTTTTTGGAGGGAGTGGGTACTATGAAAATCTTTTTTAATTGACTTGTCAGTGGACAAAACGTGCATGCTATCTTCTCACCATTTCTGGCAATACTATCCTAACTATAATACTAGGTTTTTCTTTTCTCCTAAAATTCAAAAAGCTCTGAAAATGTTAATTTGTGACAAATGTAATCTTACACACTGGTGTGAACTGCCATGATCTGTCCTCCCCCACAACACACCTTGCATGTCCCAGCCCTGTATCTCACTGCAAAATATTCATGGCAGAGCCCCAAAGAATGTTAAAGGTAACACAGCAGATTACACAGTACTAACTTCCTAGAAGTCAGTTATTACCACTAAATAAACTTGTTCTGTGCTTCCTTTGATAGTGAGATGTTTTCTCAGGATTTTGCCTTTTATCTATTTATTTTCTTATTCAACGTAATTTAATCTAGGCACATTTTTCTCTAACAATCACTTATAAAACATCAAATCTATGTTTCTAGCATGGATCTTTTTATGGTCTCATAGACAATTTCATCTCCATCTATATATTTTGCTACTTATAGTAATCAGAGATTCTATTTGCATAAAATGTATGTGTCTGGGATTATTATAGCTTTCAAATATTACCCTGAGTATATGCTCAACCACCCAATGAGGTAGTTATTAGAATTTGACTTTGACAGATAATAATAATATTAAACATCAATCAATGTTTCCCATGAGTCTGAATCCCATCTTTTTAAGAATAGTATATCATTAATCCTCACAACTATGTAAACAATAGCTAAGGTTATTGTCCCATTTTACATTGATTGAAACTTTGGCACAGAGAAATTGAGTAATTTGCCCAAAGTGACACTTTAGAAGATTGTCTAGTTTTGCTATTCAATCTGATAGCTGTTCTACTATAAACACTGTACTTTACACATACACTACACTGACTGACACAGATTCTCAATACAATCCAACAAAAACATACACTGATATTTTCCTCACCACTATCTTGTTATTCTCTTACATATTTAATTTTTACTAATAACACCATGGAAAGAATTCTGCGTTTAACATGGCCTGTATTTGTCTTACAAATTGAATTTGTGGATGCCTTCTGTCAATAGTTTTCACATTCATTGCCTTTTCTGAATTAGCACTTTTACTATGTAAATACAATTTTTCCCATTCAGGCTAAAGCAATAAGCTCTCCTAAGATGTCTTCTTGATATTATTAGAAATCCCTTTGAAGCTGCCATATACTTTCTGACCATAATATTTAAAAAATCTAATGGAAACACATTACTTAGTTGTACTAACCTTTCAGTAACTCTTCATCACATACACATCGAAGGACCCAGTAGGACTTTTTCCTTCCTATCATTTCAAACACATGGCCTATTTTAACACATAATTAACCTTTTTGCTTGTCATAGCAAACTTTTAGATTTAACTAAACGAAATAGGCTATTTCATGACTCCAGGCCTTTGTACATGCTAAAATGCCCTCAAATTGAAACTAACTTCTATATCTAGAATGTATTTACCATTCATCCTTCTGTTCTGTCATCCTTAAATATAATTCCATTTATAATTGATCATTTCACCTTTGTATATCATTCTGTGTTTATGCCAACCATTGTTTCTCAGTATATCTTTATATGTGTGTATAAACTTATATCAAACATTATTTGTCACTATATAAGAAACATGTGTAGTCTTATGTTTATACATTTATATGTATTATATATACCAATACACACATATTCCAATTACAGTACTTATGAGAATCTATTGAAATGGTGTGTTAATATATTTCTTATTTGACTATTAACTGATTTGTGAAGTAGAATTATAGGACTTAAGGTGGGGCGTAAAATATAAGGACAATTTAAGAGTCATCTACAGGATTAAGAATTAGGTTAATCATTTGTTGCTAAAATTATTTAGAATAATAAAAAGAGGCACAGGCACCAATTTGGGTGAGTTTAACATTTTTCATATTTCATTTTGTTTGGACATATTATTGAAGTTTTACTACAACCAATATTCCCCAACTATCTTCTTTACAATAGAGTACAAACTAATTTGCATACTTTTGAATCAAACTATATTATAAGAAATGCATTTAAAGGAGAGAAGGACTAAAATTACATTTTTAAAAACATATATATATATATATATATATATAAAACATATATGTATATATATAGTATATTATACATTTCTATAAACACTTGAATTGCTTATGAAATAATAGCTTATATTATGGGAAAATTCTTATACTATAGTCATTATGAAGAAAAATATAAATTAAGATAAAAGCAAAATCATTGTTTTTAAATAATCACTATGCATGTCATCTGTAGAAATAGTCCTAAAATTATATTATTATGATAATAGACACCATAGCTGGGGATAAGCAAAGTGTCTCACACACATTACTTCATATAAGCTTCATTACAAACTGCAAGGAAGATATCTTTGATTTGAAAAAAAAAACCAGTCAATCAATTAAAATTATATTTTGGTATGGTTGTCATGATGGCCATTTACAAAATGGCCTAAATATTTTATACTTACAGCACACTAAGTAGAGTAAAGGCAAACAATCTAGATTTTGTAATTTTTATCATTTTTTTCAACTTTACTAATTTAACAAATGAAAGTTAAGTTCACAATATAAAAGAATATAGGTAGATGAGAGTAAAAGCAATCAAATATATGGTGATGGAAATACAATTGACTCTGGGTGGGGTCAAATGATATATATTGTGATATATAGATGATGTATTACAGAATTGTACACCTGAAACCTATGTAACTACTAGCAAGTTTCACCCCAATAAACTTTAATTAAAAAAATAAACTAAACAAATAAAATAATATACCTAAATAAAGACCTTGTTATTGAAAAATCTTAAGTCATTTTTAATTTATTTATGTTATAAACTGCATAATTCAAAGAAATCAGAGAACAATATTAATATACTTCTTATATTATTGAACTTTAGTTTTCCGTATAGGAGGTATCCTAAAGTAAATGAATATTTCATAAAATCAAGCTATAATTTACATATTAATAGTTAAAATATATTGAGTAACTTTGTTCCAGGAATGTTAGATGGCAAAATAGTCAGACTCGTACTTCATCATCCCAAATAGCTTGATGAAAATAGAAGAGGCCCAAAAATAACAAGTAGATTGCTCCAAATCATAAAGTCAGCATTGGGGTAAGAAAGGATTTTAATCCTGACACTTTTCCAAAGCGTCAGCATTTTAGTATTGGTAGATACTACCTATGATATGCCTCTATTTTCACCAAGGATTTGGGGAAACAACTAAAACTATCTAGATCAGATATTAGATAGCTTTACTGTCCAAAGAGAGAATAGTATTTATTTACTGGAATCAAAGTATAGTGATCATCAATCAGGTTCATTCACATGTTTATGCCTTTCACATATCTGTTGTGGTCCTATGCAACTGAATAGCATTAATGATTTGACCATTTCAAATAGGTATAATGTTTTATAGGTTTATAGTAATTAAATTCATGAAGACAACTGTAGCATAAGGGCACAGAGGTAATAACTTGTATGATGGGAGATTTTCTGCATTTTATGTGAAAGTGGTACAAAAATAACTATAAGTAGATTGTGAAAAGTTAAGAATGTATGTTGTGTTTTCCTAGGTAATGACTGAAACAAATAATATAAAGTGGTATATCTAAAAAGTCCGTTGGTAACTTAAAATTAATTTCTAAAATTCATTTAAAGACTAAGGGTCAACTAAAGGTAGTATATGAAAGTTAAAGAAGTGTTTTTGATTTTTTTTTCTTTTCCTAACATCTTGCATCTTCACTCCTTGTCCTAATTATAAAAAAAGCAAAACATCTACAGTGATATTCAGAAGCCTCATACGACTAATTAAAACTGCATGCTTTCATCCTCTGAATTGATCAATCATAAATTACTCCTTTTTTCCTCTAGTATCCCAAATGCCATGGTTCCCCCCATCTCCACACCCCAAATGAACGCAAGGATCACTACCTTGAAAGCTTCTATAACTATAGGAATGTTGTGGTGGAAAGATAATGAACAACTCTTAATTACATTATTCCAGTTTATAAAAAGTAATTATATATCTGTACAGCTGAACTTATGAATAGACCAGGCAACATATTTTTAAATTTTGAGATATGTTAGAGAGTTCCCCTGATAACCAAATATATATCTTGTTTATCTCCAATTCCATAATTAGAAAATTTGCCTTATTTGTGATGCCTTCTTAATCTCCACGAGTGTCCCACAGATATTCAAAGTGTATTTGGAAAAAGAATTAAGAATTATGAGCCAACAAATGGTACAACAGTGAAGAAATCATAAAGAATTTAAAATCAGGAGAGCAAATCATGCATTTGCTTTGTAATCTTGACCACCCTAACTTCTTAATGTAGTTTCCATATCTGAAAAATGAAAGGACTGAATTAGATTGTAAAAAAGTATTTTAGTCCTGAAATTATATTATTATGATAATAGACACCATTGCTGGGGCATAAGTCAAGTGTTTCACATACATTACTTTATAGAAGCTTCATTACAAACTGCAAGGGAGATATCATTATCCTTACATTAAAGCACAAAACTGAATTTCAGAGAGTTACCCCTTCAAGTAGAAGCCAGAATCCAAACAGAATTGGACTTTGAAGCTATGAGCCTTGTTTTAAGAATTTATGGGTGGCTGGGTTATGTAATAGGGAATCAAAATGAGTACTATGTAGCATTAAGTATTTGTATTAAGGTAGAATGAGGGCAAAATCCATTTAGTGATCCATTCAACATTTCTTAGATACTTAATATGAGGATGTCACTATGTTCATTCTGAGACTAAAGAAAAATTTTAAAAGCCCATATCAAGTTTTCTCTAGCATTCAATATTTTCTTAAATGTACGTGTTTTTGAGTTGCTCAATGATCATTTATTTCATAATGAAAAATCTTGAAAAATTCAGTTAAAAAGTTAACATTTCCCAAAGCATTTTTTTTTTTTTTTGGTTCTAAAGTGTGACTTACAGAGGATGATGAACATAACAGTTTTCTCAAGATGATTGATCCATGAACCTTGTTTTAAGAAGGAGCTTTGGATCTTTTCCATGAGACACACTTTAGGAAATTGTATTTCTAATTCTCGTTTCTTTAGCTGATTGATACACACATGGGACAGAAAGATTCCATTTTAAATCATACATCAAATCTAAATGAGATGTGTGCAAGTTTCCTTATTTAATTAAATGTATATGTTATATGGAATTCTAAGTGCTCCCAAATTAAATACTTTAAATTAATCTAAGAAGAGTGAACAATACTAAAACTCATCACAACTAAAAGCCAACACCAGCCATTTTTCTTAATAAACAATTGACACAATTAACAAGCTTTTAAAGAAAGCTTATAAATATCTTGGAAGGAAACAATAATGGCAAGATTTACTGAACCTTAGAGTTTTGAGCATTAAGTTAATCATAATTAACATTTTTTTGTGGACAGAAACATAATGAAAAAAGAAACTCTACTAGTAACATCTGAAAAAATTTGATGTTTTACATTTAATTCCTCAGCCATCATTTAATTTTTTTTTTCACTTTTAAGGTTTTGGCACAGTGTTCTTGAATCTTGTGTCAGCTAATTTAATACAGAATCCTTCCCCTCAAGCATAGTAGATTAGTAACAATTGGATCTTTGCAAACAATGCAGTATTTTATATTAGAGAATGAATTTGATTCCTTAGAAGATAAAAAAGCTGTTCTCTAATTGAAGATACTAATAGGAAAAAAATAGATAATAGCCACAGTCCACATTGATTCAGAGTTTAAATATGATTTTAATAAAAAGCAATGTTTAAATCCCATGTAAATGTTCATTAATCCTAATGTGTATGCACTACATAAGCATTACACAAAAATTATTTACTAATATCATTTTATGAAATGGAACTTCTGCAAGTTGTTTTTGAAATGAGAACACTGGTCATATTTTAATGACAATTTACTTCATTACACTTCAATTAGCATTGCATAAATCATGTAAGATTTATAAAACAAGTTAATAATTTAATTATGGAAGACAATTTTTTGTACTGCATTGCAACACAACTTATTATGAAACTTTAATTAAAACCTACTATTTCACAAGCAATTTATCTATTTAAATAGCAACTTTATGCTGTGTATAAGCCCTCACAAACAAGAAGGATTTTTTTTTAAATTTTCTTAGTAGCTAAAAATAAAGTACTAAACAGTATATTGCCAAAGACTTTTTACTTCATTATGTGATCTTGGATTGGTGATAGAGGAGGAGAAGGAGGAGGAGGTAAAAAATCTATTTGGCTAAATGTTTTCAATCTGAAAAATATGTGGTTTTCATGGAGAAATATATCATGTCAATTATTTATTATTAGTATTACTAATAATAATAATTGAAAATCACACTGTTTTTCAGATTGAAAACCTTCAGTCAAATGTATTTTTTATCTACCAACCTATTGTTAGGTGGTCAAAGAGAGAAATAACATAGAACTTATTGAAAAAAAAATTGTGGAATTGCTACTGTGAAGGTATATTGGCCATGTAGTTCTGGAAAGCTAAAGGAAAAATGTGATATAGCCATGGGGTTGGAAAATAAATGTCTACTATGTTGTTTGATGATTATAGAGCAGATCTTGCCAGGGTAGCATCTAATGCATTCAGAGAGAAAGAAATAGAATCTATTGTAGCACATGATCAATGCAATGGAAGAAGGAATAACACCAATGCAGTTCTTGCATTGGAGAGTATGAAAGTTTTAAGAGGGTAGAGTGATAAAAATAAGGGACAACAATAAAATCTAAGTTCCCCATTAGGACTAGTAGGTATTTGGTAATCAGAGTAGATGTCTGTGAAAGAAAACTTCAAAAAGTTGGTCATGTATTTTTAACAAGAACAACAAAATTAAAATATAAAGCTCATGGGAAAGAAGAAGCTTGAGTGAGAAACTGCAATATAAAATTTCTAAGGGAGATTTCACGTGTTAACAATGTTTTTAGATCAATTGTCATAGTATTGAGGACTCTGAGATCTTCTTCAGGCCAGTATTTTGGTCTTAGCATCTTAAGGAAACTAATCTTTGGGGCAAACATGTGTTTACTTAGCTTTATGTACAGCTTTCATGTTGGCACTCACTTGCTCAAATATTATCCTCAAAGACCAGTGCTTCATGAAAGGTAGACTGAAATTTCTTTAATATGTGTTTTAACATTCCATCAACTAATACAATGTCATACATTTAAAGAGCATTTACACTTTCTCCTTTATGAGTCTTGTATTCCAAAGTGAACTCACTAGATTCAATTCAACCAGCATTCTTTATACATCCACTTCCCATGTCATGCAGAATTCCCCTCTCTGCTTGTTTTATTTCCATTCATTTTTCAGATACTGTTACTCATGACATAACAAGACTTGATATGTCATACCTTCCTTATTTCTCTGTTAAAATATCTTATTTCTAGTATGATCTTGTCTTTGATCCTTGGGTTATTTAAAAGTGTTACTTAATTTTTAAATTGTTAACATTTATCTAGTTTTACTTTTATTGTTTATTTTGATATTAAAGGGGCTATAGTCAGAGCATAAACTCTGTTTAATTTTAATTATTTTAAAATTGTTGGACCAAATGTATGACCTAGAATTTTATAAATGTTGCCTGTGTCTTGAAAACAACATGTATTCTGCAGTTGTTGAATGTGACATTTCATATACGTCCATTACATCAAATTTGTTAATTTGTTATTTATATTAACTACTTTATATACTTGTTCTTTTGACTAATGACAGAGAAGTGGGTTAAAGTCATCTACTATGATTTATAATTTATTTATTTATTTACCCTTTTACTTCTGTTGATTAATGCTTTGCATATTTTTAAGCTTCCTTATTAAGTGTATAAAGATTTTTAAAAGCTGTATCTTCTACTCTCATTATCTGTTTCATGTTTGCTTTGCTCAGAGAAAGCATCTTCTCTGAATGGGGTTTTTACCGTCAAGTGACACCAATATTTTTCCTGATGTATCTGAGCCCCCATGTCCTTCCTATTTTATGTTATCCCAGTCTTATAACTGATGGCAGCCCTAAGATTGTCCCCAGGGGTCACTGCATACACATGCCTTTTCACCAACATTGTGCTGTAGCAGCCACTTGTCCCTTTTATGACCATGATCCAATTCACACAATATGTATTTTTTCCTTCTCTGTTCTGGGTCATTACAAAACCAAAATGGCCAGCTGGCATTCTGAAATATTCAGTTTAATGGAAACGCTGTTGAATCCCTTTATTATAGAAGCGCATTTCTTCTTTAGACTTTAAAAGTCTCAATCAGGGGCGGGCTGAGTGGCGCAATGGTTAAGCGTTGGCTTGAAAAGCCAGCAGCCCCAGTTCAGGCCCCACATATGAGGGCCAGTGACACTGCCCTCAAAAAAAAAAAAAAAAGTCTCAATCAGCAGAAGCTAAAGGTGTAGAGTATAGAAAGAAAGATTATGAGAAGTAATGCTCTCACTTTCACTCTGTCATTTCTGGAACCATGTGTTCTTACAATGACAACAGCAGCAATGAGAAACGTTTCTGATAGCAAAGCATATATGGCATAACACCTTAAAGTTGTTTGTCCCCTAGCTGACTCCCTGAATCCACTACAATCCACTCCATTCAATTTAAGACCAGTAGCTACTTCTCCATGAGAAACATGATGAAATAAATTAATCCCATGGGATCATCCCATTGTCTGATGTTCTCTTCTGTAAAATGAGTTTATTGTTCAGAAGCAAAATAGTAGGGTAAGCAATGATAATTAAGATGAGATTCTGGAATTTCATGAATGATACTGCTGGCAAGGGGATGATGGGCACAGATTATATTCATCCGAGAACAGGTATTTATTCCACTAAAGGCAAACTGTCATATGTACTGTGACGGGCAGCGTTCCATGTAACTGACCATCCACTATTATTATATGATGTCACAGCAGATACAGAACCTTGTCCTCAGAGCCTTGGCCACCTTGCATTGAGTTATAATCTACAGCAGCCTATTACTGCCTGTTGTCAACATATCATGCAGGATTACTTTTAAATCAGGCTCAATGTTTTGTTATGCAGTGATGTGGATATTGGGAATAACCCAGAGGCCATTAATGTGGGTGGAGGCAAAGGAGACTGTTCAGGGAAGATGAGCTGTACTGGGAAATGAGTCACCCATTCATTCAATTATGTGCTCTTTCGGAACCTGTTAAAGCTGATATCATCTTTGTAACTTTCACTTGATGAGTGCTGCTTCCCCATACACAATTATGAATAGTTGGATCGGGATACACAATTTATGACAAACAGTTTAGTAATCATGGTGATTTGATGTCTGCGGTTCAAATATTAAAACTCTCTTAGGTCCCAGTAGCAAGCCAACATCTATTTTCATGAAAATTATCTCCTGAAGTGCGCATGAGCTTGCTCCCAAATCTTAAGTGCCTGCACTGTTTTTCTTCTGTTGCTGCTTGTCGTCCCCATATATTACCTTGATCTGTGGAATAATAATCCCAGCAGGTCATAAAGGAAAGGTTGCATTGTTCCCTGACCTGCAACAGAGACCAACTAGAAAACTTTATCTTTTGTTGATTGAGACCGTGGAGGCTTTTGGCAGCCCTATGTGTTATTCAATAATGGGCATACCTAAAGTATGTCACCACATTCTACGGAATTCTAGTGTCCCATTTTCTAATTCTGATTATGAGGTGTGATCACAAAATACGGTGAACTCTGCTGCGGAGTGCCATCCAAAGGAAAGGCAGGAATCTTCAATATGGGAAGCAGTGCATTATACCTTAGTAACAGTGTGTGATGAGTTCAGGCTTGTTTGGTGCAGTCAGTTGAGTGTGAGCCATGGTTGAAGGAAGGTGTGTTTTAAAGCGGGCCATAAGTCATGGATCACAAACAACATATTAACATGAAATGGGCAAACGGTTTCATCCTACATCATGGAAACTCTCTGTGTCACACATCGCTTCTGGTATGGCAAATTCTGTCAAATAAAAACATTACAGTTTTTCCTCATCCACTTTATTCACCGGATCTGGCATCATGAAACTTCTGATTCTTTCCCAAAGTCAAAATGACCATGAAAAGTGAATGTTTTGAATCAATTCAAGACATCAAGGCAGCCACGACAGTGCAACTAAAGACACTCATAAGAGAGGACTTCCAGAACTGCTTCAGAAAGTGGCAAGAACAATGAGATAAGTGTGTTCAAAGTGAGGGAGAGTATTTTAAGGGGGATTAATGGCAATGTGTCTTTACTGTAATATATTTTTTTTAATTTAAACACTTACCATATATTTTGATCACACTGTAGAAGTTCACATTGAAGCAGATCACATAGTGTATATTAGATTTCCATTATATTAATACATGTCATTTGTTTTTAATTTTGTTATTACCTATAACTATACTGGGCGCTCATTTATATTAATTTGTTTTAATTACACAGGATACAAAAGATTTCCATTCTAGAAATTAAGTGACTTTCAGAATAATCTAGAAAGTTGAAAGTAAGTGTTACTGTAACCTTTAAGGGTTAACTCAAATTATAAAGAAAAACAAAGAAACAAACACACCACTGCAGAAAGGGGTTAAAAGGAGGGCTACTGATACTTTAGGGGCCAGGTTGATAATCCTACCACCCCTTTCATAGTCAGTAATCGCCACGAAGAGGCAAATATCATGATGAAGACACTCTCATTAATACTTCAGATCAATGACTTTCTCAAAAACCTGCCGAATTAGTGGTGTTTTTAATAATGTCTAACATTTATCTCTCATTATAAGAAGAGAATATTATGCATTTTTAAGCTGTATACAAATGAAAGTGCTAATTGCTCACAATTGGGTAATTTGTTCTCTATAACAGTTATGTGGTTAATGTAAAACAGGTTTTCTGACATGTTGCAAATCATGCAAAGTGCTAATCCTAACATACATAAATGTTTTAGTTTTGGTTTTACTTTATAGTGTAACCCAAGCAAACTTATTTATTTTAATTTTTCCTATGATAAATAAATATACTACTAATCTTTTTTTTTTGGTGTTGTCTATGTATTTAGAAGTTCCATAAGAATATCAGAATCATGCTAATGTTCTTTATTTTAAAGCACACATTCTGTCTTTAATCCAGTCAACTGACTAGGTAATTTCTGACTATTAGTAAGAATGATGATTCATTAGAAATAAAATAAAACTGTTTGATGTCAAATATTTTACATTATGTAAAATAGACAAAAATATGACTTCTGCAAATATAAAAATATATAATTTTTTCATTGTGGTTAAGAAAATGACTTTTCTTATATCGTAAGGTTTATATGAAAAGATACTATGTATTTCTATAGGTTCTGGGCTTGGAATTTGTGTCAAATTTCATACTATTTCAGTTTAAGCTTTGTTCTTTATCATAAATTCACAATATGTTAGAATATTATGTTGATAATAAGAAGAAAAGGAGTAAAACAGAAAGAAAAGGAGGGAATAGGATGAGAGACAATAAGAGACAGAGATACAGATAATGAGTCAGAACTTTGTGGTCCCACTGACTTTCCACTTCCTCATTACAGTCTCTAATGCATGCCCTACTTCTTTGTCTAGAAAGAAAGCTCTATAATTTTATATAAAGTGCTTAAGCCCATTCTAAATAGTTTTTTTTAATTACTAGCAATGAAAGGCATATTAACTATTATAACAAAATATGCTTATGGAACTCTAAATAATTATTTATATCTGTATTTTTTTAAATGTGAGCAATATGTGAGTAACCAGGTAAATGTATCTCTGATATGTTACTCATATTTAAAAATTTCCTATGGCTACGACTCCAAAAAGAGAAGTTATCAATAATAGCACCCAATAGACTATAGATATAAGTTGAAATGTATTAGCACAGATGGAAAGGTGTTGAGGGAAACTGAAGCTCATTAGCATTTTCCATATTGCTTTGGAGAAAGCACACAAATCAGTACAGTTATAAAATGAGGAGGGAGTCATACCTGTCTGCTGAGATGACCTCCCCAAAGTGTGGCTTCGCTCTTTGGAAGGAATTAGATCATATTCTCCTGGTGCGAATGGCAGGTTCTCATTCGATTATCAACTTTATAATTTATCGAGGAGACTGTATTACCTACAAAAGCAAACATATAAGGAATAAAAAGGAATCAGTACCTTTTTTTTAAAGTAAGTCAACTCCCTGTGCATTTTGTATTTTCTAGATTCTTGCATTCCAGAATAAAGAAGCCGTTCACAGCAATCATTTATGTTCCCCTCAAGCTTTACGGCTAATACAATAAGTCAGCCCCAATTGGACATTGAACATTTTTGTGAGGACATATTATTGCAATGACTCAGAAGGGCTTTGCTGATAAGGGATATAAGCTAGGAGATAAAACCTTCCTCTCTAAGTACTGGGCAGTGAGGAAATATATGTGTGATGAAGCATTGGCACTGGCTGGGATATAGTTCTCTTTCTGTAAGAATCTCTTAAGTTATCATACTTTCAATTAAGAAAGTGTATTCACTAAGAATTGTTTAAATGATACAATCAGTATTCTCTTCTATGGGATCTAATAAGATGATTTTGTATCAATTGACATGATGCTATGAATACAGAAGACATTTGAAAATCAGTGTTAGCATTGTGTTTTTTTAAAGCAGTGTCCACTGATATTACAGGTGGTGTCTTTTATTTGTCTTCGATGTTGACAGGGACAATTTTCCTTAACACCTTTCAACATATTTGAATACCAGTTAATCCTATTTTGGATGTCTAAGATTTAAAACTATAGCTATTCATCATGCCTAACTTTAAAGTTGTATGTAAAAATGAATCTCTTCTGTTTAGTCAGTTACTTTAAACTTCAGCAGGCACACATAGCTTATTTATATTTGGGTATCAGTGTCTTCTAATTTAAACATTTCTGAGAACGAAATTCTATATAGTGAATTGAGACTCTATGGTGTCAGGAGTTCCAATATCCATTTCTAGATTGGTCACACTGCTGGCCTGCTACCACAGGCATTGACTGTGAAAGAAAGTGCCTTTCCTTGTTTTGAGCATAATAATGCATCCTTTCTCAAGTGACTCGCTCCCTACTGGTACTAATAGAAGTTATATTTTGGATAATATGCATCTGCATCTTAAGACATGAAATGATATATCCTGCTTTGCATTAAATATGTTAAGTATCTTTACCTAAGATAAAAACCATTCGTGAAAAAAAATAATAGTGGCAAATATTTTAAAACTTATTCTGTTACACATTTAATCCTCTTTATGTAATTTTTAAAGAATATTAAAGTTTACTAAAATAAGGTGTAGTAAATTTTTTATGATCCTTTGAGATATTTTATTAACTAATGGCATTTAAACAATTTTGGTGTAAATTTAATTTCATTTTTGTAGTAAGAACATTTAGCATCTACTTTCTTAGCAACTTCAAAATACATAATGCAGTATTATTATATATTATAATCACCATACTGTACATTAGAATCCAGAACTTATTTTATTATTGTTATTATTTTTTATTTTTTTAAGATTTTATTGGGGAATTGGGGAGGGGAACAGCACTGGAAAATCGGGGAAGGGGAACAGACAAGCCATTGTCCTGTTCCTCAGTCTAGCCGTGGAGGACGTTGTTTCACTGGCCCATGTTGGTATCGTCATTGTGCTCTTCGTGGATGAGGCAGATCGGTCGCTGGCCTCTGGATGTCGCTCACCGCGTCTATTGGCAGCTCACACTGGCTGCCAGCCGCTCATGCTGGCTGCCGGCCACTCACTGTAGCCTATGGCAGCCCACTGCAGCAGGGGTTGCAGCCTACACTGTCACCGGGGCTCGCACAGCCCAGCTCCACCTGGAGCTGTTGTTTGCTGTAGAGGGCAGTGTCACAGGCCCCCACATGCGGGGTCCGAACTGGAGCCGCTGGCATCCCAAGCCAGCTCCTAACTAATGTGCCACTCGGCCAGCCCTCCAGAAATTATTTATAACTAGAAGTTTGAATCCTTTGACCAACACCTTTATATTACTTCCACTCCCTAGCTCCTGGTAACCACCATTCTACTCTCTGTTTCTATGAGTTCACTTTTTTTTAGAGTCCATATATCATGATACCATATAGCATTCATCTTTCTCTCTCTGACTTACATCACTTAGCATAATGCCCCGAAGGTCCTTTCATGTTGTTGCAAATGACAGATTTCCTTCTTTCTCACGGCTTAATAATATTCCAGTATATATCATGTCTTTCTTCATTCATCTGCTGTTTCCACATCTTAGCTATTATGAATAATGCTGCAATGCCCATGGGAGTGCAGTAGCCTCTTTTTATTTCCTTTGGATGTGTGCCCAGAAGTGAGATTGCTTGATCATATAGCAGTTTGCTTTTTAATTTTTTGAGGAAACTTAGAGAGTTTTCCATAGTAGCTTCACAGCACCTTACATTCCTTCTGACATGCACAAGGGTTCCCTTATTTCTAAATTCTCACCAATACTTGTTATCTCTTAAGTTTAATAGGTGTGAGGTGAAAATTCATTGTGGTTTTCATTTGCATTTACATGACGATTAGAGATATTGACCACCTTCTCATGTACTATGTCTTCTTTGGGAAAAAACAATAAAATGTCTATTAGAGCCTCTGTCCATTTTTAATCAGTTTTTTATATTGAATTGTATGAGTTTTAATATATCTCAGATATTAATCCTTTATCAGATATATGGGTTGCAAAATTTTCTCCCACCCACTTATCTGCTTTTTTATTGTACTGATTGTTTCTTTTGCTGTCCAAAAACTTTTTAATTTGCTATAGTCCCACTTATTAATTTTTGCTTTTGTTGCTTGTGCTTTTGGCGTCATGCCCATAAAAACCTTTATCAAGACCAATGTCAAGGAACTTTTTTCTTTATTTTTTCTAGGATTTTATGGTTTGGGGTCTTATGTTTATATCTTTAATTCATTTTGAGTTAAGTTTTGTGAGCTAGTACAGTTTTATTTTCTGCATGTAGTTATAATATTCTCCCAGAGAATTTATTGACAAGACTATCCTTAGTCCATTGAGAATTTTGATTCCCTTGTCAAATATTAGTTGACTGTATATGCACAAAATTTGTTTTTGACACTAAGTATCAATTTTCAGTTATTTTGCTAAAGAAAAGAAAAGGAGGAAGAGGAGAAGGAGCAAAAGGAGGAGGAGGAGGACAGTAGGTAGGAGAAGAGCTAAAATTTTCATTTGGAAACAATGATTTAGTACATATGAGTATATGGGTTTGAAATTCTCAGCTCCAGATTCAATCCTGATTGTTCTATTAATCAGTGTATCTTATTCCAAAGAGCATAACTCAGAGATTGTATTATATGGCCCAATTTGGGCCACAGAGATATAGGTTTAGAGGTTTTGATCAATTGCTAGAAAGCTACACATTTATGTTCTCCTGCACAGGAAGCTATAAGAATATGAGGAAAGTTAAACACTATGAAAAACCTGCTTGTGCATATGGCCAGCACACATGGCAGATCAGAAAGTAGAGAAACTCAGGTCAGTGAGATCATTTCAGCCTCTCTAACAGCCCTGTTTCTAACTTCCAGTCTACAGTCATTGTTTTTGTTAAGCACATCAGGTTTACTTTTCCTGGTGCTTATATTTTAAAGAGTGGAAATTTATATTGGACAGACCTCGATCATTTAAGTAATTACTGAAGATACTAAATTGAGGAGAAGAGAAACATTTGTAAATATAAGAAACATTTATAAATATAAAGAGAAATATATTGTTTAAATATTATTCAAAGTACTTAAGATTGAAAAAGCAAATATATACATATATATGTATATATTTTTTTTTCAAAAACAAATACATGATATAGTTTTAAATTAGTATAGTTTTAGTCACATAGTATAGTTTTAAACTAAAAAGTTTCAGGCACTTAATTGCCACAAACAAAAAATCCATTTAAAATGTTAATTATTTAAATGTCATATTTATTTGGTTATTTGAATTTTTAATGAAGTGTAATTTTGTCATTTTAGTTAGCATTTGTAATTTTCAAACAGAGGGATGAAATAAAAAAGAAATTCAGAATTCACAAAATTAACAAAATTAAATATATGTAAAAAAATATATAACAAAGTTTGCAGAGTTGATTTCTTCTTCTAAATTTGTAGTTTATTCCAAAGACGATATCTGTAGTACACCCTTAAACAAGCTCTCTCTAAAGAGAAAAGAACAAAACAAAAGCTGTCTGATTTGTGGTGTTTCTTATAACTGCTATTAACCATGACTGATGTCAAACTACCGATGCGATGTTACAAAATGCAGAGTTGATGAGAGATACTCAATTGGCTATGCTGACAAGATGGCAGGGGAGGCTGCTGAACACAAATCGAAGGAGTTGATTTTAAAAAGAAAGTACAATTGAATTTAAATAAGCATGATTAAGTAATACTAGAATAAAACGGCAAGACATAGATTTACTTAAAGGAGAAAAATGTCTGTTTTGATTTCAAGCATTAAATCCTGCAAAGGATACTATGATCTTTTACTTAGAAGGATGTAATATGTGTGTGTATACATGTACAATAATGTTTACCACTATTGCCTAGAATTACGCAGAGTTTGCGATTTTACCCAATTTACTATCTCATAAACTGGTATCAGTTTCATGGGCACTGGCAGCAGACACAATTGGGCTGCAATCAATGGACTCAGTCACAAGACACAGCAAACAGAATCTGCATATAAAAATGTGTGTCAGTGTGCCTTGTCCCCAAGTCTCATGGGACAACAAAGATGGGTCCAGATGGATGTCTGCACATTTAGTAGTAGGTTGTGTTAAAGGGGAGAAACTGAACTTGGAAAACCCATACCTTTTATGTTGGACCATAAGTACACCTGCCCTTCAGTAAGGCAAGAAATATTATTCTCTCTTCCAACATAGTCTGAAACAAAAGGTCTCTGTGTATAAGATGTGCAGAAACATAAGAGATCCATGGAGAAAACTTTTTTCCAAATATATTGCATGTACAGACAACTATTGTTATTCATTGCAATTGTATTTTATGAAGTTACCACCAACACTGAATTAGCAAATATTGTACCATTGCTCACAGAGGAAATAGAGACTTAGTCTCCTACTGGCTTCTGGTCACAATATTTTCATCAGCCAATCAATATATAACCTTTTTATATGTATTTCTGTTTAATGACACCTTATTGAATATATAATGTTGAATCATGAGCATTGAACTCACAGCCAACAGCACTATAACTCATACCTGAACAAAGCAATCTAACACATATAGATGTTCTCTATATGGCCCATTGCAGTCTTCAGCACTCTGCTTGGGGCTATTTTAAGTACTGAAATCACCAACAAAAGCCACAAAGTGTAAAAAAAAAGTGGTGTACTAAATAGACCATGAAAAGTACACATGTTTACAGTATTGCTGCTGAAACAAGAAGGCAGAACATCACCTTGTTTGACCTCCTCTGGGAAGGTGGCCACCTGGTGACTCAAATGTTTTGTAACTGCATTTAACTGAAAATAACCACAAAAACACTGTAGGTATTATCAGGGTTACAGATAAATTTTAGCAAGCACATGATTTGTAAATATAGAACTTACAAATAATCAGGATCAACTGTATGTTGTGAAGTGTAATAGAAAATAGATTATGAAGAGAAGAAAATGTTCTTCATTGACTCCAGTTTTATTTATCAATGTAAGATTATTCAAATATATGTATCCAGAATGTACTGGTGAGTTAGAAATGAAGGTGTTCAAAGTCAAAAAATGTGCAGTATCTGCTGAAAGGTTTTTACAATCTGTGGTTGAGATAAACCAAGTGCATATATTCCTATAATCCAAGGGAAGGAGTGACACAAGATAGGTACCTGAGAGATCCTTTAGATGGAAGAAGGGGAAAGTCTGTATTAAAGAGCTATTTCAAGAAGTTAGAATTAACCTGTCTATACTAAGAGATAGGCTTGAACAGTAAAGGAAACGATTGATGACTAACTTTTAGGAAAGTTTACAGTGTATTTGAAGGACATGGTATAATAACCATCAAAAAACATGAAACCATAAACATTAAGAATTGGAATCCCTAATTAATTAAACCAGAACTAATAGTTTTTAAATATGTTCATCTTTTCAATTTCTATTTACCCCATGCCTTCACTCCACTGTAGTTCATTCTTGTCCAATTTTCACAAAGAGAATTTCAATTTCCTTCTAATTTGAAGCCTTGCCTTCACTTTTTTCTTCTCATTCGTTTTATATTACTGAAATATAACATTTCTACTCTTTTAAAATACACAATTCAATGATTTTTAGAAAACTCAGAAAGTTGTCCAACTATCAACACTTTCTAAATCCTAAATGTTTTCAGTATCCCCACCACCAAAATCACCAAAAGAAACCTAGTATCCATTAACAAACATGTTCTCTCTTTCCTTCCCTTCAGTTTCTGGTAAAGAATAATTTGGTGTGTGTCTCTATGGATTGCCTATTAAGACATCTCATATAAATGCAATTGCACAATATTTGGTCTTTTATGACTGACTTCTTTCAAGGTCCATTCATGTTATAATATATATCAGTACTGCAACCATTTTTAATGTTAAATAATAATTCATTTTATGGGCATAGCACATTTTCCTCATGCATTCATCATTTGAGTGACATTGGCTTATTTCTTCATTTTGGTTATTATGAATAGTGTTTCTATGAACATTATTAAACTAGCTTTTTATCTTTGTGGACATAGGTTTTCCATTCTCTTAGGTATATATTTAGGAAGGGGATTGCTGCCTGATATAATAACTCTATGGTAAACATTTTGAGAAAGTTCTCCATTCTTGACATTCAATTTAGCAAAGTTGTAAAACATATAATAGAGGATTTTGAGGTAGCACATTCATTCCATACCGTTAATCTATCTATGACATGGAGCTAAATTGGAAATTGTTTCCTTGGTTAATTACAAGTTGAGATTCATTGATACTACCAAAAATCTGCTGAGAGGACTGCTTCATCAATTTTATTCAGGCCTTGGTTTTGCAACTGATTGCATTGGCCACCTATTATAATTTGAGGATGAAATTATACCTAACCAAACCAAACAGGTTACAATGTGAAAATATTCCTGGATACCGGGAGAGAATCAAGTAGTGCAATGCATTATTTTTCTATAAATGACTTGTTGGCAAGAATTTGCTTTTATGGATATACACTCTTTTAGTCATTCAATTTGTACTTTCCTTTTTCAGTGATTCCAAAACATTCTTTTGTGGGGAGGATACTTTTTTTTTTTTTTTTAAGATTTTATTGGGGAATTGGGGGAGGGGAACAGGCAAGTTGCTGTCCTGTTCTTCAGTCTAGTTGTGGAGAAAGTTCCTTCACTGGCCCATGTTGGTATCGTCATTGCGCTCTTCTCAGGCGAGGTAGATCAGTCGCCGGCCTCTGGATGGTCGCTCACCATGGCTCTTGGCAGATCACACTGGCTGCCGCCCATTCACGCTGGCTACTGGCCACTCACTGTATCCTATGGCAGCCCATTGCAGCAGCTCTGACAACCCTTCCTCCTGAGCTCCTTTGGTATCACCTCCAGCTGGGCAGTGCCTCTGCTTCAGAGACTGACTTCCAGGAGGCCCGACCTCTATATTTTAGATTCCCATAACCATATCTACCCTTTGTTTCTCCAGCCCTAGTGGGGAGAGTCAAGGCCTGCAGTTATTATTTCTGAGATACTCATATTCTCCCTTTGGCTTTTATAATCCTCTAATTCATCTACACTTCTTTAACCAATTTTTTCATGTTAATTCCTTGGTTAAAAATAAATTTAGTGGCAGAAAATAAATCTTGCCTGTGTAGAATTTCCCTATGTGTTGCAAGATGTTTAGCATTTTTGTTATCCCTTTAAGGTAATTACCTTACATCTACCAACAAATAGTATTAACCAAAACATTCCCACACAGTCCAAACTTCTCTTCCAGGGGTACAGATAGCATACTTAGAACCACATAATGGTTCTAATGGAAAAGTGGAGGAGTAGATAGATTTACAGGAGATTTTAGGGTAGGCTTCACAGGACCTAACTATGACTATGAATTCTATTTGGAGTTCTTAAAAAGGGAGGTTTCTGCCATGGGCCATGAAGTGAATAGATGTGACAATTACTGAGAAACGTAAATTAAAACAATAAATACATTCAGAATAAGGAAAAAGTATATAAATTTTAGGTGCTATTTTTGAAACACCAATGCAATCGCCATCCTAGAGTTTCAAGTGCTCTTATCAAATAAATGTTATACCATGGAAGCTAACAGAGTTAAACAAGGAATAAAGGATTAAAATATGTGGAATACTGCTGAGAAATTAAGGAAAAAGTTAGTCTATTGCCAATCTAAAGGTCATAATCATATATATATATATATATATATATATATATATATATATATATATATATCTTTCATAACTTCATTTGTTTTAATAGATCCAGGATAAATGTGCAGATATGAAGATTATCCTAGTCAACAATTCCAACTAACTCTACAATTAATTTTTCTAAAAAATAAAGACAAAAATAGAAAAACAATTCAAACAACATATATATATATACGATTAACATAGTAATGGCTAAAGCGGAAATAGCATACCTTTTCAAATATATTAAAATAATTATTGGAAATGCTTTTAATATTTCATTTTCACAGGATCACTTGAGTGTGTATACTCACTCTCAGCATTTTTTACTGTAAATATAACACTGATGTTACTAAGTATTACAACAGAAGTAAGCTGCACAGTCTGAAATGTGAAAGTCAAGTCATAGATTGATTCATTTAAGTGAACTGTTTCTTGATTCTCAATACTGTCTATAATAAGAAGAATGATTAAATTTACAGTTGAGATGCTCTAATAAATATCAGTACAATTACCTAAAAGAATTTGCAAATTTGCAAAGTCTATGATTAAATGTGTGGGTTTGAATTTGTGCCATATAATTTTAAAATGTAAATTACATTTTTGAGACAGTTTGTTAATTTTTACAGACCAACTAATACTGGTACACTAAAGCGAGCATAGTTTGTTCTTTCTAAGAAATAATAGAGTTAGAAAATATCTTACATTTTAGCATAATTCAGATCATGACTACAAAATTTAGTCTGGATTATGGAAAGAGTTAAATGATTGAATTATAACCACAACTCCCCATGCATTTATATGCTAAAACCAAAGTTGTTACATAAAAACATAACTAGACTACGCCTGAAATGGAATTATCTCCTTTTTTTTTAAGATTTTATTGGGGAATTGGGGGAGGGAAACAGCATTGGGGAATCGGGGAAGGGGAACAGACAAGTTTCTGTCTTTTTGTTCTTCAGTCTAGTTGTGGAGGATGTTGCTTCACTGGCCCATGTTGGTATCGTCATTGCGCTCTTCCCGGATGAGGCAGATTGGTCACCGGCCTCTGGATGTTGCTCTCCGCGGCTATTGGCAGCTCACGCTGGCTGCGGGCCACTCACTGTAGCCTATGGCAGCCCACTGCAGCAGGGGCTGCAGCCTACACTGTCGCCGGGGCTCGCACAGCCTAGCTCCAGGTGGAGCTGTTGTTAGCTGTAGAGGGCAGTGTCACTGGCCCTCATACGGGATCCGAACCGGGGCTGCTGGCATCCCAAAACCAGCTCTTAACCAATGCGCCACTCCGCCGGCCTCTGGAATTATCTCTTTTATATTTATAGAAATGGGTGATTATTTGATTGTATGACCATACAATGAGAATTCTCCTATTCATTATAGGAAGATTATTGCTGTTTATATATTCCTATGGGGCAGGGTATAGTTCAGTCTAAAAAATAGCTCAGTCTAAAGACAGAGCTATTAAGGTGTTCAGATAAAAATTATTCTTTCTAGCCCTTCTAAACCTGAATAGAAAGGTAACTCTTTCCATGTTTAAAGATATACTGCATTTTAAAGTAATGACGACTTTACCTGTCCATACAGTTATATCAAAAACCATCTTATTTGAAGTGCTATACTAATGTTGAAGAATTTATATTATATATATCATTAGCATATAACCACAGATTTTCCCCTCTAATTTTATAATACTGTATTATTACTGGAAATGGACAGGGGTTATTCTTCTATTTTTTTTTTCTTTTTGTGTGTGTTTATGTGTGTGTGTACTTTGTGCTAAGTGGCATGCAAATAACAAAGAATATGTTTAATGAAAGATATGGCCACTGTTCCTGAAAATGCATAATGTGAAACAAATGTGTTTAATATTTTATAATTTGAACAATAAATGAGATATTTATAAAGTACAAGGAGACACTTAGGGGAATAATTATGCCAGACTTCATTAGCTATGTAGAATTTATGTTAAAATTGGAAGGTATTTTTTTCTGATAAAACGAAATAATATTTTCCTGGTTATATTATGAGCATCTTGTAACGGCATATGAATAAGGTCAGCATCAATAAATTAACACAGCAAATCACTTGTGTTGGTGAAAACCAACACCAACTGGAGTTGGTGAAAATATATAGAATTTGGGCTTTGAAGGTTTAGAGAAATTTTCACAAAGCTGGGAGAATGGACTGAAATTTAAATAGTAAGAAGTGAGGTCAAGACAACATCAATTATCTCCAAAAATATGTGGAATCATGTAATAATGTTTTAAGAATGGAGGTCAGAGAGGAATACAAACATTTGGATTGAATGAAAAATTTAAAAGCACAAGATGAGGTGTATCTAAATAGAAATCAATTACACATGCCCTAAAATAGTAGATTAAGAAACCCATTGTTTTGAGTCTAATAGGTAATAAGGTGTTAGTGCAGGCTGAAATCAGGAATGTGGCAAGATAAGGTGCAGCTATGCAAACAATAATCCTATGGCCTTGGAGGAAATAGATTACAATACTTTTACAACAAAAGAGAATTAAAATATAGATCCCCATGGACTATGAACATCTTGTAGAATAAACAGGATTAATGAATAAAAAATATAGAATGAACTAAAATTGGGAGATAATACTACAAGACTACAAACTTTTTCATACATGGGCTTGATAATCACATCCTTGGAGGTTGTCATCCTTGGAGGTTGTCATAGAGGAAATTGTTTCAGAAATTTAAAAATGAATAGATGGGGCCGGCTGAGTGGCTCAGTTGGTTAAGAGCTTGCTCAAGAGTGTGAGCTGAGCTCTGAGCAACAGCAGTTCAATGCCCAGCCCAAGCTGAGTTGCTGTTGAGCTGCCAACAGGTAGCAGTATGGCTCAGCTAAAAAAAAAAAAAAAAAAAAAAAAAAAAAAGAATACACATTGCTGTTCCAGGGGAATTTTTCTAGGATAGTTGTCAAAATAAATAAGAAACTCATAATCCCACAAAATTTGTTTGTTTCCTTGGAATAGAGATGGTACATGAACAATGAAATATCTACATATATTTGTCAGTCTTGCCTAATAACAAGTCCCATTAACTTGGATGTCAACTCATACCTTAGGCTTATACATTCTTTGGGGGTTTGACTATACCACTATTTAATTATAATAATAAATAAAATGCACATGTTATCCTACAGAATCAGGTGTCTGTAGATTCTTTTCTATATTCTTTGACAATCATCTATTATTTCTCCAGTTATTTAAATATTTTTCTTTCTCCCAGTGATAAGGAGAAATACTTTTGTTAAAAAAGAAAGTCAAATAAATTATCTACAATATTAAATAACTACTTGTTTAACGGAGTACCATAAAAATGCACAAGTTATAATTAACATATACTATTACAACTCATTAAAATCTCTGTTCATAGGAAAATTACATAAATTTATCACAGCAAATGTCCTTAAAAAGGCATACAAATGCTCAATTATTGGACAACTTATTTCTGAGTATGTCATAAAATATAGAGGAATCAGGGGCTTGTTATTTTGGTAGCAAAGTTGCTGATATGTAATAATGTTGAAAATATTTAAAAAAGCAATTATTACAGTTTTCCTCAATTTTAAATGTGTATAATGACTATTATATAATGATTTATTTTAATATTGTATTTTATTTTAATTATATTATATCATTTTAAAAAATTATATATATATATATATATATATATATATATATATACGCTTTACCAAAGTTTATCAAGTTTTAATATTTTATTGTAGTCTCTACACACACACAGGCAACACACACACACAAAGGACTTAGTTTTTGATGATTCAGACTATATATATATATATATATATATATATATATATATATATATAATATGCATTTATATACTTGGATATTTATTTTTGAATATAAGATGTAGAATATAAGACAGTTAAACCTGAAATTCCTCAGTATTAATTTTTTATCAGATTACTTTCCTAAATAGCCACAGTAGCATTATCATATCTAAGAAAATTATTTGTAATTCTGTAGAAAATTAACAATGACACTAGAATATAATTAATTTAGATTTATTCAAATCAGTTCCTGGGACTATTGGTTTTAAAATGCCTTTTTTAAGAACAGGTGCTGCTCCTACTTCTTTCTCCTCCTTTTTTAAGGCATCAAACCATCAAAGTACGTCCATTGTGTAGGTTGTCATTTTTCTTTAATGTCTGTTGATCTAAATTAGTACCTTAGCCTTGTATTTCTAAATAGTATTATTTAAGAGGCCAGACAAGGTATCTTAAAGCATGTTCCATATTTGGGATTTACCAGATAGTTTTCTCATGATTAGACACAAGTTAATTTTTTTGTGTGTGGCAAAAATGCTTCATAAAGTACGCAATGCCAGGCTTTACCCTTAAGGTTGACGATGAATTAGGTAACTTAAATGAGAAATTGAGTAATTAATATCTCTTCATTCTGAAAGGCCCTCACCCTGCCCCACATATCAGTAAGTAATCTGTTAGATGATACACTTAAAACCATGTAAACAACTTTTTTCCCTCCAACATTTCCTCCAATGGTTTTAACATCTACTGATGATCCTTACTAGAATCAGTTTTATTATGGGGTATTGCCAAATGGTGCTTTTCTAATTAAATATTTTCTACTTTTATTAGCCAGTAATTTTCTCCAAAGCTTTCGTTTTTACTTCTCCTCTCTCATTCTTAAAACTCAGTATGAACTCATAGCTCTTTTTTAAATTCAGGATTTTTCTTCTTTTAAACAATCCAGAATTGTCATCATTTTTGAAGATATCAATAGTCTCAACTTTAGCCAGGAGTAGCTTCTTCCAACCACCTATTTAACTGTATGATTGGAGCTATTTCATATATTTTGGGATGAAGAACATTTCCAATATACTTTTAGTTTCATCTCAAATTAATAGAAATACAGAGTTTACCTGAAGTTATCGGAATTGGTTTTATTACTAAGCAGCAGACTAAATTTGCTCAACTCAATAATATTGCAGTCCAATACTTTCTGTCAGGAGAATTTTCATGAAGGAATTTAGTATTTGAGGGCATTCAATCTAAGTCGATATTTAATCTTTTCTATGCATTTTCTGAACCCTTCCGTAACCCACATTGCCTATCCAAATGGTGGAGTAAAGTTGCTGAAGTTTGCTAGCAAAAATAGTAATATTATCATTGTTGGTTTCAATGGGTGATTAACAAATTAATTTTAATGAACTAAATTGAATTAAGTCTGTTGAATTCCATAGCCAACTCCATCCAGAACAAGCTGTTTTGAACAGCTTATGTGTTTTTTGATAAGAAATCAAAACAATCAATGGAAGTCAAGGAAACCAAAGAATTGCGTTCCAAAGAAATTTCCAGTCCAAGTCCAAGGTGAAATTCCTGTTTTATGGTTAGCCTGGTTATTTTGCTTGCATGGATTCCTACAAATATAAAAACCCTCCACTCTCCCGTAACATAAATCTTTAATACATACAAAATAATTAAATACAACAGTATAACAGTATGATGTCAACCTTTTATATGTGTGCTTTACCACAATATACCAAGTTCCTATAGGCCATCATAGCCTCTCTCTCTTTCTCAATAGCTCAGAGAGAGAGAGTGAGAAAGAGACATGTTACAAAAATGGCTTAGCTATAATAACTCTGGTAAATGGCTTTATATATATTTAGTTAGTGATGTTGCATTTGCCAAACTGGTTTTTGAAAAACACCTGGTAAATGTAATTTTCATATCTCACATAATATATGCCTTTGAAAAACAAACTAGGCTTTCTTATTTTGCATGAAGTATGAAAGAAGTGATATGAAAATCAGGTTTCTAGGTTCCATCACTTAAATTATATTTTCATTAATGTTTCCTCATGTTCTTAGCTCATTTGGCTATTTCCAAGTAAAGTTGCACACTTTCTTATGAATAGTTTCATAATTTGCATTATTGATCAAATAGATCTTTAAAAATATAGTGACTTCTATTTTCATACTGGTCATATTATTTATTTGTATTTGTGTCATGAAATTCAGAATAATGTAGTTTTGATTGGATATATCTTTGTGGATGATGCTGATAGTTTTCTTTATTTTATCAAGCTAAATATATTGTAAAAAATAATTGTAAACTTAAAAAGGTTCATAAGGTATTTTATTCTTTGGTTATTTCCTAAATATACTAAAGCATTAGACACACATCAATTATTAATACTAAAATTCCTTTATATTGTTTTTGAACATTGATTTTCATTAATCTAGAAATTTTAAATTTCTAAATCTCCTACAAGCCAGTGGTAATTCTCAGTTACCGATAATAATGAGACAAAAAGTGGTATGGGATTTTCAAAGTGGGTGCTAAATAGTTTTCACATTTATTGAAATATTTGAAATATTTAATGGTCAGTAAAGTTTCAATTATTTTAAAACTAAATAACAGTTCAAAGAAATAACTATGTAAAGTCAGAAAACTGTCTAAATCTCCCTACTTAGCACTTTTCTTTCTGTATTTCAGACACCTTCATGTTGACAAGCACCAAAATCTCCACTCAGGCCATGAATTAGGAAAACAAGAGTTCTATAACCTTAAAAGTATAATAAATTGTGGCCATTTATAATCCACACACCCACTGCTTTAAAAACATTATTAGTTTAGATATAAAAGTGATAAATTGTGTGAAACTGTAATAAAAATAAACTTAAAAAATTGTAATTGTCACTAAATGTCAAGAATATAATTGGTGATTACATGAAATGTTTGTGAAAGCAGTATCTGAATTTATTCATGAAGAAATGCATCTATTATTATTAATAGATTATGATTATTTTCTTTTAATAGAAGATAAAACAAGCTTTATTAGAGGTGTTTATAACCATATTTTAGGATTACTTTCTTTTGACTTTGAAATTGTTAAATCTGTTTTTTATCCCACATATCAGTGAAGTCTTATGGTTCTAGATATTTTCTTTCTGACATATTTTGCTTAGCATAATAATTTCAAGATCCATTCATGTTGCTACAAATGGCAGTATTTCATCTTTTCTTATGGCAGAGTAGTATTCCAATCTAATTTACCAAACTGAGATAGTCAAACTTTATTAACTTTACTAGATATGATATTTTAATATTAACTTGGATAAGTTTGCTTAGAAAAGTCTCTCAGGTATCAGTTTAACAAAAACAAATATGCTTACTGTCCTCAAGTCCTGACTATTTAAAACTATTGCAGAAATTATTTCTTTTTCAAACTTTAAATATAAGTATAAAGGAATAGAGAAATATAACACACCAATATAATTTTTTTTTCTTTCCTTGGATTTCATGAATATTTTCCAATAGGAAGTGAGACATAATTTATATTATATGTATAATCATATGACTCATTTCATCCTGCATAAATTTAATAACAATATTTATTTCTGTACCTTGGCTAGTCACATTTTTTATGTTCCAACAAGGCAAGCAATATTTTACTTTAGTTTTGCATTAAATTCTAGAAACTTAGAAACAAGTAAATGTATTATTTTCCTAGGAACAGTGTGCAGATTCTTGTCATATACTTATAATCTCTGTGGAACATTTTCCATAATTTCATATTTCTTCTTTTTATCAAATATGACCAGGAATCTAAATTAAGCTAAAGTTTATAACTGTATTCTAAACCAAGCCACTTTAAAATCAAGTGTGCTTTAGCAACCAAGCATAAGCAATTGCTCTGATTCTCCAGGAGAGCCTGAATAGAAGCCAAATTCATTTTTCTTCTCTAATGGGATCACTCACTGACAATAAGATCTTTTCTTTTTCTTTTTTTTTTTTTTTTTGAGGGCAGTGTCACTGGCCCTCACATATGGGACCCGAACAGGGGCCGCTGTCTTCCCAAACCAGTGCTTAACCACCGTGCCACTCTGCCAGCCCTAAGATTTTTGAAAAAAATAATAGAATTTGCTTTTCCTCTTGCCTATATCACAAGGGTACATAAAAGGACACTTATTGTTTTGTTTTTCTTCGTGGAGACATCTTTATTTTATGCAGTATATTAACATTTTTTTCCTGTGGCCGTTTTTCCCCTAATTCATTTAACGGATTCCTAAAGGTATTTAGCAGTAGACAAGACTTGTTCATCAGTAAATACACACTAAGAATAAAGGAATTATGCAAAACCCTGAGTCATTTTCCATACATAAGTGGAAGGATTTCTCAGCATATGTGATTTTTTTGTATATATGGGCAAATGTTTCTCCTATTCACCTGTCTCTGAATGTGAGTGATGATATAGGATAGGCAAAGGGACATAGAAAAAGTGTATGCATTCCAGCATGATTTATATCAAGCACTTATTTAAAAAATATAATAATAATGTATTCATAACATATCTAGACAACCTTCATGTGTTCAAGGGCATTCTTGGTTTTTTAGTTATTTGCACCTCCTTCTGTCAATCTTGATATTGCTTGGATGGCAGGATTACACGTTTGTCTTTAGCAAACATTTTAGAATTTTTAAGAAGGCATCTATATCCAGGAAATCAACAATAAAAGAATACAACAACAAAATTATGCAATGTTTAGGGAAAATGAACTGAAAATCTCATTTTCAAAAGATATTCTTGTACTTTTTCTCTCTCTTAGTTTGTCAAGTCAATGCATAGCTTCACAATGACTGGTACATTGCAAAAGGAAGGAACCTCTGACTCAAAGAATATAATAAAAACACTAAGAATTCCACTATTGCTTTATCCATTTATACTTCCTAGCAAGTGTCAGTTGCAGAATTTGCAGGTCCCAGACAAAATGTAAATGCTGGGCCCCTTGTGCATAAAGCACTTTAAAATACTGTAAAACTAAAATAATACAAAGGTTTTCCATTCTTCTGTGGTATCTCTTTCTTGACTTGTCATGTTTTTTTTTTTATTTATGTGCTATTTAATGTCATTCTAAATACGGACAAAATATTAATTAATCTACATTTACAATTCTTCTTTATATCATGCCCATTTTAAATGTACATGTAAGAGCACCAAACTACAGAATCACCGAAATGACACAATTTGTATTTCACACCTTGTGCATGCCTATGTATTTCTTTCTTACGAGAGCAGTGATGAAAGCACTGCATAAAAACTAACTCAACAGCTTTACTTCATTTATTGAAATGTGCATATTCTCCACCACAATGTAACTTTGGCTTATTGGTGAGTAAAATGGAACTGAAAGGAAAGTTAATATAAGTTGCCCTATCTTTTCTTGTTCTTCAGTGATGACATTTTCAATTCAAGTGGTTGGTATTGGAAGTAACAAGAGTAAGAAAAGAGTTCATAGAGTCTCTTGGCAGGTTTGCATTTCTTAGAAAGCAATTGCCTTCTTTTTGCATTTGAAGCAACTTTTGGTTCTAACAAAAAACATGCCTCTTACAGTGCTATCAGTGTCCCGTATACTCAGTCATAGGTATAACACACTTATTTTGTACTAACTAAGTGTCTTGCTAAACTATTGTGCATTGTGGGTCCTGTGGAATCAGGTGTTTCAAGAGCATCACCAGAGCTATATGTAAATGTGTTGACAAAGAACATTAGATGCAAATACTATACGTATCCCTTTTGCCCACGCACTTGTGCCCATTGAATTTCACTTACAAATTACCAGTTCAAAAATAAAACTATTAACAATTTCAAGATGGTGCAGCAAGACATAAACCAAGTGTGGGGCATTTCTGAGCTCAGGGCCCTTTGCCGTTGCACTAACTGCATGCCCATAAAACCAGCCCTGAAACCCTGGGTAGGAAACAGGGCATTGCCTTTTACTCTTATGTCAGATCATTTCTTGTATGAGCTTATGTCTTCTCACTTTTTGGGCAGCTGGCTTTTAGAGAATTTGTTTTCTCCTATTATTGTAAGACCACAGTAACAGAGGCAATTAATCTGCAATCTGCGCAGGAGAAAACATCATAAGATATTGTAACTCGTTATGCTGTTGTGGTTTTTTTTTTAAATCTATTTCTACTACTTTTGTTATGATATTCACTTACATCATCATCTCTACCTGGTGCTATTGGGTAAAGAGCTTCTTTTGTTTGTCAAAATATGATCTTTTCATCCCTTCCAAAGAAAGGAAAATAAATACATCACTATGTATTCTGAGAAAAGAGTTTTTCTCCTTACATAAATTATTTAAAAATGCACAATATTTTCAGTCTGACTCATACCTTTGACTTCAGGGTATAAAATAAAAATTGCTAAGTCTTTCTGGATTTCTGTTATTTAAACTGGCTCATTCTCATTGGTGATCACCCCCTAATTGGTAGACATATTTAAAAGGCTATGTCACTTATGATGCAGTGAATGCCTTTTTATCTTCAGTATGCCGTTGACATCTTTAACTGATTTTCTTTTTCCTTTATGGTTTTATAACATAAATTATTCTTCCACTAGAATGTTTAAATCTTGTTTAAATTTCTTTCTTTTATGTTTTTTTATTTTCTATTTGTAATAAGTTTCCTGATAATTTTCCTGAAACCAAAATGTGAAAAATGAAAAATATTGTAAAGCCAAGTAGCTTTGGGCTTGCTTGCTAACATTGCAGAGAATTTCTGATGCTTTCTCTTTGAGGAAAACATGTTGGCAGCTTTTCTTTTTGCGTTGTAAAGGGAAGACTATAAAAATTCAGACTCACAAAGACTTTCAGTTACAATATCTTATAAGGGAATTTCCAGTGGCACTCAGATGTCAACATGTTTCCTTTCAGGGACACTACATTTCCATCCAATGTAAACTTACATTGCTTTTCTTGAAATTCCTTAAATTAATCTTTTCTGTGTGACCTAAATATCCGAAAAAGATTAAATTAATAGGATTCACATAATTTTGAATTTTACAAAAATGAATTCATTACAATATGTAAATTGGAATTATCAGTACTAATTATATAAAAACTTTATCACTAATTTTTAAAACCAGATACGATTTAAAATATAATGGGAATTTAATATTTACACAATTTCATTGTGAAAATGCAAATAAAGTCTTCCGGGAAAACAATCTTCAGAAATTTACCAGTTTAGTGGGAGACATATTATGCTACAAATACATTTAATTTTGCTCTCTTAAATTTTATTTATTTCTTTTAAATCTTTGTAGGTGGCTCCTCTGGTACATGGCTTCTGTGCTACCTTATAACTTTGAATTGCTGTTGGTTAGGTCTAACCTCAATCACATGGTTTTAATATTTATCTCTTCATAATAAAGTAACTTGAAATCCACATTCCTAACAGAGGTAGTATTAATGTCAGTGGTTCTTTGAGTCCACTGATCTGCCAGGATCAGTTACCTGGTAAAATCATAACGCTGAAAAGGCATGGTTGTGGACAATTCTCTAAAAGGGTATAGAAGGACTGGCAATTAAAGGCATCCATACAGCACAAATATGTTACAAGAGCTGGTGGTATGGAGATATCCACAAATTGCAATTATGAGCACATGAAAAGGATGGGGACTCAGTCAACTTAAAATTTCATATACTAGAAATGTCATATACTAGATAGCCCTGGGGTAAAACTGTTAGATAGGAATTCAAAAATACAAATGGGTAGGGATGATGGAGAAGATAAGGGGATTAGAAAGCACAAATTGGTAACCACAAGATTGCCACAGGACTATGCAAGACAGTTTGGGGAATATAATCAAAAATGTTGTAAAGGTTTTGTAGGGTGTCAGATAGACACATGTCTTATTAGGAAGACCACTTCATAGACAGTGTAGAGGCTTGACGATTGCTGAATAATAGTGAATGTCAGTTATAATTTTATATATAGTCAACAATGTGGATTACCGCGTAAGGAATAGAGTCAGTGGAACTGTAACAGCTATATACAATGTCAGAGGGGTAGTAGACTGGAGGAGGGGGGTTTTCACTTTGTGAGGAGTGTAAATGTCTAGCTATTACATTGTTTTGTACACCTGAAACTAATTAATAATAATAACAATAATAATGTGTGTGTGTTGAGAGAGAAGCAAATGTGGCAAAATGTTAACAATTGGTGAATCTGGTTGAAGAATACATAGGGGTTCTTTGTACTATTTGAGCGACACTTCTGTAAATTTGAAATTATATCAAAATAAAATGACCAAAAAAGAGGGAAAAAAATCCAAACAAGTAGTTGATGAAATTCCAAAAGAATTTAAAAAAGTGTAGGGAGTTGAACATGTGCAAATAGTGTAGTTACATGGTACGACTTGATAATAACAAGTTTAATATTATTTCTGGTGTTTATGTTAAAAATATGAGTAATCATACTCTACCTAAATAAATGTCATTAACTTTAATACAATAAAAATATGAGGTAATAATTGCTGTTGATGGGTAGTACATATTCATTTTTAGAATATGGAGAAATTTGTGGAATTAAAAACCAAGGAAAAATGATTACATTTACTTATTTAAAGTCAAATTTATTCCTCTTCAAAACTCACACAAGAAATTTCAATTTAGAAAGTAACTAGCTTTTGGATTTGGGAAAATTCTAGATTTGGGGGAAAAAAAGTCTCATGAAAAATATACTCCAATATTTCTCTGAAAGTAGTTTCACTTATTGTGTATTATGAATTTACAAACTACTTTCATACATATCTCATTAGAGATGGAAATTAAATATGCTGATTTTAGTACAAAGTCAATAACTCTCTCTACTAAATGAAATACAGAACCATAATCAATCATTACTTAACAAATAGAATAACTGTTTTCTTGCTTTAGCAAAGCTCAGCTTTGCTTCTAATTTATTTTCTCCAAAATTCAGGCTATTCATACTCATTATATTGTATTACTGTTATAATGCTTCAAAGCAAACATCAGCCTTCGTTAAAGATCAAAATAGTTATTGGCCCAATTTTGAATGTGTATTTTTCACAGTTTGTTAAATTATCTCATAGTCTAACCAATTCATTTTAAATTAGAATAGGCATTTCCAGAACTCCTTTTAATTATTTTTAAACACTTTCAGTCCCCTACCTTACTATTCACTATTTTTACTTGAAATAATAATTGCTTATCTAGAAATATAGTAGGTATATTTTAAGGCCTGAAAGATGGCAATTTATCCATTTTCCATTAATGAACAGATAATTCACTTGGTGTGATCATTTTATTGTGATATAAACATGTAGGTCTTACAAAGCTTTAAGTTTTGAAGTAGTGGTAAAGAAGAAAAAGCTATGATGACAGAGCAATTTTGAAACCCATTGTCAAAAAAATCAAACATTTAATAATATTGAATGCCTCCTATACCCTAGACATAATAAGCTTTTGGCTTTGAAGATATAATAATAATCCATTCCCTAACTTCAGGGAGTGTATAATTAAGTGAAGGAGACAGACAATAAATAGAAATAGGTAAGTAAAACTGTTGATAAGACTGGCACGATATCATATTTTACTAGAGTTTGATAAACAACAGGTAACTAATAATGCTTTTGAATGCATGAGCTCTGACTAATAATGTTCTTCAATTTACAAATTACACTTCTTTGAAAATGCCACTGTATTTTGGAGAATACTGTATAATATATAACCATCAACTATTGTAATGCATTTTAAAAGATGTCTTAGTTATCTTAGTATAAAGGACCTTATATGGAATTTCATTTTAAAATCAAAAAGGTCAGGGCAGTTACATACTATATCTTTCAGCTTTACTTGATACTAAATTTAGTCCAGTCAACAGAAGGCAAAGTAACCTTGGTTCAGCTAAATTATTCCTGCTATAAATTTGTAATTGTGGGTGAGATAAGAATAAAGTGCTAGAGTAGCTGACAAGGTCACACTGAGAGATGTCAGGCATTTGATGTCTAGGAAAGAAAATTGGTAGAATTTGATTGCCACCAGTTTTCTTTGTTTATGACATCTGCTTCCTGTGCTTTGGAAAGTGGGGACAGATGCAGAAATAAAGCGGAGAACATATATTAATTGTGACAATCAGTATTCCTGAGGTTTTTGAAACAACAATTTTTAAAAGTCAGCAAATGTTTATAGACAATAGCTGAATCTGTTAAAACACATATGTTGATAAAAACAAAACAAAACAAAAATCCTTAGTTCAGTCATATAAACTTTTAAAATCTGAAAGAAAACATGGAAAGTTTGCCCGTATTTAAATCATAATAAATTATTTAGATTTACAATTTCACATGGTTTCAAAAGAAATAGTGCTGTTTAATGAAAAAAAGGAAAAAGTTTATTTAGTTTGCGTGCAAACAACTATGGCACTTCTCTTTCAACTTTCCCTAAAATAGAAGAGATTACCAGAGTTAATTCTATAGACAATTACTACTAAGGTTTGGAGGGTTTGAATCAATAGATACCTATCGACTTTTAAGAATGCAGACTGCATTCAGGTAGATGGATTAGACTCATGCTGGTCGGGGACAATGCTGCCTTAGCAGGGCTTCTCCATTTAGGAATTTTGTGACTTTAATTCATAATTTTTAACCACTGTCTCTTAGCCTCATGTGTGGCAGGGACACCATGAATGCCATAAGGTTTTTGTGGCGTCAGATGAGATAACGTTTATAAAGAACTACAGCATACATTGCATTACAAAACTAAACTGGCATGGAATAGGTGTTCAACATGTGTTTACTGACGAAGAAATAAATGTATGATTTGTAAAAATTAAAAGGGAGACAGTTTCAGTCTTAGGTTTTGAACTATGTATGGCACAGGTGCAGGTTTTTTAAGAGAAATGGCCACACAGACAATATGATATTTACATATTTTTGACACTGGCTTTTTCTCTACTTGGAAAAATATCTAATACAGTGACCATCCTCCATGAAGCTGTAGCCTGTGTTGAGCTATGTCCAGATGCACGTTTTTCTTAATAACACCCTACCTCCAACCCGCAGTTTAATCAAGGTGTATCGGGAATGATTGCTGCACTTCATTAATTGTAATTTCCTTCACATAAATCTTCCTTGAACTAATGCATCTCATTGCATGTTAATCCGTAACACATCCATATACTCAATATTAACATATTTACCCCTTCAAAGCATAGAGTCACTATGAGCCTGTAAATATGTATACAACAGCTTAGGGAGAAATTATATTTTGTCAAATAATAGTGATACAAAGTAGAATGCAATAAAGGCCTTAATAAAGGTAAAATCTTTCTGAAAACTGACATTTATTGAATAACTACCATGTGCCAAGCATTTCGCTAGATTTTTAATATACACAGCCTCAGTCTTATTTGATTTTCCTTAAACTTTGTGATTTGGTAATTAACATTACCATTTCACAGATGACAGGGAAAAACAAAAACAAAAACAAAAACAACTAGTTAGTAGAGGCAAAGATATTCATTAGACTTCTACCTCAATATCTCTTACCCGAGATATACATCACTAAAATGTATAGATAACCCTAAAATATAATATCTATAGTCTCTCTTCTTCATACCCAATACCTACTAATAAACTTGGGTTTCAGTACTTTCTTTTCTAGTTTTTTTTATTTTTTTGAGGGCAGTATCACTAACCTTCATATGTGGGACCCCAACAGGGGCCGCTGGCTCACTAAGCCAGCATTTAACCACCGCGCCACTCGGCCGGGCCTTTTTTACTTTATTTTTTATTTGCACTATTTCTAGTTAATTTTCTACTCCAGTTTTACATATGTACCCTCCTTCTCCTTCCACATGTCGGTCAGGTCTGCTCATGTTACTTTGTATAAAATCCTTCAGGGGTTCCCTACTATGTGAGGATGAAGAGAAAGCTAGTTTGCAGGATATGCTAAGTCTCCACGAGCTGCCTCCTCCCCATTGACTTCTCTCTCTCAGGTCCTCTCCTGGAACTGGAGGCTCCCTCCTTATAATACCGTTTGTAGACAGTTTGTGATCTGATTGTGCACAGTCATGTCTCAGAACACCTTTTCCCTCGGTTTGGATTTCCATATTCATTCGTCAAGGTCCAAGGCAAGGGTAGCCTCCTGTATGAAGCATGTCAGACTGACATGTTATTGACAAAATGTTTGATACTATGCATCATATAGGCCCCAAAAGTATGGTAAGGTTTTTTCTTTTGTTTTGTTTTGTTTGTTTATTTTCCAAAACATGCAAAAAGGAATCATCTTACATTTGAATTTCTTCTATTACAGGACTCCTTTCCAGTTTTCTATTTATCGAATTTCTATTTTGGGAAAAATGTATTTTTGAAGAGGAAAACATTTTTTTGAAACAACTTTAATCATTTCTGACTTTGGGTGACTTTATAGGTCGTCTAATAGGATTTGTTAAAAAAATGAGTCATTTTATGATGGATTATAGTTATTCATAAATTTAGGTCTTCACAACTGTCAGGATTGGATACTATCAAAAGTGACCCCCTTAAAAATCACTTTTGAAGTCATAGGTAAAAGTATTATACAGGTAAAACATATACCTCAAAAAATAAATGTAAAAAATGAGAGAGAAAGCAGTCCTTTCAATGTGATGGCTTATAATACATACAAAGTGTTGATCCCCTAGACAGCATTGTACAGGATTTTTAAAATGCTGTATTTCACAACACAGGTAGACATGAAGATGATTCGCTTTGGAAAACTGTCTTAGATGACTCATAAAGTGGATGCCCTGATGACTAGACAGTGATGCCCAGGATTCACATGAAAGGTTTAAGGAAATTGCTACATAAAATGTGAATTTCAAAAAGCTATAGCTTTATATTAATGTATTATTTTGATAGTGCTATTTTAAATGTGATTTTGTAATAAATTGAATCATTGTATGTATTAAAAGTTTGCATTTATCTACTTTTAATTCAGAATAGACAGAAATATTCATATTGCCTTTTTAATATGAAAAATAGAGAACTGTCTTATAGTCTATTTTTTCAGTTATATAAATATTTCTTTTTATGGATCTTTTACTTTGTACTACTGTATATTGGTCTCTTTTCCTTAACATGCCATTGATTTTTGATGAATAGAGAACATAAGATGCATACGGAAAGACTTTCTTATCAATAAATGGCATTATCACCATCTTGAACAGTCCTTAGCTCACAGTGGGCAACTAATAAATAATGTTAGAATACATCACCACATTACTGCATCCCCAGCCACTTCATAGAGCTTGATGTGCAGTAAACAATTAGTTTACTTTTCGTGTAGGAATACATTATTATAATGAATACTGAACAAGTTAATATCACACAGTGGCTGAGTAGAGAAAGCCTGAATCAAATTCACATTTGTTTTATGCTAAATCTCACCATACTTCCATCACCTCAGGGAAAACAGAAAAACGGGTGGATTACTTCTATCTTTGAATAGGAGAGGTAGCTTGATATGGAACACATTAGGTATTTACTAAGACTGAACTGAAATTTCCCATAGTCCTGTAATAGTGACTTATTTATATCCTAAATTTTATTTACAGCCAATTTTTTTAGGTCCATAGCCTGTTGCTAGCTGAGTGGGCACATTTACCCTCATACACTGCTCTCCAGGAAGCAGTTGACATTAAATGCTTGAGGCTGAAAAACTGGTCTTTACATGTTACTTCAGGCAGAGTCCACAGGAGTCTTATTAAGGCAGAAAGTGTTGATCCCCTCGAATACAATGTCTCTATGAAAAGAACTTCATTAAATCATCCATTTATCTTCAACAACTCCTCTGTGACTGAGCCTACCAGAGTACGAAATTGCTGACACTGGAGCAATGACACAGACCTATTTTATCCTTTAGGAAATAGGACGCCTTGATCAGACCCAGGTATCCGGTGTCAACTCTATTAAGACTCGCAACAGTCTGTATCCACTCTTTTTAAATCTGAGAACCAAATAATCCCACACCAAACACTTTGTATGCTAGAGACAAGCCAAAAGAAAGGCCTTTGTTGAGCCTTTATATTAAATCTTGATAGCTATTATGAAACATCTAATCATTGTTTCCTAAAAGTGTTCTTTACTTATATACCCTACTTTTTGTTGCAGTATTGATGTGTCCACATGATTGTTTTGTTTTCTTAACTTGAATTTTCTTTGAAGATTAAAACCTATAGAAGCGTCTCCTTCCCTCGAAGTAATAATATCAAGTGTTTGTATGTAATGATATAATCATGTAATGCCAAAACATTATCTCATTGTTTAATAACTTCCACATATAACTAATTACATAATAATAAAATCACTTCTCCTCTTTACTGAGGAATTAGTAAACTACTGTTCATCTGAATCATTGGAGCTTGTCAGATGTCTTGCACTATACTGTGTGTGTGAGTGTGTGTGTGTGTGTGTGTGTGTGTGTGTGTGTGTGTGTGTGGTTAGCCTAGGTAGTTGATGCAGAAAGAAAGAAAGAAAGAAAGAAAGAGAAAGAAAGAAAGACCTGCATTTTATTGATTTATGTTTACTCATTATCAAATAGGGCCCTGCTAACCTTCTCTGCTGTTGGTTGTGTTTCACTATCTTGCTCTTTGAAAAATACTGTGTTTGTTTTCCTACAATGAGTGGCCTTAATTTGTCTTCCTTACTTGTGGTCCTCATGATCTAATACTCAGAGTAAGTCTTGCAATCAGAGTTCTTGGTATTTTAGGAAACACACCTTTCCTTTATCACACTGCTCTGTGTAGTCAAATGGTTTTTATCTTGAATTCCCGGTAGGGGTTTGGGAAATAAAAACACACTCTCATGAATTGCAATGGAACATATAATGTTTATATCCTTTCTCCCTTTGTCACAGACCATCTTCGCCTTACATAATATAATTTTATCCTTCTTCCCAAATATAGGTCACCTTTATCCCTCCCTTAAGAAGGCAATGAGAGTCCCATCCAGTCAATTCTTCCAGTTCAAAGTCTAGGATCTATGGGTGATATAAAACCATATAGGTCATGTCTCTGGGCTTTTTTGGTACACACATCTATAAACTAAAATTATGTTTCCCCTTCCAAACTTGTATGCTCAACATACCATGGTAATATAGGATCAAAACATCCCTTGTCATTAAGAGAAAAGACAAATGGAAGATAGAGGCTATGCTGTTTTGAAGCAATTCTGAAATCCCAAAAGAAGAAACGTGTCATTCATGATTTTACCAATCATCTTTAAAACACTTTCCAATTTATGGAACTGCCACATCAACTATAATCATGAGTGTGGCTTCACTCAGTTTGAAGATTTTGGCACATAGTTTTGGATTCCATTTTTATATGCTTTTTTTTTAATTACATATCCATTTTGATGAATCTTTGTTCATAAATATTGATAATTAAGAATAGGTTAACATATTTCCTACAAAATGAAAAGTGAACTTCATGTAAGATTTTAAAGATTTGTTCTTTTTTAAGTAACATAGAAGTTAAAAGTTCAGAAGTGCAGAGATAGTGACATATTTTATTGTATTTACTCATTTTTATGTGGATGCTGCATTTACTATTTTTGCATCCTCAAGTATAGTTGCTCATTTCTTGATCATATGTATTTGGTTGAATCTGGGGCTAAATCTTTGCAATAAGTGAAGGAAAATTATCTGTTGAATAATATTTTTCAGGTTAAAGTCTGAAAATAATATCACTTACATATTTGATTGTTATCTAAATTCTTAATGTTTCTGTTTAATATTTAGTTGAAAAAAGTAAATATTCAACTGTCAGGAGGAAATACACAGTATTATTAATGTTCTAAATTGTTGTTTTAGAGACTGCTATCTGTTTAGGGGGAGAAGCTCGATTCCCTGATATAAGAGCTTATCTAATAGTTTTGATACAGATGCATGTATATTGATATCAATAAAGAAAAGTAAAGATAATTTGTATAATATAAGGAACATGAAGAAATAAATAAGTGCCTATCAAATAGATAATTACATCAATCAATATTATAGGATACATTATTACATTAAAATCTTGACAGAAAAATAAGCATTCACCAAGATTTTTTTACAGGTAAAGAATCTTTATAGTGCTCTTTAAAATATGTCAGAAACTAAATAAATTAATTAATTAATAAATAAATAAATAAACAAACCGGTACAGCCACAATGCATTTGTGTGATGCATTGCGGTGGTCATTTTCCTTATTATTTGCTTGAGGGTAAGAGAGGGCTCATAGAGATCAGAATTTCTTTTGAATACTATTTTATGGCCAATTCTTTCATCTTAATGACTTTAAAAGAATGATATTACCCAGGTTTCCCAGGTCAGCTTGACTTTGAAGCTCTTTCTCCTGCATAAATCTATAAAGTAAATGAGGGAGGCAGAATTTCTTAGTGTTCATCACACTATTCTATGGTAGAAAACTAAATGAGAAGCATTACATTTAGGGTCAGATATGCAGTGATGCTCATCCAGCAAATGAATAAATGGGAGTGCTTGAAAAATTATTAATGTCTCTGAGTAACTGTCTTCAATTGTAAAATGGGAATAAATAATAAATTTCAGAAATTAAATGTATGCATGAATATATATATATATATATATATATATATATATATATATATATTTCAATTGCATGGCATGGAAGAGACAATAAATAGAAGCTATTATGATTTTCTGTTCTCCTGCATAGTGAACACTTCTTGGAGACAGCAGTTTATAGCAAAGGACAAAAAATACATCATATTGTCTGTAATAAATGCATAAAATAAACCATTCCATTTTAAAAGTAGGACCACCATTTTCTTATTAAGTCTTAAATATAATTTCAGACATGTATTTATATATTTTCTAAAAGTACATAGTCTGCACTTCCACATTTATTTTTTCTTATTATTATGAATTAAGTTTATTTTTTTAATTTTGAATAGAAATAGATTTTACACTGTGTTCAGTGATATACAGCTGGAAATCATAACTCATTATATCATAAGACACTCTATATTCCAGAAATTACATTAATTAATGATATCAAATTACCTTTTAAAAATTTAACTTAAAATGTATCCTAGACTGCTATCTGTCACCATGTACCAAAAGTATCTCAAAATGGATCAATGACATAAACATAAGACGTGGAACAATAAACTGAATAGAGGAAATCATAGGTACTAAACTTATGTACCATGGACTCAAAGAGGACTATATGAATTTGACCTCAAAGGCAAGGGAACTAAAAGTTAAAATGAATGAATGGGACTCTGTCAAAATAAAAAGCTTCTGCACAGCAAAAGAAACCATCAACAAAACAAAGAGGCAACCCTCTGAATGGGAGAAGATATTTGCACACAACACCTTCAATAAGGGGCTAATACTCAAAATATATAAGGAACTCATACAACTCAACAACAAAAAAATCCAATTAAAAAATGGGCAGAGAACATGAACAGAAACTTCTTCTAATAAGACATACAAATGGACAAGAGGTTTATGAACAAATGCTCAACTTCACTTGCTACTAGGCAAATGCAAATCAAAACCACAATGGGTTATTACCTATTCCTGTTAGAAAGTCTATCATCCACAAGACAGATAATAACAAGTGTCTGAGAGGCTGTAGAGAAAAAGGAATCCTCAAACGCTGTTGTTGGAAACGTAAATTGGTACAGCGCTATGGAAACCAGCATGGAAGTTATGCAAAAAATTAAGAATAGAATTACCATATGGCCAGCCATCCCTCTTCTGGGTATCTACCAAAAAAAATCTGAAAACACTTATCCATAAAGAAACATGTATCCTATGGTGCAATTAGTGACAAAGTGGATGGTGTTTGAGATTATTATGCTATGTGAAATAAATCACACAGAAAAAGTCCAGAACCATATGATTTCACTGATATGTGAGATATAATACTGAAAGCAACAATCGAACAAGATAAAGAAATAAAGAAACAAAAACTCATAGACAGACAATAGTTTAGTAGTTACCAGAGGGTAATGGGGGGAAGGGGATGGTAGAAGAGTGTAAAGGGGGTCAAATATACTGTAAGGGAAGGATAACTGACTCTGGGTGGTGAGCACACAATGTGATACATAGATGATGTATTACAGACTTCTACTCTTGAAACCTAGGTAGTTTTGCTGACAATTGCACCCAAATAAATTTAAAATTAAAAAATTATATATATATTAATTAATAATAAATAAGTATATATTATAGATTATAACTTATTAATTATCACTTATTAATTAATATTTAATATGTATTAACCATATATTTAATACACATATATATTATTTTTTTCTACCCAGAACTTTTTACATTTAGGAGATTCATAGTTTTAAAAATACTCAATTAATTCAATGTTTGTTATGGTAAATTTATTCTCTTCCATTTTTCTATTAAGCAGTGCAAGAATACTACCTCTTTACAGAACTTTCATTTATCATAGCCACTTAAAAGATAAATAGTCTCCTTATGAAAAAAAATTCTTACTTTAGTAAATGGACTTCATATTTTGAAAAGAAAAATCTTAGACAATATCATGCCCTTTAGAGTTGGAGGAATTATAGTTTGATTCTTTAATTTAGTGACTCTCAACAGAGTCATGTGTTGTTAAGCATCATGCCAAAGTGATCTCAGATACAGACTGGGGAAAACCAATAATAAGAATATAATATACTTAATTATGTATAAAATTGAAATGTGTACTTTTTATAGTTGTTGGAGATTTATTTTCAACAATGAATACTTCAGCCTGGGACAGTAGCTTATCAGGAAGTTGGACTAGAAGAGAATGTGAGAATAGAAAGAAAAAATAATCCAGGAAAATATTATCACCTTAAAACCATTTAATCTAAATAGTAAAATACTAAATGCTGATTTAAAAAAAAAAAAGTTGATGATAATTCTCACTATAAAATTCACTTTTTGGAGACATAATTTGTTCAAATATTTATGTGTGCTTTAATGAAGAACTAATATGTAGATAATACTGTGTTAAATACTGAAGAGTGAAAATTATGTAAGATAAAATCCTGTTTTCGAGCATATATTAATATCATTGTAGAGGCCACATATTCAAACATGTAAAAAAAGTTACATTTGATTTCTGAACAACTTATTTTAGATGAAGGAGAGATTTGTATCTGCATGATAATCTAGGAAGAATATAGATACTGGTAGGTGAAAAGACATGAGTAAATATGGAGAATGTTTAAATGAGGAAAATAGAATTAGCAAGTAATTTGAAATTGCAATGGTCAACTATTAGTTGACCTTCCTTGCTGAAGAAGAGTGATTTTGCAAGGTAGCGTTAGAAAAGGTAGTAGGATAATATGATGGAGACTATAATTGGCCTGCAAAGGGTAAATGTATTAGTCAAAGCAAAGCAAAATAATGATTATATTCAAAAACATTTGGATGTTTTAAAGGTATTTTAGTATGAATTAAATGTGGGTTGGAATAGAGCTTTTTTGTTTTTCTGGTTTTTTGTTTTTAACTAGGGTCAGGAAGACAATTTTATTTCACAAAATTGCTTCAGATGTGTCATAATATCATAATCCAGGGTGAATGGCCATCAGAGCTGTTGTTGTATTACTCTTGATGTCCTTAACATCATCAAAACTTTTATCCTACCTTTATAAATTTAAAGCCTTTTTGTTTTAAAGGACACCATAGAGAAAGTGAAAACACAAATCATGCAATGAGAGAAGACATTTGCAAATCAAATATCTGATAAGAGACATGTATCCACAATATATAATCCTAAAACTACAGCACTTTTCTCCAAAGATAATTCCAGGATCAAATGGCTTCACTAGTGGGTTCTGACAAAATATTCAATTAAGAATTGACACCAAAGTTATACAACATTTTATAATATAAGTAAACAGAATTCATTAAAGGAATATAATGATAGTTTAATCTTTAAACCTCGATCAATTTAATTCACTACATTAATAGAATTTTTTAAAATCATATTTTCATGTTTATAAACTTAAAATACTTGATAGAATTCAATACTCATGCAGTTTTAAAACTGGCAATCTCTTTATTCATAAAGAAATAGTTCATGATATTTAATTGAGCTATACATTTATGATTTATGCACTTTTATATGTGCATTATGCTTCAACAAAAAAGGTTTACAAACACATAGAATAATAAAATATGTTCAAGTCTGATTCACTAGACTTTTGGTTTCTCTAAGTTTTTAAGTGTAAGTAAGTTAAAAATACATTGCTACATGATTGTTTTGCATTATTATGCCCTTTATTTCTCTAGAGATACAGATTTTATTAGCCTGTTCAAAATCAATATAAAAAAATCAAATCAAAAGCAAAGAAAATTGATTTAAGTAGCATACCTACAATCTAAAGGAAACAATTACATATTGAATGTTCATACTAGTGAAATAAGGATATTCCATCAAAAGCCTCTCCTACCAGGTAAGTGATTTCAAGGCTGACACTGGTACATATTGGTTTAAACAGATTTCACAAAATCAGAATAAGTTTAAAAAATGGGTTCTGTTGGAGAAAGAGGAAAAGGAAGCACATCTATGTAGAAGCACGTCTGGTTTCCTGTGCTCCTTATCATCCTGTGGAAATGTGTTCAGGGCAGGACTGCTGTCGGCTATGGGTGAGTTTAGTCATAGAGGGAGCACTCCACTCTATGCATCTTCCTCCAAGGAGGCAACGGGAGAAAATGGCCTTGTCCATGCAAAGATATGAAGGCTGCTTGGTGCCTGGCAGTCTGGACAAGAGGAGACTAACATTATATTATGATTTCTTTTTATTTATATAGTTCTATTTCTACTTTAATGAGAGAAATAAGTACAAAACCATTTTTCCAATTTAAGAATTTCTTCTAAGGAAAAACATATTGCTTAAATGATAAATATTGTAAGTCAGTGTGGAATAATGTGTGCCTTAAAATCGATGTGTGATAATAAGAGAACGAGAGGGCAAGAACCAAAACACGGGCCTAATTACTTATTGTTTACTGTCATCTAAACACACTCTAGTATTTTGGTTTGTCTGCTTCTTAGGTATATGCCTTATTCTTGTATCTTGGAAAGTCAGTAAAAATTAAAGAAACAGCATCGCCTGAAAACTAGAAAGGATCTTAACAGGTTGAGAAATAAGTATGGCTGAATTGGTGTTGGCAAATTAAAAAAAAAAAAAAAAAACATAACTTCAATTTTAGATAAAAGAGCATTTTTTCAGGTATCTCCCAAATATTATATGGTGCATATATTTGCCAAATATTAACTAACTGATTACCTTAATTTTAAATTTTATTGAACACTGAATTTTTAATTACAAACCTGGCAATCATAAACTACCAGAAATATAACAAGGCCCTCAGGGCATCCATGAAAGAAGACAGTTTTACTACTATTTTTCTCTCTTGTTCAAGGACATAGTTCATGATGTCCTTGACTGAAGCAAATCATGCTGATGGATTCTGTTTTCTGAAAAATCATAAAAACCTTATTTAATCCATAAGGGCTAAACAGAAAAATTGAAAAGGATTATTTAAAAATATATGTATGTATTTCTTTTTTAATCTAAATTAATCTATAGAACAAGAATAACATGTTTTATAAAACTAGTTAAAAGAACTTAGGAGCATATGTATCTTTATGGATAATGTTTTCAGATTTTCTTGGATAGATACCCAGGAGAGGGATTACTGAGTCATATAGTAATTCTATTCTTAAATTTTCGAGGAACCTCGGCACTGCCTTCCATAGCAGCTGCGCCAATCTGCATTCCCATCCAGTGTTATATGTGGGTTCTTTATTCTCCACAGCCTCTATAAGACTTACTATTTGTCTTCTTGACGATAGCCATTCTAACTGGTGTGAGGTGCCATTAGCGACAACACAGATGGATATTGAGATTATTATGCCAAGCGAAAAAAGTCACACAGACCAAGTGGAGAACCATATGATTTTACTGATATGTGGGATATGAAACTGAAAACAACAAAGGAACAAGACAAAAAAAAAATAAGCGAACAAAAACTCATATACATAGATAATAGTTTAGTGGTTACCAGAGGGCATGGGGGGAGGGGGGTTGTAGATGAAGGTAAAGGGGATCAAATATATGATGATGGAAGGTGAACACACAATGTTATATACAGATGATGTATTACAGAATTGTACACCTGAAACCTATGAAACTTAACTATTGTTACCCAATAAAGTTTAATTAAAAAACAAAACAGTAGTTAAATATAGATAGGTTCTGATATAGATAGATAGATAGATAGATAGATAGATAGATAGATAGATAGATAGATATATGTATGTATATATATTTTTTTCTTTTTTCTGTTTGATTTTATAGTTGTTCTACTTTGTTTTTGGTTGGGAGTACTTTGTTCTAAATTCGTATTTTCATTTTCATTTTAAAACAGTAACAAGCCCATTCCAAATGAATATTCCCTTTTATTGCTTATTTTTCCAGTGTGAATGCTAAAATGGTAACATCTAATGCAACTAAAATTAAATTTTCTTGCTACCCAAAAGTATTAAGACCTTTCTTATAATGTATTTAAATTATCTACTACCTATGTTAAACCAAAATCTATTTCCATTTCATTTTTATAAAAGCTGAATCTTATTACCTGTCGCCCCATACAAAACAACTTTAATTACTCATAAGTTTTTTATCTTTTTAATAGTGTATTTCTTCTATAGAACATTATATTTTAAGGGATATGGAAATCTCAGAAATATAGCAGAAAAATACTTTATATTTTACTAATTGAATATAAAATATGACCCTGCCCATTTAAAACATTCATCAGTATAATATGGTAATTGAAGGAATTTTACCTTGGTGCATAAATTTTTCCATTAAGTCTAAAGCACTTATAAAACTCCTGAAAACTTACTAATACATTTTGGAAGGTTCTTCTTGTGGTATCAATTTACATTTGCAAAAGCAATGTTTAATTTATAGAAGAAATATGTAGAGAACGCAGGATTCATATCATTCTTTAAAAATAAAAAAAAGAGACCTATCCTTAATAGTTGGAGGCTTTTTTCCCTAACTCAGCCAAGAACTCTTGGCTAGAAAAGAGTCTGAAAGAACATACTCTAACTTTGAGGATTTAAAAGCATTTTCAAATCCTAATTGTCTTTGAACAAAAATGTGGGCATAGGAAACAAAAGCAGTTTGACAGAAAATTTTCTTAAGTCAACAAGTCAGGCCAGGCAAACCATAGTATTTTTATCAGTAAGGAATGGTTCTTTAAATATTTTTGAAATATGAAAAAGTTAGTTCAACATTACTTATCTTTCATATTTTAGTACTACACTTCCCTGATTACCTACTGGATGGCAATCTTCATCCTAGGTGTTCTTAAGTATTGATTTATTATTTCCAAGATCATTTACTGATTATCTAGGCATTTCATTATTATTTCACAGATGAAGTGATTAATGATTGATTAAGCTATTTATTCATTTTTTTGGGTAGGAAACAGCAGGGTAAGTGATAACTTTTTCATCTATAACCCAAGAGTACTTTATTAGTATATTCTAGTATATTAGTACATATTAGTATAGCCATTAGGCTATACTGCCACACAGATAAGTACTTTATTGGTCTCTGGCTCACCTGTACTTAGGTATACCTGTCATGATTTCACATAGAGTTTGAAAAATGAAAGAAAAATATGACTTGAAGTGATCATCATGGAAACAAGAATATACTAATAAAGTACTCTTCAGTAAAGAAAACATTTTAGATATCAAGAGTAGTGGCATGCAATCAGGGTACTTTGTGTTCTTCAGCTTCTGACCCCCTAAATTCACAGGATAGGCACAATTTTAAATCTGATCCTATGATTTGAATCTGAGAGATGACAAAAGTATATTTTAAGGCAGATATTTAAAAACAATACAATAAAATGGTTTGTATTCTCTTATAGCATAGATATTCCCTCCCGGGATGATACAGATACATTTTAAAAACTTTAATATTGCAAGTAGATTTTTTTCCCTGGTGATGGATTTTTCTGTGACTCTGTATAAAATGGTCATTTCATTCAGTGTGGAAAATATAGAGTCTGGAGCTGTACAGGCCTGCTGCTAATTCCAGCTATTGGGACTTACACAGATAAACCCTGAAACTAACTTTTTTCCTATGTAAAATGGAGATAATATTATTTATTTTCTGAATATTTCAATAAAGATTGAGACAGGTCATGGATATAAATACCAGTAACAGGAAATGTTTAGTAAATAGGATTCATTCACAAATTACATTAAAAACATAACCCTTAAAGACAGCAACTTGTCTGTTCCCCTCCCCCAATTCCCCAATAAAATCTTTAAAAAAAAAAACACAAAAAAAAACCCCACAACCCTTTATGCATGAACATCTTACATTTCACAAAAGTCCTAATACAAATAGCTGATCCTGTAAAGAATTTTATTTTTGCCAAACCATGTTTCCTTATGTTGTGCTTAAAAATATAGATACATTTGTGGGAGAGGTGGATGTGGCTATAAAAAGATCAACATGGGGTGTTATTGTGGTGATGGGACTATTCTGTATCTTTATTGTATCACTGTTAATACAGCGGTTGCAATATTACACCATACCTTTGCATGGCATACAAGTAATCTATGCATTATCTTATAACTGCTTACTTAAGCACAATTATCTCAAAAAAAAAAAAAAAGTTTAATTAAAAATCTGGGGGGCCGGCCGAGTGGCGCGGTGGTTAAGCACTGGCTTGGGAAGCCAGTGGCCCCTGTTCAGGACCCACATATGAGGGCCAGTGACACTACCTTCAAATAAAAATTTTAAAAAAAAATCTGATTATCATGTGCATTTGAGGCAACCTAGATATTTACTAAGGTGTTCTGCTCCGATGATGGAAAACAGGAACATAAAAACTTAAATCAGGCAGAAAATATTTTAATTATGGAGTGGCTGCTGCTGCCGCTCTTAACCTGCATGGGGCATTTCAGGCATGAAGAAAAGTGAGAGAATTGGGCCGGCAGAGTGGTGTGTTGGTTAAGAGCTGGCTTGGGACTCTGATTCTGAGCAGCAGGGCCCCAGTTTGGATCCCATATAGGAGCGCCAGTGACACTGCCCTCTACCGCTAAGATGGTGAACAACAACTCCACCTGGAGCTGGACTGCTGTGAGTCACCAGGGACAGCCATAGGCAATGGGCTGCCATGAGCTATAGTGAGTGGTCAGAGTGGTTGGCAGCCACTGTGAGCTGCCAAGAGCCACCGTGAGCAGTCGTCCAGAGGCTGGTGACCGATTCGCCTCACCTGGGAAGAGCGCAATGATAATACCAACATGGGCCAATGAAGTAACGTCCTCCACAACTAGACTGAAGAACAACAACAACAAAAGGACAGCAGCTTGTCTGTTCCCCTTCCCCAATCCCCCAATGCTGTTCCCCTCCACCAATTCTCCAATAAAATCTTAAAAAACAAAAAAAGTGAGAGTCTTTAAGCGAGTTTTTAAGAGTGTTGCCATTGTCCATAGATAACATTTCTTTTCCAAAAACAAATTTAAAGATGCCATTCAAGGTAAAGCAAATTAAAGAATAGTTCTTATGAAATAATTATTTCTATAAGATAATAGTCATGTATAAAATACTAAGTAAAGCAGCATATATAACCCTCAATACAGAACTAATGTTAAAAATATTAGTGGCCCATAATTATTACAGTAGAATTAAAAAGTTGCTTAAATAAATGTTGCTTAAATGTATATTAAACACACACACATACACACTTACACTCATAACAGGAGTTTATGTTAGACTTTGGGTCTCTTAAAAATCACTATAATCTATAAGAGGTAATAAGAGAGTTAGGTTCAATTAATTTAGCAGAAAAGGTAAGCCCTCTCTGAGGATGTTATAGTTGATGTGAACCTAATGCCTAAATAGGGATTCAGCATATGAGTAATAGCTAGAAAGTATATTTTAGGAAGGAGAAGAACAAATTTTCATTTTGAAAATATTGAGAGAAGAGGATCAAGACATTTCAAAAAAAGTCAAGGTTTAATGTGATGGACTTAGTGGATAAGTTTGGCGATACAGTCAGAGATCAAGAACATACAAGAGGTCCTTAGATCCTAGGTCCTCTGGCTTTTTACTAGTTGTTGTTTATTTGTTTGTATTTCAGTAAGCGGGAAATATTAAAGGGAACAATTGACTGTTTTTAAAAATCTATGAAATTACTATTTTTTTAAATTAGTTTCAGGTGTACATACAACACAGTGCAATACTTATACTTTTTACCCCTCAAAGTGACAATCCCTTTCCCCCAATTCGCCACCCCACTCTTCTCCCCCCACCCCATATCATATATATCTATTACACTTCCTCTGACTCCCTTCCACAGTATAATCCACATCCCGTGACTATCTATGTATTCAATTATAGTTGGTATAAAATATTATACAACATCAGCTTCAGGTGTATAGTGCAGTGATCAAGCCTCTACTCCATCTATGAAATGGTCTCCCTAACAAGACATGTGACCATCTGACACCCTACAAAATATTTACATTATAAATTATATTCCCCGAAGTATATTGCACTATCCCTCTGGCAATATTGTAGTTACCTATTTATGCTGTCTAATCCCTTCCCCTTCTCCCTCATCCCCACCCCCCTCCCAACTAGCAACCCTGTTTTTCCTCTATATCTATGAGACAGTTTCTGTTTACATTGCTCATTTATTCAGGTTTTCAGATTCCACATATAAGTGAAATCATATGGTATTTGTCTTTCTCCAACTGACTTATTTCACTTAACATAATAGTCTCTAGGTCCATCCATACCATTTCAAAAGGTACAATTTCATTCTTCTTTATAGTGGAGTAATACTCCATTGTATAAATATACCACAGTTTCTTAATCCAGTCATCTACTGATGAGCATTTCTGTTGCTCCAAGTCTTGGCTATTGTAAATAGCATTTCAATGAACATAGGGGTGCATATATTTTTTTTGAATAAGTGTCTTGGGTTTTTCAGGATAAATACCTAGGAGTGGAATTGCTTGGTCAAAAGGTAGTTCCATTTCCAGTTTTTTGAGATACCTCCGTACTGACTTCCATAGTGGCTGCACCAATCTGCAATCCCACAAACAGTGCAGCAGGGTCCCCTTTTCCCCACAACCCCGCCAGCACTTGTTGTTTGTTGATGTATTGATGATAGCCATTCTCATCGGAATGAGGTGGTATCTCATGGTGGTTTTTATTTGCATTTCCCTAATGACCAGTGAGGTTGAACATTTTTTCATATGCCTGTTGGCCTTCTGTATGTCCACTTTTGAGAAATGCCTCTTCATATCCTCTGCCCATTTTTTAAACTGAAGTACATTTGCAGTCATTACCCTAAGCAATATTTTTACTGATACATCTCAGTGGGCAAGGGAAGTAAAAGAAAAAAATGAACATATGGGATTATATCAGACTTAAAATTTTTTTCACAACAAAGGAAACCATCAATAAAACAAAAAGGAAGCCTACTGAATGGGAGAATATATTTGCCAATGATATATCTGATATGGGGTTAATATCCAAAATTTATAAAACACTCATGCAACTCAACACCAAAAAAACAAACAACTTAATTAAAAAATGGAATTTTAAAGATCATCTATGTAGAGAATATTTGAAGGGCGATAAGAGTGATCTTATGGAGAGAAGCCAGGAGGATCTATTATAGACTTGGCAAGAGATGATGGCATCTTAGACAGGAGATGTGGAAAGTATAAAAGGTTGACAGATTCAATTAAATTTGAATTAGTATTAGCATATCTTGGATTGGAAGTGAGGAAGACATATAGCCAGATATATGGCTAACAAGGCAGATATATTTATCATTTATTAATATAGAAAGATTGGAGGACATTCAGGTGTGGATGGTAGGGTTAGAGTAGAAGAGAGTTTACATTAATTAGTTAGATTTCTAAATCATGTTAATTACAATTGTAAATGATTTTGTAAACAGCCAGTGAAGTATTTATGCTGAAATTTAAAGTAGAATGTTGGACATAGAAATTTAGAGGTCAGGGCCGGCCAAGTGGCGCGGTGGTTAAGCGCTGGCTTGGGAAGCCAGCGACCCCGGTTTGGATCCCACGTATGAGGGCTAGTAACACTGCCCTCAAAAAAAACCCAAAAAAACACACAAAAATACAAAAACAAAAAAAGATTTAAAACAAACAAAAAAGAAATTTAAAGGTCAGAAATTAGCAGTAGCTGGATTATACTTTTAGATGCTAAACACCAATAAAATATGCATTGCAGTACATGAGGCCATTAGGGAGATGATGGAGAATAAGAATAAAAGAGGACCTGTGACTATCTCATGAGGAGCTTCCATGGTTAGAGGTCAGGCCAAACAGTAAGCACTGCAGAATAGACGCAAGGAATGGCCAAATAGATCGAAAGACCTTGGTAACATGGAAGTACTTTGTGTTTCTTGGAGGTACAATAGTGTGAATAAACCATGCTCATCAGTTAACAAGAACAGTTTTGGTATGAATGAGGGTAGAAGTCAGAATGGACGATGATAAAGAATGAAAATGCGTCATAGTGTACCCAGAACTAATCTGCCACTGTGAGCTGGAGATACCTAGCAACTCTCCCTTCCTTGTCAAAAAGAATGTGTATCAATCTTAGTATTAATGAAAGGGTGATGAATTCTTCTGAACATGACAAATGTGCCCCTATTCACTATATCTATGAATGATTTTACTTTAAGCTCTAAATGTCACTCTAGGGAAGAGAAAGAATAATATATATCAATAGATTTGACAGGAAGAAATAAAAAAGCTTTAATATTCACAGAAGACATTATATATATATATATATATATATATATATATATATATATATATATAGAAAAATAATCTATAGAAAAGTTATTAAAAATAAAAGCTAGAAGTTTATTACACAGCTTTAAGCAAACAAATGAACAAAGATGAGTAAGATTTATATAATTAAAATTATATAAACTGGAGTGTTTCTCAGGTTATAATATTGTTAAAAATGGAAGTGTAAATGAGGATAGAATGATACTCTGTGAAAGAAAAAAATGGGGAGTGAGAAACATACAATGTCTGTATATTTCTGTAAATAGTAGCTCAAGCATGATAAACAAGAAACCTATGCTACTGGTTACATATGCACAGTGCTGAAAGGGATTGGATTGGATAGATGAGGGATGGAAAGACATAGAAGTTATGGGGAAATAATACTTCTCTGAGTGCAATTTTACAATAATTTTGGCTTTGAGAATCATAGTATGTACTACTACTCAAACACATAAACACACACATACACACTCACACACACACACAACAAGGATGCAAAAAAACTGACAGTGGGCTATGAACAAAAACAAATGAACCTAACTGTAATAAAAATCAATAGAATAATCTCATTTAATTAGTGGGTAACAGTCTTAAACAAAACACATTTACTCTATAATCAGACTAAAAAATAAACAAAACTACAATCAATAGTGAACTTCAGTAAGTTTATTTTACATAAATGTATGTGTTGGCAATTCAGAATTAATATAATTGATATTATCGGATTGATAAAATAATAAATATGTTGTGGAAAATGAAAGATATGTTAATCAAAATGTCCAGTAACTATTGACTTATCTTAACCCTCAGACTAGAGGTGACAATGGCTTTTTCTTTTGCTACATCTGGGCTCTTCACTATTCTAAGTTGATTTCTACTAACCTTGCCTACACTTTTGTAAATATTCTCCTATTTAAATATGTTAAATTTCCCCTTTTGTAGGTATTATCTATCTTTTGCTGGCACTGTGAGGGTTACATATATTTTAATTCTTATAAATATACTTGTACATATACGTAACTCTGAGTATGTACACACATGCTGATATATAAAGAGTTATGTAATATGAAATTAGCAATACAGAAGGTAGAATAATTTCTTATTTAAATATTATTAAATAAATTTCCCAGTATATTAAAATACTTGTTTTATTAATCACAGTACCTGATATTGACATTTTTACAGGCCAATTTCATACAGAATTCATCCAAATCCTAAAGATAAAGTGCATTATTACTTCAAACTCCTTGGAAGTCTACTTAAGCACAGCACTGTCAAAAAACTGAAAAATATGGCTATAGATTCTTAGATGTATAAATTCAGAATGACATTCCAAATATTATTTGAGCTTTCTTTTTATAGTGCCAGTGAAGACAAAACATCAGGCTGAAATTTTTCACTGGCTCATCACTGATTATTATTAAAATAAAAGAAAATTACCTAGGTTCTTCTTACAAACTCTGTGTCCTTTGTGTTTGAAAACAGCTTAAGGACCGTAGAAGTCTGACACATACATCAACCCTATATATTGCATTTAAGAAAAAAATACTTTTATTTCAACCACTTTTATTTCTTGCTAATACCAGAATCTCAGTCTATAAATTCATTTTACCAGTTTTGTGATTATTAAGTGCTGACGAAATAGATTCACTTGTACCCATTTGAAATGACAAGATATTTTTTATTCCATTGTGCAGTGCTATGTTTGTTTTGTTTTGTTTTTCATCCAAAGAATGTCTTTTAACCATTATATAACTATACGTCAGAAAAGTAAAAAATAATTACTATCACATCAATAGTTCCCAGTTTGGCAATGTAACAACTGATAATTTTTCTACTCTATAATGCATTTAACATGATATGCCTTTTCTGCACTAAAAAATAGTTATATTCCTTCTTGTCAATATATAAAGAGAGAATTTAAACATCAAAGAGACCATTTTTGGCCTACAACTCGATAAAATTCAAGAGAATTGGAATATAGATGTCTTAAAGTTTTTTGTTAAATTAGTTACGTAATGAATCTCTCAAGGTAATTGCCTGAATTTTTAAAACTGAGAAACATTTTGACACCCAATGAACAATTTTAAACATTAAAAAAAATAATTTCAAATAGCCCATGTGTTTTTCATATAAGTGACATCCTCAGCAGAGCCATTCCTTTGAAACATATTTTAATAGTTGATAGCGTCTGAAGTAATGCTAAGGTATTTTTAGGTTAAATATTCTACAATGTGTTACTGCAACATTCCATTATAATCAAATAATGATTGGTCACTAAAACCCACTCATCTTTTCTAAGATGGCAATTGACAAATTATATTTTCATTCATCATACAGATTTCCAATAGCAGAAGAATGAAGGAATAAAGCACAGGGTGATTCTCTTGAGTCAAATTATATCATATAAATTGAGGTAAGGCTGTGTTACAGTAGCAGAATTCTAGTTAATAAAGTGCAGCAATTTACAAAATAATACTGTCATAAAATGGACCACATAACATCCTATCACTGAAACCATTAATATGCTCTGTTTAAAAAGGTTTAAATGTAATGCCTTTTGAAACCCATTTTATTAGGCCAATATATGATCAGTAACAATAAATCTAAAATTAGCATTGAAATAAATAATTCAAGAAGATTATCAGACCCTCTTCAAATGAGAATAGTGGCGAGACTTCATGCTGCTTACCCTGCCATTTATTTATTATTTATTTATTTCAAATAATATCAGTGATTTCTAGCTAACATTTTATTATCTAAACTAACATATATTTCCCAGCAATATACATTCTAAATGAGAGAAATAAAATATATGTATCCTACTTAAAAGAAATACTTTAAAAATTGTCTTTTTTCACTAAAAACGTCTGCTGATTGGACTATAGCTGTGATGGTTGGAGTTTATGCAAGTATTATAAGACAGAAGTCATACGTTGTGGATTTTGGAACAAAAAAGTTGAGGATGCTAGTTCCTTTGTGCCTATTAAACAACAGATTCAAAGTTAGAAAGTGGTAAGTAAAATATTAGACTATATTATTTTTATTTTTTGCTTATCTACCACATTCCTCATAAAAGATGTTCTTAACAAGAATCCAGTTAGGTTTTGCTGATATTGTGATTGGAAATGGTATCAGCTACATTCCAAGTACTAGTATTAATAAATAGACTGGTAGTTAGTTGCCCAGATCTTTAGACCCAATAGAAATAGATGTCCTATTTGGCAGTTAACAGATTTTATGGTAACTGCTCCTGAACGAACCACTGCTTCTCGTAGAGGGTCCTAAACTGTTAGACCAAATGAACTGTTCAAATAATCTATAGGATTTTTGGTAATATATTCTTTCCTTTTGTGAGTGTGAAGTCTGTGTTCTGCAAGTAGAATCTTGATTTCATTTTGTTTCTTGAAAATGAGAAAGTGAAATAGTATTAGGAACATTCTTCATTTGTTTTGTGTAAAATACAAAAAAAGAAAAAAGAAAGGAAAAAACGATTTTAAAAATCTGAATCAGTGAAAGGACATGGTAAGCAACGAGAAAAAAACAATCACACAATTTTAGCCTGACTTAAACAAGTTAATTTATGGAAGATAATCTCAGGCATCTTGCCAAAGAATCACCTTCCTATGCCCTGTATCATTTTTTCTGTGTTTCCAATAAATAGAAAGAATCAATAATATAAAAAAAATGACTGTCTTTCTGTCTTTAATTAGGTAAATATATCTCAAAAGTCAGTATTCTGTGGAGTATTCTGTGATATGTGTAGAGATCTAGATCCAGATGTACAGATATACAAAGAGATAGAGATAAGTGTGTGAGAAAGAGAGAGAGGGAGAGACAGACATAAAAGTGAGTTAATTCAGGAACTTACGTTTCTGAGTGGGATAGGGTAATTTAGCTTATGCCAAACAAAAAATCCCATTTTAAAAAATCTGGATAAAACACAGGAATTATATGCTTGAAGGCATCAGAGAGCTCTTGAGGCTATGAGAAATTGTAGGGCCAGAAATCTGAAGAGAGAAACTCAGAAATATTTGACAGTCTTAAGAAGAGACAAAGATCAGAAGTTCAGACTGTTCCATTGCAATGAATATTTCAGGATTTCTCTTTTTTATGTTGAAAGTCCTGAAGTGACAGGGATGAGAGGGAGACTGGCCTAGTGTTACCAGGTTGGCAAAAATCAGCCTTGACTTGGGATAACTGCTGATTGACACAGATTCTCTGGTTGACACACATTACTAAAATAAAATGAAAAATTAGTAGGAACACATAAGACCACAGGTCCAAAACACAAAGAGAAAAATGGACAATAGAAAAACTGAAAATAATGAAGCTATTGGAATTGGTTGAAAATGATTTAAGTAAACTATTTTTAATATTCAATATAGAAACATGGATCCAATAAATAAAAATAAAATTGCTAGTTGTATTGTTTTAAATGACTGATTGAATAAGGATACATATATATTTGAAAAAGACATAGATGTAACAGAGTTAGCAAGAAGGATGAGGTAATGTTTACTTTTCATATTCAAGTTAGTGTCAATAGGCTTGAATAGATGTCTAAATCAAAAACAAATATTCTATAATGACACCTGCAAAGTGGTGTTTCTAAGTTCGAAAATTAAATTGAACAGAATCAGGTTAATGGGAATGTAGCTTATAATGTGTGTTTTTTTTCTATGAGAAAATATTCAATATAAAATAAAATTCATTTTCTCTTTTGGAAAAATAAAAAACCATATATATATATATATAACTATATATAACTATATATATAACTATATATATAGTTATATATATATAACTATATATAACTATATATAACTATAACTATATATATAGTTATATATATATATAATTATATATATATGTATATATATCACTGATAGAAGTTACACTAGAGTCCTGTCTGTGCTCAATCTTTTTTTTTCTTATTAGACTCAAAAGATAGAGGAAAACATTTTAGTTTACTCTGTCTGAGAATAGATTCTATAATAAAATATGTGCCCATTTTAACCAATATCTGGGTTTTAGGAAATGTTCAAACCGTTCACTAAATTATTACTTTTTCATTTTCATATCTGCTATTGAATCCATCTCTGCAATTTATATCAAACTTTCTCTAAATTTTAATAGGTCTTATAAGCTGGGTCCATTTGATACAGCTGTTGATTATGCACTGTATTGCGCTATCTTTGTTTTGGAATCAGGATTTCATCATTAACATATATTTCAGAATAACTGATATCCTCAGTGTTACAAAGAGGGAAATTGAGGCTCAGGCAGTGAATTATCTTGCACAGATTAACATGGCTAATTGGCAATAAAGTCGATGTTATAAATCACAAAAGAAGAGTCAGATTTAGTTTTTCCCATTGACTCTGCTTCCTTTATATATGTCAATCCTCTTTTCTAGAAAAAAACTCTAAGCTCTTCAAAAGTAGCAGTGGTATGGAAATGTGCTGAATCCACAGTAGATGTTGAATGCATGTAGATTTGTTGGCCGTGGGTTGTAATTAAGCTCTTTAAAAAAAAAAAATAAGTAAAGGAGAAAGCTGGTTCAGTTCCACAGAAAAATAGCATTAATAAGCTATCTTTAAAAGAAAACTGTTAGACTCCAATATGCTTTATTACAATATGGCACTGGATCTAAAAAAACATATTTTTCTCTTTAATGTAATGGTATAAATTTAGTTATTGATTTTCACAAGACAGAAAATGACTTTGAATTTGATACTGAATGCTTTTTCATAGAAGAAAACTATCATTTTATCCTAAAATAAAATATATGCACAAAACAAAATACAGGTTCTATGATATATAGAAATAGTGCTATCCATGTGTTAATGTATATATGGTTAGATATCAACTAATGAAGATGCTTAGTTCAATGAAAGGTGAGATGATATATGATATAGACAGAGAGATGGAGAGAAAGAGAGAGAATTTGTTAGTAATTATATTCTCCAGTTCTTTACAGCAATGGCATCTGGCAATTTTCTGGGAAAGTGGTCACATTTTATTACCATCAAGAATAAGGACACCACTGGACAAACCTAGAACTAAGCAGTTGAGAACACACACTGTTTTTTGGGAGGGTGCTTAATTATAGAAAAGCCATCTCTCAAATGAAAATTCAAAATATTCCCCTCTTTTTCATAATAAAATTAACTACTGGTTATTTAATATTGTCTGTGTTTCAATCATACTTTATCCTATTAAATTATTATGAACATTACCAAAGGGAAAAAAGTAAATTTTATTTTTAGCTTTCTTTTTTTTTTTTTTTTTTTTTGCATAGCCATCACGGACATTTTTTTCTAACTTCTAGCTTCTATGAGACTTGTATGTATTTATCTAATTTGAAATGTATGTCATATTCTTGCTAGCAAAGCATATCAATATAACATGAAAGTTTACTATTTTTATTTTATTTATTTATTTATTTATTTTTAGTTAAGCCATCCTGCCACCTCTTGGCAGCTCAACGGCAGCCCAGCTCGGGTTGGGCATTGAACCGCTGTTGCTCAGAGCTCAGCTCACACTCTTGAGTGAGCTCTTAACCAACTTACCCCCTTAGCCGGCCCTAAAAGTTTACTGTTTTTTTATTCCTGTTTCATGTCCTTTCCTCAGAAGTAGATTATTATATTTATTATTATTATTTTTACTAGTAGTAGCAGTTGTAGTATTGGAGGAGCATCTTTCACAAGAAATCTCTTTAGGATGGTTCTTAGAGATAATTCTAAAAGATTGGCATGAGGAGGAAGAGGGAGGCCCACAGATCCAGCTGTCAGTGACAGTAAATATAATGAGTGATGGACCTGTGAAGTCTGACAAGAGCAGTGAGTAAAAAATCATACACAGATGGAGTGAAAACCTACAGCATATGTTTTAAAGCTGTTCTAATTCAGAATGAAAGGAGGAAGTAAAGTGGATCTCAGGCAAGACAAGTGTTGGGAATGCACCCATAGGAGATTTAAGGTGTTGACAACTCAGAGGGGTAATAAAATTCAGAGTGGGTAAAGCCAGAACACAAAAAGTAAATAGGCCTATGGTCTGATGGTCTGAAATTTTGATGTTGTAAATGCAAAATCAGACCTCCTTTTTTTTGCAAATAAGAATCACCAATCTTTAGTTTTCACTGTGGGATATAATAACTTAGTTTAATAAGAGCTTACTAGTGTCTACTGGAAAGTTAGATGTGACAATTAATTTCCAATAATTCATTGTCTCCCTGAAAGAGCTGTGTGTCAATCAGAGATATTTTCTTTACAATAGTAAGTACAACTAGAAGCTCTGCAGAAGCTACTAAGGACTTTTGAGCTTAGACCCATTTCTACCCAAAAGGCTTTCATATCAGATCTATATCTAAAAACACATCCAGTTGTCATTGTTGAAATTTCCTCTTTTCACTATTCTTTCTAGTCATCAGCTTTTATGTTTTATGTAATATTTCATGATCGCACTAAGCTTTTGCCTTAAAATATGAGGTTGTGGGATATTAATAACTGATTTTTTAAAACTTATTTTAATTTTCTAACATTAATTAACTTTCTCAGATTAAAATGACCTATAACTAAATACAAATTCTACGTTGATATTGAAGTTTCTAGTAAGAGTAGCCCATAAAAGATTAATAGTTACTGGTTTATTAATAAGAAAAGACTATTCCATGGGCCCATTTGGGACCAAATTCATTTTGATTTAACCTGTGTTTATCAAAGGGTTAATACGTGAGCTTGCATATTTACTAAAATTGCAAACAAAATAACTCCAAGGCTTGGATAAATGAATTTAAATTTTATGTTACTAAATTCATAGTTGGTTGGTAGAAAACTTTTTCTGTGGATCTAATAGTAAAAAGTATTTTGCTGGGCAGACCGAGTGGTGCTATAGTTAAGCGCTGGCTTGGGAAGCAAGCGGCCCCGGTTCGGGTCCCACATATGAGGGTCAGTGACACTGCCTTCAAAAGAAAAAAAAAAAAAAGTATTTTGACACCAGAGACAAATCACACACACAAAAAAAAAAAAAAAAAAAAAATGAAAAAAAGAAAGTGGTTCTCCTCCGTTGCATTTCTTAAAGTTCAAATTCTCATTTACAATTATACCTTATTTTCTTATCGAAATTGGACTAGAAATGGGAAAACTCATGATTTCCATTTTCTGATATCAGAAATGATCCAAAAATTGACTTAATGATTTTCCTTGTGAACGCACAGCAGCAGGTGCCAATCTATGAGTATAATAAACTTTTAAACTTCCCTTGAAAAGTTATATTTGCAAATAAAATTATTTGCTTTGAATGCCATAGAATAAAATTAGGAATAATGTACTCTGGTAACATGAAACAATTCCTTATAATATGAAGTTTAATTAATTATATGATATAATATTTACTACTACAAAAATTCATAAATAAACATTAATCCTATTTGAGTATGGATTTTATGCTACACATCTATGATACATAAATTAGTATTTGTGGCTTTCTCCATCTTAGTAGTGAACAATAAGTACATGTTCGTTTTGCTTTTTGAAGTTGATGGGTCTTTTTCATAAATTTCTTTATTGATCCACTATAATAAATCAAATTCTCATGTTTTATACCCATTCTATGGTAAATCTTAACATATGTCCCCAGTTATCTGCTTACCTCCATATCCCTCTTATTGCCATTTTCTTCTCTCAAGTTTCTCAATAAAGACATTTTGAAACAGTGTTATATTTGTTTTTAATTTGGTTATTAAGGAAAGACAATATTTGAACATTTATCTTTGACTCAAGGAATGAAAATTTTGTAGTAACTTGAAATCGTTAGGCTATCAGCAATGGTCTGGATATAATAGAAATCCAGATCATTGTAAACAGTTTCCATTTTCAATAAATTTATAAGTGATAACTAGGTTAATGGAACTGTTTTATATACCGGAGAGTCTGGTATATAAGATAGTTGCGATTTCTGTCTTCACAGAATTTATAATTTATATTAAAAAACAAAAATTGAAAAATATTATAAACCTAGTGAGAATTAATAAATGATACTGTTATTAAAGTTAATGTTAGAAAAAATGCAGTTAGTAACTTATTTCCAACTGACTTAAAAGGTTTGAAATCAATTGAAACTTTTTCAAGTTAAAATGAACAACTACAACATTTAAACTTTACTCTGATCTAGACGGCAGTAGTAAGGGTATTGCAGCAAAGAGAGACATCTATTACTTTATCAATAAAGAAATATAGCAAAGCATTGATTAGAAATTTAAATATTTCTAAAGAATGTTTTTTAATAAAGAGGTGCACATAACAAGGAGATTCTAGCTTGTCCATTGGGTGGTAAAAGGTTTCCCTGAGTAATTGATGTTAAAGTTGGGATTTGTAAGAATAAGTAAAATTTACCTAGCGTAACACAGAAATAAAAATATTCAGAACAACAGAGCCACATGTCAAAATGCTGAATGTGGCGGAGATCGTGTCTGAAATGAACCAAATATTATTAGTGAAGCAATCCCATATAATGGAAACCATTTTTTTTTTTTGAGGGAGTGCTACTGGCATTATGTTTGGTACTGTTTGTTTTTCATTATGAGATTATTAAAGTATTTTAAGTATCCTGACTCCCTCTCAGTCATTTATTCCTCTACCTAGTTTACACTTGATGGTCCCCAATATTTATCCAATTTCTTGTCAATATTTGAAACTCCTTTTACCATTTGTCTTCCATTATATACTCATGGAAAAGCCCATCAGCTCTTTCACTTAATTGCTAAGAACTACTTGAGAAAACACTAGTTTTGCCTCTCAGTGACACCATAATTGTTGTTCTATAGCTTCTGCCAGTCCTTCAATATATCAATAGTTAAATAATCCTGCTTCGTATACAGTGGCTATTAAAGCCTTTCCATTTTATTTTCAGACTTCTGTGGGGACTTTTGCACCACTCTCAATCTTAACCACCTTTTTTAATCCACAGAGAAAACAGAAACTAATTGCCCTTAACTGCCTGACATTTCCACTTCTAAAAACACCATATCCTTTTCAGAATACACAAATATAATAATTCCCTTATTCATACTCACTACACAATGGGAGTGAGTTCTTGCATATCAAGACCGATACCTGACATATGATTAGTATCCTTTTCTCAAAATATTTGATTTCTCAATGCAAATAAATGACTTATCAATGACTCTATCCTATGCCTCTAACCTTTCTCTCTATTGCATTATTTCATGCAGCATTTAAAATGTGTTCCAGATTACCCATTTTGGAACAACCCAAGGAAAAAAAATCTCTGTGGAACCATGCCTCCCCCCAGATTCATGCTTGTGAACCATGCCTCCCCCCAGATTCATAAGTGACTCTCTTCAAAATAGTTTTACTTTGTTGTAATTCCTCCACCCAACATATTCCTCAACTCACCAAATCTAGTTTCAATAATCTTCAATTTCTCCAATAACCGTCAGAAAAAAATAACAGCACAGTTGTTTTGCTATTAATGAACACTTTATAATTCTTACTACATTTTTGAATCTCATCCTAAAGTATTGATTACTTTCTTCATTGAAATATCATCTTCCTTTAGATTATACACCCTTGCCTCCTTGTAATTTATGGCCTTTTTTTCTACGTGTACAACCAAACCTTTCCAAAGATTTTTTTATTTTTTCACATTTATTTTAAAATTGATGTTCACCTTGGGTCCTCTTTTCACACCTTACCGAGTAAAACCATCATTTTCTGTATTGATTTTCCATTTGTAATTTTTTTTGCATGTTGATTTTCAATTATTTTGTGGGTAAATTTAATATTTTTTTATGTTTGTAAATGTCCCCTGTACCCACCAATGTGTGCTTAGATTGTGTCTGTGAGGGGAGAATTACATTTTTCAACAAGAAAAGATGTTTGAGGGTTGCTTGGAATATATATATATATATCACCATCATCGTTTCAGTTTTTCAATGTCTATGTTATAGAAAAAAAACAAAAAATACATAATATTTCTCTTTCTTTTTTCACAGCTCCTATGTGAACTCTACATCTTCACATGGCTAACATGATATATAAACTATTCCTATTAGCATCAGGATAAAGGGAAAATAATAAGGACAATGATAAATTCCTATTTAGATGTGTGGCCTTGGTTAAGTATTTAACCTTGCTGAATTTCTTTTTAAAAGAAGGACTAAAAACCAAATGCTCCCTAAGGTAATTTTAACCTTGTAAATATTTTGATTTACTGATGCTTACCACTGTCACATTTGTTTTCTAAGCAGAAGAGCTCTTGTTTAGTTTATGGCTCTTCTTATTTACATGGACACAACAGGGGTGCTGAGGAAATTTTAGGAGCTAACAAAGACACATGTGGACGCAGGGCCCAAGTCCATTAACTTCTATGGAGTAGCTTTAGTCTCTGTTGCAAGATTGTGTTCAGACATTTCATTATCTCCTTCTTTACTGTCACAGCCAGAATGCTTTTGTGGTCACTTGCATAGTTTAAACTGCTGTCACTGACAATCTAAAAGTTGTTTTACTTCATGTCTTGATTCCAATATACAAACAGGTATATCTTTTAAGATTAGACCAAATTAACTGTAGTCTAACTCTATCAAAAGTGTGGTAATTTTTAGTGTTGCCTTTTGATTCATTATTTTTGAGAAAACTAAAAGAACGAAGAAAATCTACTTTTACACACATGCCCCAATTAATCTTGAAATATATAGTCAATATTGCTTTAATGATTAAATTCATTTTTCAGGATTTTCATCTCCACATCATATAACTGATTTAAGAAGTGGCCTGTTCCGCTTTTGCTTTGGATCATCTTTAAAGTCTACTTAAAAATATTTCTTAAGATACAAAAGTGTTACGAAGAAGCACTTATTTCAAAGGTACATCGTGTGCTGTGAGTTGGAGTAATTTACCTGAAAGCAGGCCACCTTGCCCCAAAAGGCAGAATATAATCACCTGACAGTCTAATTTAATTCTTGTTCTTCTCAATCTCACTTATTTTCCCTCTATATCCTGACTCCGTTTCTGGAATCCATTAAACATTTTATATACCATTTACTAGTACCTGCATCTTTTCATATAATCTAAATTAACCAAACTCCATTTGACAATCGAGTTTCTAAGTGCAAGTTCAGTTCATCATTGTAAAGCTGACCCAAAGGAATGGGTAAAGAGGCTTCTATATAATAAAAAACTGAGCTCAGGCAATCACAACTTTTATTAACTGGCATACCCTAAAGAGCCTAAGCAAACACAATTGAAAAGTTGATTTCCTGAATAATGTTCCTGGATGCCCTCAGTAAAATGCTTTGCTGAATAGTGAAATTGGAAAAGACAGAAATAAAATATACTTTGAATGCATTGCTACTCCCAATACCTTTATTTGGTTTAAAAAGTTATGTAGGAGCCAGGAAGAAAATTTGCATATAAATACAAAATTTATAAATGATGATTTGCAAGTATATTTGAGTTGTCTATGGCTAAATTTAAAAGGATTTGTGAAATTTGTTTATTTTTTTTTCTATTAAAATGTTCTGGTCAAGTTTAGACTTCAGACTTCAAGAGGCTTCTTGTGTTTCTATTTGATTTTAGGCTTACCTCTAGATAGGAATCACAGTATGGCACTATAATGTGCTGTTTATTTTTTGTTTTTGAGAGGAGAAATGCAGTGGTACCAGTTTCTATATTCTAAATGCCTTGTCTTAGTTTATTTTAGGACTGAGGCAAAGGAAAAGCTTCTTTAATTTTCCTTAGTGAATAATTATTTGCTTACATTTCACAATTTACCAACAGTTTTGTGTGTATTATCCCAACCATGTGTTCAGATGATTTTGACCTTTTGGATTTTTTCAAAGGAAGAAAAGAAAAAAAGTGTCCAGAAAATTTGAGTAGTCAGTTGTATGCACCTATATAGTCATACAGGAATTTTGCAATACATTTCAATAGATAAGGGAAGATTAATTTATTATTTACCAAGAGATGTCTCAAGGATTTGAATTAAAGAAGAAAGTCCAAATTCAGTAAATTTGACCTCAAATTTATTCCATTTCCAAATTCTTCATAGATTTTGCTATTGAGGAAACAATGTTGTTGTTTTTTTTAATTTATCTGAGAAAGTAGCAATCATAAAATAGTCACATAATAAAGAGAGGATTAAGAATCCATTTAAGATCCTGTCTCCATTGTTCTGATTTCTTAACTTCCATTGGTTAAAAGTTAAAAATAAAATTGATGAAGGCCTTGTAGATTACATCCAGCAAAAACGTCCTAATCGCATTATTTGTGTAGTTTCAAATATCTTGTCATTTTCAGATATCAATGGAAGATAAACTGAAAGTGGTTTAATTTACACAAATATGCAAATATTTGTTTTGAGTAATAGGGGACAGTAGGCCCTTGAAGAACACGTTTGAATAAAATGAGTCCATTTAAACATGGATATTTTTCAATAAATATACAGTCAGCCCTCTGTATCCTCAGGTATTTTGCATCCATGGATTCAACCAAGGATTGGCTTCAACAAAAATCCAAAACACTGTTTCAACATATAGTTGAATCAATCATGCAGATGCAGAGGGCTGAGAGTACGCATTGATCTCTGCCACTTTATATAAGAGATTGATCTCTTGTGAATTTGGGTATGCATGGGGATCCTGGAACCAATCTCCTATGAATACTAAAAGAAAACTGTAGTTAAATTTGGGGGGAGTCAAAAGTTTACATGGATTTTTGACTGCATGTAGAGATTAGTACCCTAACTCCCAAGTTGTTCAAGGATCAACTTAATTAAAAATAATTGCTCTAAATATAATTATTCTAAATATGGTAAATTTTGTAATTTTAACAATATGTTGTTGAAAGTACAATTTTAGGTTATTAATAACTTTTTCTAAGCAAGTATGTAGTGTAAAATCTACAAAGTACGTAGTACAAAAAAAAAAGTATCAACAGAATCATAAAAACATCAGAAAATTGCAATATATCCCAATGAAAATGCTAATTAAATACATTTTCACATTATTATTATTAATCCTATCCATAGATAGCCTGTTCTGAATGCCTGGAAAAAATATGCACAATTAATAAACATCAAAGATATACAGAAAAAGAAATGAGTAGACATGACATAATTTGTGTTAAAGTCTCCTGATCTCTTTAATAAATAGATTTATACTTAGGTCGGTGTGAAAAACATATGTTGCATTAAAGTTATTATGCTATGTTGAACTAAAGCAAGCCATTTCTGTCATGTGCAACCCCTTAAGTTTTTTGGGGGTAGATAATTACAGCTACTGAAAACATTTTAAGTTTGATAACAATTACTAGGCACATAGCTTCCCTGTGATTTTACAATAAAAACTAGTCTCAGAACAAATTCTAGTACACTACACTGAACATTGATCAGTGCACAAATAAAACAATTATGCTACCTAATTTTGAGTAATGGCCATGTCGTTTTCCTTCTCAACCTTTCATACAATGTTTAATGAGAACACAGTACAAAACAGACCAGAGGTTGGATTCTGTAACCATTGTAACCAACTTTGGGCAACCAAAAGCCTTGAGTGCCTGGTGGTTCAGAACTTGTCAGGAATTTAGCCTGGGAGTGCGACTGGGAGGTGAGGGAGGAAGGCAGTCATCACTAAGGGGAATATGGGTGGATAATCTTTAAAACATACTTAACCAATCTACATCTTTGAATATTTTAATGCTCCTGATAATATTCATAATTAATATCCATCATACTAGATAAATGCTACTCTATTCCTCTAATTTTGGGCATGTATTAAGGACTTAGATGTTGACAGAGATGCTAGTACCAGAACCTATTACAGAGGCTGCCTGTGGAGTGTGAACGCTCTACCAATGCCAGCTGTCCACGACTGACCATGCATTCTTTTTTCTTTTTTTCCTTTTTTTTTTTTTTTAGCTGAGCCATCCTGTCACCTGTTGGCAGCTCAACAGCAACTCAGCTTGGGCTGGCATCGAACCGCTGTTGCTCAGAGCTCAGCTCGCACTCTTGAGCGAGCTCTTAACCAACTGAGCCACTCGGCCAGCCCTGGCCATGCATTCCTGATGAGGGTATTCTCAATACCTGGGTTATAGTTTAAACTGGAAATCACACACATAATTAAACATTATGCATGCTTGAATATTTTAAAGTAAATTAATATTCTAATAACTAGGAGAAAATATATTAAAGACAGAATTCAATACATTACAATCTTAGGAAATACATGATGATAGCACAGGAGTGAGGACTAACTTCCCAGACATTTCTCTGCAGGCATAAAACAATCTTCCTGGACCATTCAATCTCTGTTTATTGAATTAATGTAATGAGTTAACTAATAGCCAATAATAAAGAATAATTACAAATCACAACTTGTTGTCACATCTAGGCTCTAATTTTTAGATCTGTCACTTAGTTGTTATATAAACTTTAAAAAAAATGAACCTCTCTTCTACAGCACAATTTCATCATCTATAAAATTGCTTCCACAACTGTGATCACCTCAAAGAAGTGTCAATTTATTATTTCATTATTATTTAGGAATGTTTTGTATGTCTCAAGTTTCTATTCTCAATTAGGGTTTAGAATAGAATAGTAAACCATGCTCCATCTTTTTTTGTGCTTCCATTTAAGTGGGAGAAATGATAAGGAAAATAATACCAAAAAAGAATGCATATATAACATTTATAATTTAGTACTAGCATAAAATATAAGTGAAGTAATAGGGGAGGAAGTATGAAGAGTTGGAGATGGCCCCATTTTATATAGTGATAGATGGACTGAAATCTGAGGTTAAGAAGATTCCAGCAGAGAGAATAGAAGTGCCAAGACCACAAGTAGGCTGTGTATGCTAGGATTCAGAATTACTCCAATGTGTTGAATGAAATATATACTGTGAAAAAGGTTCAAGGAGATGAAGCCAAACAAGTGAAGAGATGATTAGTCATTCAGATTGCTGTGAGAATCAATGAGGTGATAGAATAGTACAGTCCTTGGCATTTACTAAATGCTATATGTTAGACATTAATTTTTGGAATCAATTTTATTGAGGAAGAGATGCCACCAAAAATATTTGGCTTGGAATAGCAATGGAAGTTGATTATCAGTGGTTTCTGGAAAGAGAAGTACCTTAAAAATGGAATGGCCAGAGACAAATATTGCCTAATCTAGGAGTTTGCCAAGGACAGATTTCTTTGGAAATGTTTATCCATTTAATTCTAAGACTTTCTATAGTAAATACAGTCAATGAAGGATTATCATGAAGTCTCATTCACCAATGCCCATCTCACTGCTATTAAATATTGAAACTTTGCATAGGGTGAGTTAGTTCTAAATGTTACAACAGGTATGTCATTAAAGGTTGATCATCTTTTAGTCTTATCCATATTTTTCCATCAGATAGATAAACAATTAAAGCTGATCAACAATAGAAACTCACCAAAAGACTATTATTGGGTTGTTGGAAAAGTCATGACACATTTTTGCAAGGAAAAACATAGAAAAAATACATCATGACTTTTCCAACAACCCAATAATAAGAGAGACAGATTTTTAAATTAAAAAAAAATCAATGTGCTCTTGTGTATAATAATTTTTACAGAGACATACATAAAATTTTTGAGTGTGTAAATTAACAGATGTCAATAGAAATATTGGAACATCCGATATCTTATGGGCTTCTCTTGTACAATAATTGTCCCTTACTTCATAACGTTAATTTTTATCAATTCATTAGAAATATTTCCTGACTATTGATTCAAATTATGTGAGGGTTAATAAAAGTCTTATATTTATGAATTAAAATTTATGAGTTAAATATGCAGACAAAATTGTTTTTGAGTGTTAAAATAACAGCTTCAGGCAATTCCTAAGTAAATACATTGTTTCAGGCATTTCATTTCTTAACAACATGAATCTTCCTGTGGTATATAAGTAAAGATTAAAGGATAGGCTCTACTTCAAAGATATGTACAGTTGGTTCTCTTCTCAGGTGGGTCTGAGAGAAGTAAAGGAATTTTCCATTAAGACTGGGTGTGGTAGGTTTTCCTGCAATTTCATTAACTGCAGAGCTCACCACTTCATCTAATTGTACTGGTGGTTCATAAATAATCCTGAAATGGTTACCTGCCAAGTAAGCTCTTTACCAGTTTTCAAACTGATTGGCATGACTCATGACAAAAGACTCTCTGCCAAAGTAATGCCTAGATGAAATTATTATACTGATTGATTTTCAGTCATTCCTTTCAGTTTATTTGTTCAGGATGAGCTCTTTTTAGAGCTAAAAAAACTTCATAGAAGAATTAAATAGAAGCACATTGAAGGATTTAGTGAACTGAAGGAACGTTCCTCATGAAGAAGAAAAATTGTTCTTAAGCATTTAATGCAAGATAGGTTAAAGCCCTACAACTTAAATATATAAAATGATATAATTGAGAAATAGCTTATTGTGTTTATTAGAGGTCGCAGTTGGGGGAGGCATGAACAAAAAAGAAATAAATTAAAACTGTAATCTTTAATCCCACAGTGAATAGAATGCTTTCAAATTTTAATACTTCTTTCTTAGAAATACATGAACTGTGTGTATATGGCATACAAATAAAAACATAAGTGTGTATGTTAGTATTATTGCATGTTTAACATTTAATCTGGTCCAGATATAATATAATCCTTCCTCCCTCTCTCCCTCCCTCCCTCCTTCCCTATTTCCTTCCTTCCTTATTTCCTTCCAGACCTGACTTGACTTAACTTGACCTGACTTGAGTAACAGTAAAACAAGCCACTTGTGTCCAAAGTCATTCCCAACTTTCTGTTTTTTGTTTTGTTTTGTTTTGTTTTTTAATTCAGATTCTTTAGGGAGAAAGCAGGGCTCTATCTTGCATGGTCAAAGGACTACAGAATAATGCATTGAGGTACTCTACTTTCTTCCAACCTGCAACAACAGTACTCTTATGCAGTTTCTTTCAAAAAGATGACTGCTTTCAAGGTGTAGGTGATGGAATACTTAAATTCTAACCATCAGTCTGCTTCTATATTATTTGGGATTTTTTGTAAGGATGTTGGATAACTCAGGGATAATGAAGTTGGATACTGTCAAGTGCTTCAAGAAATACTGAAATCAGAAAATTCCATGCCCACAAAAATAACTGGATAATCTCTCTCTCTCTCTCTCTCTCTCTCTCTCTCATTTTTTCTATCCTTCACTTTTCATCCATTTTATACTTTTTCTGCTATTAAGAAAATATGACCACTGTCAGCAACAAAATTTTATATAATAAAACTTTAAGAGAAATATCCTTATGTCCTTATTGAGATTCCAAATCATAAATGTAGAAGTGTAGAAGAAATTTAAATGGTCTAGTATTTCTCTGATATGCACATCTAAGTTAATTAATTGGAGCTCAAGGGTCAAAATACTGCCATACTGATGGCTTCTTCTGTGTTATTTGTCTAGATGGAGAGTTCCCAGACAAAGGTTATTGTAGGGCTGTTTAGTAGAATGTCATAAATATCTTCTACAAAGAATGTAGATACTTCTAAAAACCATGAACATCTTTATGGCACGTGTAAAATAATTTTTTTAACAATTTATTTTTAAAAAATTCATTTAAACATCATTTAATTCTGAACTGCATAGAAAATTAGCTTTCTCTGCTATCTGAAGTTCATGGAGACCTGGGGGACTTAGGCTCTAGTGATTTCGTGAGGCGGACATATGACCTACGATTGTAATTTTGTAAGTAGGGGAAAGAAAAGAGACCTTCCAGAAAACAGAATTCACAGATATCATCAAGAGCATGTCCATGTTCTAGTCTGATGAAAACCACAGGAAGAATAATTCAACAGAAGGTGTCTCATTCAGAGAATGCTTATGGAGAATAAGAATGGACATGCTGAGTTCAAACTTTCTTCAACCAAACTTAATTGCTATAACTCTGGGCAAGTAATATAATATTTCTAAGCCTCAATTACAACATTTTTAAAATTGGTATAATGACAAAATCTAGCTAATTGGGTTTTTGTATAAAATAAATGGATTTTTTCATGTGAAAATTTTAGAAAAGTGCCAGAGACATAGTATAGACTTAATACACGCTAACCATTATTATTATTATTTTGTAGCTGTGAGAAAGAAGTAAAACTGATACACAAATGTTTCTGAAACCATATTTTAGTAAAGATATTGAAAAATCAATTACAAAATTATAAAAAAAGATAATGGAAACTATGCCTTTCATTGAATGGGAGTTTAAAATAAACATTAAAATGTTATCACAATTTTATATTCTACAATTTTGTTCGTAATTACATTTAAAAGTATAATGCATTTAAAATATCTTCTTCTGGAATTTTAATATTTTTACTTGTCTATTTTTTCGTACAATCATGTTTTTCTTGGTAACAACAACAAACAAAAAGAAAAGTTATCTTAAAGCCTATGACTGAAATTTTGAGTTATGTATAAAAATGTGATAATATACTTTTTCACACATATGTACATAGGGCAATTTCCATGTTTTACCATTTTTGATCACTCAATAACAACTGGATGTAAATGAGAATGAATAAAAGCTAGATAAATAATGTAATTTTTACATTAAGTGATTGATATAGCTTAAGGATTCTAGAATAATTTAATAGACTTCTCTTAAAAGGTCACGGAGTGGGATAGAAAATATAATACTAAAATTTATATGAAACCATGAAAAACCTCAAATAGCCTCAGCAATCCTGAGAAAAAAGAACAAAGTTGGGGCTATCCTGCTTTCAGACATCAAAACATACTACAAGGCTACAGTAATCAAAACAGTATGGTATAGGCATAAAAACAGACACATAGATCAATCGAACAGAACAGAGAGCCCAGAAATAAATCCAGGCATATAAGGACAGTTAATCTATGACAATGGAAGTAAGAATTTACATTGGAGTACAGATAGTCTATTTAATAAATGGTACTGGGAAAATTGGACTGACACATGCCAAAAAATGAAATTGGACCACCTCCTTACGTCATATACAAGAACAAATTCAAAATGGATTGAAGACTTAAATATAAGACCTGAAACCATAAAACTCCTAGAAGAAAAATTAGGGAGTAAATTTGCAGACATTACCCTAAGCAATATTTGTACTGATACATCCTGTTGGGCAAGGGAAGTAAAAGAAAAAATGAACGTATGGGATTATATCAAACTTAAAAGTTTTTTTCACAACAAAGGAAACCATCAATAAAACAAAAGGAAGCCTACTGAATGGGAAAATATATTTGTCAACGATATATCTGATAAGGGGTTAATATCCAAAATTTATGAAACACTCATGCAACTCAAAACCAAAAAAAGAAAAAAAAAACCTATTAAAAAATGGGCAGAGGATATGAAGAGACATTTCTCTAAAGAGGACATACAGATGGCCAACAGGCATATGAAAAAATGTTCAACCTCACTGGTCATTAGGGAAATGCAAATAAAAACCACAATGAGATACCACCTCACTCCAGTCAGAATGGCTATCATCAATAAATCAACAAACAACAAGTGCTGGCAGGACTGTGGAGAAAAGGGGACCATGCTGCACTGTTGGTGGGAATGCAGATTGGTGCAACCACTATGGAAGTCAGTATGGAGGTATCTCAAAAAACTGGAAATGGAATACCTTTTGACCCAGCAATTCCACTCCTAGGTATTTATCTTGAAAAATCCAAGACACTAATTCAAAAAAATATATGGACCCCTATGTTCATTGCAGCACTATTTACAATAGCCAAGACTTGGACAATCGAAATGCCCAATGGTAGATGACTGGATTAAGAAACTGTGGTACATTTATACAATGGAGTATTACGCAGCTATGAAGAAGAAAGAAATCGTACCATTTGCAAAGATATGGATGGACCTAGAGAACATTATGCTAAGTGAAATAAGTCAGTCAGAGAAAGACAAATACCGTATGATCTCACTTACATGTGGAATCTAAAGAACTGAATAAATGAGCAAAATAAACAGAAATAGTCTTAGAGACACAAAGGAAAAACTCATGAGGGCTAGATGGGATGGGGATGGGCATGAGGCAGAAGGGGAAGGGATGAGGCAACATAAACTGGTAATTACAATACTACTGCAGAGACAGAAGAGACAGTTTAGGGAATATAATCAATAATGTTGTAAATATTTTTTTAGGGGACCAGATGGACTCATGTCTTGTCAGGAAGACCACTTCATCGATGCTGTAGTGGCCTGACTACTGCACTGTACATCTGAAGCTGCTGATGAGTAATATTAGATTTTGACTATAATTTAACACATTTATAGTCATGGGATGTGGAATATAGTGTGGGGATGTAGTCAATGGAATTGTAATAGATATGTGTGATATCGGGGGTGGGGGACAAAGGAGAGGGAGGGGGGAGTCACCCTGTAAGGGGTGAAAATGATAGTTTTGTACATCTATAACTATTAATAATAATAAAAAAATAAAATAATAAAATAAAAGGTCACAGAGTAGGATTAACTCCTTAAAAGGGGGTCATTGATTAGGCAAACATTTTGAAATTTGATCTATGTCACTCTTATATCATTCAGTAGCAACCTATTGTATGCAAAGGACAGTGATAAATAACTTGGCATATTAAATAAACAGAAAGAGCCAAACTGGTTTAATTACAATAGTCACTTAGAAGGAGCTTTCTTAAGACATTCAAATTCCTTGATCCTACTCTTGAGCAGGGGTCAGAAAACATTTTCTATAAAGCACTAAATAAGAAATATTTTCTATGTTGTGGGCCAAATCAACTCTTGCAAACATCACACACTGCCATGGTAATAGGAAAGCAGCCACAGACAATAGAGAAGATGAGTGTGGTTGAGTTTCAATAAAGCTTTATCTACAAAAATAGGTTGTGGTCTGGAATTAGCTGGAGAGCTGTACTTTGCCAACCCTGTTCTACACCAGGTGAATCAGTTCAGGGGCCCTTTGTATAAAGATGTATAAAAAGCAACACAGGTGATTCTCATAATCAGATACATTTGGGAAATACAGGGATAAAGTATACGCATTGAATATGCCCTGTGTCTTAAAGCAGGCCTCAGATTAAACAAATGTGTTAATTAAATATACTTCTAAATGTTATATAATATGAAAGTTGTAGACATGAAATCCAGTTAAAAAGGCTCCACAGAGACAATGTGGATTGGTAAGAGTTCTGTGTTATCTTGGGACATGCAAATATTTAAGTAATTATTTATTTGGATAGAATATAAAGTAGTTGAGCCAATGGAGAAAAAGAAGTTCCACAAACCCCATATATTTTATTTCACGTGAGTTGCTTTAATAGTACTAAGAAGTAGAATCAAGCTTGAGGGTCACTCTAGTTTACTGTTTTTTTCTTGAGGAACCTGCAGTATTTGTCACTTTCAAATGGCAAACTTTCAAAAGGCATTTCACTTTTAACAAAGGTATGTTTTCTAAATCTCCACTTCACACTTAAACCTATTTGAGTTACCTGAGTATCCTGGTAGGCATTTAATTTGGGACACCTACTTTACAGTTATATTGTAGACATTCCACTCATCAGAAAGAGAATAGATGATCCAAGAAGGATTTCTTTAGGAGAAACATAAATTGCTTGCTAATAGGAAGAAAGATTTAAAGTTTACCAACCATGTAATCCGATTCCAGAAAGTACCTATTTATCAATTCCAACTGATTATGTATCAGCATAATTTGAGTACTTTAATGCATGCATGTTCAGTATTACATTTTCCTAATACTCATATACCAGAGTAATTTCATAAAAGCTAAAATAAAACAAAACTGAACCGAAGACTTTCACAGGGCATGTTAAACAAACTCTGTGTTAAACTTAAGTAAATAGAAAAAATCCTAGGGGCCGGCCGAGTGGCGCGGTGGTTAAGCGCTGGCCTGGGAAGCCAGCGACCCGGTTCGGTCCCACATATGAGGGCCAGTGACATTGCCCTCAAAAAAAAAAAGAAAAAATCCTATGTACTTTACACATGCTATGTTTCTTACTGAAACTAATTAATAAGATGAACTTGAAGATATTTTAAGCATATTTTATAATGTTATATTTTTAATGTAAAGTGAGGCTGAAAGCTGTTTGGGATCCACAGTCATGAAACACAAACCTGAAAAATATAAAGTAATGGATCTTAAGAGTAACAAATAATTCTACCATGTCAGTACATGAAAATGATCTTACATTAGACTCCATCCATGATCTGTTTTTTCCTCCAATTTTGAATTGTGATATTTAAATCCTGCTCTTTAGTCTTATTAGAAATGTATCTCCTCATATCTACCTACTTCAACAATTAATAATGCATTTTTATATGAAAGAAAATTTTGAGAAAATGTTCATATTTTATTATATTAATAAGTTCATCGAATATCAGAAAAATATACATTTTAGGCAGACTTTTCTCTAAGACACCATTAGAGGTCAGTTCTGTGGATTTCTTTTTTTTGACAACTTAAATTTTTCAATACAAGTTCACAGGCAACATATATCTGTTCATATTTATTACAAAGATTTATTTCCTTCCAGAATAGGGGTCCTCTTTTTTATATCTACAGAGACATAGTTAAATCTGAAGACCAACTCCATCTTTATGGTTTGCTTTTATGGAGAAATAAATTATGAATCTACTTATGTGGTTTAATCCACCTTCAATCATTCGTGATGATCCCCACTCCAAATTTAATATGCCACCAGTAGACATTCATTCATTTGAAGTTAAAGACATTTCTGCCTGTTACAGTTTCCTATTTACATGCCACCATACTTGAGAAGGCAGTTGTTGGACTCTTTCTCAACTAGTAACAATTTAATAGGGTCTGATGGAACTTCTTGAAAATTGTGACAATTAATTAGCCAAACAAAATGTCTTGTATACATTTCAATAGGAGGAAAGATAAAGTAGACTCGGAAAGCTTATCTTTTCTTTGGAGGCACAAATGGATAAAGAAAAACAATGAAGAGGTAAAGGAAACCTGGACTAAGATGTGAAATGATGTTTCCAGTAATTGTGGCTGCATCCAGTTACTCAAAGAACTGAGCAAAGCCTTTTCCATTTGTTTTTCTCCCTTTCCTTTGTTATCTCTGTCTCATCTTTCTCTCATCTTTCCCACCCACATGTCTTACAAAGAAAATACACATATCTTCTGAACCTTTGCTTTTCTCTTAATTGTTCTAGCTCTTAGAGCTTTCATTAGATATATTCACCTGTTGTTTACTTTCTTTTATGGTTACCATAGTTCCATGAGTATCACTTCTGTTTGTTTGACATGTTAATCTTCCTGAAGATAGAGTGAAGTCCTAACATTTTCTTTTTACTCTCCTTCAAATACAATTATGTTAATTTACTCAATAAAAGAAAAGGAAGGTAACCAAAACTTCAGACAAAAAATACTGTACATATGAAATCCAGTTAACCATATCCTCTGACATTCATTTAAAGGCACTGGTGCTTTAAGTTAAGGTATAAATCACTCAATCAGAATGAATAAAATTTATAGAGTTTACCATGTCCAAAATACTGCAGTAAATATTAGCCCATTCACTCCTTGAAGGGATTCTATGTAATAGGTAATAGGTACAGTTAGCAACACATTTTATAGATGGGAAAAGACAAAGAGTGTTCAAGGGATTCTCATAACTCACACAACTGGGCTTGGACACAGGTAGTCTGGCTCTAGTGTCCTTGCTTTTCAGAATGACAAAACTATGCCCCATGGGAAAGAGAATATGTTAAATATAGGCAAAATAAAAACATACTCGTCGAACTCATTACAATTTACAAATCATCATAAGCAAATGGAATCAGCATACAACCTAGTCTGGACCTCACATTTGAGCCCAGGCAATTATATAAAGGCAGACCCACATATTACTATCTCAATATTTAAGAGTTATAGATCAAGATAACAAAACACTAAAGAAAATCATTTCTAGTCTATAATCTTAAAAATATACCCTTTAATGATATGGGACGCCAGGTTCAAATTTGGAATGCTCAGAATTGAGGTTTTATGCCTGAAATGTATATCTTGGGAAAAACCACCCCAAAGCTTCTAGACCTTGGCCTTAGATTCATCGCCCTTGTTTTCTCCATCTCATGACTATTTTCATTAGTGCAAGAAGCTTCTTTTAAATATAGGCAATTGATTATCCCATCTTAAGCACATTGGCTCTATCCATAACCCCTGCAAAGAGCTCCCCTTTGACCAACACTTAGCCCTAGAGTTTCACACACTATAGATTCTATATGACGTCAGGAAGGTGGATGTAGGAAAGAAACACCTGTAGGTCCTGAAGTTGGTTTTGGGAATTAAGTAGGAAATCCCAGATCAGAAGTCTGTTCTATAAGGGAGATCAACAGTTCCAGGAGTCAACTCTAATGGATTATACCTACTCATGACCCATGCAAAAGTGTCCAGCTGTTCTTGTTTGAATTAAGAATAGTGTTGTACAAACAGTTTGAAAAAAAAATATATCTGTAAATGCGAGATGCAATGACCAATGGAATTAAAGAGTGCAATTTTAAAAAGTAGTATGTAATAGCTGTTGCATATCAAAACATTTGGGCATGAATATACTATAGAAATAATCCCTTAGAAAGAATGGCAAAAGGGGGAAAAAAAATAGTGGTTATCTGGAATGAAAATGGAAAGAGAAAAAAGTGGGCATATTGATAGTCATGGAAAAGAGAAAATAAGAAAACTCCCAGAAATGAACTGTTAGTCACTCATCTTAACTGTATCTTTGCAGAAACTGAAAAAAAAACAAAAAAAAAACAACAAACAAACAACAAACAAACAAACAAAAACATTCAACAGTGTGAAACCTTAGAAAAAGAACACAGAAACACGGTCAGTGTGTATGGCCTGGGTATTCCCACAATGTAGCACTGGCTGGGGGAGAAGAGGGATGGATAAGGTCATCATGCTTTCTGTATCCAAGTCAAACATAGGAGGCCTTGTTGCAATCTAACCCTGAACAAACTTCATAAATTCTGGGTATTGACTGTGAGGAATTAGCTCATAAGAGGAGCCAGCCAACTATGGGCATGGATAACAGAAAGACAAAAGGAGCCTATAAGAAACCTCTGTCCTTGACTGCGTCTCCAAGCTGCTGGATTAATCCATTGTCCTATCTCAAGTCTTCTTGTTATATGAGCTAATGAATCCCTGTAGAGCTTAAGTCACTAATAGCTGTGTTCTATGTTATTCGCTACCACAAGTGGATTATCATGAAGACAATATAACATCCAGCGCTATCCCATGGAAAAACTGATAACTGAGTACAGTTACACCAGGAAGTTGGACAATTAAGCTCTTGAACTTGTTGCAATGATGTTGCTAACCATTTTTTGATATCAGAGGGATTATTCATTATGAATTTGTACCAACTGAACAAAAAAATTAATGAAGCTTACTATTTGGAAGTGCTAAAAAAGGCTGCATGAAAAAGTTAGATGAAAACAACCTGAATTTTTTGCCAATTCATGGCTCTTGCATCACGACTATGCACCAGCTCACAGGCACTGTCTGTGAGGAAGTTTTTAGCCAGCAAATAAATAACTGTTTTGGGATATCCCCCCTACTCACCTAATCTCACCCCTGATGACTTTTTTCTTTAACTGAAGACAAAGACAATATTGAAAGGAAGACGTTTTGAGGACATTCAGAATCTCAAGGGTAATATGATGACAGCTCTGATAGCTGTCATCAGAAAAAGAGTTCCAAAATTGCTTTGAAGGGTGGACGAGACACTGGTGTGGGTGTACAGTTTTGCAAGGGGAGTACTTTGAAAGCGACCGTAGTGACGTTCAGCAATGAGGGATGCAGAAATTTTTCTAGGATGAGTTTGCAAACTGAATTGTTCGACCTGGTATTCAATGTGTTAAGAATATTAAAACCTTAGACCTGTAAGTTAACTTATAAATCAAGGTGTTTAGTATTGTTCTGAAATTAGATATTGTATTTACAGTACATGATAGAGGTTAGCACTAGTGCTGAATTTCAAAATAGTTCTGAGTATTTATGTTAAGGTTTTTAAGTTGCCTTATTATTTCTGATATGCAAATATAAGCACAACCTCATATCTATCTGTTGATCTATCTATCTATCTATCTATCTATCTATCTATCATCATCTGTCATCTCTCTTCTACCTATATCCATCATCTATCTATATGAAATAACACACTGTAAAATAAGATGAATAAAGCTTTAGAACCCTTTCATATAACATTCACTGTTTTTGCATAGAAATTGCCTAAATTAAAATGGATAATTCATTACTATTTATTAGAGCCTGTTATGCACATTTAACTCATAAGGTATCATTAGCACTGTTACAATGTCAAGTCAACCACATCCATTATTCAATAAGATGGTAAGCTTGGCTATATAAATCAAGATAAGAGCTTCTTGTTTATGAGTCTCTGGATTTATGAGACAAAATATTAAGACTGTTAGGAGGGCTAAAACTAGCTGAATCCTATATTTTTAGCAGCAGGAATGACAATTACCTATTTTCAATATCCTGAAGAAATGATCAAATCACTAATTTCAAAGTATTTTACTGTTAAATTATTCTTTAGAGATACAGTTGTAAGATCAATATCCTGTCAAAGGTGTTTCTGCTATTGATAGACTATAAATAAATATGAACGGAAGGATTAAATTTCCTCTCATTTGCAACAGCCCAATTTTGGTATTTCAATCTATATGTGCATAAGGTTTTGTTTGTGTATATATAAATATCCCAGGATGCATGACTCTTCTCTCTCTTGTGTGTGTGTGTGCGTGTGTATGTGTGGGGTGTGTGTGAGTGTGTGTGAGGTATTTTATCTAACTTTTAAAAATTTCATATAGTTGACTGTCAGTTCACAGAGACACATATTCTTGTAATTCTCTGCGACAGTCATTCTTAAGCCAATCAAAACTTTTTTGTTGTTGTAGTTTCATAGATATTTTATGTGGATGTGGTTATTAATTAATATGTAGTACTCTTGATGTTTTACTTCTTATCTCTATGGGATTCTACACATAGCAGAATCAGAAGCCCTTATAAAATGAAGCAAAACACATTTCTCCTTATAGTCTACCCTTACTATGCTCATCTCAACTAAATACTAAAGCCTTTATTAAAAAAAAAAAAAAAAAAAAAAAGACCGGCCAAAGGGCACGGTGGTTAAGAGCTGGCTTAGGAAGCCAGCAGCTCCGGTTCGGATCCCACATATAAGGGCCAGTGACACTGCCCTCAAAAAAAAAAAAAAAAAAAAAAAAAAAAAAAAACACAGAGAGAATCCCAGCCAGTTAAGTCTCAGTTTTGACCATAATGGGAATAATCATTACGTCCTCCCCACAGGATGTGGGGCCCCAGACTGACATGAGACTTAGAGGAGGTTCCTGATATGTCTGGGTAATTGAGCTGGGGATCTTTCCAGGCAAACTCTCATCTATGAAACAGGGTAGAATTACATTCTGGGGAGATGTAAATGCAGATCATCATTCCTCAGAGATTTCTCTTGGCTGAAAGCATAGATGTGATTAGACATTCAACAGTTTCTCTGCTTCAAACTAATCTGTTTACTTCCATGTGGGTGGGCTTAAAACCAAATCTAAAACCTGAAATTGTTTTGTCATCAATGTTGACTGTCAGAGGCTCTGTCTATATGAAGCCAAAAAACAGCCAGATGGAAAATGAAAAGTAACATCCATCATCTAAACATTTTCCTTGTCCAATGTCAAGCATGTAGATACTTGGAAACAACATTATCGTTGACTGAATGTTTTGCTTTTAACCTAAATTATTTGGCGTGGTGTAGATGCAACCTCAGCATGTAACATCCCTTACAAAATTCCTAGATCCGCACAATGGTAGATGAATTTAAAAAATAATTCATTTAAATGTGATATATGTGTATGTATACATATTAAATTGTTCACAGGGATAATGCATTATGTTTGGTACTTTACTAGATATGCTGAATAGCCATAATTGAAAATAAAAAGTAATCACACACAGGCACAAATAACTAAGATTATTGAAATATGATGATTTAATATTAAAAATAAAGCACATTTACACAGGGCAGGGTTGGGTGTCAACATGGCAGAGCAGACAGAGAGGAGACCCAGAGAGGCTTCAGGGAGAAGTGAATTAATTTTAGAAATTAAAAGTGACCAGGACATCTTAATAGGAATACATGAATATCAATGGCATTTAAGGCATGCAATGTATGAACAGGGGTCAGCAAACACTGGCCGACTGTATGTTTTTGTACATAGAGGTACATGGGAACACAGTCACACTTATTTACTTGCTTATTGTTTACTTATTGCCTATGGCTACTTTAGCACTTACTCATTGATCTGCAAAGCCACAAATGTTGAATATGTGTTCTTTTTATATAAAAATTTGCCACCACCCTCTTCTCTGGTACATAATATATTTCATAATATATTTTAAAAAGCAGGGCAGGATACACTGTGATTGGTATGGGGGATGCATGCTGCTGATGCCAATGCTTTGGAGTAGGAGCCATTTGACATATAGAGCTGAAAAGGGATTTCAGTCCAGATGTTAAGAACCAAGATGTCTGGATAAAGACAAAATGTTGCATAGCACAAAGAGATTAGGCATATAGTTCTGATGCGTAATCAGTGGCAATGTACGGAATTGTTTGAAGGCTAAAGAGAGTGAAGGTATTCTGCAAAGCATTTCAATATCTCATTAGCTTAAAGACAACCCTGTTGAAATTTGTTGCCAATGGTTTTAAAATACAAAGTAGAGCCAGCCGAGTGGCATATTGGTTAAGAGCTGGCTTGGGATGCCAGCAGCCCTGGTTCGGATCCCACATATGAGGGCCAGTGACACTGCCTCTACAGCTAACAACAGCTCCACCTGGAGCCGGGCTGCAAGCCCCAGCGATGGTGTAGGCTGCAGCCCCTGCTGCTGTGGGCTGCCATAGGCTACAGTGAGTGGTCGACAGCCAGCAATCGCTGCGGCAAGCAACCATCCAGAGGCCGGCGACCGATATGCCTCATCCGGGAAGAGCGAAATGACAATACCAATATGGGCCAGTGAAGCAACGTCCTCCGCAACTAGACTGAAGAACAAAAAAAGATAGCAACTTGCCTGTTCCCATTCCCCAATTCCCCAACGCTGTTCCCCTCCCCCAATTCTCCAATAAATCTTAAAAAAAAAAAAATACAAAGTAACTGTGACATAATTAATGACAATTTATGTATCTTGCAAAACAAAATGTTAATGATATTAATATAATTTATTATCTAAGAATGGTGATCCTAGCATCTGTTGCTTGAGTTTGAATGCATGAATGGCTTTGGAAAAAGTGAAGGTTTTCTGTTGGAAACCAGGGGAATAAAAACAACTCTTCATTCATGGTGTGATTGGCTGAATTACTGGATTACTATTAAATTATTACTTGGAACACACATTGTTCCAAGCACTTAGATAACAGTTACTAGCATTGTGATTATACTTATTATTTAATTGAGGCATAAATGTGTTGTACTTCAAAATAAATTTCAAGCAAATATTTTTCTATTCATCACCTCAGTTCAGCAATGTTTTGAGGGCTAAAGAATTGCTTCTTTTGCTGAAAATATATAGGGTTCTATATCTCTATTTATCCCAGTGGTTAAGCAGCTCGTGACTGTAGATGTACATGAATACATAACATTTTAACAAATATAACTGCAAACTTATAAACTTCTTTTTTATTTACTCTTATTGTATTGCTTTGTCCTTCTTTGAGTACTGTAATAAAGACTAATACAATGAATTAAGTTCATTTCTGTCTTTCATAAAGTTCTAGATGGGTGTCAGAGAACTCTTCCATTTTCTTGATTTCCTAGGTTCTACACAGTACTCATCAATTCTAGATTTGTGTTATGTGGTGATTGATTGGTATCTGAAATATTTGGAGGATAGGATAGGAGACCCTAAGAGACAGCAAATGCAAATATATGATTTGACGTTAGAATGATGGTTAGTCATCAACCCACATAACTGTTTTCCCTGGTTTAGTCCACACATTGGGAAGGGAGAAACTTGGCTCCATACAACAAGGACAAAGAAAAGAGTATCAAAATGCTATTGCAAGAAGCTGGTCCCCATGGTGAGCATTTCCTCCCCTTTGAAAAACAGTACATTTTTTAAGAGATGATTGAGATTATGAGCATTGGTGTTCTAAGTTTCTTATGGGAGTTGATTTTGCTGGGTTTTTTTGTAATATATCTACTACTTGAATGAAGTAAATTTTTGTCATTTTGTGTACAACTTTATCACCTATTTCTAGAACAGTGTCTGACACACAGTAGACATTTAATATGAACGTCTTCAAGATAGGCTTCTACCTTTTTATTTAGAATAGCTATTTAGCTCCCACATGACATCTTTTCTAATTAAAAAAATGTAGAGAGCATGCTTATTTCCTTTAAAGACAAGACTCCAGTGTCTCAGTATCTTTTTGGCCATTCTCATTGGTCAGAACTAGTACCATTGTAGTTTACACTTCTGGTAGAGCATAAAATATATTATTTATTCTAGAGACCATGAGATCAGCTAAAATTTGAAGGTTTTAATACTAATGAAGAAAATAAAAAGCAATACGGGGAAGGAATTAACATTGTGTGTCACAACGATTTTGCATTTAAAAATTCAACTATAAAACAAGTATTAGTCCTATTTTTCTAATGGAATGGATACTAAGAGATCTGGGCATGGTATTTTATGTTATATGTGTGATGAAACAATGTAATTACTACTTAATGGTAGAATACTCAAATAAGTAAATGTGATTTTTTTTCTAATGAGTAGTTACTTTCAATTACCTTTTTGTATATAATTCAAAGGTATAGTACTTTTTCTAGGAAATATGTTATTAAACACTAAAGAATAAATATGTCTTATTTTGATTATTGCACTATGTTTCCATACAATTTATATTCTTGGAAATATGTGTATTTCTTTGAGATGATGAATATATTTTAAACACTAAAATTCTTAATCTATAGTTGGCCAAGTGGCTCAGTTGGTTAAGAGTTAGCTTAAGAGCACGAGCTCTGAGCAACAGGCCAGCCAGTTCAATTCCCACATGGGCCAGTGACGCTAACACTCCAGCTGCCAATAGGTGGCAGGATAGCTCAGCTGGTGAGAGCATGTGCTCTTAACAACAAGGCTGCCAGTTAGACTTTCACATGGGATGGGAGCTATGCCCACCGGCAACTAAGATTGTAACACAGCACCTCGAGTTTATAGGCCACGAGCTGCTGACTGGCAGCCAGATGGCGACTGGCGGCCTCCACAACTAAGATTCAAGAACAATAACTTGACTGGCCCCCCTCCCCAATTCCCCAACATTGTTCCCCTCCCTCAATTCCCCAATTTAAAACAAAAACAAGACCAAAACAACCTTAAGCTGTACTGCTTTTTCCCCCAAAAATAGTCACAAATAAAATTGATAGTTTAAAGAAACTTGATCAAATTCCATGTAACAAAAATAAAAAATTAAAATGGAGAGAATAGTAGATATAATATTTTCATATTATAATTATATTATATTTACAATTATAATAAAATATATCACTCAAGGATGAAGTGATGCATGACTACATATAAAAAAATAAATGAGTCTGAAAAGAAATTAAGGCCTGTTTACCAGAGCTTTTCTGCAATGTGAAAAAAAAATTGCTTTTTGTAGGAGCTGGTAATTACATACACATGAAAAAAATGTTTTGCTGTTTTTAAAAGGTTTATTTGTTCTTATTATTAAAAAATTAAAAAAATAATTTCTATGAAAGCAACGTAGCAACCAAGTCAAATGAGTTTGAATAATGAGTCAACCCAAATAATTCATACAAATACACTAATAATTAATTTTGCTCAAGTGAGGAGGTCAGATAGGGAATATGAATCTAACGTGACCAATTTTATGAAAAACATTATAATTTCTCACAATTTGAGTTTTACCACTACTAAACTTCTTTAATATATAGTATATAAAGAAAAGTGACCAAATATAATGCTGGTTTGTGGGATTTAGGCAGTTTTATAGAATTTAAAGTAAGAGATATTGGGGATAATATCCCATGATAAAAATGAGAACAGAAAGTAAAATTTGGATAGTACAGCTTAGCAGGCAGAGAAAAATACATGCTAGTTAGAAGACCACCTTTTAAAAATAATAGTGAGTAGTGGGACTGTCAATATTGCCTAGCCTTTTTTACAAATTCCTCTCTGCATTAGAGCTTTTTACTCCAGAAATTGAATTGGTCTACAGTTTTACAATAATTGAAAACATTAAAAAAAGATCATACAATTCACATTTTAAATTGGCACTGAAATCAGTCTCCTGCATGATTCAAATGTGTATTGAAAATATAGAATTTTCTCATTGTTTTAAGTGTTTGTCTATGCATGTGAGAAAAAAAGGAATCAAAAAATATTTTCAAAAGCAAAGATAAAATGTATTACTAAATTAGGAGGCACACATGTTCCCAGAGTCACCAAGACAGTTTAGATAGAGGACATGGACACTATTAACGATTTTCCTGGTATAACCAGTGCTAACTGGGTCTGTCCTCGGTTAACTAAAATATAAGGCCACCTTCACTTTATTCCATGCTTTATGTTTTCTTTTGGGAGAAATTTCCTAGATTTACAACCTTGGTCTTTGATGAAAGGAAATTCGATATGAATGAGATTCTTTTGGACATAAAACTCTCCTGGAGCTTAATTTTGATTATAAATCTGTAAAGTGCATGTAACCCTGGACTGTGCTTTGAGTGGTAAAAGCTGTTTTGGATTTTTCTTCTTTAACAATGACTAGATGGATAAATCTGCCTAATTAAGGGGAGTCAAGTGAATACAGTCACTTGTCCACAGTTATGTTATAATCTCCAGAGCAGGTCTTGTGAATAATTAAGTGACATTATTATCTCTACATGTTTTACACTTTGTTTTAATCAATTGCTTCCAAATCCAGATGGGAGTAGATAGGGCATGGGAGGGACATATGGGTATTCACTCTCACACCTACATAATTTAACTATTTTTAAAGTGACTTTGAAAAATATCAGCACAACATTGCACAGCATTACTTTATAACATGCACATTTCTATGTGTGTACACTACACATACAAGTATATCACAGCAACATAAAGCTATTCACCAATAATATAGTAATTATACTGGATTTAAATATGTCTTAACACATGCATCATATTTATTCCATATACTTTCCTGTTTTATGGGATCCTCTACCATTTTCATATATCATGGTGTATGCAAATATTATGCTTTTCTTGTCAGAAATCATCTTACTTAAAGCTATGAAAGTTTTTCACTTCACTCAGGTCTCTTAGCAAATGTGACCTCTTCAGAGAAACCTTCACTGACTTCTAAATACATGTCCACTCACAACACCATCACATCCTAAGCCCTTTCCCTATCTGAATTGATTTTCTTTCCTTCATTGCACAAATAATTCTCTTAAGTCATGATACATTTATGTGCATTTTTAAACCTTTCTTACTCAAAGGATTTCATCTTACAATATCTATGGTCAGGGCTGAGAAGAACAGCTAGTACATTTTGAGAACTTAGTAAAAATGTCTTGAATGAAAAACAGGACTAAATGCTGTGGAGTGGCTATGTACATCAATGGAAGTGGAAGTTAACATGCTACAACTATAAGGGGAAAATTGTATTACGCGTGTCTTTGTTTGAACTGAGTCATATATTTTTTTTTACCCAAAATACATTTATTTTTACTTTTGTATTTAATGTTTAAGTGATTTAAGATGCTTAAAACAAGTTTTCTGCTTACCAAACATCCTTGCTTAATCTTGGGAAGCACATACACGTATTTCCATTTTCATTATAATAAGAAAACATGTCCCTTAGAAGAGTTAAATTAACTTCAGTTGCTCCTCCTGCTAATGGAAAGGCTGAGCACTAGTATAAATCATTTCAGTCTGCAGATTTATAGAGAAAAGCTAGAAATGGCCTCCTTATGTAACTTAGAATAGAGATTGAAATAAAAGAGATCTTGAAACAGAGATGAGAATAGAGGCAAGACAAATTACCACTATAATAGAACATCTTTTCCAAAATATTGAGGGTTTCAAAGTATGTTCACCTTCACTCTTTTATTTGGGAAGTTAATAAAATGAGTTTTGGTTTTGTTTTATTTATTTGTTTTTAAGGGCAGTGTCACTGGCCCTCATATGTGGGACCCGAACAGGGGCCGCTGGCTTGCAAAGCCAGCGCTTAACCACCGCGCCACTTGGCCAGCCCTGTTTTATTTTGTTTTAACATAGCAAGATTAAGTGATGCATTCAAAGCATCAAAATATGTACGAGGCAAAAATGGCCCTGCAACACAGGACTTTTGGCAGCACTATCTTCCTCCACTGCTTTTTTTATCAATAAATAATATATCTCCCTCTTCATAAAAAAATTACTGATTACTATGACACACTCTTGAATATAGAAACGATACTTCAGTGACCCCTCCATTCCTGTTAGATAACCTCACTTTAAATTTTATCAGCTAACAATTTAGTTCTATATTTAACTAAATGGTTCCTTCCATAGAACAAGGGGGGATAAGAATTGTAATTAGAGATAAATAATTGACCAGGGTGTTAATGCCCTCCAGAAAATACCGCACAGAACACCCTTAATAGCCAAACAGCTTGTGCTGATTGCCAGGTGCAGGAAGGGGAAGGACACAAACATGTGTTACCAGGATGTCTCAGGAGGAGGATGTTACAAAGAACTTGTTATAGATCAGGTTGTTTTAAAAAAGATTTTTATTAAAAATATAACTAACACAATATTATATTAGTTTCAAGGCTACACCATAGTTATGCAACGTTTATATATTTAAAGAAATGATCACCATGATAAGTTCAGCAACCGTCTGACACCATACCATGCTATCACAATATTATTGACTATATTCCCTATCCTGTACATTATAAGGATTAAGGTTTGTGTAAGGTGATTTGGGGGAGGGTATACAAAAATGAGGCATAGTTCTGGATTGAAAGCTGTCATAGTCTATTTGGTAGCAAATTACCATAGTTTGGATGACTTGTGAATAATAGCAATGTACTTTTCATAGTTCTGGAGACTGGGAATCTGAGATCAGGGTACCAGCATGATGAGGGCTTGATGCCGGACCCCCTTTTGGGTAGCAGATTGATATATTCTCAGTGTGTCTTCACATGGCAGAAATGGTGAGGATATTCTCTGAGGTGCCCTTTTGTAAGGGCACTAATCACATTCCTGAGGGCTCCACCTCCATGCTCTAATCACTTCCCAAAGACCCCACTTTCTATTACTGTCATATCAAAGATTAGTATTTCAACATATGAATTTGGTTGGATACAAATATTCAGTCCATTTTAGGATATTCTCTACATATCAGGGCTGATTTTTTTTTTCTTTCTTTCTTTCTTAAGAGTATATCAACCTAAGTATTGAAGCAAATTCTTCCACACATATAGGCATTCATTAATCAGATTTTTTTTTTTTTTTTTGCAAGAAGCACAAAAGCAGTCATGTAAGCTATTCCATAGTCGCTGCGAAGTGCCAACTCTGTTCTTATGGGTGCTAATCACATTTTATGGAAAGTCCACATTGGGTAGACACAATGATCCAGAAGCAAGAGCCTATGTCCCATTTTACAGCAATCAAAAATATCACCAAACAAAGAGCTCATTAAAAACCTATGTGAGAACTATGACTTCGGAGCCATCATATAAGAAATAGTGTGCAGGCCTCTCTAAGGTTTAATACCATATGCATAAATGATAGGAAGTATCTCTAAACTAGTCTGTTTTCTTGATATCTTTAATTTCACCAAGGAAGAGCCTATTCACTTACTAAAATAACAAGTTGCCAGTTTTACCCGTAAAACCATTTTTGGTGTGTTTTATATGCTAAATAAAACCTTATGTGTTAATTGAGATAAAGCTGACACCCCTGGAGTGGTTTTTCTTTTTTTTTTGAGGGCAGTGTCACTGGTCCTCTTATGTGGGACCGAACCGGGGTCGCTGGCTTCCCAAGCCAGCGCTTAACCACCACACCACTCGGCCGGCCCAGTTACTCTTAATTAGGGCAATTGATTGTTCTCTGTGTTGCTTGAGATACTATATAGCTTTTACAGAATGAGATTCAGTTCAATATTCTGAAGAACTTTGGAGTATGCTATAGACATTTTAGTAACACCATTATCTCCTTATTATTTTGCTAAATGTGGGCTACCAATCAATTTCCTTGGTGGGAATATATCCCTCTACCTACTATTTGTCAGTAGTGCTCATTCATTGGCTAGGGCCTGCATGGAAAGAGCAGGAAGAATGTAGTTTCACAACAAAACCTGAGATAGATGTTGATGGCACTGACAGATGGAGGATGACAGCTACATTCCTCATAGCTGATTGGCTAGTTATTTCTTGAAAAGTGATCTGAGCAGTACCTCTCCATGGCTGCTCATCCAACTAGAGTGAAAGTTTGAGTGCAGGGACTATAGGTCAATCTTCACTCTTGTATTATTTTCTAAAAAATATAAAATTGAAGGTAAAGGAGCTTATAGATTAATTTTCTTCAAACAATAATATATTTTTGGTATTGTAGCCACATTTTTAATACCATTGAATATATAAATATATAAATTATTTTAACAGGCTCTAGATTTGGGAAACTGTTAGGGTATAGTTGTAGTAAAAATGAGAAATGATGAGGTTACAGGTCAAAAGGATAGAAATTCAAATGTACATTTATTTGTAAAATATATGTGCTAGATGAATCTTCACTGCTCTAAATATCTGCTGTAATCACTGGTAATTGAATGTTGCATATTCACTGAACTGTAATGTTTTCAAATATGCAGATAAAACAATTTCCCTTAGAATTTCTCAAGATTTTTTCCTTCAAATGAATACTTTGCAAATGGGTATTTTCTCATTACCCAATTTTTATTTTTTATCACACACTTTACAAAATGATTGATAGATCATTAATGCTAACAAGGATATCAACCATGGTCATAACTTTCAGCTGTATTTTTTTGTTTGTTTGTTTGTTTGTTTGTTTGTTTGAGGGCAGTGTCACTGGCCCTCATATGTGGAACCAAACCAGGGCTGCTGGGCTTCCCAAGCCAGCGCTTAACCACCGCGCCACTCGGCCAGCCCTTCAGCTGTATTTTTAAAACCTGCACTCTGAAGGCATTTGAAAAGCTGGTCATTCTGGAAGAAATAAAGAGAAGGCAGAGACCAGCATTTTGCATACAATTTCCATTTTTGATTGCCCTAGGCTTTTAAAACCCCCTTAGTTGTTCCAGAGAAAAGAGAAAGGGCAAATAATAATGCTGGCATTATAAATTTTGAGGCCTGAGTATTTTCTCGAATTGTTATGTAAATGTGTGTGTTGTTAGAAGTGACTTAATAATAAAATGCAGACATTTATAATGACTTACTTTAAGAATGATAGTGCAGTGTCTGCAGTGGCATCCTTCTCAGTTAATTCAGTTCTGCTTTCAAGAGTTGGAAAGTATAAAATGGGAGAGTTAAGCAAGCCCTCCAGATATTTTGTGCTTCATTCTTGGAATGCTCCATGGGAGGTGTGCATAAGAGCCGCTATCTTGTTTACTCTTTCTAGAGTCACTATCTGGGATTATCTGCATGGGAGATTTTAGTGAATTTAAATACTTCCAACAGTCTAGGCTGACAAGTAAGGTGGCACCCAATAAGAGAAACATTCATTTTTTATTTTTTTTTTTGAGGGCAATGTCAATTGGCCCTCATATGTGGGACCAAACACGGGCTGCTGGCTTCCCAGGCCAGCGCTTAACCACCGAAACACTCATTTTTTTAAACTTGTAATTTGCTAACATAAGTGTCAGTCAAAGGGAAAGTACATAGATCATTTTCTCCTTTCCTAAACATGAATCATGTAGTGCCATTTGTTATTTATAATCTAAGGGATGAGATATAAAAATGACAAGTCACCCACATGACACCAAAGCAATATTGCATAATAGTTATTATTTTATTCTTTCTTTATTGACATGATTGACTTTTCATTGCCTGGTATTCCTTTTTGCATGTAAGTAATCCCGAGAAAAGCACATTTAGAATATAAAAAGGTCACAATCACACTACGCTCATTTTCTCTATATTGGCCATTTAAAAGTATAATCTTTCAACCTGACAATGAAAATTGCAAAGAGGAATTGAAAATGTTCATCTATTTCTATAATAAAGAAATCACAAGATGGGAAAATGCTGTACATTTATGCCATTTCTCCCTCTATGTCATTTACACATTCTGGTCTTCATAACATTATAGTGTTTTATGGCTTTATTATGTTCAGTTTTATACTTTAATTTCTATTCTTTCAACCTGTGACCTCTTTTTCTTATTTAAACTAGTACAACTACACCCTAATGAGTTTTCATATCTATAGTTTGTTAAAGTAATTAAACGTAAGGCCATTTCATTCAGGTGGCCTTGTAGCCGATGCAGGCAAACCAAAATCTAAGCCCAAGTCAATGAAAATTAAAACCAACAAGTCACAAGCAGCTACTAGCCTTTCTCAAATAAGGCAACTACTTAAGGTGTAGTCCATCAACGATGCTCTTTGCTGTGTTTCCATGTCTTCTCTAGAAAACCCTCTACCCTAGCTCCTGTCGGTGGAGCACTTCTAACCACCTCTGCTTTGGGGCTGCCTCACTCAAATTGATGTAAGCACAAATTAACTCATGGAAAATGTAATGTTATTCAATTTACCTTTTAACAAAGCTTTCCCATTCAAATCCTATCCTTACAGAACCTCAGCGGAATCTACCTTGAATGCTCATTTCCCAATAGCACTCTCTTGCTTAAATTCCCATAACCTCTAGATAAGTGCTGTTACTGTATCAGGAATTTTTGACTCTTCATTTTTATCTCTCCATATTTATCACTTATCCCTCAAAACGTGTGGTTCCACATCATATTGTCTTAAAATTCCCACATAACCTCGTGGGCCTTTTTCTTAATAGTTTTCCTTCTCAATTCACCTTCCTTCATGATTTTCCTATGTAGCTCCCACTTTGAACTGGCATTAATACTTCTAGGAAGCTTTACTTCGATGTATTTTCTGGTGTCTTCCAATTCAATACAAATTGTATTACAAACATTTCATTTATATTTTTGTTTTCATATATCTCATTGCAATTGTTTATATGAGACAATGAAGATTGTGTTTTCATTGGTTAGCTTATTCATCTTTGTTTTCTCAGAATCTACTGTGTATGGCATGTAGACTCTCAGTGATGTGCCTTTGATCCTTAAATGATTTTTAAACTTAACAAAAACGCAATTCAGCTGAAGTATTCCAGAAATCTATCTACCTCAAGAGATGTTAATTCATTTGCCTATGTAGGCATTTCTTAAACAAGCTTACCAGGTCATTCTGGTATGAATGGTTCATGGACCACACATTAAGAAACATTAGCTTAGATTACATTTCAAGACACTTTTGTATCCAATAGTTCATCCTTCTGATGAGCAACTAGATCTGAAGACAAGTTCACATAGTAATAATTTGTATTAATTCTATTCTAAATATGTAGTATCATTATATAAATGTTATAATGATGAGATTACATACCTGTGTATGGTATCAAGAGAGTTAAAAGTTTAGGATGAATATTCAGTGATAGGAAAAAAAGGGGGAAAAAAGGAAACATTTTCGAAAATACACTAACGTGTGTGTGAAATCACATGCACCAGAGATCTTAAAACATCTTCAAAGGCAATTTAACAGTTTTCCTTGGAACCATATTATTTTAACAAGTTTTGCCAGGAAGTTTAACCTCATTTTTAACTGAAACTTATCAAATTGAAACTGAATATGTTTATTTCTATGATTTTATAACCAGACAAAATAGAAACCTGCTGTTCACCATGGGTATAAACTAAACTGCCATTCATAAAAGGACTTTATTATATCTATCACTTGCGTTATTAATCTTCAGAATATTTTTATACAAATTCTATAATCAAATTCATTTTCCCATTTTCCTGGAAGTCTATCCACAATATAATTTATACTGGCTCATTAGTTTGTGAATGTGAATGCTTTTGATTTTACAGTTTCTTTCTCTCTAAAAAGGAAAGGACTGTAATCTTTTAGGGACCAGTAAATATTTGTTACTTATTTGCAAGGCTGATTCAATGCTACTATCATCTCTCAGATCGATTTGTCTAAACAACAGCTGCTCTTGTAAAAGTTGGCTTTAGTTGCAGATACACATGATCATCATGGCAAAAACTGACCTCTAAAAATGGAAAATAAACAGCAGACTGAAAACAAAAGATATATTTAAGGCTACTATTATCTCATCATAGCATAGCAGATATGTTGCCAGATGGACAATTCAAGGCCCTTTCACAGATTAAACACAGAGTAACCAGACTGCCAAAGCAAAGGTAACAGCTGAACACTGAATTTCTTATTTGCACACTACATTTTTGCCAGAGAAATAATCTTAATGAGAATGTCTATTTCTCATTTCAGAAACATAATCTAGTTCAATAAGATAAAAAACAGAAAGGATTCCAAGTAATCTCATGGGACTTTGTAAAATTATAGTTTATATGCAAAAACAAAATTCTCTTATGCAGCTGATTAAAATTATATTTTTCTTAACAATGTTAAATGAAATGCTCCATTTCCTATAAGATGCTAAATAAAGATCCACCGAAGTGTATTAAAAATACATACAAAGACTGTTTTATTGAAATACTCTAAATAATTAAAACAAGGCCAATTTTAGGATATTTAAAAGAAGATGTTATGACATTGAGACATTAAGATTGTAAATAAAAATCTCAAATTCTCCCATCCAATTACCTAAAAGTATCCTTGTGGCCTGAATAATTAATTCCCTTTTGGAAATAATCAATATTTTCTAATAATTTACACTAAAGAACAAGTGTGTGTGCTCTTTGCAGTTTTTGAAATTTAAACAGAAAAAGAATGGGTTAAAATTCGGTTAATTCTGAACAGATTTCTGTTGGGTGACTGAGAAACTTCTGGACAGTCAGGGTACGGAAGTCCCAGTGTAAATTCTGCTGTCTGTACACTGAGGTACCGTCGAGAAGCACAGTAAGCTATCCTAGATGGTTTGGACATGTGCTGCCCAGGGGCAGCATACTGCAGAAATGATTTCCTATGCTTCTGTCAAGCTCCATCAATCTGTCCTTGTGGGACTGTATGGTTTTAGAAAGAGGAGTCTCAATAATTTAAAAGTGAAAGAAAGGGGGAGAAAAGTCAAAGTATGTTATGTTCCCAGTATTCCCTTTTTTAAGAATGTTTATTTCAGTTTCCTTAATTCATATGCTTACACCTCTAAACACTTCACACCATTTATTTTCTTTTCTCTCAAAAAGTTTCTATGTGGAGTACATATTTTGAAGGTTTAAATATTGATGGCTGTTACACTAAAAATAGTAACAATCATTCTCACAAGGAGCTGACCTGCCATTCAGTGTAAGAAAATCTCCAGAGGGCTTTTTTAAATTTACACACATTCATCCTTCTCCTTTCTTCTTTCTTTGCTGAGGGAGGAACAGTTATGCCATCGCCCATTTTGAATAAATGGGAGAATGTTGCTGATGGTAGTGGGCTGTGTGTATGCATGTGCACCAGGACAAGTGTTGCAAAGGACAGATTTGGGTGATGAAGGAGACGACACTCTCCATGCTCAGATATCTGAGTTAGAGAGCATGGCATCAGCCAGGTACAAAAATGGGGCACATGGGTCCCTGGAGCAGGTATAACATGAGGCACCTCAGGAAATGTGATGCCAGCCATCCTTGGGACAGTCCTGCAAACAAGCGAGTGTGGCATACGTAACTGGTAGCAGCATAGTAAAGGCCTTGGGGGGACTGAGATCTCCACAGAAACACTTCACCCACAAATGCCCGAGGTTACGGGACTAAGTCCATTCCAACAACACTTTTAAGGTAGCTGAGCATAACTGGAAAACATTCTGTACACTTTCTAAGACATAGCATTAGCTACTAAACTCATTTTCAGGAAATATGTGTTTTACTCAATAACTCACAATCGCTCACCACCATGTAACATCAAGCAAGCTTTTATGGGAAAAATGGTTCATGCATGAATAGGTTGTATCTGAGATTAGTATGTATACAGATGAAACTGAGTCCAGAGATAGAACCCTAAACTACTGATATAGTGATCATTAAGAGAAAGCAAAGTGTTTCTGACATGAGGAATGGAGGGAATCTCATATTAACAGAACTTCACACTTTACTGTAATGTCATTGCAGAATATGTCCTTATTTATATAATTGTTGCTAAAGAAGAGGCATTTAGATTTTGTCCAATCAAGCAAATTTTAGTTTTAATTGTATTTTGAACTTGGAAACACACTTCTAGATTATAACGCAGAAAACGTATTCTCTGAGATTATTAATGTACATAAACTGAAAGTAATTCATCTTTTCAGGTAGATTATTCTTTCAGTGGTTGTGAAATTAGAGTTCACAACCTACATTCACAAGTATAGATCATATAAAGCTGAAATAGCAGGATATGCATAACTTTAAAGAAAAACTTTCAAAAGAATTTCTCACACTGGATGTGCACTTTTCAGTGTTCTGTATGGCATTTCTCACACTGGATGTGCACTTTTCAGTGTTCTGTATGGCATTCTCATGTACTGACTATAAATATTCTTTTCTCTTAGCCCTCCCCCCACCTCCAGATTTAGGATAACACTTTCCCACTCAGGCACTAATTTTTCAGCTCCAAACCCCTCACCCCACCTTTCTCATTCTTGTTTCACCAAAAGAAGAACAATTATAAACATCAATTAGAAATAATTGATTAAATCTAGTCTTAGAATAAACTTATATTACTAGTTGCTATAGTACTACATATGCTTACTTTTCCTATAATTAATAAAATAATACTCTATGCCTAATACTGTAGTCAGTCCTTTATATACTTATTCCATTTAATAGTTAAAAGCAACCTTTCACAGTAGGTACAAAAAACGTTTCACCAATTTTATAGATGGCTTACAGAGGTTAAGGGAATTTGCCCAAATTCACAGAGGGAGAAGATAGTAGAATTACCTGTACATTTAAAAAGTATGCCTTCACTATCATCATTATTACTGTTAGTTTAATATAATTTCTTGTGAACTGCCTTGTATAAAACCAAATTCATTTGCTTTTGCTTGCTGAGTTTCTTTAACAACTTCAGACACAATTTAAACAATCCTTGAGGCAGAATTTAATGAATTATATTTGCGGCTAGAAGTACTGGTGATATCCAGGGTTCCATCAGTTTTTCTGGGAGGATGTGCAGTCTGTGAATGATTTCTCACTTTGGGAGCTGCAGGTTGGTCAGGGATAAATTTTAGTACATTTGAAAAGTATACCGTTTTCTGACATGATGTCAAGAAACTACCCAGTGCTTTCAGCATGAAATTTAAATTTCTTATTCTACACACAAGGGCATTTCCTGCTGAGTTAAAGCCCAATTTTTGCTTCATAACACACCACCATCATCCCCAGTCTAGCCTAAATACATGTGTGTTTTCTTGATATTTCTGAACATACAGTCTTAATTTGCACATGTCTATGTTTTCCTCAATGTGAAATATATTTTAACTGCTTTGCCTAATCCTCTTTTACCATCAGACCAGTATCTAAAGACACTTATTCAGTAGAATGTTGCCTGACTTAATAATGAGAATTCATTTTACTTTATTCTTTGTTCCCACCATATATTATTAGGAATAGTAGTGTGGTCATTATTACATTGCAGTTTCTTTATTTGTATCCTTCTTATTCCATATGTGTTTCTCCCTTGCTAGACTGTGGGTTTCCTTGAATTAAAAAAGGTCCAGATGTTTGATACTCAATTAGGCTTAATTAAATAATATGAATTTCAGGGACTTTTGTCATGTTCTCTGACATACCAATTTTTTTAAAAAAAATCAATGTGAAAAAATGTATACCTGTTGTTTTTGTAAATGCCACTTTGAAACACTTCTTCTTGAGGTTTGATTTACTTGTGGTAATTATTTACATTTGTAATGTTTTTTACTGAATAGTTATAACTTAGTGATTAAAAAAGGGAATTTAGGGCCGGCTGAGTGGCATGGTGGTTAAAAGCTGGCTTGGGACGCCAGTGGCCCTGGTTCGGGTCCCACATATGAGGGCCAGTGACACTGCCTTCAAAAAAAAGGGGAATTTAGTGTTGAAAGCTTGTTATTGCCTGTATGCCTCAGATTTTTAATCTCCGAAGAAGGGATAATAATCATTAATTGTGGCCTCACAGCAGCCTCCCTGCACTCGCCCATAACAGCAGGGCCTCACGTGGACAGGATAGTCACTATGTCTATGGAAAAACCCCATGGGACCCTAAGGAGAGGGCAGGTCAGCCAATGATGGGCAAGACCCTAGATGTGCTCAGGATGCCAATATAGGTGTGAGATCCTATATCAAATATGCGCATCAGGGCGGCCTAAGCCAGGCACTGTTGGAGGATCCTTGGGAGGAATCAAGGAGGTGAAGCCTATGGGGCCTAAGGGCCTGTTAATCCTTTCCTGCAGAGTTTACAGCCTGCAATGGAAAAGAGAAATCTTCCTAAGAGGCTAACAGCAGTCCTCCTTGCATTCTTGCCTCCAGGTGTCATAGTGAACCATTATCTGTCCCCGTAGGGGGCAGGGCTGCATTGATCAAAGGGTCTTTCGGCTGAGGTGGTCTGTGAGACATAGGGAAATTTGGCTAAATCTTGGGTGACGCATGTGATTTACAGACCTCGGAAAGAGCAAAGGCCCTTCCCTGTTTGTACTCAATAAAAGATGCATGCTGACCAGATTCAGGGCTCTTGTCCATCAGACAGAGACCCCTAGCTCACATTGCTTTTTAAACTATCCCTGTCTCTTGCTCTTTATTTCTGTTTCTGAGTCCCCACCGGTCCTCTCGAGGAAGCTAAACCCAGCCGCGCAGAGACACGACAATTAATGATTATAATTCTTTCATAGGCTTTTCTGGAAGGTTAAATGGTATATTTAAAGAACATATCTCAATATCTGGTATATCTTAAGCATTACAGAACAGCAGGAAATTGTTAGATTGTAAACTTGTGGAGAAAGGGATTTTTTTACACTTGTATCTTCAATTTCCTGTTATGGTTCCAGGCACTGAGTTATGGCACAAAAAATTTACACTGTTGAACAAATCAATTTCAAATATGTTAATTTACTTAATGTTACTAAGAGAAAAAAAATCATATTTAATTTGAATGTGAATGTTAAGTAGGAATTATTTTACTAGCGAAGGGAGAAGCATGAGAAGTGAATTCCAATAAAACAAACAAGAATTCCAATAAAAGGGGATGGCCAGTTGACTCAGGTGGTTAAAGAACAGTGAGCAATGCTCATAACACCAAAGTTGCCGGTTCAGTTCCCACAGGGGCCACTGAGGTGCGCCTTCCACAACCAGATTGAAACAACTATTTGACTTAGAGCTGATGGGTCCTGGAAAAATACACTGCTCACCAAAAAAAGAAAACGAAAAAGAAAGATTTCTTAAAAAAAAAAGAATTTCAATAAAAGAAGATACAAAAGGGGTATAGCATATCGGGGAAAGTTGACTCACAATAGTGAATGGTTATCATGAGTTATTACAATTAGTAATATCAAGTATCATATTAATAAAAGAATAGTGAGGATAGAGAAGGGAAGATATACTATAGAGTCATATATGTTAGGAGTCATTATATCTATATATCTATATATCTATATATCTATATATATCTATATATAGATATATAGATATATATAGATATAGATATATAAATTCACCAGTGCCTGTATAAAACAACTAAGTGAAAATTCCAACAATCAATTGCATGTATCATACTAGAGAAAGGGAAGAGGTTTGATTTGGAAAACATCTTAGAAATTCATCACATATAGAGGCAAAATTAAATCATGGAGTCTCATAAGCAAATATGAGCTAATGAGAAGGAAGGGAATTATAACAGAAACTGAGCAAAAATGTATATTTTAGAATGTGATTGTCAGAAGGCAAAGTGTGTTATCCAAGAGCAATGGGATGAAATAAATTCACGAATACAAACAAAAACCACAGAGAAATAAGGAAGACCTTGTGGTTTTGTCAATTTTCTAAGTACTTTCATTGGAGCAAGAAATGTAAAAACTCAGGTACAATGAATTAAGAAGTGAATGGTAAAAAAAAGAACAATGCTGGAGGTATCACACACTCTCTGACTTCATCTTGTACTACAGGGCAACAATAATCAAAACAGTATGGCATTGGCAGAAAAACAAACACACAGACCAATGGAATAGAATTGAGAATCCAGAAATAAGGCCATATAAATATGGACAGGTAACCTTGATAAAGAAGACAAAAACACACAGTTGAGATAAACAGCCTCTTCAATAAGTGATGCTGGGAGAACTGGAAAGCCATATGCAAAAGAATGAAACTTGATTGCTATCTTAGACCATGTACCAAAATTAACTCAAAATGGATCAAACACCTAAACATAAGACCTAGAACAATAAACTGCATAGACGAAAACATAGGTACTAAACTTATGGGCCTTGGGTTCAAAGAGGATTTTACAAATTTGACTTCAAAGGCAAGGGAAGTAAAAGCTAAAATAAATTAATGAGACTATATCAAGCTAAAAAGCTTCTGCTTTTTTTTTAAATGAAGAAAATTTGTTTATTTCAGTAGGTACCAGCAAAAGAGAAAAGAACAAATATTTAATAAGTAAAAATAAAATACAACATTTTTTTTAATTTATAAAGAGAAAACCATGAAATAAGATGGTAGAAATAAATCCAAATATATAATTAGACAGAATAAATATAAATGGACTAAACTTGCCAAATGAAAAATAGAGATTATCAGATTGGATTAAAAAAAAACATGTACAATGCACCTAAATGGAACTTAACAGGAAACAGAAAGGTTGTAGGTAAAAGGTTGTAGGTAAAAGAAAGGTTGTAGGTAAAGTAAGACAAGTGAAAGAAATGAGAGTTAAAGGATTGAAAGCGAACAAATAAAACTTCATTATTTGCACATGATATGATTGTCTACATAGAAAAATCCAAGAGTCTACTGAAAATCATTAGACTTACAGAATTTGCCAAAGTGTCAGAAATAAAATTAATATATAAAATTTAAATGCAATTTACATACATTAGGAAAATATATATATATATATATATATTTTTTAATTGAATTGGGGAAGGGGAATAGCGTTGGGGAATCAGGGAAGGGAAACAGACAATTGGCTGTCTCTTTGTTCTTCAATCTAGTTGTGGAGGACGCCGCCCCACCGGCCCACGGCCACACCGCCACCGCCCTCCTCCCAGGCGAGGCCCTTCTCCATGGGAGAAGATTTTTGCAAATATATAAGAGGCCAACAATGTCTCCTATAATGGGTTAATAGTCAAAATATATATGGAACTCAGGCAACTCAACAACAACAGCAACAACAACAACAAAAACAATCAAATTAAAAAAATGGGCAGAGAAACTGAATAGACATTTCTCCAAAGAAGACATACAGAAAAAATGCTCAATATCCTAATTATCAGAGAAATGCAAATAAAAATCACAATGAGATATCACCTCACACCAGTTAGAATAGCTATCATCAACAAGACAAATAATAACAAGTCTGTGGAGGAAAAGGAACCCTCATACACTGCTCATAGGAATGAAGATTGGTGCAGCCGCTATGGAAGGCAGTTTGGAGGTTCCACAAAAAATTAAGAACAGAATTACCATATGACCCAGCAATCTCTCTCCTGGTAATCTACACTCATTTTTTGATAACTACCTTTATTTTGATTCACTAGAAAATGAATATAGAGTTTATATTTTTACAAAAAAATCTGTAATTTAGAAAATGGCTGTTGTCATTTTTCTGAATTTAACTGTGAATTAGGAAAATATTTAACTTTATTAACTTTTCTTAATCTCATTAAAAAACAATTTTCTCTTGTTCAATAAATGTATAAAATTATCTTTGTTCAGCTGACCAATTGGTTTAGTCGGTTAAGAGCTCTCTCAAGAGTGCCGAGCTGAGCTCTGAGCAACATCAGTTCAATGCCCAGCCCTAACTGAGCTGCTGATGAGCTGCCAACAGGTGGCAGGATGTCTCAGCTAATAAATAAATAAATAAATAAATAAATAAATAAATAAATAATCTTTGCTAGTGTAACAGGACAACAAACAGGTTTAGTCATTGCACAATTCAAATATGCAAATAATATCTCATTTTTGAAATCTAACATTGATCTAAATTAACACCATTTTAATATTTTTTTTTAATTAGCAACCCATTTTTGAGTGATCCAGTTTTTCTTGGATTCATGACTTTTTCAGATTTCTTCTCTTGCCATTCTAACCAAGATGACATACCTGATGTGTGTTTGAATATTGTCTAATGGTACCTGTCAGAAAGGGATGAGGCTTTGTTTGGATACACATATGCAAACTTACACCATTCTTTTTATTATTATTATTAGTTTCAGGTGTACAAAACTGTAATAGTTATACATGTACACCCCTCACAAAGTGATACCCTCCTCACCCAATCCACTACCCCTCTGACCTCGTATATAGCTGTTACAATTCCATTGACTCTTCCCTATACTGTACTCCACATCCCATGACTCTATATATATGGTCAAATATAATTTAACATATATATGTTTTATATATATATATATATATATATATATATATGTGTGTGTTTATAGCATATATATAGTAACATATATTATATATGTTATATGTTACAATATATAACATATATATGTTAAATTATAGTTGACATTCAATATTATTGAGCTTCAGCTTCAGGTGTACAGCTTACGGTATTCTTGAGATAGCTGCTAGGTTACCTGGTCTGACATGGGTATTAGCATATGGGTGCAGCTCGTCCAAATGAGCCATTGAATCTACTGGATGGCTGAGTCTATGGATCCCAGTATTTCCTTTTCTTCTTAAAGTTCTTGAATTGCTTGGATTTTTGTTTAATTCCCTGACATCTGTTAGTTGACCAACTTTTCAGGAGCTATGCTCTCATCACCGGGGCCTGTGTCAATTTCTGGATCTCTCTAAACCCAAGCTTTGATCATGGGCATTCCGGAGTGTCCTCTCAGACAACTTGGTATTGACAATGCTATGCAATTACAGCATTGCTGTGCCAGAATGTAGAAGGTAGCATGAAACTCAGTGCAGAGCTTCCCCTAGACCCGTGTAGACCCCAGCACTGATGATGTCTAACATCAATGCTTCTTATTTATGCTCCAGGCCAGGGAGTTAAAATAAAATTAAATGAAGTTTATAATCCCTTGAAATTTGCCATCTTAAACATGAGTAGAAAAAAAATCCTGTAAGTATAAACAACTAGAGAAAAAGACAGGAATGGATCTGTCCCTCAGGAAAGTGCAGATACAATGCTGTGCATTAGTCTGCCTCACCCAAGACTAGTCATAGACATATTGTGAAGTAGTTAGAACTTTATTTAGACTATTGTTTTCTATTTAACAAACATTTTCATTGCTCAATCTTGCCCACTTATTTCAGACATCAAGATTACTCTTCTATCATATTCATCTAATGAAAATTTCCTATTCTGTGTTCTCATGGAGTGATGTTCAAAATCATTAATTTCACAAAAGACATGAGATTTATTAGTTATCTCTATTGTTTTTATAAGGATGACTTTAATACTGGTAATTTTATGGTCAGAAAAAGCAAAAGATCTGAGAAGAGATGTCATGTCAGTTCACAGAAAACAGGTGGCCATATGATCTGCCTAAATGTTTAGTCAACATGCTTTACTGTGATTAATTTAGGAAACTTAATTCCACATTTAATTCCCAATGAAATGTAACATATATATCATATAATGAATATTCATATTTTATTGGATCACTCACATGACTATGCAAAATATTGTTGGATATAAAAAGATTCATGACACAGTCTCTATCTATTCTTAAGAATGGAATTAACAATGCTAGGCACTGTTATTACACATGTCATTCAAGATTATTATAAAAACTGCTTATTGATCATTAAAGACTGACAGATGCTTTATTTTCAAATATAATTTTCATTAGTAAGTTACCTTTTTTTAGAATCAAAGAAACTGTCATTATGGTTGTATTAAGTATTTTTAAGTTTAGTTTTTGTTTTTTTTAAAATATATCTAACATACAATGTTATATTGGTTTCAGGTGTACACCATAGTTATTCCACATACATCTAAAGAAGTGATAAGTCCAGCAACCATCTGACAATTTACTATGCTATCACATTATTGATTATATTTCCCATGCTGTATATTACACCACCCATGACTTATTTGATTTTAAACCTGGAAATTTGAACCTCTTGTTCCCTTTCACTTATTTTCATTCCTTTTTTTTAAATGTTTTAATTACAGTTGACATTCAATACCATTTATATTAACTTGAAGTGTACAGCATAGTGTTTAGACATTCATATAATTTAAAAAGTGATTCCCTTGACTAGTCCAGTACCCCCCGACACTATACATAGTTATTACCATATTATTGACTATATTACCTATGTTTTACTTTACATTCCCATACTATTTTGTATAATAAACACCAATTTGTACTTCTTCAGTCCTTTCCCTTTCCCTTTTCTACCCTGTCCAAAACACTTCTCCCATCTATCACCCTGATGAATCTAATATCCATCTGATACCATACATGGTTATTACAATATTATTGACTATATTCCCTAAACTATACCCTACAATGTGTACTTCTTATTCATCCTTTAAATTCCACATATAAGTGAAATCACATTGCATCTGTCTTTCTCTGGCTGACATAAGTTAGATTTCACTCTATCTGATTCTGCTAATTCTTTTCCTGACTCCTCCTTCCTTTCTACTTTCCTGTTCCACTCTAATTCAATCCTTAAACTGTCTAAGAATGACGTAAATAAGGAGGTACTTAAGCAGCAACTTCTTAGGAAAGAAGAGTTTTATTAATTTTTACATGTTGAAAAATTATGTTAATCATTTTAATAGTATTAAACCCATAATTTTTTTTTTATTAAACTACTCTGAAATGTAAGAGCACAATGCTCAAAGTTATTAGAAAATTATAATTTATAGGCTAATCAGCAGCATATCATTTGTGGTAGTAGTATGCTTTTTAATTTCTGACCACAATATAAGAAAGATTTCTTACTTTTGTATTAGTTATGTGTATTCTTAATTATTGATGATATTGAACTTTTTACCATGCGTTTATTCATAGTTATGTTGCATTTATTTGGAGTGCTTTTATGGATTTTTCAGCTATTCTATGGATAATGTTTTTGTATTTTCTCCTTTTCTGTTGACTTATTTGTTTATTTTGAGAGCATCTACTATATGTGTACAAAACTTGTTTTTAGTTTTTTTTTTCTCCTGGGACATGCTAAGTTTAATTTCTCAGCCTGCCTTCCCAACACGTATATCATGCTGCTGAGTTGTAGTCAATGGCATATGAGTAAAATGATCTATTTATTTAGGCCTTTTATAATGCATTTCACTAGGAATATATATTTTTTCACCCACATAGTCTCCATCTTCTGTTGGGTATATCCTGGTTATTTTATATTGCTTGATGTGGTAGATTTTGATAACTTAAAAATATATATTTTATGGAAGTTCAATGCACATTAATAAAATGCACTCACAATTATATATTGAAAGCAATTTTTTTAGATAATGAACAATCATATTTACCAGCAGATTAGAAGAATCTCAAAGTTAATGCATTAGATTATGTAATTCTGAAGTTTGACTAGATTGCTAGGCACTTTGTTTAGTTCAGTGTTGCGTTCCACTGAATGTTGCAAAAATATCAACATGCTCTATATGTTTCTTTTCCTACCTTTTCTTAGACTGCTAACAGAACCTTTTCCCATTGGCACCAGCTTTCATTTAAATTATGCAATGCTCTAGTTAGCGTATGATTTTGGTAGATGTTATCTGTTCATTGCTTTGGGTCTATACTAGAAATGGAACTGCATAGTTGTAGGATATGGATGAATTCAACCCATAGATCATACCATACAAACGCAGATCTCTAAAATGGTTACAATGAAATAAGAAGAAAGAAAAACAATGAAATAAGAGAGAGAAAACAAAAGAGATGAAGGACTTAAGCATAGAAAGGATGGAATAAAACTATATTTTTCACAAGCAACATAGCAAACTGTGTAGAATTGGTAGAATATCAACAAGTATATGGTAACAGAATATTGCACTCAATACAAAATGTTAGCAATTTCACTGTATGAAAAATAAAGTAAATTTTATTTTTATAAATGTCAAAGGAAAACAAATAAAATGTCATTTCTTAGAAGGTATAAAATTACACAATGTCTGTCAAAATATTACTTGAGGCTTCCACTTCTAGAAATATGGTAGATGAGATATTCTTAAAGAGCCTTTGCTATATCACCTACGTGCTTTATAAATTGCAGTAAATAAAATTTTATATACATATGCTGACAAACTTACAAAAGATTTAGGAAGTCTCTAAGACCTCTCCATGGTTACAAATAAAACAGAGAAACAAGAAATGAAAGCTACAATAGAATGGTAAGAAAAGATGGAATCCAGAGCAGCCTAGCATTTTGGAGCTAAGCGGGGGGGGGGGGGGGGGGGAACAGGCTTCCTCAGTTTGGGAATATACATAGAAATTCTATTTCATTCTTTTTTAAATGACTTTTTATTTTAGCTATTTTTCATCATTTCTTTTCCACTGATAACACTCCATTTGAAAAAATTTGTTGATATACATTAAGCATTTCTTTTGTAGTCTGTATTTCATAATTCCAATAAACGAAAGCCATGCAGACTAAAGCATTTTTCTTTCTTTCTTTTTTCTTTCTTTCTTTCTTTCTTTCTTTCTTTCTTTCTTTCTTTCTTTCTTTCTTTCTTTCTTTCTTTGTTTCTCTCGTTCTTTCTTTCTTTCTTTCTTTCTTTCTTTCTTCCTTTCTTTCTTTCTTTCTTTCTTTCTTTCTTTCTTTCCTCTCTCTTCTCTCTTCTCTCTTCTCTCTCTCTCTCTTTCTCTCCCCCTCTCTCTCCTTCCTTCCTTCCTTCCTTCCTTCCTTCCTTCCTTCCTTCCTTCCTTCCTTCCTTCCTTTCTTCCTTTCCTTCTTTCTTTTAAATTTTTGTTGTCTGTTGCTCATGTAACTTGTGACTTTTTAAAAAAACATTATAGGTAATAATTGGCTAAATATTAGCTGTGGAACTCCTTAAGCCTGAATGAAACATGCTTGCTCCAGTCTAGACAAATGCTGTATTTGTTTCTTCTGGGTGTCATGGACACTCTCAAACTATGACATCTTTGAAATAATTTTCCACATACCAATTTTCTTGACCATAAAAGTAATAGAAATTCAAACTTCAATATCACTTAAAGGTGGGCTTATTTTTCTTCCTGGTATTATTATTTGCTTGTTATTATTAATAATTCTTCATTGAAATCATGGTAGAAACAGATTCTTTCTTTATAGGCTCCTTTCTTTGGCAAGTGAATTTTGTTTTAATTTACCTTTCACTCAACTGAGAATGCAGGCTTTCTGTGGGCTCAAGTTTGTTTTCACCCTACTGACATGGGTCCAAAGCCAAGCAATTTTAATTTGTGCCCAAAGTGATACATTATACTACCTATAGTCCATATTTGCTTTTAAACGTGCTTCAGTGTCAGCTTCCTATCATAATCTTTTATTCAGGGCTAGAGGAACATTTGGAGTTTTAATCATACTCTTACAATATCTGCTATGAATAAAAAATTATACTTATTGTAATTTATTCATCATGTATGTGACTCAATGGGAAGATTTTCGAAGGATCCCTATCACCATATTCCTGGATGTGAGTCTCAAGTAACATTTTGACAAACATTGAGTAATTATCACTTCCAGATTGATTATTGGCATCAATGCCTGGAGAGCAATTATTTCATGTTGCCAGTTGAATAATAATCAGATGGTTTAATTAACCAGGTAAGAACAGGGTAAACATTATTTTTATTAACGAGGAGCCTGACTCATAGATCCACCTGAGCATACATCTATTCTACTCAGGTTTCAATTGAACTAAGGTGCTATATGCTGAATAAATTAGAACATTCTGTAGAGAATTATTATGCATAATATTCATATCATAGAGGGAACATCAAGGAAAGCCCTGCGAGTTCACAGACATTTCAGAAACCTGCTCACATTTTAATTGATTTAAATACCCTCCTGGGCCGACCGAGTGGCACATTGGTTAGAAGCTGGTTTTGGGATGCCAGCGGCCCCGGTTCGGATCCCACATGAGGGCCAGTGACACTGCCCTCTACAGCTAACAACAGCTCCACCTGGAGCTGGGCTGTGCGAGCCCCGGCGATGGTGTAGGCTGCAGCCACTGCTGCAGTGGGCTGCCATAGGCTACAGTGAGTGGCCGGCAGCCAGCGTGAGCTGCCAATAGCCATGGTGAGCGACCATCCAGAGGCCGGCGACCAATCAGCCTCTTGGGCGACAGAAGAGCGCAATGAGGATACCAAAATGGGCCAGTGAAGCAACGTCCTCCACAACTAGACTGAAGAACAAAAGGACAGCAACTTGTCTGTTCCCCTCCCCCAATCCACCAATAAAATCTTAAAAAAAAAAAAATCCTCCTATAACTTAAATATTTAAAACTTATCTGATATAATTTACATACATACAAATGCAGATAATTAAATACATACATATATATATATACATATACATTCTCCTGTATGTGATTCATGTACCACACGAAGTCTATATTGCATTATTAAATAAGAAGGGTAAAAAAAGTCAGATGGAAATGTAAAAATATATATTATATATTAAAATGTGATAAACACTATAAAGAATCACATACACATGTTAATGTATATATTATAATTTTTTATAAACTATATGAGAAATTAGTCATGAAATGCTAGAGTTATGTGAAGGAAATGCTTACTTAAAAAATAAAATTTATCCTGTTAGGCATTCCCATTTTTCTTTGTTTATTTCCAGTTTAAATGTGAACTTTCTGGCATGCAACAGGAACAACAGAAGGAGACTGGGTAAAGATTAGGTCATTCCTAGCAATCATGTTCTCAATTCCATTTTTATTTCAGTGCCATTACTGATTTTTCTTTTTGATTTATCCTCTTATTCTAAATTGCCTCAATGTTTCTATTGAATGGATTTTCCACTTGAATTATTAATTTAAATATAAAAAGGATTAGACTCAGTGCATATAAATACCTACTGAGAAAATATTCTCTCAGAAAAATGATCTCAAAACTATTTTAATTGGATTTAAAAACTAAATATAGAACAAATAAATATCTGATGAAATTGCACATTTTAATGACCCTATTTTATAAAATGTCCCATTTTATATCCTTATCAGTACTAGGATACAAAAGTACCCATTAATTAAAACAACAATAAATAATTACAAAAGTGAAGGTGTCAGGATTGAAAAACGTATTGACTCTTACATCAACCTTTCTGAAACAGTATTGGTAGATGAATTTAAAAGGAAATTTAGTATTTTTAAAGCTATATTACCATTGTCTTATACACAATTTTCATTTGAACATCGCATGGTCACAGAATTATTGGTGATTCTTATCCTAAATCAAATTTATTTCACCAAAAAAGAAGTTTAACACATCCATTTTTTTCTGATAAAAAGAAAGTGATATAATTTCAAAACACACATTACTTAAAATGTGAGATTTCCAATGTGACATCTTGGTATATGAAAGTGTTTCACTACACAATAAGGAATTTCAGTGATGTTATTTATATATATATATATATATATATATATATATATATATATATATATTTTTTTTTTTTTTTTTTTTTTTTTAAGGCAGTGTCACTGGCCCTCATATGTGGGACCCGAACTGCGGCCACTGGCTTCCCAAGCCAGCGCTTAACCACTGCGCTACTCGGCCAGCCCATCAGTGATGTTATTTAAAGAGGGAGGAAACTAAAAGCAAAGTTCTCCAGGATCATTTTTCCCATGACTCAGATTTGTTGGGCATGTTAATTTTTGCTGTTGTTGCTGAAAGTGGTTTATAAGAAGGTCCTACTGAACCTGTCACACATCCTGCTCTATTGCCAACTAGAAACATGTGGTCTCATTTAGAACATCCTTTTATTCATAAGTCATTTGACAAACCTCAAGTATTTGATTGCTTTCAATTAAGAAAATGAGGTACATTTACTAAACATTTTGATTAATCAGACTTTGACAAACATCCATAAATAATTAAGATCCTTAATCCTTAAGCCTAGATAGCTTAGCATGGGGTATCTACCCCTCGAGAAAAAAGTTTTATTGAGTCCCATTTATTTTATGGGAGAAAATCAAACTGATATAAAATTATCAAAAAATAAAATCAGAAAAGTAGGAGGAAGTAACATAAAAATGGTTTTTATCAAATTTATTATTCAAATTATTCAGCACTGGGATAAAAGTAATAATCTTAAAATTATATGATATTTCACAAAAATATGTGTGTTCATATATGTATGTTAATATTCATAGAGGTTATATGATATAACTTTGATACAATTGTAAATCATAAATAAAGGAAGTTATGAAATATATTGGAGTCCTTTTTAAGGAAGCATTATCTAAAATATTTGGAAGAGGAAAAAAATGAGCATTTTAGAAGTAGCAAGAATAACAAATCACCTTACAGATTTTGCTTCCAAATTAGGGGAAATAGTGGGAACTGATGGTTTTCGTATTGATACTGGGGAATAAAATGTTCATAATAACTTAAATATTGTAAGAACATAAGTTATTTAATGCTTAGACTTGTTTGAATATATTTTTGATAATTTTAAATTTGACAATATGCAAAAGCATGATCAAATAACACTTTCCCACATGTTCAGAAAAATTTGGTTGATGTTTTACAATGAAATATATTTATTAAAAATATATTATACAGAAAGAGATTTAAATACATATGTATACCTATCTATCTATATATATGCACTATATATATATATTTCACACTATATACAGTACATGTCTTATATATTTACACCATTTATAGAGAACTGTACATAGAGCAAGAGATCTGGAAAATAACCATATGGAATAAAGTACATGAATACACACTTGAGTACTTAGACCATTTATAAAATCAGTGGGTAATCCATCTCTCATCACTTTTTCACTCTAATGTTTGTTAAATGTTCCAGGCACAGTGCTGCAAATGTTGAGATAATAAGAATGTTAGTTACCATAATTAAGGAACTTAATTTTCCAGTGTTCAAACATCTTAAAGTCAATAGAGGAAAATAGTTATATAAATGCAGAAGTATAAAGTATTGGTGGATTATATGACAAAAATTAATAAAAGAATGATGAAGTTAAAGATATATAGTCCATACGGTCAAATGTACTGTAATCTGATTTTTAGCCACAGCACATATATTATCTGACACCTAATAACCTTGAACCTCTGAGCTATATATTCAAATGTGACCCAGTCAGGAGTAATTGGGAGGACTGGAGTTAATATGCTTCAAGTGTCTAGCACAGTATATAGAAAAAATATATTCTTTTAATGAATCATATTTGAATATGCTGCAGGTGCTATTAGTAGTAGTAGTAGTAGTAGTACAATAACTACTACTATTACTACTCTGCCTCTTTGGTTGTTGATTCTATTTTAACTAAAATTTCCAATAAATCACAGTAAGAGGTTGAGAGTGTGCATAGAGAGGGATTTGTGGATTGTAAGTTAAACTAGGGTGGTAGGTCCCTTGGAAGTTTTCTTGACCAATGAAAATGAATGAGGTAAAAGAATTAGTCTAGATGGCATTTGCAGGTACAGTTCCAAACCCCCAAAGTGGGTTTTTCCAGGTGTTATTGAAAAATAAAAAGAATAAAAGTATAGTTGGCATTAATGGACATGGGTGCAAATGATAGGGGATGTGTTCAGCGAAGGAATAGGAGGTAGGATTATTATATTATAGAACTCTGTAAACTTTGTACAAACTTTGGCTTTAACATGAGGGAAAGGGGAAAACATTGGAAGGTTTTGAGCTGAGAAGTGACATAATTAGCCTTCTTAAAACTATTATTCTATCTACTCAATTGACAACACACTGAAAAGAGTAAGGTGGATGCAGATAGGGCGGGTAGTAAGAGGTTAGAATGATATTGCTGTGAGATGGAGCTGGTGAGAAAAGGTTATATACTTGATGCATTTTGAAGATAGAGAAAGCAAAATCAGCTAATGGATTTGATATTTGGGAGTTAGTAAAAGATCATAATTTATAAACCTGATGTGAGCAGCTATAAAAACGGATTTGCCATTAATTTAGGTGGGTCATAGGTCATAATACAGATTAAGTAGTTTTTGGGGAAAAAAAGTCAGAATCTATTTTTACCCATATTAAATTTGAGATATCAATTAAAAATAGAATACGTTGTGTGAATGGGCAGTTGAGAAATTTGAAGTTGCCAAATATAAATAGCATTTATATGATGATATGCAAATGAAGGGGAAGTGGATAATTGTAATTATAAGTAATATTGTTACATATTTCCCAACCCTGAATTATGTCGGAACAGACTACATTGGTGGTTCTTGGCTATGATTCTACAGGATCATAATACGAAAAAAAAAAAAAAAACAACATACTGATCTCACCATCATCATTACTACACATTTTTATGGATAAATAGAACTCAAAAGAGTTGAATCTTTCTAATGATCAACTAAATTGTCAGTGATTTTAATGGAACTCACATCTAGGACAACTGTTTTCTAGTATGTGACTTTTCCATTGCACCATGCTGCATTATATTATAACATGGTGTCTCCCACTGCAATTTATAACAACCTATCACCCACAGGATGTTTGGGTCTGATTTCATTTTTTCATTAAAGTAATGGAATTTAGCCTATTCTTCTCATAATTGACAAATGTAAATTAAGCTACTTAAGATATAAAAATTCTACTCGATGTTTGTATGTTGATATTCTATTTATCAACTTGCATTTAGATAGCTAAACTAGTCATTTAAAATAGAACAGGAATTAGGCAGACAGAAGGTATAATTTGATGAGATAATTTTTCAGTTATAAGACAAAATCACATGACACTCACGTACTTTACCCTGTTGTGAGACAGCTATATGATTTTTCATCCCCAAAATTTTCCATTGTAATAGGACTACTAGTTTTCTTTTAAATTTAAGCTTGTGAAAAAATAGAGGTAAATTATATACATTTTTAAAAATTAAATACCCATCTCTAAAACAAATTCACATAATATTACATATTCTAAAAACCATGACAACAACAGTGTTAAGTCATGTTGATAGTACATATTCTTTATATAATGTAAAGTGATGAACCTCTGTAGTCAAGTGCTCCTCAAAACTGTAAAGAGGGCCGGCCGAGTTGCGCGGTGGTTAAGCGCTGGCTTGGGAAGCCAGCGGCCCCGGTTTGGGCCCACATGTGAGGGCCACTGACACTGCCCTCAAAAAAAAAACCGGTAAAGATCATCAAAAACAAGGAACGTCTGAGATCCCACCACAGTCAAGAGGAGCCTATTACACCATGATAATTAAATTTAGTTTGGTATCTTGTGAATCCTGAAACAGAAAAAAGACATTTGGTAAAAACTGAGATGGTATGAATAAAATATGGACTCCATGTAATGACAGTGTATCAACATTTATTCATGTATCATGACAAAAGTAACATACTGATGTAAGATGTTAAGAATACAGAAATACATCTGGCTGGCTGAGTGGCGCGGTGGTTAAGAGCTGGTTTGGGGAGGCCAGCGGCCCCGGTTCAGATCCCACATATGAGGGCCAGTGACACTGCCCTTAAAAAAAAAAAAAAAAAAATACAGAAATACAGGTGTTGGTATATAGGTAATTTCTATACCATCTCCTCATTTTTTCTGTAAATCTGCATGTTCTCTAAAATAAAATGTCTATTTTAAAAAGCAAAGACAATATATGAAAAACACATTATTTACAAAAGCTAGCACAATTTATCTTAACAAATACTTTGTCTGTGCTTACTATGTTCAAGCCATATGATAGGTCTTCAGAGTGTACAATGATAATAAAAAACGGCCCCTCTCAAAATGATATATAGACAGGAAACGGGCACATGAAAAGATGCTCAACATTATTAATCAATAGAGAGATGAAATTAAAACCACAGTTAGATAATACTATACCCTCACTAAAATGGCTACGATCATAGGATCTTTATTTGTTATAACAACTCATCATAAACACAAATGTCCATTACAAGTAAGTGGATAAATAAGTTGTACCATAGTCATACTCATACAATGGAGTGCTGCTCAGAAATAAATATATGGAACACCATGGATGAATCTCAAAATAATTATGTTGTGTGAAGAAGTCAGACAAAAGGTGCATATACTGTATGATTCCATTTATATAAAATTCTAGAAAATACAAACAAATCTATAGTTCCAGGGCTGATCAGAGACTGCCTAGGAGTGGGGTTGCTATTTAGGAATGAAAGGGGGTGACTACAAAAAAAGCACAGGAAGGGCTGACCGAATAGCACGTTGGTTAAGAGTCGGCTTGGGAATGCCAAATCTGAGCAGCAGGGCCCCGGTTCAGATCCCATATACGAGCCAGAGACGCTGTGCTCTCTATAACTAAGATGGTGACCTGGAGCTGGGCTGCCTTGAGTCGCCGGGGACGGTGTAGACGGAAGCGGGGCTGGCCGGCAGCTGGCCTGCGCTTTCGTGAGCTGTTGTGAGCCACATTGATTGGCCGTCCAATGGCCAGCGAGTGACTGGAAAAGAGCTATGATAATAACATGGGCCAGTGAAGCGACATCCTCCACAACTAGACTGAAGAACAAAAAAAGACAGCAACTTGTCTGGTCCTCTTCCCTGATTCCCCAACGCTGTTCCCTTCCCCCAATTCCCCAATTAAAAAAAAAAATCTTAAAATAAAAAATAAAGCACAAGGAAATTTGGGGAGTGGTAGATATGCATATGTTCATAACTATGACTGTGGTGATTTCTTGGGTATATGTAAGAATATATCCATATATGCCAAAATGATTAAGTTGTACACATGAAATATGCCCAGTTATTGATGTAAATTATACCTCAATAAAGATATTTTTAAAAACTGGTCTTTTGGGGCCCAATATCTTACTATAGAAAATAAATGAATGTGTAAAGCAACTTGTCCTTCAGAATCTTATACATTTTTGAAATCTGGTGGTTGCAGTAATATTTTTGTGTGTGTTTGTATACTCTATTTCAAATTTTTAAATTAGAATTTTGTACCTTAATCTCAATTACTTCCTCAAGGTCACATAGCCAGAATGTAGCATAGGCAGTACAAAAACACATATACACTCAATTCCAGAATAGTGTTCATTCCATTTAACCCAGTGATCCAAGTTCAGGGGTGACTGCATACTTAGTGTTTCTCTCAGGATTTATAGACATGAACACATCAGTGAAAAGGTTGTATATAAAATGTTGGATCACGAATACCTATGTTATGATGAGCCATAATGCTTCATCATTTATGTGTAACCTTGATATCTTTCATTCAAATAACTTCATCTGTACTTTCTAATTCATATATATATATATATATATATATAATATATATATATATATATATATACAAAATAGTTTCAATTATGTTTACATAGAATGCTTTCAAAATATGGCAATATTATTACCCTCCTCTTCAATGTTCCAAACTAGATGCATGACTTCCCAGCTACACATTCATTTACTACTTAATAGATCTATACACAGTGATTGGAAAGTGAAAAGGAAAACTAAGAAGAGCTTTGACTATTTCCATCTGCAAGTTCTAATCATCCTAACAGCTCCCCAGGGTTATCACATTAAGATACAGTACATATTTTCCCTAAATTAAATCTTCAGAGAACATTTCTTTATCTTTGTGATTAATAGTTTCCTTCAGAATTGATAGTAGTCTGGAGGAAAATATAACTTCTAATTCTGGCTTTATTATTGTTAGAATTTTAATCAGTTTAGCACACATTACATAGAGAAGAACATTAAGTTTTCTTTCATTAACACTCAGTAAATTATATAATTATTTAAAATGGTATAGCAGACACATTCAGCCTGTTGTATCTATTTCTAGGTATATCCCATCTTCATAATTAAAAATAACTTTAATAAAAACTCATATCTCTTGAAAAACTGAAGATTAGACATTTAGAAACCTCCTAACAATTTTAGTCACTTCCTCAGAGCGGCATGCTAGAATGTGGCACAGGCAGTAATAAAACCCACATACTCTTCAGACTTATAATTTGATAAGGAACCTTGAGAAATCCATTAAAAAATGATGTTTAGAGAACTAGATCTTCAAGTTCACTTTTATTTTATTAAAATAGTATGTTTAATTAGATTATGGATATGGAAACAAGATTCTCCAGAAATATGAATTAGAAGCTTAATTTTGACTGAAATATATTTCCCTTAAAGAAATTTAATCACATTTTGATGCTATAATGACTGTATAGACACAATATTGTAAAGAAATGATGCACATAAAATAATACTATGTCATATGCTCTAAATGTAGGTAGTATTACTTCCCAAGAAATTCATAACCTAACTTCTATTATACATAATGAAGCTCTTGACCTTCAGTGTTTTTAAATTTAACAACAGTATTTATCTAATATTGATATAAACTAAATACTTCTTTTTAATAGTAGGATTCTTCTGTGATTTTAGGATAGTCTGAACACCTTTTTATATAAATATGTCCTCTCCTTTTTCCAGTACTAATACTGTTCCCCTAAGTAGAAGCAGACTAAATTATAACTCTTTTTTAAACACTGAGATAAATAAGTTTATCAGATTCATAATGGGGAATAATTTTCAAGAAATAGTTTACACAAGTATATTTTATGCTGAGGAGACAGAGGTAATGGAGAAGGAAAGCCGTTAAGACTGGGATATCTGCAGGTACAGAAATCATGTTTTTCCTAATCTAATTTATAATATATCAGCTTTAGAGTGACCACATACTCAGAGGATCATTTGAAGATGTGGCTTCCTTTGACGTTTTTCAAAAACAGCCCTAATTCAAGTATTAATAACATTCATAGTGATGAGTATTTCAATTTTTGTTGTCAACACAAGGGGATATAGGTCATTCTCAGATTCTAAAAAGAAATGCCAAAAGAGTAGATTGATATTTTTGATGAAATTGTAATAAGATATGTCCTCTGTATTTATGAGCAGTATACAAGTTGTGTCTTCCACAAATCCAGGGAATGCCATTCCTGGACTCATGCAATTAATAATTTATGAGGTCACATAGCACGGCTGCATTCAAGTGCACAGCAAGTAGACAAGTAGATGCATTACTATCCATCAGTAAAAACTCATTCTACTAGTACAGATTTTCATAGCCAGGCCAATTACTTTCTTATTTTTATTTCATCTAAATACTCTAAGATAATTTTTTGTTTGTTTTTTCTTAAATATTAACACTAGACTACTTGACTACTTGAAACATTTATTGAAAATATCTGTGTATAAGTTGACAGTTCAAACAATGTCATTCAAGGGTGAACTATAAACTATGTTTTAGTCATCAGTGTGATAATCTCATAGCTTTTGACTATGTTTCCATCTCTTCCTTAGAAATAGTGTATAACTCATTCCTATTAGAAGGCATGATTGTATTTCATGTAGAAAATAAATAAATTAAATATAATTTTAAATCAAAATTAATACAGTGAATTAGGACAACTTTGAAAAAAAAATCTGAAAACAAAGTACTAGAAACAAGGAACCTTTTAGACAATGTTTCTATTGTTAAGTAAAGACTGTTGAAACAAAGGCATCTAAATCACTGGATAGGCAAATCATACTATTTATATTTTTTTATCAACTATTATTAACATCACAGCTTTAGTTCAAGATAGTTTTGTACTAAATAGAGAAAAGATTTATGTCATAGTTAAACACCTTAGGGTCCCCCACCTAACCGGGCATAACAAATAGAAAATGTTCTGAAAGTTTACATTTACTATGAACATGATACATGTTATCAAGCACAGAAATCACAAACAATGTGACTTCTACTACAGCAGCACATTAATCAAGACACAAACTAAATTAAAGTGAAGTTCCAGTTGGGCAGGGATGTAACACTATAAGATATTTTCCATCACACAATCATTTTATAATCCATTTTACAACAAAACAATAGACTACAGCAAATGTGACTGTTCTCAAGTCACAAAGTCAAATGTAGGTCCAAAAGCAAGACAAATGAATTATAAAATATGCTAAGTCTCCTTGGCCTTTCCAAGAATCACATCATATAATTAAGCCTAATAAGAGTAGTTTTCATTATACAATGAAATTATTTCATGTAGGACAAACAATGAGGGTGATTTTTTTTCATTTAAATAAATAATATTTTTTAGAAAAATAAAAATTCATTATTGTTATTCTGAAATCTTTTCATTATTATTACTAAAATCAGTATCATAACAATGCATTCTTATTTTAATGTGGTGCCTTATAATTCTTTATAAAAATAACACCCATATAATATACATGCCTTAGACTGAATGCTTTTGTCCCTCTAAAATTCATATGTTGAAATCCTAGCCCCCAATATGATCATATAAAGACTGGAGTGGGGGGAGCTTTCAGAGTTGACTCAGCCATGAGGTAGAGCCTTATGAATGGAAATAGTATTTTTACAAAAGAGACCCCAGAGAGACCTTTGCCCCTTCTGCCATGTGGAGACACAGCAAGAAGACAGCAGTCTATCCATCAGGAAGTTGCCCTTGCCAGGCACCAAATCTGCAGACATGTTATCTTGGACTGCCCAGCCTTCAGAATGTAAGAAATAACTTTCTGTTGCTTATAAGTCACCCAGTCTTTGGTATTCTGTTTTAGCAGCCTGAATGGACTAAGGAAGATAATTATTTTTTTTTCTGTATAAAATTAGAATTAGCTTCAGTGAAAAGTTTAAAGATCAAAGCTTTTGCTAATTCAAGTTTCCTGGTATTTCCAAATTTATAATGAATAAAGGGAGTGGGGAAGAGTAAAGCATGGTAGTTTTGAAAAACCACGTGTTTAGATTTCTATTGGAGATACCTTGGAAAATGACTTTTTTTGTAACTTTGTTGGAGGGGATATAGTGGTATCTTATTCCTAATATCAATTCTTTCTGGAAATTGTGTTTTTGCTCTCCTTCCTATCCCCATTGATCTGCATATCTACCTGGTTCTAATGGAAATCCCACATTCTTCCATTATCCATTTTTTTTCTTTTAATTGCTCTTCAAGTGGTGAATGGATAAGCCAGAGATGCTAACATAGCTACTCAGAATACTCATTCAGAATACTTAAACTAGAATTGAGGAAAAAACTGAGGTATGAAACTTCTAAGTTGAATATTTGGACTCCATCTTTTGTCAGAAAAAAAAAAAATGAAACCAACATGCTGAACATAAGTGAGAACAAAGGAAAGGAAGGAGAGGGAGGGAGGGAGAGAGAGAGAGAGAGAGAGAGAGAGAGAGAGAGAGAGAGAGAGAGAGAGAGAGAGAGAGAGAGAGAGAAATTTATTTAAGTCTTTATTTATGATTGACCCTGGAAGCCCAACTTCACTTTTATTGTTCTTTGAGATCGTTTGTTCCACAATTCATTCAATATCCCATTGTTTTTCTAAAACGTTCTCTTTTTTTTTTTCTTGTTTACACTGCAATCAAAAGATTCTTAATTTGAGCAGGGCTTCTCTCAGCCTCAATGATATTCTATAAGTGCATGTGTGTTTGTGTGTGTCTGTCTATCTGTCTGTGTTCATGAGGCTATCTGTCAATTTGAGTCTGAGTATACGACTGTGTGTCTTTATGTCTCTTTGTGTGTGATTGTTATGTTTTATGTCCATATACCCACATATTTATTTAGTCCTATCACTTTGTCATTACTGGCATAACTATTCACTCAATTAACATGTATTTAAAACCTATTGACTGTCAAACACAAGAATATATTCAGGTAATGTTAAGTTTTAAAAATAAACCCACATAGGGCCGGATGAGTGACTCAGTTGGTTAAGAGCTTGCTTAAGAGTGCGAGCTGAGCTCTGAGCAACAGCAGTTTGATGCCGAGCCCAAGCTGAGCTGCTGCTGAGGTGCTAATAGGTGGCAGGATGGCACAGCAAAAAAAATAAAATACAATAAAAAATAAAATAAACTCAAACAGAAATGTGATAGAAAGTTACTGATTGAAGATGAGAAAAAAAATTATGGGAAGTTTAAGTCCTCTTTGAGGAGGTGATATCCATGCTGGGACAAGGTTATCAAGAAGAATACTCCAAGAGGAGAAGAGAAGTGATACAAAAGCCCTAAGTGGAACAAACCTAAGAGTCAACACAGAAAATTGACTCTAGTGGCTGGATGTGGTGACCAAGACAGAAAGAGCAGAAAATCAGATTGGGGATAAGCCATTACCAATGGGGGAGGAGGTCACTGGAGGGAGTTTAGCTGCATGGTGGCATGATGTAGCTTTATTTTCCAGATAGTACACTGATTGCTCAGTGGAGGTTGGATTTATAGGAAGATATGAGTAGACAGAGAAAGATCAGTGAGGGAACTATTGTAGTAGCATTTGATAGGAAGTAAGTGTAAATTGGAGTAGATTGAAATCAAGGAAGAAGAATAAAGATGGATGGATTTAGCATACATTGAAAAGAAGCAGGGACTTGCTGGAAACTGGATAGAACTTGCTATAAATTGGATATCAGGGTCTAGTTTATTCAAATATCTTGAATATATTTTTTGAGCATGTGGTGATTTCCTAGGAGAGGGAAGAATGGGTGATGACAAATTATGGTAGTAAAGGAAATCAGTAATATGATTTTAAACATGTTATATAGACATACCTTGTTTTATTGCACTTTGCTTTATTCTGTTTTGCAGATACCATGTTTTTTTACAAATTGAAGGTTTGTGGCAACTCTTCTTCAAGCAAGTCTATCAGTTACATCTTGTCAACAGGCTCAGAAGATAGCATTTTTTTAGCAAAAAAGTATTTTTAAAGTAAGGTATGGCTTTCTTTTTATACATAATACTATTGCACTTGATAGACTACAGTATAGTGTAAACATAACTTTCATATACTGGTGTGTGATCCGCTTCATTGCTATATTAACTTTACTGTGGTCATCTAGAACCAATCCCACAATATCTCTAAAGTATACCTGTATGTCTGATGCTTTTCAAGCATCTAAGTGAATATAATAAACTACTAGGGCTGCCATAAAAAAATAGCACAGAGAGGACGGCTAATCAACAGACTTTTGTTTTCTCATCATTCATATATATGAAATTTGTGCTGTTGTATTTCTTTTTTATCTTTATTAAATTTATTGGGGTGACATTGGTTAGTAAAATAATATAGGACACAAGGGTACATTTCTATAATACATCATGTATATATTGCATTGTGTTTTCTCCTCCACAGTATTCATCAAGATTCAAAAAGTCTCACAGAGCTGAGTATTTTCTTGATATGACCCCACATTTTTCCTGCTGTGACACTGCCCACGGGAGAATTTAAAGGCTCTCTCTGTGATCCCACAGAGCTCTGCCATCCAAGAGGTCTGTATTTTCTTGCAATGACCCAAACTACTTCATCCCAAGCAGAATTTCAGGAGAAACACAGAATTCTGCATGTCACACAAGAGATTACGGTACTGAGAGCAGATTTTAAAGCAGAACTGCAGAGTGCTTGTGCTTCCAGACTTCATCCAGAATGTGCATATTCTGGCAGAATATATGGATATAGATTTAGGTACATTAGAAGTTATCCCATAACGAAGGCCAGAATAGAAATGTTTATCTATCTACCTTCTCTTAAAGAGCTATTATTTAAATTACTCTTTCCACTACATATTAAAACATGGATATTATGAAAAATAAAACTGTTTGAAAAACAGATTGAGAATACTGTGTTTACATATACTATTAATTTTCTTTTAGATATGATCTTTTTACACATATTTAAGTAAAGGCACAGTAAACAGCAATTAGTTTTTCTGCTTCAAAATTTTCTTTTCCAACATGAGGTTGAATAATGGTCAAAGCTGTTGAAGTACATTTATTATATTAAAGAGACCCCGGACAAGATACAAATTAGTTTAAATTTTAAAAAGAGAATAGAATGACAGTAACAATTTGCATATCAGTAATCCCACAGGTTAAGAATTTAAGTATTACTTCCTGCAGATATCAGAGACCATAATAGCACATTTATATTTTGTATTTCTGGACCTAGAATAAAGTTACCATATAAATAAAGCAAAATGACTCAGAATAGGGAGCATATTCAAGATTTAAAATGTAAACTTAAGTTGCATTTTAATATCCACTATATTAAAAAATGGTATTAAGATTTTTCAAATTTGTGAAGTAATACTACGGAAACTGGTGTAAATAAATCATTATAACTTTTTACACAGAAATGAAAATGATGCTTCAGATGAAGATTATAAATCGAGGGAAAAAGTCATAGAAATACAGGAATATTATCTAAGAGAATCTTGATGCAGATGGTTTTAGGATCTTTGGGATGGAACAGAAAAAGAGATGTATAGATTGAGAAGATGGAGGTGATCTGGTTTCATTTAGAGAAATCAGTGGGTTTTGTTCCTTGTACTCCGTGTAAATAACTTATGAAAACTCTGGATACTTGCTCTCTGCTGGCTCTTCTAAAGTTTTTCTTGGCTGATAAAATCTATTATTGTAGTGGTTAATTCTATGTTAACTTGACTGGACTTAGGGATACCCAAAGAGTTGGTAAGACGTGATTTCTGTATGTGTCTGTAAGGTTGTTTATGGAGGAGAATAGCATGTGAGTCAGTGGTCTGAGGAAAGATAGGTCACACTCACCAATGTGGATAGGCATTGTCCAATCCAGTCAGGGCCCCCAACTGAGGAAAATAGTGGAGGAAGGGAGTGTCTTTCTCTCTTCTTGAACTGGGACATTCCATTTTTACCTACTCTCAAAAACCAGAGCTCCTGTTTCTCAGGCCTTCAGACTCAGACTGGTTATTGTTTTATTAGTTTCAGGTGTACAAAGCAATGTAATAGTTAGACATTTATACCCCACACAAACAGATAACTCTCCTCCCCCAATCTACTACCCCTCTGACATCATATATAGCTGTTATAATTCTACTGACCCTATTCCATATATATATAATTGTATATATATTAAATTATAGTTGACCCTCATGCACTGTTGGTGGGATTGCAAATTGGTGCAGCCTCTATGGAAATCAGTATGGAGGTATCTCAAAAAACTCGAAATGGAACTACCGTATGACCCAGCGATTCCACTCTTAGGTATCTATCCAGAGAACTCTAAATTGCTATTTTGAAAAAATATATATATATGTTCCCCTATGTTATTGCAGCACTTATTCACAATTGCCAAGACTTGGAAATGATGTAAATGCTCATGGGTAGATGATTGGATTAAGAAATTGTGGTGCATTTATACAATGCAGTATTACTCGGCCATAAAGGGGAATTAAATCTTACCATCTGCAATGATATGGATGGACCTAGAGAACATTATGCTTAGTGAAACATGTCAGACTGAGAAAGACAAATACTATATGATTTCACTTATATGTGTAATGTGAAGAATAGAATAAATGAACCAACTAATCAGAAACTGTCCCAGAAATACAGAGAGCAAACAGGGTTGGTAGATGGGAGGGTGATGGGGATGAGGGAGAAGGTGAGGGGATTTGAAAGTACTAATTGGCAACCACAAGATTGCCACAACGATACGAAAGACAGTTTGGGGAATATAATCAATAAATATTATAGAGAGTTTGTAGGGTATCCAGTGGATACTTGCCTTATTAGGGAGACCACTTCATGGACAGTGTAGATGCCTGAGCACTACGCTGTATACCTGAAGCTGAAGCTGAATAATAATGAATGAATTTCAACATTGGCTTTCCTGGTTCTCCAGCTTACAGGCAGCATATCTGGAAACTTCTTAAATTCCCTAATCATATGCAAACAGAAATTCTGGGAAAAGCAATGTAAAGATCTAAAGAAAAAGAACTCAACAATTTTCTCAGAGGAAACTGGGATGTAGGAAACCACAGAAGGTTCCTCTCAAAATCAGATTAATTTCACAGTAAGAGTCATTGGGCAAGCTGTCCTTCCTTGAATACAAGAGTAACTCTATCAAATGGTTATATAAGATATGGATAGATATGAAAGGAATGACTATGTGATTGGTCTTAAACATTAGACTGCAGGATTATCATCAAAATATTTTTTTCTTTATTTTTTATTGAGGACAGAGATGTGGGTATTGAGAAAACATATTTATAAAATTTGTGAAATTAGGAAAATAGGAGTCATAATCAGAATAAATCTATCTTTGGAAAAATAGGAAGAGCCACAATAGAAATAATTCAAGATTATAGACAACAGATTAAAAATCTAAATCTTAATGAAATTAGACACAAGCCAAATGACTCAAGCTATAGGAGAAATATTCAGAGTTGGAAATTATTTGGGAATTCTATATCAATGGATACTCCTGAATGACTCAGAACCTAAGAAGTCCTATTTTATACTGTCATTTAAACTATATGTTTATATTTGAAGGACTGAAAACAAACATGTTAATTCACAGAGAGAGAGAAAAAATAGGGGAATGCTCAGGATTTTGCAAAAGAAACAGACATGTAAAACAGAGGGATAATAAGGAAAAATAGGAAGACAAAACCTCAAGTGCATTTATAGACAGAATGAGGTTGATAAAATTTTAGGGGTCTCAGGAAATTGAAATCCACTGGTCATGCTCTAATGAGATCCAGGGCTTGTTGGAGAATATCTGACTGGTGTCATCCAAATTGAAAAATTATGAATTTTGGCAACCTATTACTTGTTATCACCATAATGCACACTTCTCTAATTAGAAAGCTGAATCTCGTTAGGAAAAACAAGAATAATAAGAAAAGAAAAGACAGTTCTAGATTTCTTCATAGTGGCAATATCAGTTACCTACATGGTAGAGTGGAGTGCTAATCTAGTACATATGGTCAAAATTTGCTTAGAGTCCATCTTTGGCCAGAAATTCTGCAGTGTTTGAGGAAGCTAGTGAACTCTGGCCAGTACTCATTAAAGAGTGTTTCACTACAGAAAAGAATTAGTGGACAAAGTTTACAATACGTGCAGCTTTCTTTAATGCTTGAGTCTTGACTGATCCATTTCTTTCTTTCCTCCTTTAATGCAGATATAATCAGGGTGTCATCAATATTCTGGACCATTATATAACCTCACGTAACTTTCTAAGCATATAACTACTAAAAAGACAGAGGTGAAACCCGTGGTCATTTAGAAAAAGAGTGGCACTGAGACATCAGTACTAAGGACAGAATTAATTCTTACCATGTATAGGGTGTAAAGAAATGGTTATGTGGTTGAGAAACAAAACTTGGAAACTACCTTCATACAAATAAGTAATAAGGCAAATGGGGAGTAAAAAAGATGCCATTGAATCAATTTTATTTATGCATTCTTCTGATTCATTTCTGAGCTTTTGGGAAAAATTTTCACTAGCAGTTTGTTTGTTTGTTTGTTTGTTTGTTTGTTTGTTTGCTTACTAGTCATCCTCGGTCAATGCTGATAGGAGCTCTTCCTGAATGTAGGAGCAGTGCTGCCCTGACAGACTGATGCTCTTATCCTGTGAGGCAGAGCCACACTCACAGTTTACCACAGATGAAAAACCTCAACTCAGTGGGGTAAGAGAAGACAGTGTAGGAATTTATTTTTCCCAATTTTGACTTACAGAAAAGAAGGGTATGCTTTAAACTTCTGGAATTTTAGCAACTTGTCTACCTTCTTTATCCTCAAAAATATCAGATTAGTGAAAGGTTTTACTTTGCCTATTCTAATCAGTTGGATGGAGCAAATCTATTAAAACATCATGAATGTGAGAACTGGTCTCTTTCCTTCTCCACTGACCCCATGAGAGGCAGGGGAATAGGTAAAGGCATCTTGTCTAGAGAAATAAGATTTCCCTTGGTTTTCTATTCCAGGCCTGACTGAAGGGAGGGGGTGGAGTCAGCCTATGGTACCTATGTTCTAGTTTAATTATGTTTATTAGTGATTGTGATGATGTTTGATGTTCAATCTACTGATTTAATTCTTTCGTTTCTCAATTCATTCAGAACCATGATGGGAAATATGTGTCATATTTATTTAGCTCTTAAAATATTATCAAGTGAATATTTACTTTATACAATTGGGCAAGGGTATGGCATCTCCATATCAATATGTAAATCACCTAAAATCAATATCTGTAAAACTAAATTATGTTACCAATCCTTCTACATAGAGGTTATACACTAGCTCCTAAGACAGAAAGAAATAGGAAGAAAGGAAAAAAAGAGGGAAGGAAAGAAGGAAGGAAGGAAGGAAGGAAGGAAGGAAGGAAGGAAGGAAGGAAGGAAGGAAGGAAGGGAAGAAAGGGTGGATGGGGGAGGATTAAAAACAAAAAAAAAAGAATTAAAAAATAAAGAAAAAAACCTCTTTATCAAATACTTTGGGCATTTTGGAATTAAGAATCTACATCAAGTCAGGGTTTTCATCTTGGAGACAGAGTTTTGAAGTCAGTTAAGTTAGAGAGGAGAGATTGCATAAAGAAGGAAGCCAAAGTAGATTTGTGGTATACAAGTAAGGAGCACTGAATGAGGGAGCCAGGGTTCTGAGAGTGGAAACACTGTGACAGATATTCAGAACAAGGCTGGGCTTATGGACATGCTTGAGATGGATGTAGTAGCCAAAATTGCTTTAAGAGGTATTGTTTGAAAACACCAGAAAAAAAAAAAAATGGATTCCAACTATATTTCCAATTAACACTTGGCACCTTCTTCCTATAATGTACGTAAAAATTAATATATTCTGAATATAGTTTCCCTACCTTTTACCTATGTAATTATGAGGATTAAATAAATTTGTTAAATTTTATATTAATTTATAGAAAAAGTTAGTAAAATAAGATATCCAAATCAAATTATATAAAATAACATATATAAAGTAATAGATTTCCTATTCCAGAAATGGTTATTAAACACTGAAGTAATTTTAAAAATGTTTCTCTTTATTTCCTATTTTGTAATTTAATTTTTTTTTTTTTTTTTTTTTTTGAGGGCAGTGTCACTGGCCCTCATATGTGGGATCCGAACCCAGGCCACTGGCTTCCCAAGCCAGCGCTTAACCACCGTGCCACTTGGCTGGCCCTCCTATTTTTAATTTAAAAAACTGGGAAATAAGGACTGGCTGAGTGTATCAGTTGGTTAGGAGCTCACTCAAGAGTTCGAACTGAGCTCTGAGCAATGGCAGTTTGATGCCCAGACTGAGCTGACCTGTCATTGAGCTGCCAACAGGTGGCATGATGGCTCAGCTAAAAGACAAGAAAAAAAAAAGGGAAAATACTTGTATCTATGAATATATATTTACATTGTTAGGAAATACAAACTAGTTTAGATGTTTATGAGGAAATTCAGTCAAGTTTTTAACTTCTAAATTCTGTTTCTAATGTAAGATTACATATATATATACATATATATATACATATATATGTATATATATATATACATATATATATAGAGAGAGAGAGAGAGACAGAGAGACAGAGAGACAGAGAGAGAGAGACAGAGAGAGAGAGAGACAGAGAGATAGAACTAATTTTCACTTGGGTTATTTAATTATTATTGTACTAGGTTATATTTTAAAAGGCTACATATTAACTTGAAAATGAAATGTTACAGAAAGTTCACTAACTTAAAAATCATTAAAGTAATGAGTAATATCTCTTCCTAAGATTTCACTAAGTGTGGATTGTTGTAAATGTTTGATTTACCCTAGCAGAACAAATGTTCAAGTATGCTTTTTTTCCAGGATGCTACTGGGATCTCTAAAGTGTTTCTGACTAATTGGGAAAAAATTGCAGAGAATCAGGAGTAGCAGATGGAAAAACAGTTGGCTCTACCTACTGCCCATATTACACAGTTGCCAAAACACTTGAAAGTAATAGTCCATTTTGGAAACATTTTCTGGAAGAACAAATGTTTGCTACTGAAACTAACATTGGATCTATGAGGAAATACCCAAATAAAACATTTTCTTAGCTGAAATAAATATTTTGAGAATAAATACTTGAGAAATCCTGGCCAGGGTAAATACACCATTTCAATGTACATGCAAAAGAAAAGAAAAAAGAAAGAAAGTCTGATTGTAGACAGAGCATCAATATGTATAAAGAGTGGTGAATTAGTATATGTTATTTGTCTACATTTCAATATTAGTGATTTCATAGATGATATTTCGTCAGCATATTTAAACTGAGGAAAATTAAGTTGAATAAAAGAATGAGTATTTTAACTGGTTAATCTTAGCTATAAATGAAGTTGTGAATCATGTAAGTATCCTAAAAATTAAGGCAAATCAACATTTTCAAGCATTATGAACAAATGTCTATTTTTTTATCCTGAACATAATTAATATTGTTTATTAATAATCTGATTTAATTTGATTAGAATTTGTTTTAAATGTTTGTTTATCTGAGGGATAACAGGGAAAGTTTTTTATTTTATTTTGTTTTATTTTTTAGCTGAGCCATCCTGCCACCTGTTGGCAGCTCAGTGGCAGCTCATCTCAGGCTGGGCATCGAACTGCTGTTGCTCAGAGCTCAGCTTGCACTCTTGAGGGAGCTCTTAATCAACTGAGCCACTTGGCCGGCCAAGGAAAGTTTTTAATAAAAATCAGTTAAACCATGGTGGTGAGAACATAGAAATAACTCAAATTCTTGATATTTCTATGGTTCCTTTTAATAGATGAAGAATGCTACTTTTAAGGACTTCATTTTGCCTTTTTTTCATTAAGTAAGTCTCAAATAGATCTCTTATTATTTTTCTGTGAATATTAATATGCAGAATTTTGAAGGTAGTGAGGTCAACCTAGTTCAATTTACTCACTAATTATAGAGGAGCTAATTAAGTTTTAGAAAGGTTAAGCTATTTGCCCAAATCATATAACAAATTAGTCACAAAGCCAGGATAAGACTTCCAGTCTCCTAATTCTTACAGCAGAATTTTAAACTTCAAGTTGTATATTCTTATTTGTTTTCTCTTTGTCATTTTCTTTATATGCTAAGAGGTCAGAGTATAATTTCATGTGATAAGACATAAGGTTTTGATGTGTACTAGTCCACCTTTTTTTTTTTATTATGGCGATCTATTTATAAGCTGATGAGGATGAAAAATAATTAACATTAAGTGGTGAGATTCTCCACAGCAACTTCTAGGAAAAAAATAATTAAGCTTTGGTTTCAATGAAAACTTGTGAGTACATTTTTTTTTTTCATATAGCTCTCCAGCTATGCATACAAATGTACAATTCAATAAGTTAAATGTAAGGTTCTGTGCAGTAAAAGACTAACTTTGCTAAAGAGAGGTTTAGTCATTTCCCTCAGATCTTGAGAGTTGATCTCTAAGCAGTAGAATGTCCCTCCTGATGAGTGCCTTTATTTACCTTGGAGCCTTAGCACAAACTGAATGATCTATGCTAATCATAGAATTCATCCTGGGGTCTTGGACCATGCAATTTCACCTTGATTTCTAGAGGGGCTGGTTATAGAGGTCAGTCATACAGGTTGTTTACCATATCTTAATGACTGAATACCAATAACAACTCTGGACTCAAGGCTCAGCTGATTGTCCCCGTCTGGCAATACTCTATGTGTGTTACCACATATCATTTTGGGGAGAAGCAAGCACCGTTAGCATGACTGCGCTGAGAGCTTCCATGAACAAGGAGATCATTTTTCGGAGTCTGCTGAAACCTACCCTATGCATCTCTCCCCTTGGCTAATTTTAACCAGTATCTTTTCACTGTAATAAGCCATCACAAGTATAACAGTTTTGAAGAATTCAGCAACTTCTAGGAAGTTATCCAACCTGAGGGTACTCTTGGGGACCTCTGAACTTTAAGTTTGTATCAGAAGTGATAGTGGCCTGGAGGGAGCCTGAACTATGCAAGTTCTAAATACAAAATAGTTCAACTACTTTCAAATGAAAAAATTCATGGGAGTAAATATTAAAATTACAATGAAGAAGACAAAAAAACATATGTATTTAAAGATATTAAGCTAGAATACTTTACATTGAATTTAATCAGGATCTGTTTCACTGGAAGACACTAGTGTAATTCAAATGGGTTTGGCTGCTACTTAGCAAGAATCCATGATAAAATATTAAAGTATTGTAGTATATTGGGGGTTTGGACAATGTATTGATTTTCTGTTGATACTGATTTTAAGAAATAGATGATAAACATAAATGTGTTCATATAAGTAGAGAGACAATCAAAAAATTATTCAATATTTTAAATACTTAACAGCATTTAAACATATTCCCCAGGAGCAGTAGTACTATTTAAATGATATTTTAATATCACAAAGTTGCATTTGAATGGTCCACAAAGCTTTGTGGCTATTTGAAACAAATGTTCCCTTAGATTATCTCTAATCAGATTCACCTTTTTTCCCTATTTTTTTAAGTGTTTACCTCATGCTACTTCAGTTATTTGAATAGTCTCATGGCAAATAAACAAAATAGAGACATAAGATGATATATAAAATACATGCATGCTAATATTCAAATATGATACATTTATACATGAACATCAGTACAAAACATTATAGAACTATCAACACACTGTCCTTAATACACTGCAGTTAAATTTTATGTGGTTAAACTATTTTTATTACCATAAAATAGTACACATGCCCATTTTTAAATATACACCCAAAATGCATCACCACACCTTACAATATATACCTCTTTTTGAATTAACTTATTGAGTTATTGGCTACTCATTTGAACTAATCAATCTAAAATAATGTCCTTTTTTTGAAAATCTCATATAAGCATTTATGAAAGTATCTAAAAAATGAAACAAAATGAGTGTTTGTTTGGCATGAAATTCGGTATATAGTCAAATCCAAAAATATAATGTTTTTGCATCATATGAAATCTATATGTGTGTATGTATCTTTATCTATGTCTATGTATTGACACAAATATAGATTGATATATATATAAATAGATATACTTCAAGCTAGATATATGTAGTTATAGATACAGATACATACATATATCAGAAAGATAGATGATAGATAGATAGATAGATAGATAGATAGATAGATAGATAGATAAATAGATAGAATATTTCCTTTTAGTAGTTCATTCCCATCTGAAGGCTTTCTTTGTCTCTTTTTTCATGTCTACCAATCTAGTTATCCTGCCTACTGCAAAGAAGTGATGTTGGCAACCTGAGCCTGTAAAGCTTGAGAAGAATCTGCTTGAAAGATCAAAGTAGATGTTTATAAGTGAATATTTAAAAAAATATACCTCAAACAACTCTTTGATTTCTTCATTTAGTTAACTAAAGAATATTCAAAAATAAGAGATAACAATGGAGAATGCAATTGTTATCTCTAAATATAGATGTGCTTTCTCTTGAATTAACTTTAATATTTTCATGAATGATTGAGATATTTTTTTTATCTTTTCTTATATTAAACTTAAGATTCACATTTCTGCATGGAATGATGTCTAATAAATAATGGTGGAGGAAAAAAAGAATAAGTCCCTGAAACCATGTATATATATTAATTGGACCCTGCAGCAGTTGATATTTCGAATCTCTGAACAAAGGTAAGAATGAATTTTATAGTAATGTTTTTTAAGGATTTTCTGATCAAATATGCTTATAGCTATTATTTCAGTATTCATGAAGCTGTACTTTGCTTTGGGCTCTTGGCCTCTTTGTCAGTTTCTTGAAGTCAGATTTTGAAAATAGAATTTACCATGGAAATTTGAAGGGGGTAATATGATGTGAGTTTAATGCTTTTCTTATAAAGCAAGCCATATTTTACAAAATGTAACTTGGATTGTCTCAAAGATTTTTTTGTTTTGTTTTCCCTTAACCTTGCCATTATGTATAGGTGCAGCGACCTTTTCTTAATATGGTCATTTAATTGCTGAATTGTTGAATATATCCAAGGCTCAGACGTTCTGAAGATATCCTTTTTGTTAGAGCACATTAAACATGAAATCTAAAGTACTCAGTATTTTATTTAGAATGCACTAAATAGTGTTTTTTCTCCCCCAAATCCATGTTATAGGCAAACTGGATTACACTAACTTGGGGTCACAGTCCTAACCTTCTGAATCAGAATTCATGAGGGCAGAGTTGAGAACATCAATATTAAAAGAGACCCTCTGGGTGTTTTTCATGCACATTCAACCATAACAGCCACCGTTGTGTATTCAATGATTAGAAGAAAGCATCATCTATAGTCAGTCTTGGCAAGGATATAGGGCTTGAAGAGATATATAGACATTGTTTCTGCTGAAATATAAAAGGTGATTTACTGGGTAGTGTGGAAAGGGGGTACAAGTTGGGAAATTATTAAGGTATCTGCTTAATACATGTAACGTGGTAATTCTTTAAATGTAGTACCATGTGTACAATCTTTCTACATAGCTCCAAGCAATGGTTGGTGAAATGTTGACAAGAATTGGTTAGGCTGTAAGAATGAAGCCAAAATAAAATGACGCATTGATAGTTCACCCAGAGACATTCCAAATATGATTTGACTTACCAGACAGATCTACATCGGGAAGAAAATATCTTCCCACTTTTTTGAAACTGATAATGGCTCTATATCACACTCCTTAACTTTAGAATTTCATATTCTCCTCAACAGAATTGCACAAAAATTAATTTATCATCCACTATTCTTATGAGAATCTCTGTTTCAATCAAGCTGATCTTTCCAATGTTCCTCAGTACTCAAATAGATATCATTACAAGCCTTTTTCTTAAGTCTACTCCTGTTCTCCTACTTAAAATTTAAGTTCAGAACAAGACTACATCTTTTATAACGCCTTTCTTGGGTGTTCGGGTTCACCATCATCATGCCCCATATACAATCTTATAATTTTCTAAAGAATCCTATATCACCCTTTTCTTGTTACTTGGTCACATTTAACCTGTTTTATTTCATATTTTCTACCTTACAAATAAAGAAAATAAAAAAGAGATGCAATGACAAATAATGTCAAAACACCTACTACAACTAAGTAGTTATTATAAACCACCCTTCACTTTTAATTTTAGCTCTAACTTTTCTTAATGGCAGAGATTCCCCAACTATACTCCACACAGTGTCATTTGTTTTAGAGGATGTTTGAAGTCACCTATGACAAATATATGCGTGGTGCAAGAAGTGTCTCCTTAAATTCAGTTCACCTGTACAGATTGTATACTTCCAGTGCTGAGAAGTTCTGTAACTATCAACAGAGAATCTCATGCATATTGTTTTTTTTTTTGTTTGAAGGTTCTGTATTTTAAATTAAGTTACAACTCTGTTTTCCACCACACTTTTTTAGTTTTTTGCACCTCTTGCTAATCAGATAACAAACCTCTCTTAATTCATTACCCTCAAGTATAAAAAAGTAAGGAGGATGGCTCAGCTGAAGATTATGCAACTATCAAATTTAGATTTTGGTATGTTTGTTTGTCTGTTATTCCCCTGGAATTTCACTGATGTGGTATATACTCTTCATTATTAAAGGCAAATGCATTATTTTGAAGGTTGACATATTCAACTCAGAAACAGTTCTTAGTATATTTTCATCCATGGGTATGAACAATTAACTTATTTATCAGGTATCCAAACAATAACTGTATCAGAAAAAAAAAACGCTTTTAAGTATAGCCATTATATTAAATATACCTAGAAGAATTCATTTAAACATCACAGTAGTTGGAAAACACACACACACACACACACACACAAATGGGAGGTTCCGGTCAAGAGAGTAGAGTGGGTCCACACTATGCTCACTTTCTCTCACAACCACATCAAATTTGTAACTAAAATACAAAACAACCATCATTGAGAATTCACCTGAAATACTGTTGAACCAAAGACCTACAACTAAGGACATACAGAGGAAGTCATCTCAAGACTGGTAGGAGAAGCAGAAATGTGGAACACCTGTGTGGCCATTAAAAATTGGAAGGGACATCTCAGGTGCAGAGCTATCCCTTCACCTCAAAGAAGCAATGGGTCCCAATGCCACACCAGGCTCCTGAGCCCAGGGTTCTAGTGCCAGTGAGAATAGTCTCCATAATTTCTGGTTGTGAAAACGAGTGGGCAGATTGTTTCTGAGTGAGATGGAGAGTGGCTGGAGTCCCACGCACTCCTCTTTTTTATCTTTTAATTAAAATTTATTGGGGTGACAATGATCAACAAAACTACATAAGTACACCCAGACACTCCTTTTAAAGGTACCACAGATGGACTTATTCACTGACGGAATCACTGGCTCTGAGTTCCAGTGTTGGAGCAGCAGCTAGAGAGGTGACAGGGACATATGATGGGGAACTGATATATTTGGCTTCAAGACAAGGGCTAGATAGGCAGCTTTTTTTCAGATGCAGAAGTTGGCAGAAGATTGTTTCTTTGTTGGGCCATCCCTTTACCTGGTATGCAGATGCAGGCAGTGGCATATTTGAGTCTCCATCAACCTGACCTCATCCTGAAGATTCTGAGAACCTGCCCCACCCAACTTTCAGGCACACCTAAGCCACTTCCAGTGGCTTTTTCATACAAACCACCTGCCTTGGTTCATGCTCCAGACTTCCATAAGGTCTCTTAAATGTTCACAGAGCCCAGACAAGCAGCATCTGGCTTGAGTGAGTCTTGTACCTCTGACTGAGCAGCCCTAAACCAGGAACTAGCAGCAACTGGACTTGGTTCATGGCTTGAATTTTCAAGCCTTCTCCAAGCAGAGTTCAGGCAGATGCAAACTGTGGATTACTTTGTGGCTCCTGCCAGGTGTCCCCCGGTAAGGAACGAGCTGCAGCTGAACTTGACCTGCAGCAGTTCCTCTCCCAGGTGACCTTGGGGCTGGCACACCCAGTGGCCAGCTTCAAAGGACCTGCTGTCTTCAAGGATGACACACACAAGAGGTGGAATGGGCAGGCACCAAAGCCCTGCTGAAGCATATCCTGCTCTGTAGCGTCAGCTTTTGAACAACAACTCTACTATAGTCATGGCCAGTTCTCACAAACAACGAGCCTGACGGTTAATTTCTCCCACTAATATGCAAACAATAACCAAGGCTCAACTACAAAAGGAGGGCACACCAAAGTCACGCAAAGGACAGATCTGGAGCACCTGGCTCTGTTACCAGGGAGACTGCACTTAACCACATAGCACACCTACTATATAAAGCCACTCTACTACGATCAGAAGGCATACCAGCTCTACCTAATAGAAACTAATACAGGGAGGAAGCCAAAGGGAAAGATAAAGAAACATGCCCCAAATAAAATAACAGAACAAAGCACCAGAAAAAGAACTAAAGAAAATAGAGACAAGCAATCTAACCAGACAGAAAATTCCAAAAATGGGTTATAAGGATGCTCAATGATCTCAGGGAGACCTTCAACAAAGAGATAAGAAACATAAAAATGGAGGTAGACAACAACCACAACAACACTAAACAAACAAACAAACAAACAAAAACCTGTCGCATCTCTGCGCGGCTGAATCTAGCTTCCTCGAGAGGACCGACGGGGACTCAGAAAAAGAAATAAAGAGCAAGAGACAGGGATAGTTTAAAAAGCAATGTGAGCTAGGGGTCTCTGTCTGATGGACAAGAGCCCCAAATCTGGTCAGCATGCATCTTTTATTGAGTACAAACAGCGAAGAGGCTTTGCTCTTTCTGAGGTCTGTAAATCACATGCCTCACCTAAGATTTCCGCCAAATTTCCCTATGCCTCACAGACAGCCCCAGCGGAAAGACTCTTTGATCAATGCAGCCCTGCCCCCTACGGGGACAGTTAATGGTTCACTATGACACCTTAAGGCAAGAATGCAAGGAGGACTGCTGTTAGCCTCTTGGGAAGATTTCTCTTTTCTGTTGCGGGTTGTAAGCTCTGCAGGAAAGGATTAACAGGCCCTTAGGCCCCATATGCTTCACCTCCTTAATTCCTCCCAGAGACCCTCTGACAGGCACCTGGCTTAGGCCGCCCTGATGCGCATATTTGATATAGGATCTCACACCTATATTGGCATCCTGTGCACATGTAGGGTCTTGCCCGTCATTGGCTGACCTGCCCTCTCTCCAGGGTCCCATGGGGTTTTGCCATAGACATAGTGAAAATCCTGTCCCCGTGAGGCCCTGAGGCCATGCTGTTAGGGGTGAATGTAGGGATGCAAATGCGAGGCTGCTGTGAGGCCACAAAAACCCAGTGAGAAATAAAAAATACCATAACTGAAATGAAGAATACCTTAGTGGGATTCAACAGTAGATTAGGTAAAGTTGAGGATCGAATCTGTGATTTAGAATTTAAGACAGAAGAAATCACCTAAACAGAATAGCAAAAAGGAAAAAAAAAATCCATAAAACATGAGAACAGTTTAAGGGGCTTCAGGTACAACATCAAGTGTACCAACAATCACATCATAGGGGTACCAGAAGGAGAAGAGAGAGAGCAACTATTTGAAGAAATAATGATGGAAAACTTCCCTAACCTGGTGAAAGAAAGAGATATACAAATCTAGGAAGTGTAGAGGGTCCCAACTAAGGTGAATACAGAGGCCAACACCAAGACACATCATAATTAAAATGCCAAATGTTAAAGACGAGAGACAATCTTAAAAAGCAGCAAGAGAAAAGCACTCACAAGGGAACTCTGATAATATTGTCAGATGATTTCTCAATAGAAACTTTGCAGGCCAGAAGAGATCAGCATGGAATATTCAAAGTGATGAAAAGCAAGAATATACGACCAAGACTACTCTACCCACAAAAGCTATCATTTGGAATCAAAGGATAAAAAGCTTCCCAGACATGAATCAGCTAAAGGAGTTCAACACCAAACCAGTATTACAAGAAATCTTAGAGGAACTCCTTTAAGACTAAAACAAAACAAAACAAAAATTTCAAAAATATGAATACTAAAATGGCAATAACTACATACCTATCAACAATTACTTCCCATGTAAGTGGATTAAATGCTCCAATCAAAAGATAGGGCTGAATGGGTAAGGAAACAAGACCCTTATATATGCTGCCTACAAGAGACTCATTTCAGATAAATAGACAGGCACAGATGGAAAGTAAAGAGAAGGAAAAAGATATTTCATGAAAATGCACACAAATAAACTAAGAAAAAAAAAGCTGGAGTAGCAATACTTATGCCAGACAAAATAGACTTTAAAACAAATACTATAACAAAAGACAAAGAAGGACATAGTAATCCCACTTTTGTACAGTATTTATCCAAAGAAACCCAAAACACTACTTCAAGGGGAAGTGTACATTCATATGTTCATTGCAGCATGTTTTACAATAGCAGAGATATGAAAGCGACCTGGGTGTGCCTGAATGGATGAATGGATAAACAAGAGATGGTAGATATATAAAATGAAATATTACTCAGTAGTAAAAAAGAAAAAATCTTGCCATCTCAATATGGATGGATCTATATATTATGCTGGGTGTTGTAAGTCAGACAGAACGACAAATGCCATATCATAGCTTATAACTGGAAGAACACAATAAACAAACAAATGAAGCAGAAACAAATTCATAGATACAGAGAAAATTTTGATGGTTGCCCTATGGGATTAGACTTGGGAGGGGTAAAAGAGGGGAAGGGATTAAGAAGTACAAATTGGTTGTCATGGGGATGTAGGGTATAGTATAAGGAATATAGTCAATAATTTTGTGATAACTATGTATGGTGTCAGATGGATACTGCATGGGTTATATCTATAACCATCAGGTGATAGATGTGAGGGCATTTGAGAGCAGGGTAAAAAGTTGAAGGGATTAAGAAGTACAAATTGGTAGCTATAAAATAGTCATGGAGATTTAAAGTATAAGGATATAATATGTTAATATGGTAAGAAATACATATAGTGCCACATGGGTTTGTTGAATAAGTATGATGTACACCTGAAATCAATATAACATTGTATGTTAGCTATATTTTAAGAAAAATCTTAAATAAATAAATAAATAAATAAATAAATAAATAACACATATGTAAGTGGTTAGACTATGAAACACAAAGATAAAATATATTTCTCTTTTTTCTACTAATATTTAAATTTAAAATAAGATAATCTTTGCTTTGACAAACTATTAAACTTGTCATTTTTAATGAAATAGGATATAATACAATATAATCAAATGATAATAAATAATATCTGATTTTAAACTCTCTGTATTATTTATTCCTCCAACAAGTAAACATTCAGAGAGCAATTTCTAACAATTAACAATGAACTATATATTATTCAAAAAATGTTCTCATCACAGGAAAGAATGGATAATTGACTTTGAACTGATGTGAACTTTCAGATTCATTATTTTGGAGCTAATTAAGTTATCCCAAAGGATTGCATGATCTCATCTGACATGCAGTGAGATTTTAGGATTAATGTAACATGTAATTTATCTAATTTTAGCACAATAATATCTTGGAATTTAATAAAAACATTCTTGTGTGTAACTTCAAATAAAATTGGCTTCAATGAATGAACTCTATGAAACCATTTTGAGTTGGAAGATGATTAGGGAAAGTTGTAGAGCTGATTATTTTAAAGGTTCTAAAGGTCTATCTGTAACATGAATGCAATAAAATTTAAGAAAACTATTAAATCTGAGTATATAATTCAAGATTTATTATTTTTAAACTGACCTTTCAAATAATAAAATATTAGGGTGAATTATGTTTACTTACTTTCTTTTTTTAGAATGATTTAAATTGAATACATATGGATATATTCTTATAATTTTTAATAAATATGGACAAAATAAATCATCTTCTCCATGATTTTTCTAAAAGCCTACTTTTTATTCCAGAACTAATCTGAAGTTAACGGCCAGAACTGCTACCATTCTATTTCATGTGTGATAATATCCATATAAATCCATGTACAGAAACATAAAAGATGTTTTCTAATATATTTCACATATATGACATACATTATATTTTTTTGCAACTTGCTTTTTAAAATTAAAAGAATCTTTGCATTTACATATAAGTTAAATTGATATACAGATAAATAAATGTGCCTTGTTGCAAAAACAGAACTATAAAAAGAAAAACAAAGTATGAAATATCATTTTCATATCCTGTAAAAATGTTGATAATATTACCCTTAATTCTGTATCTATTTCATTTCAAATGGTTATTATTTGAAAGTAACTAAAATTTGCTTAGATTCAATATAATTTTTTAAAGTAATATTGGTAGTACCCATATTTTGGTGGATGTTTGATCTGGTGGATGGTTGTAAGATCTGATCATTTTAGTGTTCGATCTAACTTAGGCTTGTATCTTGGTATTTAGAGATGAAAAGGGAACAATCATTTACGTGTGAGATAAAATTACTATTGAATGTAATTGAGAATTTGATGATTTTAAAAGATCCATTTCTCCCATAATGTAAATGCTAACTATGAATGATAAATTGTAATTCTTCAAAAAAAAAAAAAAGTCAAATAGAAAGAAATGAGGAAAAGCAGTGGTTTCACTTTGAAAGGTACAAAATGTGGATTTACCACAAATTTGGGAAATGGAGTAATGGGAAACTGTGTTCAAAAAGACAAACAAATGATCATATATGCCATAGAGCATCTCCAACTTGACATTGGATTCTACCAAGTCAAATATTATTTAAAACCCGTTTTCAACTCCTCTAAGGTTCAGATATATATACAGTTAACAATGTTGACCTAAAATCCAATTTTGTGTAGAGCTAACCTGTGCCAAGAAAGGTCAATTATATCATATTTGTGCTCTTTAAAATAGATACTTTTTGGATTGAAAGCCATCTGTTCTTGTAATAACTATGCCTCTTCTGTTTTCTTTATATAATAGTATTACTACAACCTGTTTATTATACTCTGCTTGAGTTGAAGACAAAACTAGTTCCAAATATCAAGTGTAGCAGGATAGCTATTGTAATGAATTTAAAATGACACACTTAAAAAGGGTAAGGCAACCATATTGTCTTCTTTACCATGTATTCAGCAGGGCCTTCACCTCGTGCAAATGTGTCACATAAACCTAATGAAAGCTACTAATGAATTAGCGATACTGAAATCATTTATATTAAGATTATTTATGATATCCAACATTCAGTATTCAATAGCCATTATATTGAAGGTATATATATCCTACGTGCTTGAGAATGGTCAGTGGTTAGAATTAGTTAGATTTACATATAAATGTATATATACTAGTTATAATCTGCCGATCTGTATTTGTTTGCCATTGATAACATGTTAGTTTAAAAAAATGCAATCTTGTGATTTAAAACCGCTACCATAGTTATCAACTATTGACGTTTTTGGACATGCTGGGGCCATACAAGAAAAAATATTTTCCAGACCTTTGGGATTTAGTGAGAAATTTGACATCACAAAGCTTTACATTGTAAAAACACAGTGGGACAATTTTCTCCAAAAATGAATCTAGGCAGGATATGAGATTCAATCTCATTATATTTCTGAAAGGGTTTTTTTCTTTGTGATCACTGAGATAATATGGCACTGTTAGAGTCTCAGCATTTGATCAACACTTTTTTTTTTTTTTTTTGAGAGCAGTGTCACTGGCCCTCATATGTGGGACTGAACCGGGGCCGCTGGCTTCCCAGGCCAGCGCTTAACCACCGCGCCACTGGGCCGGCCCTTGATCATCACTTTTAATCAAAAACAAGTCTGAGTTGTATCAGGAAAAGAAAATTAAGGAAGCAGAGTTTGATATGAATATCAATACCATAATAGCTTCCAGAAAAAAAAAAAGCAATGCATTTTATTTCCATAATACGATACCATGTAGAATTGAAGTAGGAAGAATACATGTCAAAATCAACCCTTCTAGTATGCAATGAATGCATTCCTAAATGAATTTAAATTTAAGATCAGGTTTTTTTTTTCAATGGCTATGGAAGTTTGTTGTCATTTATTGGAATACTCTTAGAAATTTTATGCAAACAATAATTAGTTTTTATTGCAAAAGTCAGCACATATCTCTCTTGTAAATAATTATAATTATAGCACACATAGTACTTGTAAGCAGTTAGAATATTCTGAATGTGCAATAACATTTCCAAAAATTTATGCTACATTTAAGCAGAACCAGCCCGTAAAAAATGCAAACTAAATATTTTAAATGTGCAGTGACATTTCCAAAAAATAAGAGAATAGTGTTCCTTTCCATTTCTCTCTGTGGATAAACATAACTCTTTCATCTCACTTTTTAAAATTAGACTAATTTCTTCTAAATTTGGAAATATATATATATATATATATATATATATATATATATATATATATGTATCTTCTCTCAGAAGAGACAGGTTGAACTTTTTTTGTGTGAAAATAATGAAAATACAATGAATCTCTTCTCAATACATCTTTTTCAAATAATCGTTAATTTAGAATTTAAGCTAAATGCATTAAGTTTACAAAAGGTCCAATGAAGTGATTATCCATTACTTTTTGAACATCATAAAAATCTTTATAGTATATTAGAGATTGATTGATTGATTGATTGATTGGTTTGTTTGTTTGTTGTTTATATATTTATTTAGGTATAGCACCTAATCTCTAATTTTTTTCGTTGGATTATTTCTACCTCATTGAATTGGAAATTCAAAGTGAAACTTTTCACTGCTTGACCTTTTTCTTCAGTTCCCACAATATGTTCTCTGGGATAAAATCAGAACATAAATGTTACATACCAGTTCTTATGTTTATGCTTTATCAAGTAAGTGGATATTTAAAATCATAAGATGGCCTCTTATTTTCTTAATATGTGTATTTTGTCAACAAATTAATGTGCTTCACACAAGTCAAATAATATTAGAGAAAAGACTTGGACAAACTCAGCAATAGTAGTTTACACCAAAAGATTTTAGTCCTATAATATTACTCTAAGTTCAATAAAAGTCATATATATCTGCTATGATTTAAAAGTCTTTGAAATATTAATTGATGACACACAGAATGAAAACAATAATATTCAGACTGAAAACAAGAATGAAGCTGAGAGCAATGCCTTATTTCCAAGACTGTATGACATACAGGATGAGAGCATTTCACCAAGCCCATGGCTAATGGTGGCATATCTTGTATTAGCCATGGCGAGAGCTCTACCCAGGAAAAGTCATCATGTCATCTGTCATAGAAACTCATTGAATTATACTGTTTCCACACTAAAAGAAGATATCCAATAGACACATAATTTTTTGAAATATTTGGAATTTTGATGCAAACAGTTTGGGGGCGATTTTGCTGTTTGTTGCAATGCGTGGCATTTTTACTGATGTAAGTAAATCTTTGATTTTCTTTTCAGATAACACTAAATCAGTTGGACCAGTACTATGTGCAATTGAAAGTTGGGACAGTGACTAGCCATTTCAAAACCAAGCAGTTAAATTCAGTCACACACACACACACACACACACACACACACACACACACACACACAATTATTTTCCTGAACACATATATTTTGCTGCTCGAGCAAGGGTAGGCATAACTTTGATGGTATAAGAAGGTGAACAGAACACTGCAATATGGTTACTTCTTACAGATGAAAAAAATTAAACTTCCAACAAATGTACGTAAAGAATTTATGTCATCATTATATTTAGAATTTGCGTTTGCATGTATGCTGGCTATGGTCATAGAACTAGAGTATGTTCAATAAAGTTCCACTGGGAGCATTTTATATACAATTAGAATTCATGTTGCTATGTATATATTTTTTATTTTCTCTTTACATTATAAATCTTTTGGTCTTTCTGGATGCATTTAAGATAATTATTTTAAAAACAATAGTACTGATTATCTTTGTTCAAGTTTAATAGGTTAACTTTTTTTCATTTTGCTCTTGAACAAATGAAGTTAAGACCAAGACAAAAGACAATCTAACACCTTCTGCTCAAAAAAAAAAGAAAAAAGAAAAAGAAAAAAATCTCATAACTTTCATTTTCAGAGATTTAGGCAGAAATATTAATTCCAGGCACCACATACAAATTCAAGTGAACTCTGTACTTTAATCGAAATGGCAGGATAATTATGGCAGTCTCTTTTTCAGGTACACTTATTTCATTTGATCTGAAAATGCAGTAAACTAAACAAAACAGAGCAAAAGTCATCATCATCTGGCAGTTTAGGGATTTGATAAACTTTTTCTGTTAAGCACAGGATGCTAAATACTTTATGCTCTATGAGCCATACATTTTCTGTAAGAAGTTATCAACTTGTCCTGTATAGCTTGAAAGCTGCCATAGACAATAAATAACAAAGGGCCATGGTTTTGTTCGAAACAAAACTTTATTTACAAAAATTGGAGACAGATTTGGCCTGTGGCTATATTTCATCAATGCCTGTATTAGTCTATTGATTAGGAAATAATACCTCAGGGATTTTAGTTACTAAATTGCGTTTGTTTCAATTGACAATTATATCATCTTCCTATCAATTTCTTCCACGTACTTTAAAAAAAAATAAACTGCAGAAAGTTAAGTATAGACTGCATTTAATAAAACTTGATTGCTAGTCTCTGAATATACTTTCTCTAGTCCACCTAGCTACCTGAGATTTAGCATAATCAAGTACCAAATTTCTTATCTTTTGTAGAATACTATCCCCAAAATTCCTTTTAACATGGTATGTCATCTGCATTTTATTTAAGATTAACCATATAAGCATAAGAAGAAAGCAGCTTATATTTTAGGAATCATGGAAGGCAACTGTCAAAAAAGTAGGTTTGAAGTCTACATATTTTTTGCCTTTTTAATAATCTAATTTCTACACAAACTGTATAAAACTATCTATCTGCAATTTTGAAAATTATAATTCCCATATAATATTATATGGGACAGGCAGTACCCTGTCCCATATTTTTACAACTTAGATTTATTTAACGTCAACCCTTTTAGCCATATCTCTGTTATTTTGCTTCTACATTTCTAAGTAATTTGTTTATTCTGACCTTACCTATTTTCTTTTTTGCAGTGTTTTTATATTAAGCTATTTTAAATTATTCACATGGCTTAACCTGTCCATATCTAAGTTTATAACACTCTTGGTAAAATAAATATTTGATGTTTATATTATTTATAGTCCGTTCATATTTTCTATATTTGTTCTTTTTTTTTCCTGAGTGATCAAATACTGTTTTAAATTCTCAATATCAGTTTCCCTGTGTTTTTCACCTAAATTTTGTGCTGCTGTTTTTATCTGTTATTATTGTTGTTAATGCTGATGTCTTTCCCTTCTTCCTGCTCCGAGCCAGATTAAATTTATTCTACTCTATACACAGGTTCTCACTGTGGGACTTACTTTTTACTGAACAGAATTTTCTTTTCTTTCTTGATCATGTATCTCTCCCTTTACAAATATTAATTTCCTACCCTGTTATACTTCAAGTTCTAGAGGCTTCCTAGGAAAAGGAATAGGTGGGCAATTTTCAGTTCTTTGTCATTAATATATAAATGTCTTTATTATACTTTCAAAGGAGAATTATCCTAGTTTATAATTTCAAAATCATTTTTCTCAGAAATTTGAAGAAATTACTCAATTATCTTCTACAATCCAATGTTACATTTGAGAATTCTAATGACATTTCATTTTTGTTTCAATTATTTTGAAAATGATTTTGTTCCTCTATGGAAGTAACTCTTCAAATATTTTACAATAAAATGTCATGGAGTGTGTCTTTCAAGTCATCACTTATTAATAAAAATGAGGCTGTTTGATTCAGAGATTATATTTCCATGCATTATTTCTTTGATAACTCTACTCTTTTTGCTGTTTTTTTCTGAAATTTCTAATTTCTAATTTATCTTCTATTACAGTATTTTTTTCTGCAATCTGTGAGATTTCTACATTTTTACTTTCTTATCTCACAACTGAATTATTTTCTTCTATCACAATTACAACATCTAATAACTATCTTCTTTTTAGATACCTTAGTTGCTAGCATCATATTTATATTTAAAATTTTATGTTAGAAGCTTCAAATGCTTGTTTTCCAAATCAATGGAAAGGCTCTAACTTCTCATTTCCTTTGAAAATGGATGGTGACTAGTGCTGCCCAATGGGTTCAGTGAGCACTGCTGTATTTTCCCTGTGTTTCTGACCATTTAATTACTGATGTAAAAACTCTTCAGTAACATGACTACCAACCAATTGATGAAAAATTATGTGGACAGGTGTTATTTGCTGGAGTCTCTGCCAACTTGGATATTGTATGGTGGTGAGAGTGATCTGTACCTAGAGTGAACTTTGAAGCGATACTACTATTAATTACCACTACTAATCCTTCTACAACTACTACTACTATGACTATGACTACTACTAAAAGTACTACTACTAAAAGTACTACTACTAAAAGTACTACTACTACTATTTCCACCACCACCACTAACACCACAGTAATGTTAAATGGTGATGATGGTAATGAAAATAATGCTGCTGCTGCTGCTGCTGATGATGATGACGATGATAAGGAATACATACATCTTCCTTTTCTTAAGCAACTGAGGTGTTTTTTTTTTCCTTCCACAGGGTGATTCAGTCTCTCCGAAAAGATTCAAATTCAGTATTGTTTGTTATCTCATCGAGGATTTATTTTTGTTTAAGCTTAGTTGTATTCTTAAATTATCTCTGTACCTTAAATCTTTTTATTTATATTTTTTGGTTAATGTTTAGTGTTTGTCTTAAGTAGCATTGTTTGAATGTTTAAACATCTTTGATATTCTGATTATGTTTTTAAAATAGCTTAGTATCCGACTTACTCCCAGCTCTATGTTTGAGGTCTGTGCTGTAGAGTAATTGGGTTAAAAAAAAAAAATTCCCCCATTATTAGATATCCATATGTCCAGGTTTATCTATTTCTCAGGGAAAATATTGGGTTGTTGGAAAAGTCATGATGTATTTTTGCAATGAAAAACATAGAAAAAATACTTCTTGATTTTCTGACAACCTAATATTAGGCTTTAGGCAAAAAAAAAAAAAAAAAAGTCTCATATTTTTGGTTGTATGCAGTTTATAGCCAATATTCTAGATTGCACTTGGAAAGACTGCTGTGCTTCTCACTGGTTAGTTTTCAGCAGATTTCAGTTTAGTAAAATGTCATCATTTGTATTACTTCGATGTAATCTAGTGCCTCTTAGGTTTACAGGTTCCAGAGAATGTGTCAGGTCTCCTGTGGATTTGAGAGGAGTGAATTAGCTTAAATGATTAGGGAGATAATTCAGAAATCTGACTTCTCTACATACGTAATTTGCTTCAAATTCACCCCAATCTTTATAATTTCTGGTATCTCAGTTTTTAAAGTCTTTAGGGGGCTTTGCAAAATTGTTTTGTTTCGGTAATTCTTGTTCTGTGCAAGTATTTAGCTTTCATTTCTATCTTCTTTACCAAAACACTTAATGTGTCTCTGTCTGCTGTTATTTTCTTATCCTTTTACTCCATGAGTATGCACTATTTATTGTTAATATTATTATTATTATTATTATCCTATCATGTTAAAAATGGTTGAGCAGGAAACATGGTAAATGATCATATTCAAGCAAATATGTTTTGATTCTAAATTTTTACAGTCTCATGGTGTTACAGAGATGATACCAATATGAAAAATAATAAGTATGATTTACTGAATGCTTACAGTATGTCTATGCTTTTTGAAATACTTTGTATGCAATTCATTGAGTAGTCTTTGTTTAGTCAGGAAAATTTTATGCCACTTTATATATCAGAGTTAGGTAACTTATCTAAATTTAAAGCTTTACTAAGTATACGATTCCAAATATGAACACAAGTCTGCCTAATTCCAAGGTTCTCAATCTTTGTCATAAGTGGGAGTTACAGGAAACAACACCAGTGGCAAATGATATAGTAACAGAGGGATACATTCCGTAAGGAATGACTGGATTAATCAAATTGTCAATATTTTCACTCAAAAATTGCACGTAGATAGATATATTGACATATTTTGATTTATCAGGAGTTGAAAAAACATTATTTGCTGGCAGAAGAAGATAGATTTCTGGATAACTACGAAAAAGTTTAAGACTGAAAAATTGGAATTAAGAATGAGTTGAGTCTGAGTTGATAGAAAAGATAAATTGTAAAACTACCCAAGCCCTTATAGATTATTAATTATTTTTCTGAAAGAGTCAAACTTTAGTCTTCCGTAGTATTTTACTTCAATGGGTAATTCATCAAGAGAGCACAAACATATAAAAATTCTTCTTCAATATCAATAATAACCTGTAAGCACTCAAACACACACAAACATATCTATACATGTGAAAACAAATGCATCATTCTCACAGAATTCAGGTATTATGACATTACAATGTAACCACTGCAGTTTTATTCTGTGTTTCTTTTAAATTTCAACATATTTGTCTAACTCACAGAGTTATAAATTTATAACTCTGTTTATAAACAGAGTTATAAACTTAGAGAAATAGTTATAAACACAGAGAAATAAACTTAGGTAACAGCATACAACATCATAATAAAAAATGTTTACACATATTTTTATAAAGATAATGGTGTTCCTTTTTAAAATTCACTTAAATAGCAAAACAAACTTTATTTATTGATATCATTTTACTTAACTAATCATTACCTTATTTTTTCCTATTTGGACAATGATTAAAATTAGTGCTAACAATCAAAGGCTTTGTCCTTTGTTGTGTTGAAAGTGTAGAGATAGTGTCATGAAATTTAAGATAAAAAGGACAATTATACTGAAAGCAAATGAAACTAGTTTGTTGCTTGATGAAATGCCACCCTAATCATCCATCCATCTCTTCCTTTGACATCTAGAAGTCTTCATTGTATGCCCAATGATGAGTGCTTTGTTCAGACTGAACACTTTAAACTAAGGAAAGTAAAGGCATCTGCCATTTTTATGCTTATATGGCCTTACACAAAACCCCTTCTGTTGTTTGCCTGACAGAAGAGAATACATCTCTTCTTTCAGCAGAAAGCCTCTGTTGAGAGTTTAAACTTCAAGTCTCTTTGCCAAACAATGCCCTCTCCATGATCAAAGCAAAGCAGATTTGACATTCAAGTTCATGTTCAGTATCCATAGCAGATATTAAAAAGAAAATGAAAAAAAAAACAACCCTCTTATTTTAAAGAAATAATTTGATGCGAATCTGATAATTGGAATTTCACCAAAAGCAACGATGTCCCAAATGCAAAAAGCAGGCTTTACTTTGGCCCCACTTTAATGACTTTCTGCTATTCTTAGTTTCTCATGACTTTCCCTAACATATATTGGCTTTATGGCTTTTCATTGTCTTTATGGCAATTCGTCTAATTATCCCCCAGATTCAGTTAAAAACTTATGAATATCTTTCTTTATAAATTTAATTTTTTTTGTTATTTTTTTTAAATTTTATGAGGATCCAGTTTAATTACCATGACTCCATGGAAATTGCTCCTGTGAAGGTTAGCAACCTTTCCTGGCAGTCAAATCCAAGGGATCTATCTGTGCTCTCCTTATACTGCATCTCAGCAGCATGTGAAACACTGCATGTGGAACACTGAAGCATAATAGAGCCTTTTAGTATCCTTATCTGATTCCCCATAATGTCTGGGAACAGAGCATGTTACATTTCCAGTGACTTTGAAGTTATGTGGGGTCATATGATCTATTCTAGCCAATGGATAATTGGTAGAAATAATGTTGTCTTTTATGGGCCAAGGCTATTAACTGTCGTGGCTCCTTGTACTCTTTTCCCTTGCCCCAGTAAACTTGAAAGTATGTGTTGAGAAGAGATACAGCATGAACAAAGCAGCCAGAATTGCTGCTAAATAGAGAACAACTACCCTGGAGCTTCACCCATATCACATGAGACTTGGATTCAGCAAGGAATAAACTTCTGTTTTATTATGCTGAGATACTTCAAAGAAGAGAAAAGAACACTTCAGGGACAAAAACTATTCAACATTTCAATATTGTAAGTCTACAGAACAAGAGATAGAGCTAAGTTCCCTAGACTAGTTATTCTTAACATGTGGTCTGCAAATCCCTGATTGTCAACTGGGCCCGTTTAGCAGGTACAATGTCAAAGCTCTGTCCTTATAATAGTAGGACAATCTTTTTGTTTTCACTATTGACATTTTCAGTGACGATACATAAACAGTGGTTGGTAAAACTGCTGGCAGATTCGCAGGTATTAAAACAGTGAAACCAAACAGTTATGCTACTCAATGTATTCCATGTTCCTAAATAGTTCCAGGGGGAAGATGCCAGTTTAACTTATAGATGGTTGTGATGAAAATCTTTTAAATATAAAATTTATTAAGTATTATCATTTATGTAATTTCATTAATTCCTGGTCTCTAGTAAACATTGCTTTAACATATTTTATGAAAAAAATGAGAAGTCTGCATGAAGCACTTGTGTGACAAAAACAAACAAACAAACAAACAAACAAAAAACTTGTACGATTGTTTGCATTGTGAACTAAACAGCAGTATTTTAATGGAACACCATGTTTACTTGAACCAGCAACTGACAGTTAAAATGTGACTTCTGTAACTTGGGTATCCGTGAGTTTCACAATAATGAATAAAATGAGCGTATCCTTCAAGAAAAAGAACATACAGTAACTGATAATTAAAAGCATGCATATAAGTATATTATTTTTAAATTAGAGTAACACAAGTCAGGTTATATAAATATGAAAACACGATAATGTTTCTACTCAATTTAAGTTTCACATTGAAAGGATAACCAGTAAATCTTTCAGAGTACTTTTAGAGAATACAGAGCAATAAAGGAAACAACTTGATGAGCTCATTATTTTCAGAAGAACAGAGAAACAAAAATACATCAAGGGAGGTAGAACAATAAGTCTAAAGCCACTAATTACTGGAAGAGGAAAGTCTTTTATTTTTAAGTTTACATTCTTTATATAAAAATCCCTGAATTGTTGAGAGTTTCCTTAATGAATGGAACATATCTTTTGAAATCTGTGTGTGTGTGTGTGTGTGTGTGTGTGTGTGTGTGTGTGTGTGTGTAGAGATGGGGAGAGGGAGAGAGAAAGAGAGAGAGAGCGAGAGAGACACACACACAGATCACCAATACTTTGTGTATCTTCTGTGTTCTTCCATAAATATTTGTTTCTAATATATTACCAAGAATACAGAGAATGTTGCAATAATGCTACTACAGAATATAATGAAGCCTGCAAGCAAAATTTAAAGATGATGCTAAAAATGTGATGAATAATTTTAATTGCTGAACATTAGTTAGTTAAATTTTGGAAAGATATTAGACTTACATCATAAATACTACATAGTTATTAATAGTCTGTGGGAAGATCAGACACTGAGTCAGTAAAGAGACCTTTAGCCAGTGACCACAAAACCATTTTAAAAAGTCATTAAAAATAATGCCAACAGATCCCATTTCCCCAAGCTAATTAACAACAAGCAGCACTGAATCACTTGTCTACGAAACTGCTTCTCATTTTTTAAGGGTGTATTGGAATGGGTATATATCTGTTTGTCTCTAAGACAATATTCTGTAGGCATGAACAGGGAGGGAAAGTCATATTTTCTTCATTTTCATGCCGAAAAATAACTCCCATTCCTATCCTGGTGTATTTATCTGTAGTTTCATAACACTCGGGCCTAAGAGTTGCCAGTTATTTTAGCTTAAAGGATCTGAAAATGTCCTTTTAAAAATGATTTTTCATCACATTAAATTCCTTATGTTAATCCCCTTATCTCTATGAGGCATCTGGGAATGAGAGTCTACCAATTGCACCTTAATCATACAGAATCCAACGGATGATATTCCATGATTATCAATAACAGAATAAGAGAATCAGAATACTCAAAAGAAAGTCCAATACTTTTTTCATGTTACAGGGGTGCCCAGGGCACCTGGAACTGTAAACTGATTCTAACAAAGGACTTGCTAGAGATTGAGAGAACAAAATTTACAAAACAAAACTATGTAAACTGGGAAGATTCAAGTAAAATGGCCTCACATTTCTTACCCAAGTGGGTAAAATACTTCCCTCTTTGAGTTAGGGTATAGGACAAGGACTGTAATTTAATCTTAATGAAAGTGACAGCTTAATCCTGAATTTCTAAACCAGGACCATCCAGCAGAATACCCCCTTCATTTGGCAATAGTTTCCTGATTTCAATGATGTAAGTGCTGGGGGTGGAGAGGGGAGTTGTTAAGTCAGTGGTCTGCCCTTTGTCACAGGTATGAGAACATGATTCAGGTGTTTGCAGTAACAAATTCATGTGGATCAAAGGATTGACCCAATGATGGACCTTAACTATTTTCTCTATCTTAGTCAGAGGTGAAAGAAGAATTAAAAAAAAATAAAACAAAAAACAAATGCTGTTTTTATGGGGGGGTGGTTTGTAACAATTTAATTATTAAATCATTTTTAAATGCTGTTCCTGAATGTCCACTCTGCAATGCCCAGTAAACGTGAATTGGCATGCCAAGCTAGTCTATTTCACTAAGGATAGAGGTAGCAGTATCTTCCATAAAAAACCTATAGGGCAGAGTAAAGACAGGTATCTAGGCATTTCTAGTTAGAGTTGAATGTTAAATAACAAACCTAGGCATTACTTTTCGAAGCTTTAACTAGGCACACATATCAGGATGATGTCAATTTTGTTTCACTGTCTAACATTAGAAAACAGAAGTGAAAACTGGGGATATTTATTATGAGATGCAGCCATCTAAGAGAAAATATTATTCTCACTCTCATTCCATATATAAGGGAACATTACTCCCATTCAAACTAAGACAGGAGGAACATTCGCACTGAGACATGTCCAGCAATGAACTTACTATGGTGTGTCCACATAATATAGGCATATGAAAAAAGTGGTATGTTTCACTTGCATATTTAAATTAGATATATGTATATATGACACACTGGGCATAGTAATGTTTCTATCAGAGGCAAAAAGAAAAAAAAAATGTGTAACATTATTCCTTTAATGCAGCACTGAAAAACACTCAGAATTAAATAACATTTTACAGATAAAAATCTATACTAAAAAGGAAAAGCCTGATAAACCTGAGGAAAGAAGGAATAGATGGAATATATAAGAAATATAAAAGATATTAAAATAATGAAAATATTTCATTTTTTAGATTAGTTGGTGAGTATACATTATTTGTTGTATCATGATTTTTATGTCTTTTGTATTTTTTGAAACACTAATTTGTATTTGCTTAATATTCAAAGTGTTCATTTTAAATAGTATTTCTTTCTAAATACTTTTTTTCTAAATAATATACGATTTTTAGAGCAGTTTTGGGTACACAGTAAAACTGAATGGAAACTACAAAGAATTCCCATATAATTCTACCCCATGTATGCATAGCTGCCCCCATTATCAATATCACTCACCAGAATGTTACATATTTTTCTAACAATGAGCCTATGTAACACATCAAAATCACCCAAAGTCCATGGTTTGCATTAGTGTTTACTGTTGATGTACATTCTTTGAGTTTGGACAAATGTATGATGACATGTACTGAGCATTATAATATCATATAGACCATTCCCACTGCCCTAAAAGTCCTCTATACTCTGCCTATTCACCTTTCCCCTGACCCAACCACCTCTGCAAACCACTGATCTTTTCATTGTTGCCACGATTTTTCCTTTTCCATAAATATCACATGTTGCATCCAGCACGACAGAGCAGTGGGAGTGGAGAAGCGATGGTGAAAGGTTAAGAAACAGCGAGACACAAATAAGAGCAAAATGCAGTTGGTGCCAGGGGACTCCAGCCTCATGGACTGAGCCCCGAATCGGGCCTGACTGCTCCTTTTATTGTATCACACATAAGGAAAGATCAATGTATCTTCAGCAGTCTGTGAGTCTCATACCAGAGAATTTAGCTCAGGGCCAAATCACCCCTGCATGCAGGCTGCCATTACCAAAGGTCCCATGATGTTATTGTCATACACCTCCTAAGAGACAGAAACTTCCTCTGCCAATACTTACTGATAAGAATGCACAGAGGACAGATGTTATCACATCATTAGGTCATTTCACATGCAGGCTGTCAGAACCTGAAACAAGGGATCTATGCCCTTTTTCGTCAACTCTGTGATTCCTCTATTGGATCCCATGAGACTGTGCCTGTCTTAGGTTGCTCATCCCTTGAGGGATCTTATTCATCATTGACTAACCAACCATCTTTTGGGGCTAAGTAGGAATACATAGTGTAGGCATAATATTGAAGTAATGATCTATCTTTATGGAAAGGTGCATGGGGGCAGGCAGGCTATCATGTGACGACAATCACATATTTGGAATAATACAGTATGCAGCTTTTTCAGATTGGCTTCTTTCACTGTGTAATATGCATGTAAAGTTCCTCCATGGCTTTCATGGTTTAATTGCTCACTTCTTTCAGTGCTGAATAATATCCTATTGTCTGAATATACCACAGTTTATTTATCCATTCAACTACTGAAGGGCACCCTGGTTACTTCCAAGCTTTGACAATTATGATTAAAGCTTCTGTAAACATCCATGTACGAGTTTTTGTGTGGACATATGTTCTAAACTTATTTGGGTAAACATGAAGGAGCACAGTTACAGGATCATATGGTAAGATTATTTTTAGTTTTGTAAGAAACCACAAAAGTATATTCCAAAGTGTCTGTGCTAAAGTTCTCACAGTGATGAAGGGGAGTTTGTGTTGCAAATCGAGACAGTGCTATCCCAGATATATGATGTATATCATAATACCAATCTACATGGACAGTGCAGTTTAAAAGCAATGATACACACACACACACACACACACACACACACACACACACATCTATGAAAGTTTTTCCCAGCAATGCAATTTCTAAGGGCATGTTAGGAATAAGATCTTTAAGTAGAATTAATTAAGGAACATAAAAATTCAGTTATTTATATTTCTGATTGTTTTTGTGTTGACCACAGAATAAATTAACTGGAAAATCAACAGTTCAACAGTTTTTTTTGAAGTTCCCCTTGAAAGTGCCTTTCCACACTGGAAAAACAAAAACAGCATAATATATATTTCCATTTGTACAATATAACTATGTGTTGAATATCATATTATTCAGTGTACATACCATATTACTTCAAATCAAAATTTTACCATATGTGAAATTTATCTAAGCAGAAAAGAAAAAAAAAATCCAAAAAATATTTCATTAGTTTAACTTAAACTGTAGTTCTAGATATGAAAAAGAATTTTTTCTTAGAATTAATAAATATTTTTTTCATTTATTCTTTCTAAAATATCATAAAATGAAATTTATGTTCATTTTATAGATGAAATCATTAAGATACTATTGCTTGATAAAGTTACAAAGACAGTAAATGAAATAATTAGGATTAATATGTGGATACTTTTAATATCTACACAGACTGTCCCCATTATTTGGAAATACAAGTCGATTTCAAATTAATGTAAAAGAAACTAAGAATTTACTGTCAAAGAAAGCTGATTTCTATTAAGAAGAAAACACACTGATTAAAAAACAGTTTTAAAATTATGAATGTATCATTATATCTACTCAGGCATCATCTAATTCCCTGATATGAATATTACCTTTCAGATATTTTCCTGTCTTAATTTTTCCGAGATTTAGCAAATTTCTTCTTAATACATTGCTGCTGGAACAGATTAGTTTGACATAGGCATTATTTATTTCTGGTCTATAAAGAGGAAAATCACTATTTCTATGATATAATCCCAAAATAGTTGGTAGTGTTTGCACATTAATGGCAATAAGCCCTTAAAGAAAATTCTCCTCTCTTGCTATTTTCTGAACTAAAATCAACTAATGATCACTAAGTTCCTTCAGTTTCTATTGTATTCTGATGTCACAGTTTGACTAATTCCATGATCTAGCTATTATGTTGGTAAATAAAAAAGTAGAGAATTGTCAAATTTCATTAAAAAGAAATATTTTAAATTGAGGTTTTGCTGCTTTGCACTAATTGTCTTTAATAGAAATATTCAATAAAAAGCACTATCCTTAATATTTATCATAGACATTGTATATATTAATTGATTGTGAAAAAACAAAACAAAAAAATTCTTGTAAAAGCCCCAAAATCCAGAATATGAAAATTAATATAAAACACAGTAGTAAAAAAAAATAAAAAATAAAGACATGACATCAACTATGTCTAACAGCGAAAATAGTTTGTTGACTATGCATGTCAAAGAGAAATGAAGTGTGGCATGTGAGCTGACAAGCTCTCAGTAGATGTATGTATTATGACCAGTTGTGAGTGATAGAAATCAAGATGAAGAGGCAGGGATGTAAATTAAACATCTCTGATTATATCATACTGTACAACTGGACTTTGAAACTATGTAAAATATTTTATATAGTTAAAATATAAAACTAAATCCATAAAAAGAAAAATACTTTCTATATTTAAAAGTAACCACCAATGAATAAGCCAGTGTTTCAAGTTGGAAAAAATTAAATAGAGAAAATATTATTCCAAGTAATATAACAACAATTTTGACTGTACATCCATAGTGAGATGCTTTCAAACAACAAATATAGTTTAAACCAAAACCTTTATTTTTATAACTGTAAAAGTGTTCTCACTCTGAAATTCTGATATACTTTTGTATATATATATATATAACTGTAAATATCATAAAGAAATAAGTACTTCAAAGGATATTATATTAATTAAACAGATATTAGATTGATGTAGCTCTTATTCTCTGGTAGCCAACATAAGCAAACCAAAATCTAGCCTGTTAAAGACTAACCTACCAGTCACAAATAGCAAACTGGACTTTAAGATATAGTCAATCAAATAATTTCCTTCCTTTGCTTCCACACTTTATATAAGTCTTTCCCCTGGCTCCAGTCAGCAGAGGGATCCTAACCACTACAGTTTGGTGCTACCTGATTCTAACAAATTTTCACTCCCACAAACACATAACATTTTTATTATGTCTCAGTTTATCCTTTAACAAAGATTTATTAACAAAGAAATTAAGTAAAAGACCTGAAATGTTAAAACTGAAGTAGATACCATAATTTGTTTTGTTTTTTTTAAATATGTATTTCTTACCTCTGCCCACACGAAGGAAAATAAGTAATACCCAACCATTAAATAACAATTAAGATCACCCACTAGGGCCCAAACTGTGGACTCTAAATGTGATTTCCCACAAAAGTGAGACTGGGCTCTTAAGAAGACTTGTGATCCCAGGACAACTTGTTTCAAAAGGTGAAAAAGCTGTCATAGCAAGAAGCATGAAGAAGAGAAACTGCATCAACATGAAGTAACAGTTGGCATAAAATGGTGCATTTTAAAAATAAAAAAATAATGACTGTGCATAATGATTAAAACAGGTTGACTATGTACAACCCATGACAAGAGAATTATAATATTTTTAAAATAAAAATACAAACACAAACAAAAACTTGATGGTCACCATTGAAGCATTAATGTTTTATTGTAAAATGTGGAAATTACAGGGAAAAATAAAACATTTTTTTCTGATTTTTGTGGGTATGTTGTATCTCAAGGTAATGAAATAACTTTAGCTGGTGAAAGAAAGTTTGTTTTGCAAAAGGAAATTCAACTAATAAATGTGAAAGAAATATAAGAATTTGAAGATCACCATTCACACAACCACTGATGAAATAAATGATTCAAGCAACAATTATCAATAGGTGATATTATAAGGTGAAAGATTTAAGAGAAATTTTAAAATGGAGCAAGCAGTTTGTCACCAATTAATGCACAAGATAGAGGAAAAAATTAGTAACATAATAAAAAAGTAAATGGACAGATGCATAACAAAATAGACCAGGTTTCTTCAACAAAGCAATGATATTAAAAAATAAAGTGAGCATGGGCCGGCCGAGTGGCGCATTGGTTAAGTGCTGGTTTTAGGATGCCAGCGGCCCTGGTTCAGATCCCACATGAGGGCCAGTGATACTGCCCTCTACAGCTAACAACAGCTCCACCTGGAGCTGGGCTGTGCGAGCCCCGGTGATGGTGTGGGCTGCAGCCCCTGCTGCAGTGGGCTGCCATAGGCTACAGTGAGTGGCCCGCAGCCAGCGTGAGCGGCTGGCAGCCAAGCGTGAGCTGCCAATAGCCGCGATGAGCGACATCCAGAGGCCAGCGACCGATCTGCCTCATCCGGGAAGAGCGCAATGACGATACCAACAGTGAAGCAACATCCTCCGCAACTAAACTGAAGAACAAAAAGACAGCAACTTGTCTGTTCCCCTTCCCCGATTCCCCAACGCTGTTCCCCTCCACCAATTCCCAAAAAAAATAAAAAATAAATAAAAAATAAAGTGAGCAGATGATTCTCTTGATTACAAGAAATTTAAGAGCATAATAACAAATGCATTGTTGTCAGAAAGTCTCCCAGGAACTCTTACTTCTATGCCTATAGTATTAGTTTCTTACTTGTACTATAGCACTTAACACTTTGCACATCACTTAAACTCCTCAAGGTCAGGGATTATATTTATTGAATGTGGTTGCATTTCCATCTACCGTGGTTCTTGATTCACATAGAATAGAAGTATAAAACGTATTTGTTCAATGAATACATTTGAAAATGTCTTCATTGAGACATGTATGAGTTGTACATTGCTCTAAAAAAAAGTTACCACAAATTTAGCAGTTTAAAACAACGCATATTTACTACGTCACAGATTCAGTGGCTCAGAGTTCTAGTCATGGCTCACTGTGTTATCTGTTTAAGGTCTCACAAGGCTATCATTAGAGTCTGCAGAACTGCACTCTCATCTGGAGGACTGCTGCGATGATCCTCCAGATTGTCGGTACGATTTATGTCCTTGCTATTGTGGGACTGAATGTCTTGGCCTCTTTCTGTACAACATCCACAGTTCAGAGAGGATGTCCTTAGTTCCTTGCTTCATGGCATTTTCAAAATGGATAGTTAGCTCATCAAACCATCAAAGGGAGTCACGAGATCTATATACTTATTGTGAATAAATTGTTTATCGATGAAAAACGCACTTCTGCACTTGTAAATTTTCATTTCTATACCTGTTTTATATACATATTTTGGGGGATACATAGTGATATATATAGATGAAAATGTAGAAATAGATATAAATGTAGGTATAGGCATTATTCCTAAGTTTTCAGAGGCATTGAACTCTGTAACAGAACCAACTTGCTTTTTGAAGCCTGGAATATGATTAATCCAATTCAATGCATAACTACTGAAAAACTGTCAAAAGTTAACTGAAATTATAGCATCATTATATTTGCTCTTGGTTCACCTTATCTTTTTTCCCCTATAACTCTCTCTATTGCTTTAATCCCATCACCATATGTTATAAAACATATATATATATATGCAAAGCTCTAGCTCAAATAAAGTTTTAGAAACAATTATGTTCTTTCTTTTTATTCGATTAAAATATATATATATTTTATCTCCATTGTGCTTATCCCCATTTTTTGGCGTATGTTAAGTGTTCTTAACCCTTACTAATTTCTACATGTTGGTTTGGTTTGTGGTTCTGTTCACTCACACTCAATGACTGACTAAAATTTGCCTCACTCCTCAGTTACATGATTTTTATGACTGAGATCTCTTTTCTCAGCTAAAAGCAGAACCTCAGGCCAGAGAACCAATACTCCACTAATTATCTGTGAAACATCCTAAGACTGTCTCTCACAGCCACACTAAAGTACTACATAAGCTCAAAGTTTAGAGCAATAACTACTCCCAAAAGATCTTTGCCATCCTCTAAATCTTTTTTATATTTAATTTTACTTTTACTATATTTGCTATATTTCATAAATTATTTAATATGGATATTAGACATTATTAATCTGTATTAAAGAAAAACATTATATCAGTTACATTTGGAAAGTAGAATTAGAATTATTACTTGTAAAACCCACTACTCTTTCAGAGGAAAATTTTTGGTCATTTTTAATGTGGGCACATGCCAGTGTGTAAACCCAACCTGTCATTTGCTTTTCCTTCAAATGTTTTCAATGTCATTGACTGTCTTATAACTTTATGTTATCAGTATGCCTATAATTGAAACAAATGTTTAAAAATCTAAATATTTTAATTGTCTATAGAATTAATAAGAATAATTTTACATTTCACTTTCAAATTGTAGTTCACAAAAATTGGTCATCTCATTATATATCTATAAGTGGTATCTATCTTAAGCGATAATTTTCTCTTTCAAATTATTCGATCTTCTGCTGTGTGTGTAGTTCTGGACTCACAGTCATTATTCAGAATTTGAAAAGAAAAATGGTAAAGAGTAAAGGCATCTCTAATATGATGATTAATCTTGTGATATAGAAATAGTCTCCAGAGCTCTGCTTGAGCTGCCATGCAGTGGTAGGATGATTTATCTCTTTTATTAGATGGCATGCCAGCAAAGAAACAATTTCTGCTGACGTTATAATTATGGCCATCAATGCCTACCTTTCTATTTCTTTTTACATAGTGTGTTTTGTTAAAGATTCCTAAAAAGGCCAAATCAAATCATAAGGCATTACTGAGATAACATTTTAAATAAATCTTACATGAAAGAATCCAAGAATATATAATCATACAAATATTTTCATTCTTTTATTATATAGTATTCTAATAAACAATTGGACTCAACTACACTTAAGAGGTTATAAATTTGCATATTAGCCAAAATTATTTATTTTAGGGCCGGCCGAGTGGCGCATTGGTTAAGCGCTGGTTTTGGGATGCCAGCGGCCCCGGTTCGGATCCCACATGAGGGCCAGTGATACTGCCCTCTACAGCTAACAACAGCTCCACCTGGAGCTGGGCTGTGCGAGCCCCGGTGATGGTGTGGGCTGCAGCCCCTGCTGCAGTGGGCTGCCATAGGCTACAGTGAGTGGCCCGCAGCCAGCGTGAGCGGCTGGCAGCCAAGCGTGAGCTGCCAATAGCCGCGATGAGCGACATCCAGAGGCCAGCGACCGATCTGCCTCATCCGGGAAGAGCCCAATGACGATACCAACATTGAAGCAACATCCTCCGCAACTAAACTGAAGAACAAAAAGACAGCAACTTGTCTGTTCCCCTTCCCCGATTCCCCAACGCTGTTCCCCTCCACCAATTCCCCAATAAAAATCTTTAAAAAAAAAAAAAAATTATTTATTTTACTGGAATTATAAAATATAAAATGCAGTTCAGAAAGCAAAGTATGAACCCATGTCAACTGTTTAGGAGGTCCCATATTAGGTACCTAGTAAGATCTGCACTTAAAATGTTTTACAAGTAGGGGCTCGCCGAATGGTGTGGTGGGTAATCGCTGGCTTAGGAAGCCAGCAGCACCGGTTCGGGTCCCACGTATGAGGACCAGTGACATTGCCCTCATAAAGAAAAAAAATGTTTTACAAGTAAAATTTTGCTTTTATGCTTTGTGGTATGAAAGTTGGCTGTCTCAGCAAAAGAAAACAAAACCAAAAACACAATAATGTTTAATGAAATTTTCAAAAAATCCAAAGAACACAAATTACCCCTAACCATAATCCCATATTTCTGTTTTTTACCCCTGAAATAATAATAAATACATAGCCAATTTTGATCGTTAGTAAGCACATCTGTTACTTATTCAATTTTTTTATGTTATTTGGAATCATTTATTTTTTAATGTTCTTTTTAATATATCTATTCCTATTTTAGCTTTGTTTTTGTATAATATCTCTTATCATCTTTGGAAATATATTGCTTATCTATAAAGAAATGAATTATAGTATGAAATAGCTTATATCTCACTTCAACTGAAGCCACAACATATCTTGGAGACTTGTAAATGACTAAGTCTAGAGATGTTGGTTGAATAGTACAGATACTATTGTAGGATCACAGAAATACTAAAACTAGGAGATTAACAAGTTCTTACTTTGTCCCTAGAAATCTAATGACTTTTGAAAGAAGCATCAAGTACATTTGTCTATAAAATAGAATAACTACCCATAAAACTGGAACATATGAATATGCCTAAAGTTCGTTTGCCTATATTTCAAAATTTTTGGCAATGTGTAGCTTGAATTACAAAAGTATACTTTCATGGGAATATATGGGCATTTTGACTTGATGATACAATTACAATAAACTAATACCTAACATATATATATATATATATATATATATATATATATATATATATATATATATATATATATTCTTCTTAAAGTTCTCACCTGGTTGCTCAATGATACATGTATAAAGATATTTGTAGTAGGATGAATTATAATAGCACACATTGGAATAAACTCAAATGTTGCCAAATGTGAAAACTAGCAAATAAATTTTGGTTCATGAAATATTATATATAGATCAAGAAAATGGAGCAATGATATAAATCATCATAAATGTCCTGAACAATAAATAAATGTTGACTTATTTTTCAACAGAAACTTTGAGTGATATTACATGCTTTTAGATTTTTATGATGCGTCAGAGAAAAAAATAATGCAACATATGTCTTCTTGAACTAGAGACAAAAAAAGAGTAACAGAGAAATAGGAAGAGTTTGCCAATGAATACAAATGTTAAACTTTTTTTTTAAAGTGCTTTCATTAGTGCCCATGTTCAAATATGCAAATAGTGCATATGTATTATAGTTGTTCTTTGATACATATTATCATGCAATAAAACATACAAAAATAAAAATTTTAAATGAAATAAATACAAAATTAAACTTTAACAACTTGAATTATTCTAATTATTAATGGCAGTAACCAGTATTTCTATAGTTATGATGCTATTGTTAATATCATAGAGTGGTATGATTATATGCATCAAAGTTCTATAATTTCTAATTAAGCACTTTTTAGTACAGTGATTCAAAGGCCTGTTTTTACATTAAATTTTCCTCACTTCTTGAATGTAATAGCTATCTTTTGCTGAATATTATGCCTCAGTAAGTTAGGTAACAATTTTAAAAAAGTTGATATTTTACAGTATAGTAAAAATCTGCTTGTGTTACAATTACATTTTATTATAACTTGTATCATCACTGATTAAAGAGAGAATATAAATACTTTTTTTCTAATAACAAGAGCAATTAAATTATTTTATATTGATTGATGTAATTTTGTTTCTAACATTCTTTTGTCCTGGTCTAAAATTAGGTATCTGGGTAACTATAATATTAATATCCATATATGAAATATATTAAATATTGATATGTACAGGCCTATTAGTGTTAACTGTTCAACATTTTTGTAAATTGGAATAAATCCACATTTTATCTTTTCAAGAGTTATAAATTACTTTGTTATTATATTTTCATAATTCTCTGAAACTCATTTTGATTTTCAGAATATATATCCAGATACTATTAAAATGAAATGTTAAAAAGTTGATATTAAAATGTCAGAAAATATTACAAATTAAAATAAATAAGTATATATGTATATGGACAGTGAGATCCAGAATCTTTTATTTAAATAGAATAATTGGAAAAAGCACATCATTTGCAGCATTAGCTTAGTTTTATAAGAACTTATTTATAAGATACTAATCATTTAAATTATAATTATTTAGGTACAAAAACATATTTGTCTTCCTTTTAAAAATAGCTTCCATGATGTACAGAGCAAATACATGAACTTTTAAAAGGTTTTACCCATTTAGCATTGTGCTAAATCCAAAAGTCTGCATGAATTAAATGTGATGCTTATTGACCATTTTACTCTGCATTAATTTCACTATTACAATAGAAATAAAATATATAAGCATGTTTAAACAAAAGCCTATTAAAAATTCGATATGCTAAGGAATTTAATTTAAACAGAAGCATTAAGTGAATTTTGGATTAAAATACAATTATCTTGCTATTATACACTCTTAAACAACATTATAGCTCTCTAATTTTTAGTTTTAAGGCTTCTGAATAAAATTTCCTTTTAATAGAGAGCATTTACAGTAAGCAATTATAAAACTTTAAAGTTGCCTTTTATTTAGGAAGTTGTATGACTCTAATTGCTAAACTGAAAATTCAGTTCTTAAGAAAGGAAAATTAAAAAAAAAAAAAAAAAAAAGAAAACTATTGTCTATTTATCTCTGGTTAAAGTCACAACTCAATAGAGACATGAAAATTGTACGAAGGAAAATTGAATTTCTCCTCTACCTCTTTTTATGGGAAAAATTATTACGTTGGAAAATAGGATAATAAGATTAAAATGCTGCTTGTAGCTTTAGTTTTACTAAATAGGGTTTAATTTGAAATTTAAAAGCTAAATTTTTTTAGCTTTACCCATCAACATATTAAAACTGCATGTAGGGTAACACATGTGATGGTGACACATGACCATTTCATTCTCCATCACTTCTCAACCAAAAGATCTAGGCAAGTTTTTCAACTAGAGAAGAACACTGAATCTATCCCAGGAAATGATGAAACAAAATGAGTGGTGGTATGAAAGATTCCAAAACAACAGTCATTATTTTATACAAAGAGAACAATGTACACTCTTAAACCAAACATGAAATGAATGCTTGATTTTTCAAATCTGCAAATGCTAATTTTATTAAGAACCATTTAATAATTTACTCAAGCTAAAGAATTTTAAAATTTAGCATTCTCTGAAGTGATGATACAACATATAAGAAAACAAGTTTATCATACTTGTTACAAAAGAGGATGTGATGAGAGGACAAGAATGAAATATCACTGGACATCTAACTTTTCAGAAAAAAAAAATCCCTGGAGATTTATAAAACTAATTTTTAAACCAAATTTAACATGGAACGTGAAGTCTGCATCTCAAGGTTTAAAATCTCATGAAGATATAGATACAATTGGGCACACATGCTGATCTGGCAGAAAAGAGAAATCTTTTCTTCAACCCTCAGTTACCTCAGGTATTTTATAATAAATAAAAGTATTTGCATTTAAAAAAAATAAGACCAATATTAAATACTAGCACCAACAGAGATTTTAAAACACCACTGTCTGATCCTATAAAGTATATTTAAGGACAAGGTTTGTGCTAAATCCTGATCAGAATATAAATGTATTCATCTAGCTGTTGCCCCAGCGACAAAACGTTTATGATTTTTTTTTCCTATCAGGAGAAATTAAACACTTTTACACTTATGTGATTTTTTTCTAACACTTTATAACAGAAAGGATGAGTGAGTGCCAATTACTTATAAACATATGAGGCTACAATCATAAGAAAGCAAGGTACTTATCAACAATGTTCTTCCATCTCTGCTACTTGTGATTTATTATTCAAATCAAATTGTGGGATTTACCAGTACACCATATAGTTTGCTAATGCCCAGAGATAAAAAACACAATTTTGGAGATGTGTGTTTTCTTCATTTACCTGACTTATAAAGTGTGTGCATATCATATACATATACACACATATACACAGATTCATTCATAATAAACTAAGATATAGATGAAAAATATTAAAATAAAAGGGCAAATTTCTGAATTGCAAGGCAAGGCAAGACACCATCAATATATTGGGTTGTCGGAAATATTGTGAAGTATTTTTTTCTGTTCTTTTGTTGCAAAAAAAAAAAAATGTGCCATGTCTTTTCGGACAACCCAATATATATTCTTTCTATGTCTGCCTTCACTCAAGGCTTCAGCAGGAAATACAAAGATTTGCCAATTCTAGGTATTAACTTCATGCTTACAAATCATTACTTCCATGTGATAAATTATTCTCAAAGGACAAAGTCCTTTTTGGAAGGATGGATAGAGTCAACTCAGATGCCCCACTTATATACTCAGGATAGTACATTGGTCTAGAAAGTTTTTTGTTTTTTTAATATAAATACAATAAGTCTAAAATATTATATTAGTTTCAGGTATACAACATAATGTTTCGATATTTATATATCTCACAATGTGCTCAACACACTAAGTCCAGTGGCCATCTGTCACCTTGCAAAGTTATTACACCATTATTGATTATGTTCCCCTCCACCCCGCCCCATAATCATCAGTTTTATTCTTTGTTTCTGAGTCTGGTTCGGTTTGGTTTGCTTTGGTTTGTTCATTTGTTTCAAATTTTTGTAATGCCACATATAAATGAAATCAAACAGTATTTGTCTTTCTCCTACTTATTTCATTTAACAAAACACCCTCACATTTTTAATAAATGGTGCTGGAACAATGAGATATCCATGCACAATACAGTGATCCTCAATCTAAACTTTGCATGACATACAAAAATTACTCAAAGTAGATCATGGGCTAAATATTAAAACTCTAAAATTTTCTTGAAAAATAACACTGGAGAAATCTGTGACCTTTGGTCAGACAAAACTTTTAGAGATAACAGTAAAAAACATGGCCCATGAATGATAAATTGGACTTTATCAATATTAGGAACTTCTGCTCTGTGAAATCCATTGTTAAGATAATTACAAGAGAAGACAGAGACTCAGAAAATATTTAAAAATCATAATTCTGTAAAGGACTTATATCTATTTTATATATATATATATATATATATATATATATATATATATTTTTTTTTTTTTTTAAACCTCAAAACTCAATAAGAACCCAAACCACATAATTATAAAAATGGGCAAATAATTGGAAGAGACACTTCACCAGAGGTAATCCAGAGATGTCAACGAAGCATGGGAAAAGATGTTCTACAATCTCAGTCATTAATTCAAATTAAACCAAAATGAGATTTTATTATGCATCTATTAGAATGTCTAAAATGAAGATAAATTATACCAAATATTTTAGAGGACGTCTAAAAATAGGTACTCCATTCACTTCTAATACAAGTGCATAACATTACAGCAAGTCTGGATAACAGGTTGGTGATTTATGATAAAATTAATCATACACTTAGTATACAACACAGCAATCCCACTGCTGAGTATTTAGCCAAGTGAAATGAAAATCTACATTTACACAAAAAGTTTGAGATGAATATTAATAGTTTCTTACTTGTAATCATCCCAAAATGGAAACAACCCAAATATCACTCAACTGGGAAATGGATAAGCAGACCCATATATATCTATACAATGGAATGATATTCAGCAATACAAAAGATAAGTTAGTGCTACCTCTGGCAGCATGGATGGATCTCAAATAACTTATACTGCATGAAAAAAATGTCAGACTCAAGAGGCTACATATTGAATGATTCTCTTTACATGACATTCTTGCAAAGACAAAGCTATATAGACAGAAATAATGGTATACATAGGGGATTCTAACAAACCGACTTTGCTAGGTTCCTCCTTGACTGACACACTTAGGTATATTATGCTAAGAATATAGCTAGCTCTCTTCCTTTAAACATTTTTATTTCTATCTGAAGTCCTTTAAATAGGTAAAGTGGGAGGATTAGTTGCTTGAAGTGCCATAAGGGAGAATTTGATAACAAAGGGACAAGTGTGATAAAATTGTTTTATATCTTGATCATACTGGTGATTATATCACTGTATGCATTTGTCAAATTTTGTAAAACTGTACAAGTAACTGTGAATTCACTGATATAAATTAAAATCTTAATAAAATAATAATAAAATAAATGTAGACCTTACAAAATAATCGCCAACCTAAAATTGTATTAAAATTGAACCATGAATAGTAGAAAAAGAATCTATCAAAAGACAGGAGGAGCTCAGTCTATGTATACTATTTTTTTTGAGTTCTGATATATTCAGATTTCCGATAATTCAGAGAGTGAAAGTGAGGGCAAGGAAGAGAGAAAATTCTGGTATAAAAAATTGTGGTGTCTAGGGAATGCTTACATTTAGTAAAGTGATTCTATTAACAGGGCCAAAACAAAAGCAACAACCAAGAATATGCTAAGGCAAATTCTAAGATAACAAACTTTACAATTGTCATAGAGTATAATAATTTCTATTGTTTGTTTATGTTTTACATTTTCAGCATAATTTGCTAACATATAAATTTTAAGATTGTCATAGAGCATAATAATTTCTATGTTTGTTTGTTTTTCACATTTTCAGCATAATTTGCTAACATATATAAACTTGTACTACTTTTCATATCTTAAGCATATTTTATATGCTTAACACAATAATATTCACTCGGGGAAAAGTCTAATTTAATATCTCCTGTGTTACATCTCTTTATTTTATTTTACTTTTTATTGTTGGGGAGGAAATATAATTTTCCCTTTACCCTTCTAAGTTCTTCTGCCTGGTCTAATAATCAACTTGACATGAGATAGATTAACAGGAGAAAATAACCAAATTTATTATGTATGTACATATGGGGGTTCCCTGAGAATATGTAAGCACCAGACAAATTGGGCAGTTGAAGCTTATATGTCATCATGTATGAAAGAGAAAGGAGAGTAGTAGTTTGGACTTCAAAGGGAATGTAGGCAATTTACACATAGATGAGAGGGAGCAAATATTTGGTAAACAACTTCTTGCTGGGCCACCCAGAAACAATGGGATACAGAGGAGAATCTAACAAACTAACTTAGCTAGGTTCCTTCTTGTCTGACACACTTAGGTATATTATGCTAAGGTGATAGCTCTCTTCCTTTAAACAGTTTTTTTTTTATTATCTATCTGAATTTCTTTAGGCAGGTAAAGGGGGAGGGTTTAAAGTTCTCTTGAATCTTTCCTCTCTTAAAAATAATCAGCTTAACATAATCAATATCCCCAATGGCATATTTTGGGATGGCAAACTCCGGTCCCTTTTATAAGGAATTTGATTGACAAAGAGCTCATATTACGAATAGAAAAAAAAAATTTTCTGTAATTTTCTTGATGTTGGAATTTGCATAAAAATATTATTTTCATATATGATTTCTTGGCAGTATATTTTTGTTAGTTGTCACTTTAGTGAAGATTAGTTTAATAAATGACATTGGATACACTCTTTGGAAGGATTTAATCATACACACATCAATTGTAATGAATTCAAGTGGGTTACAAATGAAGAAAATGATGGAAACTCTGTCAGTAGTGCTGTACTATGAAATTACTATTCCCTCCCCGGGAAATAGGTTTCCATGGAAATTTGTTTTTCTTAGCAGGATATCACCCTTATAGGACCATTAGCTTTTACTCTCTAATGCAAGAGTAACATTTCTCTGATTTTTTTTTTGTTTTGTTTTTTTGTTTGTTTGTTGTTGTTTTTTTGTGTGTGTGTGTGTATGTGTAATCTTTAAGGAAGTGATTGTATGGGGTTTTCTACAGTGCACTCACATTTTAACCAGCTGTTACTACTACTCAATGTAATTTAAATCACTTGCATTTTTAATGTATTAACATTTTAAAATAATTTATGAACAATTTAGGAATTTGAATACTAATCACAAGCAATATTTTTAAATAAATTAAACACATTTAAACTATAGTGAAATCTCTTTTTATGTTTATACATATCCTAATATTTTACCTATTATTTTTCTTTTTTTTTCCTTTTCTTTTTTTTTTTTAACTGTGTCTAGGTAGAGCATGCTGTTCTTTTGAGGTTGGGTTAACCTGTTTCAAAGGCTTCATTTTTAATTGGATCTAGCTAACCCATGATCATATTTTGCAGAGAACTAAGTTTCCAGAGTGCCATCTTTCTTTCCAAGGACACCATACTGTTTCTTGGATTCTTTAATTCTTTTTGCTTTATGAAGCAAATATGAAAGAATTTCAAATAAGTCTTGTCAGTTCAATCAAAATTTAAGCCAAAGCCTTGATGTTAATAACAGCTTTACCTGAAACTGAAACTGATGAATATCAGTAGCAAACTAAGAACAAAAGAAACTTCCCAATCTGAAAATCTGTCACATTTGTAGAGTGCACAAAAAGCACAATATTCATTTGCAATTTATTTCACTTTTATTGGTGGTTGCTAACTCAGATATTTCTTTACATCTTCCTAAAATACTTATATTTAGTGTGGAAAGTATTGTTGTTGTTTTTTTACTATTTTTACAAGGACAATATACTTAAATAGAGTAGTTTTGTGAAGTGTGCCACAGTAAGACCGTGAAAAACCAATGTCTATTCATGTGTTTGCAGGTCTTTTACCTTTCATGATGAAAATTTGCCTTGACTATCAAGGACAAAATGACAAGATTTCTAGATTTTTCTCTCTGCTTTAATAGGTAGAGGGAAAAGCTAACACATCTCTTTTTATCTTTCAAATATCAGATTACAGACAGTAGCTATTTGTTCACGTATACTTCATATATTAAAGACACTTAATGAATTGATAATATAACATTTTATAAACAGATAATAGATGAATATTTTATGATGAACAGATCAACATTAATCAAATCAATAGTCCAATCAAATCTAATTTATCCTTTTATTGAACCATATTCAAATACAAAGAACAATGTAATATGATTTAAGCATATGTATCTCTCTGAACTGAAGTAATAACAACTGCATATTGTTCAGGTAAAAACCTGTTAGGGTATTTTGGTATGGTTTCAAACCATCAAAAGAATCACAAAGGAGTCCTAATAGTAATTGTACTCAGTGTTCCTAATTGTTATCACAGTACAGAACAAAAGGGAACTCTGGTTCATTCAAAACATTTTTTAATGCTACATTACTTTTATTTTTTTTCCTGAAGTGGAGCTAATGTATAGAAATATGAGGAATTTAAATGTTTACTGTTCACTATTTATGAAATAGCCATGAGCTTTACTATGAATATCCTGATAAACCACTCATCCTACTTTGTATTATAATGAGAACCACATTCACATAGTGAAGCCTTTAGTGAAGGCTTGAAAATATTATAATATATAGATAATAATACAACATTATCTGTTAAACTTATAGTAAAAAAAAATTCTATCTTTATTTTGGAAACATTCAGGAGTGTGAGAGGATAATTTACTTTTAGAATATGAGGATACGCTCCAAGAGTAAGCACTGGCAAAAATCTGTAAACACCCAAGATCACCCCATAGACTACAGTAAAGCAGAAGTAAATATGAAATTAAGTACTTGAGTAGTTTAAATCCATGATATCTAATAATTTCTGAGCTGCTAATACACATAATAAAGGGCTCCATGCTTAGATATATCCAGCTCAGCGTTTTATGAAATACTGTAATGAGGACAATTGATGTCATGTTTATCAAATATTTAGATGAAATATTGCAACATTTAAAAGTAGGAATAATTACTGACAAAGTTTGTATTAAGACTACCTCCTCCTCCCCCCCCACCACACACACACACACACATATAGAAACCACAGAAGACAATACTGCTTAAAGCAGTGAGCTAAATATAGCAAGGCAAAGTTCACTAAAATACATTTATTTATATGCTTTACTTAGCTCCCCCACCCTGAAAAAAAAAACGTAAGCATCAAACAACAACAAAAAAATCCATTTGGGTAGACTATATGAGAGGTAAGGCTTAATAAATTAAATTATAACACATTGGAGCTGTTATGTAACTATAAAGCCAACATAAACTAAATTCTTTACATTGAAGTCTGTGCTTATAACCTCTAGGTCTCTTGCTTGGAATAAATTCCAGCCTCATTTTAATGAAGGTGGAAAATCACATCACTAATCTTTGTTGTATAAAATCTTGCCATGAGTAAATCTGCAAAGTTGGATGGAAGAACTCAAGAGAGTATTAGGTTTGCCAAGAAGTAAGAAGATCCACAGAGCATCCCAATTCTAACAGGACTAGATTTGTTACTGTACTATCAGTATTATTGTCCTGGTTAATTTATCTTTCATTTTATGATCTGAGGGCAGGCTGGTGAAACAGGCAGATTAGAAATAGAATGACTTTATATGTTTTCTTTACAAAATAAGCTTTCTCAAGATACATGATATCCTTAGGAGAAATTCCTATCAATTTAAATATATTGCAAAAACTTGGTTGTAATTGCCAAACCCTGGTTGTCTTACTGTGAGTGAGATACACATATTTATTTATACACATACACATATGTATACACATATATATTCACACACACACATATGTGTGTTTATATGAATATATAATTTTTGCACACCAGAACTCATTAGCATACTACAATAAGGATACAGTTATTAATTTATTAGTCTCTCCTTTCTCCTGGGCAGCTGGGATTTAGCTTTTGTTGTCTGGGTTGTCAGAGACTGGTTCCAAGTTGTGGGTAGGACTTCCATTGCTCCACATGTCACTCATATCTTTAAACCACTGGCTAACTAAGACAAGACATTCTCATGGCAAAAGTCACACATTCAAGCACACAAGCACAGCCATGTATTCAACAATCAAGTATTTACCTATTTGCTACTCAATCCACTGGCCAAAGTAAGCCACATGGCTAAGGAGAAAGGTATGTATGAACATGTAAATACAAGTATGGTGATTGTTTCATAGGATAAACAGAGAGTCAAAAAAGACAGATAACTCAAGTAGACATGCTATACTGGGAGTGTGGCTGAAGCATTTAGGGAAGGTTATTTGATTAAGTGAAAATCAAATATGAAGGGTAGTTAGGTGTGAAGAGATGGAAAAAAGAAGAAAATTACAAGTTTTAGGTAAAGGAATTGCTAGTGAGAAGGCCAGGAGAATAAAGAGCATGGCATTAAACAACAAAGGCCAGATAGCATGTTGTCAGGTATCCAGGGAAGGAGGGCTAGCTGATGGCAAAAGACAGACTAAAGATCTAGGTTACTTAGCGTCCTACAAGCCACATTTGGGACTTTAACATTAGGGCAGTGGGATACATAGATTTAAAACAGAAAAGTGAGATAATCAGATTTGCAATTTAAAAATGAACATCCTACTTTTACAGTAGAGTGTAAAAATGGCTCTGTATTTGGGGAATATGAGGAGAATTTCCAGTAGTCTTTAAAAATACAGTGGTCAAGCTGCCGCTGAATAATATTATATGTCAACTATAATTTAACACATATATAGTCATGAGATGTGGAATATAGTGTGGGAATGGAGACAACGGAATTGTAATAGATATGTATGATATTGGGGGTGGGGGCAGAGGAGGGGGGAGGAGTGGTCACTTTGTAAGGGGTGAAAAGGATAACTATTGCATTGTTTTGTATATCTGTATCTAATAATAATAATAATAATAAAGTTAAAAAAATAAAATAAAATACGGTGGTCAAATAGAGTTTGTGGGTTTGGGCTGGGTGTTAGCAGCAGAGATGAAGACATATAGACATAAGGGTAGGAAAAAGTGAATACTAACAGTAGGCAGTATTTATTTTGAACTATATGCCAACCATTGTAAAACGAATTTCATTCATTTCTCATGTAAAACTCACAAAATTCCAATCAAGCACAAGTAATTCATTTTATGTCTCCATTTCATTGTTAAGGATCTCAAGGTCACAGCACACTTGTGAAGACATGAAGTGATCTGGGTGAACTTTCTAACAACAAAACCTATTATATTTACCAACAGTCTACCATGACTCAGTTTTTATAAGTAGGTTTTATATATATATATATATATATATATATATATATATATATATATATATATATAGATAGATAGATAGATAGTCACGGGATGTGGATTATACTGTGGAAGAGAGTCAGAGGAACAGTAATAGATATATATGATATGGGGGGGTGAATTGGGGGTGGGGGATTGTCACTTTGAGGGGTAAAATGTATAACTATTGCACTGTGTTGTACACCTGAAACTAATTAAAAATATATAAATTAATTAATTAATTAAAAACAACAACAACAAAAAAACATGGTCATTAATTGGATTAAATCATTGACCTAAAATGGAGCTTCTTCCAGACACTAGTACCTAATGAGGCTGTGTACACCACTTATTGTACTTCCATTAATTTTAACATTGAATTCTTTATTCCCTTTATCCCAGTCAAATCCCTGGAAAATTCTGCTTTATTTTATTAGAACAGATATCCAATAGTAGCTGTTTTCATCTCATTCTGCACCTTGAGAAATCCACCTCATTGATGTTTTAGAGTAAGAAACACAGAAGCCATTTAATTGTGTGTTATATATTTAAGAAGGGCAAAATTAGATTTCTAGTCTACATTGAATTTAGTATATTTTTGGCTGTTTATTATAATATTTTTTTTAGAATGAGAAAAAGTGGGGTTGCTAAGGTAAATTGTATATTATGAATAATGTGAATTTATACAAAACATTTCAAATATAATAATAGTGGCCAAAGGGTCTGATGCTTGGATCTTAGAAAAGCATTGCAGGTGATTTGGGAGACATTTTGGGCTAAGATACAAGGCTCCTGCTTCGATGACAAAATTCCTATAGGGCCTATTATTCCCTCTTAAAATATATGTATATTTTAGATTTTTTTTTTTTCTTTTCATTGGATCACAAAAATCACTAAGTTATGTGTGTATCTTCTACCTTAGTAAAACCATGTTCCTTTTCTATGGCACTCAGGCTAACTTTCAAGGGTTATAATTTAGGCTACTTTTCAGCCTTCACTGGTGCTGGCTTAACCAGGAAGTCCGAGAAATTCAGGGGAAACAAGATTTTGGGTGTGATTTTATCCTGGATTCCCTAGGTTGTAAAACAGTAACAGGACAGAGAAAGATCTCTGAGTATAAGAAAACAAGAAAACGTGATCAAGACTCACCCAACTGTAGGCTTCCTCTGGCTCAAATCGCCTTCTGCTCTTTTGCGGCATTGAAACTGTCAGCCATCTGTGTTTGGGTATCGCTGGAGAGAAGTTAGTTACTCATCCCGGAAGCCACATATATCGTCGCTCCTTTCATCTTTACACCTTCTCTTGAGGTCTTTAAGGATACTTTGGCCTTTAAAGATGCCTAAGATTTGATTTAAAATATCAGTTGTTAGAATCTTTGTTCTAATATTGTCAGCTCTGTGTGCGTCAAAAGTTCATAGGTTAAAGCAGAAAGTTATAATCCAGTTATTTTAACCCAAACTGAAAATTCGAATCACCAAGGAAGCTTTTGAAACTACTTCTGCCCTGACCTCATGCCCCAATGTTCTGTGTTAAATGGTTTTAGGTGGAACAAGAACATAATGGTTGTTAAAAGCTTCTGGGTGGTTCTAATAGGCAAACAGGGTTCAGAAACTGCCTGATTCCTCTAGCAGGACTTTTGGAGCTCTACTCCCATTGTGAGTCATTAGGAAATCGAGATGCTCTTTTAACTGCTGCATGGACTTGGGCACCTAGAAATAAAATGTTAAGAAAATGAAGGCAAAACTGGTAAATTCCCCTCATTGTGATTTGTATTTAACCTGTCAAAATATTGTCATAAAATATTAAAAAGTGAATATAATATTAGCCTATCTAAGCCTGTTTCCATGGTTCCATATATTTGGTTATAGAATCACAAACCAGATCCTATCCACCAAGATATAATATTTTATTTCTTTTTTTTATTTTTTTTTTATTTTATGTTTAATTAGTTTCAGGTGTACAACACAGTGCAATAGTTATACATTTTACCCCTCAAAGTGACAAACCCCACCCCCAATTCGCCACCCCACTCCCCCCATATCATATACATCTATTACTCTTCCTCTGACTCTCTTCCACAGTATAATCCACATCCCGTGACTACCTATATATATTCAATTACAAAAGGTATACCACCTCCGCTTTAGTAATACAGTGCAGTGATCAAACCTCTACTCCATCCATGAAATGGTCTCCCTAACAAGACCTATGATCATCTGACATTCCACAGAATATTTACAACATTATTAATTACATTCCCCAAACTGTTTTTCATATCCCAGTGGCAATATTGTAGTTGCCTGTTTTTGCTGTCTAATTCCTTCCCCTTCTCCCTCATCCCCATTCCCCTCCCAATTAGCAACCCTGATTTTTCCTCTACATCTATGAGACAGTTTCTGTTTACTTTGCTCATTCATACAGTTTTTCAGATTCCACATATGAGTGAGATCATATGGTATTTTTCCTTCTCTGACTGACTTATTTCACTCAACATAATAGTCTCTAGGTCCATCCATATCATTGCAAATGGCACGATTTCATTCTTCCTTATAGCAGAGTAATACTCCATTGTATAAATATACCACAGTTTCTTAATCCAGTTATCTGCTGATGGGCATTTTGGTTGTTTCCAAGTTTTAGCTATTGTACATTGTGCTGCTATGAACACAGGGGTGCATAACTTTTTTTGAATAAGTGTCTTGGTTTTTTCAGGATAAATACCTAGGAGTGGAATTGCTGGGTCAAATGGTAGCTCTATGGACTGACACATGCAAAAAAATGAAACTGGATCATCTCCTTACGCCTTATACAAGAACAAATTCAAAATGGATTAAAGACTTAAATGTAAGACCTGAAACCATAAAAATCCTAAAAGAAAATATAGGGAGTACATTTGCAGACATTACCCGGAGCAATATCTTTACTGATACATCCCTACGGGCAAGGGAAGTAAAAGAAAAAATGAACATATGGGATTATATCAGACTTAAAAGTTTTTTCACAACAAAGGAAACCATTAATAAAACAAAAAGGAAGCCTACTGAATGGGAGAATATATTTGCCAACGATATATCTGATAAGGGGTTAATATGCAAAATTTATAAAACACTCATGAAACTCAACACCAAAAAAACAAACAACCCAATTAAAAAATGGGCAGAAGATATGAAGAGACATTTCTCTAAAGAGGACATACAGATGGCCAACAGGCATATGAAAAAAAGTTCAACCTCACTGTTCATTAGGGAAATGCAAATAAAAACCACCATGAGATACCACCTCACTCCAGTCAGAATGGCTATCATCAACAAATCAACAAACAATAAGTGCTGGCGGGGCTGTGGGGAAAACGGACCCTGCTGCACTGTTGGTGGGACTGCAGATTGGTGCAGCCACTAGGGAAGTCAGTATGGAGGTATCTCAAAGAACTGGAAATATTATATTTCTTTATTTGTTTGTCCATTTAATCAAGATGTATAGAGAGTTTAGTTATGATTTTTTTCCCACACAATGTTATATCTTTAAATGATCCAAATTTTTTGAAAATTAATTGAAATTAAATAAACTGGATTACAATTAATTAATAACTTCCAATTATTAGATAATTTATGTCAAATTTTACTGTTATAAATTTGGCTGTGATTAAGTCATTGATAAAACTGGCTACTTCAGTGACTAGGTCCTTCTCATGAACTACAAATATGTAAACACCTTAAAGGATTCTTTATATGGACTATAAAGAATATATATATTATATAATATATATATATATATTTTTTTTTAATTTTAATTATTAGTTTTTTGATGAGCCATCCTGCCATCTGTTGGCAGCTCAGTGGCAGCTCAGCATGGGCTGGGCATCAAACTGCTGATGCTCAGAGCTCAGCTTGCACTCTTGAGTGAGCTCTTAACCAATTGAGCCAATCGACCAGCTCATTTTATATATATATATAATATATATATATATTTTTTTTTTAGGGCAGTGTCACTGGCCCTCACATGTGGGACCCGAACTGGGGCTGCTGGCTTCCCAAATCAGCGCTTAACCACTGTACCACTTGGCCGGCCCCTCATAACATATATTTTTAAATTGCCTTTCAGAAAAGATAAGCATCAGTATTTTAGAATGTCAATTAGAAGATAGGTTAAAAATAACTTTTCATTGTATATTTAATTGGACTCTTTGCTCCTTGTTTATTGGCATGTTTATATTTTTATTTGTAAACTGGCCATTTGCAATGCTTCAATTAAATATTGTCTGTTTGTAATCTTAACTAATTAACCTTTGAAATTTTAAGTCAGTTAAGTAACTTGAAAATTCTCTACTTTTATTATTGTTTTCATTTTTATAAAATATGTTAACAAATTTTTCTGACTTTCTTATATTTTTAAATGTGTATGGTTTTTGATATGCAGATTTTAAGCTTCATATGGCAATTCTTTTGAAATTTGCTTTTGCTCTTGTAGTATTTAGATTTTAAAAAACTATATTAATGAGTGAATACAAATATATATTTGTATGTAGATGTAATTTATTAATTTTTATTTTTGTCCATCTGAAATTTATTTTGTTGTATGGTTTAAGGAAATTCCCCAAACCATTTGATAAGCAAAACCTTTCCTCCCTATTATTTTATTTATTAATTTTTATTGTTTTAAAAAGTAAGAGCAGCTTTAGATTTACAGCAAAAAAATAGCTGATTTCTTATCAATTTTAATACTTTAACACTTTAGCATAATTCATTTATTCATAAATATAACCCTGTTTACTTTATTATATGATTTATTTTACTTTATTACATGATTATCATTTTTTGATTCTATGAAGTTCAGCGTATCACAACAATTTTGTTATTCTTTTGCAGTTGTCAGAGTACTTTAATCATTAGTTTTATTTCTCAGTTTAGTTTCATAGGTGATTGAACTAGATAAATTTCCTTTTAGAAATTGAAAATAAACTTTCTATCACTGTAAATATTCCATATTGCTAGGTTGTTATTTTTTACTTTTCCTCTCTGTGTGTATTACAGATAAGATGGGAGGAAATACCAGAAATGTCTATTTGCACAAGTTCTTTACAGCATTTGTCTAATAGTCACAATATATAAGGTAAAAATTCTACAACACTATTGATAATTATTATCAAATGCAAAGCAAAATATGTCACATTTTCCAAAAACATTTTAAAAATTGAGTCACATGTTTTAGGGGAAATCATTTATTCTTTAAATTGTATGAATGTCTTTCAAATTACATATTAGAATACTATATAGACATGATTTCACCTTCAAAAATGAAGGACTAGCATTTTTCTTCTATATTTTTGGTATTACATTATTATCTTCCCACTTACTTTCCCAGTCATTTTTTAACCAAAAATCTAATTACACATAATCTACCACTAATATGAATAAGTTGTGAATATGAACATATATTTTTGTGATGTTACAATGTGGCTGAGAAATAAAATATTGTCTCAGGAAAATGAAAACCAGGAAATTTATTTAATTGCGTAAGTCTCTACCAAACAATGGATAACATCAAAGGAAGTTTTCAATAATACATCATGCTTACAAACATAAAGATATGAAAGATTTTGAAAATACTTTTGTGTTTGCCTTTCTTATTTTTAAGGACAAAATAATGATCTGTCAATTCTATAATTAATATCTTGGGAACATTTAATAATATTAGAGGATACAAATGTGCATAGGTGTCATTAAATGTAAGGAGAGAAAAAGTATATACATTGAAGGAATAAAAAAACTTACAAAATGCTTTCCTCTACAAATGGGTAATGAAATTTAATAGAAAAAATATGGGCAAAATATAAAACACTAATCTATCATAAAAATCCCTACCCATTGTGAGTTAACTATGTGCAATAAAAATTGAAAGAGAAAATCATGAAAAGCAAAATCCTTGAGCATTATTTGGAACTTTTTACCAATAATATAATTTGTATCAATGTCTTAGAAATTCTGAAAGCTTCCAACTAGGAGAGGAAATGTATGGTTTTTATAACTAAAATGAAACCAAATAATAAATCAGAATCAATAGAAGCATATTCTAAGTTTGTTTTTTTTAAAAAACAGTGTCTTATTTTATCCCTATCTTTGTTCTCTTTCTGTGGAATCATATAATGACACTATATTGTGAATTATTTCTTCCTCAAAGTTAAACATGTTCCAAGGGAATATATATATATATATATATATATATATATATATGTTTGTCTTAATGTTTACCCCAGTGTGAATTGAAATCTACTTATTATATCCATCAAAATTTTGTCTCCCATTAAATTGACATCCATTATCAATAGATAGGTAGTTGATAGAACTCATGTATTTCATGAAAAAAATGACCATTTTTAGGACCCCAAAAGTCTTAACACTGGATCAACCTCTTCCTCACATGAGTCAGTCCAGCCATGCCTCCAATTTCATTAAACAGAATCCTCATAGTAGCTTTGGTACAACAATATCTAGAATAGTATTTGGGCATGTGTTGGCATCCACTTACAATTTTTAACTAAAAAATTTTAAGTCAATAATGATTGCATTTCTGTCTAGGAGAGGGAAAAAAGTATCAAATAATGGCTGATGATATTTGTGTACAGATAAAAAAAAGAGAGTCTCTAGCTGAAAAAATATTAGAAAACAATGTTTCTTTAGGAAAAAACATAATTACACATCAATTAAAGTATATTTTCATTAACTCTTTATTGGTGAGAAAAAATATTCTGTGTAATAAAAGCTTACTGGGTGGTTTTATTACTTGCCTAAGATTATCCATTACTGTGAATTGTTATGTAGAATATTATGTGCTCTTCCAGTAGCTTAAAGATTTTGGACAAGCACCCTAGTTAAATATTTGACAAAATTTGCACAGTTGGCATGAAAAGTAGAGCATTTAAGAACTGCTATTTCAAAATGTTAATATTTTTAAGGGTTTCATAGAATCTCGGTGCATGCCTTCGTTAGGAATCTGTATTATGATGACTTCTACATTTCCTTCCTACCATGCTCTGCCAGCCAAAAATCAAAATAGTTTCACTAAGAAAATATTTTTTAATCCTGCTGGATTTGGGGCGGCAATGGGGGGCTTGGAAGGGTGTGTGGCAGAAGAAAGTCTTTGAGATACTTAACAGACCAATATATTATATTCTCCCAGATAATAAAGTATTCTAAATTTATTAATATGGCATAAAATTAAATTAAAGTATGTAGTCATTTGTCATAAACATTTCTTTTGCACCAGTGGCAATTAGTAAAAAGGTGTGTGTGTGTGTGTGTGTGTGTGTGTGTGATATGTCTCTACTGAATTAAAATGTAAGGTAACTTATAAGAAATGTGCAGAAGAGCTAAACTCCAGTAGGCTGTTGCATTTCAGTCTTCCCTGTTTTTATTCAGGACAGAGTGGAAAAGATAATCCACCTATTTGCTAAGACATTTAAATTTATCTTTAATCAGAGAAAATTACAACCACTTAAAAACATGGTTTATAGAGAAATATGAGGTTATGTGAGAAGTCAGTTAACATATAAATACAAAAATCATATGCATTGAGGGGCTATGAATGTTTCATGTTGCATGTCTTTCAAAGAAGAGACCAATTGAAAACAAAGAAGTCAGGCAAATAATCCAATGTAAAGCAACTGGGATAGGGATAGCGACATTCAAGAATGAAGATTCAGATAGTAGACTAGATGTAGTACCAGTTTTAAACAGCAGTGGTAGAAGTAGCATGCTTAGATCTCAAAAAATCCATCAATAATTCTGGCACTAGGGCCTGAAAACCCCAACATTGCTGACTAAACTTTAAAGGGTTAGGTAGGTCTGGATTGATGCACACTATGAATGGAAAGTCTGTTTTGCAAGTAGACAAATGCCTAGACAGTCTTCAGACTATAAAATATAATTCACCCAATAGCTGGGGTTTAGTCAGGATGGCTAGAGTGGCAAAACTATAATGACTATTTACTGTGATTTTTTGGAATTGTGTTGAAATGGACTTGAGTGCATTTTCTGTTTGAATTCAAATTTGGTTTTGTTTTATGAAGGCTCAATTTGAATACTTGCAGTTTTCTTCATCACTAATTAAATTGCTGAGGAAAAAGATGTCTGGGTCAAATAACACAATATGCCTGGATAACACGTGTTTTGCAGATTTTAAGCCTGGAGGAAAACTTAAAGTAAACACCAGCACTTTAAAGATATGGCAGCTGAGATATTTGTAAAAGGGGTATTTACCTAGCATTCCAATGTCAGACCAATTCCAGATCAAAAAGAAATATCCTTATCATAAATATCCTTAGAAAAGCCTCCCTTTAAAGATTTTTCCATCATTTAAAATCATAGAGTTAATTGTTCAGTTACCTAACTACATTTTGCAACCCACTTATTTTTGTATTTCCACACCAGCATTTTTTTTCATTTGTAATATTTATAGATTTATTATTTTTAAATAATTAGGACAATTGCTTAATCTGTTCTATTTTAGGGCTATTATTATGAACACATTTTCATGAACTGTTTTTTTGTTTTTTTTTAACAGAATAGCTGGTTTTTTGTGTTTTTTTTTGAGGGTAGTGTCTCCGGCCCTCATATGTGGGACCCGAACCGGGGCCATCGGCTTCCTAAGCCAGCGCTTAACCACTGCACCACTCGGCCAGGCCACACCAGCATTTTATATTGGTCAAGGCTGAATGTTTAATTCATGATTTACCAAGTTATTGTTTGGAATTGTTTTCAATGAATGAGAGGAGTATGGTTACATCTGGTTTAAAAATATTGCAAGGTATATGTTTATTCTGCCATATGCTGTATTGCATCCCTCTGGGGCTTGATCATCTTTTCTTTGTATGTCCTAGAGAGGATCCAAACTCACTGTACAAGGATAAACTCAATTCTGTTTGTAGCATTACCACAATCCATCCACCTTTATGGGATTATCAGTGGCTTCTACTAATTTTTCTTAGTAGGCTCCTCAGCTTTTGAAGGCAATGCTGAGTGACTCTCCATTTTTTTAAAATATGGACTCTTCTATTTTTTTTTAAATACTTAAATACTAATTTACAATATAATTAGCTGGCTTCCAGTTACTTGTCAAGTACTAGTAAATCTTTTTGTTTTTTTTTAATTAAAGGTTATTGGGGTGACAATGCTTAGTAAAGTTACATAGGTTTCAGGTGTACAATTCTGTAATACATCATCTATATATCACATTGTGTGCTCACCACCCAGAGTCAGTTCTCTTTCCATTACCATATATTTGATCCCGTTTACCCTCATCTACCTCGCACTCCCCCCTTACCCTCTGATAACCACTAAACTATTGTCTGTGTCTATGAGTTTTTGTTTTTTCATTTGTTTGTCTTGTTCTTTTGTTCTTTTCAGTTTTATATCCCACGTATCAGTGAAATCATATGGTTCTTGACTTTTTCTATCTGATTTATTTCACTTAGCATAATAATCTCAAGATCCCTCCATGTTGTTGCAAATGGCACACATTTTATTGTTTCTTATGGCAGAGTAGTATTCTGTCTTCTTAATTCAATCATCTATTGAAGCACACTTTACCTGTTTCCATGTATTGGCCATCATAAGTAAAGCTGCAATGAACATCAGACATTTCTTCAAGAGGACATACAAATGGACAATAGGCATATAAAAAAAAAAAAAGTACTGATAACCTTGAACTCATGTCTGGTCAATAATTATCAAAGTTAGCTAAAACAATTGTATTTATGGAGAATTAACTGAATTATATTTAATAGTTCATTCTAAAGTCCACTGTTTTCTAAGCAACCAGCCAGTACATAAAAGAGTGTCCAGTAGACTCAAGGTACAATGAGAAAAATAAGGAATATTTAGTGTGTTATTTTTTTCCCTTAAAGTAAATATTTGAAACTGAAGGAAAACTTTAACAGGTTTTGCTTTTGTTCTCAGTCACAGAAAAATATGCAATATCTTAGGATAGTGTTAGTTAAAATGAAAAAAAAAATCTAGTTTTATAAATAAAACAAAAATACAAATGGAACACAATAAAATCAAGGAAGTGTAACAAGAGGCATAACATTTAAATGCAAATAGGTAAAAAAAAATCAGATAACAATAAATATAATAAAGACATTTCCATTTTATTTAAAAATCATGATGATTAGAGAGCCTAAATGCTGTTTTGATATGTGTCGGTCCCTACTTAGCCATCCTATTGTGTTCCCTCATTTTAGCATTCATTGTTAGTGTTCCCTGAGGTGCAAAATCCTGGTATCTATCATTACAGGTAATTAAAGCCTGGAATTAATGAGATCACTGGATTGATGTGCAAATAATTTATTCCTATTGAATTATATCTTAATTTCCGGGTTCCACACTAATGGAAATTCTAAGAAAGAGTTCTGTGGAACTGTTTACTAATTTGAAACTGAGAAGAATTTCCTTGGCATTGTTCCAAATATTATATCATATTATATTATATCATATATTATTTCTTACTTATAGATGAGTGAAATATCTTTGGTTTTCAAAATAGCTTTGTTGAATGAATGAATGAATGAATGAATGAATGAATTAAATGAATGAATCTATTCTCAGCATCTTTCAAAATTGCATTCAAATCAGAAATTAATTCATGACACCTCAGTGTAATCATTACACATTGAATGACAATAAAAGCCAAAATGGTGCCTTACTTTTGTTATAACATGCATTTTAATTTTTACTCTCACTCTGGACTTAATTTACCTTTCTTTTTTTCCTTTAGTCTGTGTCTTCTCATGTACTCATTTTTGTAAGTTTTGTCTACCAGTGGCTCCCCGTGCATTCTTATAAAATATTTTGAGTGATTTCTGAAGTCAACTATTAAATATTATGGTGGGGCTGTAAAAAATGATTGCTTAATTCCATGGCCATTGTGTTGCAGGTGGGATCTGAATTTAAGTAATGATTATCTTTCTCTTACCTCATCATAGTATGTGCTTACAACAGTTTAATTATTTCCTGTTATCCACAGAACTCAATTTCATGCCAGTAATAATTGAAAATACTACCCAATTACAACAGATAAGCAGGAGGGCAGGGCGAGAGTCATGGGAGAAATGAACTTTAATGATTTCCCTAATTTTGATATATTGATCCACTGCTTAAAGTTTAAACCACAATAGTTTGTAACATGCATTGAAATTCTAAATAAAAACTCTGACAAGTGCTCTAAAAGCCATAAAAGTAAATTGGCACAGGACATGTGATGTTATCGTGAAAACAGATTGGCTTTATAGGCTATAGTATCTTACTGGGGTGCCCCCAAAAACGTATACACATGACTTGTATTCACCTTTTGTTATCGGTATATATTGAGTACTATAATTTAATACAGTTTTTTCTCCTTTCTCTAAGTGTGCATGCATTTTTTGGCACCCTCTGTATTTATGATACGCTTGAGTTTTATCTTGTTACCACACATATTCAAATACTTGGTATGCACTGCCCTCCAGGCTAACCCCTGAACCAAACAAGATATTCAGGTTGCATTTTTACTAAATAACCCTAAACTTTGTGGCATGAGGGAAGGTGACCACATGTCGCTGCTTTCCCCAAGAATAATAAACTAGCTTTTGAGCCATAAGTATTTTCTGGGGAACTTTGCCAAAGTCACCTCACCTCTTAGGCTAACTTCCCATAAGTCACTCTGAGTTGCCAGTCTATAGGTGGGATATTTATAGGAGAAAGAGATATACAAGGAGTAAATTATCAAAATGGTTTCAGTTCCCCAAGGTACTCAGAAATCTGAGCTCTGGTATATAAGTCAATAAATACATAATTAGATGTGAATCAAAAATCAGGAGATACTCATCTGGGAGATTGATTTCTAATTACTGCCATTTGTTATGCCACACACTCAGCCTCTTTGAGAGGTTAACCAGAGTGGTTATTACTTATTTAGTTATTTCATTTCCTCTGTGATTTGTGCAAATTTCCTATTAAAAATTAACATCTTAAATGAGCTGCCTAAAACTAGTAAGAGGCCACCATAGTTAAAATATGGATGTATGTGCATGCATGTACATGTATGTGTGTGTTTGCAATGTTGCACAACAAACAAACAGAAAACAGTATAGCAGTCTCTCTGCAATATTAGTTCAAGAGAGAAAGTTATTACTCATTTCTTCTTCTCACATGATTACTGGGCCATAGATCACTTTCCATTACTGACTGGGATAGTTTGTTATTGACATTAGCTGTCAGTTCTGCTCTGGCAACCTCTGCTGATATTTTAATTGCTTTCTTTTGTTTCTATACAAAGTTGAAGCTTTCAAGATAAATAACAATTAAAATGTACAAATATATTTCGTGGTAATCACCAGCTTTTTCTCAGACAAGCCAAATAATGCGACTTTAACACTACAAAATGAACTTATGTTTCATTAGGTTTAAAGTACAATAGAAACATTTTTTTCCAGTACTAGTTCATAGCAATTTCAAAAATGGCATTAGCAATAACTCATCTTACTTGTTATGCATCAAAACAAATCCATTATTATTGCCAGTATGAAAATCTCCAGAATAAGGAGGTAACAAAATCTAGGTTTATCTTGGGACCATGATTAGTGGAGATTTAGATATGATTAGGTTTAAATAACCAATATATTAAAATATGTTTTATTTTAACTTTTTTGCATTTTGCAAACAAAGTACATCTATATGTTATTCATTACCAAACAGGTATTTCATTTTATTGTAATAATTATAAATTAATGAAAGGCATTATCAAATGTCCTTAAATTCATTAGGAATGGATAGAATGCTAATTTAAAAGTGTAGGTGGACTCCTTACGCCTTATACAAGAACAAATTCAAAATGGATTAAAGACTTAAATGTAAGACCTGAAACCATAAAAATCCTAAAAGAAAATATAGGGAGTACATTTGCAGACATTACCCGGAGCAATATTTTTACTGATACATCCCTATGGGCAAGGGAAGTAAAAGAAAAAATGAACATATGGGATTATATCAGACTTAAAAGTTTTTTCACAACAAAGGAAACCATTAATAAAACAAAAAGGAAGCCTACTGAATGGGAGAATATATTTGCCAACGATATATCTGATAAGGGGTTAATATCCAAAATTTATAAAACACTCATGAAACTCAACACAAAAAAAACAAACAACCCAATTAAAAAATGGGTAGAAGATATGAAGAGACATTTCTCTAAAGAGGACATACAGATGGCCAACAGGCATATGAAAAAAAGTTCAACCTCACTGTTCATTAGGGAAATGCAAATAAAAACCACCATGAGATACCACCTCACTCCAGTCAGAATGGCTATCATCAATAAATCAACAAACAAGTGCTGGCGGGGCTGTGGGGAAAAGGGGACCCTGCTGCACTGTTGGTGGGACTGCAGATTGGTGCAGCCACTATGGAAGTCAGTATGGAGGTATCTCAAAGAACTGGAAATAGAGCTACCGTTTGACCCAGCAATTCCACTCCTAGGTATTTATCCTGAAAAAACCAAGACACTTATTCAAAAAAAGTTATGCACCCCTATGTTCATAGCAGCACAATTTACAATAGCTAAGACTTGGAAACAACCAAAATGCCCATCAGTAGATGACTGGATTAAGAAACTGTGGTATATTTATACAATGGAGTATTACTCCGCTATAAAAAAGAATGAAATCGTACCATTTGCAATGATATGGATGGACCTAGAGACTATTACGTTGTGAAATAAGTCAGTCAGAGAAAGACAAATACCGTATGATCTCACTCATATGTGGAATCTGAAAAACTGTATGAATGAGCAAAGGAAACAGAAACTGTCTCATAGATATAGAGGACAAATCAGGGTTGCTAATTGGGAGGGGGATGGGGATGAGGGAGAAGGGGAAGGGATTAGACAGCAAGAATAGGCAACTACAATATTGCCACTGGGATATGTAAAACAGTTTGGGGAATATAATTAATAATGTTGTAAATATTCTGTGGAATGTCAGATGGTCATAGGTCTTGTTAGGGAGACCATTTCATGGATGGAGTAGAGGTTTGATCACTGCACTGTGTAACTAAAGCGGAGGTGGTATACCTAATGTAATTGAATATATCTATAGATAGTCACGGGATGCGGATTATACTGTGGAAGAGAGTCAGAGGAAGAGTAATAGATAGATATGATATGGGGGGAGTGGGGTGGCGAATTGGGGGTGGGGGTTTGTCACTTTGAGGGGTAAAATATATAACTATTGCACTGTGTTGTACACCTGAAACTAATTAAAAAATAAAAAATAAAAAAATAAAAAAAAGTGTAGGTGGAAATTTTTTAATGAGGTAAGGTGATTTTTGGCAAAACCTTCCTCTAAAAAATACATGATTAACAACCAACTTTGTGTTAGATTATCACCTGGACCATCTTTCTTTCTTCTTACTGTCCAGTTAGATTCAATCCTACATCTGAGGCCAAACTAAGACCCATTTTCTGTATCAAAATTATCTTAAACACAGTTGAAAACATGAAATGGTTCCATCTTGCTTTACATTCTTTCACCATTTATTTGTAAATTGCATATATATCTCAGATGTCTCATCGTCAAGATCTTTTTTAAATGTTTATGTTTATTTCATATGTTTATGGTTTGTTTTATCTTTCCTGAAGTAATATATTCTTGGCAATGGTCAAATGCAAAATTCTCTATCATTTTATAGTAATTGTTCAATATCTCACCCATGGTGTTTATGCAAGTAAAGTTTATTGGTTTGACATTTTTGTGAGACAGATGATTAATGAATTTTATATTATGAACCAAGTGTCATAATCAGGAGGGGAAAGATAGATCATTCCTTACATTCAGATTTTCAAGTATATTTACCAGGTCAATGTATATTTAGCAAGAGCCATAGGTCCACTAACCTGAAACCAGGAAATTTAGTGGCACAATATTCAGAGGATTACCAAACTAAATGGACAATTAGATTAGCCTGTGTTAAATACCTGACAGCTGAGAAAACAATGCTATGGAAACACATAGAAAAAGATCTTTGGAAAAGATTTTCCTTATCTTCTATAGTGAAATTACCATCCAACTCTGCCTGTCTATCATTAGTTGACATTGTTAAATATGTGGCTTTCTCATGCTTCTTTTTCAAAAAGGAAGTGTAAAATACAGTTGAAGTTTGAAGCTTAATGAAGAAAGGCTGATGAGTTACACTGGGATTTTGAAAGAACATATTTTTTTCCTAGCTGCCAGCAGTATTGAATATACCTCTGCCTTTGAGATTCTTATCATTTTCTTTTTCCCATGTAATGGAGATGTCTTGAGCAATTTCAGTGAGCCTGACACTACGCTGGGTGCTACATATGTATTTAAACATTTAAGACTAATCTCAATGCTATGAGACAGTTACTAATATTATTCCCATTTGAGAGATGACAAAACTGATGCAGCAAATTTGAGCAATTTGCACAAGGCCAAATGGTGGTGGAGTCCAAACTGGAAACCAATCAACCTGACACCACAGACTGCCTCTAACCTCTACATATCTTTCTCACTCCCCGTATACTTTGCTAGACATGTTTCACTGTTCTAGGACCATTGCACAGATTTCTGTTCCTGTTTCTTAATGGTAGCTTATGCCATAGTATAAACCTTCACTTCTGGGGTAATTTATTCATGAGTGATTCCAGCTTCAGCACCACCATTCTGCTGTCCGCTGCCCCTCCAAATGCTTGTTGGGAAGTCCCACTAGTGCCTTGCGTTGTTATCACATTAAATACGGTGTATTTGGTAAGTTAAAGATGGGATGGGGAAGAGGCAGTCTAATTTATCATTCTGGGTATCCTAGTTTAGGAAATTCTGTCACAGTTTTCCAGTCATTCAGGTTAATATTATGTTTCTCAACCTCTGACTCACAACATTCTGCTCATTACTGTCAATTTTCTTTCCTGTCTTGTATCCTGTCTTTCTGGTATTGTTCATAGCACAGCCCTAATCAACAGCTCATTCTAGGCTTGTAATTCCATTAGCCTTGTTTTTTTTAGAAGATAGAGCCACAGTATCTAGTTTTCCCCCTGTACTCTCTCTTCTACATTCCCCACAGCATTACTTTATAAAAACACCGGTTGTGAGTAGTACAACTGTATCAATCTCCTTATAACATTTAAAGCTTCCTATTCCCTACAAAATTACAGTAAAACCTTGAATGGTGAGTAATACAGTTTGCGAGTGTTCTTCAAGAAGAGCAAACATGTCTAATACATTTTAACTCGGTAAACAAATGGTGTCTTGCAATACAAGTAGTTTGTTTCCAGAATGAATTATGCTTGCAAACCAAGATATTACTGTATTCCTGTAGTAATTAATCTGATAAAGACTTTGATTGTGCCAAATCAGTTTCCCATTACAGCTATAGGACATCCTCCTTTAAATCTATATGCCTTATTCACCCACCCCTGTTCAGAGATTCCATGTTCTCTATTCTTCAACTTTAGACATGTTGTTTTTTCCCTCTGGGAAACTAGCTTCTGTTCTCTCTTTTATGGACACATTTCCTTTCCAAACAATGCTAGTATTAAGCCCCAGCAGCCCTATGGGATCTCTATTGGTATCCTGATACACAGTTGTCTCCTATGTAATATTTTGTCACTTTATTTTTGTTCATTTACTTGTCACAGATCATGGGATATTGTTTTTGTATTTTCTATTGATTACCATTTTATGTCCTACCACAAGCACTATATTTTATTTTTGTTCTGTGTACAATCATGTATTTCTAGGCCCGTTATCTAGCATAGAACTTTCAATATAGTAGGCACTCAAATATGAGATCACTGACAAACACAAAGTATTCAGAAAAAACACTTGGAAAATGTAAATAAGTATAAACATGCTAATTAAAAAAATATATATATATATATATATATATATATACTTTAAAAAATAAATAACTTGCTAGAGAGAGAGAAACATGTTACATATTTTGAAGGTGACATCAAAAAGTTGATTTAAAAATGACTATGGTGTAAGACATTCTGCTGTTCCCAATATTTGATCCACAATTAATTAATCATGAATATATATTTCAAAGTATAGTATGTGTATCAACTGGAATAAAATAAAAGGAGTTTTGCAAAGCATGAACTCAGGAGGAAAAAAATAGCTAAAGAATTTCCTCTCCAAGGTTACTTAAAATGGCATTGAAAGTAGAAGGTTTTTTCTTATGTTTATACATTTTACTTTCAAAATTTGTTAGCACTTCATTTTTGTTTAAAACACAGGCAGTTCGGTTGTCAGTGGCTGAAACTATTTTTGTTTTTACAGGCCATAGCTTTTGTGTTTTGAAACAAGTATTATGAATTAAAAAATAAATATCTGATAAAGAAAATTCCCCTTAATAAAGTTCAAACAGCTAGAAAGATAAAAGTTTTGTTTACAAATTGCCTTGACTGTTTTATAAGATGCTAACCTTGTATAAATATTTGTCTTGCAATCAAAATACCAAAGTGTGAGCCCTTGGTTTTCATTGACTTCATCTGTAATCTTTGATATACCCCTTAATTTATCTGAGCCTCAGTGTTATAATTTATACTGCTAAAATTTGGTTACTGGCCTCCCTTGGTCGTGTCTAGAAATTAATTATATAAGTAATATAAAAACATAACAAGGATCTTGGCAAGGTACTTAGTAACAAATTAAATTGAGTCTGAATTTTAGAAAGCTTTAAAGCAAGTGATTTTAAGAAAGTTAATTGTACATTTAGTTTATTATTCTATGCCTTGTAACCCTATCTTATTGCAAAAATTACTTATAATTTAAAATGGTGTACTATGATAGAATAAATACAAAAAGTGCATTGCATTTTAAATAATTTCAATGCATTTTACTATGATGCTTTGAATATTCATACTTTTTAAATTGTACACAATAATCATCTATAATTAATCAGCAAGTATAGTTAGCTAGTGCTGTATATTCTTTTTTTTTAATTTGTTTCAGCTGATGTTGTATAGTATGGTATGCCAACTGTATATTCTTTATTTAATTTAGAAAGCTTCACCCAACCAGCTAGGACTTTAACACAAATGATTAAACAATTCAAATTATACTGTGGTTGACTTTTTATGATAAGTTCTTATTTATGTATTAATAAATGATATATCAGACAATAAGTGTATGCTGTAAGAAAGACTCATGTTAAATGTAGTATCTATCAAAACTATCTGTGCAAAACTGGAAAAATAATTTAATCTCCCTGAGCCACAGGGCATACCAGGACTATTCATTCTTAAAATAATATAATAGATATTTAAAACATTTATAATTTTAACCAGGAGAAGGATTGCTGTGTTACATAGTATTCTATTCTTAATTTTTGAAGTAAAATCCACACACACTGGGTATCTACCAAAAACATAAGAAAACATTTATCTGTAAAGACATATGTGCTTTGATGTTCATTGCAGCTTTACTTATGGTGGCCAAGACACAGAAACAATTAAAGCATAACTTCGATAGATGATTGGATAAAGAAGATGTGGTTCATATACACAACGGAATACTATTCTGCCATAAGAAAAGATGAATAGTGTCATTTGCAACAACATGAGTGGATCTTGAGATTCTTATGATAAGTGAAATAAGTCAGACAGAAAAAGTGAAGAACCAATATGACTTCACTGATATGTGGTACATAAAACTGAAAACAACAAAGGATCATAACAAAAAAATGAAGAAACAAAAACTCATAGAAATAGACAATAGTTTAGTGGTTACCAGAGCATGAGGGTAAACAGAATCAAATACATGGTAATAGAAGGAGAACTGACTCTGGGTGGTGAACATACAATGCGATATATAAAAGATGTGTTACAGAATTGTACACCTGAAAGCTATATAACTTTATTAACCACTGTCACCCCAATAAACTTTAGTTAAACACACATGTGCTCATGCGCGCACACACATACAGACACACATACAATTATAATTAAATGAATAAAGCATGTCGTCAAAACCTAAATAAAGTATTTAGTTTTTGCAAAGATAACGTGTGGTAAATATGAGTACATGATATCTAGCCCAAAATAGGCATTCTGCAAATGATGGTATTTTTTTTTCATTTTTTATTTCTAATATCAAATTATACCCTAAATTGCATGATATTTTTTTCTCCAGAAGATAAATAATGAGACATTGAGGACCATATATCCAAGACTCACAATTTTTCCTTAAAATAAGCCTCTGCACAAAGTAGTCAAAAGCATGTATGTTAAAACCAAGAAGTGATGACACATTTGCCTTAAATATCCATAGCCACAATGCCACAGTGCACACAAATCCTTACAATTGAACTCCAGTCGTATATCTTAAAACTCCTTCCATATAAAACTTCATCAAATACAAATAAATTAATCAGAATTCAGATACAACTTGACACAGATTATTAGTTCTAATCAACTGCACAATAGATAGCTACACTAAGCTTTCTGTTACCATGAATAAAGGAATCTAATTGAATATACTTATATAACCTAACCAATAGACATGGATGCAACAAACACCATCATTGAAGCTTTAGTTGGAAAATATTAGGGCAATGCAGAAACACTATTATTTGCTTATATGTGGATCTTAGATAGATTTCTTTATTTATGACCTAAAATGTCTAAGTTTATGCATATATTCCACAGAGAGCCTAAAAAACAACTCTTAAGTGAGATTGGAGTGATGACCATGAAGATTCTGAAGATTGTTCAATAAATAAAGTTATTGGAAGTTATATGACCTGGGGTATGTGTAGTACCCATGCTAGGGGTTTAATTGGGGAGTGTCTCTATTTGAAGCCATTATGGTGTTAATGTATGATTTATATGCAACTTCTTCTTTATTCATTTGGTCTTGTATTTAGCATTAATGTTTGTAGCAGCATGACCAAATGATTTGTGTATGTTTTTCACATTCAAAGGCATAATTTTAACAAATACATATTTTAGGTATGTCACATATCAAACAGTGAAGAAAGGAAAGAAAATAAACTAATAATGAGGCATCATTTTTACTAACATATGACAATATTTTACAAATTAATTAAAAAAAAAAAAAATATATATATATATATATATATATATATATATACATACATATATATAGTACAGAGGGTACCAAAAAATGTATACACATTTTAAGAAAGGAAGAAAAACTGTATTAAAATTATAGTTCTCGGGCTGGCCGAGTAGCACGTTGGTTAAGAGCTGGTTTGGGACGCCAGTGGACCTGATTCAGATCCCATATATGAGGGTAGGTGACACTGCCCTCTACAGCTAAGATGGTGAACAACAGCTCCACCTGGAGCTGAGCTGCTGTAAATTCCCAGGACGGCATAGCTGCATCCCCTGCTGCAGTGGGCTACCATAGGCTACAGTGAATGGCCAGCAGCCGGTGTGACTGGCGGACAGCCATAGTGAGCTGCCAATAGCCTCTGTGAGTGGCTGTCCAGAGGTGGCGACCGATCTGCCTCACCTGAGAATAGCGCAATGATGATACCAACATGGGCCAGTGAAGCAACATCCTTCACAACTAGACTGAAGAACAAAAGGACAGCAACTTGTCTGTTCGTTCCCCTTCCCCAGTTCCCAACGCTGTTCCCCAATAAAATCTTTAAAAAAAAAAATTATAATTCTCAATTATACAGAAAACAAAAGATAATACAAGTCATGTGTATACAATTTTTTTGGCAACCCTGGTATATACTTGTATCCAAACAAGCCCTGTTATTTTGGGGTATTCAATGTTAGCCCCCATGTTCCTTCTCCAGCCTCTCCTCCCTCCCCTGAGTCTTTTCATTGCTTTTCCTTGCAATGTGTTCTGAAATCTGTACTTGATTCTTGCTCTCTCTGTTGAGTAAATTAATAATTTTCTGGCTTTAATTTTTTTCACAGTTGTTTTGTTTCTGCTGCTACCCATCATGGAGACATAAAAGAAGTAAAAAGCTTATGTAATTTTAAATAATTATTTAGAAGTATTCACAAAAAATAAAATTTATAGTAATGGAATTTTAAATTCAATTGTTTATGACAGTATGTATGTCAGCTATCAGGTCAGGAAGAGATATTGAAAATTAAAGCCTAATTTTTCCGCATTTCCTAATGTTACATAAAGAGCATTTTCTATGAAGCTCAGTGTTTTGCCAGTCACATTAATCAGTGTCTTCATCCTCCAAATTAGTATCTTTGAAGTAACTTAGCGGGTTTTACGTTCACAGCATCAAGTGGGATGAGATGTAAAGAATGCAAACTTGGACAAACACATGCAAAGTCACCCAGAATAAGGGACCTGAACAGGACTTTAAAATACATTATTGTTTAAGGTCCATGTGTCCTGCTATCAACTGAGATGGGAGAAATGTCCCCAATTATACACTTGTTTTATTTGAACTCAGCGTTTTACATCTAAATGTAAAATGAATTATTTGTGACCAGTATGAAAGTAATTTGAAATCAAATTCTACAAGTATTTCATTTAGAAGATTTTTTTGCTATAAAATATGAGGTAATAATCCTTTTCAGTTCTAGAGGAGTGCAGTGGTGAAGGACTCCAGTTGAGCAACCATAAGCAACATTAAACATTAAAAAGAACGTCTTATACCTCTGATTGCAGAATCCTCTTTATATCTCCCTAACATCTTTACATTGAAAAAGTAAAAATATGAAGACCAACGTAGATCACTTAAATTTTCCCTAAAATCAGTTTCTGGCATTCCCCTATGACTTCTCTCAAGGCTGGCTTCATGGGCTCCACTTTTTATAAGGGTGCCACACTTGACATAATGCTCTGTTGTCATCATCTGTGGATCTTGATAACTGTTTTTAATGAGGCTTATATTTTTATTTTGCAACGGCCCTGTAAAATGTAGCCAACCTTGCTTCCATCCTTCTCAAATACGGAGCCCTAAACTAAAAGGCAGTTTGCCTTCCATATGTGAGATGTCACATCCATGGATTCAGCCAACTTTGAGTCAAAAACAATATTTTCAATTAGCAGTTGGGAATCCATAGATGCTGAAGACAAACTATATGCATTGTTTTACATCATTTTATATAAGAGATCTGAGCATTCTCATATTTTGGTATCCTTGGGTGTTCTTGAATCAATCCCCCGTGTATAATGAAAGACTACTGTACTACATTTCGTAATGCAATAACTTGTTGTTTCAGGCTTAAAACAACAATTTTAAAATTTGTTTCAAGAAAATAATGTTGGTGGAAATTGTAAACTATTAATCACTATTATTTTTGTTTTTTCACTAGTCATATGTTAAGTTCAACACATAATATGTATCAGTGACTATAACATGTTTGGGAGGGAACTTCAGGTAGATAGTCTCAAAAACTTAACACATTTTGATTTTACAATAACACTTTTTAAAACACTCATTTTAGGAAAAAATAAATGAGGAGGTAAGTATAGGGACATTCATTTCACAGAGTGAAATTTTTTTTTTAACCACAGGAGAATTTTAAAATAGAATTTTCTTTCAAATTTTGTATCTTGTAATACTGAGGATATTTCCTCCTTTAAATGTTTTTCTCACTCCAAATCATACCAGCACCATGCATTTCTCCTTATGACCTGATTATGGCTGCACTACAGAGAAAGACAATGGCTGGAAACACTTATTTTATAAAGGCACCATCAATTAAGAAAAGTGCTTTGATGAAGTGGAAATGCTGAAAAGAAATACATCCATTGCTCTCCCAATCTTAAGCATGCTGATCTTAAGAAGAACAGCATTGGTCCTAATTGTAGGTCCATATTTTCTGAGTACCAAGGAAAGAGAATATTAACTTTAAAAATTCTGAGGCTACATTTATGTAAATTCTACTCTGGACTTTCTTCTTTTCTGTTTTCACCATGTGCATTTCATTTAAAGGAAACTATTGCCATATGGTTTTGATTCATTTACACTCAGCTCATAAAAATACTGTGTTTTAGGAGGTATTTGATGTCCACAGAGTTTCTGGACCTCTTTATAAGCCATTTTATTAAAACCAGGAAGTTACACTTTACTAGCACATGAAATTCAACACCAAGTGTTTCATATTTGTTAAAAAAGTAAATTTCTCAAATCCGCGAATGTACATATATATTGCAGAATGACTTTGCATACCAACAGTCTTATCTGTAGGATTTTGTTCATAGATTCCCAGTAAAGTAGAGAATTGAGTAAATTATTAATAAACTTCAAGTTTAGAACATTTTTACTGAATTGTATAGTTAAATCATTATTTCTGTTTAAGTTTATTTTATAGTTAACAACAATTTCATCCAGATTCTACTCAACTTGTTTTTAAGCATTCTTATATTCTTATAGTACAATTTACATTCTTGAAAATATAAATGGATGTGAACATTTAAAAATTCTGTTGACTAGTTTCTTGATACATGGAAATTCCAAAAGTCTAAAGCATCTATTTTAGAACACTGTAAACATAAAAAGCATTTGTAACTACAGGTTCCCATTCTTTTGTTTTTTGTTTTTTTTCAAATTGTTTATTCAAGTCAAAATTCTAATTAATCCCTTGATTTCTAATTAACATAATATAATTAATTGAGAACACCTCATAGACAAACATATGCACTGAAGGTACTAGAGGCTAAATAAATAAGAACCCAGTACAAGCTGGTTTCCAGTTGCCAGTGGAAAAAATAAACATGAAATAACTAGACTAAATGAGAATGGGAATTGTTTATTTGATTTAAATTATATCCACTTCTCAAATTGAAGAGAATATATATATAATTTATTTTTTCATTTTGCTACCCAGCTCCAAGGTCAGTTCATCCTAATCTCACAACTGTTTTACTTTATTTTATTCTATTCTATTCTATTCTATTTCATTTTATTTTCATGGTTTACCAAAATCATTAGTTATCTGCATGGTAGGATTCAGTGATGTTATAAAATGACCCTGTTTTATCCAATATATCTCTTACAAACTCTTTAGCTGCTTATTGATGTGTGACATTTCTTTGTATGGGCAGAGTATTTCTCCACATAGTTATATATTTGTTCAAAAACAAATGACTTGAGAGAATGTAAATTAGTTCAAAGGAGAAAATGTTTTCTTAAAAGGATTGTTTCTAGGTAATATATATTGTCCATATATATTAAAATTCTCATGCACAACTGTTCACTTTTTTAGTTTTTTACTACAGCTCATTGATTTTTTTTATAGTGGTTATTCTGTGGATTACTATAAGTATGTTTTAATTAGCAAAGTAGGGCCATTATTATGTTATACCACTCATAAAATTTAAGAAACTTACAATATTTAGTGCCTTTTACCACCTACCATCCTGTTTGCAAGTAAGTGTCATAAAGGATGCATATTTAAATCTAACTAAGTAATATTGTTACACTGTTATTATTTAGAATAATATTTGCTCCACATTGCAATGGCATTATTTACTATGATATTTATACTTCTGTTTGTCTTTATTTCATCCTGTGAATTTGAGTTTTTTGTCCGGTGTCATTTCCCTTAAGCCAGAGATTTTTCTATAGTAATATTTTTTTATAGTGCTGTTCTACTATTAATACACTGTTTCAGAATCTGTTTATCTTTTAAAAAATCTTTATTTCACCCATTTTTTAAAGATATTTTTAACTTTATAAAGAATTACTTGTTTAAAGTGACGATGAAGATGATGATGATCATCATCATATAATTTCAGTATTTTTTAAATGACATTTCGGTTTTTACCGACTTGTTGATTCTAAATATAAGTCAGTCATCCCTTGTATTACATTTTTCTAAGTAATTCATTTTTCCCGATGGTATCTAAAATTTTACCCTTTATATTAGTTTGCATTGTTGGCCAATACCAATACTGCTTCTGGATATAGTATTTATATAATTTCTACTTGGGTTTTTCTGATGTGCTTAAATCTCTATGTTGATTATGTTTTTCATTAAATTTTTGAACTCCCTATAATTAATTATTTTTATGTTATAATATAGTATATAAATATTTATATGTACTCAAATTATACTCATACATTAGTTCTCTTCCCTGTTTTAGGTATGCCAATTACACATATATTACACCTTTTGATATTTTCCTTTGTCATCATGAACCCACTGATTTATTCTTTTATTTTGTAATCTGTTTTTTTCCACTCCTTTTTTCTTTATTTAGTATGAATATTTTTAGTATGAATATTTTTAGTATGAGTACACAGAGTATTACTTATGCAATCTTCAATTTGTGTTAACATTTACTTACAAAATTTCTATATGAGATATTATGCGTTGAGCTCTATAATTTACATTCAGACCCCATTTTGTACTATTAATTTTCATATGTTCACTTGAGGTTGATTCTTTGTTTAAGGTCATGAATAGAGTTACAATATATATTTTGATGATCTGTTTGCTATTACCTAAATTTGGCTCATATGGAAGTTGTTTCCACTTCCTTTTTAAAAATATATACATCACATCTTTCTCCTATGGATGTCCGATAACCATTTTTTCTTTTTTTCTTTCTTTTTGTTTTTTTTAATTCATGATGTATTGGAGGAGTGATACATTGAAAAAAGCCTTTATCACAGTGTCTTTTAAAAGTTGCTGAGTTTAACCTCTAAGACAGTCAAATTACTAATAGATCTTTTCAAATATTGCAGACTCATTTTACTAGAACCAAATTTTGATAGGAAAATGATGGTAAGGGGTATGCCATATCTATAAAGTACAGGCCTTGAGCGTACTTTCTCTTTTAATAAAACTTTTTAGTTAACCTTACACTTTCCCTTGTTTTTATATTCAAAAGCATAGTTGATGTTCCTCAGGTGGATATCAGGGTAAAGGAGGAAGTTGCTATATAGTTTTGTAATTGTTGAGTGTTTTTATTCTAGATATAATTAAAAAATAGATATCAGCCATGTATTGGAGATATGTGTTTATAAGATTTTGATAACAGTATTTCTACCATAAGTAGATTTTATGAATTTAACTAATCTGAAAACTAAGTAAAAATGAAAACTTTACTATATCATTTCTTTGTAGCTGTTACTTCATCTCTTAATAAGAATAAAATGTTGCTTTTTAAAAAGAAAATGACTTTTTGGGTTTTATTTTATTAAAAACAAAAGAGGAATAAAACCACATCAAACAACATGGTATTGCTTTAATTGTGTGTTTCTCCACCATGGAGCCTATACTTAAAAAAAAAAAAATTGCACATTGATGTCTATATAGCCACTATTTACAGATATATCTAACAATAATTTACTATAACTAAAGAAAAAAATTAATCAAGTTTTGAATTATTTGTGATCCAAAAAAAGTGTGTTTTTTCTTTTTAACAAATTAAGGAAATTCAGTTGTTAAATGCCGACATAGACATGGTCATGATTATATCCAATTATCAGACATAGGAAAATACTAGAGACAAGGATACTTTTATTCTTCAGCATAATTTAGACTATGAAATCAGACACTTTAAGGTAATTAATTGCAGAATTTTAAAATGCATAATGATTATAAGTAGTTTGATAACTACTTGAACCTCTTTTAAATCTCCAAATTTAAAATATGGAATCTTGGCCAATAGATGTAGTTTCTCATTTGACCTCATTGTGTAACCATCACCTAAGATATAAAAAAGAAAAGCCCAGATTTTTCCTTCATATAGATAAATTTTCATAGATGCTAAAAATTGTCCTAAATTAATGTCATTTTCTAGCTAAAACTTTATACAAGGAACAAAAAGAAAAGAAGCATAAAATATATTTTCAAAATATTCTATTGAAATGCATTAAAAAAATGTTCATCTCTGAAGATATCAGGTCTTAAATATCAGCATTCTTTTCCTTCAGTTCAATCCACTGTATATGAAATCTGGGTCCATGTATGTTTCCCTCATGGGACATGGTTGACAAAAGAATTTGATGCAAATATGAAATTCACACTGCTAGCTGGGTTGTAATAAATCCTTTATCCCTACCTCAAGAGTTTCTGTCTTCTGCCAGCATCCATAAAACTATGGCAAGTTAACTTGCTAGGCTTTAGGAAACAAAAAAAAAAAGAAATGATCTCAGACCTGTCAATGTTTTTTTTTTTACTACACCTATTAAGCATTTGCTCTGTAATATGAACTTTGCTATATACTGGAGAAAACATATTATGGATATCATAGTCCAGTACGGTGAGTAGAAACAGAAAGCCCATTAACAAAATGCCATTATTAATGTTATGAATGAAACCAGCAAAAATCTGAGACAGAAAATAAGACCGTATGTGGGGGTGGGATGAGGAGGCTGGAAAGGGAGCTTGTGAAAGATTGTCAGGAATGACTCCCTATGAAACATACTTTGAAGGTGAAAGATAAACTAAAAGAATAGCCTAGTCTTCTGAAGAGCAGTTAGAAAGCAACATGGAAAAAATTAGGACATGCGTATTTCTCAAACGTCAACACATGTATGTCAAAATATGCAGCAGTCTAGATAGAATATAGTGAAGAAGAAGAGGGTGACAAGCATTGAATGGATTGATGATGCAAAAAAAATAATTCTGGCATGTCTTAAGTCTATTGAAATAGAGACATTGAAGCTGTGGGGAAAAGGGAACCCTGCTTCATTGTTGGTGGGATTGTAGATTGGTGCAACCACTATGGAAGTCACTATGGAGGTATCTCAAAAAACTGGAAATGGAACTACCTTTTGACCCAGCAATGCCACTCCTAGGTATTTATTCCGAAAAACCCAAGACACTAATTTTAAAAAAAATATGCACCCCTATGTTCATTGCAGCACTATTTACAATAGCCAAGACTTGGAAACTATCGAAATGCCCAGCGGTAGACAACTGGATTAGGAAACTGTGATACATTTACACAATGGAGTAGAAGAAAGAAATTGTACCATTTGTAATGATATGGATGGATTTAGAGAACATTGTGCAAAGTGAAATAAGTCAGTCAGAGAAAGACAAATACTATATGATCTCACTTACATGTGAGAAATAGCCCTAGAGGCACAAAGGAAAAACTGATGAAGGCTAGATGGGATGCGGGTGGGTATGAAGGAGAAGGGGAAGGGAAGAGGCAACATAAACTGATAACTACAATGCTACCACAGTGATAGAAGTGACAGTTTAGGTAATATAATCAATAAAGTTGTAAATATTTTTCTTAGGGAACCAGATGGACTCATGTCTTGTCAAGGAGACCACTTCATGGACGGTGTAGTAGCCTGACCACTGCAGTGTACATCTGAAGCTGCCGCTGAATAATATTAGTTGCTGACTGCAATTTAACACATATACAATTATGGGATGTGAAGTATAGTGTGGGGATGGAGTCAATGGAATTGTAATAGATATGTATGATATTGGGAGTGGAGTGACAGTGGAGGGGGGAGGAGGAGTCACTTTATAAGGGGTGAAAAGATAACTATTGCATTGTTTTGTACATCTGTAACTAATAATAATAATTAAAAAAAAAGAAATAGAGACATTTAAATATGTAATTCAACTCCCAATAGAGTAAACAGAATGAGACTTTGTAGCCAAAGAGCAAAATAAGGGGGTCAGCGGTTGGAAAATTACTAGGAGGAGACATCAAGGATAAGAAGATGTTTTCTAAACTCACCTAACAAGATTTTTGCTAAAAGAAGGTCAAGGACATAGACATCAGGGGTGGGGGATGAGGAACTTGATCAGATAGCAAGGGTGTGGGGTTTCTCACTGAAGTCAGTTAGCAAGACTCTTGCTAAGATTGGGCTAGGCAGATGGAAGACAGGATGGGGTGGAGGGACGCAGAGTCTCGGTCTAGTAAAGAACATAGTTCTGAGGAGACTGACTGAAGATTGCTCAAGGAGACAATCTCTGTTAATAGATAGAGTACGAATCACACAGAACGTTATAGGCCAAAGAAGTAATTTACATTCTATTCAAAATATGAATGGTAGCCATTGATAAAAATTTTGACAATGAAAGAACTAGATCAACTTTTTTCAAGAGGTTACTTTTTTGCTGCTATGTAAAAAGGTAGGACTTAATGTAAGTGATATTTTGACCTATTTATTAAAGTAGACTATCAAAACTTATTTTTTTTACAATTTTATATAGAAATTATATGAAAACACCCCTTTGTCTTTTCTTTTTTATAAAAATTGTGATATAAAGCAGGAAATATATTAAATATCCAATGTCCAAGTGTTGATATTTATACCCTTCCTTTATGTCACAGAAATATATTTTTTGATATTGGATGTATAACTAGTGTTTGATATTACCACATATGTAATGTTAAAATGGAAAAAGTACATAACTCTAATAAAACCCATTAAGTCAATATTATTAAACAAAGACTTGTATAAATATCTCTTAAGTACCCATGTAAATCTTTGCATATGTTATGCTATTACACTATTTATAAGAGAATATTTAAATGCATAGTTATAAATTCATAAGGTAGATTACATGGTAATACCGGAAAAGGGACACAAAGTAAAACAATGATTTCTGTCCAAATAGACTGTAAGAACAGAGGACATGAAGTTGAAGAGTAAATTTGAATAGTACATTCTACTATTTTACACAAACATTGTGAAAGTGACTATCCCAGAAAGGGGACAAAACATTTTCAAAACTTATATAGAGTTGACCATTGAACAACACAGAGCATTAGGGTTGCTGGGCTCCTATGTAGTCAATCTGAGACAGGCAGGAATACTCATCATTAATACTAATAAGGGGGGCCACCAGGGCCAAGACATAGAAACAACCAAAGTGTCCTTCAAAAGATGATTGAATAAAGAAGATGTGGTACATTTACACAATGGAATATTACTCTGCCATAAGATAAGGTGAAATAGTGTCATTTGCAATAACATGGTTGGATTTTAAGATTATTTTGATAAGTGAAATAAGTCAGAGAGAAAAAGTAGAGAACCATATGATTTCACCGATATGTGGGATATGAAACTGAAAACAACAAAGGAACAAGACAAATGAACAAAGAAACAAAAACTCATAGACAAAGACAATAGTTTAGTGGTTACCAGAGTGTAAGGGGGGAGGGAGGTGGTAGATGAGGATAAAGGTATCAAACATATGGTGATGGAAAGGAACTGACTCTGAGTGGTGAACATACAATGTGATATATAGATGATGTGTTATAGAAATGTACACCTGAAACCTATGTAACTTTACTAACAGTTGTCACTCCATTAAAATAAGTGAAAAGAGAAAAAATCTGTGTGTAACTTTTGACTTCCCCAAAGCTTGATTTCCCAAAGCATTACCAATAAACAGTTGATTAACACACATTTTGTATATTATATACATTTATACTCTATTCTTACAAAAAAAAGTAGGCAAGAGAAAAAAAAACATTTTTAGGAAATTAATCAAGAAAATACATTTATAAGTATTTATTGAAAAAAGTTCCCATATAAGTACATATGCACTGTTCAAACTTATGTTGTTCAAGGGTCAACTGTATAGGATGTTCCAGGAACTAAAAATACTTTACCCAGGTGAGTATTTAAATTGTTATGGAGAATAAAAATAGATAGACATAGGCATCATCTAGGTCAGGGAGATCTGCAAATATCGCTGAATTTTTAACTGTTATTATTGAAGTAAAAGTGATTTGTGGTTGAGATTGTTTTTGAGGTACGCATCAAAATTTAAAGATCATTTAAAGAAAGTAGTGCTGTAGACATATACACAAGAAATGGCCAAATTACTTTTCTTTACAGTATGAGACAGAACATTTCATTTTTTCTAGAAAATTTTAATGACGGCTCATAAACTTGTGCCTGTCAGCAGAAAAAAAAAAAAAACACTCATTAAAATTGTTTTTGAAAAGTTCGGCTTTGTAGATAGCAAATAATATAAAATATTTTCCCTTCAAAAGCTCAAAGGAAAGTTGTGTAATATATATTTTAAATACTTCTTCATATAGCATGCCAAAGTAAAGACTAACTAAAATAAATACTTCTGTTTGTAATAACCTACTACAAAAGAAGACATTTTTAAAATAATTGTTTTGCTTTGCTTGGTATTTATTCTCCTATTGCACAAATGCAAATTTATTGTTCCCAATGCATATATTTTCAGATGTTTACAGAACAATATGGCTTTCAGAGTCAACTTAGATCATAAAATACCCCAAGACATAAATCCAAGGCTTACTCTAGGATTGGAAAGCAGAGAAAGTATTTTATAAAATATGAATTTCTTAGCACACAAGTTTTTTTCTTTCTTGTGATATTCATTGTCTTTTACAATATTTTTGGGAAGGACATACAAACCTTTATTTTGTAATAAGCCAAGCAAAATTCTATAAAAAATGGTATCTCTTTCAGATTAGGGTATTTATCAGTGTTTTAAGGGGTGGTGGGCAGCTAATTAGTTTCCTTTAAACCATTACAGCCCTGATTTTCTGATATGGAAAGACAACTGAGTCATCAAATCATTCCTTCTTGTTCTTTATATATACCTCCAATGTAAAACAGAGAGCAGAAAGGAGATGTTTCTAGAAGAAAAAAAAGCAGAATTCTATCGTGTTTTCAAAAATATTTATATAAAGTGAAAAGAATGCAGACAGAAAGGGAGAGGAGAGGAAGGGAAGAGGGAAGGAGGAAAAGAGAAAGGAAGTGAGGAAGGGAGAAAGGCAAGCATGAAGAAAAAAAAAAGGTAAAAGAGGGACAGAGGGAAAGGGAATTAGAAGTTATGTTGAAATACTACATATCCTCATAGTATAATAAATTACAAGAAGGTGGTTTAAAATTAATGTGTGCTATTATTGCATAATGTTCAGATTCCATTTATGAGAGTTAAAAATATTAAGAAATAAAGTTAACAGTAAGCTTTTGTAGATAGCATTTGCAGTGTAGTTCAACTGTTTATTAGAGTCAGAGAAAGTGAGGATACAAAGAATGATGATCAATAGATTTTCTTTTCTTTTAAGAAAGAATAGAGGGGAGAACAGAAAGACTACTCTTTATTTTGTTGATGGTTTCTTTTGCTGTGCAGAAGCTTTTTATTTTGATATAGTCCCATTCATTTACTTTAGCTTTTATCTCACTTGCCTTTGAGGTCAAATTTATAAAATCCTCTTTGAACACAAGGCCCATAAGTTTAGTAACTATATTTTCTCCTATGCAGTTTATTGTTTCAGGTCTTATGTATGTTTAGGTCTTTGATCCATTTTGAGTTAATTTTGGTACACAGAGACGGACAGCAGTCTAGTTTCATTCTTTTGCACGTCACTGACCAATTTTTTCCAACACAATTTATTGAAGAGGCTTTCTTTTCTTCATTGTATGTTTCTGATTCCTTTGCTGAAAATTATCTTTCCATATTTATGTGGGTTTATTTCTGGGTTTTCCACTGGTCTGTGTGTCTGTTTTTCTGCCGATACAATGCTGTTTTGATTATTGTTGCCCTGTAGTGAAAGCTGAAGTCAGATAGTGTAATACCTCAAGCATTGTTTTATTTTCTTAGCATTGCTTTGGCTATTTGGGGTCTTCTGTGGTTCCATACAAATCTGATGATTTTTTGTTCTATTTCTTTAAAAAAATGATACTGAGATTATGATGGGAATTGCATTAAATCTATTGCTTTGGGTAATATGGCCATTTTAACTATGTTGATTCTTCCAATCCATGAACATGGAATGTCTTTCCATTTGTTTGTGTCTTCTTCAATTTCTTTTACAACTGTCTTATAGTTTTCAGTTATAGGGTCTTCAAATCCTTGGATAAGTTTGTTCCTGGGAATATTATTCTTTTTCCTGCAATTGCAAAAGGAAATTTTTTAAATTTCTTTTATTGAATTTTCATTGTTTGTATATAGAAATGCAATGATTTTTTGTATGTTGATTTTGTAGCTGGCAACTTTATTATATTTGCAAACAATATGTCCAACAAGGGGCTAATATCCAAAATAGATAAGGAGTTCATAAAACTCAACAACAACAAAACAATCCAATTAAGAAATGGGCAGAGGACTTGAAAAGATAATTCTCCAAAGAAGATATACAGATGGCCAATAGACGTGAAAAAAATGCTCAACAATACTAATCATCAGAGAAATGCAAATCAAAACCAAAGTGAGATTTCACCAAACATCAGTTGGAATGGCTATCATCAACAAGACAAATAACAACAAGTGCTGAAGAGGCTCTGGAGAAAAAGTAACCCTTGTACACCATTGGTGGGAATGCAGATTGGTTCAGCTGCTATGGAAGGCAGTGTGGGAGTTCCTCAAAAAAATTAAGAATAGAATTATCATACGATCCAGCAAGCCCTCTCCTGGATATATACACAAAAAACTCTGAAAACTTTTATCCATAAACTTATATGTACTCCAATGTTCATTGCAGCCCTTTTATGGTGGCCAAGACATGGAAACAACCAAAGTGTCCTTCCTTAGATGACTGGATAAAGAAAATGTGGTATATATACACAATGGAATACTACTCTGACAAAAGAAGATTAAATAGTGCCATTTGTGACAACATGGATGGAACTTGAGATTATTATGCTAAGCGAAACAAACCAGACAGAAAACAAAGAGAACCATATGATTTCACTGATATGTGGGATATAAAACTGAAAACAACAAAGGAACAAGACAAATAAATAAAGAAACATAAACTCATAGACACAGACAATAGTTTAGTGGTTACCAGAGGGTAAGAGGGAAGGGGGGTGGTAGATGAGGGTAAATGGGGTCAAAAAAATGGTGATGTAAAGAACTGACTCTGGGTGGTGAACACATAATGTGATATATAGATGATGTATACAGAGTTGTACACTTGAAACTATGTAACCTTACTAACCATTAACACCCCAATAAAGTTTAATTAAAAAAAAGGAATACTCTTCTCTTATTTCTGCTGGCAAACAAGCCTTTCTGCTGGCTGACAATATCTATAAATATTCAACCTTTATGAAATTGAAACCTTTATGAAATTGAAACCCAGTAGCATAAAGTGATGAGGATAGAAGAAACAAAAGGGATAAAAATGGACAAAATGAGAATTAGATTAATGAAGGGGAATTTGGTAAATTTTACCTGTAGTAGCAATTATTGATAAAACTACTTAAAGCCTATTGGATAATAGATGACTATTATTTAAACATAAAGAAAAAATTAAAAATATAATTTAGAATAGCTCTTCAACCTGGGTTAGTCAAAATGTATATATTATTATTACTATTAATATTATTATTATTGTTGGTCATTATTAATAAGGTAATATAGAAAGAGCATAAACCAACCAACAACCCATTATATGGACACATTGCCAGGATCTAAAAGTTTTAGTTTTTATCTTTTGCTCACTTCCCACAGATGTGAAGAACAGATTCCTATAGCTAAATTATTTTTTTAATGAGTGATAAAACCAGTGACGTGGCAATAATAGCAGCAACACAGCAACAACAAATATCATTACTGTCAAGCATTGTGATGCTGGTATGTACCTGTGAAATTAAAAAAAGGAAAAAAAAAGTGGCAATGCCAGTCTCAGCTTCTTCTTTTCTCACTTTCCCTATCCACCCTCCCCCATGGATGTATACAAAGTTTAGATTGTGTGTGTGTGTGTGTGTGTGTGTGTGTGTGTTGCTAATTTGAGATTTTTTTCTATTATTCTTAATAATATTTTGAAATGTCATTGACTGATTAGATAGTGTATATTTTCTGTTACTGTATATGTGGAAATAGACAAGCTATTGTTAAATACTGTGTATGTTTTTTGTTTTGTTTTGTTTTGTTTACTTGTTAGCTACATTGTTGTCCAAGTATGGTGTACAAGTAACTACTGTTTGTCTTAATATTTTGGAATTATTTTACATATAACTATGGGGAAATCTTATAAAAGTATGTGCCATAGTATAAAATTAAATGCCTTAAGTGAATTTGTTCATCCTTTGTTTATGGGTTTAAACTGGTGATGCTTTATTTTCTAAATCTTATTGATATCCTACTTATTTTTTAAACATGTTCTTCCTGAAAATATTGACATTTTACTTTTTTTCATTGCCATCCCCAATAATAATAAGATGATGCTTGAAATTATTATGTGGTGAAATACGTTCAAAAATAAAAACAAGGATGAAAATGTATTGAAAAAATTGTGCAAATATTGTACATAGACTGTACAGATAAATTATAATTGAAATAACTATATTCTAAGTCTTTATTGTATAGTGAAGGGCAGAAATAGTAAAAATATCCTGAGGGTTTACCAAGTTTCTGTGTCAGAAAAAGTGAAATATAAATAAGGAAATGATTAAACCATTTGAAAATTACTAAATCTTGAACAGATTTAAAGTTGATTACTTTGGCCACCCACACTAGCCTGATTAATTCAGTATGGTGTATTATTCCCCTACTAATCACATTAATATGATAGCAATGCTTACTATGTCTGAGAAATGTTTTATAAAAAAATTGATTAAAAAAACAACAAATTAAACTTTCTTTAAAACATTTGATAATTTATGGCCTACAATTTTTAGATGAAGTTGAGATGAAGAGAATATATCTCTTATTAATAGTGCTCTTTTCAATGCTTAAATATAAAGTCACATAATAGTTAATCAATAAATAAGTGTTGAGAAATGAATTTTCATCATGTAGTAAAATGAATCACACTATCTTTGCTATTATGCTACCAATATATATAAGTTAAATAAAATTAAAATTATTTCCTAAAATATAGTTTACGTTTTCAGGTGAAGACATTTTGGTGAATTGCTCCCTTGGCTAATAAATAAATTTGAAAAGGAAACCAGATTAACAAACACAAAATCACATCAATCACAAAAAATAAAGATGGAGTATTGAAAAAAAGGAAGAAAGAAAGAATAACAGAGTCTTAGGTGAGAAGTGGGCATTGCTAGTTGATGTACTGGATGAGCCAGGAGTATATGCCATTGAGACCAGAAGAGGAACACCAAACACCCAGATCAATGATACATTCCCTGAGGTTGCTCATAATACCAAATGTCCCAGGAAATTTAATGTTAGATTTTTCCATATTATTTTTAGATGACACCAGATGGTTTGGTATGTAAACTTTTAATTGAAGGTTGATTTGAAGTGTATCATCCATGCCCTTTGTGTCACTGTCTTAGACTGTATGTTCTCTGTAAAGAATGGTAGTTTTCTTTTTTTGACAATGTGTAGAAATTATTTAGGTTTGAGCAGAAGAGGTTAATTAAAACAAAACAAAACACTTAATTTTCTAACTTTACATTACTCTGAGTTCTGCTTGGAAATATTCAAATAAATGAGAAAAGTAATAGAGGAACAATTCAAAGTAATCATCATTGTAAAGCTATCATGCTTAAAGAGGATATTCTAGATGTTTGGGAAAATATATACCTATATAGCCCTCTATCAGTATACAAAGGGGGTTGGTTCCAGGACCCAGTGAAGATACCAAAATCCCATGATGCTCAAGTCCCTTATATAAAATGGGGTAGTATTTGTATATAACCTATATTTTCACATAAGCTGCAGCAGGTATGCCTACACGTCACTCTTCATTTACAGGGATTCTGTGTAGTGTCTGGTGCAGACCAAATTCAAGTTTTGTTTTTTGGAACTTTCTGGGATATTTTTGTCCCCAAATACATTTGACCTGCAGTTGGTTGAATCTACAGACGATTGTAGACAATCGTCTACAATCTACATGGCTATGTAGAGCAATCTACATGGCTATGTAGAGCCGACTGTATATCATATAGACATATACACATAAATACATACATATATGCATGTTTTTCTTTCTTAACAATTACCACTTTTTAAATGTACCATTGTTTGCACTTTTATTCTGTTGATGATTATATTTATCTTTAGAAAAATTGCGATTCAAGGGAAATTTAAGTATCTATTCATGTTCTCATATATATAAAACAATTTCATTAATTTCTATTTCCACATGTTCAAATTATCTCCTTTGACCTCCATGAACAAACAAAACAAAATGAAATGAACAAAAACAAATGTTTACCTCATGTCTCTGTGACAACTACTTTGTTTGGCTCTTTGCTCTTTTCCACCAAGCCCCATGTTCAAACCCAGCTCAATGCTTTATGTTCAAACCCAGCTCAATGCTTCAAAGGACATCTCTCTTTGGATGCCTCTCTACTGGCTTTGAATTCTACTTTGGCAAATGTGTACATTCCTATAGTTTCAGATATTATTTCTGGTATTTTTTCCAAGACACCTCCATGTAACTCTATCTCTCTTACTATCACCATCATCCCTCTGTTTTATTTCAGTTTACAACTAGGATACAATAGAGAACATGACACAAATAGACATGTAATATTTAAAGTGGAATAAACTTTTTGTTAATATCAATACATTGCGTCTTCTAATATCAACTTTATATAAGTTAAAATTAAATGTTTTTGCAGTTTATATATCACTTGGCGCATAGTTTAAAATTTTCTTTTACATTTTCTCCAAATATTTCATTGTGGATATTCTTTTATGTAAAAACATGGTTTAAAAACTTTCAATATATCTCAGTAATTAATTAGTAAAAAAAATCTTGTCATGCATTTTTGATGCTTTACATTTTACAGATTCAAATTCTTCATAACAATCACTGATGTAAAATGTGGAGTCAGTCCTCAAACTGGAACTGTGTGATTGGAGAATCCAAAACTTCAGATCATAGCATGAATGGCTAAAGTTGTATACATAATTTTATATACTTTTATAACTCACATTACACTGTAGAATATAGTGTATATCTCCTCATGGAAAATATTTTTTTTAAGGAATGATTATATACTCATATGGGCTTTCTCATCCAAAATGTCTCAGTTTATTTATACCTTATCCTATGCTAACATCTAAACCAAAGGATTTATGGTTACATCATTGAAGGTATTGCTAATATTTATTAAAAAGCTATAAACATTTTGAATTATAGTAATTATCATTAACAACTTTCAAGTTTGGTGTTATTCAATATTGAGAAGGTGCCTGAAAAATATTCAAATGTCTTCTGAGAATGTATACATTTTAGAAAATATCAGTGCTATTAAGACACACAAATCAAAGAGCAGTATAAATAGAAATAAAACATTATTTTCTAGGATAAATACATGAAAAAAGACTTTATATTTTTTAAAATTAAGATTTATACATAATAAGGGGGGGAAACAGAAAGTAACAACACATAAAATTTACTTTTAAAAAATAACAATGTCAAAATAAAATAAAATAAAATAAAATAAAATAAAAACGTCAGGGATAATACAAGTGACTCAAGCCTTCTACCTATGTCACATAGCAATTGGTTTAAGAATATCTATTTCAGGGCAAGCCGAGTGGCGCATTGGTTAAAAGCTGGTTTTGCGATGCCAGCGGCCACTGTTTGGATCTCACATATGAGGGCCAAGTAACACTGCCCTCTACAGCGAACAGCTCCACCTGGAGCTGGGCTGTGCCAGCCCCGGCGATGGTGTAGGCTGCAACCCCTGCTGCAGTGGGCTGCCATAGGCTACAGTGAGTGACCAGCAGCCAGCATGAGCTGCCAATAGCCACGGTGAGCGACCATCCAGAGACCAGTGACTCATCTGCCTCATCCGGGAAGAGCGCAATGATGATACCAACAAGGGCCAATGAAACAACGTCCTCCACAACTAGACTGAAGAACAAAAAGACAGCAACTTGTCTTTTCCCCTTCCCCGATTCCCCAACGCTGTTCTCCTCCCCCAATTCCTCAATAAAATCTTAAAAAAAAAAAAAAGAATATCTACTTCAGTTTAATGGTTACCAGCAGGTAAGTGGCGAGGAGAGTGGTAGAGGAGGGTAAGTGTGATCAAATATATGGTGATGGAAGGAGAACTGACTCTGGGTAGTGAACACACAATGTGATATATAGATGATGTATTATAGAATTGTACACCTGAAACCTATGTAATTTTACTGAATATTGTCACTCCAATAAATTTAGTTTTAAAAAAGTAATGAAAATCTACTTCAGTAATTGTTCTGGCTGAGTTCTGCTGTAACAGAAACTCATCTTATTGGGACAGCTGAATGACTTAAATCTTTCCTAGACGGTGGCATTTCAGTCATGTAATGCAGGCTGGTAAATTACAAAATTTTCATCAAATATTAGACTCCATGGTTTTTTTTATGATAAGTGTGTGTGAATGTGTGAGTGTATGTGTCATATTTCCACAATTAATCAGGAGAAAAGAGATTCTGTAGGTTTTGATGTGCCATTTTGTAAATTTTCCTGAACGTTTTAATTTTAACATGTATTCAGGTAAAACAAACCTATCATTATGGCTCATTATATTCTTTAAAGAAAATAAGTAAATGACTATATAGAGGTTTCAAAGTCTGTCAAGGCTAAATCTGGTAGAATTCAAACCAGACCAGCTACTAGCTATGCTGGATATATTTTACCATCCTGTACACCAAACCAGAAAAGACCTTTACAACTTTTTGAAATCCAAAATGAGATGCGATCAGACTAAAGAGGATGACTGGGGATTACAGTGGGACCAGGATTAGGGCCTATGCAAGGTTTCTGGGAAGCAGAAGAAGGTAAGCAGTCCCAAGATCAGAACATAAGAATTGTGTCGACAGTGAAGGGAAGCTATGGTAAATCAGGTAAATAAATATGTCCTTGGTCATTCAATCCTGCTTGACGATATGACTCAATCACCCTGTCCCCACTTTGCATTGTTCTCTGTACTCTTAACAATTTGTAGATAATTGTTTCCTGACCATTATGTCAGACACTAAAGATAGACTCATAGCACTAGCATTAAAGCAAAACATCTGTTGCAAAAAAAAAAAAAAAAAAAGCTGCTTCTCCCGCACAAATAGAGGTAAGGTCTGTGGTGAGAGAATGTTGGAAGTTGTATTTTTTATTAGTCATATAAGAAGTGATAACAGTACTAAAGTTCTACTTAAATGAAAATGAGTATGCACCTATAAGTAATGAATCAATAAATTACATAAAATCAGCGCTTAAATTTGGTAGTTTTAATTAAAATATAGATTTCATAAAAATTCTGTTACACAGTGTCTATAAAAAATTTCTGGCAATAACTAATCAAGTATGAATGATTGTACTTACTAGCCCAGTTACCCCTAATTCCTCAGGGAAAAACTTACTTTTGTCACAAACGACATCAATTGGAAACTAGTAAATGTGTGAGAGAGTGTCTAACTTTCTTGACTACAAAACCAATATGAATTTATATTGGTAAAATTGATTCTCATATATGATCATACCATCTACCAGAATCCATAAGCCTCAGATTTATGTAATGAAACTGTGTTAAAACAATGTACATTAATTCCCGAGTCTGAATGTCTTACCGAATCCTCCATTTTGGCAATAATAATCTGACTTTTTCCCTTTTTTTTTATTTTTAATATAAACTCAACCTACCCAGGCATTTTCATAATTATTTCAAAGTTATCTACTCTGGATGAATAATCCAGTCACAGTACAGTTAAAAAATTGACCTTTAGTCTTTCCTTAAACTTCTTTAGATCCCATTTCTAACAATTGATCATACCTATCAGTGCACAAGGAGAGAGCTGAAATGCACTTCAGTGATGGTCAGACATAATTTGTGGGAGAAAGGGAAACTTCAGTCATCCAAATTTTTCTGTCTGCTTCCCTGTTGGCTCCTGATGTTGACATGATACTTCTTCAGACTTTTCAGGATGAGCAATACATGAGGCTGAGACCAAAAGATTCATAGGTTCCCTCTCACCTCGAAGGTCATACTCATCACCTGAGAGCTAACCAGGTAGCTAAAAGTACACCAATCCCTTTGCCAACTCAGAGTTGATCTATTAGTAAGGCACCACTCTTTTCCAACAGTTGGGTCTGCTTACTACTTAGAGGAATATTCATCTAGCCATTCAATTCACAAAATATTTCTTGAGAGAATATTCTATAGCAGATATTGCTTTAGGACTGGGATACAGTGGAGAATGAGATAGTAAGGGTACTGTTCATAGGAAGCATTCAATTAAGGGAGAGCATAAATTAGCACAACTGTATAAATATACAAATAAAAGATTGATGAATGTTATGTTAAGTAATAAAGTGATTTTGCACAAACAGGGTAAATATTTATGTTGGGAGGGTCAGAGAATATACTCTTAAAGTGTAGGCTGAAAAGTAATGAGAATCTACACATCTAACATTCAGAGGGAGCATTCCAAGCACAAGGAACAGACACCACAAAGACCAAACTTGTGGAAGTTGCTCAGCCAAATTGAGGAATCAAGAGATGTAGTTGAAAAATGACAAATATATCAAACTTCTTTTATACCCTTCTCCTATTAGTCTGCATAATCCACCTTTAAATGCACACATTACTGTGGCAGTCAGCTCTGCACAGGTAGCAAGTCCCTACCTCAGCTTTCTGCCGTAGCTCCATCAACTCCAGCTTTCTTCCTCAGTGGCATTTTGATATTCTAATGGGGTGGTACTGAACCCCTGCAGGAAATCTTGGCCCTTATGTATATTCATGTTGCAGTGACAAGATGAGGCCCAATGAATAGACACCTGACACTGTATTTATTTTGTTTCATCACTAAAATAATTCAAAAATTAAAAGAAAAAAATAAATGAAAAGGGACTGGCACCTCGGCATGGTCGGGGCATGAAAGCAAGGATGGAGATGAAGGACATTAGCAAGAGGAACACAGCTATGAAAGAATTGGCTAGCTGGAGGGTCCTGTGCGGTGATGAGTGGAAACATCTGGCCTTTACTCTTTTGAGAATTTAGGAAATTCTTGTGCTTTCTCTTGCTCTTGGGAAACAGAATTCATCTTGGGATATGACACTGATTTTGAAAAGGGACAATGTGTTTCAGGCACTGTTTTAAATACTCTATAGGCATTATTTCATTTATTCTATTCTAGATGATTTTAATACTATTATTTTCTGTAATGCATACCTGATGAACATGAGGATGAATTGCTCCACACCCTAAATCTCTAAAGAGCTAAACATTTGAAGATAGGGTCCAGAGGTATAAAGCATTATTTGACCGCTTTGCATCAAACTCAGAGACAAGACAGAGGGTAGCTTCAGGCATTCTTTTAGATTCTCATACTCTTTTCATCCTTACAAAGAAAATGTGTTCAGAAAGATCTTTCCAAAATAAAGATTGTAGTTCAGTAAGAGAATCTCTTGTTACCTATATTTCAATAAACATAATATAGTGAAGAAGGTATTGGAAGCTTGGAATTCTCAATATATGTTGCAATTTCAAACACTGAAAAGGAGTTAAGAAAGACAATCACCTTATTATTCTAAACTTGTGTACATAAAATATTATATATCAATATAAATTGATAAAAATGCATAAACAACATAAATCAGGAAAATATTTATTAAAAAAGTGAAAACAATACAAGTCAGGTATAGAACATAATTTTGCAATGACATTATCTTTTACCTTAGGTCACAATAATTTTGACCAGGGCTCTATCATTAACCTAATACCAATGGTACTTTTTCCTGATGTTTCTGAAATTATGGATGTGTCACAAATCAATTATAAAGGAAAATATAGAAAAGGAAGAAGTTGAAATTAAAGTTTTGTGGCAAGATATCATATTGCATGATTAATTCCAATTCTTCAGTGTGAGTGTAGTCATATCTTATCTAGCATTATGTTTGAACAGTATCTAATAAATAGGTCATCACAAACATGAGGCTGATATCCATATGCAAACAGGTTCTATGGGCAGCCCTGTTTTTATTCTTTACATTGGTTAATTTCAATGAGAGATCATTAGCTTTGCTCTTGTGAGCAAAACTATCAGAAAATCCACTTTCCCAATAATACCCAACCAAGATATTCTAAACATAATCCTTTCTTTCAAGAAATGTTAGTAATATGTCAAGCCAGGCATCCACCACTGCCCTGTTGGGTCTTTATATGGATAAAACTTTTCTTTAGTCTGCAGATGGCCCTTTAATCTTACAATGGTTCAGAATTGGCCAACTGTACTATGTTTTTAGACTTTTTGCTGGAAAAGAAATCCACTTGAATCCCTTATTTTATTAACCTATTTTGCTAGATACATGAAAGTTTTAAAAATAATAAGGCCAGGATTTCTATTACTTTATATAATGACACAATTCTCCTACAGCTCTTATGATTTCAATACCTACAGAGATTAGAACACTCCTATTTTACAGCTGTCATTGTGCAAGTTTAAAGCATAATGTTTCCCCATTATGATATTCTTATAAATAAAAATATATCTATAAATCTAATTTTCTATGAAGATTACAAGCACATATCAGCTAAAATAAAATAACATCTAAAATATATTTTTATAAAAATCTAAGCTTTTAGTGACTACTCTTTTTTATTACTGATTTTTTTTTTTTTTTTTTGCAAACATCCAGGAATCTTACAATTGAATCACTTCTCAGGACCTTTTATTTCATTATTTTTTCTCTTCTTTTTCCGTTCCTTTTATTAAAATAGCAGAGGTCTGTTTGGAGCCCCGCTGTGTGGCACTGCTGCAAAGATTTAAACTTTAGCAAGTTCAAAGAAAACACGAATTATACGGAGAAGGCTTGGATTTATATAGATTCTTTTCAAGCACTGAAAGTATGAAAACCTCTCCCATGGTCAGGGTTAAGCTTACAAAGTGCAGAACATGCAATCTCTGTATTCTTCTCAGCCTCTCATTCTTCTATACAGTTCTAAAACATGCCACGTTGAAAATGGTAGGTGCAGTATCAGTCCAGGTCCCATCAGGAAATAGATTTCCACTCAGGGTTTTCAAGAGTCTTTAACAAAGAAAATGTTTACAGAAATAAAGGCAGACTAAGGAAGTCAACAAGAGGTATTGAGATACCCAGATCCCAAGGTGCTTTTACTAGCCTTACACCAGAAGAAAACACAGGAGAGAATCATGCTACTGAAAACCATTGAGAGTCAGAACCCAAGAGCAAGGGCTCCCCAAAGGGTGCTGTCCAGGTGATTGAACATAGCCACAGGCAGAAAGTGCTGCTCTTAACAAGGAAACCAGGAGGTAGCCAAGAGCTATCCCTCCTCCTACCCCTGATCCTTCCCATAGCCTCCCATTAGCCCAACTAACTAGAAGTCACCCCATATGGGATTATAAGTGATGCAGTCTGTACAGGCCAGCCTTCCTATTCACAAAGACAAGTGGGGAATAAATGTGAAAGAGTGTGCAAGAAAAAGACACAGTGCCTTCTGCCATTTATCTTTTTTGTTTGGTTTTCCTTTTCTCAGATTTAACAACAACAACAACAACAACAACAATAACACTTTATATTCAATAGAGGGTAGGCCTGATTCTAATAAGTTATTATATAACAATGAAATAATGTTAATTAGTCATACTACCACCACCTAAATATAATATGTAACATTAGCCAGCTCCAAAGCTCTTCATTCCAGGTGAGACGGATTTGAGGCAAGAGGGGGACCAAGTCATGAAATGATAATCAATATAAGATTTGCCATATGAGATAGCATAGATGCTAAGATGTGAGAGGATGCACAACAAATTAAACATAAGAATGCAGGGATAGAGGAAGAAACTATAGTCGTTTTATCTCACTTAATTGTACATACAATTTTCTACATTCAGGCATTTGTTTACTTTTTAAAACTGAATTTCATCTACACTATCTAAAGGGGTATGCTTGGAGTTACTGATCACATTGCATATAATAAAACCTTATAATGTATTTCTCTAATCCTTTAGCCTCCCTCTGCAGTGGGACAGCTCCTCAATCTTATTGACTGTAAGCCAGTATTGAACCCATACTTCAATTAATAAACAAAGCAAATTGTTTGATCCAAGAACTCATGCTAACACAGTAAATTTCAATTGCCTGAATTAAAGGGCTCAATTCTGTCTAAGTTTATATTTTCCTGCTTTGGATAACCTTTTAGAATCCATTTCCACAATTGCTCCCCAATGTCAGCTGTTACAAGTTAGAAAGATTCGGCAGCTTCTTTAGTGTAGATGCATCATCTCTGAATGCCAAATTTTTTTTTTCTTTGGATCATATCAAAGCTTGACTTTCATTAAACTATCTGCACCCAGTGATATATAGGGAAAGTGGTTCTGGAAAACAAAAGTGTTCTCCTGACAAATAAACTGACCATGGTAAAATCATTTAAAGGTATATATTGAAGGGAAGACTAGAATTAGGCATTTAGCTTCTTCATCATCTGCCCAGATGCCAATATCCTGAATCTTCAGGTATCTCATTTATGCTATATGAGACTCAGCATCTCACTGGTATAGTCTGCATAGTAAGATTTTTGTTCTCCAAGGATATATTAGACAAAACGTATTTTGGACTCAAAATACTTAATCAGGAAATAGAAAGATCTAAGAAAATGACAGGGTAATGCTTAACAAAAATAATACCATAAAATGTTAATGTATAAACAAAGAGGTGCTTTTTTTGTCCTAATGATTAATTCTAATAGATTTATGTTGGGCTAATAATAAAGCCTAATAATTATTATAGTAGTGACTTGCAGGAGAAGAAACAGTGAACTTGGCCCCTGAGACAATGTTATGTTGAAATTCTACCACTGGCATAGAATTGTTTTATATATAACTAACTGGAATTCCTGTTTGGAAACCAGGCTGAAAAATTAATCTTAGTGATGTAATAATTCAGGAAAAGTGACAATTCAGCAAAAAGTAGGACAGCCCTCTTTACATAGTTTTCATCATTAACAGAGCCTAAATCAGCATTGGTGTGCCAAAGTTTTATTGGTATTCCCTGTGGTCTGGGAAACAAGAGTAAGAGAAAAGGAAAGTGCTGCAGTAACCCTGGGCATAGCTTCCTAACAAACACAGCTCATTGCTCAGCCATGCTGGATATCTCCTTAAAGACCATTCAAAACCAACCCATCTTGCACAGTCCATCTGGGAGAGGATGGGTGAACAATATATTTTCTGGCAGCTTGCAAGTAAGTCCCTTACTCTCACTGGACAAAATTCATCCCACATACTTTCAGGCCTGTTGGCGGACTATTCCCAGGACTCTGTGCCTATAAAGTTAGAAGCCATAGATACTGAAATTAATTGCTGGAATCATCTTTTATTCTCTTCTTTTAATATTTGAGTTCGGAAACAAAAAGAAATGCCTGAATAAATCCTCTTAGCTTTAGATATAATTCTCCCAGAACTACATGGTATAAAGCAAAGTTTATATTTTGACAATTAGAATTAGTCATATCAGTTAACAAAATAAATCCAAAGTGACCAACTAGTAGTTGAAGCCTTTAGTTCATTGGAACCCTTAGTCTGTCTTTGGTAGATGGACTGACCTGGAAATTAAGGCCTTTAACTCAGAAGAGTCTAAATTTGTGGGGACTGACTGTGCAAATTGTACAGGTGACTTACATAAGTAATGGTAAAACTGGTTATTTCTATCTCCCACCATTGCTTTTTAATAATGTATTGTAGTACTAAGGGAACAGTGTTCCAAGATTATTCTTAGTTTGATTCATATGGCATACCTTAGAATACAGTACCCAAATCACAATGTATGTATCCCTCTAACTGGCACCTTAGCTAAGCCTTCATTGAGCTCTTACGCCATAGAATCAAGCCAGCTGACTCTGCTTTGCAAAACAAAATAAGATGAGTGAATTCTGTGATCAAGAGCCCAGTGTCTCACTGATTTTGAAATCCGATCAGTACATTAGTCTAAGTGCATGTGTGACATAAGATGTTCATACATCAGGTACTTTTTAAATGATTTGATAATGGTACTAACTAAAACATTTTAGATAAAGAAGAAATATTCAATATCTGGAATGTCCATTGATTGCTGTAAGAATATATTGTTTTCAGTCCAAGGTGGAATCCATTAGTAGCATTTATCACTGTTAAAATGGTCTCTTTATTAATTAGTCCCATTAGATAAGCACTGGAGTTACATATCACAGAGGCTAGCTGTTGTCCACAAGTCTGATTATTCTGTACGACACTGGTGACAAAATTTTTGTGCCCAGTGCAAAATCAAAACTTAGTGCTTTAGGGCCGGCCGAGTGGCACATTGGCTAAGAGCTGGTTTGGGGATGCCAGCCTCCCCGGTTTGGATCCCACATATTAGGGCCAGTGACACTGCCCTCTACAGCTAACAACAGCTCCACCTGCAGCTGGTCTGTGAACCCCGGCAACAGTGTAGGCTGCAGCCCCTGCTGCAGTGGGCTGCCACAGACAACAATGAGTGGCCGGCAGCCAGCGCGAGCTGCCAGTAGTCGCAGTGAGCGACATCAAGAGGCTGGCGACCTATCTGCCTCATCCGGGAAGAGCGCAATGATGATACCAACATGGACCAGTGAAGCAACGTCCTCCACAACTAGACTGAAGAACAAAAAGACAGCAACTTCTCTGTTCCCCTTCCCCAATTCCCCAATTAAAAAAAAAAAACAAAAAAAAAAAAAACAAAACTTAGTGCTTTATAACAAAATTTCTGTGAAATTCAAAATGGTGACAGTAGAGCTTTAAACTGAGAGGGGACCCTTCTGAATGCAGGGATGTGTGTGACTATATGGATAAACACACCTATAAAGCTGAACCTGCTCCTGTCCACATGGCTTTTGAGATTTTTCTCTTAAACTCTCAAAATGGGCATTAATGTTATTATACACACACACACACACACACACACACACACACACACACACTTTATGCTCATTCCCACAGGTCTAACTCTTCCCAAGACTTTATTTGCTTCTTTGTTCATATATCCCAGTATTTTACTTTACTGGCCCCTAATCAAATTGGTCAACCCATTTGTCACCTCCTGAGAGTATATATCTGTACTTCAAGCTATCTCTCTCCTTATTCTAATTTGATGACCAAGTTTATTACTCGTAGCTCTTTCCACTAAAAAATTTATTTTTACCACCATCCTTTAGTGCCACCAATGAGACGGACTGTTAATTAGGAGAATTTTTTTCTAGCTAGTGTCAACTTATTTCACCTACCTATGTCTTAATTAAAGACCACACACTTTTTACCTTTGTCAGTTGACTATAAGAAGTTATGAATGAGGCCAACAATGTGAGTTGAGAGAAAGGGTCAGGTTTTCATCAAGATGGCAGAGAAGGTAAACACTGTACTTACCTTCTCTCACAACCACATCAAAATTACAACTGAACTACAGAACAACCATTACTGAGAATCACTTGAAGTCTTGTTGAACTATAGCGCTACAACTAAGGACATACAGAAGAAGCCACCTCAAAACTGGTAGAAAGGGCAGGAACAGAACGGACTGGTCCCTCACCCATGTGTGACCATTAAAAACCAGGAGGGATATCTCGGCTGCAGGAGTCCCTCCAACCCAGAAGTACAAGGGGTCTTAGCAGCACATCCGGCTCCCCACCCAGGGTTCTAGTGCCATGGAGAGAAGGCCCCACAATTTCTGGTTGTGAAAACGAGCAGAAATTGTGGCTGTGTGAGAAGGAGGGTGGCAGAAGTCCCAGGCACTCCTCTAAAAGGAAACATGCACAGACTTACTCACTGACAGAATCAATAGCTCTAAGCTCCAGCCCTGGGGCAGCAGCTGAAGAGGTGGCAGGGACATACAAAGAGGGGGAAATGAGGTGTCTATTTTCATGATGAGAGCTGGAGTGGGAGCTTTTCCCAGAAGGAGGAGCTGGTGGAGGCCATTGTTTCTTTGTTGTGCCCTCTCCCATCACCAGGTGCAGATGCAGGCAGCAGAGATATGTGAGTGTCCATTAACCTGGCCCCACCCTGAATATTCTGGGATCCTACCCTACCTAACTTTTGGGCACACCCCAACCACTTCCAGGGGCTTTTTCATACAAACCATCTGCCTTGTCTCATGCTGCAGACTTTCCTAGGGTCTCACAAATGTCCATGAAACCCAGACAAACAGCACCTGGCTTGAGCATGTCCTGTGCCTCTGGGTGAGCAGCCCTAAAATTAGCACTAGCAGCAGCCAGCCTTAGTTGGTGGCTTGGCCTCTCAAGGCACCTCCCAGCATGGTACAGGTGGCGGCCATCTGTGGATTGCTTTGTGGCTCCTGCCAGGTGGCCCTAGGTGGAACATGGACTATAGCTGAACTTGGGCTGCAGTGGGTCCCTTGAAAGGTGGCCCTTGGGCTGGCACACCCATTGGCCAGCTTCAAAACTAGCTGGAATATTACTCAGCTGCCTCCAAGGATGACACACCAAAGGTGCAGATAGGCAGGCATCAGAGACCTACTGAGACAGATCCTGCTGTGTTGCGTCATGCACAGCTGGGTCTGGCTTCCTCAAGAGAACTGGTGGGGACTCAGAAACAGAAATAAAGAGCAAGAGACAAAGTATAGTTTAAAAGCAATGTGAGCCAGGGGTCTCAGTGTCTTAAGTGACAAAGAGCCCAGAACCTGGTCAGACTGCAGCTTTTATTGAGTACACACTGGGAAAGAGGATTGTTCTTTCCATGGTCTGTAATTCACATATGTCACCCAAAGAATTAGCCAAATCACCCTATGTCTCACAGACCACCTCAACCAAAAGACTTTTGACCAATACAATAATGCCTCCTAGGGGAACAGTTAATGATTCACTATGACGCTTTAAGACAAGAATGCATGGAGGATTGATGCTATCATTTGGGAAGATTTCTCTTCTTAGGCAGTCTGTTAGCTCTGCAGATAAGGGGTCACAAGACATTATGTCCCTTATGCTTCACCTCCATGATTCCTCCCAGGGTACCCCTTGGATGGTGCCTGGCTTGGGTTGCCCTAGTGTGCATATAGGGTCTAACCCATCATTGGCTATCCCGCCCTCTCTCTTGGGGTCCCATGGGGTTTTGCCATAAGCATAGTGAAAATCCTGTCCCTGCCAGGATCTGCTGTTATGGACAGATGCAGGGAGGCAGACGGCGATGCTGCTGAGAGACCACACTGCTCTGTAGGGTCAGCCTCTGTACCACAACTCCTCCATTTAAGTCATGGCCAGACCTCCCAACCAATGAGCCTGAGGGTCAAACTCTCCATAATTGACATGCAAACAGCAATCAAGGCTCAACTGTAACAGAGGGCACACATAACTCATTCAAGGGACATACCTGGAGTGCACAACATAGGTGACCAGGAGACTGGGCCACTGATCCCCATAGCACACTTACTACATAAGGCCACTCTACTAAGACCCAGAGATATAGCAGCCCTAATGTAGAAACAGGCAGACAGCCACAATTGGCAGATAAAGAAACAAGTCCTAAAGAAAGGAAAAGAATAAAACTCCAGAAAAAAAAAAAACCTAAACAAAATGGAGACAAGCAATATGCCAACCACACACAGAGTACCAAACACTGGTTATAAGGATACTCATTGATCTCTGGGTGCACTTCCAAAAAGAGATAGGAAACAAAATAGGGATAGAAAACATAAAAATGAACCAGTCAGAAACAAAGATGCAATAATGGAAATGAAGAATACATTAAAGGGAATCAAGAGTAGATCAGATGAAGCAGAGGATCAAATTAGCAGTTTAGAAGATAAGGTAGCACAAAACATCCAATCAGAACATCAAAAAGAAAAAAAGAATAACTCCTTCCTCAAAAAAAAAAAGAGACACTAAGGGGCCTTTGGGACAACATGAAGCCTACCAACATTCACATTTTAGAGGTACAAGAAGGAGAAGAAAGACAAAATCTATTTGAAGAAATAGGGTCAGTTCAGAGTGAAAAGGTGAACAGATTAAGAAAAACAAATGGTAGTTATAATATAGTCATGAAAATGTAAAGTAAAGCATAGGGAACATAATCAATAATACAGTAACAACTCTGTATAGTGCCAGGTGGATACAAGTCAGGAAGATCACTTCGCAAATTATATAAATTTATGACCCTATACTATACATCTGAAATTAATATACAATAATATTAAATATCATAAAATAAAATTCAAAATAAAATAAAATAATTTAAAAATAAAGAAAGGAACAGAGAAAAGAGACATGGAAGTCTGAGCTACCTGTTCATTTAATATACTGTGACATCAGTATGTTTTTGAGCCTGGGCTGTAATAAACAAATTCCATCATAGAATGAATTGCAGCTGGTTCTGTACAACTATGTGAATTGATGGACGTGTACCTTGAGTTGCAGTCACTTATTGTCTACAACATATTAACATGATATGAAATATTTTTTAAAGAGAGAAAAAATTGGCTATGAAAGACATTAGCTTGCTCCAGAACTGTAGGATTTTGTGTTGTAACTCTCCTATCTGGCCTTTCTATTGACTTTATACAGCATCCTTATGCTCTATGCATACCTCAAGCAGTTACTCAATAAATGAGGCTTAGTTATAATCCCAAATGTGATATGTGCTCTCTCCAAAGTCCAAAGAGCTTTGTATCTCTTTCTTGGACACTGGAGCTGAGGGGTCAAAAATGTGTCCTTTATCATAAAGAACACACCCCAGCACATCATAGACTGCTGGACTCCTGAAGATGTCATCATTGTGAATGACCACCGAATTTCTGCTTAAGTGTATCTGCCATCCTCTGACGTACATTTATCTAAATCAGTTATGATATCTTACACCCCTTGTTCACTGGATCCAATTAACATGATGTGATCAGTATATTGAACTAATGGAAAAATCACTGAAATCTTAAGATGGTCAAAGTCCCTGCAGACTAAACCATAGAATAAAGGAATTAATATAGCCTTGATGCAAGACAATGAATAGGTACTGATGTCCATTCCAGGTAACAATTAATTGCTTTTAATTCTTTCTACTGATGAATTTCAAGACTTAATTATTCATCAATTCACTACTCACTACTTACATAACAAGTGCCAGAAATTTTGTTTTTGTTCTAGTAAGAGATACCACATTTGGAATAGCAACTGCAATTCGAGATATTTGGTTAAGTTTAGAGATATCCACTGGGCTTCTGCAGAGACCAGACAGGCAATTGAATGAGAGGTATGTGGGTACAACTACCCTAGCATCCTGATGATATCAACCATGATAATTCTGCTTGTGTGAGGGTCCTGTTTTTGTGCAAATAGACAGCCACTTTAAGCACAGGGAGAGGTATTATAAGTTGGCAGAAGTAACCTATCTGATATACTCCTACCTAAAAGCTTTTGACATTGTGCCAGCTTATACTTGGAAAGGACTTCAAGTGGGCGGCAGATGTGAAAGCCAATATCATCCAGGATAAAGTGTGGTACATTCCAGGGCAGAACCATGGAAAGGGAAAGTAAAGATGGATTCACAGCTCTGTTAATATAACCTTAACATTTTATAAAATTCATTAATTCTTATCTGCAAGGTATGAAATAAATTTTGCATAAATCTTCTTTATACATTTTGAGATTCCTTTACGATATTGGCTATTTATTATGAAATAAAAGGAATTATAAAGAACTACAACTTTCACGTATATAGGTTAAAGAATGAAACATTATACTCAACAAATTTGATGCATGAATGAATCTTAATTTGAATATCTTTGCTTTGAGGTAGTTTAGAATATATAACTCAGAGGATGTGACACAATTTCTAAATTTGAATTTGTTGGTCAAAGCACTCAGCCATATGGAAGAATGGCTAATGATTTCTTGCTTCCATGTGAAATCAAATTACTAAGGATGTGAAACCCAATAACCATAAATAAAAGCATTATTTGACAGTGAAATACATGACCAATGTACTTGAAAATGAATACATACTTACTCAATTTGCTCTAGATTCAGTTGTACTGCATTCAGCAGGAAGTTGTCACAGACCAATGAAGATGCAGTACACACAGATGGCCCAACTTTTTGTAGGGACAGAAATCCGTATCCATCCATGGCAGCAGATCAGCATTTTCTTCTAATTACTTTCCTAAGGATTTCTGAGTTATTTATTTTCCATCTAGAAAAGAAATACACATTCATATGTGTCTTACACTTTTAAAATTACATTAGTTAAATTACTTTGAGTCATAATTATTGTTCAATTGATATAATAAAATCACTTTACATCATTTCATTTATCTGAGCCTCACTTTAATCCTGGTAGTTAGGAAGAGCTTTAGTTTATATTGATATATTACAAAGCTGACTCTGAAATATCAAATTTTTTGCTCAACATCTTCAACTTATCAATTGCAAACCAAGAATTAAAATTTAAACTGTTATAGTATTTTGCTATAGATATTGCTGTCTGAAAAATCAATAAATCAATGCTTATATGTGACTAAAATTAGCTTAATACTGGTTTAATCAAACCAATTAAAATACTTTTATTTAATGAAAAAAATTGAACTAACATTTTGATCTCAAAAATAGCACCATGATTTATAGTTTTTTTTTTCTTTTGTGAATTAATAGAATTGAAGCTGTGAGAAAATAAGAGCAGTAAATAATGGAGAAGATTTCACCGATATGTGATATATGAAGCTGAAAACAACAAAGAAACAAGACAAACAAAGGAAGAAACAAAAACTCATAGACAGAAAAATAGTTTGGTGGTTATCAAAGGTTAAGTGGAGAGGAGGGTGGTAGATTAGGGTAAACAGGGTCAAACATATGGATGGAAGTACTGACCCTGGGTGGTGAACACACACTGTGATACATAGATGATGTATTACAAAATTGTATACCTGAAACCTATGTAACTTTACTAACCATTGTCACCCCAATAAACTTTAATTAATAATAAGAAAGAATCTAAAAGAGGCAGAAAAATCACAACATATCTTTACCTTGTTCATAAGATAAAGACTTCTGTTAGCTAGCTACAATGACCTTGAAAATGTGATCATGCCCAATTTGAGTAAAGAGAAGAGTTGGGCTACACAGTAAAAATGAACAGACTGAGGAAAAAAATGACACTGCTCAACCTGGGAGCTTCAAGAATATATAATGGTAAAACAATTTGATTCTAATTATTATTTAGGGCAAGTTGTAAAGAGGAAATTATTAGTCATAGGTTGTGCTTAAGCTTTCATTTATTTAAAGAATCTAATTTATGACTTAAAAGATACACTTGCTTTACAAGTCCACATGGTTTTGTGTATTCTAAGATTTCTAGTACCATCATCTTGAAGTATTGAAACTTTCCTTTCAAGCTCAGTTCATAATCAATGAAAATTTTTCCAATTTATTCCCTAAACCACCAGTTAAATGCTGTCTCCTTGTTTTTGTATTTTCAGTTCTATATTATCTCCCATAATGAACATTGTTGTTGAATGCCTATTATTATTATTATTAATTATTACTATTATTATTATTATTACTGTTATTATACATTTTTGCCCTCATTGTGTATCAGCAAGGCAATCCTGATTTCCAGATAATATAGCTCCCCATCCTTCAGGCCTATGACACCTCTGGGGTGAGTAAGATTATATCACTTTGTATTTTACCCAGAGAAAAGAGAATGAAAACAAAATTTTTACTTCATCATTGAATTATTGCTTCAATTAATTCTAAAGCCCATCTTAGCTCTGTATTTTCACTTTTGCCTTAATGTTCCATGAACTATTCTTAGACTTGTATGTACAATGTTAATCCACTAATCCACAACATCTCTACGAAGTAATATTTATTCCTATTATTATAATGAGGATACTTAAGTCTAGAAATGTTATAAATTTGTCCAAGGACACATGTCTATTAAGTGGCAGAGGCAGTATTCCAATTCAGGCAGTTTGGTGCAATAGCTAGTCCTCTTAAACAATACACTATACTGCTTCCTTTAGTTCACGTTTTACTGTGTGTATGTGTCTGTGCCCCACTTTAGTTCTTGGAGTGCAGGAAATGTGGTCATTAGTCTGGATTGGTCTATGGATTGCCAGCATTCAACATCATGCTTGGAAAAAATAGTTGTAGGCATAAATGGGATCTATTCCTTCAGCAAGGAAAAAAAAAACAAAACAAATTATGTGATCTGATAGAATTCTATCTGGAGAAACTAAACAAATTTATTTTATTTTTTAGTTTGTGTCTTCCCCCTTCCCCAGTAGCACCTGGCCTTAATATTCTTCATAGTTTCCATTGAGTATTGAAAGATAATTTTAGTTTACAGAAAAATAAGATTTGAATAGCCTGTTAGTCAACTACTCACCCCAGCCAATCCACTTGATAATCCACTCTTCAATTCAAAACACCTTTGATATGTGATAAGTATTTGCTGAATACCTATGTATGGTGTCTAATTAAAGTTCTTTTCAGTATTGCCTCTTCCTATTGTATGGAAGCTTATTTGGGAAATCCTGTTAGAGATTGGCCTAAGGCAATATTCAGATAGTGATCTATTTTGCAAAATCGCAATGTTTCACAGAAATCAGTTACAGCCAGAGAATTTGAGTTATTTCTGTATAAATTACACCAGAAAAATTACTCTTTAATGGTTGGCTGATCCAATGGATTTCATTTTTAGGCTTAGGAAATATGGAAGAGAAGATGGTGTATAAACACTTGGGAGAAAAGAAACAACTTGAATATTCAAATACATATTTTGATTTAAATGTATGTACCTGTAGTTCTAAATCTTAGTTGCTGATTTTTATTGATGATTCATCCTTTTGTTGAAGGCTTAAGATTATTTCTTCTGACTGTAGGGTCACTAAGAATGGAAGACTTAAATTGTTAGAAGCATGAATGTTTGCTTTTCTCCATAGAAAATATAATTCTTTTTACCTGGGGCATTGCTAATTAAAGTAGTTCCATATTGCTAATATCTATAGCAAAAAGAAAACATATGAACACATTAAATTAAAAAGTGTAGTAATAATAAAAGGTATATATTTCACATGTGTCACTTAGAATAATAGTTTTCTTGCTTTCTAAAATGTGATACTGGAAAGGAGATACTATTTTTCATTTTAATTTATCATGCAATATTTATTTCATGAAAAAGCTAAATGCACAAGCTGCTTGTTTTATTTTTAAAATTTTTGTGAGATTTATAAATTTTTCTTAGAGGTTTGTAGATTTCCTCATATATATTTTGTATGTATTTTGTTTCATTTATACCTAAGTATTTCACTTTTTTGTGGTAATGTGAGTGGTATTTTTGTAATTTCAAATTAAACATATTTATTGTTGAAATATAAAAAAGCAATTGAGTTTTTAAATATAAGTTTCTATCTTGTAATATAGTTATAAATGCTTATTAGTTTCAAAGATCTGTGTTGTTATTTATTGTTAGAGATTTTTTTTACATAGACAATTATGTCATCCATGAACAAAGACATATTCTGTCCTCTCAATTTGTAAAATTTTATTTCCTCTTCTTGTATAATGGCATTAACTAGAATACCCAGTATGATATTTAAAAAGACTGGTGAGAGCATGCATTTCTATGTTGTTCCTGATCTTCATTAGAAAGTTTTGAGTTTTTCTCAATTAAGTATGATGCTAGCTATAGGATTGTTTGTAGATGTTATTAAAAATTGAGAAAGTGGCAAGCTCCTCTAAGTTCTCCTCTATTCCTAGTTTGATGAGAATTTTTATTATGAATGTGTGTTGGATTTTTTTAAATGTATTTTCTGTATATATTGATATGACCATATGACAAATGTGATGGATTTCATTAACTGATTTTTGAACGCTGAATCACCATTTCATATATGGAATGGATTAGCAGACAGTTGGTCCTGTCCAAAACTTCTACAGAGACATTTGGTTTACACCCAAAGTCCTTGACATTTGGTCCTATCCAAAACGTCCATGGAGATACTTGAGCCAAATTGATCCATCTACCTTAACCCATGTGCCATCGCCATCTAGGCTACCTAGAAAATAAGAGTTATCACTGCCAATACATCCACAACACAATTATAAACATGAAAATATTTTTCATGTTTTAATCCTGTAAACCAAAAGTATAAATAAATATAATTGGCTATTGAGATGTTTTCTAAACGTGGACATTTTAGATAGGGTCAACTGTCAGTGAACATCTGGTATGGACCAAATATGTTCACGGACATTTCTAATAAGACCAAATTTCAAGGACTTTTTCGTATGGACCAAATGTTTCCATGGACATTTTAGACAGGACCAATCAGTATCAAGGACCTTTTGGCTTGGACCAAATATAGCCATGCTTGTTTAGAATAAGGCTAAAATCCAGCTGGAATCAACCGTACAGGGCAATGCTGCTAATTATTTTTATACATTGTTGGATTCAATTTTTTAATATTTTGTAAAGATTTTACAACAATGTGCATGAGAAATTATTGGTCTGTAGTTGTCCTTTCTTGCAGTGTTTTTATCTGGTTTTGGTATTAGGGTAATGCTCACTTTATAGACGAGTTAGGAAGTATTTTTTTCTGTTCCTATATTCTGGAAGAAATTGTAAAGAATTGGTAATATTACTTCATTAAATATATGGTAAAATTGACTTCTAACTGTAAACATGTGATTTTATTTGGCTATAACTTCTGTTTCTATGAAATTTTATTTCAGTGCCATACCATGCTATGGCTATGCTGACATTATAAAATGTTTATCTACAATACTTTGGCTATTATACATAATTTTGGAAAGGCCATTTCTTCAATTCACTCATGAAATTTGAAAAATATAATAAAATAAGATAAACATTTACATTTTGGACATTAATTATCTTCTTTTTCCTACTGCCATGTTTTCTAATCAAAATAAATATAAATCAATGGATTAATTTAAATTGAACACCTCTGTAAATCTTTTTATATATTTTCATCTTTATTGTAACTTGCTCCTGAGAGATATTTTAGAAATCCTTGCTAGATGGTTTCAGTTTGCTGATCTTGGAATAAACATTGCTGTTTAGGGTACCAATGGCCATGTGTGACAGAGATCTGCAGAGAACCTTTCTCCACACCTGAACAAGTGTGGGACTTTGGCGATACAAGTGCAGTATGATGACATCTGGTCAATCTGTGTTATCATGGAGGGTACTGGCAACAAACGACATGGTGTAGCTATGAGATAAGGAGGTAGAGTTGGAATCATATAAGAGTACATGTTCCATAGACTCCAGAATAACTAAGCTTGATGAGATTATGTAGGACACAGGTAGGAGATTGAGGCTTTATAATTAGTGATATGAATATCAGTAATATCTGGGGCATTCTTGGTAATATTCAACAATTAACTAGATAATTAATTAGTCAATAATTTAGAAAATGATATGAGGAAGGGCAATAAATAAGTAGATAATATATACTCATTAAATATTATGCTTCCCATTTTTTACTGAAAAATAATAGGTACAATAACATGAACAACTACAAAATCATGAAGTACCATGTTTTTCATCACAGTTTTATTCATAGAAGAATGTGAAATATTCAAAGACAAAAGGCACAGTCACATATCTGAAAGTCTTTACAATTTAATTGGTTATGCAAAATGACTATATATCACAAATGCCTTTATTGTAAAGAATTTGTATTGGTGCATGATCGCTACCTTTGAGATCCTAACTTGTCAGCAGATTATTTGCAGAGCCAGTGATTAGATATAAATTGAATTTATAAAACTGTCTCATCATTTATTTTGAAAACTTTTTATGCAAAATTATTTATGAAGTCATTGTTAAGATAATGCTTTATTTCAAAAAATATTAAAACCCCTGGGGCTTTATAAGACACATTCAAGAAACATATAATTTCATCATCCCCACGCTGTAATGTGCAACATAATTTCTCTTTGTGAAGAATAATGAAAACATAACTAGACATTGTGATTATGGCCATCTGTCTTTGTTTACATTCATCTCAGCTTAATGTAGAAAATGTCGAAGAAAGAATGCAGGGTGAAAATTGTATATCTTTCAGTTTTACTTTCATTGCTTAGTACAAAGGGATCAAAAAGACACTGTGCTTCTTGTGTGGTAAGAGTTTAGCTAATAGATGTATAAAACAAACAGCTGAAAAAAAATTTTGTTTTATTCTGGACCACATGGATTTTGGTTTCCTTGTTATTATTTGTTTTTGTTTTTGTTATTGTTTAAATGATGCTTAATTTGAAAAGTCTGGAATCCCTCCAAAATTTGGATCTGTACCAACACAAAACTTTGTCTTAAAACATATTGCAGTTTGCTTATTCTCTTGCCAAACAAAAGTATTCACACATGGTTGGATAGCCCTGGGGAAGTCAGAGAACTGAAAATAAGAAGGAAAAACATTTTTGGTGAAATATTTTTATCATTTTTTTCCTTTAAAATAACTTTTTTTTTTAATGTTGATAATAAACACTACAAAATGTCATCTCATTTTACTCAAATTAAAGTTAATTTTTTTTTTAACCTAGGGTATTCATGTATACATACATGCTTCTACTGTCAGGGCAGGTGAATCCCAGCACTTATACTTTGTTTTAATCAGATTTTAGATTAATCTGTTTTAATTAATAAATTTTGTTTTAATCAGATGTTAGATTTAATCAAATATAGTACAATAGTTGTCCTCTTGACATATATGCTTCCAGATTTCACTTTTAATTGAATTATTTTTCCAAATAAGTACAAAATCCAGAGTATAATATATACTAATTTACATCATTTATACTTCAACCGAGAAAATGCAATCAAACTGTATTTTCCAACGTGTATTATTATTGACTTGCAATCCTTCCTATTTCATAGATATTAATGGCATAAACGTTCATAGATTGCTTTGTTTAAGTAATGGTTAATAAAAAGTGCAGAAGAGGTGATTTTTTAAAAATCCTATATTGAAATTCAATCAGTTCTTCAAGATGGCTATGATAACATTTCATGAGATTTGTGTTAATATCAATAGACAGTATTGCTATTTTAGAAATAACTCCATGTCCTCGTGTGCAAAATAAACTATTAGCTGTCTTACACCATACCCCATCATGTACTTTTCCTTTATTTAACCTTACAATATAGTTCACCACAGAGTTTACTTAAGAACATGCTTGGTTTTTACATTTTTGTGTCTATCTATAAACATATGGTTAACAGCTGAGAGATGTTAACCAACACTAACTGCAAAATGTTAGCATCAGCCTCGCTTGACAACTTTTCAGTTAAATTACTAGGTCTAGGGTTTATTCCTAGATTTTAAATCAGAATCTAGATTTTAACAAAAGTTCCCTGGTGCACTTTTGAAGAGTCTGACTGAATAGATACTTGTAGGACTTGAAATACAGGATTTCTAAAATTATCACAAATGATACCAAGTGTCGCTGACCCTCAACCACCCTTGGTAGCAAGAATGTTAGGAACCATATTACCTTTCAAATGAAAGGTGTCACTTTTTCCTAGAGTGAATGTTATCTCTTACTTCTTTTTAAAATATATATCTATAATTTATTCAGCCCTACTTTCTACAGAACTCAACATTCCCTATATAATCAAACACACGAAATAATAAATCTTTTTTTTTTCTTTTTCTCACTTTAGGAATAGGACACTTGCAATTCTATTGGGTTGTCAGAAAAGTCACGAGGCACTTTTTCTATGATTTTTGTTGCAAAATGCATCATGACTTTTCCAACAACCCAATATATCCACCCTCCTTCAGACTCAGTTGTAGTCCTAGGTCATCTTTAAGTAATATGAATGACTAACTTTGTGGGAGCTACACATTTGTGAGACCCAGTACGAAATGAATATATATGGTAGATCTTTTAAAAAAATGACTTTTTTTTTTAAAGAGCACTTTTATGTTCACAGCAAATTGAGCAAAGGTGCATGGATTTCCCATATTCCTTTTGCCCTCCACACACATAGCCAATCTATTAACAGCACCCCATGCCAGAGCGGTACTTTTGTTACAATTGATGAACTTATAGTGACACATTATCATGACCCAGAGTTCACAGTTTACATTAGGGTTCACTCTTTATGTTATATATTCTATTGGATTGGACAAATGCATAATGTCATGGACCCATCATTATAGCATCATAAAGAGTTTTTTTTTGCTTCCCTAAGAATCTTCTGTGCACCACCAGCTCATTTCTTTCCTCACCCTCCAATCCCTGGCATCTTACAACATTTTATTGCCTTCATCGTTTTGTCTTTTCCAGAATGTCATATAGCTGGGATCTTACAAAAACTCAAAGATAAAATTATTAAGAATGTCAATACAGAACCCATAGAGCATCATATGAGCAACAGGCCCACTCTGGGGTGTTGAACTGGTTGTACACCTAATTCTGGCTCTGATTAGCAAACAGGCACTGGCTTTAACTCTCTTGTCATATCACTGGTTCCACGAGGCCCTGTCTTTCTCCTTCTGGAAGTTTCTTTATGTAAATGTTTCTATTACCACAAGGTCACAAAAAAATGATTACAATTGGTCTGCAATCTGTGCAAGGGAAAGTGATTTGCATAATAAAATTCTGTATAGAAATGTACATTTATTCCTTCTCTTTTTGTTATGATATTCACCTACACCCCCATCTCTGGTGCTCTTCTGTGTAACACCTCTTTTGTTTTCTTTCTCAAAACATTTTCTCTGTTTTCTGCTTAATATGTAAAGAAAGTAAACATCTGACTATGAGACCTCCTTACCTAAACTATCATCAAATCCACATATTTTCAATATGTTCCATACTCTTGGCTTCAGGGTACATGTTGCCAAAATAGTTGAGTCTTTTTGGATTTTTCTCTTCATAACTGGCAATTCTCACTGGTATCCATCACCAAACAGATATGTTCAAGCTGTTATTTCAGGTATAATTTAATGAATGGTTTTCCCCTTCTGGTATGTTGCTAACAACTCTTATCTGTTTATAAACTCTCTGTTCTTTTTTTAAAACAGTATTGACTCTTTTATTAAATATATCATTATTTTATAAGTCTTAGAAGTATAAGTCTTGTCTCAACTTTAAGGCTTTTGTTTGTTTTTACTTGATTTTTTCCTAATATGCTTTCTGAATGTTTTCCTGAAGTCAAAAAACAATGATATAGAAAATATTGAAAGACCAACTGGGTTGAGATTGATGTTAAAACATTGCAGTTGACCAGTGATGCCTTCTCACATGAAAATGTGTTGGTAGCTTTCATTTTTCTCAATAGAAGGAAAAGCAAATAAAAATTCAAACTAACAGAGAATATCATTTTGCATAACTTAAAAGATAACTTCCAGTGGCATTCAGACTTTAAAATTTTTCTCTTGCATTGATACTATGATTTCATCAGTAGTAAGTTTAAGTAATTTTCCTTAAAATTTATTTCAGTGGATCTATTCTGTTTTATATAGTTTGTCTTATGAAGATTTAATAATGAGGATACATAACATTGTTTTTAAAATAAACTTTTATAATAAATAGAAATAATTTCTACTAATTATATCAAAATTTTGTCATTTATATGGAGTTTAGTTATGGTTAAAAATACGATGGAAATTTGGGCCAGTCTAGTGGCACATTGGTTAAGAGCTGGGATGCCAGCGGCCCCGGTTAAGATCCCACATATGAGGGCCAGTGACACTGCCCTCTACAGCTAAAAACAGCTCTACCTGAGCTGGGCTGTGTGAGCCCCAGTGACGGTGTAAGCTGCAGCCCCTGCTGCAGTTGGCTGCCATAGGCTACAGTGAGTGGCCGGCAGCCAGCGTGATCTGCCAATAGCCTCTGTGAGAGACCATCCAGAGGCCAGCAACCGATCTGCCTCATCCAGGAAGAGCGCAATGATGATACCAACATGGGCCAGTGAAGCAATGTCCTCCGCTACTAGACTGAAGAACAAAAAGACAGCAACTTGTCTGTTCCCCTTCCCCGATTCCCCAACACTGTTCTCCTCCCCCAATTCCCCAATAAAATCTTTAAAAACAAAACAAAACAAAAAAAAAACAACAAAATTATATATATATATATATAATGGAAATTTAATAATTGTAATAAGACTAAAAAATGAACAAAAGTAAACATAGCACCATTATTCTGGTTCTAATAGAACAATATTCATTCATTATCATTATTAAGGTTATATAAACATTATTTTTCTACTTTTATTATAATGTTCAAATATCATTAACTATTTTTAATGGAATCATCTAAACCACTTTTTTATATTGACTATATAGGATCAGTGGGAAATATTTAAGAGCTGGTGTAATTGTTTTTATTTTTATTTTTTTTTTTAGTAACTGTGATCAGACATGTCATATATAAACATATTTAGGATTTCATGTTTATTCTTGTAATGGCTTTTATTAACTAAAATAACAAGAACATTTTAAAAGCACTGCTAATATTTTACATATAACAGGACTTTTGTATATTTATCTTAATCGAATTCTTGGCACATGGAAATGAATGTTTTATTCTTGTGGCACCAGCCCTAAGTTCACTAATTCTTTTGCTAGAGCTCATTGAATAGGTCTTCCTCTGTATATCATATCTTTCAATTGATGAGCCTTTATGACAAAATCACTTCACTACTGATACCTACAATGAATGATACAGTTCTGACATGTTGGACAGGTATATTTAAAATATAAATTAATTTAAATTTTAAAAATTTCGATGATTATAGCAATATTTTGCAAATAAGCAATGGATCATAGACACACATAGAAGTTTTCTATCCTCAATTCTAGCCTATTTAGCAACCAGTTCAAACATACTGCAGCAATATGTAGCACAGCTGATAGCAGAAAAACTCCAATTTAACTTTGAAATGTGTTCACAAAAAAATTATAGTATTCACTGCAAACATTTCCAATCCAAAATAGAAAATTTATAAACAAAGTCAAAGAGTGAACCGAAACCTGGAACAAATGATACTAAAAAAAGATTTAACAAGTCCTTAAAGTTAAGGAAAAGATTAAGAGTGGTTTGCTCCCCCCACCCACACACACACACACACCCATTGCTTTTATTTTTGGCCCTGTTTGAGACAAATTTTTGAGAATGGCTCCTTCTTTTCACCAAAAGATATGAACTGAAACACCTTTATTTCAAAAAGTTTCGTCTATTGTGTCCCATTTATTGTACTAGACAAATCTTTACAGGAGCAATTTCCCAAGGAGATTTTAGAAAAGTAAAAGATTATAGGCACTAAATAGGGTATGTACAGCCATTAGATAAACACTGTCACAACATAAACCGAAGAATAAAGGATTGGAACCCAAGTTCATAAATGTAAGATATTGTATATCCCTAATATGTACTTGATATAAAGAATCAAAAAATACTTTAATTAATAAGCTAAATAAGAGGTAGGCACTCAGAATAGTTTGCATAGAGAAATTAGACATGGTTTCTTCAAGAGTAATAAGATGAATAATGAGAGGCCATTCTTTAAAAAGGTGACTAAGATTTATCAAAAAAAAAAATAATAATTTTGCAAAACCCTTACTCAAATAAGTATTATTTTTTTTTAGATATATACTATGTTCGTTACTCATGTAAGAGGAACTATGGGAAGTTGCAACTATTAAAATAATATTAGCAGTAATAATGATTATTTAATTTCCAATAATGTAGCTTAATATTATGCATAGGAGCAAACACACTATAATAAGTCCTGTCCAGCTAGGGAATAGCAAAGGGATATATGTAATCTCTCCTAATTCTTATGTTTGGTATTTTTCTCATTTTAACTCAAGCAGTTATATATTGCTAACGTGGCCTCATTATCAAAAGTGACAAGAAGCAGGCTACACGTACATTAGTCTTTTTAATAACAATATAAGATTATCTGAAAGCTATTCTAATAATTAGTTAATTATTATTCATGACAGTGGTAACAGAGATGGAGATTAATTCTGGAGAGGGCTAGTCTCCGTGTATCCTGATTCTATTAAACTGATTAGTTCCACTTAATCTTAATCTACATGACATTTCTCAAACCCATGTTTTAGTTTACCATTTTGGAGGCATTTCTAAACACCTACAAATTCATATTTTAATTATTATTGATTTCATTCAAATTATCGTTTAGTATGGGAAGTTTTTGTGTCCTCTACATAAATATTGTGTACTGTTTATTAAGCTCTTGTGTCTCAGCTCTGAATCTGCTGTTTTATACACCGCTTTGTTATGCAGAACCTAAAACACCGCTTTGTTATGCAGAACCTAAAACTCTGCAAAACAAAACACATTTCTGCTTTGCCAGCTCCCCACTGAACCAAGCACTTTCATCAGAGTAATAAAGGGATACTGGCAAGCTGGAGGAGGAAAAAGGGACTTCTATCTGCTTGTGCACTTACTGTTAGTTTCTGCTCCAGTTCTTCTTACTGCACAACAAACCACACCCCAAGTGTAGTGGCATGGAATTCCTTTATCCAACATTCTCATCCGGTGATCTAGAACATTAAAAAAAAAAAAAAATACTTAACATAAGGAGATGTCAAAGAAGGAATCAGTTAAGTAGAAGTAAAAGCAGGAAATTAGTGAAAATTTAGTAAAATGAGCACTTTAAGAATAAGTAGTTGACCAGGTAACCATAGGAAGGTGAGGGTCAAGTATACTGAGTACTTAATTATTAAAATGAGTAGTAGAAAATAAACCTAGTTTGACTGGATTAATAACAACATGGGAGGCAAAAAAAGTGAATCACTAAGTTCAGAATAATATTTGATTACATTTGCTAAAACGGGGACAAATAAATAGCCACTATTGGGTGATATGAAATGAAAGATTTCCAGCATCTAATTTTCTTGCATAATTGTACTAAACAGAGATTAGTTCATATTAAAAGAGGATATTGATGGAGATTGATTTGTTGTAGTAAGATCAGGAAATTCTATTCTGATCTTTTCCTTTCTTTCCTCTTCTTTTTTATTATTTATTTACTTATATATTTGTATTTATATTAGTGAAATAAGAATCAAGCTCATCAGCTGAGAGTGACTGAAAATGTGGTGCATATTTGAAAAACAAGAGACATAAAAATATTTTAAGAGGAAAAGAGATAATTAATCAGAGGTATGTGTAGATATCCTGGCAGGGCCAAGAATCTGTTTTGTGTTTGTCCTAAAACATTTAAATTGATAAAAATCTGCAGGACAATGGGTGTTTCCTATTTAATTCAACAGTTATGGTTAGAGTGTAGAGAACATAGCAATTTGCATTTAACTAGGTTAAAAGCAGAAAACAAACCGTTTGTGGAAATTAAAATATGATTATTTCCATAATAATTTGCAATGGGTTGACTGAAAACAAACTGTACATGAATAACTATTAAGTTTTGATATTCATTATGAAGTAAACAAAAATCTCTTAAAATAGAGTAAAATGATAGAGATAGAAGATGGAACTCACTATTTAAAATAAGTAGCATTGCAGAAGAGATAACAAAAGGAAAATATACCTCATATAGAAGAGTCAAAATAAGCAGCCTCGATAAATGACGGGGGAGGGTTGTAGGAGAAATAACTGAATAAATAATAGAAAAACAGGAAAATGTTGTCACATTATCAGAGCCACTGTGATGCAATGACCAAAAAAAATCATAATAGCAATCTTGTGACATTTCAGAATGTGTTAGTAAAACAGTTTATAGAGTGTAGAAAAAACAAAAAAAGTGACCTAAAGAAAATGATAACAAGAGGCCAACAAACTTCTAATTAGCAAAGCAATTGATAGAGACAGAAAGTTGTTAAAGTAGAAAGGAAGAAAAATATAGAAAATTGCAATGATAAGAAGATTAAACATATTTTATTACTATTATTATCATTATATTATTTTACTTATATTAATAGTAGCCTTAATTTTTAGAACAGTTTTAGCTTTACAGAAAAATTGAGCTGAATTTTCATAAACCCCTAACCCTGCACAGAATTTCCAGTTATTTACATCTTGTATTAGCATAGCATATTTGTTATAATTAATCAATGTATATTGATACATTGTTATTAAATAACATCCATCATTTGTTCAAATTTCTTTAGTTTTTAACCTAAAGACCTTCTTCAGTTCCGGGATGTTATCCAAGATACCAGATTGTATTTGGCTGTTCGCTATCATCTCTTACCAGGATTACAACATCAGCTTCCTAACATGTCTCTTTGTTTCCACTACTTGTGTCTCTGCTCCCATGTTCTAATATATTTTTTTAAAATTATTCATTTTCTCTATCCTCTAGCAGATAAGCAGCATGGCAACAGGTGTTTATTTGTTTGTTTGTTATCAGTGTACCCCAAGCACTTGGAATAGTGTGTCACACTTAATATTAATCTAACCTGTCTCAATAATTAATACGTATCTTTATTTTGAAATTTTTTCAAACTCTTGGATGTTTGTCATGCAATTTGACAGTACTGGCTCGAAACATTCATGGCCATAATTTTCTGTTAATTGCATCCATCAAATCCGTTTTATCTTCAATCTTATACAAATTTCCATTACATGTAAAGGTCTTCTGCACATACTGTTACTCTCTGCCTTTCCTCAACATCACTGAGACTGATCTACAGTTTTAAATTCGGCCAACCTTTTTCCTGTTTCACATTAATTCAGTCTTCTTTCTTATATTTAGTCAACCCAGCCTGATCCAAAACCTCACTTTGATTTTCAGAAAATGGTGCTTAAACATTTTTTTAAACATTAAGTTAGACACGAAGATCTTGATAAAGCTTTGTTTATTAATTTATTTGATTGTTTACTTTTAAAATGTAAGCATTTTAATACAATGGGGCCTCATGAGTTTCCAAGTTTTGTTGATGACCTTAATATCTCAATCTCTAAATATTGTTTTCTGGATATGCTATTGTCACCCCACTGTGTAAAACTGCTAAAATCAGTGTCATAAATTTATGTTAGGTTCACATAGTCCAAGATAATTGGCAGTCCAGTATTGTGTGTGCATTGTAGCCTCAGCATGCATCTCATTGGCAATGAAATTTCTGAAAATAAAATGACAGTTTTTGACAGAGTACAATGAAGCAGAAAATAGGCATATGCCATAAGATTGTATAATCAGTACAAGGAAGATACTAGCTAGCATTCAGAATACATCAGAAAAACCAATGGAGTATTTAGCGGTAAACTCTTAACGTAATGACTGTCTCAAGCCATGTGTCTTAAAAGCCTGTAAAACTAAGGTCCTCTGCTAACACATCTGTGTTAGAAACAAGACATTTAGATAGTTCAGTAATAGATTATACTTCAAGACAAAAACTAATTACTGATAAACTACATAAAGTTTATATTTAATTTGATGGGATAACAACAGTTAAATGTGAGAGATTACAATGCAGTAGTAAGTAGCAAGTTTCAAAGTATTTGGTTGAGTGATTTATGTGTTAGTTTTTCAATTGACATTAAGGGAAGGCTTCTTTGTGTGCTTAGAAAACAGCACAGTCTTTCTTTTGCAAATCTATATTATCAAAGTAAACCTATTTTATTTTATTTTATTTTATTTTATTTTATTTTATTTTTTGAGGACAGTGGTGTAACTGGCCCTCACATGTGGGACCCGAACCGGAGCTGCTGGCTTCCCAAGCCAGTGCTTAACCACTGCGCCACACAGCCGGCCCTAAACCTTCTATTTTAAATAATAGCAGTTTTTAAAAATCTCTCAAGGTAACATATTAAACAGCATTAATCTTACAGCCATAAATTCAAAAGTTTCTTTTTTTTTTATTGTGGTGCCTGTTCTTGTCTTTCTAATTATCTTATAGCTTATCTTTCAACATAATTCATTGTATCCAAAATGCCTAATGAAATTTTCTTGTAATTTTAATGCAATTTTCTCTAGCAAGGCTACATGTCTCACAAGTAGCTGATATTGCTATGTGATTTTAAAATTTAAATTTAAAATGTGAAAATGTATGCAATGATCAATTCCTTCTGATGATGCACTTATTTCTATAAATTTCCTTTATTAGTTTCCTAGAGCTACCATAAGAAAATACCACAGACTGGGTGGCTTATAACAGATATGTATTATCTGAAATGTCAGCAGGGCCAATTTCCTTTTTTTTCTTTTTCAGGGTGTCACTAGCCCTCATATGTGGGACCTGAACAGGGGCCGCTGGCTTCTGAAGCCAGCGCTTAACCACTGCACCACTCGGTCGGCCCAGGGCCAATTTCCTTCTAAAGTCCCTAGCAAAGGAATTGTTCCATACTTCTCTCCTAGTTTCTGGTGGCCTCAGGCATTCTTTGTTCATGGATTTATCTTTCCAGTCTTTCACTTTTACATGGTTTCTGTTGTATATCTTCACATTGTCTCCCCTCTGTGTGTGTTTTATGTGCAAATGTCCCCGTTTTATGAGTACTAGTCATATTGGATTGGTATTTGCCATAATTACTTTATTTTAACCTGGTTAAATCTACAAAGACTCTAATACCAAATAAGGTCACATTTTGAGGGACTTAACCCTTCAGCATAAAATTTTGATGGGACAATAAGAGAAGATGAAATACTTCCATTTGGACATCATGGATGGATCTTGAGATCATCATGCTAAGCATAAAAATCAGACAGAAAAAGTCGAGAACCATGTGACTTCAGACATATGTGGGATATAAAACTGCAAACAACAAAGGAACAAGACAAACAAATGAAGAAACAAAACTCATAGACACAGACAATAGTTGAGTGTTACTGGATGGTAAGCAGGGAGGGAGGATGGTAGATGAGGGTAAAAGGGATCAACTATATGGTGATGGAAGGAGAACCAACGCTGGGAGGTGAACACACAATGTAATATATAGATGATGTATTAAGGAATTGTACACTTTAAACCTATGTAATTTTACTAACCATTGTCACCCTAATAAATTTAATTTAAAAAAAAAAAGTGTATCTTACTTAAAAGAAATAATAAAAACTAAGGTGCAGGACACACTTCAACCCATTGCATTGAATAGAATTTTATTTCTTTCAGTTACCATTTCTGTGAATTTAAACAAGTTATATAATCCCTGTGTGCTTCCATTTCCTTGTATGTATAATAGAATTGTGAGGAATAAAGGAACTAATATAGAAAGAATACTTAGAACACATAATGATATTAAAATTCTGGCTATTATTTTTGCTTAAATATAATGTCTGTTCCTATTTCACTGTTTAGCTCATTAAATTAGTTATTCATTCTTTCACAGCAGTTCAGAAATTACATTCAACTTTGTCACTTGGGATTAGGGAACCTCATAAGTTACAGCGGTTGGTCAGGAAACATCCACAATAATGTCTTGTGTGTCGTGATCCAGTCCTCTACCAAGCCAGCCTATATCTCATGGTGTATACAAACTAACCCCCATTTTAGATTGCTCCTTATTCTGTTATGACATATGGCTTTCGTCAGGGAAACTCTACTATTCAAATGACAGTGAGACAAGCAAATTAGGAGTCTGGTCCTTTTGGCTCTCTTTCAGCAATGTCATCGACCATTGTAGAAATGAACTAACATTAAAGTAAAGAAACTAATAAAGGAAATTAAAGTTTAGTTCCATTCTGTCACAAATTTAGCTCCATTCAGTCACAAATAATGCTAGAACCTTATATAAAATTAAAGTAATATGATATAAAAAACAGTTTTAAAAAGATGCTTATTTAATAAGAATATGCCCTCAGAAAACAAACAAACAAACAAACAAACAAACTAGGAATATATTTCCTAACTGAAATGAACCAATAAAACAATCCCTCCCTGTGGATTATACTGTGGAAGAGAGTCAGAGGAAGAGTAATAGATATATATGTTATGGGGGAGGGGAGTGGGGTGGCGAATTGGAGGTGGGGTGTTATCACTTTGAGGGGTTAAATGTATAACTATTGCACTGTGTTGTACACCTGAAACTAATTTTAAATATATATATATATAAAAAAACAAAACAAAAAAAACAAAAACAAAAAAACCAAAACAATCCCTCCCACTTTAAGGAATGCATGGCTGGTATTATTATCCATATTGATTTGAAATAGCCATGTTGCGACTTATAATTTTTAAGAGTTAAAAGCATTACTCAAATAATAGATAAATTGAACATGTGCCATTATTTTCTTTCACATTATTGAAGGAACCAGATAATAACAATACTAATTAAAAGGACAATTCAGGGGATCTGAAGAAAGAATTCTGGAATAAGATTGCTGACTTAGAGGGCCGGCCGAGTAGCGCATTGGTTAAGAGCTGGTTTTGGGATGCCAGAGGGCCCAGTTTGGATCCCACATATGAGGGTCAGTGACACTGCCCTCTACAGCTAACAACAGCTCCACCTGGAGCTGGGCTGTGTGAGCCCCGGCAACGGTGTAGGCTGCAGCCCCTGCTGCAGTGGGCTGCCATAGGCTAAAGTGAGTGGCCGGCAGCCAGCGTGAGCTGCCAATAGCTGCAATGAGCGACCATCCAGAGACTGGTGACCGATCTGCCTCATCCGGGAAGAACGCAATGATGTTACCAACATAGGCCAGTGAAGCAACGTCCTCCGCAACTAGACTGAAGAACAAAACGACAGCAACTTGTCTGTTCCCCTTCCCCGGTTCCCCTATGCTGTTCCCCTCCCCCAATTCCCCAATAAAATCTTTAAAAAACAACAACAAAAAAAAAGATTGCTGAATTAGATAACAAACTGGTTGTATCCTGTAGGTCAGCAATAGTATTAACTGTCGAGCTATCTTTTCCACTAAATATAAATAATGTCATTCCACATATAACAAATTAAAATTTTCACATTGACCATTCATTTTTTTCAATATAAGGTAAAATATATGGACAAAGATGTACTTGATATTACTCATTTTGCTGATATGACAAGGCAAAAATTAGTTACATTTTACCTAATAAGAATTTCATCATACTTACCTTGAAATAGACATTAACCTTACACCTAAGAATAGCAAAAGAACTAACAACAGAGCAGGCTGTGATATACAAATCTGTGCATTGGTTTCTTAAAACCCCATATCTTTCCTCTAATAAATATGAACTCTAGGTAACATACAGCTGTGTGTTCTAAATATGAATGTATCTAACATCAATTATGACAGTTTACATATAAAGAGTGTTCAATGTAAACAGACAGGCCTATAATTAAACCTATAAAGCAATAAATAATAAAGAAATCCTTTTTAATATGTTGTTGAAAGTAATTACTATATAATTGCCTTTAGGTTTTTTTCTCTAATAAAAAAATGAAATTAAAAATATGAGTTTATAATGTATCACTATGCATTGACCATGGTAATCATTAGTGAGGCTGAACTTATATCCAGCTCAGATGAGAAATCAGGGATGGAAATTAATTAGGATGATGATAAAATACTTCAATCATTTTTAGACTGGGATCCTTAGGTATATACATATGAGCAAAGTCATACTTTTGAAAGTAAAGCTAACATATATTGTACATATACTTCAGACATACTGTATAATAATGAGTCAATATTATAATCAAATATCTCATATAGATTTATATATCCTTTTTCTTGCCCTCTTATTTTCATAGAAAAGGTTTACTATTAACAAAGCTCATATAGAGAGCATATTTTCTTCAAAAATTAAAGTTTACAATTAAGATACTTAAATGGCATATTTAAGATATAATTTAACTAAATATGTCCCCTAGTTTGGGGCAAATATTGACAATAACCAATACTTAAGAAAGCATACATTTGAAATTTCTGATCATAGAAACCAATAAAACAGCACAAAAAATGAAGATATTAAATAAAAACATATAATATTTGACATGATCAAATAGTAAGCTTGAAATAATGGAAATATACAGAATGATACACCATAGAAGTACATACAACACAGAAGTTTTCAAGTATGCCAAGAACAATCATGAAAACCAAGCATATAATTGAGTATAAAGCAATCACAATCAATTTATAAAGGTTTATTATTGTACATAGCCTATTTTCTGATGACAATGCAATTAAGTAACATTAAATAAGAGAAATTACATTCAGTAAAACAGAGACACTTCTAACTAGCTCATAGGAAAGGAAAAATCAACCCAAAATTTAGAAAATTTAGAATTAATGTCTAATATATAAAATGTTATATATATATTTAAAATGTACACACTACATAAGCAAATGTATCATCTCATCACTCCTGCAAGGGAACAGCTTTCCTTATATTATGGTTGCTTAGTTAACCCATGACTTTAGCTTGTTGAGTCCAGGACAATTTCCAAACTTGTATTTTTTCCTGAAGGTTTTTTTGTTGTTGTTGTTTTTGTTTGTTTGTTTTTAAGAGTGTAAGAATTACTCTTCTAGCTCTCTATATGTCCAGTGGGTAGTGTAAAATGCCATATACTTTTTATGGAAACATAACTGATATGTAACATTGTGTAAGTTTAAGGCTTACAACATGTTGATTTGAATCATTTATATGTTGCATTATAATTACCACTGCAGCTTTCTCTAACACCTCTATTATTTCACACAATTTCACTTTTTTTTTTTTTTTTTCTGGCGGAAACATTTAAGATCCAATGCTCTGTATTTTGAGAGACAGGGTTAAACTGGAAACATTCCCTCAGGATGGCAACAGGGTTACCCCTGAACATGAATAGATGTGGTAGGAAGAGTCTGGGAGCTGAGGCCTCCAGGAGTTTATGAGGTTTGCTGGTATAAGATCCAGTCAGGCCTCAGAAATGTCTGTCTCATGCCTACAGGCTTTGTGCAGCAGCAAAGGAGTCTGTGGGCTACAAAATCTCCAAACAGCAAGGAATATGAAAGAGCAGTGGGTTTATATTGAAATGGAATGCTTGTATTGCAGGGCTGCTATTAGCCTGAGAACAGGAGTCTAGGCTCTCAGGAAGAAGGGAAAACAAACAAATAGCAATAATACACATGTTTTATGGCTGAAAACTAGAGATGACCTACTTAGGCAAGTACAGGTAGCTTAGATAAAAGACAGCTCAGATCATGAACCAAGCAGATGAGCTGATACAAAATAACTGGAATATATCTCAAAGCTTTGGTGAATCAAAGGCTTAGAGTAGCTAATGGATTGCAATGTGGCTGTTATCTAGAATGTATGTAGAGAGAATTATGGAAACAAGACAAATCAAGGCACATATAAGATTTGGGCCTCCAGGGCTGGCTAAGTGGCTCAGTTGGTTAAGAGCTCACTCAAGAGTGGGAGCTGAGCTTTGAGCAACAGCAGTTCAATGCCCAGCCCAAGCTGAGCTGCCTCTGAGCTGCCCACAGGTAGCAGGATGACTCAGCTAAAAATAAAAAAAAAATAAAAAAATTTGGGCCTCCATTCCTTGATCCTAAAGTATAGGCTCAAGAATCCCTGAACTTAGTAGAGAGAACTTAGGGTGCTGTAATTTTGTAGTTTGTTTCTCAAGTGTACTTGCTGTTCTTTTGTCAGCCTTTACGGCTTATGGGGTTATTCTGGGTATTAATCACATGGACATACTGATTGAAATGAATTCTATGGCACCTCTATTTTTGGTCTCTATAAAGGTCAGCCAAACATACAGCTCCAAAAGCTTATATTCTAAAAGTTTCCAAAATTGGAAAACTGAACTTAGATCATAGAATATGGGAAGACAAATTAATAGGGCATTTCATAAACTTTTTATACTTGCCAGGGAACTGTACAATGTCATCTTCAAGTTTATAACCCAATCTTCTTGTGGAAGCCAAGTGTTCTTAGGGTCTTTGCGGAATGCAGACCATTGAGGTTGAAACATGAAAAAGGCGAATAAGAGTTTCAAAAATGCTTAACATCATCAGAGCACTGAAATATATTACTCCTAGTACTGGATTTGTATGCAGCATTGGAAACTGCTAATGTCCCCTTAGATATAACTCTTAGGCTTGCCTTCCCCTTTGCAAAGCATGCAGAATGTTTCACCCTTCTGAATACTTCAGAGATAAACATCTGTTGCTTGAATTAATAGTCACTTAATATGAACTATTCATAACATGCAAGTATTTTATTACAATGGTTACATTTTGCTAATAGTTATCACTAAAAAAAAATGTGATTGGATTGCATTCTCTTTGAAAATTACCCAATGAGACTAGAATGAAGACAATATCAATGATTTTACCTCCTAGGCCTATCTAAAGATCTGTGTATCCTGAAGCACACAGACATTTCACAGCTGATTAAGAAAAAAATTTGATCTGCAGTTACCAACCACAATGAAGAACTCCCAATGCTGATTGGCTTGTATAAATATTGGACATTCTACACGTGGGAGTTTTATTCTGGCCTCTGTCCCAAGTCATTAGACAAACAGCTAAAACTGATTGAGAACCTTCATATAAGTAAAGCCTAAAAGCAGTGAAAGTTGCAATAAAACAAGCCTTGACATGAAAATGTCTACCTTCTCAAGAACTACAGAATTAAAATTCATGATCCATCTCCCATCTTAACTACATCTTCCACAAGAAAGCCCTACTGGGATTGGAAACTCCACTGATAAAGGCATATTGAGGTCTGGGATTCCTCTGTTGAGCATGGCAATTTGACTTATGATGGCGGAAACACAATGCAATATATTGATGACATATTATAGAATTGTACATTTGAAATCTATATAATTCTACTAACCAATGTCATCCCAATGAATTTAATAAAATTTTAAAGCAGATGAAATCTGTAGTCTATTTGTTGACTACAAATGGAAACATTATTTTACTGTCTTACTGAGGAAAAACCAAAGTCATAGCCCTTCAATCTTTCATTATTATTTTACAATAGGCCTTCTCAGAACCACTCTTAAGGTAGGGTGAGTTCTTAGGACTTCTATTATGATACAGAAATGACACTTTCAATTAAGAAAGAATTCTTATCTAACACAATTTAGCCACTTTTATGGTTATGTGGCTGTCTACATATTCTATACAGAGATTGACCTACTGTGTTACCCAAATTGCTGTCACAGTTGGGACTCTTACCTATAAGATTAGTGCCCAGAAGAGGAAGCATGGGGAAATACAAGTTAATACTAACCTCTCCGCCATAATGATGGGAAATTACTGCTAACCTACAATACTGAATGTTCTAAGCACTGGACTAGAATTCAGGTGTGATTACTAGCCATAATGCACATAGCCTGAATTTGACAAAAACATACTTTTAATCAGATTCATAGGCCATTTCTACGTTTTTTAAAAATTCATAATTAGGTCCTTGAGCTATCTACTACTGGACTATAAACACATACCTGTATAGGGCACATCCCTATGAAAACAGGTTTACCAATTAAACCATAGACCTCTCCTTTATGTTTATGTCTGTGTATGCTCATATGAAGCAACTCCACAAAGAGGAAACCAAATAGTCTGTAAGAGCAATACTCAAACCCACCAACAATGCCTTCCTTCCCAAAGAAGAGTCCTAAGGAGCAGGGTGTCCCAGCCATCTTTAAGTACTTAACAAATGGAAAATAGCCACATTTCCCTCTGAATTGTCTGAATATCCAGTCATCCGAGAGCTGGAAGTAGCAATAAAGAATAATTGAAGAAAGTCCAAGATTCTCCCTTTTTCAAATAGTACACATATTCAGAAGACTGGTAGATTGTTCTCCATTTTTATTGTACCTGCTTTGACATCAGTATATGGACAAACTGGTTCATTTAGCTCATATTTTGGATAAGTGACCTTAGAGATGGACTTGGATGATACTGGGGTCCTGCATTCATTTTCTAGGTCTGCTCTAACAAACTACCGCAAATTAGGTGGCTTAAAACCACAGAAAGTTATCCTTCTAGAGGCCAGAAGTCTGAAACGAAGATGTTGTCAGGGCCATGTTCTCTCTCCTAACTTTCGTTGGTGGCTTGCAATCCCAGGGATTCCTTGATTTACCGCAGCATAATTCTAATCTCTGTCTTACTACTCACATGGTCTTCTTCACTCTCTATGTCTATGTCTTCACATTGTGTTCACTTTTCTGTGTGTGTCTGTCCTTATCTTTTCTTCTTACAAAGGCACCAGTCTTATCAGATTAAGGGTCCACTCTATTCCAGTATGACCTCATTTAACTTATATTTTAATTACAACTCTAAGACTTAATTTCCAAATAAAGTCAAATCCAAAAGCACTTGTGATTAGGACTTCAACATAACTTTTTTGGAAACTCAATTCAACCTAACATAGCATCCCTTACACTAGCCTCAGAGTACAGATGCAACCAAAATTTCTTGATTCTGGGGACTTGATGGAGCTCTTCACTTTGAAAAAAAGTAAACACAATTTTCCTTAATCTCCATAATAGCATTCATCATAATATTTTCATATTTTATAACGAGTCATTGACTGGAAAAATGAGAATTTAATCACAAAAAATCATATTAAAAACATCCATTCTAACTGATGTTTTTGCATCTTCTTATATGTGATCAAGTATGACAATGCAAATATAAACTATTAAAACTCTATTAAATTTTTTTTAAATCCAACTTTGATACACTGTGCTCTAAGGTATGTGTCACATTACAATTGTTAAACGACATTTAAAAGTGTAGTCACTTCTAAAAAAAGAAAAGAAAAAACTCAAAATTATTCTGTTTTTTTCTTTATTCCAAAGTCTGAGATTTGTGTATCTATAAATATAGCAAGTAAATTCATGAATTGTCACTATGCATTCAGTTCAATAAGACAGAAAATAGCAGAAGCAAAATCAATAGATAATATATATTCTATACTTACTTAGAAAATAAACATCTTAGTTTTAAAAATGAATTCCTAAACTTGAGATAATATTTATTAGAAGAAAATAAGAACTGTTCATGTTAATCTCATGTCTACCTCTGAACCCATAATTTAAATGTGATAGGACTCCACTGTTATTTTAGTTTATAGATGTCTCCTCTTTATTGTTCCCCTCAACATAAGAACAAATTCATAATTAGAAACAACTTTTAAAAATTAAATAGTTAATGTTGTTGAAAAGCATTATAAATATAGGGATTGCACACAAGATTTTCTAGTGAGTAATGATTTAAAATACAAAGTTATAATTTAAAACATCTAATCTCATTTTTTCCTCATAAAATAGGATCAGTACAATTGGTATATGCATGGAAGTTAGGCTTTAAATCTGTGATTAAAACTAGCATTAGTTTATTTTTTGAATTTAGTTTGGACATTTATTAAATGGCCATAAAGTGCATGCATTCATACGTGAATCTGTGTGTATGTGTGTAGTATTCTTGTTACTAATGTCAACACAACCAAATTTTCCTCTATTTCTTGGGTTGTTCATCAGGAGAAGTACATGTCTTGATATTAAATCCAAGTTGCATGAAAGTTGAATGTTAGAATTAACTCTGGATTGCATGCAGTTTGTCAAAATGTCCACTGTAAGAAAAATGTTATAGGAGCTAATACTGACCAAAAAATCAAACTGATGTCTTTCATTGACCAACCATCAAAACATTGTAATAAGTGGGACACAAATTAGTTAACATTATTTAAATGTTTCTCCTCTCTAGTTCTGTTTTGGTAAAATTGATTATTACACGTTACATTTAAAATGCATTATACTATAATTATATCATGTATAAAGAAGCACAAGCACAAAAATGTACCACAAAGTCAAACATGTTAATATGTATTGGTCACTTGTCAAAAGAAATAGTGAATGTAAACCACTGAGCTTCAGACTACTTTGAACTGCTATATATCATTCTCTTTTTCGGTTATGTCAAACTCTGTGGAATGTGGCAGCTATTTATAGATCTTACATAAAGTTTGAAGTTACTTAGTTTTAGACAATATAAAATAGTAATAGAAAAACGTACCCTAAAAATCATTAAATATATTTGTAGCTAAGAGTAAATAGTATTTTTTTGGGTGGCATTGGTTAGTATAATTATGTTTCTAGTATATAATTCTATTTATATAATATATCATCTACATATTGCATTGTATACTTACCACCTAGAATCAGTTCTCCTTCCATCACAATATATATTTTTTTTAAACTGTTATATTATCACAAGTCTTTAGAATGTAAAATGTTACATTTTTTACTAATGTTTCTTGATGTATAAACAGAGTTTATACTATCCAGTCTCCATTACAGATTAACATATAGACTAAAAGTTGTAATTATGTTTAAGCTAAAATAATTTTTTCCTAACTTTTTTAATAATTAAACTGCACCTCATATTGCATTTCATGTTATTTATGCTATTTTTAAAATGTGTTCCTGAAATTTAATATATGTTCCACATTTTTACCTAATTTAAAACACTTGATTAAGGAACTTGCTAATTAAATCCTGATATTGGAAAACTGTTCAAACTCTTTTTATAAAGTACTGGTGCTTAAGTAACCACATATCTCCACAGACATATTATTTAATATTTTCATATGTATTTGGATAATAGTAACAGTTTAATTTAAGTGATTCTCATTAAGCTATAAAGGCATTTTTTTCCAGACTATTAACAGTCGTTGTTATTGAAGAAGGCATTATTCTACATGTTTTGGTGTTGATTGGTTGTTACTAAAACATTTATTCATGTATTACCTTTGTAATTTAAAAAGTCTAAAATATATTTGATTTTAAATATATCTGTTTATAATTCCATTCAGGGACAAAGTTATTTTGACATATTGATTTTTTGTTACTTTAGTACATGTTTTATATTAATTCGGAAATCCTTTGTAATCTACTAAGGCAGTTAGTGCTTGACTGAGGCACATTTTTATATTTAAGTAGTGGCCATTTTTCATCTTATTTCTCAGAGAACCATTGCTCCTATGTGACAACATGATGACATTTAAATAGGCTTAAAAAGAACTATATATCCGAATAGCTATATAAATCTGCCTACAGAATGACTCGTTCATTCCTTCCCATATTTAAGCTTGTTACTAGTACACTGCTTACTTATATGTTAACTGCAATAAAATGACTAGCAATTATCATAATTAATTTGTATATAAATATCAAACATTTATCAATTCTTCAAAGTAAAAAAGTAGACTATAAATTCCAAAGGTAAACAATGAATAAATATTTTAGTAGGAATCAATCAACACCAAAACATGTAGAACAAGTGCCTTCTTCAATATTAACAGCTGTTAACCATCTGGGGGGAAAAATGCTTTTAAAAGTATTTATACACATACCCAGATAATCATGTAATAGTATAAGATATAATTATATAATCTCTTTTTTATTTATCAACTATTCACACTTCCTATTGTGTCTGACACTATATAGATACTAAAAGTATAAATGCTGATGAACAGACATGGAACATTTCCTTAAGCTTACTTTAAGTCATAAGGCAAGTTTTAGGAAAGGTAAGTAAGCAGATCAAACAGTAAGTTAGTGGATGAGCAGTGAAAGGTAAAAGGTTAATCAGGGAAAAGGAATAGGCTTCATGTGTATTCTAAAATATATTTACATGCTTTTTTTACTACTGAGGAGACTGTTTCCCAATGTTTTCATTGTTTATATTTGTCTTATGAATTTCCTTTTCATGTCCTTAACTATAATAGAGTCTTACTCCATTTTTGTGGTTTGATGACTGATAGCTCACAGGTCCCACAATTCTCTCTTCCCCACTGCCTCACGTCTGGACAAGATGAGCAGAAAGCTTGGGTGCTCCCTCCTTTGTGGCCAGCAGTATACTCAAACCAATGCAAACCAGGGCCACATGCACAGAGACTTTTACCCCAGGCCTGTGTCCTACCTGGAGCTACCATAAAGCTCCAAACCCATCATTGGCTCTCTAGACAAAGTCACTTTGGGACCAGTTTTAGAGCCTGCCGTCTCTTTCCAGAAAGACTTGTTATATGAAGAATAAATTTCTTATAACCTTTTGGTGTGTGTGTGTGTGTGTGTGTGTGTGTGTGTGTGTGTGTTTGGGGTGGGGGGTGTCACCAGTCAGCATTTTAATTAAAATTTTTGGTGGGGATAAGAGGCTCCATCTCATCTTGACAAGGTAACCATGACATTAATCTTCTTTTCCAAAAGGATTTTATTATGTGATTTAGATATAAACTCAACATTTCTGATCTCTATAAAATATTCACAGGCATAAATTTTATTTCCAGTTGCATCTTACTCTTACTTTAAACACGTCCTAGTTTCACCTTTCATACAAATGGTATAGTGCATGATATTACCTTATCTTTGTTTGAAAATCTTTCATGTGTCTCACTGAATCAATTCTCTACCTTGTTATGTGTTCTGACAGGCTAATCTGTATGAACTAGGTCAATAGTCTCCCTTAGCCTTGGACTTTCAACTGATTTGGGTCAAGGCACTTGCATGAGATTTCAGGATAGAAAAGAAGAAATTCAGAATGCTAATTACCTGGTTTACTCATTACAGGATAGCTGTGTGAGCAACCTCTACCAAAGATCATATGCCCTCTCAGTATAATTACTGAGGGTTACCACTCTCTCCCCTTCATGTCTGGGCAGCTCCCGGCTGCACTTAACCTTGTTGTATCCTGTAAATAATACCTGCTTGTTGTAATTAGTTCCTTTATTAAACTTCCATCAAAATTCAGATTGATTGTACATTTTATTCCTTGCTGGACCCTGACACATCTGTTGCAAATATTTTTTTCACAGTGAGCCGTTGAAAAATAAATCCCTTTTTATTTTTTTGCCTGAATGAGTTTGGAGTTGCAAAATTAACAGTAATGCATGTTATTGTGTGTGTGTGTGTGTGTATGTGTATGTGTGTATTATAGTAAGTGCATATTTAACATTTATACAGCTAGCTAGCTAGCTTTTATTCCAACTTCAGTTTTGAGAATTTTTTTCCAATTTAATGTGATTATGCCACTTAATCATTTTCTTTAATATATATCCTATTTGTGTTCCCTAGCGTTTTTTCTTTGTACTGCATCATTTCGTTTCATACACATCTAATGTTGAACCATGCAGTTTTATACTAAACAGGAAATCATATTTAAATATTAGAAATGGTTTATTTATGACTCTATATCCTAAGATTAGAAACGTATCTAAATTAGCACAGTCATAGGGCTCAGAATTCTAACCTTTTATTATTATTATTATTATTATTATTATTATTCATTCTTCTTCAATTAAAACATATAACCTGGATTGTTTAGAATGTTTTATTTGGCACTGCACAATCTTCACATAAATCTAACTCATGATATTTCATGTAAGAATTGCCACTCCTCTCAAGTAACATAAAATTGACAGGATTAGAAACTTCCTTCTTTCCAGCTGTATGTTATTTTTGCTTTGGGAGATGTCCTGGTTTTTCCTTTTATACAGACAGTATATTATGAAAATCATATGAGAAAACTTGATCAATTAAATTTACACAGGATTTCTCACATTTGTGTTCATTATAGTCTAGGATACTGTGGGAATATTGTCTTAGGTTTGCCTCTTTGCTAAGAAATGTGGAACAGGTAAGAAAATTGGGGGAGAATAAGCCCTGGATTTAATACAAAGTGGTCATGTTCAGATATTTAACACATCTCACATAGATGTAATGATTTTTTCATATATAAAGTGATACATAATCCTTAATTCTAGGGAAAAAAATGTATGTAAAGCTTTATTAAATATACTCAACGTGATACAAAAGGAAAAGAATAGTAGCCTTATGTCTGTTATAAACACTGATAGGTAAGAAGGAAAGGGATGTGAAACTTCAGTATTGTGTGTCTGAAAATACAGAAGGCAAGATGGGGTGCATTACAGGGATTACAAGGGAACTGGTTGTAGAAACCTTATACTTGAAGCATTAATAACATTTGACAAAATCTACAAAGTGAGTGATGCTCAATATCTATAATGCAGTGATGTGATTCTGGTCGTATGAAGGAAAATAAGAACATGATTAACAACTATAAGACTGTCAATCATGAATGTTATCCCAGATTAATGCTACCACAAGAAAAATGATCTATGAACATTTAGTAATGTTGATTGTTCAGCAATGTCTAACCAGCTAAGGGGAGCATAATGTTTGACAACTGCTTTGAGTCTTTAATGCTCAGTTGGTGACAGACACACCAGGTTATTATCTCTTGACACAGAAAGAAGGCTAATTGGTCTTCATGATGTAATATATTTGAAATTAATTTTATTCATAAGCAATTTTGGAAGAGTATTAAGTTTCTTATATTTTAAGAGTAATTAAAGAAGCTGTAATCACCTCTCAAGTCAAATGCCAAAAGTATTAATCTACTCAATGACTTACTACTATACATACTTTTGGTATCCTACACTTAACTGTGAACTACAGAGTTATGGCTTATCCCAACTAATAATGGAGAATTAACTCCTGAAATTTAAAGTTTATCATATTAACTGCAAGGATATTGTTAATTCGTTGAATTCTAAGAAAAAATCAAATACAAAAAGAATTTCTAAAGGTAATCTTACTGTATGAATACTTTCAGTGTGAATAGTACATGACAATCTACAGCTGCCCAGTACGGTGTTACTGCCCATTATTATCCATCTCAGAACAGTGAGTGAATGATCAATACAGAGATAAGATTTTCTTTATACTGTTGAAGAAACTTAAAAAGACAATGAAAATCCACTTCTCAATATATCTCTGGCTCTTAAAGAAATAGTTGCTTTGCATATTAGAATATTCCAATACTTTCCCCAAGTAAAATATGCTATAATTGCTGGTTTATAATTGTAATTATTAATTTAAAATGTAATTATTAGTTTCATGTCTTAGGTACATGTTGACTTTATTTTCTTTACTGCAGTTCTAACGCAGTTATTTTTCTCACACTCTTATAAGCATTTGTTTTTCAATTATTTTTTTCATTAAAAACATTTCTTGTATTTAAGTTGTATTTCTATACTTATTCTGTTTATGCCATAATCCCTACTTTTTTTGGTACCTTATAATAAGTTTTTTGCCTTTAAAAATGTTGACTCTCTGTACCTCTATATGAAGACTTATAAATAAAACATTTATTAGACAGTCCAAATTCGGTGAACTATCAATTTGAAATAATTTTAATTTTCTTCAGACAGTCTTCAACTATGCTTTTTCAAGTCCCATGTCACTATATTTTGCAGATCTCTTTTGTTACTATCCACTTCTCTGTATAATATAGAATGACAAAATTTTAATCTTCTTTGATTTAATCACTCTTTCTCTTTTTGGTCCTCAATCCATAGTGTTAAAGAAGAGGGAGAAAGAAAATAGTATAAAAAAGAAAAGAAAATCATCTACTTAAGCTGGTATTACCACAGTCTTTCTGTGACTGCCTATGCTCAAACTTCTGTCCTTTTATTTTGTATGATTTCACCTGCAATGGGGTTTTTCACTGTGTAGAGATGTTGCCTGGTGTAATATTCTCTGTGGAGATTTTTTTTTTTTTTTTAAACATTTAATTGGGGAATTGGGGGAGGGGAATTGAGGAAGGGGAACAGAAAAGTTGCTGTCCTTTTGTTCTTCAGTCTAGATGTGGAGGACATTGCTTCACTGGCCCATGTTGGTATCATCATTGCGCTCTTCCCGGGTGAGGCAGATCGGTCGCTGGCCTCTGGATGGTCACTCACCGCAGCTGTTGGCTGCTCACGCTGGCTGCCAGCCACTCACTGTAGCCTATGGCAGCCCACTGCAGCAGGGACTGCAGCCTACACTATGGTCGGGGTTATGCAACCCAGCTCCAGTTGGAGCTGCTGTTAGCTGTAGAGGGCAGTGTCACTGACCATCCTATGTGGGATCCAAACCGGGGCCGCTGGCATCCCAAAATCAGCTCTTAACCAATGGGCCACTCTGCCAGCCCGAGATTTTTTAATTATTACGATTTCCTTATGGAAGGTGCCATTTTCTGTTCTTCTGTACCAGTAAGAAAGTTCGAGCTTAAACTGCTACCATCCTGTACTTTTGGACATTCCAAAAAAACAACATATTTTTACCAAGTGAAATAGATTTCTCTAATGAATCATTTCTCTTCTCTTTGCTTTATTAGCTTGTAAAAAATAGGCACACAATGCGGATAAGCATATCACTTGAATAAGCAGGGTTCCACTAGGGAATAAGATGTCAAGTCTTCTCTTCTTGAAGGCAGATGGTTGTGTTTGATGATGATTTAATCAATGCACAGTTTCCACAAAAACAGGGACTAAACTTTTGTTTTTCAACATTTCATTTTTAACAAAAAGCTGAGGTACATAATTTTGGTTAAATGAATAAATGAGTAAAGGTGAACTAATAACATTTAGGTCAAGCTTATTCAAGAATTGTTACTTAGGGAAGGATAAAGTAAATCTTAAGGTAGTGATCTGATACACTAACAGAGATCACATTTAATTTATTTTTTTCCATTTCCCTATGTACCAAGGGTCCTTGGAAACCCCATTATAATTATCAATTATTATAAAATTAGACTTCCTCATTTCAGTTTATAAGCCAGCCTGTAACATCATACCCTTGAGTTTTATGTCGGTTTTAAATTTGAAGGCTCCCAGTTCATGATTTCTTCTTATATGCATAATATACTCTTACTAAATACTATGCATTGATTTGGTAATTTTAATTTTGCTATTTCTGAATTCTTGACAGCATTTTAGAATATCTATTGATGAGTAAATTCCCAGGTGATGAAAAGTGTACATGTTTAATCCCCTGATTCTAGCTCTCTAAATTTATACCTGAAACTTAATATTTGTGGATAATTTTATTACCTTATTTGTAACATGAAAAGAAAACCAATTTTAACTATTCACAGAGTTATATTAAATTAAATAACCTATGTACAATTTTTATAGTAGTTAAATGACACTAGCTATATGTTATTATTTTTATTAAGACATGTCAGAATCATGCAGATACATCACACTATACATTAAATAGTCACATTACACAGTTTTTGGGGTTTTTTGTTTTTTTGTTTGCATGGTCTTTTGAATATTAAATTTTAAAAAGTATACAGCAGGAAAAAGTGTATGAGGGAATAAACAGAAACAACAAAGAAGTGATTTACCCATATGCTTAAATAGAAAATATTATGAAAATTTGGACTGATTACTAAATTAAGCAGCAAGATATGCTGCATCTGAGTGTTACAGTCTCAGAGATAATACATTAAAAACTAGTGACTTCATTCAAGTTTCAAAATGAAAATTTACTCTTGGAAGATGAGTATTTTTCACTTTGACACACATAATTAGAAATATAATAGTCATATTCAAGGCAATAAATAACTAATATTTCAATAGATATCCTTTTATATTCTTGTTTGTATGACCTAGCCCTTGTCTAGTAACTTTCATTTGACAAAGATAGCCTGTAAACTTAAAAAACAAACAAACATAATACCCACTATTTTTGTGGTCTTTTCTGTCAAGAAACATATCCAAAGATGTTTTAACAGAGCTATTTTCCCTAAGGCACTATTTCTTCACACTTTGTACTGATTTTGAATATGTCCTACAATGAACTGGAACAGAGAAGCAAATGCACTTTTACAGGAGTGGGCTTGTACTCTTACATAAATTGCTTGAACAATATCCATTAGCAAAATATTTCAGGCTAAGAAATCTTCAGTTCACAGCTCTAAATCTTTAGAGACTGTATCTCTAAAAGAATATCTGGTAAATTACAAATGCAAAATAAAAATGGAAAAAAATTGAGATTTTAAGTCTCAGAGAATAGACACTTTAGTAATTTCAGCTGGGACAATGGGATGCTACCATGGAAAAAAGAAATTTAAAATGACTATTAGTGGAAATTTCCAAAAGGCATGTATGTCATATTTCCACCTGTCTAAGAATCACTATAAGAGATTATTCAGTACTTCTCTTTAGGTATCCTAAAACTTCTTTCAGATAATAATATTGATGATATAATAATAATAATAATAATAATAATAACAACAACAACAACAGATTAAAGAAGTCTGGTGAAATTGTTGTGGGACAACCAAGTAGCACCTCCCCCACAAAGGCTTAAGTTTTTTTCCTTTAGAAATGTTAAGTATAGAAATGTTAAGTCTCCTCCCTAGTTTCTTAGTTTCTTAGCTCCTGGCTTTGATTACTCTTCTAATCAGTTTCTGAATCCTGGAATAAAGATGTCTCCTAGCCTGAAACATAGCTTGATTGTTTTGTAAATCAGTTTCTTAATCATAAACAATAGATTGTTCCTACCCTTGCTTCAAATAACTACTTGAAAGCCTGTGACTTCCCAGTATCCCCAGGCCAGTAAACCCAATGATTCTTTCCAAACCCAATCGCCCAGACAACTGATGCCACCTGAGTGACAGGCTGAATGGCCAAAGTCTTCATAAGAGCTAAGAGATTTATTAATTAAAATCTATTTTCCTCATTCAGTTGTCCTTGGGGATATAGATGATACCCCAGCAAGACTGCCAGTCACAACCAAAGAAGCCAACATGGTCTTCCAGGCGGAACTCGAGACACCCTTTTTATCATCTGAGATCAGATAGGGTGAGAGTTCCGTGAATCCCCCAATAGGCAGGGACTGCTCTATGTCCCTGACCAGCAGGAAGAGGATACTGAAGAAGAGACCTCCTGTCTCTCAGCTTCCCATAGAGATTTTATTGGGATAACGTTTCTCAAGGGGAAAACTAGGCAGGCAGTTAGGAGCAGGCATTGGGTCTCTGCATTCCTACACGTACTACAGGATGCAACCATCCAGGAGACCTTCCCACTCCAACAAAATCTCCCCCTTTGTATTGTAATTATCTATCCCTGCATGAAAACAAATGGGCACAAAATACCCTACTAGACCTGACCAGTCACTCTCGCTTGCGTGGTATCTCTTATCAATCACAGGTGCCAGTCAAGTGATCTCATGTCCAGAGGGGAACAGCCTATTCTAGAGAAAAAGGGATAAAAACTCCATGTCCTGGGATGTCTGCCCCTTTTGACCACGTCTTCCTTTTTTTGATGTCTTCCTCCCTTTTTGAGCCTTTTGAGCCTCTCCTTTGCGTGTGGCCCTCTCCAAACTCTTTGGAATGTAATTTCTCTTCTAATAATGGGCCCTTGAGCCATTCTCTACTCCTCGGGCCCACTTCTATTTCTTTAAAGTGTACTATCTCTTCTAATAAACTGCTTTGCCTCGGTATCTTGTTCAATTTTTTACGAGTTGCCAAGGATCTGGACTTTATGCCTACAAGGGACCACTCTCCTACAACACAATCAGTTCCCCTCAGTTCCCCTGATTTTTGGATCACTAAATATACCTCAATAACAACACTTTCATCTGGGCTCCATTTAGCAACAGTGAAGCTTAATCTGGAATCCAAAATTTATATACATTTTAAATAAACTGCTTTTTTGGCACTCGTCTACATGCATGATACACACACACAGCATACACTCTGCTTACTTGTACATTATTTTCAAAGATAAAGTCAACCTAAACATAGTGAACCCAAATTTTCATTCTGTCATGTGTAAAACTACATTAAAACAGGTTTCCAACTCAAAATGAAATATCGTACTTAGATTAAACTATAAATGCACACTTTGATCAATAAATATAATGGGAAAAGACAAAAAATAAAACCTTAAAAAAATTCCATAAAGTATCAAATGCCATTAACTTATTTTTTCATATTTTCTCATTTTTGTACACAGTTTATGTTTTTGTTTTCTCTTTTCTTAATTTCTCTGGCTTTTAGAAATTATATACAACAGGCCATAGATCAGGTTGCAAGTATGACATCAATCTTGTTTTTAGTTTATTCCATATATGCTAAAAATCTAATAAATCAACTCGAAACTATTTTTCTCAATGGGGACAACATCATAGTAATTGGATGCAGAATGAGCACAACATTGAATACATTTTAGGGAATATAAGATTTAGGTGTAAGTTCATTTTTTTTCCAGAAAGAACCTATACAATTCTGATTTTAAAATATTATCTGATGATAGACTCACCAATTTCCACAGAAATATCAATGTAGAAAATTAAACCTCATTACTCTGAAAAACAAGTTGGTATACAACCTAATGTTAGAATCTGGATCAATGACTTGCTTCTACACAGTCAAAGGAGTCATATTGAGAATATATTTCAATACCCTAGACACCCTCTGAATCAGAGGAGAATGATAAGTCTTTACTTAATGAGAGGAAACTTTGGCTTATTAAACTGAACACTACTGGAAACAGAGATCCATATTTGTCAGATATAAAACTCTCCACTGAATTTTCAGGGCTCTGTGAATTAGGCAGGAATACCTACTCTATTCTCCCTCTTAAAAGCTGTCATCGGGCCGGCAGAGTGGCGCGGTGGTTAAGCGCTGGCCTGGGAAGCCAGCGGCCCTGGTTCGGGTCCCACATATGAGGGCCAGTGACACTGCCCTCAAAAAAAACAAAAAAACAAAACAAAAAAACCTGTCATCATTTTCTTCTTAATTATATCCATAAATGGGTTGCATAAAAATTAGGCAAGTAGATGAACGGCCTACATTATTTAAGGTGTAGTTCTAAGAGACAAGTGTAAGAACATTGGTTGCTCAGTTTTTGCAAGAGATCATTTTCCACATATACAATTTTGTTAAAATGACAGAGGGTCAAATAGGAGGAAGAGGAGATGATTACACTTCAGTCTATTAGTATTATCCTCAAGAAGATCATTAAGTTATTGGGCAAAATACTTTGCTGAAACTAAAATTTAAGAAACACAATCGATGTGCTATTTTAACACATATTCACATGTTTTAATAAAATGACATAAGAACATATAAGAACAAAGGGAATGAAAATATTTAATTAATAGTCATATCCCTATAGAATAGAAATCTTTGAGCTATTGGTGTCTGGTTATTATAGTTTTCCTTTTTATAATTATCTGAATAATATTAGTCTGTTATTATTTTTTTTCTTTTTTATCCTGCAAATAAAGATTTATTTTGGCATTCTTTAATTTCAGCATTAATTGAAATGGCTAAAAAATAAAAAAAAGTATTTACTATTTCACCTTATTGTTTCTATGAAATGTTTGTTTTTGTATAATGTTTATTTGAAATTATATACCACAAATAAGAACATAGATGGAAAACAGCACACCAAATAACAAGCCTCAAACAAGACAGAACCAAACAAACAAAAAACAAGATCACACATATTTACAAACTCTCCTGCACCAACTATGTTTAAAAATTAGGAAGTTGCACCCTTTATCACTCAGAGTGGTCAGATAATAGACTTGGTGTGATTTCAGACTTCTTAAATATGCTGAAGCTAGTTTTGTGTATCAATGTATTGTATATCCTTTAGAATGTTCCATGTGCACTAGAAAAGAATGTATAGTCTGGTTTTCTAGAGTTAAAGGCTTTGTAAATGTCAATTATGTCAATTTCATCTAAAGTGTCACTTAAGGCTGATATTTCCTTATTTGTTTTCTATTTAGACAATCTATGCATAGTGGTCAATGGCGTATTTGGTTCCCTTGCTATAATTGTGTCCTGGTCAATTTCTCCCTTTAGTTCTGTTAGTAGTTGTTTTGTATATTTCAGTGCTCCCTAATTGGTAGCATATATACTAATAAGTGTTAGGTCTTCTCTTTTTATTGTCCCCTTTATCATTATGAAATATCCATCTTTGTCTCTTGTTACCTTTTTCATCTTCAAGTCTATTTCATTAGATATCCGTATGGTTACAACTGCTTTACTCTGGATGCCATTTGCTTGGAGTTTCATTTTTACACCATTTCACTTTGAGCCTATAATTATCCTTGTAACTGAAGTGGTGCCAATCATAGCCTGTCTCCTTTTTCTGTTGTCTTTGTTATATAACTCTTATCAAATGTATTTATTTGGATTATTTTTGTTGACCATCCAGTTACATATAAATTATATGAGAGCCAGTATATATTTTTTTTTTCCCCCGGTTTTGGTCTTGAAGGTAAGCCTGATGCCTAGACAGAGTGCCTAGAACATAAAGTGAATACTTCTGAATAAATGACTAAAATAGAGGTCCTAGAAATTTATCCCCTTCCCCACAATATAATTATTTTAATAAACTGAGATAGAATAATAATTTGCATAATTATATTTTTAAACATGAGGGAGATAGCACCAAATGGAGTAGATTATAGAAAGTATAGTATACTGTGAGAAACTGAAACACCTCCAATAGATAATAATGATGATGTAATTAATATTTATTCTTTGCTTACTGATTACCTGCTGTCACAATAAGGACTCCCAAATTGAATAACTACCTCCACATCCATAACCAAACGAGATGTGCAATTGTAACATTTTTCCTGCGTTTCTGATACCAGAACCTGAGCTAGGAACTATATTCCATCCTGCATCATGTTAAAGAAGTTGTTTTTAAGCCTGGTTCTAAATAAAGGTCAACCTTGAGGTGGCTTAAAAATCGTGTTCCTCATTTTCTATCCTCCAAATGTGAAATCTGAATCCTCAGGGGTCAATAAACCAAAGTATTTTCAAACAAAAAAGTTAAAACATTTCCAAGTGAAACTGATATGTAGTCAACATTAAGAACCATGTATACAGAGTATTAAAAACTAAATCAGCCAGAAAATGAATCATCTAGAAAAAATGTTTTATTCATTGGAAAGTGAAGACACTAAAGGAAATAGAAAACAAAACAAACGTTTTGCATTCTGATATGTGTATAACCTCACAAGAAATATTTCACTTGATTCTGAAATAGCACACTAACCTATTTCAAAACAAATTAGGTAGGGGATAATATATGAAATCAGCAATGCTGCAAAGCAATTTGTATAATAACAATTCAACAAAGAATTATAAATAATGGATAACATATACTTTGTACGAAAGTTCACCAAAACTTTTTTGCATGATAGAATGTGCAATATGAGCTTAAAAATATTGTAAGCATAAATGGCTTTTTCCCTAAACTGTTCTAATTACCTGTGAACAATAATTTTAAAAAAATGCACTGAATGATGTGATAACTGTTGTAAAGGATTACTCATTCTATGAACACTCTTCAATTAGGCACCTATGTTCTGCAGGTTCAGTGAGTGGGAAATATTTATAAAATATTAATCTTATGCTTAAAAATTAAACAATAGAGGGGAGAAAACAGTCCCATTGAAAATGAATATTAAATAACATATGATAAGTGATATAAGGGCCATTTGAATCAGATGTGATATGAATGCAAAGAAGTTGAGTTAGTATGAAATAAAGGTTAAATAAAGAACATTTGGACATATACAGATCTAAAATCTTATCTCAGCTTCTTCTGTGGCAAATCAGGTAGTTACTCTCTAATATATGAGCTCCCTTTATTTAAACTTAGTACTGTTAAATTTTAGCTGGATATAGCTACTACTTCTTTGATGCTACATTCTCCTCCTCATCTTGGGGTGACTAAGTTCTGACCAATGAGATGCAAGAAAAATAATGCAAGTCTCTTCTGGTACATAGCCTAGAAAACAAATTGGCAAGCACTACCCAGCCTTGTCATTTTCTCAATGGCAAAGAAGAGAAATAGCTACCTAGGTCCCAGAAATAGAAACCACATACACTAACAGCAGGTCGGTTCTACCCCTGGCAATCAGTTACCTTTGAACTATTCTAGGAGAGAGAAACACACGTTTACCTTGTTTGAATCATGTAATTTCAGTTGTGTGTGTGTGCGCGCGTGTACAGCATAAGTAGTTCTAAAAGTAATTCATCCACTTAGAAGTTGTGTGAAATCATTATTTTATATATCATAAAATATATATATATTTATGCATCTTAGATCACACATTATAAATTGTCGATTGAAATACTGTTTCTGTTACAAGCTATATTCCTGACTCAAGACATAACTTTATCACTTGACTCTCAGTTTCAACTGGGAAATGGAGTTAATTTTAACTACCTCACAGAGTTATTGATGTTAATATTTAATGAAAAAATGTATATCAGAAAAAGCACTCTTTACTAGAATTTTAGAAAGGACTTATAAATTATGAGCATAGTTATTTATAAAAAATAAAAATTAAGACTATTTAATACTTCACAAATGTTTAAAAACAGGTACAAAACATACAACAGTAAGGATATATAATTTAAACCAACTAATTTGGCTATTATATGGAAAATATTAACACATCTGTGAACAGAAGTTCCTATTTAAAAGAATCCAATGCAATCAGAAAGTTAAGTAATGCTGTTATGGGCATGTGGTAGGAAAATATATATTATTTAAAAATCTATGCAAAAACAATGTTATGTAAAATCATACCATCTCAATATGATACATTGGCTATTTTTGGAAGAGAATCATAATGCAAAATAATTATTGAACTGAGTATTGATTTGGTGTGACTCTTTTCTCAGGAAAAACTTACATAATTTCTATCTACTTTATTTCTTACCTGGAAAATGAGAGAATATAACTATATAATTGACAAAATTCCATTCAGTTCTGCATATAGAAAAACATGTCTGAACAAATGATAAATTATAAATAATCCCTCAGAAATTATACCTTCAGAAGGTTAAATTCAATGAAAATGTTTTCACATCATAGAAATTACAAAAAGGTTTATGACCTGTTATTTTTGAAGATGTTATGTTTGAAATATGTCAAAACATTTTAGACAAAAATATATTAAACACAGTGATTTAGTGAGTTTAATTTTCATTGTTCCATCAAATTTGAATATTCTGTGGTTAAAACAAAGCAACATTTTCTTAAGTGTATGGTAATCATGAGCGGTAATTTGATTTTTTTATATTTAATATTATATATTTAAATCCTGGTATCAAGATAGACATAATTTATATGTTAAATCCAAAATGTTAAATTAATCTGAATGCAAGAATATGTAGATTATGACACCAAAAATATGGACTTGTGGAAATACCTGAGTAATTGAATTTGTTTAATGTTTTTTCTTAGAAATATGAGGGAAACCATACATGAGCAAGTCCCTCATTCTTGCTAATAAAAATAGTTCTAAATGTTTAATCTTAGTTTGATTATCTTTTTCCATGTAAATTCATTTTTAATATTTATATATTTATGTTTGTATATTAGACAACCAACAAGCATCTTTTATACATGTGGAAAAATTAGACTTTAGAAGACTTCGTTCATTGAATGTATCACATAATGTATAACACAATTGCTTGATTTTTTTTATCATTATCATCACACTGTCAGTTAGTGTATGAAGTCATTTTTATCATCACATTCTTTAAAAAATAGTCATTTCTCTAATCCTCAACATTTTTTAATCTCTTCCTCTCTACTAATTTAACTTGATCTACTCATACATTTACACCTATTTGTATTTATTTGCATTTAATTTTTGTATTTACTTTAAAGAATACACATATGTCCAAAGGAAAGGAAAGGAAAGTACTATCTTGGAAAGATAACTGAAACCCTGTGTTTATTACAGCATTATTTACAGTAACCAAGGTATAGCAATAGCCTAAGTCACCATCCACAGATGAATGTGGTAAATTTGTATTTGTATACAATGGAATATTACTTGCCCATGAAAAAAAGGAAATACTACCATATGTGTCTACATGGCTCAACATTGAGGACACTGAACTAAGTGAAATGAGTCAGAGAAAGACAAATACTATGTGATCAAACTTATATATGGAATCTTAAAAAATCTGAACATTTAGATACAGAGGAAAGATTGTTGGTTGCCAGAGGTAGGAGGTTGGGGCAGGCCAAATGGATCAAACTTCCAGTTATAAGACTAACAAGTCTTGGGAACATAACATACAGCAATGCTGTATGTTAATTAAATCTCCAAAATAAAAAATTAAAAATCACAACTCTAATAACATCAAAACCCTGCTTTATATATAGAATATTGCCAATCATGATATTCTCTTTGAAATTTAAAAAATAAACGATACTTTGGAAATATTTTCCTACAATTTTAGAAAAATCACACATGTACCTATTTTTTACTTTACTGATAATCACTGTTGTATTTACTTTACATGTTGTTTGGACATATATATCATCCAAATTTGGCAGCTTAAAATTAAATTACACATTAAAATTAAATTACTTTAATTATTTAAAGCCAATGGCATCATCTGATCTTCAGATTCTCTTTTCAACAACTTTGCTGACAGTTTCTCTAAAACAACTACATATATTGTCAATATTTTTATTTTCTCACCTTCATTTTTATTAGTTCCAACTATTCTTTCAATTTCCATAGTCTCTTTCAACTGATATTCTTGTGCTCCTTTTTTTTTTTTTCCTGCATTACTGAGATTTATCATAACAACCTAATGCTTTTTGCTCACGGCAAGTGAGGACAATGGCTTCTGTTATTTCCCAAAATTTTGGGGTTTAAGATATTTTTGTCTTATTCAAAGATAATACTTGCTTTATGTAGAAGTTTCATACCTCAATTGCAAATAAGATGTTTCTATTCATTGTATTATAAACATCTCAAACTTGAGTTCTTCTTTCATGGGAAATCAACAACTTTCATTAATATTGTTATTTCTCTCGTTACCACTTGTAACAACATGCAATTTTCTTGAATTTAGAACAATAACAAAGAAGCTGGTTGAAGCTCTTTGTTTCTTTACATTTTTAACTTCTAAGATTAAGATTAACCATACTAAAGATTGATGTAGTCTTGATGAAAAAGCGCCTCATTAGTTGGTTGCAGAAAATCGGCCAGGCTGCCAAGGGAGAAGATATTTTCTAGCTCTAATGTGCATTTAAATAAGAAAAATTTCCCCAGAGTTAACTCAAAAACAGAAATCACTAAAAGCTCTTCACTCTTGAAATGCAATTATGTTAAAGTACTATAGTAGGGAGCTATGTGATAATGGCATTTGAAGGAATTTTTTTTCCCATGTAAAAGAGTAAATCAAAGGCAGCCAAGAATGAAATATGTTTAAGAGATTATTTCTTATAATAAGAAATAAACACCTTTCTAATCTCCCATTATTTTATGATAGCTAAAGACAATAATGGTTGTGAAAGCACTTCGCAGGTTTTAAAAAGTCTACACAAATCTTTTTCCTATTAAGTAGAACAATGTTATGGAAATGGTTTGCACAGACTTGGAGTTCCTATTGTGAAATTAGTAACAGATACAACGAAGAACAGTGAAATGAGAGGTTAAGGAGGTAATTTACAAAATTCTTAAAGAATACTTGGGAATGCGTAAGAACAGGCAGAATTATGCATGCTTCCTAAAGCACTTAATCATACTTAATTTTATTTTAGGAGTCACTACTAACTGCCATATGTAGAACCAGGGTATCACATTTCTTATAAGTAAAATTAAAACAATTTCAATTCTATTTTTTAATGAACAATTGTCTTCCTAGGTATGGTAGGTAATAAGTTAGAGGGATAGGTCTCAAAATACAGGTCTTTTTATGTGTAAAGAATACCTATATTAGACAAAATTCCTACTGTTCTGTTATTAGTCCAAAATATAGACATAGCATCTGGAAATATTTACTTTTCTCTAACTGGAGACTTTGCATATTCCTGCAATTTTTACTTGTGATTTTCCATGCTTGAGTAATATTTTATTTGTTTTAAAACATCTTTAGAAAACATATTCACCCATTCCAACATATAAATATCAATAATGAATCTGGGAGTTTATATTTAGGTAGGGCTATTTTTTAGTACTAACTCAAAGTCATGCATTATAGCAAGTTACACCAAGGAGGGAGTCCACCCTCAGCTAGGTTCAGTGGACATGATCAATGTATAACATTAAAGCAAGTGAGTGGACGAGCTGGAAGCTGAGGCAGAGGGATGAACAGTAGCATGCATGCCTATCTCAGTGTTCTATGATATGATTTCCTCAAAGAAACCTAAAATCTTTATGTGCAATGGTCTGATATTAAAAACTGTGTATGGATCATGCAATGCATGTCTGCAAACCTTATGTGATTCATCACATCAAATTTCATTGAGAAAAGTGTAACATATTCTATTAATTATGGATTTTTATTATATTGTATATAATATATAAATGAAAGTAATAGTAAATTAATTTATAATATTTTAGTTATTTCACAGAAAGAGAATCTTCACATAGACAATCAAAGGATAACATTTGTTTCCATAAAATTGTCTCCTTTTATCTTTTTTACTTTGACATTCCAAAGAAATAGTTCTAACCTGATGGACTAGGATGAGGGAGTATTTAAGCTACAGCTATTACATACGTATTCCAGATAAACAGGGGAAGGTAAGAAAGAAGGTTTTAACACTTCTCTGTAGAGAAATTTGAGAAGTGCAACATGCTCCTAAATAGGAGTCACATGGCCACACAATATGCAAGGTGAAAGGGGGAGTGTTATTTAGATGATCACCAACCCCCTGCTCCCCACTGCAAAAGAAAAAAAAATTAAGTGTCTTATTGTCACTGCTCTGCTAAGTAGGTCACCCCAAGCTAAACTGAAAAAGTTACTAAAGTTTCCTTTATGCTACAAGCATATTTTCCAGGAAACATCAGGCATTCAGAAAGCCACCTGCAGAAACTAATGAAGAGAAATGGCTGGAACAGGTTAAAGAAGCTATCTTGAACTAAAATAGAATGAGTATTCAATATCTCCACCTCTGGGAATTTACACTTCATCTTCAGAACACTGGATGCATGAAGAAGCACGATCTGTTACTGAACAAGTGCCAGCCTGATGCTGTCCCTATAAGCTGTGACAAAATTTTCATCAAAAATGTGTATTAATTTGCTAGAACAAACAATAGAAGCTCCTCAGTTTGAGGAACCATGGCTTTGGAAATTATTCAGTATGAGCTTCTTATTTGCTGCAAATAAATTTTGCTTTGTATGGTAACTACCCCTTGGTGTATTATTTAGTTCTTTACTCACCAGGAGGCAAACTCAGATTTGGTGATTTGGTTAGGTAAAATTATTATTAAAGAAGAACTGTGTACTGAAGTGAACAACTGAAAGACTGCCACTGGATTTTTTTTTTTTTTCCCCATAGATGTGAAGACAGTAGGTTGTGGAGCCTGATTGGCGTAAACAAAATTCTATTACTTTCACTCCATAGCTACGTGATTTAAGGCAAGGAACATATCAACATTTACCAATGTTTGCTCATCTGTAAAATAGGGATAATAATGGCATTTACTCATATGGTAATTAGGCTCAAATAAGTTCTTTGAATAGTGCTTACTTACCACATAGTAAGTGTCAGAATATATCAGCTATTATTTTAACAATATGATGAAGGAGGAGGGCCATTATGGCTACAGGAAAAAGCATCTGAGAGGAATCTAATCAAAAATGGCCTAATCCACAAATTTATTAAGAGCTAATCTTCAACAGAACATTTACTGATTTGATTGGACCTACAAAATGACCTAAGATTCACCAACTTTCTTAGAAATTTAGGATTTCTTGAAAGAACAAACATCACTCACATCCTAAAAGAACTCACAATGGAACATTTTTCAAGGCAAAAACATAATCCTCAGAAAAATTCTATCTACATGGATAGTTTTAAGTTTCTCCATTTTATAGATAATGACACAGAGACAGAGGGTGTTTAAAGAACCTTCCCAAGGTCATATGGCTATATGGCTAGGACATATTAAAGGAAGGGTGCTACGCCAGAAAGCCTGACTTCCTAAAAGTATAATTTTAGCAAAAAAATTTCATTCAAAGGGAAGGACACTATTCAGTAGACCCGGGAGGAGAACTGGAAATCACATGGAGTTCTCCCTTGCCTTCACTGAGTTTTGAAGGGATAATCAGAGGGAAAGGCATGTGTGTGGAGCATCAGAACTGTATGTGTACCTGGTGGTGGAGGATAAGAGAAATAAACAAGTATTTTTCTCTTTAGTCATATAGCCTTAACTTTGAAGGTTATCTAAGCTTTATGATTTTTTATTTGAGAGAAAAAAAATGGGTAAAACTTTCTAGCAGCGCCTTAACATTTTAGAAATGGCAGTCAATTATTTTTGCAAGATATACTTAAAGAGAATCCAATCCTTATGAGACAAATAAAAAGACAAGTCAAAGTAACTTAGATGAACACAATCTGGGAATGACTGTTACTTGGTTGTGATACTATTCAAACATGACTGCTTCAAGAACAATGTTCAAAGGATAGTATATTTATTTATCTTACAAATAAACAAGTCCTTTCATAACATTTAGAAAGTTGCTTCTTCTTTAGTTTTCTTTTGTGATAAACCCTAAAGCTATGTGTATGCATAACAAAAGATGTAGGCAAGATTGAAACTAATTTAATTTTTTTCTCTATATAGGCATTTAAAAAAGAGACTCCATCAGTCAAAACATTACATTCTTTGCCCCTCTTTGTTCAAACAACCAGTGCTTATAATAAACCTATCCTCCAGCTATTTTCCATGCTCTTACTATACCCACTCTTACCAATTATATATAATGGCATGTTAATGCCTATATTTAACCTTCCTACTGTTCATTGTTAAAATTAGTCATTATGGTACCTGATAACATCTATTTTTGCATGTTTGAAACTTGTTGAACAAAGACAGCAGGCAAGCCCTGGATGTTATAAGACAAGAAAAGCATGTTTTAAAGCAACAAAATTCAAATTACGTTTAATCTAAGGTAAAAAATAAAAACGTGGGAACAAGGTGCATTTTGCTGTTTTGAAAACTGGAAACTCCTTGTCCTTTTTTTTTTTTTTTTTCATAGAATTGCAAAACTATTACTGCTGCTTAGTTCTTACAACAGAAGCAAGCATGCTTCGATTTGTAAAACATTGCTCTTAAAATAAGAAAGGGAAAAATAACATTAAAAAGTCAGAAAAGGGGCCAGCCGAGTGGCTCAGTTGGTTAAGAGTTGCTATGTCTGAGCAACAGGGTGCCAGATCAATTCCCACATGGTCCAGTGAGCTGTGCCTGAGCTGAGCTGCCGCTGAGCTGCCAACAAGTAGCATGATGGCTCAGCTGGTGAGAGCACATACTCCTAACAACAAGGTTGCCAGTTCGACTCCTGCATGGCATGGTGGGTTACACCCACCCACGACTATGATTGAATATAGCACCTTGAGTTTAGTGGCCATGGGCAGCTGGATGGTGACGGACTTGGGGCTGAGCTAGCTGCGCCCTCCACAGATAAGACTGAAGGACAACAACTCGGCTATTCCCCTTCCCCAATTCCCCAATAAAATCTTAAAAATAAAAAAATAAACAAATAAAGTCAGAAAAGTATACAACAAAACAGAAAAAAAAAAAAAGACTGATACTAATTGATACATGTATTCCACCACTGTTTGTTTTTGTGGATAGGAAAGGTGTGATGGGAGACAGACCACACTAGAAGAAAACACATAATTTTAAGTGACTAAATGTACTTTCTATTTTGAGATTTAAACTTCCAGTATAATTTGGTTTAACAGTGTAGTTTACTTTGGGATTTTTTGAAAGATTTTCTTTTCTTTTGTCTCCTCCAACCAAAATTTAATGACTCTATTTACTATACATTTACTATGCATACAAATTTCAGGGGTTTTGTGTGCATACATACCAGGTTCAGTGACCCTGCTCCCTCCAGAAAACCTCCAGGACAATGGTCTTCAACATTTTTAGATCTGCATAAGATCCACTGCTATCCCTGAAACACCCCAGCCTCTGGGAAGCACCTTTTTCCAGGAATTGCATAATCATCACCCCCTTTCCTTTGTTCTGCCTCTCCTTACATGCCTAAGAAATCTTTTGGTTATGCTGGGGTAGAGGGTGGGATTGAGGGTGGCCTTTGGAAAGGAGTCTGCCATTCTCCCTGAATGCAAGCATTTTGAATAAACCTGCTTTTATTTCCACCAGCCTTGCCTCTTAAGTTTTGGCTTTTGTGTGGAGAGAAGCAAGGCTTTTAGCAGGTAACACTTGTATGTGTCTACTTGGTGAGGCTATAGAACCCACTTTTCATTCAAACGTGAATCTAGGTGTTGCTGTGACATGTTTGAAGATCCTGTTAGCATCTACAAACAGTTGACTTTAACTAAAGGAGATTGTCTGGAGAACGTGTGTGGTATATATCCAGTCAGATAAAAGTCCTTAAGAACAAAACAGATTTCCCTGGAGAGGAAGAAATTCTGCAACATCAGAAAAAACTGCAGACTGAAAGTCTTAGTACAAACCGCAAAGGGAACAGTGACAGCTTCTTTGCTGAGCAGTTCCTCATTATTTTTTGCTTTGTTCTATGCCAGGAGGGAATTGGAATTGGGAGAACATATAGGGAGTAATTTGGGGCTCAGTGAGTTTTAATAAATCAGATTTTTCAAGATAGTTTCTTTCTCTCTTGTCAGTCACCATGCTTTTAATACAATCTAAATTTCACCCAGTATCTGGTCTTTCCCTTAATTTATTATACTCCTGGTAGGTAGAAAGTGGATCCTAAAAATATCCATGTGAAATCTCTAGAACCTGCTGATCTTATTTTACATTCTAAAAGATGTGGTTAGGTTAAGGACCTTGAGAGAAAAAGTTTATCCTGGATTATTCAGGAGAGCCCCCAATGCCATGACAAGTGTATTTATAATAGAAAGGCAAAGGGGGATTTCACACACAGAGGAGAAGCCAATGTCAAGATGAAGGTAGAGATTGAAGTGATAAAACTATAAAACCAGGAATGCCAGCACAGCCACCAGAAGCTGGAAGAGGCAAGGAACTAATTCTTTCCTATAGCCCCCAGAGAGAGCACAGACATGCTGGACTCTGACATCTGGAGTTCAGAACTTTGAGGACAATGAGCATCAATTGTTTTAAACTGCCATGTTTGTGGTAACTTGTTACATAGCACCCTTAGGAAATTAACACAATACTGTATGGTTTTAGAGGCTAAACACATTTTCAAAAAAAAAAAAAAAAAAAAAAAGAGCAATATTCTGCTAGGTTCTATAATAGAATTACTTGATCAAGCCTGAAGTTTTCACGATTATAGTTTAATTAAGGCATTCCATCTATCCCTAAACATCATGGTCAATAACGAAATATATTCTGAAGACTATAAGCCTTTATCAATGGCTCAGTAGTACTGTGTACTTCATCCATAGAAAGAATAAGTAGAACTGAGTTGAAGATGGGATACTGACTCTTGGTACAACATATTGTTTCTACAGAATTCCTGTAGTCCATCAACAATGATGAAGATAGTGCAGGAACATTCAATTTAGGGTCACTTGTCTACCTAATGTAGTCAAAAAATGAGTCTGACCATTGTGCTGGGTGTAACACAACACCAACTCTAAGTCTTTCACCATCATCATCGTGAGGTCAAGAAAGGGTTTGTGTGCTGAGATAAGACCTTTGCTACTTCTTGTGCCTCCAGCATCAGATGAGAACAAAAGAGTTCCAGGAAACAAAGCCCTATGCTTCCCAACACAAAAAGCCTCACCTCCACTCTCAGAGTGGAAGTCACTGGGCCTCCGTTATGTTTTTGTCCCAGTTTATATCAAGTGTCGTAAGAAACCCAAACAGTCACCTCTCTTGCACTATTTCCATGGTGCTATGTGCATCTTTTATTCTTTCCCCACTGTTCTTCAGCTCCTGAAACTCCACTGCACTAAACACATCACTTATGTATGATGTTCATAATTAACTTTATGTCTCTTATATTAGAATATAAGGTCTACAGGAAGCAATTTCCAATATAATTGTTTACTAATATTTTTGCTCAGTGACAGGAACTAGGTGTTTCTCATACAAGGGTCTCAATAAGTAACCATTGTTTGAATGAGTAAGTGGATGATGGAACTGTCTGGGCACTTTTTTTGCTTCTCAAGGGAAAACAGACTGATCTTCAAATATGCTGAATTGGATTCAATATCAAAGTGTTGCATTAAATAATTGGGGGACCTAAAAAAGTAATAGCTCCTGTTTCTTCATTTTTAAAACACAAATAATAATTAGTTTATTGCAAATTGTATTAAGAATAAAAATTATTTTGAAATACTATAAAGACCTCCATAAAAAATTTATGTATACATATATATCTATATATATTGTATACGTGCATGAGAGTCTGACAATTAAGTTCTTGAACTTAGTTGTAGTGATGTTGCTAAACTTTTATGATATCAGAGGGATTATTCATTATGAATTTATACCAACTGGACAAATAGTTGACAAAGTTTGCTATTTGGAAGTGCTGAAAAGGCTCTGTGAAAAAGTTAGATGACCTGAATTTTTCACCAACAATTCATGGCTCTTGTATCACAACAATGCACCAGCTCACATGGCAATGTCTGTGAGCGAGTTTTTAAGACAGTAAACAAATAACTGTATTGGAACACCCTCCCTACTCACCTGATCTGGCCCCCGATGACTTCTTTCTTTACTTGAAGATAAAGGAAACATTGAAAGGGTGGCATTTTGATGACATTCAGCAAATCTTGGTTTGTATGAACAACAGCTCTGATGGCCATTCCAGAAAAAGAGTTCTAAAGTTGCTTTGAAGAGTGGACTAGGAGCTGGCATCGGTGCATTGTTTCTCAAGGGGAGTACTTCGAAGGTGACCATAGCGATATTCAGCAATGAGGTATGCAGCATTTTTTCTATTATAGGATGAGTTCTCAAACTTAATTGTCAGACCTCGTGCAAGCAGACCTTTCTAATTGTGAAGGTTTATCTCTGCTAACAAGGCTAATATATATATATATATATATATATATATATATATATATATATATATATATATATATATGGTTGTACTACTGTAAACAGGATTTCTCACCCTTTTCTTGCACATGGAAAGCTATTAAAAATTGGTTTTCCAATATATGAAATAAAATGCTTAAGATTACAAAGGAACTGATTATATTAAAATGCAGTTATCAAGCATTCAACAAGTTTATGATATAGCAACATATGTGTTTTTAATTACACAGTAACATACAAGATCAAGTGGCATATCCTAATAAGTAGGATATTTATTGATCAAATCAAAAGTTTTAGAAGTATTAGAAAAGTTTGAAGAATATTTAGACAAAGCTATAACAACTAAAAATGTAATGTAAAAATATGCAATTTAGTTTGCTGACAAGTTTACAGGTATAACAAAGTTAATGTGGTTATTTTCTTATCTGTATAATGAATAAAATGGTGAATTTCAATTAGAAGACAGTGAAAATGAAGATTTTGCTTTATTTAATATCTAACTTACTGATACTTAGTTTTATCCATGAATCTCATGAGAGTTCGTGGACTCTAGTTGTAAAATCTATGTATTTAATTATCTATGTCACTGCATTTGATTGTATATTCTACCAAATTGTCTTTTCTGTTATTAAAGATTTGGTCTATGTCAGAACCCCATGGGAAATGAAGAGAAAAATCCCATGCTTTGACTCAAAAATGATCTCAAATAAGTTTTCTTCATTTTTAGTATCACTGCTAATGTTTATGGTTTAACTACTACATAAGCATCTTAACATCACATTATTATTATTATTATTATCATCATCATCATTAAGTTGTTTTATTGGGGAGTTGGGGGAGGGGAACCGTGTTGGGGAATCCAGGAAGGGGAACAGACAGTTGCTGTCCTTTCGTTCTTCAGTCTAGTTGTGGAAGACGTCATTCATTGGCCCATGCTAGTATTATTAATGCGCTCTTCCCGGATGAGGCAATTAGTCGGCAGCCACTGGACAGCTGCTCATGGTGGCTCATGGCAGCTCACACCAGCTGCCGGCTGCTCACAGTAGCTCAGAGCAGCCCACTGCAGCCCAGCTGCAGCCTACCTCATTGACAGCGACTCATGTTGGCCCAGCTCCAGGTTGAGCTGTTGTTCATCATCTTAGCTGTAGAGGGTGCAGCGTCACTGACCCTCATGTGGGATCCCAACTGTGGCCCTGATGCTCAGAGCCTGCACTCCCAAGTCAGCTCTTAACCAATGCGCCATATCACCAGCCCCAACATCCCAATATTTTGATTCCTAAATTTCTCCAATTCATTTTAGCTTCTGAAGACAGAAAGATCTTTTAAATATACAAATCTGATCATATAAATCAGGCAAGGTCATTTCCTCACATTCCTCAACTCGCCAGTTGCATTGGCTTACATTTGTCATCAATGATGTCTACATACCCGATGTGGAACAGCATGCATTTATTACTCTCTCATTAAGAATATATTAGGACCATATTATCAGCAAGAATCAGTGCTAATAAGTGTGTGTGTGTGTGTGTGAGAGTGTGTGTGTGTGAGTGTGTGTGTGTGTGTCTGTCCATGTGTCTGTGTGACTGTGTGTGCGAGAAGTTCATTTGGGTTACAATGACTACCAAAATACCCATTCCTGCATTTGGTGCTGCTCCCTTGCAGATGGCTTCTTTATGCTCTGGTATATGGAAATGTGTTAAATTGCATGATTCTCAACATTTTTAGGTGATAATACTTGCATGATATATATTCCTGCTGGAAGGCATGAAAATGTTTCCTTGCAGGGACAAAATATACTGGGAAGCAATTTCCGTCCTAAGTAATTGTGGCTGTATGAAAATGGAGAATAAAGAAAAAGATATTTCAGGTTCTTTTGTTTGTTTTTGTTTTGATGGGGTAAATCCACTGTGATTTATACAACACTTTAAAAAAATGGATATTTTCCATGCCAAGAGAATTTAGTGTAGTAAAAATCCAATCCGTTGAAAGATGAGTTCATGTGATACTTGTACAGAAGGTGAGGATCTCTGTTTATTTTAGTATTCATTGTAACTGGGATTACCGCACTCCCAGATTGCTCCTCTATCTTCACTTAGACAAAGTGTATCATTTGGTCACTAGAGTGGATGTAAATATTCTCCATTAAAGTTGATGAATAACAAAAGGACTAGGTACAAAAACTACGTGTACTATTTTAAACTGCCACCAAATTTTTTGTAACTTACATGAAATAATACAATTAATTATAAGCCAGAAGAGGCTATCAGCCTTTCAGCAGGTTTGGGCTGCCATAATAAATACCATAGACTGGGTGACTCATAAACAACAGAAATGTGCATCTCACAGCTCTACAGACTGTAAAGTCAAAATAAGGGTGCCAGCACAGGCAGGTTCTGGTAAAGTCCCTCTTCTGGGTTGCAGGCTGTCTACTTGTCGTGTCCCCACATGGTGAAAGGAGCTCGGTGACTCTGGGGCCTCTTTCCTAATGGTGCTAAATCCAATCATTTGGTCTCTGCCTTTATGACCTAATCACCTTCCAAAAGTCCCACCACCTAATAGAAATACATTGGAGGTCATTTGAGTTTTGAGGATACAAAAGCCATCAGAGCATAGCTCTTAAAGATATGTGCTTTAAGTTATATGATTAGAACATGGAATTTCTAACATTAATGCATGGTATTTTGTACTTTATTATCTAGGGTAAATAATCATCTATTTTAGTCAACTATTACAAAATATACCAGCATTTCAGGTTTGCATTAAAATATATTTCGTTTGATTTGTTTATAGAGATATTTGTAAATGTTGCTGAAAGGAAATAACATCATACTGGGATTATATTAAAGTTATTGTGGCATTGCTTTTCAGAACAAGTTTATTCAAATATTTGGGGAGAAACACTGAATCTGAAAATAAAGATATGATATGAAGTGTACAATTTGCACAAATTTTAAGGAAAAATTATGAAGATGGGAATGTTTTGACTTTGCACTAGAGACAGATGAGGTAAACCATATTGAATTGCCTGTAATTTTCCTCCCCCTTTACTATTTGGGATGTGTCCATAGAAAATGTTCCAAAAACTCCATAGAAGAGTGATAAATTTAAAAAGCATCTTGCAAGCAGTGCAGTAAGCAAAATTGACCACTTTGTAAATATGGGTCTACACAGAGAGCTTGATTTATACACAAGAGTTGAGTTTAAATATTTCAGACCATTGCCCCAGGGAACTGTGGTTTGTCAGTTGATTGTTTGCAGTATGAATCTAACCACAGTATTTTTCCTCACACACACACACACACACACACACACACACACACACACACACACAAATTGACTGGAAATGGAAAGTAGATCTCTCTCTCTCTCTCTCTCTCTCTCTCTCACATGTACACACATACACAGTGTAACAAAATGTAGAATTTCTTTTAACTTCATAATTTCATTCAGGAATTCCATGCAGACAGTAATAGAAATAAATCTAAAGAAATAGATCATTTTATGGGCTGGCTGAGTGGTGTGTTGGTTAGGATTTGGCTTGGGACACCAGCTCTGAGCAGCAGGACCCCAGATTGGATCCCACATGAGGGCCACTGATGCTGCACCCTGTATAGCTAAGATGGTGAACAACAAATCAACCTGGAGCTGGGCTGCTGTGAGTAGCCGGTGATGGCGTAGGCTGCAGCAGGGCTGGCTGGCAGCTGGCATGAGCTTTCATGAGCTGCTGTGAGCCACCGTGAGTGGCCATCTAATGGCCGCCAAGTGACTGCCTCACCCAGTAATAGCGCAATGATAATATCAACATGGGCCAGTGAAGCGACATCCTCCACAAGTAGATAAGAACAAAAGGACAGCAACTTGCCTGCTCCCTTTCCCCAATTCCTGTTCTCTAATTTAAAAAAAAAAAGATCATTTTCTAATTAAGAAGTATAACTTTAACATATAGCTTATTTCCTAATTAATCTTCAATATTTAGTCTGTGATTTTAGTTTTTTGAAATATCTATTTTATATAAGGAATCTATATATTAATATTTCCATAAGTACTTCAATGAGAAATATATATTGTATATGAAAAGCAGTTGTTAATATGGACAGTAGTAACTTTTAAAGATGTACCAAGTAAATACTATTGTGAATGAATATACATTTGATTTTTTCCTTCTATCTCAAAAAATTATTATAATATAGCAAATATGCAATATTATGTTAGTTTCAGGCATACACCATAGTTATTCAACATTTTACATACCTAAAGAAGTGATCATCATAATAAGTCCAGCAACCGTCTGACACTGTACCACGCTATCACCATATTATGGACCGCATTCCCTATGCCATATATTACATTCCCATGATTTATTTGTTTTATAACAGGAAATTCAAACTTTTTATTCCCCTTCACCTTCCCCCCTTTATTTTTTTAAATTAAAGTAGACATTCAATATTATTTTATATTAATTTCAGATTTACAAACAACATAGTGGTTATACATTTATATAATAAGTGATCCCCCTGACTAGTCTTATACCCACCTGGTACTACACAGTTATTACCATATTATTGAATATATTCCCTATGCTTTACACTACATCCTCATGACTATTTTGTAACTACCAATTTGTATTTTTTAATCTCTTCACCTTTTTCCCCTGCACCCTAACCTCCTTCCATTTATTGGACTGATAAACCCATTTGACACAATATGAGAAGCAAAGATATGGTGAATGTTTAAACTTTAAAATTTACGGTAAAAGACACATTGTCATTAATCCCCCTCCATCATGACAGCACTCCATGTAACACATCGTTTCTGGTACAGAAATTTCTGTCCAATAAAAATATTGTGGTATGTCCCATCCACCTTATTCACGGTACCTGGCACCATGCAATGTCTGGCTCTTCCCCAAAGTCAAAATGACCATTGTGGCCTCACAGCAGCCTCGATGTCTGCCTCCCTGCATTCGCCCATAACAGCAGGGTCTCAAGGGGACAGGATATTCACTATGTCTATGGCAAAACCCCATGGGACCCTAAGGAGAGGGCAGGTCAGCCAATGACGGGCAAGACCCTAGATGTGCTCAGGATGCCAATATAGGTGTGAGATCCTATATCAAATATGTGCATCAGGGCGGCCTAAACCAGGCCCTGTCGGAGGGAGGGTCCTCGGGAGGAATCAAGGAGGTGAAGCATGTGGGGCCTAAGGGCCTGTTAATCCTTTCCTACAGAGTTTACAGCCTGCAATGGAAAAGAGAAATCTTCCTAAGAAGCTAACAGCAGTCCTCCTTGCATTCTTGCCTCCAGGTGTCATAGTGAACCATTATCTGTCCCCGTGGGGGGCAGGGCTGCAATGATCAAAGGGTCTTTCAGCTGAGGTGGTCTGTGAGGCATAGGGAGATTTGGCTAAATCTTGGGTGATGCATGTGATTTACAGGCCTCAGAAAGAGCAAAGCCCCTTCCCTGTTTGTACTCAATAAAAGCTGCATGCTGACCAGATTCAGGGCTCTTGTCCATCAGACAGAGTTCCCTGGCTCACATTGCTTTTTACACTATCCCTGTCTCTTGCTCTTTATTTCTTTTTCTGAGTCCCCGCCCGTCCTCTTGAAGAAGCTAGACCCAGCCGCGCAGAGACCCGACAGACCATGAAAGGTAAATGTTTTGAATCAATTCAGGACATGGAAGCAGCCATGACAGTGTAACTAAACGCACTCACAAAAGAGGACTGACTTCCAGAGCTGCTTCAGAAAGTGGCAGGAATGGTGGGATCAGTGTATTTGAAGTGAGGGCGAGTATTTTGAGGGAGATTAATGTCTATATGACTTTAACTGTAATATTTTTTTATTTAGATATTCACTGTATTATTTGATCACATCTCATGCATAGTTATTACAACCTTATTGATTATATTACCTAAACTATATCCTACATCCCCATGACTACTTTGTAACAACCAGTTTGTAGTGAATCCCTTTCCATTTTCACCTCTTTCCCAACCCCCTTTCATCTGATAACCATCAAAAGGTGCTCTGTATCTATGAGTTTGTTACTGCTTTCTCTATTCATTTTGCTCTTTAGATTCCATAGATAAGCAAAGTCACATTGCACCTCTCTTTCTCTGTCTGACATATTCCACTCATACAATTCTCTACAGGTTCATCCATGCTGCCGCAGAAGGCAAAAACTCATTCCCTTCCGTGGCATAGCAATATACCACTATATAAATGTACCATCTCGTCTTTATCCTTTAATCCATTGACAGAAACCCAGGCTGCCTCCACATCTTGTCCATTGTAAACAGTGCTGCAATGAATATATGTATGCACACATCCATTCAAAGTAGTGTTTTGGGTTTCTTTGGATAAATAACCAGGGTTGGGATTACTGGATCTTTCTTTGTCTCTTGTTATAGCCTTTGTTTTAAAGTCTATTTTGTCTGTATAAGTACTACTGTCACAGATTTTTTTTTTCATCTTTATGAAAGTCTGTCTTTTATTTTTTCTGATCCCTTTACTTTCAGTCTGTGTGTCTTTCAATCTGAAGTGAACATTTGTAGGCAGCATGTGTAATGGTCTTGTTTTCTTATCCATTCATCTACCCTATTTCTTGATTGGAGCATTTAATCCTTTCACATTAAAAGTAATTGTTTTTTAGATATGTAATTGGTGCCATTTTATTATTCATATATCTGGTGGGTTTTGGGTTTTTTTTTTCTGTCTCAAAAATGTCTCTCTAACATCCCTTGTAATATAGGTTTGGTGGTTTTGAACTACTTTAGATTTTCCTGTCTGGGAAGCTCTTTATCTGTCCTTCTAAATGATAGCTTTGCTGGATAGAGTACTTGGTTGTCAGTCCTTGCTTTACATTACTTTGCATATTTTGTGCCAATCCCTTCTGACCTGCAAAATTTCTGTTGAGAAATGAGAATGATAATCCTATAGGATTTCTTTGTAGGCAACTCCTTTTCTCTTGCTGCTTTTAAGATTATCTCTTTGTCTTTAACCTTTGGCTTTTTAATTATAATGTGTTTTGGTATGTGCCTGTTTGGATTCTTTTGTTTGGGACTCTTGGTATTTATTGGAATTGTCTGCCTGGTTCCTTCACCAGGTTAGGGAAGTTTTCCATCATTACTTGTTCATATAGTTTTTTAATTCCTTGTTCTCTCTCTTCTTCTTCTGGTAACCCTATGATTTGATTGTTGGTGTGCTTGATTGTGTCCCTATTATTTGAATGTTGGTGTGCTTGATTGTGTCCCAGAGGCCCCTTAAACTATTCTCATTTTTTTTAAAATTCTTTTTGTTGCTCTGTGTTTTCTCCTACCTTATCTTGCAAATTGCTGATTCAGTGATCTGCTCATGTAATCTACCATTGATTTTCTCTAATGTATTCTTCATTTCAGTTCTTGTATTCTTTATTTCTGACTGGTTTTTATTGATCATTGAGAATCCTTATAAATAGTGTTTGGAACTTGGCATCAGATAGATTTCTTGTCTCCATTTAGTTTAGTTCTTTTTCTATATTTTTACTCTATTCTTTTATTTGAGACTCATTTATTTGTCTGTCTCTCTGGCCAGTCTCCAGGTGGCTTCTTCCGTATATCCTTAGTTGCAGAGCTTCGGTTCATCAAGATTTTAGACAATTCTCAATGATGGTTATTGTTGCAGTTTAGTTGTAATTTTGATGTGGTCATGAGAGGAAGTAAGCACAGCATTTATCTACTTTGCCATAATGACCAGAAATTGAATGTGCATTTTCAACCAAAACTCTTGGATAATGTATTCCTCCAAAAGCAGCCTATGTTTTGAGGATATCTCTATCATCCCAAATTCCAAGATTCAAGTATATTACCTATTGCTTCATAAAATTATTAGTTTATATTTTTATTATTTTATGAAACAATTTTTATATGCCCTGGTTTATATTTTCTTTAAATTCATTCTACCTTGGACCATTCTTTTGTCAAAAGATTCCATGAAAATTAAGGTGAGGAGGTGTTTGAAAAATCACAAAAATCATAGATCTTTATAAAAAGCTGTAAGTGAGAAACTGTGG